>CM077087.1:85540447-86969199 GCA_039513925.1 Platanthera zijinensis
GCTTGTGCCTGATTGCTCTCTTCATCGGTCTTCACTGGAGGTACGTTGGTTGTTGATAAGAAACTTGTTTTCCTTTATTTCCTATGCTTTTCCAAGGTTCTCCAGGACCACCTTTTTGCATGACAGGATAATCGAAGATGATGCGACGCTCCTCGCCAAGTGGTGTTGTTTGCTGATACGTGGTCCTTTTGGATTTTGCTCTCTTGCATCGGTACTTTCAGACCAAATCATCGGTGATGAGTAGTTTTTGAGCGGGGGAGGATTGATGGAGACGACGGTCCTAAACATATTGAATACGGTGACAACATTCTTATGGAAGAACTTTCTCCACCTCCAAATAAAGATTTGTGGTGCCGTGATGACCATGTGAGCGTCGTCATAAAATCCGCCAGGCACAAACACATATATATAAATAAATTAATAATAATTATTAAATCATTTTAATTTTTTTGTTTTATTTTCAATGTTATTTAATTTTCATGTAATTTTAAAACCATGGTTATGTTTAAAACTTTGGGTTATGTTTATTTTTCTATTTGGGCTGCATGTAGCCAAGACGTTGATGTAAGCTTATATATAGCCATATATGTTCTCATATTGATTAGAGAATAAATGAAAAGAAAAACCCTAATTGAGTTTCCCTCCTCTTGATCTCTTCCCCTCTTCAAAATTTCAGATCTCCCTCTTGCTCCCCTCTTTTGGCTACCGGCCTACTTCCCCTCTCATTCACTCTTGTGGAAATCGGCCACAAGCCTCCCCCTCTTCCCCCCTCTTTCTACTCCTCCTCCTCTCTTTGTGAGAAATCTCCTCTCCTCCACCTCTTCAAAAATCGGCCAGACCTTGCTACTCCTCCAAGCTGCCGCTCCTCTTTTCCCCGCTCTCTAGTTCGGCCACCCTCCAAACCGACCATCACCACTCATATTTTTGTGTGATCTCAGCCAAGGCACAAAGATCCTATTTGTGAATCGAACTCTGGCGTGAAGAGAAGAAGGAGAACGAGTTCCTCTCTATCCGACGCGACTCCGGTGGAGCCGTTGAAGAGCGATCCGAGTAGAGAAATCGGAATCATCCATTCCAGTTACGTAATGACAATTTTCTACCTTCATCTATTTTCTTCTCTTAAATTAATTCCTGTGGTGGTTTACTTTAGCGTAATTTTGGAAGCATTGAATTTTCATTGTTTCTCTCGATTGAATTTTGCGTTTCATCTAATTTTCATTTAAGTTCAAGAGGGTTTTGGCGAGCCCCATTTTCTTTTGTTGGGAGAGATCTACCGTTACCGAATGGTTATTTTTGGTAGATCTCTTTTGGTACAACCTTCGCTCGAACGGACCGGGTTGGTCCTTTTATCCACAAAAAATATTGGCCTATCTCCACTATTCGATCCTAATCGGTTTGGCTATCCGTACACTAACATATAATTGATAGAATTAATTAACGTGGTGCTGCGTAGAACGATTGTGTGAGTATAGGATTGGATCGTAGAGTGGCATGCACGAAAATCCATAGATCTATCTTTTGTCAAACGTGTGATCCTGCATCAGCCACATGGCCAAGAAAAGCCTCTGGCGACAGCCAATACTCGCACTTTGAGAACTTGGCATAGAGTTTATTCCTTACCACGGTATACAAAATAATCCTCAAGTGATTTGAAAGATCTTCTTCTGACTAAGAGTATACAAATATGTCTTCAATAAAGACGATCACAAATAAATCTAAGTACTCCTTAAAGGTCCGATGTATCAAGCCCATGAATACCGAGAGCTCATTTGTTTGCCCAAACGACATTACAGTGAACTCATAATGACCATAGCGTGTACCAAACATTTTCTTGGGAATGTTACATTCCCAAATACGCAACTAGTTATAGTCAAAATTTAAGTCGAGTTTCGAGTATACAGTTGAACACACCATCTGATCAAACAAGTCATTAGTCCATGGAATCAGATACTTGTTCTTCTCAATCAGCTTGTTTAATTCTCAATAGTCAAATCATAGAAGCAAGCTTCTGTCCATCTTCTTCACAAAGAGGACCCGTGCACTCAATGTGATATACATGGACATATAGCCTTACTCTAGCAATTCTGGCAGTTGAACTTTAAGTTCGGCCATATCTTCTGGCGCTACTCGGTACGGTGAGCGGGCCACAGGTTTCGCACCTGCATTAACTCAATAGAGAAGTCAATATCTCGCTAGGGCGTAACCCAGGGAGATTCTTAGGAAAAACATCTGCCCAAGCCGACACGATAGGAACGCCACTCAGATTGGATTTCGGCTTAATAACTTCTAATAGTGTAAAGAATAACTTCGCGCCATTCCGAACAGCCTTGACTACCTAGAGAGCAGACATTAAGATCTTTCTCGATCATCGCATACAAGCAAACTTAATTTCTCGTTCGGTGTTCAGTCCTAATGTGACTTCTATAGAGTTGCAATCTATACCGGTACACTGATCCGACAGCTAGTCCATACCAATGATTACATCCAACTCCAATATCGGTAGCATACATGTTAGAAGTCTTGTGTTCACGGATAGCTAAACACCTAGAGGGGGGTGAATATGTTTTTGTCTCTATTTAAATCTTCTTACTTGTTAGCTGATTTTTTTTGTTTAGTGATTAGGTTAGTTTTAGCTTCCAAGAACAATCACAGACGACACAACAATTTTATAGTGGTTCCCCAATCTTGGGTGCATCCACTGTCCCTCTGGGCCTTTCTAACAGTGTGTTATACTAGGCTCTTCACCCAAAACTCGGGTCCTTAAGAGCTTATAGCACAGACCCTGCTGGACCTCATAGGTCACACTGACGTACCACTTAAGAACTAAGCAAAACCAAAGGTCACAAAGACCTTTCACTCGGCACTAAGCCAAACCACAGCTCACAAAGACCTTTCACTCAGCACTAAGCCAAACCACAGGTCACAAAGACATTAGCCTTTATAACACAGGCTAACAACTTCATAATAACAAAGAATCTATACATAAGAAATAAAAGGTGATTTGATTAGACACTAGAGCAAAAACTCAGTGTCTACTTCTTCCTGGACTGAGTAGATATCAGCCCAAGCTTTTGCTGATGAAGATAATGATGTCGGTAGTTGAATCTTTCTTCAAATAGCTATCATTTCTTTGAAGAGCTTGTAGATCTGCTTCCTCAGGATTGCTTCTGAACATGCTGTTGCAGATAGTGATTGCTTCAGCTATCTCTTTACACTGCTAAGTTTTTTGTGCAGAATAAATTCCTCAGGCTCGACAAGAAAGGCAAGGAAGAAGATGAATTTTGGCCGCACTTTTGTTTTCCGAAAAACTAGACAAGGATTCAATTGTTTGCACTGGCCAATTTGCTTCTTTATATTTGACGGTCAATCGAGCAGTGGGCCCACCACCAGGATTGATGGCTGAGATTCAGAAATACATCACATTCTTTCAATTTACTCTTGATTCAACGGTACTTTATTGTATGTGGGCCCCAACACTTAAAGACTAAAATATATCTTTCCAAGTGCAGAGGATGATGACAGCTGGCCGCCAGCGCCTCTGACAGCATTCCCGCAATATTTGAATTTTGGTTGACATTTTTACTTTGTTGACGTCATCATGACTCAACATCTGTGGACTTGGAAAAAATTCAAGCATTAGAAGTAAAGGAATTGAGTGAGTAAGAATTGCTTAACGCCACAATACTTAGACAAAACTTTTTCTGTCTAGGCATTGAGAGCGTTGAGTGAGTACGCCTCACTGAACGCTATTTGTCTTAGAAAGTTTCTCAGCAACTTAGGCAAATTAGGCATTGAGAGCGTTTAGTGAGCACGCCCTTCTCAACGCTTTCTTCCTTAGAAAATATTTCTGCGTCAAGGCATTGAGAGCATTGAGTGAGCTCGCCTCACTCAACGCTATTTGCCTTAGCCAGATTTTATGAGCCTTGGCATTGAGAGAGTAAGCTCTACTCAACGCCAAGCTACTTAATAGTATTTCTCTATTATCTGGCATTTGAATGAGTAAGCAACACTCAACGCTTTCAGACTTAGCAAAATATGTGTGTCTTAAAACACATCAGCAAGGATACAGTCAATGTTATTGCTCCATGACGTTGAGTGAGTAAGCTACACTCAACTTCTTGCTACTTAGATAGATTTTCTTTCATTGCGTTGAGTGAGTAAACTACACTCAATGTCAGTGGACTTAGTTAAAAATTTTCCCAACTTTTATGTGGCGTTGACAGGCACAGCAATGCTCATCGCTAAAAGATGTATGGCATTGAGTGAGTAGACCACACTCAATGCGTGTAGACTTATACACATTTAAGCCTATTTCTCTAGGCTTTGACTGACTCAGCCAGACTCACAGCTTTTTGTTGTATGGTATTGTGTGAGTAGACTACACTCAACGCCTGTGTACATAGCCATATTTTTGGTTATTTACCAGTTAGGCTAAGATAGACCCAACACTATTTGTTATATGGCATTGATAGATCTCTACTCACTCAACGCCTGTTGACTTACGCAAATTTCTAGTTAGATAATATTGATTGCTTACCTCTAGCGTTGAGTGAGCTTACTCCACTCAACGCATATGGACTTAGTAGATTTTTGCTATGTCCAGCAGCCAATTGTTGTGTCCACTTATCCAATCAATGTGATATGGACTAACTGTACAACCCCGTACCTGGCGAGTGGGTCAGTAAGATCCAGAACAGCCAAATCGGGCAGTCTGATTCCCTGGGCGAGCTCGGAAGGAGGGAGAGCTCGGCAGTCTCAGGCTTGCCCATGCGGGGTGAAATACCTTTGGGAGGTGAGCTTGCACTCGCCAAGCCCAGCTCGCCAAGCCCAGCTCGTCGAGCTCTGGGCTGTTCGCCGAGCTCAGGGTTGTTCACCAAGCTCTGGGCAGTTCGTCGAGCTCTGAGCCGCTCGCCGAGCCCGAACTGATCTATAGTCCCACGGAGTGCGAGTAGGGTAGGCCGGGCCCATACCCTCCCAAGGTAGCAAAAAGGCGGCGAGTGCCTGCTCCATCAAACACTCGTCACCTTTGCCGAGTAGGGTTTGTTGAGGGCTACTTGCCCAGTGATTTGTGTGGTATTTTTACCATTCTTCCCCCGCTGTCCTTCCCCTAGCCAGTTAGAATAGTAAAGTTATGTTGTTGGCAGACCCAGTTGGGCTGCACATAGCTATTCAGAATAGCGGTGTTTGGCTATTTGCAGGCCATTTTCAAGAATTCTATAAATAGGACCCAAGGGGTACCTCAGAAGGCATGCTTACCTGTCTCCCAGTCTTCTAGCACTTTTTGAGGTACCTTAGCCCGACATTTGGCAAAGGATGGGAACCGCTCAGTGATCTTCCAGGTATGAGTTGGGTCCTCCACACCGGGCCCTTGGTCCACTCCCTTGTTCTTTTTCCTTATTCTTTTTCTTGCAGGAGAGAAGTAGGTGCGCGATCACCCCTTACCCAATGGTGAACTCCATCGAGACCGAATTTTTTGTTTCAACATTTTGGTGTGGTGAGCATGGAGCATGGTCAGCACAAAAAAGCTTCAGCGAGCTCAATGATTGGAGAAGGGCAATGATCGGACAGGGGCGACTCACCACACCCTCCCCGTCTCGCTACGATGGGGATGTTCGAGGACTTCAGGCAGGAAGTACTCGGCTTTGTCAAATTCACAGTCGGCGCGCGAGCCAAGTGCTCGACTCCAGCGGTCCCTGTTCTCGCGGCTCTAGCTTTTGGCGAGGATGCCCCCGACAGTCGAGCTGGGAAGGAGGGTGCCGAGGAAGGGATAAGCAGCGAGCTCCCCTTGCAGGTGCTATTCCCCGGCTCGATAAGCGGCTACAAGTTCGTTAAGATGGGGGTGAGAGACCCCCCAGCTCTCCCAGCAGGGGGAGGCAGCCCCTTAAGCAAGTTGGTCTCTTCTGCTTTAGTTTTGGAGGGGTTCAGGGAGCCCGAGATGTCCTACTATGCCGGGAAGGGAGATCCGGTCCAGCACATCTAGTGGTTTGAGGACGTGGTCACGATCCGACAGATGTTGGATTGATTCAAGTGCAGGCTCTTTTCCATCACCCTCAAGGAGAAGGCGAGAGAGTTGTTCTACCAATTGCAAGCCAATTCCATCTACTGCTTTGAGGATCTATGTCGGTGGTTCATGCTGAGGTTCACCACCTCCAAGAAGAGGAAGAAGGAGTCGAAGTCCCTATTCCACATCAAGCATGGGGTGAATGAGACATTTGGGAGCTACGTTGATCTCTTTCAGGAGGAGGTCACCCAAGTCCAAGAGATGTTGGGGCATACCTGGATGATGGACTTCACCCTGGGGCTGTAGCAGGATTTATTTCGAATGGAGCTGAAGAGGGTGCCGACCCTCTCCTACTAGGAGTTGATGGAGAGGGTGGCAAGATAAGTCGACGGGGAGACGTCGAACCCGGAGTTTGCCTAGAAGTTAGCCATGTGGGCTATGAAGGAGGAAAGGCCCATAGGGGCTAGGGGTTAGGAGGAGAGAAGAGCTGAACCTCGATAGAGGGAGCAATAGCAGCAGCCCAGGTGGGGCGTTTGGAGTCAAACCATCGGCTAGGTTGGAGGCCGGAGTGGAAAGATAAAGGGCCGAGATGAGGTCATCATGGTGGGGATAACATCTAGGGAGGCCAGGGATAGTTCTATCCTCCAGGCGGGAGGCAAGGCCAGAGGCCACCTCTCTCCGACTAGGAGCTGGCTATGGCAATAGCCATGGGGGAGAGGAGGAGAAGAGCGCAGAGGAGAAGAAGGTAGGTTAGGGTGGAGCTACCCTACTGTGAATTCCATCAGGAGGAATGGCATGCCATGGCCACGTGCCCGGAATTCATCAAGATGAGAGGAAATAGGGAGCAACAACTGCAACGAGAACGCCAAGGAGTGCGGATCAAGGAGTTCCTGCCCCGAGCGGAGGAGGAAAGGTGTGAATACCGGGCAGATGTTTTTACCTAGGGAGGGATAAGAGTGATCCACAGGGGGGGGGTCGAGGCTTCACGTAAGGCGAGTATCAACACTATGTACCACAGGAGTGTCGGCTCCGAATCTCAGACCCCATACGTAGAAGAGAAGATCACCTTCTCAACAGTGGATATGTCGAGTCATGAGGATCTATTTTGCGTTTCCCTGGTCATTCAGACAGCAATCAAAAACTTCACCGTCGCCTGGAATCCTCATTAACAATGGGAGCTCGGTCAATGTAATCTTCAAGAAGGTGTTTGACGCGATGATGGTGGAATCCAAGAGGGTGCTGGCCTCGGACGAACCCCTATTTGGCTTCTCGGGTGAGAGGAAGGAGTTCTAAGGAGGAGTGGGACTCCATGTCTCTTTTGGGGGGCATTCCCGCACCTGTAGGTTCGTCATCATGGATGCCCCCTGCAGCTTTAATGCCACCTTTTGGAGGCCCCACATCAACGCCTTCTACTGCGCCCCTTCTTCCTTCCACCAGTGCCTAAAGTTCAACGCCGAGGGGGTCCAGATCCGGGTCCGGGGAGATCCTAAGGTAGCAAGGGAGTGCTATGTCACAATGGTGAACTCCATCTCTTGGCAGGAGGGGGCTGAGGAGATGGATCAAACAATGGAGGAGGCAGAGTAGGAGGTTGACAGAGAGTAGATGGAGAACTGCGCTCGGGAGGAGGTGGAAGAAGTCTCGTAGTCGGCCAAGGAAATGGTCGTAGAGGAGGATGGGGATGAGGTCCTTGCCCCAGTAGGGGAGGACATTGAAGAATGGGGAGAGAAGTCTCGTCTGGAGGCTGTGGAAGAGGAGGTGGAGATGGAGGTTCTCACCTTCGGAGGTAGGGTGGAAAAGGTCCGCGTCAGCGGGGGGTTGACCCCAGCCAACCAGGAGAGGATGCTGGAGTACATCCAAAAGAACGTGGACATCTTCACATGTAGTGCCGCAGAGATGCCAGGGATCGATGCTGACGTGGCCAGCCACCGCCTCAACATGGATCCAGGAGCAAACCCCATACAACAGAAGAAGAGGTCCACCACGGACAAGCTGGCCGAGCCGATCAGGGATGCGGTGGCCAAGCTCCTTATGGCTGGCTTTGTATCCAAAATTCAATACCCCGGCTGGGTCTCCAATGTAGTAATGGATTAAAAAGGAGACGACCGATGGCGTATTTGTGTTGATTTTTCTCTACTTAATAAATCATGTCCTAAGGATTATCACCCTTGCCTCGGATCGATGTGCTGGTTGACTCAGCCGTCAGTTTTCCTGTAATGAGTTTTTTGGATGCATTTTCAAGTTATCACCAAATCAGGATGCACCCCCCCCCAACGTCAAAGATGTTTCTTTCATCATGGGGGATGGGTGTTACTGTACTGCTACAAAATGATGCCCTTTGGGCTGAATAATGTAGGATAAACCTGCTAGAAGATGATGGATAGGGTCTTCCGAGAGCGAAGGGGGGGGGGGACTTTGGTGTGTATGTGGATGACCTCATGATCAAGAGCCGGGATGTCGACTCTGACCTCCAGCACTTGGAGAAAACCTTCGCCACCCTGCGCGAATATAAGATGAGGCTAAACCCCCTGAAGTGTGTCTTCGAGGCAAGCAGGGGCAAGTTCCTCGACCACCTCCTCACCCTAGCAGGTGTAGAGCCCAATACTAATAAAGTCCGAGCAATCATGGAGTTAGGGTCACCTCGGAATGCTAAGGAAGTGCATCGGCTGATAGGTAAGCAGGAAGGATTGAGCAGGATCCTCTACCGAGCTAGGGAGAAGTGCTCCCCCTTCTAAAAAACTTTGAGGGGAGGCCAGAAGTTCGAGTGGACCAAGGAGTGCAAGGAGGCATTCCAAGCCTTGAAGAAGCAGTTGACTAAAGTTCCACTTCTCCAAGGGCCGAAGGGGGGGGAGATCTATACTTGTATCTCGGGGTCAGAGTGGAGGCCTTGACTCCGTCCTGGTTCGGGAAGAGGGGAAGAAGCAACTCCCCATATACTATGTAAGTCGGGTATTGAGGAAGGCCGAGCTCCATTATCCCATCTTGGAAAAGCTGTCCTTCGCACTGGTCAATACGGCCCGGAGGCTCCGACCTTACTTCCAGGTACACTCGATACAGGTGGTGACTGACCATCCCCTCTGCAACATCTTTGAGGGGGTGGAGTCTTCAGGCAGATTTTCTAAGTGGTCGGTGGAGCTGAGTAAGTTTGACATCACCTTTGTCCCCCGTCACTCGATCAAGGCCCAAGCAATGGATGACTTCCTGGCTCACTATGTGGTCGAGGTAGCGAAGAAAGAGCTCACTCCCAAGTTCCTTGGAGGGTGATGGTAGATGGTGCTTTGGGAAAGCATTCCCTGGGAATGGGGGTGATCTTGGAAAGTCCCCAAGGAACGAGAATCGAGAAAACGGTTTTGGTGCACTTTACCATCACCAATAACAAGGCCGAGTACGAGGCAGCAATTGTAGGGCTCCGCCTGGCCAGGGAGCTGGAAGTGCATGATGTGGAGGTCCTCACTGACTCCATGGTTGTGGCCTCCTAGATCAAGGGAGAATTCGAGGTAAGGGAGTATACTCTACAGCTATACTTGGCGAAGTTAAAGGGGGTCATCAGTATGTTCCAGACTTTCTGCATCCGGCACGTGCCCAGGGAGGAGAACGAGCAGGTAGATCAAATGGCAAAGCATGGTCCCCAGGTGAGGGGTAACATCACTGACCTGTTTCACCCTTCCATCGAGGAGGGAGAGATGATTAAAGTGGATCAACAACCCTCGTGGATGGACCCATTCACGACCTTCCTTTCTACAGGGGAGTATCCAGAGGGGATGGACAAGAAGAAATTCAAGTATAAGTCGGCATACTATCTCGTGCGAGACGGGCAGCTATACATGAAGACCCTCTTAGGGATTTTGGCGCGTTCCGTGGATAAGAGGGAGGTCCCGAGGATCTTCGAGGAAGTCCCCTACGGAGAGTGTGGGATCCATTCTGGGAGTCTGACCCTGGAAGGAAGGATCGTAAAAAAAGGGTACTTCTGGCTGACCTTGAGCCATGATGCAACAGAGTTCGCAAGGAAGTGTAGCAAGAGCCAGTTGTTCGCCCCCTCCAACTACAGCCAGCTCAGCGCCTCAGGAGCATCACAACGCAATGGCCCTTTTCAATCTGGGTAATGGATCTTGTAGGGCCTTCATGTAAGACCCCCCTCTTGGAGCGACACGAGAGGGGTCTTATGCCCAGAATAGCCGTCTCGCAGTAGCACTAGCACTCGGGCTAGCCTGTACCACAAGATGCCTATCCTGCCGGCTATAACCAATATCATACATTGCCAACCCAACAAGAATATATCATAGAAGTCAAATACCCACCAAGCATATAGTCCATAATATAACAATAGTAGAGAAGCGACAACAAGCTTCTATTATCAGAGTACGTAAATAGTTTTCCCAAAAAGGGTTCAACAAAAACCTCATACACTCACATCAGTAACCGACGGTAGCGACGGTACCGTCACCTCAGGCCCTGTCGTCCTGTCCTGGCTGTCCGGCTGTATAACCTGCTGCTCCACCTACGGGGTTACCTCCTAAAAAGGAAGATGTAGCAACCGTTAGTCATAAAGACTAAGTGGCTTCACATCCGCTCTCCCGGCCACTCCTCGGCACTAGTTGGAGAAAGGAACAGGGTACAATATATATGAAACATAGGTACAATAAGGTGGTATATCACTATGTATATAAAGTAGTGTAATAAATGATCAACAACTTATTCTAGCAATTCTATCATCTACAACAATATGAGGGTATAATATTATAACAGAAAGTAACTCAACTTTTATGAATGCTCATACAAACATATAAGTTGAGGATAGTTTAGCAGTAAGTAACTCATCGTATAGGAGTGCCCATACAAACTTATACGATGAGGGTCTTGTGTATGCAATGAAGTGTAATGACATGAATGCAATGCAATGACTCACCCATGATCACGCACATGCAATCGCTATGTCGATACAGACTTGCAGTTCTAACTTTCGAGCAGGTTGCTAACCTCTCAGGCGTCATCCGTCGTGGCCAGATGATGATAGTAGAGACGTCATATCCACTACTAGGCTGGTCTCCATACTACCCGGCCTAGTCCTTCGTACGCCTCAACGCTAACAACATAACAGCGGAGCGCACATGCATACTACGGCTCAGCGGGTGTCTCGGGTAGATGTGCACCGAGATCCTAGCCCCGAACTGGCCTAAGGTGTGATACGGAAGGTGCCTCAGAAATTAGCATGTGGACCAAGCATAACCGTTCATTTGGCACCGAAGTAGCCTCGGAACATGAACACCGCTTGATAGTTTAACTTTTAAGACAGCCTAAACACCTAGAGGGGGGGGGGGTGAATAGGTTCTACTTATTTATAAAAACTTCTAGGCAGAATTCAATTTAATGGCTAACACAATAATCACAGCAATCACAGAAAATAAAACATCACAGATTGCACAATGTTTTATAGTGGTTCCCCAAGGTCTGGGTACATCCACTTTCCCCCTTCACCTATCTAGCAGTATGCTAGATTCGGCCAAACTTCACTAATCTCAGATCAACAGATCCTATAACTCAGAACCCAACTAGTTCCTACAACTCAGGCACAACAGCCCTACCTCAGCCTTGCCCCAAGGCCTACAACTCAGAGAAGACCCTTCTCCTACACTCAGGCAAACAGCCCTACCACTCAGAGTTCAACACTCCTACACTCAGCCTTAATAACACAGGCTTACAACTCAGATCTGTGTAAACAGATCCTACAGAAATATAGAAAAGATTATTTAACTGTCTTGCCTAAATTGAGAGAGAAAAGGCCAAGACAATTCTTGATCAGCTGATGAAATCAACTGTATCTGAGCTTTCTTCAAAGCTTCTTGAATATGAACTTAGCTGAGTTGATTTCCAAACAGCTTCTTGAGAATCCACTGGTGGTTTCTTTCTTCTTCTTCAAATTCTGGCTTGATCTCTCTCTATCCAGCACTTTGAATGATTCTTCTGAATTCTGATTAGAACTCTTCTTTGATCTATCCTTAGATAGTCTTCTTAGATCTTCTGGAGAAGATCTTCTTAAGTCCCTAGCACTTTCTTGAAATGAATTGGATTGTAATCCTTCTCAACTTTTTGATTCTCATCAATGTTTTTTAAAGGGTTTTTTTTCTCCTTCTGAATCTGTCTATTTATAGACTTTCTTCATGGTAACCCGCTGATCCGGTTTCTAACCGTTTTCTGACAAGTCTGACAGCTTCAGTTAACCGGTGGCAACCCACAGCTGTCAAGTCTTCAAACAAGTCCTGTGCCTTAGTCTTGAACCACAAGTTGTCGAGATAGTCTGTCAGAAAGTGTCGAGACCATCTGTCTATCTGTGTCGACACAATTGACTTTGGTGTCGACACAGTCTTCAGTGATGTCGACTAAGTTGACTTTGAGTCGACACAGCTTCTTCTGAAAATTACTTGGTCTTGACTCTTCAGTGTGTCGACACAAGTCCTGTGTGTCAACACAGTTGTTGTAGAATCATAACTTAGTAAGTCTCGACTTAGCCTTCAGGTGTCGACACAGTCTTCTTTTAACTCTGCTATAATGTGTCGACTCAATCACAATGTGTCGACACATTCTGCTGTGTAGACAAACTTGAGGTCGACTATATTCTTCTGTGTCGACACATCCTGCTGGTGTCGACAACTTGAGGTCGACTATATTCTTTTGTGTTGACACATTTCCCAATGTTGAGGTCGACGCTTTTCTTCTGTGTCGACACAAATTCCCAGTGTTGTGTCGATTTACTTCTTCTGTGTCGACACACTTTTCCAGTATTATTGTAGACTAACTGCTATGTGGCGACATACTTCCTCTGTTTCGACACTTTTTCCCAGTGTAGTTGTAGACTAACTGCTATGTGTCGACACTGCTTCCCAGTGTTGTGTCGACTAATTTCTTCTATGTGTCGACACATCCTTCTCTGTGTCGACACTTGGACTTAGAATTTTTCTGCATACTTTATCAATTCTTCACCTGCACATGTCAACTCAAAACAACATCAAATACACCTTGATGTATATCATTGAGCTAGGTTGGGCTTCTTCAAATCAGGTACACATTTTCCAATATACCCAACAATCTCCCCCTATTTGGAGAAGTCATAACCCTTATAGCCAATGATATACACCAATTATAAACAGTACTAAATGATGATATATGACAAAAACACAGGGATACTTAATTATAAACAAAATAATAAAAACATCATAGATAAAACAATCTATCACAGATTTAAAACAATATTTTGTTTATTACTGGGTAATGTTTGATTACATTGCTTTACATTTAATGATCACATCACAACATTACAAAACATTATGAAGGAACTAAAACACAATCAGGATTGATCAGGCTCTCTTAATGATAATCCCTTTGCCAGATTGAATTTTAGCTGTCACCAGGAGCTTCTGATTCTTCAGCTATCTTCTTTCCTTTTAGATCAGCTTTCTTCTGAGCTTCTTCCTTGAGCCTTTGCCTTTCAAAATAGTGAAAAGGCTTTGGGAAGTACTTGCTTGGCTCCATAGCATCTGGTGGCAGCCTCCCCAGCTTAGCTTTCCTTCTGAATTGTACTATAGCTTCCTGTCTTGCCTCATACTTCTGCCATTCTATCTCATTGTACCACTTCCCTCTCTCATGAACTTTGTCTTGTACAGCCTTCCATGCTCATAATCTGGCTTAAGTGCAGCCTGCTCTCTAAATCTCTTCTTTGCTAATAGAGCATCTTGATGTTCTTTCATCAGGAAGGCCTCTGGCTATCTCAAATTTCTCAATCACAACATTATTCACCTCCTTTGAGGACTATACATTATCCAGACTTGCTTATCCAAGAATATCAAAATCAGAAGGGGGTAAATAACTTGGGCAACCTCAGGTTGGTTGCCTTCAAGTAGTCCTGCTTGAATGCCTGATTCAGCCATCATATCATCATCACACAAGGGTGGATATCCCAAGGTGGCTCTTATACTATTGTCACCCATTTAGAGTGCTCTTGGCCTGCATGAATCAATAACCTCTCCCCCTTTATGACTTCTCTGGTCATATGATCTCTAAGATCATTCTTCTAAACCTTATCTGTCCATCTAGATAATTTAGAGTGGTCTTATTGATTCAGCCATCATTCATCATCACACAAGGGTGGATATCCCAAGGTGGCTTTATACTATTTGTCACCCATTTAGAGTGCTCTTGGCCTGCATGAATCAATAACCTCTCCCCCTTATGACTTCTCTGGTCATATGATCTCTAAGATCATTCTTCTGAAACCTTATCTGTCCATCTAATATTTATACCATCTTGAAAAATGTTTTCAACTTTTCAGCTTGGTTGATATTCCTGTTGGCAGGTGGAGATAGCAGTTTGTACTGAGGCAATGGCATCTTGAAATTTTTCTATTAAACTCTTCCTTTTCTTTAGCTCTTGCCTTAGACATTTCAGTGTAATTCTTTTGTAATTCTAGAAGAATCTGATTGGGAGTCTTCTAGATTTGCATTCATATTGATCTGATTGGTAATGACATAGCTTGCTTCAGGACAACATCATCTACCTTTTTAGTAATAGCCTCCTGTTGTTGAGCTAGATAAACCACAGCATGGCCTCCCTTTTGGAAGCAATCTGTCATTTCTTTCTTATGCATGTTGACTTGAAACTGGATGGACTTTATATCCTGAGCTAAGTCAAACTGAAGTGACTTGCTATTTTCATCAACATACTTTCCAGAGCCATTCTTTGTTCATCCAATTTCACCTGTAGATCTACCATAAACTTATTATGATCAAAGGCAGGAGATACTTGTTGAGGTGTTGTCTGTAAAGCCTGCTTATAATTCTTGCTTCTTCTCTCTTAAATACAACAAGTTTTCTTTTCTTGCCATCCTGGCTTCTTCAGTTTCAGTATCAGACGAAGTATCTAGGTGAACTCTTTCTTGAGGAGGATGAAGTGTATCTGTCCCAGTGACCTGTTGCTCAGTCTCAACATCCACTGGCTCCCCCTCAACCTGTGGCTCAACTTCAGCTTCCTGATCAATTTCCATACCTATGGACTTCTCAATTTCTGTGTCCTCTCCTACTTTATCAGTAGTAGTAATCAGCATCAGGGAATAACTCTTCCAGAGTAAATTCCAGTTGAGCTGTATCTTCTGCAGCAGTTAAATCTTGAGATAAGTCTAACTGTGCTTCCTCTTGCACTTGTACTGACAAAAGACAGCTTCTCCTGTACTCGTTCAGTAATTGTAGTATCTATAGTGGAAGTGGACACTAGCTCCCCTGAACCTGTGTAGTAATAAAAGATGAGCAATGTCTTTTATAGTAAAATACATTAGCTCCCCCTATACTTGTACCTGATCAGGAGTAGATACATTTTGAGCAGGAGAGTGAACTGGCTCCCCCTGCATCTGTGCAGGTGTTGACACTTGCTGGACTATAGTTGAGTCGGGCTGTTCTTCAACCTGTGTCCTGAGTGGGTCTTCTTGTTGTTGTTCAGTTTCTTGAGTTTGAGAAGGGGATTTCACAGGGGTGTCTGGCCTGCTCTCTTCAGGCACATCCTTGGACAGCACCCTATCCCACCTAGAAACAGTCTCATATCCATCCTTCTTCATATGAATGATCTTAGTCCCTGGTAGGTGCTGCATCACTTCAGGAATCACTCCAGTGAGATATAAGCTCATGATTCTAGCCATGTTGGGCTTCTTGATTCCTTCTTTGATCTTGTCAAAGAGTACTCCTGACCAATCAGTAGGAATTGTAAAAACAATCCTGGACATAAGGCTGAACATATAGCAGAAATCCTATCATGTCCACCTGTCTTGCAGAGGATCACTTTCCCAACAATTTCAGACAAGAACTTCCCTTGCTGATTCATACCCTTCCTGTTGAATGCAGCTCCAATCTTCATGCTCAGTCAAGTCCCACACCACATTGAAGGCTTCCCTTGTCTTAGAACTTAGGAACTTCCTCTTCATTCTCAACTACTTGTAATTGAAAGATCTTTCTTAAACTTCTTGGAGTAATCTTTCACCTTAGTCCCTTGAACATTGGACTTAATCTTGAGGCCATTTGAGTGAACTGATGCAGAGATAAAGAACTCGTGCACCTCCTTCTTCCAGATTTTAGTCGGTTCTGAGATTAAAATCTACCCTGACTCGGAGAGGAGGGTTATAAACCCCTTGAACATCTGGTGGCGCATCTGTAAAGGCTGGCGCACCAACTCATACCCTTCATTGACGTTGTCTTCAATCCTTGGCGCCATTGATTCGTCGAGAAAGCTTGAGAGAAGAGAGAAAGATAGACTGTCGACACAGGTTTTAGTCTCGAAAACCTTGAAGCGTGTCGACAGAAAGAGTTTTTGACCTATTTATACCTTCTGTTGAAAGAAGTTCAAAAGGCGCCAAAAACAGACTAAATGTGTCGACACAGACGGAATGTGTCGACACAAACTTCTATTGTCTCGACATTACTTCAGCCTACTATGTGTCGACACCAATTTGTGGTTATGTCGACACCTTGGATACATAGTAGATAGACAGAAATTCTGTGTCGACTCTAAGGATAAGTGTCGACACATATTCTGTAAGTGTCGACACCATTATCCTGATTGAGTCGACATTACATTTCTGTTTAAGTCGACAATTTAACTCTTAAGTGTCGACACATTTCTCTGTGTCGACACAATATCTGACTTGTCGACATTATTTCTCTGAGTCGACATTCACATATTACGGAATGTGTCGACACATTCTTACTTAGCCAATTTCTGTTGGTTCAACACCACTTGTAAGTGTTACTTCAATGTGTCCTTTTTTTAACACTTAATTATGTTGTTATTACTTTAACTTACTTAAATACCACTTCAATTGCATTGTTAATGATTTTTGTTAATACATTAATCAATGGTTTAACATGCCTAATTCAATTTTGAATTTATTGAATTTGGTTTCATCTAAAGGCTTAGTAAATACATCTGCTATTTGATAATCTGTTTTTACAAATTCCAATGAGATGTCTCCTTTTTCTACATGTTCTCTAAGAAATGGTATTTGATTTCTATATGCTTAGTTCTACTATGAGAAACTGGATTATTAGCAATAGAAATAACACTCTTAGAATCACATAAAAGGGGTGTTCTACTTACCTGAATACCATAATCCTTAAGCTGATACTGCATCCACAATAGCTGTGCACAGCAGCTTCCAGCAGCAACATACTCTGACTCAGCTGTGGAAATTGCCACACTGGTCTGCTTCTTACTACTCCATGATATTAGTCTTCCTCCAGGAATTGACAAGTACCTGTACTACTTTTCCTGTCCTCTATACATCCTGCAAAATCTGCATCTGAATAGCCTGTTAGTAGAAAATCTCTATTCCTAGGGTACCAAAGGCCTAGATTAGGAGTGCCCTTTAGATATCTCAGAATCCTTTTGACTACAGTATAATGAGATTCTTTAGGGCAGGCTTGGTACCTAGCATAGACACATGTTGCATACATAATGTCTGGTCTACTAGCAGTGAGATATAGTAGAGACCCAACTATTCCTCTATACAATGATTCATCAACAGGTTTACCTGCCTCATCTTTGCATATAGGCATACTTGTTCCCATAGGAGTTCTCATGGTGGAGGATGACTCCATACCATATTTCTTAATTAATTCTTTGGTGAACTTAGACTGGGATATGGACAATCCATCATCAGTCTGTCTTACTTGGAGTCCCAAGAAGAACTTAAGTTCTCCCATACTGCTCATCTCAAACTTCCCTTGCATAAGTTTGGCAAACTTTTTATAAAGGTTGTTTTCAGTAGATCCAAAGATTATGTCATCAACATAGATCTGAACTAAGATGATCTTACCTTTGGATTCCCTAAGGAATAGAGTTTTGTCTATCTTTCCTCTTGAGAATTTATTCTCAATGAGGAAGGTAGACAGGGTTTCATACCAAGCCCTTGGAGCTTGTTTTAACCCATACAAAGCTTTCCTAAGCTTATACACAGAATCAGGTTTAAGAGGATCTACAAAACCTGATGGCTGCTCTACATATACTTCTTCTTTAAGATCACCATTCAGAAATACTGACTTCACATCCATCTGGTATACTTTAGTCTTGATAGGCTGCATAGTCAAGGAATATTCTGATAGCCTCCAGCCTTGCTACTGGATCAAAGGTTTGATCAAAGTCAATCCCTTCTTCCTGCCTGTATCCTTTTGCAACCAATCTTGCTTTATTCTTCACTATTATCCCACTTTCATCTAGCTTGTTCCTATAGATCCACTTAGTGCCAATTATGTTGTGGCCTCTTGGTTTAGGAACAAGCTCCCAGACTTTGCACCTTCTTAATTGATTCAGCTCCTCTTGCATATCATCAATCCAGTGCTGGTCTTGGATAGCTTCTTCAAACTTCTTAGGTTCCATTTGAGACAAGAAACTTGAATGCAAAACTGTGCTTTGATTTCTGCTTCTAGTTTGCACTCCTTGTCTTGGATCACCAATTATCTGATCAGCAGGATGATCTCTTAGATATCTTATAGCTGGAGGAAGATTCCCTTCAGGTTGAGCATCTCCAGCTTCTTCATTCTGCTGAACCTCTTGGTTTTCATCAGCTTCCATTATCTCTTGTACTCCCCCTGGACAGCAGCCTTCATTTTCCAATGCTCCATCTTCCTTTGAAGCTTCAGCAATGGAGAGCTTGTCCATCCTCTTGCTTATACCTGTTGAGTCATTTGATCAAACCCTTTGATGACTCCCTTCTCAGATCCACCAAAGATCACATTAGGTCCATCTTTGACAGATGAATACTCCTTCAGTAGCCCCTTTGTTCCAGTCATGTGCCTGGAGCAACCACTGTCCAAGTACCATATAGGGGCATGAGCACTTGGACTATCCTGCAACACAGAATTACTTACCCTTGGAACCCAAGTAAGTCTTGGGTCCTTGGTTCAGATTAGCATTAACAAAGCTACCATAATCTCTTCTAATAGGTAGACTATTGTTCTTTGTAACACTTGTGTTAAACCAGCAGTCTAGTGCAAAATGGCCTCTCTTGCCATAGCACCAACACTCAAACTTATTGTATCTATTTCTAGATACATTCTTGACAGAAAAATGTCTGTCCATTGCTTGTGCTGCAGCAGCCTTACCCATTGATTTCTTAAAACCATTGGGTCTATGACCATGGATAGGCCTGCTGGCATTTACACCCTTGTTATTCTGAACACTAGTCTTAATATGACCTTGAGTATTCTCATGATCATATTTGTTAGAAGGCACTTCCTCCTTTCTAAACTTTATAGGGACTGAAAAATTTAGTGGCTGAACAGGAGCTTTACCTTTCCTCTTGAAGTTGTCAGCCTTGGTGTTACCTTTAAATCCTAATCCAGCCTTACCCTTTTGAGTGACAAACTCATCTATCAAGGGTAAGACAGATTTTGGCTTAGAGTAATTAGCCACTAAATCTTTTTCAATTTTAAGTCTGGCCTCCAGACTCTTTACTTGATCATTAGTATAATTAATTGTGCCCATCTGAATAATAGTTATATTCTTCTGCTTGGCAATTTCAGTCAACTTTTGATCAAGGACTTTTTCTAACTCAGTTGTTGCAACCCTTAGTTCAGCAATTTCCTGAGCCTGAGATTTAACCAGGTTCTTGCTTTTCTTAAGGGCCTGCAACAAGTCCCCATACTTATCTATCAATTGATAGACATCTCCTTCAGATTCAGATGCATCTTCATCACTTGATGCAGATGTAGCTGATTCTTCACTTATACTACAAACAGATGTACTGGAAGGACATTTTACCTCATTAGGACCAGACTGATTCTGGCATATGTCCTCTTCTGATCTTGCCATCAACCCCATGCATTGATGTTCATTGATGGAGTCTAGCAACTGCATAAACTCCTCTTCCTCAGATGCAGCATATAGTCCAATATATGCTTCAGCTTCAGATCCTGATTCTGAAGTTGACTGGTCTGATAGACTCTTATCTTTCTTTACTACAAAGGATTTCTCCTTCTTGCCTTTCTGATAAGTCTTCTTCTTTTCTGAAGATTCCTTTCTCTTGTCAGGACAATCAGCCACTACATGTCCAGGCCTATTGCAACAATAACAGACAATCTTTGAAGTAGTGCCTTTGCTGGGCTTTGATCTGCTCTTCTCTTTCCTTGATGACCTTTTCTTCTTATAATAGTCATCAACTTGTTGTGATGGGGAAGGCCTAGAATTCAACTGCTTCTTCTTCAAGAACCTCTGGAATTGTCTTGTGAATGCAGCAAAATCTGCATCTGAATCACAGCTTTCAGAACCCTTGTTTGAACTTTCAGAACTATCTTCTGTAACTTCCTTAGGAGGAGATGGTGATATCCTCCTATTCTTTCTAGTGGCTTCTGCATTAAATGCCACAGTCTTTTCTCTATGCTCTCCTCTTGAGTTTCTTTCCTCCTCCTTCCTCACCATAAGTTGCATTTCATAGGATAGCAACTTTCCAAACAGGGTTGGAGGAGATATCTCTACCAATTTAGCCACTTCTCTTATGGCACAGATCTTTGTATCCCAATCCTTTGATAAGGATCTTAAGAATTTGTCATTCAGTTCATAGGTACTGAAGACTCTTCCATAGGATATTAGCTCATTCACAATTCTATAGAATTTCTTATAGCACTCAGTTATGCTATCAGATTTTCCTTGTCTGAAGCTTTCATACTCCTGATTTAGCATAGACTTCCTGTCCAGCCTTACTTCTTCAGATCCCTCCATGTAGACAATCAATGTGTCCCACATCTCCTTGGAGGTCTTGCAGTGAATCAGATTCTGAAATGTTGAATCATCTATGGCACTAACAATGATGTTCTGTGCCCTTTTGTCCATGGTTACCAAGATGATTTCATCCTTGGTCATTTCTGAATAAGTCTTTGGTATTTGGATATTTGCATCCACAGCTGAAATCTTCTTTGGGATAAAGGGCCCTTCCTGAACTGTGATATAAATCCTTGGGTCAGATGCCTCCATAAACAATCTGACTCTTTCTTTCCAGATCCCAAAGATTTCCTTCCTGCATATGGGTAATTTCATAGACCCTAGCTCCTTATGATTCTCTCCAGAACCCATCTTCTTGAATCTTGAATCTGCCTTTCAGATCTACCTCAGACTGTTAAGTCCTTTTTGAGGAACCTCCCTCTGATACCACTTGATAGTTTAACTTTCAAGACAGCCTAAACACCTAGAGGGGGGGGGGGGTGAATAGGTTCTACTTATTTATAAAAACTTCTAGGCAGAATTCAATTTAATGGCTAACACAATAATCACAGCAATCACAGAAAATAAAACATCACAGATTGCACAATGTTTTATAGTGGTTCCCCAAGGTCTGGGTACATCCACTTTCCCCCTTCACCTATCTAGCAGTATGCTAGATTCGGCCAAACTTCCACTAATCTCAGATCAACAGATCCTACAACTCAGAACCCAACTGGTTCCTACAACTCAGGCACAACAGCCCTACCTCAGCCTTGCCCCAAGGCCTACAACTCAGAGAAGACCCTTCTCCTACACTCAGGCAAACAGCCCTACCACTCAGAGTTCAACACTCCTACACTCAGCCTTTATAACACAGGCTTACAACTCAGATCTGTGTAAACAGATCCTACAGAAATATAGAAAAGATTATTTAACTATCTTGCCTAAATTGAGAGAGAAAAGGCCAAGACAATTCTTGATTAGCTGATGAAATCAACTGTATCTGAGCTTTCTTCAAAGCTTCTTGAATATGAACTTAGCTGAGTTGATTTCCAAACAGCTTCTTGAGAATCCACTGGTGGTTTCTTTCTTCTTCTTCAAATTCTAGCTTGATCTCTCTCTATCCAGCACTTTGAATGATTCTTCTGAATTCTGATTAGAACTCTTCTTTGATCTATCCTTAGATAGTCTTCTTAGATCTTCTGGAGAAGATCTTCTTAAGTGCCTAGCACTTTCTTGAAATGAATTGGATTGTAATCCTTCTCAACTTTTTGATTCTCATCAATGTTTTTTTAAAGGGTTTTTTTTTCTCCTTCTGAATCTGTCTATTTATAGACTTTCTTCATGGTAACCGGCTGATCCGGTTTCTAACCGTTTTCTGACAAGTCTGACAGCTTCAGTTAACCGGTGGCAACCCACAGCTGTCAAGTCTTCAAACAAGTCCTGTGCCTTAGTCTTGAACCACAAGTTGTCGAGATAGTCTGTCAGAAAGTGTCGAGACCATCTGTCTATCTGTGTCGACACAATTGACTTTGGTGTCGACACAGTCTTCAGTGATGTCGACTAAGTTGCCTTTGAGTCGACACAGCTTCTTCTGAAAATAACTTGGTCTTGACTCTTCAGTGTGTCGACACAAGTCCTGTGTATCGACACAGTTGTTGTAGAATCATAACTTAGTAAGTGTCGACTTAGCCTTCAGGTGTCGACACAGTCTTCTTTTAACTCTGCTATAATGTGTCGACTCAATCACAATGTGTCGACACATTCTGCTGGTGTAGACAAACTTGAGGTCGACTATATTCTTCTGTGTCGACACATCCTGCTGGTGTCGACAAACTTGAGGTCGACTATATTCTTCTGTGTCGACACATTTTCCCAATGTTGAGGTCGACGCTTTTCTTCTGTGTCGACACAAATTCCCAGTGTTGTGTCGACTTACTTCTTCTGCGTCGACACACTTTCCCAGTATTGTTGTAGACTAACTGCTATGTGTCGACATACTTCCTCTGTGTCAACACTTTTTCCCAGTGTAGTTGTAGACTAACTGCTATGTGTCGACACTGCTTCCCAGTGTTGTGTCGACTAATTTCTTCTATGTGTCGACACATCCTTCTCTGTGTCGACACTTGGACTTAGAATTTTTCTGCATACTTTATCAATTCTTCACCGGCACATGTCAACTCAAAACAACATCAAATACACCTTGATGTATATCATTGAGCTAGGTTGGGCTTCTTCAAATCAGGTACACATTTTCCAATGTACCCAACAACCGAGGACCAAGACCAACCACCCAATGTCTATCCGTTAACTCCCATCGGTGTGACGATTGGCGAGCCCGTAGACCTGCCACACTATCCTTAACCCAAAACTACAACACCGCGTGTCGACTCACACCACATGCATTATATCCACATCATGATACGGAATGAGCCTCGGAAATTAGCACGAGGACCAAACCAAACCGACCACTTGGCACGGAAGGAGCCTCAGGACATGAACACCGAGGAGCAAGCCAAACCGTCCATTTATGATTCTTCCAAACATTACCAACCAGTGCGATCAGATATCCGCACTCACCCTTTTTACAATCTGGTGCCCAAGGCACCTCAGGGTTTACCACAAACACAATTGGCGAACCACGACATACAATGGACCATTTTAGACTCCCTTATATGACAAGCCTCAAGGCCATGATTTCGTCAATGATATGGTCACATAACTTTAACATCACCAAGATCAACCATTTGTGTACACATGAGTTAACCATCTATTAAACACCTCACATGTTCATACAACCATCACCAAACAATTACCCAAGCTATTGTAAATCTTGTTATTGAACGACAAATTACCCTTCGTTCATTAACCCCCACCAAGTCATTTCGTTCAACCACATACCATTTTACCATTTGTTTACGTGGGGTATATCTAGTAATTTCATCATGCGTTGAATTATCACAATTAGGTATATTATGATTCACCTACCACTTAACGTCGGATTGTTACAAAACAACTTCCGTATCCAAACCCAACTTTACACTTACCAAGGAATTTCAGGTGCAGAACACCTGCTGGGCAGCAACTTTGACCGGTGATTCCCATGGCTAGAATCCGGTAAGTGCTTGTAACCCCTCGATGGAAAGGTCTTTCCATGGGCTACAACTTTAATGTTCAGTCTGCAACCAAGATCAGACTGTATTATACATGAAATTGGCTCCAAAGCTTGTTGTGTACAGAATAAAATTTCTACACGCTTGGTCTGATAGCCCTCTACTTCGATCAGACATTCCTGTGGCTACAGACATCACCTGAAGATGTGTAATCACTCATTGGAAAGGTAATCCCAAGGGCAGTGACTTTTGTGTTTAGTCGGAAGTCCAGATCTGACCATATCTTGCCTGAAGATAGCCATGAAGGTCGCTGCGTGAAGAACACAGATTTCTGCACGCATCTTTAGGCCAAATGAACGGCATCAGTTCATCTTCCTCCTCAAGCCAATTCTCCCATATCACAACCAGAAGATCCTCCGCCCTTATTCACCCTCTTAGGGCCATTCCTCTTCACGAAACTACCCCCATCATCACTTTTGATGGAAGGGGAGGTTGAAGATGACTAACCATTAGAACACAAGTTCTAGCATGGCCCTCCTAGAAACCTTTACCTCACACATCAAGACTCATTTGAGTCGATGTCTCGCCTATGAATAACTATAGATCTAGCACCAACGGAGAGGGGGGCGGGGGGTGAAGCTCACCTCAATTCCATCGGTTCCACCATTTCCGGCCATGGATCTTGTCATTCTCCTCGTCCGCATCCATTTTTCTTTTGCAGCGGTGGCGATTCCTCACGGAGTTTGGTTGGATCCAGCAAGTTCTCCTTCCTCCAGAAGTTTCTCCAGAAAATGTGGCTTGGAAGAGGATGAAAAACAACTAGGGTTTCTTTTCGCCTTTTTATTCAGAAGTAACAAGGGTAGGGACACAGCCATATCCCTACCCGTGTTCTTCTCTGGCAAAATTTCATCAACGGTTTGACTGCCATTTCGTGCTCATACACAGGTACTGACACGCCCATGTCTGTACCCGTATCCAGGTGACACGGCCGTGGTTCTGGCCATGTCAATACCCATGTCCTGCTCGGGGCACAGCTCGTCGACCTTGCCTCGACGCATACGGGTAGGGACACGCCCGTGTCTCTACCCGTGTCCTTCTCTGGACAAACCACTCAACGCCATGCCACTCAAAGCCATTACACTCAAAGCCACGACACATGAGTAGTGACATGCCCGTATCTCTACCCTTGTCCTACATAGGGCCAACTTCATTTTTCCCAACGAGTGCGCGTCTGATCGCCTGCACTCTCTGAGCCTAAATTAGCTCTCCTAACTCAAAAGTGCGGACAAGGTGCCTAGCGCGAATCGTGATGTTACAAATCCTATAAACAAAATAAAAGATTTCGTCCCGAAATCAGGTTAAGGCTACGGGGAGAGAAAAGCATAAAATAGACATAAAATAAAATATGCTTTTAAAGATAATCTTGATGAAATAGCTCCGGATAGAGCTTTTGCATCAAGTCCACCGGATCAAACGTATACTACTCTTTCCCATGATTGGACAACAACACTTTTACTAGAGGAACACTTTTGCGGCGCAAAATCCTAGTCTAGCTGTCTACTATCCGCACAGGCTCCAGCCGCACCGACCTATAAGTCGCAATTGCTCTGTTAGTGGTTGAGACATATTGTTCGGGCCAAAACAACACCTTTCGGAGTGATGACACATGGAACTCGTCATGAAGATTCTCCAGCTCCGTTGGTAACTCCAACTGATATGCCAACGGTCCAATCCTTTCCAATATGACGTAGGGCCCAACGTACCTTGGGTTGAGCTTCTTTGCACCACGTACCCGAGATACTCCATGCATCGGCCTAATCTTTAAAAATCCCTTGTCTCTCACTTGAAATTCCACCATCCGGTGGTTTACATCATAGTATTTTGCTTGGCGACTTTGAGCCTCGAGCAAGCGGTCCCGTATTAGTCTCACAACCGCATCATTATCATCTATGTATTCAACTCCCAAAGCCTTCGGATCTTCATCCTGCACCCAAGACAATGGTGTTCTACACCTTCTTCCATAAAGGGCTTCATGGGGCATCATCCCGATGCTAGCTTGATGGTTGTTGTTGTATGAGAATTCTACCAAGGGTAGGAGCCTTTCCCACGGCTGTCCTCTATCCAACACACATAACCTCAATAAGGCTTCCAATGTCCGGATAGTCCTTTCAGATTGCCCGTCGGTCTGAGGGTGAAACGATGTGCTGAAGGTAAGGCGCAAACCCAAATATGCCTGCAGAGCATTCCATTCCCTAGAGGTAAACTGACCATCCCGGTCAGAAACGATTGTCTTTGGCACGCCATGATACCGTACGAATTATTCCACAAATAGGCGTACCAAAACATCCACGCGTGGTTCTTTCTTCATAGGTATGAACCGGGCTACTTTCGTCAAGCGGTCAATGATTACCCATATAAAATCATTCCCTGAGCGGGAGCGAGGCAAACCGTGGTCAAAGTCTATTGAGACATCCTCGAACTTCAACTCGGGGATAGGCAATGACTGCAACAATTAACCGGGGCTCTTTTATTCTGCCTTCACTCTTTGACAGGCCTCGCAATGCGTAACCAAATACATGACGTCTTTCTTCATCCCCGGCCAACACATGGTCTTCCGCAAGTCGGCGTACATCTTAGCAATCACAGGTTCCACAGAATACTGAGAGCAGTATGGCTCTCTCAAGATATCTTCCCAAATTTTACAACCCTTGGGAATGTAAAGCCGGCCACAGAAATGCACAAGGACGTCCTTAAGAGAGTACTTGTTGGTTGTCCCATCTTTAATTAACTTTATTGTCGGGGCCAGAGCCTCATCCCTTCCTTGCTCCACCCGGATCCGGTATCGAACGTCGTACACTATGCTCATCGTGGTCAAATACTCTGTATACCCGTCGGGTTGATCCTTATACACCAAAGTGATCTCCATCTCTTCAAGCATTCGAGCTAACTCCATATGCATCAACCGGGACTCATGGCTTGTTTCCGGTACCTTCCTGCTCAAAGCATCGGCTACGGAATTTACTTTTCCGGGGTGGTAGTTCAGGGTGTATTCATAATTGCACAAAAACTCCAACCACCGCCACTGTCTTAGATTCAATTCCTTCTGGGTATGGATGTACTTTAAGTTCTTATGATTTGAGAAGATTTCGCAGTGTAGGCCGTATAGATAGTGCCTCCAAATCTTCAAGGCGAACACTACTACTCCCAACTCAAAATCATGTACTGTATAATTGATTTCATGCTTCTTCAGTTGTCTTGAAGCATATGCAATCACATGCCCATGCTGCATCAATACCGCTCCCATTCCTTGATATGATGCATCCGTGCAAACTTGAAATCCTTCCTTTCCGGATGGAAGGGCTAGGATGGGTGCGGATGTAAGTCTATCCTTTAGTTCTTGGAACGCAACTTCATATTAGGGTGTCCACTCATACGACACACCATTCTTTGTTAGGGAAGTAAGAGGAAGAGCAATCCTTGAGAATCCCTTTACGAACTTGCGGTAGTACCCGACAAGTCCAAGGAAGCTCTACACGTTAGTCGCTGACTTCAAAGGCGACCACTCCTTCACGACATGCACTCTTTCTGGATCTACAGCTAGCCCAGCCCCACTGATCACATGACCCAAGAAGGCAACCTCCTTAAGCCAGAATTCACACTTGCTGAACTTGGCGAATAGGGCGTGCTCTTTTAACTTCTTTAGTACTAAGGCCAGATGCCCAATATGTTCTTCCTCCATCTTGGAGTAGACCAAGATGTCGTCGATGAAAACAATGACGAAGACATCAAGATAGGGCTCGAACACTTTGTTCATCAAGCTCATGAAAGATGATGGGGAATTTGTGAGCCCAAACGACATCACTGTGAACTCATACAAGCCGTACCTTGAGCTGAAAGCCATTTTCTGAATATCATCCTCTTGTATTCTCAATTGATAATACCCCGAGCGCAAATCTAGCTTGGAAAACCAATGTGCTCCCACCAGTTGATCGAACAACTCGTCGATCCGAGGTAAGAGATAGGTGTTCTGTACCGTCAGTAGGTTGAGCTCCCGATAGTCTATGCATAATCGCAGGGTTCCATCTTTCTTCTTAAACAATAAAACAGGGGCTCCCAAAGGTGATGAGCTGGGGCGAGCAAACCCTAATTCTACCAACTCTTGCAGCTTAACTCTAAACTCGGCGAGTTCCTTCGGGGCCATTTTGTAAGGAGTCCTGGAGACAGGCTTGGCACCTTGTACTAACTTGATTTAAAAATATACTTCTCTGTGTGGGGGTAATCCTGACAATTTCTCCGGAAATACTTCAGGGAAATCTCACACCACACGCACATCCTTGATATCCAAAGCCAACTCCTTCAGCTCGAAGTAAATCATTAAAACTTCATCCCCCTTCATGTGGGCTTTTAAAGCCTGGACTGAAGATAACATGATACGGGGCGCGAAGTTAATACCTTGGAAGATGACCTCCGAATATCCCTGTCTCAATGAGATCCTCTTCTGCGCGATGTCAATCTTCACATTGTGTTGATCCAGCCATACCATGTCAAAAATGAGGTCGAACTCTGGCATTCCCAAGACTGTGGCAGGGGTTTCAAAGAGCTTTCCTTCAAGGAGAACCTCAAACTCGCACTTCGCGGTTGTCGTCATCTCCGATACGTCTAGAAGGCTCACCCTTCGAGCAATACAAGTGAAGTATTGCACTCCATTTATATCTTTGGATAAGTCTTCAGACACAAAAGAGTGCGAGGACCTGATGTCGAATAACGTATAGGCAGGTTTCCCGCCGACCATTACGGTGCCTAAGTGTCAATAATAATTCTCAAGCTAGGAGTCTAGTATATCTTAAGCAACCCTCGGGTATTCATGAAAATAAAATGACTAACTATAACCATACCTGCAATCACCTCCTTAGGGTTCCACTCTTGAGTCATGTCCAACGCATACATCTGATCACGAGCGGGCCCGGGGTTTCCTCTTTGTGGTCCTCGTCCTAGACCACGCATGTGCCTCCGCCCTCGAGGAGCAACTGAAGGGAAAGCATGAGGTGCATATCCAAATAATTGCGGGCAGTAGCATCGAATGAGGCCCGGTTGGTTGCATTCGAAGCACACTCGCTCCTGCCGCCCACCGGGTTGTTGAAATTGTTTAGGTGGAGGCAATGCTGGTGGTTGCGGAACAGGGCGCCCCGTTCTAAAATTCTGGGGGAAACGTCTGCCACCTCTTTGATATCCTCTTCCTCCTCTATTATCAAATCTCCTTCCATTGCTGGGACCGGCTTCCATCACACCTTAAACTGGCCTCTTACCACTTTCCAAGTGATCTGCTTCCAACCTCTTCGCCATGTCAATAATCTCGGCTAGACTAGAGTCCGCTATAAACATAAGGGCTTGCCTCAGGGGGTCTCGCAAGCCTTTGTAGAATCGTTTTGCATATCCTCTATCATCCAACTCATAAGATTCAGCAAATCTAGCTAAGTGCTGAAACTCTCGTTTGTATTCTGTCACCGACTTGGACACTTGCTTCAGTTGCAAAAATCTCTCTTCAAGATTATCTCGAGCGGCCGAGGGGATGAAATGCTCTAAAAATGCTTCAGAGAATTTGCTCCAATTAATATTCGTGTACACCCATCCTTGAAAAGTTGATCCCATGAGGGACTTCCACCACCTTTTGGCGTGCAGCTCTAAGAGTGTCACTATAAGGGTCACCGCCATATTGTTTGGGCTCCTTATTCATGCCAACAGTTCTTGTACAGTGTCGAGCTATTCTTTCGTACGCACTGCCGACTCCGTCCCAAGGTAAGAAGGAGGGGAGAGAGCTCAGAAATTACTTAACCAAGTGGATCCCGGACCCTGCTGTTGTACAGGGTCTTGCGTGGATTGGGAACCTGAAGGCGTCCAAGATAGCTGTGAGCATCTGCCCCAGCTCTGATCGTTGGAATTGTGTAGGTACGGACAAGGAGGAAGTGCCCCTCACCGGCTTAACATGTACTGGGATCTACACGTGAGTTACAAACTTAAGGTTAGGTAGGCTAATCTAAGGTCAAAGATGGACAAACTTTGTGTGAATTAAATATGGGCACACCACTGCTTCCGCTAAGTCAGTTTGTCCCCAAACTGACTAATCGAATGGGGGTGGCACCATTGTTAAATTACTTCTTCAGTTCAGGATCATAGCAAGCTGATACCATTTGTTAGACCCCACTCCCGAAATACAGAAAATGGTACGAGAGGGGTCTTATGACCAGAACAGTCGCCTCGCGGTAGCACTAGCACTCGGGCCAGCCTGTACCACAAGACGCCTATCCTACAGTCTATAACCAATATCATACATTGCCAACCCAACCAGAATATAACATAGAAGTCAAATCCACACCAAGCATATAGTCCATAATATAACAACAGTAGAGAAGCTACAACAAGCTTCTATTATCAGAGTACGTAAATTGTTTTCCTAAAAACGGTACAATAAAAACCTCTCACACTCACATCAGTAACTGACGGTAGCGCAGTACCGTCCCCTCAGGCCTTGTCATCCTGGCATGGCTGTCCGGCTGCATAACCTACTGCTCCACCTACGGGGTTTCCTCCTAAAAAGGAAGATGTATCAATCGTTTGTCATAAAGATTAAGTGGCTTCACATCTGCTCCCCTGGCGACTCCTCGGCACCGTGCAGAGAAAGGAAGAGGGTACAATATATATGAAACATAGGTACAAGCATGTGGTATATCACTATGTATATAAAACATTGTAATAAATCAGCAACAACTTATTCTTGTTATTCTATCATCTACAACAACATGAGGGTATAATATTATAACAGAAAGTAACTCAACTTATATGAATGCTCATACAAACATATAAGTTGAGGATCGTTCAACAGTAAGTATCTCATCGTATAGGAGTGCCCATACAAACTTATACGATGAGGATCTTGTGTATGCAATGGAGTGTAATGATTTGTATGCAATGCAATGACTCACCTATGATCGCACACATACAAGCGCGATGTCGACACAGACTTGCAGTTCCCACTTTTTGAGCAGGCAGCTAACCTCTCAGGAGTCATCCATCGTGGCCAAACAGTGACAATAGAGCGGGCATCTCCACTACTTGGCTGGTCTCCACACTACCTAGCCTTGGCCTTCATACGCCTTAATGGTAACAACACAACAGCGGAGCTCACATGTGTACTACGGCTCAGGGGGTGTCTCAGGTAGATGTGCACCGAGATCCTAGCCCTGAACTGGCCTAAGGTGTGATACGGAAGGAGCCTCAGAAATGAGCACGAGGAGTAAGCCCAACCGTTCACTTGGCATAGAAGGAGCCTCGGGATGTGAACACCGAGGACCAAGCCCAACCGCCCAAGGTCTATCCATCAACTCCCATCGGTGTGACGATTGGCGAGCCCGTAGACCTGCCACACTATCCTTAACCCGGAATTATGACACCGCGTGTTGACTAACACCACATGCATTATATAAACATCATGATATGGAATGAGCCTCGAAAATGAGCACGAGGACCAAGCCCAACCGACCACTTGGCACGGAAGGAGCCTCGAGACATGAACACCGAGGACCAAGCCCAACCGTCCATTTATTATTCTTCCTGTTGGATCCCTAGTTGGATTTGGGCTTGGTTCACTAAGTTAGGATATGACCCAACATGTATAGACCGGGGTCATGGTTGTGTCCTAGAGTCTAGGTCAAGTCATAAGAGTCAACAATGCCCTGGACCAGCCTTCAACAAAGTTAGAGACTCAAGACTTAGAGAATTCAAGACTTAGAAAAAGGGGATCTACGTTCGTCGATCTCCAGTCGATAAAAGTTGTGCTCAGCTCGACAAACTCAGAGACAAATCTTTAGTCTAAGAGGTCGACGATCATAGATCTCAGCTCGACTAACTTGATGCACAGAAGAAGAAAGTTATCAAGCAGCATTCTGAGGTCGACGATCTTAGCTCAGACGATCTCACCCCCTGTTGATCTAGTAACAACAAGAGATCATCCAATATTCCAAGTAATTGGAGACATCTCAGCTGGTGTGCAAACCAGAAATTAGGTCAACCAGAACCTGATGCACACTTGCTTTCTATCTCAAGTTGAGCCTCAATCCATTCAAGATGCAGAACAAGATCCCCACTGGATCATTGCTATGCAAGAGGAATTGCATCAATTTGAGAGGAATAAAGTTTGGGAACTAGTGCCAAGGCCTAAGGATCACTCCATTGTTGGAACAAAATGGGTGTTCAGGAACAAGTTGGATGATCAGGGAGTCATTATAAGGAACAAGGCAAGGCTAGTTTCTCAAGGTTACTCTCAAGAAGAAGGAATAGACTATGACCAGAACTTTGCACCAGTTGCAAGGTTAGCGGCCATCAGAATATTCCTAGCTTATGTTGCTCACAAGGGATTCAAGGTCTACCAAATGGATGTGAAGAGTGCTTTTCTCAATGGAGACATCAAAGAGGAAGTCTATGTTAGACAACCTCCATGTTTTATCTTTTCAACTTACCCTGATCATGTGTTCAAATTGCATAAAGCATTATATGGTCTCAAGCGAGCTCCTAGAGCATGGTATGAGACCCTAACATGCTTTCTTCTGGAAAATGATTTTATTAGGGGTAGAGTAGACCAAAATCTTTTTATTACAACCCATAAGTCTCATACCCTACTAGTACAAATATATGTAGATGATATTATCTTTGGTTCTACTGATTCAAATTTGTGCAAAAAGTTTTCCAAGCTGATGCACTCTAAATTTGAAATGAGTAGCATGGGTGAGCTTTCATTCTTTCTAGGATTGCAAGTCAAATAACATGCTAAAGGCATATTCATTTCTCAAACCAAGTATGCAAAGGAACTGGTTTAGAAATTTGGTATGTCTGAAGCATCTTGTATGAAAACACCTATGCCTACTAATGTTGTATTAGATGCTGATGAACATGGAAAACATGTTGATCAGACAATATATAGAGCAATGATTGGCTCTCTATTGTTCCTTATAGCTAGTAGACCTGATATAATGTTTGCTACATGCATATGTGCTTGGTTCCAAGTAAGCCCTAGAGAGTCACACTTAACCTTAGTAAAGAGGATTCTCAAGTATGTAAAAAGTTGTCCAAATCTAGGACTCTGGTATCCAAAAGACTCAGGATTTGAATTAACTGGATTTTCAGATGCTGATTATGCTGGATGCAGAGTAGATAGGAAAAGAACCAGTGGAACCTGTCAGTTTCTTGGTGACAGACTTGTCTCCTGGTTCTGTAAGAAACAGACATCTGTGTCTTCTTCAACTGCTGAAGCTGAATACATGGCAGCAGGCAGTTGTTGCTCACAAATTCTGTGGATTCAAAACTAGCTTCTAGACTATGGCTACAACTTAGAAGGGTCAAAAATCTTTTGTGATAAAACTAAAGCTATCTCCATAGCACAAAATCCAGTCCTCCATAGTAGGACAAAACATATAGAGATTAGGCATCACTTTCTAAGAGATATTGCTGAATAGAATAAAATTGAATTACAATATATCCCAACTCATTTTGAAAGGGGAGATATTTTCACCAAGCCTTTGGATGAGAAGAAATATACCTTCTTCCTCAATCAGTTGGGAATGCTAGATGGAGGCTGTCTAAAACAAATTCAAAGATTTTGAAAATCTAAAAACAGACCAAGACTTGGCTAAAAACTGATATTTTCTATTGTCTGTAGGTTCTGTTTTATCTCTGAACTGCGCTCGACGTTTTTCCAAAAATCGTCGAACGGAGATCGACGCTTTCCAACCAGCGTCGACCGGAGTTCAGCGTTTTCCAGGCAGCGCTAGGCTATCTTCCTCTAGTCAACGATCGTCGAACGGAGTTCGACGCTCTCCAGTATCGTCGAAAGGAGATCGACGTTATTGAAGACTCTTCATATTCCATTAGAAGCCTAGATCGTCGAACGAAGTTCAGCAATCCTTCCTTTCCGCCGTCGAACCCTAATATAAAAATCATTTTTCGGCCGTCGTTCTCCTTTGCGCTTTCGTAGTTTCTGCAGAAAAAACTCTTTTTCCCTCCAAACTTTTGCTGCACTTGTTCTTTGTTTGTTCATATTTGCAGGATCAAATGGCCATTTCAGTTGCAGCTCTGTCGGCAATGAAATTCGACACCAGATTTGACATCGATATGGATTCTTTTGAAAGTAGTGATCAAATATTCAAAGACATACTTGAGCTCTTCAAAGAACAGTAACTAGAGAACATCATGACAACAAGAATCAAGATAGCAACAGATGAAATTAAAGAATGGGTATATACAGCACAGAATCTGAATAACAACAACATCGTCGGCACGATCTCGGGAAATCAGGTATCACTTTCACTTGAGGTTTTATCAGAAGTTTTTCAGTTGAGTACAGGAGAAGATTGCATTGATTTATCTGGAGAAGAATTCTCCAATATGCTTGAAAGGATGGGGCATACAGCAGCTAACCCCAACAAGCTTTTGAAGAAAGATCTATCAGTGGAATACAGATTTTTGGCAGATGTGGTAGGGAAAGTGCTATTGGCTAAGCACTCTGCTCATGATACAATTTCCAGGTATCAGCTCTGTTTGATGGGAGCTCTTGTGAATAAAAAGCACATAAACTGGGGAGAACTCCTTTTTTGATTTAATCAAAACGAAAATAAACAAGAGTTTTGTTAATTTTGGTAGAATAATTGGGTTATTTCTTCATGCTAAGTGCCCTGAATTGTTAGTTTCAAGTGGAATGCATATCAATGCTTCCAAGAGGCTGACTTGTGCCTTATTTGGAAAATGGGATAGACAGATTGTCAAGCCCAATAGACCTACAGCAATTCCATCCTCAAGCACAAGGACTGTAACGTCCCAATTCGCGCTAGGCCCCTTGATTGCGTATTTGAGTCAAGGGGGCTGTGGTGAGCCCAATGGGGGTGTGGGTGAACAGGTGCGGACGTACAGGAAATGAGGAAAACAAGGCAAAATGGCCTTTCTGGCTGACACGGGTATGGACACGGCCATGTCCATACCCGTGTGCCTCATAAAAAAATAGGTTTCAAGTCAGAGAGGTACACGGGTATTGGGACACGGGCGTGTCCCTAGCCGTGTGCCAAGGACACGGGTCGGGACACGGCCGTGTCTCTACCCGTGTGCCGCAACCCTGACCCGGCAGAAAGTGGTTCTGGGAGGAACACGGCCCTAGACACGGCATGCCACACGGCCGTGTCACCTGAACACAGGTAGGAACACGGCCGTGTGCCTACCCGTGTCTGCGATGTATAAAAAGGAAAAAGTTGGAAACCCTAGCATTCACTCCCCTTTCTTCTGTCCCGAAATTTCTGAGAGGGTTCTTGGCTGGAGGAGGAGGAAGAGCTTGCCGGAGCCATCCTTGGAGGAATCGAAACGCCGCCGCCGTCAAGGGAAAAACAATGCCGCCGCGAAGGAGTGCGAGGCTCATGGCCGGCCATGGTGGTACCGCTGGACTTGAGGTGAGCTTCCTCCACTCTCCCTTGGTGCTAGATCTATAGTTATTTTAGGAGAGACATCGACTCCATAGAGTCTTGATGCTGAGGAGGAGAGTTCTTAGGATAAGCCATGCCTAGTTTTCTAGGTTTAGTCTCCCTCAACCTTCTCATCATTCAAAAGGGAGATGAGAGGGGTTTTCGTTGAGGGTTTGGCTTTGAAAGGAGAAATAAGGTTGGGTGTGATTTCTGGAGAAGTTTATGCGAGGTCGTTGCAAGGAAGAAGATGAACGGATGCCGTTCATCTCGCCTTAAGATGCGTGCAGAAATCTGATTTCTGCACGCGGCGACCTTCGTGGCCAATTTCAGAGGTGCTCTGGCCAAATCTGGGTGATCGACTCAACACGAAAGTCGTAGCCCTTGAAATTACCTTTCCAACGAGGGGTTGCTCGTTTCCATGCGATACCTGTAGCCACGGGAAAGCTGGTTCGAGTCCGCTGCGTTCGGGAAAATTCCTGTACAGGAAACCGTTTCCTGTACGTATTCGAGTTGAATTTCTGGTATGTTGCGACCAGATCTGGGCGATCGACTCAACACGAAAGTCGTAGCCCTCGCGAATACCTTTCCAACGAGGGGTTGTGCACTGTGATCGGATTCCTGTAGCTCCAGGAATCCTAGTTTTAGTATTGGGCTATCCTATGTTAATGCACTTGTTAATTTATAATGTTAGCACTCTTGCAATGTTTGTGATTTGCTCATTTGATATCTTGCTCCCATATATCTATAATGTTGTTGTTGCTATAATTTAGCATGGTTACTCATTTGGTTGTGTATTGGGAAATAACCATGTAATGGTAGAGAAATGGATTGGATGGGAAGGTTAGATATTAGGAGTTGAGATTGGTATAAGATATATTTATACAATTTGGTGTTGAACATATCTATTATGCGTAGTGTTGAGGTGAATCCTTTGAATAAGTGGGCGTGAACATGATGAACACTATGTGAAGAGTATTTTGAAACTGTAATCCGAGCCCAAGGGGTTTATTAACAACCGATGCTTAGAGTTGAAGTCTCCCTACGGGTAGCATCGAGTGAGTTGTTTTGGGGCATGTGATGTGCGACGATTCATCGTGTCGCGACGTTGAGATAATGATTGTGGCAGGTCTACGGGTTCGCCAGTCGTCACACCGATGGGAACCAATGGGTAGACCTTGGGCGGTAGGGTTAGATACTTGGTGTCCATAACCCGAGATCTCCTCCGTGCCATGAGAACGGTTGGGCTTGCACCTCGTGCATTTCCGAGGTTCCATCTGGTTCGAAATCAAAGGCCAGGTTGGGCTGTGTTCTTGGTGCACATTTACCCAAGACCCCTTCTGAGCCGTAGTACGCATGTGAGCTCCGTTGTTGTGTTCTTAGCGTTGAGGCGTACGGGGGCCTAGGATAGGTAGTGTGATACCACCTAGTAGTGGAGACGCCCGCTCCACTGTCGCCGTCTAGCCACGACGGACGACGCCTGAGAGGTTAGCTACCTGCTCGAAAAGTGGGAACTTCTAGTCTGTGTCGACATAACAACTTGCATGTGCGTGCGCATGATTCGGTCATACCATAACATTCATATCATGTCATTCATTGCATACACAAGATCCTCATCGTATAAGTTTGTATGGGCACTCTTATACGATGAGTTACTTTACTGTTAAGCCGATCCTTAACTTATAAGTTTGTATGGGCACTCTTATAAGTTAAGTTACTATTCTGATTATTTATACTTGCTGTCATTTATATATTACTGATATTCGTAGAACTGCTAGTTGTGTGGCGTAGTTTATACTTCACCATACTTACTGTCACCTGCTTGTTTACTTGCTTATGTATATATTTTGTACCTGTGTTCCTTTCTCCGCCCGGTGCCGAGGAGTCGCCGGGGGAGCGGATGTGAAGCCACTTAGTCTTATGACTAACGGTTGCTACGTCTTCCTTTTTAGGAGGAAACCCCGCAGGTAGAGCGGCAACGGACTATGCAGCAGGACAGCCAGGCCCGGATGATAGGACCTGAGGTGGTGGTGCCATCGGCACCGTCAGTGACAGTAGTGAGTGTTTTCATGTAGCCGTTTAGCAAAACATTTCTAGACTCTTGTTTCTTTTGTACAAGCCTGTTGTGCTTGTTATCTTCCGCTATTTTTGGACTTTAACTTAGCTGTGAACTGAACTGCTTTTAGCTTTACTTTTCTGTTATGGTTGGGTTGGCATAATTGTTGTGATATGGATTGTAGCCTGCGGAATAGGCGTCTTGTGGTAAAGGCTAACCCGTGTGGTAGTGCTACCGCAAGGCGGCTATTTCGGGCATAAGACTCCCCTCGTGCCGTGTGTTGTGTTCCGGGAGGGGGGTCTTACAAATGGTATCAGACTAAGCCGATCTTCACCTACAGCAGTCAGGTAACAATGGGCCACTCCCGTTCGATTAGTCGGTTTGGGCACAAACCGACTTAGCGGAAGCAGTGGTGTGCCTATATGTAATTCACACTAAGTTGTCCAACTTTGACATTAGTTTTAGCCAACCTGACCCTAGTTTGTACCTTGCGTATAGGTCCCAGCGCAGGTGGAGCCGGTTGGGGGCACTCCTACCCCTTCCGTCCCTTCACAATTCCAGCAGTCGGAACTGGGACAAACGCTGTCAGCCATATTGGATGCATTTAAATCCCAGCAAGCTCTGGTGCAACAACAGGCGCCAGGCTCCAACTGGGTGAGCACCTTCCGTGCCCTGTCCCCTCCTGCCTATCTTGGGACAGAATCGCCGGTGTGCACCTAGGAATGGCTTGATACCGTGCAGGAATTGATGGCTGGCATAAGATGTCCGAACAACATGGCGGTGACATTGGTAGTGACGCTGCTAGAGCTACACGCCAAAAGGTGGTGGAAGTCCCTCATGGGCTCCACCTTCCAAGGGCGGTTGTACACGGACATCAGTTGGAACGAGTTCACCGAGGCTTTTCTGGATCACTTCATTCCTTCTTCTGCTCGGGATGAACTTGAAGAAAGATTTCTGCAGCTGAAGCAGGGATCGAAATCGGTAACGGAGTACCAGAGGGAGTTCCAACACCTCGCTAGGTTTGCTGATTCCTATGATTTGGACGATAGAGGCTATGCGAAGCGCTTCTACAAAGGGTTGAGGGACCCCCTGAGGCAGGCCCTTTTGTTTATAGCCGATGGAAGCCTGGCAGAAATCATTGACATGGCAAAGAGACTGGAGGCGGACCACATGGGATGTGGCAAGAGACCTGCGGAAGGAGTAATTGAAGTCGGCCCTAGTAATAGAAGGCAGAATGATCATGGCAGAGGAAGGGGAAACCACAGAGGCGGTCGGTGGGTCAACCGGAACTATCGGGTGGAGTACCCAATTCCGCAACCACTACCTTTACCACCACCACCGCAGCAACAATATTATCAACAACCTGGGGGCCGACGTGAGGTGAAATGTTTTGAGTGCAACCAACCGGGGCATGTCCGAAGAGTTTGCCCGCGACTGATCGGGGATGTTCCTATTGCTCCCCCTCCAGTAGCTCCACGGGGGCGAGGGCACATGCGTGGCCGAGGAAGAGGACCACCAGGGAGAAATCAGGGACATGCACGGGAGCATGTATTCGCATTGGATATGACTCAGGAGAGAAATCCGCAGGAAGTCATCACCGGTATGTGCAAAATTTATTAATATTATATGACTTGTTGGATTTACGATACAAATGATAAGCGCAATTTTGAATAGTGATTACCTTTTTGGAACTTAGGCACTGTCATGGTTAGCGGGAGACCCGCCTATACGTTATTTGACACGGGTGCGTCTCACTCGTTCATCTCGGAGGACTTCGTGAAGGACTTGGAGGGAGTGCAACACTTCACGGGCACTACTCAAAGGGTGCGCCTTCCGGACGGCTCTGAGATGACGTCGTCAGCAAGTTGCGACTTCGACACCCTTATTGGAGGAAAGTTCTTTGAAACTCCGGCGACAGTGTTAAGAATCCCGGAGTTCGATCTCATCCTGGGCATGAGGTGGTTGGACTAGCACCACGCCAGGATCAATTGTGCGGAGAAGCAAGTTATGTTGAGGCATGGAGACTCGGAAGTCATCTTCCAAGGTATTAAATTCGCACCCCGTAAATTATTGTCTTCAATCCAAGTTATGAAATCTCATATGGAAGGGGACGAGGTCTATGTAATTTGCTTCGAGTTGAAGAAATTGACATTAGAGGTCAAGGATGTGCGGGTGGTGCGAGAATTTCCCGAGGTATTCCACGAGAAATTGCCGGGACTACCCCCGCATAGGGAAGTGGACTTCCAAATCAAGCTAATTCCGGGTGCCAAGCCCGTCTCGCGAGCTCCATACCGAATGGCTCCGAAGGAACTTGCAGAGTTTAGAGTCCAGCTTCAGGAATTGGTGGAAGCAGGGTTCGTTCGCCCAAGCTCGTCGCCTTGGGGAGCGCCCGTGTTGTTCGTCAAAAAGAAGGATGGCACCTTGCGGTTATGTATTGATTATCGAGAGTTGAACCGGTTAACGGTGCGGAACACCTATCCCCTACCGCGCATTGATGAATTATTTGATCAATTGGTGGGATCGTATTGGTTCTCCAAGTTAGATCTGCGTTCGGGATATTATCAGCTGAGGATACAAGAAGATGACATTCAGAAGACGGCGTTCAGTTCGAGATATGGTTTGTATGAATTCACCGTGATGCCGTTTGGGCTCACAAACGCCCCTTCCGCCTTTATGAGCTTGATGAACAAGGTGTTCGGACCTTATTTGGACATCTTTGTCATCGTGTTCATCGATGATATCCTAGTCTACTCAAAGACTGAAGCAGAACACGCCGAACATCTAACTTTGGTGCTGAGGAGACTAAAGGAGCACACGTTGTTTGCCAAGTTCAGCAAATGCGAGTTTTGGCTTCGAGAGGTCGCGTTCTTGGGCCATGTGATTAGTGGGGCGGGGCTAGCTGTAGATCCGGCCAAGGTGCGGGCCGTGAAGGAGTGGTCGCCATTGAAGTCAGCGGCCGACATACGGAGCTTTCTTGGACTTGCCGGGTACTATCGCAAGTTCGTGAAAGGCTTCTCGAAGATCGCCCTTCCCCTTACTACGCTGACCTAGAAGGGTGTGCCGTTTGAATGGACACCCCAGTGCGAAGCTGCATTCCAAGAGTTGAAGGACAGATTGACGACTACACCCATCCTAGCTCTTCCATCTGGGAAGGAGGGCTTTCAAGTTTACACGGATGCGTCGTATCAAGGGATGGGAGCTGTGTTGATGCAGAATGGGCATGTGATCGCTTATGCTTCAAGACAGTTGAAGAAGCATGAAGCCAGCTACCCGGTGCATGATCTAGAGTTGGGAGCGGTGGTATTCGCCTTGAAGATGTGGAGGCATTATTTATATGGCGTCCACTGCGAGATCTACTCGGATCACAAAAATCTGAAGTACGTTCACACCCAAAAGGAGTTAAACTTGAGACAGCGGCGGTGGTTGGAGTTCTTGTGCGACTATGAATTCACCTTGAACTACCACCCCGGGAAGGTTAATTCCGTAGCAGATGCCTTGAGCCGAAAGGCACCGGGAACGAGCACGGAATCCAGCTTGATGAGGATGGAGTTAATCCGGACACTGCAAGAGATGGAAATCACTTTGGTCTTTAAGAATCAACCGGAAGAGTATACAGAATATTTGGCCGCGATGAGTATAGTTTGCAACATACGAGACCGGATCCGTACGGAACAAAAGAAGGATGCGGCTTTAACCCCGGCTTTCAAGTCAATGGAGGATGGGACTACGGAAGAATACTCCCTAAAAGACGGCCTCGTCCATTTTCGTGGCCGGCTTTACATCCCCGAAGGTGACAACATTCGGGAGGATATTCTAAAGGAGGCCCATTGCTCCAAGTACTCGGTGCACCCGGGGATCGCGAAGATGTACACCGATTTGAGAAAAACGATGTGTTGGCCGGGCATGAAGAGAGATGTTAAGTACTTCGTTACTCATTGTGTGGCTTGCCAAATGGTGAAGGCGGAATGCAGAAGCCCCGGTGGAATGCTACAGTCGTTGCCCATCCCCGAATGGAAATTTGAGGACATCTCCATGGACTTCGTCCACGGGTTACCTCGCTCGCGTTCGGGGAATGATTCTGTGTGTGTGATAGTTGACCGGTTGACCAAGGTAGCCCGATTTATCCCAATGAAGAAGGAGGCGCAGGTGGGCGTCCTAGTGCGTCTCTTTGTGGAGCAATTTGTGCGGTACCATGGTGTGCCGAAGACGATCGTCTCCGATCGGGATGGTCGGTTTACTTCAAGAGAATGGAGGGCTGTACAGTCTTATTTGGGTTCGCGCCTCGCCTTTAGCACAGCCTTTCACCCACAAACGGACGGGCAATCTGAACGAACCATCCGAACATTGGAGGACCTATTGAGGTTGTGTGTGCTAGATAAAGGAGAACCATGGGAGAGACTCTTACCTCTCATGGAGTTCTCTTATAATAACAGTCATCAAGCCAGTATTGGAATGGCACCTCATGAAGCTTTGTATGGAAGGAGGTGTAGAACACCCTTGTCCTGGGTGCAAGACGAAGATCCGAAGACATTGGGAAATGAGTATATTGATGACACGGACGCGGTGGTTAGGTTGATCCAGAATCGAATGCTAGAGGCTCAAAGCCGACAGGCGAAATATTACAACGCAAGGCACCGTATGGTAGAGTTTCAAGTGGGTGATAAAGTGTTCCTGAAGATTCGACCGATGCACGGAGTGTCGCGGGTACGTGGAGTCAAGAAGCTCAGCCCAAGGTATGTCGGGCCCTATGTCGTAGTGGAAAGGATTGGCCCTCTGGCCTATCGATTGGAGTTACCACCGGAGCTGGAGAACCTTCACGACGTGTTCCATGTATCGTCGCTTCGGAAGGCTTTGTTGCGACCTGAACAGTATATCCCTACGGCGGATGGTGCCGTGGCGTCTGATAGGTCTGGGCGACTGGAGCCGGTGCGGATCGTTGATAACGAGACAAGAACCTTGCGCCGCAAAAGTGTTCCCTTGGTGAAAGTGCTATGGTCTAATCACGGGAAGGAAGAGTGCACATGGGAGCCAAGGGATTTGATGCAAGAGCGCTACCCGGAATTATTTACTCCAGGTAAAAATTTTATTTGAAAGCATAGTTCCCTTTTTATGTGTTTCACTCCCATAGCCTTACCCTGATTTCGGGGACGAAATCTTTTATTTTGTTTATAGGATTTGTAACGTCCCAATTCGCGCTAGGCCCCTTGATTGCCTATTTTAGTCAAGGGGGCTGTGGTAAGCCCAATGGGGGTGTGGGTGAACAGGTGCGGACGTACGGGAAATGAGGAAAACAAGGCAAAATGGCCTTTCTGGCTGACACGGGTATGGACACGGCCGTGTCCATACCCGTGTGCCTCATAAAAAAATAGGTTTCAAGTCAGAGAGGTACACGGGTATTGGGACACGGGCGTGTCCCTAGCCGTGTGCCAAGGATACGGGTCGGGACACGGCCGTGTCTCTACCCGTGTGCCGCAACCCTGACCCGACAGAAAGTGGTTCTGGGAGGAACACGGCCCTAGACACGGCATGCCACACGGCCGTGTCACCTGAACACGGGTAGGAACACGGCCGTGTGCCTACCCGTGTCTGCGATGTATAAAAAGGAAAAAGTTGGAAAACCTAGCATTCACTCCCCTTTCTTCTGCCCCGAAATTTCTGAGAGGGTTCTTGGCTGGAGGAGGAGGAGGAGCTTGCCGGAGCCATCCTTGGAGGAATCGAAACGCCGCCGCCGTCAAGGGAAAAACAATGCCGCCGCGAAGGAGTGCGAGGCTCATGGCCGGCCATGGTGGTACCGCTGGACTTGAGGTGAGCTTCCTCCCCTCTCCCTTGGTGCTAGATCTATAGTTATTTTAGGAGAGACATCGACTCCATAGAGTCTTGATGGTGAGAAGGAGAGTTCTTAGGATAAGCCATGCCTAGTTTTCTAGGTTTAGTCTCCCTCAACCTTCTCATCATTCAAAAGGGAGATGAGAGGGGTTTTCGTTGAGGGTTTGGCTTTGAAAGGAGAAATAAGGTTGGGTGTGATTTCTGGAGAAGTTTATGCGAGGTCGTTGCAAGGAAGAAGATGAACGGATGCCGTTCATCTCGCCTTAAGATGCGTGCAGAAATCTGATTTCTGCACGCGGCGACCTTCGTGGCCAATTTCGGAGGTGTTCTGGCCAAATCTGGGTGATCGACTCAACACGAAAGTCGTAGCCCTTGAAATTACCTTTCCAACGAGGGGTTGCTCGTTTCCATGCGATACCTGTAGCCACGGGAAAGCTGGTTCGAGTCTGCTGCGTTCGGGAAAATTCCTGTACAGGAAACCGTTTCCTGTACGTATTCGAGTTGAATTTCTGGTATGTTGCGACCAGATCTGGGCGATCGACTCAACACGAAAGTCGTAGCCCTCGCGAATACCTTTCCAACGAGGGGTTGTGCATTGTGATCGGATTCCTGTAGCTCCAGGAATCCCAGTTTTAGTATTGGGCTATCCTATGTTAATGCACTTGTTAATTTATAATGTTAGCACTCTTGCAATGTTTGTGATTTGCTCATTTGATATCTTGCTCCCATATATCTATAATGTTGTTGTTGCTATAATTTAGCATGGTTACTCATTTGGTTATGTATTGGGGAATAACCATGTAATGGTAGAGAAATGGATTGGATGGGAAGGTTAGATATTAGGAGTTGAGATTGGTATAAGATATATTTATACAATTTGGTGTTGAACATATCTATTATGCGTAGTGTTGAGGTGAATCCTTTGAATAAGTGGGCGTGAACATGATGAACACTATGTGAATAGTATTTTGTAACTGTAATCCGAGCCCAAGGGGTTTATTAACAACCGATGCTTAGAGTTGAAGTCTCCCTACGGGTAGCATCGAGTGAGTTGTTTTGGGGCATGTGATGTGCGACGATTCATCGTGTCGCGACGTTGAGATAATGATTTTGGCAGGTCTACGGGTTCGCCAGTCATCACACCGATGGGAACCAATGGGTAGACCTTGGGCGGTAGGGTTAGATACTTGGTGTCCATAACCCGAGATCTCCTCCGTGCCATGAGAACGGTTGGGCTTGCACCTCGTGCGTTTCCGAGGTTCCATCCGGTTCGAAATCAAAGGCCAGGTTGGGCTGTGTTCTTGGTGCACATTTACCCAAGACCCCTTCTGAGCCGTAGTACGCATGTGAGCTCCGCTGTTGTGTTCTTAGCGTTGAGGCGTACGGGGGCCTAGGATAGGTAGTGTGATACCACCTAGTAGTGGAGACGCCCGCTCCACTGTCGCCGTCTGGCCACGACGGACGACGCCTGAGAGGTTAGCTACCTGCTCGAAAAGTGGGAACTTCTAGTCTGTGTCGACATAGCAACTTGCATGTGCGTGCGCATGATTCAGTCATACCATAACATTCATATCATGTCATTCATTGCATACACAAGATCCTCATCGTATAAGTTTGTATGGGCACTCTTATACGATGAGTTACTTTACTGTTAAGCCGATCCTTAACTTATAAGTTTGTATGGGCACTCTTATAAGTTAAGTTACTATTCTGATTATTTATACCTGCTGTCATTTATATATTACTGATATTCGTAGAACTGCTAGTTGTGTGGCGTAGTTTATACTTCACCATACTTACTGTCACCTGCTTGTTTCCTTGCTTATGTATATATTTTGTACCTGTGTTCCTTTCTCCGCCCGGTGCCGAGGAGTCGCCGGGGGAGCGGATGTGAAGCCACTTAGTCTTATGACTAACGGTTGCTACGTCTTCCTTTTTAGGAGGAAACCCCGCAGGTAGAGCGGCAATGGACTATGCAGCAGGACAGCCAGGCCCGGATGATAGGACCTGAGGTGGTGGTGCCATCGGCACCGTCAGTGACAGTAGTGAGTGTTTTCATGTAGCCGTTTGGCAAAACATTTCTAGACTCTTGTTTCTTTTGTACAAGCCTGTTGTGCTTGTTATCTTCCGCTATTTTTGGACTTTAACTTAGCTGTGAACTGAACTGCTTTTAGCTTTACTTTTCTGTTATGGTTGGGTTGGCATAATTGTTGTGATATGGATTGTAGCCGGCGGAATAGGCGTCTTGTGGTAAAGGCTAACACGTGTGGTAGTGCTACCGCAAGGCGGCTATTTCAGGCATAAGACTCCCCTCGTGCCGTGTGTTGTGTTCCGGGAGGGGGGTCTTACAAGGACTGCTACAGTCACTTCCCCTCAGGTCTCTGCCCCAGCAGAAGATTTGCCTGCTTCCTCGCCACCTGTTTCTATGACCATCTCCACATCAACCACATCAACCACAACAATCACCTCAACCATATCTATCTCTTCCCCCATTACCATTTCATCACCCTTATCTCCTCCAGCCACTTCAGAAACATTCCACCCTCTCCATTATTATCCACCTCTCACCATTCCATCATTCCACCTCCTGGAAGACTCCTTCATGGATGATTCTCCTTCCTCTCCTCCTGAGATTCCATCTACCTCCTCCTACCAACAACTCCTTCAGGATATATTCTCACAACCATCCTTTACTCCATCCATTTCCACACCCATATCATCCATCTCCACTCCAATACCATCCATCTCAACAATCTCTACTCCTGAGCAAACCATCCCTATACCTCCTACCACCACACCATCAAACATTATGCCAGCAACATCAACTCCTACCTCAACTCAAGCCCATCTTCAGCTTGTAGTTCTTCCTGCACTGGCAGACATGCTGTATGAGCGGATAGCCCCCAGGCTATCCTTATTGCTGGAGACCACAATGGCCCCACTTCTGAAACATGTTCAAGAGCTGTCTGACAGGCTATCTTCATTCCTCTCTTCTCAGGCAATCCCTTCCTATGGGTGCCTTGATCCAGTTCATACTGAATCCAGGCAGGGGGAGATGCCAAATGAAGTTCTGGAATTGCCTGCTGCTGTTGAAGCTTCAGTTGCTACTCCAGTTTTTGTAGTGGATCTCCAGAGCCTGCTCTAAGTTTTTGATGCTGTTTACTTCAACTATCTACCAGCTCAACAGTGTGAAGATCTCTCCAAGGCAATTGTGCCTGTTCCAGTATGTGAGCTAATTTTGCTAGCTTCTTTTATAGAATTTGTACAAGCTGAGGACAAGGCCACTACTGCTATTGCAGCTGCTGCTAATGATAATGTTAATGACTTTTCAGTTGATTCTGTTATTAGTTCTGTAATTGTTTCTGAAGATATTATGATGACAGAGGCATGTATTAATGAGCCTGCTGATTCTGCTAGTTTTATTTCTAAAAGTGTTATTCCTCCTGTTCAAGTTGCTGCTCCTATTGTTGCTTCTTTAGTACTCTCTCAAGCCAAAAATCTTCAACAAGAATACATTAAGAGAATATATGATCTATATGATGATCCCCAGAGCTCTGACAGTGACCAGTTCAGAACAGACAGTGATGACTCCTCAGCTACCATATCAAGGAAAAGAAAAGCTAGAAGCAAAGCCATGAAAAGAGTTCCTCCAGAAAAAGTTACAGATGCAAATGATGTACCTCATTATATATTGCATAGTTGTGAAATCACTGAACCTTGGATGCAATACTCCAGAAATCAGCTTAAGGCAATGAAAAAGAAAAGAAAGATTCACAAAGGATCTTCCAAGTCTTATCTTCCCCCTTCTCCACCTCCTCCTAATGCAGGTGCAGGTGGTAGCTCTGCCTTCTCATCTACTCAAAGAGGCCAAGGCTCTTATCAGTTCCAGGGCAGATCTCAGCCTAGGGGAGGCCACTCCAGAGGTTACTAACCTAGAAGAGGTCAATTCAGAGGTAATCAGAGAGACTTAAGGGTTTATTCAAGATAAAGGGAACAAGGCCCTAGGGATCCTTCTTCTGGCCCTTTTCCTTATAAACTCAAAGACATTTTATCTACCAGAACCCCTGCTGAAGTGACTTCTAATAGATATGAAGCTCCAGTGCCATTTGAAGATCCAAAGAATAATCCTAGTTCCTGGACAGCTAGAATGAAAGAGTCAGCTGCGCTAGAACAAATTAGGAAAGCAAGAGAACAATCCAGAGATACTTCCAGCTTCACAACTCTCTCAGATCAAAGAAAGAAGGAACTAGAAAGGTATGCTTCAAGCAAGTTCTTTGATTCAAAAATTTATATGAGACTGCATCCTGAGGCTATAGTTCCAAGAACAAAGCAGCAGACAACCTTAGGTGCAAATGATGATAGAAGATCAAAGAAGGAAGCTTTAAATCCTAACAGAGATATCATCTTCAAGCAAAGCAAAGAGAAGGATTAATTTTGTAAGCAGATGTTATGTTATTTCTCTGAAAAATCTGAGACTTATATGTGATTCTGCAATGCTCTTATATTTTTTTTTGCATTATATGTTTTTAATTCTTATGTCTGTAAATAGTAATCCCAACCCAAATAGGGGGAGATTGTTGGAACACCCTATTAATAATTTTGGCTAAGATCACTATATGCTTTAGGACATTTATCTTGACCTTCCTGTATAGTTGAAAAGGTAAAATTAGAATGAGTCTAGGGCTTAGAACTTAGGTTTGAAGCTGCCCCCAGGACTATTCAAAGATCAAGACTTAGAGATGAGATAAAGACAATTTTCGTCGAACTCAGTTCGACGAAACGTCGAACTACATTCGACGCTCTCTGAGCTGAACTCTGCTGAGTCGTCGAACTCCGGTCGACGATCTTCGAGCTCAAATCAACGATCTGTCTTCAGTTACTTTCCCAGTAGCTGAGCTCAGTTCGACGATCGTAGAGCTCAGTTCGACGTTTTCTGTCTGCTGTATTAATCCAATCTCTGAGCTCAGTTCAACGATCGTAGAGCTCAGATCGACGATTTCTGTGAGAGATCGACGCCTTCAGAATTCAAATTCAAGGACAGTTATGGATTATAATCAGAATTAATTCCTGCATTGATTGCAATGGATTTTCTAACCATTTCAATCAATCTGATGCAAGTTTCAAGGAAATACTAAATGGAATATTGCTTAGGACTTTCCCCAGATATAGTTGTCTATTATGGAAGGCATTTATGACTGATAAAACGGTCGTCTAAGAGAATATCTGATATACTCCTTCAGTATTCATTCTCATACGATAGATACACAAAATACAGTGATCAACACAAACAATACAAGGAGATACAGAAGAATTAGATTACATTACAGAAGATTGAACAACACAATTGCTCTGATCAAGATTTAAACTTCCGTGATTTACAAATCTACTGAATCTTCAAGTGTTCAAAGGCTTTAACATCAAGGACTCTAGACACCAAATATTTCAGCATCTGCTGGAATCATCTTCTGCTAGAGATCTGAAGCTTCTAAAGGCCTATCACCCTAGCAAAGCTTTCACTCCTGAACCATTCTACATCTTAGGGGGAGCTTTGATAACATCAACAATCCACTAGTCTTCTCTCAGTGATTTGAGACAGAGAAGACATCATCATCTCCTTCTTTTTCTTTTCCTGCTGTAAAAGGGTTATCAAAACTCCCTTCAAAAGTTCTGAATCTGGTTTTGAGAGCCTTGTCAAAACTCAGTGGTGGCAAGACACCTTATCAAAAAATCTAGATCTTGTTTTTGAGCACCTTATCAAAATCTCATTGATGCCCAGGCACCTGATCAACTCATCCTGCAGTGGATTCCTACCAAGGGTGGTAGAAGAGTGGATGTACCCAAGTTTTTGGGGAACCACTATAGATCCTTGTGTCTTTTGGTTGCTGTGTGTTTGTTATTGTTGTGTGCTGTGTGATTCTTATTTCTTGCTTTAACTTTGTTTTTCTACAAGCACCTTACACATATAATTAAATTAAATCTTCCACTGCCTTACAATTTTTAATTGTAAACATTATTTTAAAATACTCTATTCACCCCCCCTCTAGAGTCAAGGTAGATCTTTCTCTCACTTTCAATTATTGTTCACCAACCATTGTTGTTGTTTCCTCTTGTGGAACAACAACTTGCTCTTTTAGATGTTGCACATCCTCTTCATCATCACTGCTCTCATCCTTTTACTGGATAGGTGGAAAAGCGGTATCCTTTTCTTTAACCTGTAATCTTTCCATACTTTCTGAACGAGAGTGTACCTGCAATGGTTCTATGGTAGAAGCAGACTTCTCCTTATAAAACATGTTAGTCTCATCAAAATAAACATGAATAGATTCTTCTATTTTAAGAGTGGATTTATTATATACCCTATAAGCCTTGCTGATCATGGAGTATCCCAGAAACACCCCTTCATCAGCTTTAGCTTGGAATTTTGCTAAATATTTCTTGTCATTATTGTGTATATAACAAATACAGCCAAAAATTCTGAAATAGTCTACTTTAGGTTTCTTCCCTTTGAGCAATTCATAGGGAGTCTTGCCCTTCAGTTTGTGTATTAGGCTTCTATTCAACACATAGTTGGAGGTGTTCACTACCACAGCCCAAAAGGATAGAGGTTGGTGAGCATCTGTCAACAATGTAGTAGCAGATTCAATTAGGGTTCTATTTTTCCTTTCAGCTACCCCATTTCGTTGAGGAGTTCTAGGAGCTGAGAAAGTATGCATGATCCCTTCACCTTGACAGAACTCTTGCATAAGAAGAGAATCAAACTATGTCCCATGATCACTTCTGATCAGGGTAATGTGAGTATTGAACTCAATCTGTATACATTTGAGAAACTCTGTCAGACACTTAAAGTTATCAGACTTCTTCCTCAGAAAGAATACCCAAGTGAATCTAGAGAAGTCATCTACAATCACGAAAGTATAAGATTTCCCTCCTAAGCTTTGTACTGTAATGGGTCCGAAAAGATCCATGTGTAACAGATACAAAATCCTAGGTGAATCACTCTTATTAAGTGACTTAAAACTATTTTTAGTTTGTTTGCCTAATTTACAGGCCCTACAGAGTCCTTCCTTCTTGTAGGGGCCATGAAGGTAGTCCTCTAACAAGGTTGTCCTTGGACAGCCTAGCAATGGTTCTAAGGTTTAGGTGTCCTAGTCTCTTATGCCATAGATCATTTGGTTTGCATACTGAATTAAATAAGCAAATGTCTGTATGGGTTGAAAGAAAATCTACAAGATAGATGTTACCTTTCCTTTTACCTGTTAACATAGTTGTGTTATCCTATGACTTAATCTTGCATAGGGATTTGTTGAAAATCACCTTATATCCTTCATCACATAGTTGACTGATGCTCATCAGGTTGTGCTTCAGTCCTTCCACATATGCCACCTTCTTGAAAGTGACTGAACCTATCTGAAAAGCACCATATCCTTTTATTTGACCAAAATTTGAATCACCAAAAATTACTTTGGGTCCAAGTTTGGTTATGAAGGATGATAGATTCTCCTTGTTCCCTATCATGTGCTTTGAGCACCCACTATCCAGATATCATTGTTGGGCCATCTCTGGATAGGTCTTCACCTGCACATAAACATCTTATATGTTTTTGACCAAGTTTACCTTAGGTCTAGGTTGATAGCCTTTAAATTCAGAAATGAAAGACATCCCTGGCTGACTCTTATATCCTTCAGGATGGTATCTCCTAGGAGGTACTATCCATTCAGTATAAGGGTTGATGCTTTGGGATGAGGGACTTTTAGGATTGACTTGAGATTTACCTCTAAAAGAAGGTTCAAAGCTCTGAGCTCCGTTCGACGATCGTCGACCTGAGTTGGATGATCTTGGGTCAGATCGTCGAGCTCCGTTCGGATATCGACTATACCAGAGTTCAGAGTTCAGAAGTCATCGATCTGAGTTCGACGATCTAGCTTTGGATCGCCGAGCTCTGTTCGACGATCGTCGAGCTCTGTTCGACGTTTTCTGTTGAACTTTATTTCTGATTCTTCCTATCAGAAATAAATTTAATTGGGGTTGTTAATACTATAGGTTGGATGGATGAAGCACCCAAGCCTAGTGTACTATTGAATCTTGAGTTAACTGTGCTTGAAATGTCCATCAGTCTGTTGCTTCTCCCATTAAGGGATTCTTCAAACTGCTTGGCCTTGGATAGTTCACTTTTCAGTGCAGCTATCTCCTCCCTATAGCACTCTAACTCCTCAGAGAATTTGAGGTTATTTGATTTTAGGACACTGTAGTCAGATAATTGATTTCTTAGAGAGATTATCTCTTTCTCAGACCTTAGCAAATCTAAACACAGTGTCTTAAATTAAATTTTAAAGTCCTCAGAAGTAAAATCAAAAGAGTTTATTAACTCATCCTCTTCAGATCCAGTTTCAGCTTCAGAATCAGACTCTTGTTCTGCATCAGAGTTTTTCTGGGAGGCATTGATTGCCATCATGCAGAATTCTTTTTCCTCAGCATCATCCTCATCATCACTTGAGCTGGATTAGGCTTCTGATTCTTCTTCAGTGTCACTCCAGCTTTTTGCTACAAATCCCTTCCTTGTATGTTTATTTTTGTTGGATGAGGATCTGTTGCTGTTGTTCTTTCTGGAGTCCTTGTCTCTTCTTCTCTCATTTCTATCCTTCTTGTCCTTGTTTTTATTCTCTGGAAAGTCAGGCAGAATGTTGCCTAGCTTCTTGCATCCAAAGCAGATGATTTCTTTATTGTTGGACTTGTCATATCTAGGCTTCTCATGCCCTTTGAATGACTTCTTTCTGAAGTCCTTCGGGGCCATCTTATAGAATCTTTTTACCAGTAGACTTAGGAGCTCATCATTTCCTGTAGCTTTATCTTCAGGCTTCTCTTTTGTAGCTTTGAAGGCTATGGTCTTCTCCTTTCTGATGACTGGAGAAGTAGCCTTTTGTTCTTCTTCCCTATTCTTGATGAACAGCTCATAAGATTTGAGCTTGCCTAGAAGAGGCTCTGTGGTAATTTCACTTAGGCTTCTGGCATCTTTACTTGGCCAGATCCTTGAATCCCAAGTGCTGTGGAAGCACATTAGGATCTTGTCATTGAGTTCAGTGAGTGTGATTTCCTTGTCCAATGACTTTAACTCACTGACTATCAGACTGAGCCTTGTATACATGTCTGCAACTGATTCAGCTTCACCTTTCTTGAAGTTCTCATATTGGGATATGAGATGGGATCTCCTATCCTTTCTTTCATCAGCAGATCCTGATACAATTTCTGAAATCTTATCCCATATGTCTTTAGCTGAGCAGCATTCAGATACCTTCTGGAATATCTCATCAGACATTGTCTGAGCAAGAATATTCATGGCCTTTGCATTTGTAGTTTTCCACTTCTTTATTTAAGCATTTGTTCCTGAGGGAGGTGGAACAACACTTGTGCTTGTGGTCTCTGGAGGTCTTGGACACACTATCAAAACAGAATTGAAAATGTCCTCATCAATAGAATTCATGTATTATCTAATCCTTGTCTTCCAAAGTGTAAACTTGGAAAGATTGCACAGTGGAGGTCTGGTGCTAGCATAGTCTTTGTTTTGTGCCATGGTTTTTGAAAATAACTATAATACAGAAAATAATATCCCTCTATATAAGATTGATCTTTTCAGAGATCTTTTGGTTCAGGTGTTAGCCTGTAAGAACCAACCTGCCTATGATACCAATTGAAAGTGAGAGAAAGATCTACCTTGACTCTAGAGGGGGGGGGGTGAATAGAGTATTTTAAAATAATGTTTACAATTAAAAATTGTAAGGCAGTGGAAGATTTAATTTAATTATATGTGTAAGGTGCTTGTAGAAAAACAAAGTTAAAGCAAGAAATAAGAATCACACAACAAACAGCAATAACAAACACACAGCAACCAGAAGACACAAGGATCTATAGTGGTTCCCCAAAAACTTGGGTACATCATCTCTTCTACCACCCTTGATAGGAATCCACTACAGGATGAGTTGATCAGGTGTCCTGGGCACCAATGAGCTTTTGATAAGGTGCTCAAAAACCAGATCTAGATTTTTTGATAAGGTGTCTTGCCACCACATAGTTTTGGCAAGGCTCTCAAAACCAGATTCAGAACTTTTGAAGGGAGTTTTGATAACCCTTTTATAGCAGGAAAAGAAAAAGAAGGAGGTGATGATGTCATCTCTGTCTCAAATAACTGAGAGAAGACTAGTGGATTGTTTATGTTGTCAAAGATCCCCTGAGATGTTGAATGGTTCAAGAGTGAAAGCTTTGCTAGGGTGATAGGCCTTCAAAAGTTTCATATCTCCAGCAGAAGATGATTCCAGTAGATGCTGAAATATTTGGTGTGTCGAGTCCTTGATGTTGAAGCCTTTGAACACTTGAAGATTTAGTAGATTTTTAAATCACAGAATTTGAAATCTTTATCAGAGCAATTGTGTTGTTCAATCTTCAGTAATGTAATCTAATTCTTCTGTATCTCCTTGTATTGTCTGTGTTGATCACTGTATTTTGTGTATCTATCTTATGAGAATGAATACTGAAGGAGTATATCAGATATTATCTTAGACGACCGTTTTATCAGTCATAAATGACTTCCATAATAGACAACTGTATCTTGGGAAAGTCCTAAGCAATATTCCATTTAGTCTTTCCTTGAAACTTGCATCAGATTGATTGAAACGGCTAGAAAATCCTTTGCAATCAATGCATGAATTAATTCTGATTATAATCCATAACTCCTTGACTTTGAATTCTGAAGGCGTCGATTTCTCACAGAAATCGTCGATCTGAGCTCTACGATCGTTGAACTGAGCTCAGAGATTGGATTAACACAGCAGACAGAAAACGTCAAACTAAGCTCTATGATCGTCGAACTGAGCTCAGTGACTGGGAAAGTAACTGAAGACAGATCGTTGATCTGAGCTCGAAGATCGTAGACCGGAGTTCGACGACTCAGCAGAGTTGAGCTCATAGAGCGTTGAACGGAGTTCGACGTTTCGTCGAACATAGTTCGATGAAAATTATCTTTGTCTCAGCTATAAGTCTTGATCTTTGAATGGTCCTGGGGGCAGCTTCAAACCTAAGTTCTAAGCCCTAGACTCATTCTAATTTGACCTTTTCAACTATACAGGAAGGTCAAGATAAATGTCCTAAAGCATATAGTGATCCTAGCCCAAATTAGTAATAGGGTGTTCTAACATCGACAAACTCAGAGACAAATCTCTGGTCTTAGAGGTCGACGATATTAGATCTCAGCTCGACGAACTTGATGCAATGAAGAAGAATGTTATCAAGCAGCATTCAGAAGTCGACGATCTTTGATCTCAGAGAGATGAACAACTATTCTCATCTCGACGAACTGTGGACTCAGGTCGACGAATCCAGTCTTGGCTGTTTTCCTCTTTTGTCCTTATTATGTGGCAATGATTCCTGAATAATTAATGCTCTAATATTATCTGAATATCACCGTTAGACAAGTGCATTAATTACGGTCTTCATCAGGATTATTGCCTGTCATTTTTCTGAGGGACAGTTGGGGAAAAAAATAAATGCCAAATTATTCCAAGGCCGTCAGCATTAATTATAGGAAGAATTTCAAAATTCAAAAGGACTTCCACATGGAAAATATAAAAACGAGAAGTTCTCTTTCTTCCAATAAAGACAGTGACACAATCTAAGAGGCATACAGATCTCTTGAGACATAGAGAATCGATCAGTCAAGAAATCAACATCTGATAGACCTGAAGAAGAACAATCTTTCTGAAGAAGAAGAACAACCATACAAATCAAGAATCTTCTTCTGTCATACTCTCAAGAACATTCAGTAGGACAATAATACTAAATCTGTCAAGAAGTTCTTGAAGTTCTTCGGGTTAATGCTGAAATCATGAAGGCCTATCACCCTGAAGAAAAAGTTCCATTCCTCCCTTAACAAACTCAATATTTCAGGGGGAGCCTTTTGTTAACTTCAATTCCACTAGCCTTCTCAGTTGTATTTGAGAAAGAGAAGACACCATCACTCTTTAACCCCCTCTGTAAAAAGGGTTCTCTACTCCCTTCAAAAGTGATTCCTGGTTACAAGTCTCCTAACCAAAAGACATGAGGTTTGGGTTTTTGAGGACCTGACCAAAAGCTCATTGGTTGCAGTCACCTGATCAAAAATCTGAGTGGATTCCTACCAGGGTGGTAGAAGAGTGCGTGTACCCAAGTTGGGGAACCACTATTAATTCTTGTGTTGTCCGGTTTCCCTCTTCTTCTTATTCTTGATGTGGCTGTGTTTTTTTAGCTTTTATGTGATTTCATTTATTTCAATTTGGTATGCTGTGATATAGTATCTAAGTGTAGGTACAATCTTTATAGTTCAGGAAAAGTTTTTAAATATACATACATACTCTATTCACCCCCCCCAGTCTAGAGTATATCAGATCTAACCCTAACTTTCAATTGGTATTAGAGGAGGTTCTTTTGGTTGTACAAGTTAGATCTGTTCTTTATCTTTACTAGATTTATATATACAGCATGGCACAGAACAAAGAATATGTAAGCACCAGATCTCTAGTGTACAACTTGTCAATGTTCATAATCTGGAAGGCAAGAATTAGGCTTTACATGAACTCTATTTATGATAATATATTTAACTTTATCTTAACAGGACTACTAGCTCCAGTGTCTTCAACCTCAACTGCATCAACTGACTTGAGTGCATTTCCACCCCCTGGATGGACAGATGCACAGAAAAAGGCTAAAATAGATGATGTCAGAGCCATGAATATACTGGCTCAAACTATGTCTGATGAAATATTTCAAAAGGTTGCTGAGTGTCAATCAGCTAAGGACATTTGGGACTCTTTGAACCAAATGGTGGCTGGATCAGCAGATGAGAGGAAAGATAGAAGATAAAACCTCATCACTCAGTATGAAAACTTCAAGAAGGATGAAGCAGAAATAGTTGTACTGATGTACAATAGACTCATCTCCATCATCAGTGAGCTAAGGACCCTAGATAAAGAAATCACTTTAACTGAAGTGAATGACAAAATCCTTATGTGCTTTCCCAGAACATGGGACTCAAGAATTTGGCCCATCGGAGAAGCCAGAAGCATGACAGAGATCTCCATAAAATCTCTTATAGGAAAGATAAAGTCTTATGAGCAACTGATGAAAGCAAGAGAAAAAGCAGCTGAAGTAAAAACTCCTACACCAACTAGGAAGGAGCACAGCATAGATTTTAAAGCTACAAAAGATTCTGAAGTCATTCCTGTGAATGAAGAGTTGATGAGTCTCTTTACTAATAGATTCTTCAAGATGGCTAGAAAAGACTTCAGAAGGAAACCATCAAAATATGAAGATAAGCCAAGGTATGACAAAACACCATCTAAAGAAACAGTTTTTTTGGCTGCAGGAAACCAGGGCATTTCGTCTTTGAGTGCACAGAAGTTCAGAAGAAGGATAGAAGAAAGTAGATGGACTCAAGGAAGATTCATTACAACAAACCTTCCTCAAGGAAGCACAAGAGGAAAGACAAGGGCTTTGTTGCTGAAACATGGAGTGAGACTGAAGAAGAGTGAACATCCTCAGGCTCCAGTGAGGATGGAGAAGAGCAGAAGGCTAAGGAAGTTTGCCTCATGGCAATTGAGGCATGTTGTAGAAGATCATATACAGGTGAATCTGAAGATGAGGAACTCTTATCAGCTGAAGATCAGGTAATAACATCTTATGATTTTTAATCAGATGAGTTTAAACTTGAATTTAAAAATTTGTGCTTAGACTTGATCAGCTCTGAGAAGGAAATCAAACATCTCAGAGAAAAACTAAATGATTTAGACAAAATCACCTCAGAAAATGCTAATCTAACAAATGAACTGATTTCTGCTAATGAACAAATATCTTTTCTGAAATCTGAACTTAGCAAGGCTAAGAAGTTAGAAGAATTACTAAATGGAAGAAGTTTGCAACTGCTAGATATGACTAGTACTGTAAATGCTAGGATTTACAATAGCAAACTAGGACTAGGTTCCTCCTCTAGTGATCCACCTCTAATTAAGAAAAATAACCTTTGCAAACCAGTAAAGTTTATATCTGATAAAGGAAAGAAGTATACTGAACAGGGTAATATGGTCAATAAATTTCTTGAACAAATTGAAACTCAGAATAAACTTAACAACCAGAATAATAATAAAAACAATAATGTTCAACAGTCATCGTTGAACTCAGATTGACGATATATGAACAGATCGTCGAACTCAGAACGACGATCTCTGAACGTGTAAGACCCCCATTTTTTTTCTTTTTCGACACCGGGGTCTTAGGCCCAGAACCGCCACCTTGCGGTGATACCTTCGCACCCGGGAAGGTCGTCACTACAAGATGCCGATTCTGTCGGCCAAAATCGATAACAACTGTAGCAATAAAATAAAAGCAAGTCTACAGAAAATCACATGTATAGAAAATAAGCTCCACAAAGGGAGTGTCCACAGATAGTAAATATAATAAAAATCTCGGGCTTATGCCCGGTACATCAAGTCCTCACTACAAATCACTCATCGCGGAAGCAAACTAATACAACTACTAGTGTTCGGGACTCACAGTCCCTGTTGTCTGCACTCCAGTACTAGACTGTCCGATCTCCAAGCGTGCCGACCTCCGGGGCTGCTCCTCCGTGCAGGGCTCTGTGGTCCCCTAAATGATGTGGCTCGAAAACCGTTAGTCTAAAAGACTAAGTCCTATCATTCTCCGCCCCTTCCCCCATGGCTCCTAAGCACCGAGCGGGGAGAAGGAAAGGAAAGGACATGAAGGTGGAGAATGTCAAATAGCAGATGGCAGCGGAACTAGACTAGCAGTTCTAAGTATGGTAATAATGATACAAAGTTAGAATAAGTAACCTTAACTTATGTGAATACATATAAGCTAAGGGATCTCTTGCAGGGCTCCTATCGTATAAAAAGTCCCATACCGATTTATACGATAGGGTGTCGGTTTTTCTAGCTGGCTTAAATATATAATACTGAAAGAGAACCTTGACTTATAAGCACGCTCGCACGAACTTATAGGCCAAGGGATCGTTTTGTAAGGCCTAATGTATAGAGTGTCTTATACCGCTTATACATTAGGTGTCAGGTTATATGCAATGGTTATGCTATGAAATACAATTATGCTATGATGTGAACATGCAAGTGCAACTCACCCACTCGACTCTGTGTACACAGACCTTTAGTTCCCCCTTTCGGAGCCGTTACCTCCCAGGATACCTCCGTAGTGGCAGACGGAAGCGGTGGGTTGGGCCTCGCCCACCTTTAAACCAGTAAAGCACTACCGGTCAGACCTATCGTATGCCTCAACGCTTGGTGCACAAAGCGGACTCCTGCGTACTCTTGCCGGCTGGCACACCGGACTTCTGTTGGCGAAGTGCTAACCACACTTGCCGAGTCAGCGTATTGGCGTCGGTGCATCGACCCTCCAATACCGAAGACCCACCACCTTATACCTTTTATGCACATGCAATAGTTATGAGTCCCAAAAACCGAGCCAAATCTCCCCGGACTATCCCGTCCGTCATAATCAACAACCGAGCTAAAGCTCCCCGGACTATCCCGTCCGTCATATTCTACATCCGAGCCGAAGCTCGCCGGGCCACCATGCCCATCACCATAACCACTGGGCTTATTGCCCGAGTAACCCAAACTATCTCCCGGGACATTAGGGTGTGAGAGTGTGAAATCCTAAGTTTACTATTTACTCTTGTGGCGATTTTATACCTACGACTTAGGTTTTACCACAGACTGCCCAAGGTATTGCCTGTGAATGGCTCTCGAGGGCACTAGGAGCTATGATGGGCTGAATCCAAAAGCTCCCTTTCGCAAGGCACTTATTCTTGTTGGTTGGTAACTAATCCCATATCCATTACCCATTTCATTTTCATATTACGGTAGACTAAACCTAAGGTGATTTTGACCTTTCACTCTACGGGGGAAGACGATCTTTCGTCGACCCCAAACACTACTCAACACTACCGACTCATATCTCACTACTTAACCTAAACTTCTAGGATTACACATCCAAAATATCTAAATTTTTCAGTAATGTTTTATCCCAAAATTCCTATTTTATTTTAACCCTTGAAAATTCATTTAAAGAAATATAAATGACTATATTGCTTCCAAAAATTCAGAGAAAATTCCAGTATGATTATAATGGCATATAAATGATTTTGACCAAATTTCATAATTTATTTATCAGTAAATAGTCTTAATTAAATTATTGAATAACTTCCTCATTCAACAAGCTTGTGAAGTAAGTACCTCAAATGTGTATCCAAAAATTTTCATAAAATTTATATATGCATATAATGATTCAAAACTTCCTCTGCCAAACTTTCATGACCTCCCAAGGGTCAGAGGGACCATAATGTTCAGTTTATTAAATTGAGGCATCCCTTGTATTACAAAGGAAGTACTATAACTATTGTCCCAAAATTCCCAATTAAATTACCAGAGGCTCATAATATCTTTATGACAAATCTACCAAAATTTCATCTTAGTTTGAGGAGTTTAGCTAGCCAATTCCAACCCTACAATATTTGTGCCCTAAACTAGGGTTAGGGTTTTGTGGGTCCCAAACTTTCCAAATCACCCTAAGATTTTAACCAGAGGGTTATAGTTACCATAATACCATCCCTACAAAATTTAATAGTCATACAAGGTGTTTTGGCCACATGCCCTTCACAAGGTACAAAAGCCCTTCCTTAGGGTTTGACCTAGGATCTTGGGGCAAATCAAGTCCAAACCTTCCCATATTTCATTGGAAGGTGCACAAGTTTATGACAAGTCAGTGTTCCAAATTTTAACCTCTGTTGAGGTTAATTGGACACTCTAAGCAAAAATTACATTTTGGACCAAAATGCCCTTCTTAGGGCAAGGCTAGGGTTTGCATGATTTTCACTCAAATCACCTCCAAACTTAATGAAAATTTAACCAGAGGTCTATATTGACCTCACATACATCCCACCAAAATTTGGATGAATTTGGGTTTCATTTAATTCCTAAATTAAATTACCCCAGGTAAATTAAATTATTTACAAAACTATAGAAAAATTATTACCAAAAAATCCCATTTTTGGGCAAAGTCTACAAATTTGGTAGGGTGACTTTCTTCCAAAATTTCAGCTCATTTGAGCTAAGGATGAAGTGTGGGCACTCTGTTTAATTTCTGCCTCGTCATATGTATTGACCCCACCAAAATGAGTGCCCTAGTCAAACCAAGCACCCAAATTGGTTCAAACAAATTTTGTATGAAAGTAGACTCATAGAGCTACAATTCATGTGTTGACCACTTTTCCTTAAAATGTGTCTTTGTATTTTTAATAATTAAAACCATTAAATAAGAAAAGTGTGACAGAATTATGAAATGAAATATATAATTCCATTGTTTAATATCAATTTCCGCACGAATCTTGGCGCAAAACCGACGGGATCTGGTTGTCTCCTTCCTCCAGCCGATGGCCAGGATTCATCCCGCCTGGTCCGTCTTCCAGTTGCTGCCGCCGGCGCTCCGACCACCTCCCCGGCCTGCCACCACCGCCAACACCTTCGTAGTGGTCGGGGCTACCTTCAGGCGGCGGCACGGCCGCCGGAGAGCACTATTCCGGAGAACCAGAAAATATCAAAACCATGGAAAAATGGTGATTTTTTTGATTTGGATCGGGCTCAATTGAGCCCGAACCTTGGACCTAATGATTTCTAAGATCTGCCCATTGGTTAAGGAGTGGAGGAGGACCTTTTTGGCAGCCTGAAGTCGGGAGGATCGCCGGAATGCCATGGTGGTTGTGGTGGTGGTCGGGTTTCTTCAAAAATGCATGAAACAGCCTGGCTTCTTCGGGAAAGTGGTGGGGAATTCTCCTTGGAGTCTAGGGAAGCTTTTAAGAGGGTGAGGGGAGGTGTTAGGTGGCTGAAAACACTTTGGCCATTTTTGGCCAAAGTCAAGCTTGGCGGCTTGGTAGGTAGGGGGTGGAGCTTGCTCTAACCAGTCAAAGATGGCTTCTACACTCCCCTTGTCTTGCTGAATTGAATGGGGAGGTTGGGGAAGGGGGAGGAGGAGCACAAAGTCCTCCTTCCTTCTTCTTCCTTCTCTTTCTCTCTCCTCCATGGGTGACTTTCTCTCTCCTAGTCACCAAGCCTGAAATTTGGCTCCTACATATCCCATGGCAGCCCACAAGTCCATTTGGTCACTTAAGTCAAGGTTAGCCCAATTGTAATGGGCTTGAGCTTGAGTTAGCCCATTTGGGCTAACTTGACCCAAAGTTGGACTAGGGCCCACCTAGGTCAATTTGGTCCTTGAGGTTTCTTTAATGGGTCCTTGCTAAACCATTAGCCTCCCCTAGGGTCAAGGTGGGGTTGGATTGGCCCTTGGAGGTCACTTGACCCTTAACTAGGGCACTTTGACCATTTTGGGTCAAGAGTTGACTTTGGTCAACCTAGCCTTTATGATTGGTCCCAATGGATCCTTGGTGACCTATTGGCCTCTCACTAGGTCGATGAGGGTAGGGGTGGGGTCCACTTGGCTAAGGGACTGCAATTGACCCTTGTGTAGGTCAATTTGACCCAATTAGGGTTAGAGTTGACTTTGGTCCACTTAGCTCCATTGACTACCCTCCATGGGTCCTTAGTGACCCATTGACCCCTCGCTAGGGTTATGGAGGTATAGGTGTGGTCCATTTGGCTAAGAGACTGCAATTGACCCTTGTGTAAGTCAATTTGACCCAATTAGGGTTAGAGTTGACTTTGGTCAACTCCGGTCCTTTGGCTGCCCTCCATGGGTCCTTTGTGACCCATTGACCCCTTACTAGGGTTATAAAGGTATGGGTGGGGTCTTGGAGTCTTGGTGAAGCTTCATGATCACCCTAAACCAAGGTTTTGAAGTTTACTATTTTCAGACCATAGTGCCTCTATCCACACCACCAAGTCCACTTGACTCTTTCTTCGGCTTCCTAGGGTTTGGTCATGACAAAACCACTCTTAGGAGTCTAGTTGGAAATGGGATGTTACAAATCCCAAAAAACAAAACAAAGATTTCGTCCCCGAAATCAAGGTTAAGCCCACGGGGACTCCTTTCGGGGAGAAGGAAACTTGTAACATCCTATGAGAATCGAAAGATTTAGATCACGACCATGTTCGCTATGTGAGGTTTAAAGGTGATAGTCAAATCTAAGACCAATTCGCTCAATTGGCAAAGTCTAGACCCCAATAAACAAAAGTTTAGCCCATATTCTTGAAATTTTAGTCCTACTAATTTAAAATAGGAAGGTAAATTTAACATCCTGAGAGGTTGTGAGGTATACCAGACTGAAGAGTTCCGGGTATCTTTGTCGCATCAAGTCCTGAGGCTCCCATGTGTGCTCCTCTCTTCTGTGATTTCTCCACAGGACCTTGACTAATGGAACCTTTTTGTGGCGTAAGACTCGTCCTCCCTTGTCTTCAATCCGGACCGGTTCTAGGTGAACTGACCGATCATATGCTATCGGCCCATCTGTGGTTGTAACTTGCTGCTCGGGGCGTAGTATAACTCTCCTAAGAGAGGATATATGGAATACGTCGTGCAAACTTGCCAGCTCCGGTGGCAGCTCCAACCTGTATGCCAAGGGACCGATCCGCTCCTGGATCCTATAAGGCCACATGTATCTTGGACTGAGCTTCTTCCTCTGTCCGCATACCCGAGTAACTCCATTCATTGGTCAGATCTTCAAGAACACCTGATCTCCTACCTGGAATTCCACCTGAAGATGCCAAGCGTCGTAATACATAGCCTGCCAGCTCTGTGCTTCTAGCATCCTGTCCCATATCAATCTCACCTGAGCCTCGGTGTCCTCAACAAATTCCGAATCCAATGCCTTAGGGTCCTCGTCCTGTATCCATGACAACGGAGTCCTGCACCTCCGTCCATACAATGCCTCATAAGGAGCCATCCTTATACTGGACTGGAAGCTGTTATTATACGAGAACTCAATCAGTGGCAACAACTTCTCCCAAGGTTCACCGCGATCCAATATGCAGAGTCGTAGTAAATCCTCCAGAGTCCTGTTGGTGCGCTCTGTGTGTCCATCTGTCTGGGGATGAAAAGCCATACTGAATGTTATTCGAGTGCCCAAGTAGGTCTGCACTGACCTCCACTCCCTAGATGTAAATCATCCATCCCGGTCTGACACAATCGACTTGGGAACGCCATGATAGCAAACGAAATGCTCCACAAACTTTCGGACTAACACACTTACCGAGTCATCCTTCCTGATTGGAATAAACCTGGCTATCTTTGTCAGCCGGTCGATGATCACCCAGATCGAATCATTCCCTGTCCTCGATCGAGGCAGTCCATGTATAAAGTCCATGGCGATATCTTCGAACTTCCACTCTGGTACTGGGAGTGACTGCAATAATCCTGCGGGGTTTCTGCACTCCGCTTTCACTAACTGACACGCCTTGCAATGGGTCATGAAGTAGGTGATATCCTTCTTCATGCCGGGCCAGAACATAGTCTTCTTCAGATCTGTAGTCATCTTTGTAATCCCTGGGTGTACCGAATATCGACTGCAATGAGCCTCCATCATGATGTCCTCCCGAACCTGGCCTCCCTCCGGTATGTAAATTCGTCCTCTGAAGCACACTAAGTCATCCCTCAGCGAGTAGTCTCCCGCCGTGCCTGCTTCTAAGGCTCGGAATATCGGCTCTAGCTGGGTATCCTACCTCTGTCCATCTTTGACCCGTTCTCGAATGTCATCTGTGGTAATTAATGACGATAGATACTCCCGGTACAACTCAGGGTGATCCTCAGACACAAAGGATATTTGCATCTTATCTAACATCTGAACCAACTCCAAGGCCATCAACTGTGTTCCTACACTGGGGTTTGCGGTCTTTCGGCTCAGTGCATCTTCTACCACATTCGCCTTTCCCGGGTGATAGTGAATCTCGTACTGGTAGTCTGCTAAAAACTCCACCCATCGTCTCTGTCTAATGCTCAGCTCTTTCTGCGTGTCCACATACCTCAAATTTTTATGGTCAGAGTATATGTCGAAGTGGACACCGTACAGATAGTGCCGCCAGACTTTCAGTGCAAAAATGATAGCTCCCATTTCTAAGTCATGGACTTGGTAGTTCTGCTCATGCTTCTTCAGCTGCCGAGAAGCATAAGCTATCACATGACCATTCTGCATCAGCACTGCACCCATGCCCTGGTAGGAAGCGTCAGTGTAGACCTAGAATCCTTCTTTCCCTGAAGGGCGGGCAAGTATAGGAGGTGAAGTGATTCGTCCCTTTAGCTCTTGAAAAGCCACCTCACACTGTGGGGTCCAGATAAAGGGCACATCTTTCCTTGTCAGAGATGTGAGTGGAAGGGCGATACGAGAGAATCCCTCTACGAACTTCCGGTAGTAACCGGCGAGTCCTAGGAAACTCCGTACATCTGTGGCCGTCTTCAACTGCGGCCAGTCCTGAATTGCTTGGATCTTGGCCGGGTCCACTGCCAACCCAGCACCACTGATGATATGGCCTAGGAAGGCCACCTCCTTCAACCAAAACTGGCATTTGCTGATCTTCGCATAGATCTTGTGCTCCCGTAGTCTCTCCAAAGTCAGCGTCAGATGCCGAGTGTGCTCCTCTTCCGTCCTAGAGTAGATCAAGTTGTCGTCTATGAATACTATGACGAACATATCCATGTAGGCCTCAAAAACCCGGTTCATGAGGCTCATGAATGCCGACGGAGCATTTGTGAGCCCGAAGGGCATCACGGTAAACTCATATAGCCCATATCTGCTACTGAAAGCAGTCTTTGGAATGTCCTCCTCCTGGATCCGTAGCTGGTAGTAACCCGACCTTAAATCCAGCTTCGAGAAATAATGGGCTCCCTCCAGCTGGTCGAATAATTCATCTATTCGTGGGAGCGGATAGGTATTCCGGACGGTCAGCCTATTTAGTGCTCGATAATCGATGCACAGGCGAAGTGTCCCATCCTTCTTCTTCACAAACAAGACCGGGGCTCCCCATGGCGAGGAACTCGGTCTAACAAATCCGGATTCCACCAATTCCTAGAGTTGGCTTCGAAATTCTGTCAGCTCTTTTGGGGCCATCCGGTAAGGGGCTCTAGCTGCCGGCTTAGCCCCCGGCACTAGCTGTATCCGGAAATCCTGCTCCCAGTGCGGGGGTAGCCCAGGCAGTTTCTCTGGGTATACGTCAGCAAAATCTCATACCACCGGAATATCCAAGGTGGAGACCTTGTCCTTAGTCATTTCAAATATCACCTCATATACTTCATCCCCCTGTAAGTGAGCCTTGACAGCCTGTACATATGACAACATGAGAGGGGGAATAGATCTAGTACCTTCGATGACGAGGTAGGAATCCCCATGTCTCACGGTAACTCTCTTGGACATGCAGTCAATCTGAGCATGATTCCAGTTCAACCATGTCATTCCTAGGATCAAATCAAAGACTGGCATCCTTATGATCGTCGCTGGGGCTTCAAATATCTTTCCGCTGATCTCCGCCTCCATGTTGCAGTGGGCAGAGGTGAACAGCTCTGATCCGTCGGGTAATCGTATCCTCATCATCAAACCCGTGAATCGCTCTACTCCTTCCAACCCTTCTACGAAGGCTTCCGATACAAACGAGTGTGAAGCACCCGTATCGAATAGCGTATAAGCGGGTTTGCCGCTGATGAAAACTGAAAGTCCACCTAGTGTCAACTATGTTCACCTATGGGGGGGGGGGGGAATAGGTGTCTTTGCAGCGTACTTGCGGAATTAGAAATTTACCTGCACAATAAAACAAAACAACCAAGCACACACAGTACACAGGCAAATTATAGTGGTTCCCCGATTTGGGTACGTCCACTTTCCCCCTTCGACCTATCTCCCAACATGGGATGACTCGGTCACTTCACCAACAGGATTGAAATCCAATCCTTGCACTCACGGAAGGAACCCTTCCATACGTAGGAGTCAACACTCCCACAATCCGGGTTGCACCCAACCCTTACAACTAGGGACCAATCGGTCCGTTACAAGGAAATTAAAAACTAGCTTGTAAGAAATACAAACGACGTTTGGAGAGAAGGTGACCCTCTTCGTTTGACGACGTGCTCTTGAAGTCAACGAAGAGTGCACAGCCCTAGATCTCACTTGGAGTGAATCTTTCCCGAGACCGGCTTCGGCTTGAGGCGGCGGCAAGGTTCTCGGAATCAGCAGCGGCGACGGAGAACAGCAGCAGTGCCAACTTGATTCAAACTTCGTAGCGAAGGAAGCAAGATCTTCCAACGGTCACACAAGGATCGATCGTCTCGATCGATTCGGAAGGGGAAAGATTTTCCCGATCAACGAATCAAGAGACAAGGGATCTCTCGTTAGACACGTGAGACGCTATGCTAGCCTAAGCTTCTGTCACCGGGAGATCAGGAAGAATCCACGATCAGCGGCGGTGACCACCTTCATGAGCGGCGACGGCGGCGGACGACAATCTGCGATCCGCTAGGTCAAGACGGCGGCTGTCCTTTTTTGAAATCCCGTGTGTGTCTCATTTACTGTTCACAAATACAGTGTATATATACCTTAGGTCAAGAAGATGACCGTTGTGGGTCCCACCAAAGTAAGGACTAAGGTTCGGTTCAAACAGCTGCAGATAACTTGGACCGGTCCAGAACTTTCAGAAAATTTGCCAAGTCAAAATCGGCGAGAATCATAGGTGATTCTCGCCGAATCGGCGAGAATCACTTATGATTCTCGCCGACTTCTACTTAGCCGAAATCTGACTGCACAGAAACAGAAGCCGGGGAGAATCGGCGGGAGTCACTTTTGATTCTCACCGAATCGTCGAGAATGCAAGGTCATTCTCGACGAATCGGCGAGAATCATAAGTTATTCTCGACGATTCTGCCTTAGAAAATTTCCCTATCTGTGTCGAAGCTGCCGGCTTCAACCGGCGAGAATCAGCTAGTGATTCTCGACGACTCGGCGAGAATCACTAGTGATTCTCGCCAAATCAGCGAGAATCACTTAGTGATTCTCGTCGATTTGTACTTGGGCTGTTTCTCCTCTTTCTCCCCTTGAGCTGGTCTTTGGCCCATCCTTGCTCCTTGTCTGCTCTTGCTTTATCATAGCCCTGTACTTGAAATTAAGTACACCCCAATAGAGAGAGTACACGTAGGCCAACACACTGATCTGCTCAACGAGAGATTACGTTGCACAGATCCGTGTATATTGACCCACTGCACCCTGACATTGGTGTGTACTTAGCATGGAATATCTGCAAGTACAACTAGAGAATAATTCATCAAATACATTGTGGATTCATCTTAGCTTGACAGGTGGCTTCCTCAAATCCAGGTAATTGTGGATACAGTACCCAACAATCTCCCCCTATTTGACGAAGCCAAAATCCTACTAGCTAAGATGAATACCACCACCCACAGAATAATTAAAACTTTAAGACAATAAGAACAGACAAAATAATACTTGAGTCACAACATGTCATCACATATATATATTTATATAAAACCACAATACTTGTTCGTAAGACAATATAAAAACAAAGATGTGCAGTGAGGGACAAAAAGGTCCTAAGCCTATTTTTCCTTAGCAAGATCATCCTTGAGCTTCTGGGCCAGGAATTTCTTGCTCTGTCTTTCGAAATATTCTTTGGGCTTAGGATGATATCTGGGAGGAGGAACTTTATCTGTCACTGTATTATTTCTGAAAAATAAGTTGCGTTTGGCTTCAAATTCTTTGTGCCTCTCCCATTCGTATTGACTGTATACCTCACTTCGTTTTATGTGCCCCTTCTGCTGTAACAAGAATGTGTCCAAGATGATACTTTTTGATACAGGACTCCTTTTTTCATTTCTCACATCCTCCTCCGTCAATCGGGTCCTCTTTTCAGCTGGTGTTTCCCTTGAGGTTCCCTCTTGGATTTGCCTTTTTCCTTTGGCTTTAGCTAAGGCATCTTGATCAAACCAAGTTCTGCGTTCAGCCCTTTCAGCAGCTTTCTTCATCTCATCTTCGCTTAACGGAACAGCCTCTGCACTTGCCCCTTCGTCATCCACAGTATTGTGCTCAGTGGTTTCATGTACAGGATTAACCTCAGGTATATTATTGCCTAATGCTTGGTTAAGCAACCACTGGCAACTGTCATATACAAAAACATTTGACTGATCGAAGTTTTCAATAATGATGTGCTGAAGCCCTTCCATCTTAGTAGTATATTCCTTCTCCCCCTTTTTGGCTTCGAGTGCTATGGAGTTTGCATAGGAGTGCAGGGACTCATCTATATGCTTCAGAGATTTGGAGAATTCAGTCAGCAGGGCTTGTTGATTTTGATTGAGGAGCACCATATTGGCATCAAATTTCTGTATGCTATTTGCCACAACATGTGCATTACTATTGACCACTCCCAGGTCATCAGTATTCTTTTTGAGTCCTTGCATGAGAAGAGTTACTGCTGTGCCTGCCTCTGTATACTTGTCATCAAATTTCTTCTCCATCACATCTAACTTATGGTTGATCTGCACAATGTTCTTGAGCATGAGGTCCTCAGATTCTTGTAGTCTCTTTAGCACCGATTTGTGGGACTTCTTAAACGATCTCTTGACCTCATCTAGGATCCCTTGGACAATATTTACAGTGTGATTTGCTAAGTTATCTTGAAGTGGAGGAGCTGCAGGCATACCTTGGTTAGCCTCCCCCTCAGAAGCACTGGGAGAGCTGGATAGTAGGATGGACTCCACAGGGGGAACAAAGGATTGCTCCCCCTCCATTCTTGCATCTAATTGCTTAGGAGCTTGTTCCTCAGACGGAACCTCAGCATCCTCCTGAGAATCTGCTGCTTTCTCGTTCTCAGGTACTTCTTCCTCTATCTCTGTCTCCAAATGATCACCATTATCATCAGAGATGTGCACATCTTTTTCTACTTCTTCCTCTTCCTCCTCATCACCCACCTCATCTCCCAGATCAGCATCGATATGAGTTGCCTCATCGGTTTCAGCCTCCTCATCATCTGCCACTTCTTCTGCTTCTTCCTCTTCCTCCTCATCATCCTCAGCCTCCGCATCATCTACCACTTCTTTTGCCACCATTTTCACAGCATCTTGAGCTATCAGAGAAATATCAGACAGAATGTTTGCAGAATCGGTTACAGGCTCCCCCTCAGTTCCTGCAATCAGGGTGTCAGGAACTTCACTGGGGGCTGCCAAGAAATCTGCTGAAGTTCTGTTGTCCTCGGCAGGAGATTCTTCTTGTTCAACTACCACTACAGCTTGCCCTATGACTCGCTCCCATCTGTCAAAGACGCTGGAGTCCATTTTCTTCAAATAATGCAAGGGAACTCCTTTGCTCATGTCGAACTTATCTCCGTTCAACTGATTGAGAAATAGACTGATGATTCGTCCAAAGCTTGGAGATCTGAGGGTGTCCTTGATCTTCTCGAAAAGCATGGCCCCCCAGTTGAATCTCTTTCGGCAGACAATCACCACAAGAATCTTGAACATGTCGGCTGAAATGTGGTCGTGTGAGCCTGGTTTGCATATCAGTACCTTCCCAATGATGTCGGACAAGAGTTTCCCCTCCTCATTCATTTCTTTTCTCTTTATAGATCTGGTGCCCCTTGCTAGCCCATAGAAGGATAGAGTCCTTGCTCTATCCTCTTCCTCCAGGTACTCTTCGTCTTCAACACTTGATAACCGCAGGCACTGAGTCAGTTTCCTGGCGGATACCTTGATCTTCTTCCCGCTCACTTTGCTCTTTATGGAGGTGTCATCATGATAGAGCTTCGCAGTTGCAAAGAATTCCAAAACTTCTTTGTCCAAAATTTTGCATGGGTGCTCCAGTACGAACTTCAGTCCCGCTTCTTCAAGCATGATGATTATATTCCGAAATTCATCTGAGGCTTGGGAGAACCCGCTGGTCACGAGCTCACATCCAGTGACTAATCCAGCAGTAGTCCTAGGGGCCATAGAAGACTAGGAAGAAAGGGAATGTCAATTTCCAAGTCTAAGAATCTTTGAAACTAGGAGGTAGAGAGTAAAATCTACACTAAGCTCTAGGCACGGTTAGGGATAGGGGAGGCATTACCTTAGGAGGAGACGCACTGGACGGTCTGGATTCTTCACGACGGGGCACCGGAGGACACCGAAGACGAGGACCAGCTGTGAGAGGGCGCGGCAGAAGGCGTAGATCGAAAGTTCGAGAGGTGAGAGAGAAGGGGATTCCTGCGGATTCCTGCGCGGCGTCTCGGCGAAAGGGCGAGCTGCGGAATATGAAGGGTCGGAGGGTATCGTCGGGAAAGGCAGGTTTGGAATGACTCTGGGTTTAAGGAATATCCGGATATTGGATGACTAATTTCCGCCGAATGGTTTCCCTGGTTTAAATATCTCAGCGAGATTCGACAATCGGCGAGACTTGTAATTTGATGATTAAGTGATTTGAGATGATTAAATATCTCAATGAGATTTGAAAATCCACCTATACTCCACCATAACGCTTTTGTCAAAGGTTGTAACGAAGTCAAGAAGATCATTTATTACTCCAGGTGTGGTTTACCATACCACACAGCTTAGGAGTCATAGTAACTTTGACGTTTCTAACTTATGAAATCTGGCTAGCAGATTTCATAAGTTAAGTCGAGATCGATAAATGCGATATTCAAGAAGTTAGTTGTCATTCTCAGTGACTTCTAATGACGTGTCGACTTTAATTTTCAACTTGTAATATATGCTTATTGATGTGCCTTCTCGAATTTTTCAGAGATTTACTGATACCTCGTTAGTAATATATCTAAGGGTTAATTTTACAGCTTTGATCTGTCCTTAGGAGAACAAACATAGATGCGTAAAAGTATATATGTATATATATATATATGTATATGTAGATGACGACATAATATGACTCAATTATTTAGGCTGATCAATGATACCTGAGATTGTAAGATTCATCATTTAGACCATTTGAAGAGCATACCAGGTGTTCAATTTGAGGATAGTACTTCTTGCGTTCCAGATGCTTGTTCCAGATTATTCTCGGAACATCTTCTGTCTAGCTCCCATCATGACTCGGAGGTCTAGACTACCCTGCACCAAAGAATATTACCTTACCTTAGGAGCCCAATATGTATTGGGTCCTAGGTTCCTGTTAGCATAATAATTTGAGTGCCTCCCCTCAGGAATCCTGGTGGGAAGACTAACATTGCCCCGAGGATGTGGAAGTCCCCTTGCCATTGATGCAGATTGGTTGTGCCAACAGTCTATGGCAAAATGACCCACTTTGCCACAACACCAACACTTATGAATGTTGTATCGCCGCTTGTGACCTGAACCGATGACAGAGATAGTCATAGTTCTGGGTCTAAACTGACTAGAGCCAGATATGCTCACAGAATTGTCTCTTCCACCGTGACTATTAGAGGGGTAGAAAGAATGCATATGGCAGGCGTCATGAGGCCTGGGAAGTGGTGCCTTCTTTTAAGTCAGCCCCCTTCCAAGGACCTCATGAGTCCTAACAACATGATTTCTATCCCTCCTTTCCAGAGTCCTAGGGAGGTGAGAGGCGCATTGTGAGCTGATGCAGGCGGATTCATGACGAGTAGGGGCTGTGGCCGAGAATATAAAGGGCTTGGTGGAAGCCGGAGGTATTCTCTTCTGGGTGGCCATGACAGCCCTTGCATTCTGAGTGCTCCCACAAGTGGACTGACCATTCTTGCAGTGACCATGGTTATTCCTATGGTCATACCTGAAGGCATGGTGAGTGTCCTTCCTACTCGGGGTGGGGGGTCTGAACACCGTTTCCCCATTTCTCCATGACTTAATGATTTGGGAGATCCACCCATTTTCTGCCTTCCTCTTGATAGCATCAATCTTGGAAAAATTGGAAACTATCCTCTTCTCGGTCTCTAGACGATTTTCTAGATCCGAGATCTGAGAGTCCTTTACTTTGATGGATTCCAATTGGAGATTCATCAAAATCTTCAGCTGAGCAATCTCCTTAGCTTGTTCCTCAACAAGTAAGTTGCTCGTCTGAAGGGCACTCTCAAGGGAATCACGATTATCGATCGGTTGAGTGAAGCTATGTGTATCCCATGCATCATTGGAAGGACTACTCTCAAAACTATTCCTGTCTTCAGGAACTTCAAGAGGAGAGGGGCATGAGGAAGAAGTTACCTGCGTCAGACTTTGTTGTTCAAGGTTACCATCCAGATTGGCAGAAACTGTTGTGTTAGCTTCATCAGAACTGCTTTCCTCAGCTTCTTCTTCAGTCTCTGACAAGGACACAGGAGCCCTGATATTGACATATTGATCATGCCCTTCATCTTCAGAAATAAGGACTCCTACATAGGCTTCATCCTCTTGCTGACAACCGGTACCAGCTTTCTCTGATCCCTCCATGAGGTCTGAGATGGTTTGCCACATGGACTTGGCTGTTCTACACTTGTCCACTCTTGAACGAGATACACCAGACCAGACGTCAGTGATGATCTGACGTATTAACTTATCCAAGTTGTACAGTGAGAGCTCGGTCTCAGACATCTCTTCGGGACTCTTGGGGATAAGGATATCCTTTCCAGACTCAGAAGCCTTCATGGGAATAAAGGGACCCTCTTCCAAGATGATTGACACCCGAGGGTCGATGGCCTCCAGATGAAACATAACTCTCATCTTCCAGATAGGATAATACTCCTTTGTACATGAGGGGAGTCTTAGAGGATGGACATCATAGTCCAACTCCATGCGTGAGTCTAATCTTCTAGTTGACATTAGATGTAGGAGCTTACTCGAGGTGTTAACCCCTTTGATGAGTAACCTCCCTCTGATACCACTTGAAAGTCCACCTAGTGTCAACTATGTTCACCTATGGGGGGGGGGAATAGGTGTCTTTGCAGCGTACTTGCGGAATTAGAAATTTACCTGCACAATAAAACAAAACAACCAAGCACACACAGTACACAGGCAAATTATAGTGGTTCCCCGATTTGGGTACGTCCACTTTCCCCCTTCGACCTATCTCCCAACACGGGATGACTCGGTCACTTCACCAACAGGATTGAAATCCAATCCTTGCACTCACGGAAGGAACCCTTCCACACGTAGGAGTCAACACTCCCACAATCCGGGTTGCACCCAACCCTTACAACTAGGGACCAATCGGTCCGTTACAAGGAAATTAAAAACTAGCTTGTAAGAAATACAAACGACGTTTGGAGAGAAGGTGACCCTCTTCATTTGACGACGTGCTCTTGAAGTCAACGAAGAGTGCACAGCCCTAGATCTCACTTGGAGTGAATCTTTCCCGAGACCGGCTGCGGCTTGAGGCGGCGGCAAGGTTCTCGGAATCAGCAGCGGCGACGGAGAACAGCAGCAGTGCCAACTTGATTCAAACTTCGTAGCGAACGAAGCAAGATCTTCCAACGGTCACACAAGGATCGATCGTCTCGATCGATTCGGAAGGGGAAAGATTTTCCCGATCAACGAATCAAGAGACAAGGGATCTCTCGTTAGACGCGTGAGACGCTATGCTAGCCTAAGCTTCTGTCACCGGGAGATCAGGAAGAATTCCCGATCAGCGGCGGTGACCACCTTCATGAGCGGCGACGGCGGCGGACGACAATCTGCGATCCGCTAGGTCAAGACGGCGGCTGTCCTTTTTTGAAATCCCGTGTGTGTCTCATTTACTGTTCACAAATACAGTGTATATATACCTTAGGTCAAGAAGATGACCGTTGTGGGTCCCACCAAAGTAAGGACCAAGGTCCGGTTCAAACAGCTACAGATAACTTGGACCGGTCCAGAACTTTCAGAAAAATTGCCAAGTCAAAATCGGCGAGAATCATAGGTGATTCTCGCCGAATCGGCGAGAATCACTTATGATTCTCGCCGACTTCTACTTAGCCGAAATCTGACTGCACAGAAACAGAAGCCGGGGAGAATCGGCGGGAGTCACTTTTGATTCTCACCGAATCGTCGAGAATGCAAGGTCATTCTCGACGAATCGGCGAGAATCATAAGTAATTCTCGACGATTCTGCCTTAGAAAATTTCCCTGTCTGTGTCGAAGCTGCCGGCTTCAACCGGCGAGAATCAGCTAGTGATTCTCGATGACTCGGCGAGAATCACTAGTGATTCTCGCCGAATCGGCGAGAATCACTTAGTGATTCTCGTCGATTTGTACTTGGGCTGTTTCTCCTCTTTCTCCCCTTGAGCTGGTCTTTGGCCCATTCTTGCTCCTTGTCTGCTCTTGCTTTATCATAGCCCTGTACTTGAAATTAAGTACACCCCAATAGAGAGAGTACACGTAGGCCAACACACTGATCTGCTCAACGAGGGATTACGTTGCACAGATTCGCGTATATTGACCCACTGCACCCTGACATTGGTGTGTACTTAGCATGGAATATCTGCAAGTACAACTAGAGAATAATTCATCAAATACATTGTGGATTCATCTTAGCTTGACAGGTGGCTTCCTCAAATCCAGGTAATTGTGGATACAGTACCCAACAAAAACTATTCCTGTGGGTGGGGAAAGTTAAATGTCTTAGAATCTAGCTATTATTTTCTTTCCTAGATTATCACTTCTATATAAACTTAAATGTCATGAGGAAATAAGTTTACAATTTTCTGACGTACCAGTGATTACTTGCTCCGGGTTCCGGGGTTGAGCCAAATCTAGTGCATAAATTTGATCCCTCTGCTGCATGCGATCTGCACCCTGGAAACCACGTCCTCGACCACGTCTTTGTCCTCCAAATTGTTGGGCATACAGGGCAGCCTGGGGTGCTGGTAGAGGTGCTTCCCTCATGGGGCAGTTTCTCCGAATGTGTCCTATCTGATGACAGTTGTAGCATTCTGGTGGGGGAAATGCCATACCCCCGGGTCTTGGTGCCTCCCTCATCTAAAGAGGCTGAGGGGCCAATATCACCTACTCCCTCGGCTCCTGCCTCACTTCCTGACGAGGCTGGTCCTCTGTCCTTCTCCCACCTGGTATAGCACCTTGCCGCTGATCATTTCTGGCTCTCCGGCCCTGATCCTCCGCTTGCCGCTTCCGGCCCCGAGTGGTGTTCCAATCAGCTTCAATCCTCTTTGCCATCTCCAAAATCCGGGAGATAGGCCCGTCGGATACAAACAACAAAGCCTCCCTCAAGTCCTCCCGCAGGCCTTTATAGAATCTCTTGATGTACCCCGCTTCGCCCAGCTGGTAAGAATCTGCATATCGAGCCAAATGGTCGAACTCGCGATGGTACTCTACCACTGTCCGGGTGCCCTGCTTCAGCTGTAAGAACCGCTCCTCCGACTCATCCCTGACCGACTGCGGAACAAAATTTTCCACGAGTGCAGCCCTAAACTCTTCCCAGGAAATTTCTGTAACCTCCCTGTCAGCAAACATTGTGTCCAGCAGCATCTTCCACCACCTCTTGGCATGGGACTCCAGGCAGGAGACAACCAAGGCCACCCTCTATTCCCAGGGACACCGTATCCTAGTCAGCATTTCGTACATAATATCTAGACATTCTTCTGTCCGTACAGCGGATTCTGTCCCTAAGTAATATGGAGGAGAGAGTCCTCGAAAGATGCTCAGCCAATTGGCCCCCAGGTTTGGCTGCGGAGCCGGAACCTGCTGAGCCCTGAAATCATCTAGAATGGCCGTCAGCGTTTGACCCCTTTCCGAGTGTAGGAATGGAGTGGGGACCGGGGGAGGTGGTGCAACAGTCGGAGTCTGCTGAACTCCGCCTTGTGGTGTTGGCTACGCTGGGGGCTGCGTAATAGAAGCCAAATATAAGAAGTCTCACAGATTTAACTAAAAGTGGACAATTTTCATGTTATTTCCCATATGGGCCCACCACTGCTTCCGCTGCTTAGTTTGTCCACAAACTAAACTCGTGCGGGGGTGGCCCAGGGTTTGTGGACTGCTACCTTTTGATCGATATGTTTCCCTCTGATACCACTTGTAAGACCCCCATTTTTTTTCTTTTTCGACACCGGGGTCTTAGGCCCAGAACCGCTACCTTGCGGTGATACCTTCGCACCCGGGAAGGTCGTCACTACAAGATGCCAATTCTGCCGGCCAAAATCGATCACAACTGTAGCAATAAAATGAAAGCAAGTCCACAGAAAATCACATGTATAGAAAATAAGCTCCACGAAGGGAGTGTCCACAGATAGTACATATAATAAAAATCTCGGGCTTATGCCCGGTACATCAAGTCCTCACTACAAATCACTCATCGCGGTAGCAAACTAATACAACTACTAGTGTTTGGGACTCACAGTCCCTATTGTCTGGACTCTAGTACTAGACTGTTCGATCTCCAAGCGGGCCGACCTCCGGGGCTGGTCCACCATGCCGGGCTCCGTGGTCCCCTAAATGATGTGGCTCGAAAACCGTTAGTCTAAAAGACTAAGTCCTATCATCCTCCGCCACTTCCCCCATGGCTCCTAAGCACCGAGCGGGGAAAAGGAAAGGAAATGACATGAAGGTGGAGAATGTCAAATAGCAGATGGCAGCGGAACTAGACTAGCAGTTCTAAGTATGGTAATAATGATACAAAGTTAGAATAAGTAACCTTAACTTATGTGAATACACATAAGCTAAGGGATCTCTTGCAGGGCTCCTATCGTATAAAAAGTCCAATACCGATTTATACGATAGCGTGTCAGTTTTTCTAGCAGGCTTAAATATATAATACTGAAAGAGAACCTTGACTTATAAGCACGCTCGCACGAACTTATAGGCCAAGGGGTCGTTTTGCAAGGCCCAATGTATAGAGCGTCCCATACCGCTTATACATTAGGTGTCAGGTTATATGCAATGGTTATGCTATGAAATACAATTATGCTATGATGTGAACATGCAAGTGCAACTCACCCACTCGACTCTGTGTACACAGACCTTTAGTTCCCCGTTTCGGAGTCGTTACCTCCCAGGATACCTCCGTAGTGGCAGATGGAAGTGGTGGGTTGGGCCTCGCCCATCTCTAAACCAGTAAAGCACTACCGGTCAGACCTATCGTACGCCTCAACTCTTGGTGCACAAAGCGGACTCCTGCGTACTCTTGCCGGCTGGCGCACCGGACTTCTATTGGCGAAGTGCTAACCACACTTGCTGAGTCAGCGTATTGGCGTCGGTGCATCGACCCTCCAATACAGAAGACCCACCACCTTATACCTTTTATGCACATGAAATAGTTATGAGTCCCAACAACCGAGCCAAATCTCCCCGTACTATCCCGTCCGTCATAATCAACAACCGAGCTGAAGCTCCCCGGACTATCCCGTCCATCATATTCTACAACCGAGCCGAAGCTCGCCGGGCCACCATGCCAATCACCATAACCACTGGGCTTATTGCCCGAGTAACCCAAACTATCTCCCGGGACATTGGGGTGTGAGAGTGTGAAATCCTAAGTTTACTATTTACTCTTGTGGCGATTTTATACCTACGACTTAGGTTTTACCCAGGACTGCCCAAGGTATTCCCTGTGAAGGGCTCTCGAGGGCACTAGGAGCAATGATGGGCTGAATCCCAAAGCTCCCTTTCGCAAGGCACTTATTCTGGTTGGTTGGTAACTAATCCCATATCCATTACCCATTTCTTTTTCATATTACGGTAGACTAAACCTAAGGTGATTTTGACCTTTCACTCTATGGGGGAAGACGATCTTTCGTCGACCCCAAACACTACTCAACACTACCGACTCATATCTCACTACTTAACCTAAACTTCTAGGATGACTCATCCAAATCTACAAATTCCAGCAAGATGGCTAACTCCAACTATGCCAAATCATTTCCTTTCAACAATTTACTAAATGCCGACCACAAGGTTAAATGCCATGTAAAATAGGGAGTACATCAAATAATCATCCAATACTCCTATAATAATTAATGGAAGTCCATTGTGACCTTTAAGCCCTAAATCCAGAGAACCAAAATTTTCCTTATTAATTTAATAATTTATTTAATTATTCTAGTGACTAAAATTTCCAATAATGAACATGAAGTACCATTTTCAGGCAAGATATCATTCCACTAATTTTATATGATATTTAAAATAAGGATTTAACTCATCTTCCAAAATATCTAAATTTTTCAGTAAGGTTTTATCCCAAAATTCCTATTTCATTTTAACCCTTGAAAATTCATTTAAAGAAATATAAAAGACTATATTGCTTCCAAAAATTTAGAGAAAATTCCAGTATGATTATAATGGCATATAAATGATTTGGACCAAATTTCATAATTTATTTATCAGTAAATAGTCTTAATTAAATTATTGAATAACTTCCTCATTTAACAAGATTGTGAAGTAAGTATCTCAAATATGTATCCAAAAATTTTCATAAAATTTATATATGCATATAATGATTCAAAACTTCCTCTGCCAAACTTTTATGACCTCCCAAGGGTCAGAGGGATCATAATGTTCAATTTATTAAATTGAGGCATCCCTTGTGTTACAAAGGAAGTACTATAACTATTGTCCCAAAATTCCCAATTAAATTACCAGAGGCTCATAATATCCTTATGACAAATCTACCAAAATTTCATCTTAGTTTGAGGAGTTTAGCTAGCCCATTCTAACCATACAATATTTGTGCCCTAAACTAGGGTTAGGGTTTTGTGGGTCCCAAAGTTTCCAAAACTCCCTAAGATTTTAACCAGAGGTTTATAGTTACCATAATACCCTCCCTACAAAATTTCATTGTCATACTAGGTGTTTTGGCCACATGCCCTTCACAAGGTACAAAAGCCCTTCCTGAGGGTTTTTACCTAGGATCTTGGGGCAAATCAATTCCAAACCTCCCCATATTTCATTGTAAGGTGCACAAGTTCATTACAAGTCAGTGTTCCAAATTTGAACCTCTGTTGAGGTTAATTGGACACTCTAAGCAAAAATTACATTTTGGACCAAAATGCCTTTCTTAGGGCAAGGCTAGGGTTTGCATGATTTCTATTAAAATCACCTCCAAACTTAATGAAATTTTAACCAGATGTCTATATTGACCTCACATACCTCCCACCAAAATTTGAATGAATTTGGGTTTCATTTAACCCCTAAATTAAATTACGCTAGGTAAATTAAACTATTTCCAAAACTATAGAAACATTATTCCCAAAAATTCCCATTTTTGGGAAGGGTCTACATATTTGATAGGGTGACTTCCTGCCAAAATCTCAGCTCATTTGAGCTAAGGATGAAGTGTGGGCACTCTGTTTAATGTCTGCCTAGTCATATGTATAGACCCCACCAAAATGAGTGCCCTGGTCAAACCAGGCACCCAAATTGGTTCAAAAAAATTTTGTATGAACGTAGACTCATAGTGCTACAATTCATGTGTTGACCACTTTTCTTGAAAATGTCTCTATGTATTTTTAATAATTAAAACCATTAAATAAGAAAAGTGTGACAGAATTATGAAATGAAATATATAATTCAATAGTTTAATATATATTTCCGCACGAATCTTGGGGCAAAACCGACGGGATCTGGTTGTCTCCTTCCTCCAGCCGATGACCAGGTTTCATCCCGCCTGGGCCGTCTTCCAACTGCTGCCGCCGGCGCTCCGGCCACCTCCCCGGCCTGCCACCGCCGCCAATACCTTCGTGGTGGTCGGGGCTACCTCCAGGCGGCGGCACGGCCGCCGGAGAGCACTATTCTGGCGAACCCGACAATCTCAAAACCATGGAAAAATCGTGATTTTTCTGATTTGTATCGGGCTCAATTGAGCCCGAACCTTGGACCTAATGATTTCTAAGATCTGCCCATGGGTTAAGGAGTGGAGGAGGACCTTTTTGGCAGCCTGAAGTCGGGAGGATCGCCGGAATGCCATGGTGGTGGTGGTGGTGGTCGGGTTTCTTCAAAAACGCATGAAACAGCCTGGCTTCTTCAGGAAAGTGGTGGGGAATTCTCCTTGGAGTCTAGGGAAGCTTTTAAGAGGGCGAGGGTAGGTGTTAGGTGGCTGAAAACACTTTGGCCATTTTTGGCCAAAGTGAAGCTTGGCGGCTTGGTAGGTAGGGTGGTGGAGCTTGCTCTAACCAGTCAAAGATTGCTGCTACACTCCCCTTGTCTTGCTGAATTGAATGGGGAGGTTGGGGAAGGGGGAGGAGGAGCACAAAGTCCTCCTTCCTTCTTCTTCCTTCTCTTTCTCTCTCCTCAGTGGGTGACTTTCTCTCTCCTAGTCACCAAGCCTGAAATTTGGCTCCTACATATCCCATGGCAGCCCACAAGTCCATTTGGTCACTTAAGTCAAGGTTAGCCCAATTGCAATGGGCTTGAGCTTGAGTTAGCCCATTTGGGCTAACTTGAACCAAAGTTGGACGAGGGCCCACCTAGGTCAATTTGGTCCTTGAGTTATCTTTAATGGGTCCTTGGTGACCCATTAGCCTCCCCTAGGGTCAAGGTGGGGTTGGATTTGCCCTTGGAGGTCACTTGACCCTTAACTAGGGCACTTTGACCATTTTGGGTCAAGAGTTGACTTTGGTAAACCTAGCCTCTATGATTGGTCCCAATGGGTCCTTGCTAACCTATTGGCCTTTCACTAGGTCTATGAGGGTAGGGGTGGGGTCCACTTGGCTAAGGGACTGCAATTGACCCTTGTGTAGGTCAATTTGACCCAATTTGGGTTAGAGTTGACTTTGGTCAACTTAGCTCCGTTGACTACCCTCCATGGGTCCTTAGTGACCCGTTGACCCCTCACTAGGGTTATGGAGGTATATGTGTGGTTCATTTGGCTAAGAGACTGCAATTGACCCTTGTGTAGGTCAATTTGACCCAATTAGGGTTAGAGTTGACTTTGGTCAACTTAGGTCCTTTGGCTGCCCTCCATGGGTCCTTAGTGGCCCATTGACCTTACTAGGGTTATAAAGGTATGGGTGGGGTTTTGGAGTCTTGGTGAAGCTTCATGATCACCCTAAACCAAGGTTTTGGAGTTTACTATTTGCAGACCAAAGTGCCTCTATCCACACCACCAGGTCCACTTGACTCTTTCTTGGGCTTCCTAGGGTTTTGTCATGACAAAACCACTCTTAAGGGTCTATTTGGAAATGGGATGTTACAGAACGCAAACTTAAGTAATAATTATTCTTCGATCTATGATCGACGATACCAGTATGGTTCGTTGACCAGAGATCGACGATTTTTTGTGCCCCAAGAATGAATATCTTCATTCTTCGAGTAGAGATCGACGATCTCATCCAACATCGTCGAGCTCAGGTCGATGATCCAACCAGAAATCGTCGATCGCAGATTCTTACAATAGGAACCTAAATTTTAACAGCAAATTTAATCCTTTAAGTAAATGGATAATACCACCAATAAGATATCACCCCAAAGGCTATAAAGATAAACCTGAATGTTCTTACATTTCTAGTTATAGCTATGTAAATCAACAAGGACCCAAGGTTACCTGGGTCAAGAACAACTAACTATCTCATTTGCAGATGAAGACCTGTCCAGCATACAATCAACATTGGTATCTGGATAGTGGCTGCTCCAAGCACATGAAAGGCAGCAATGAAAATCAAATTGATTATAAGCCCAAGCTGGGACCAAAGGTCATCTTTGGTGACTCTAACTGTGGCCAAACAAAGGGTTATGCCAAAGTCAGGATTGGAGCAGTAACTTTTAAGAGAGTTGCATATATAAGTGTACTAAAGTATAACCTCATCTCTATAAGCCAACTCTGTGATTAAGGTTATCAGGTATCATTCAACTCTAGCTCTTGTACTATTATCTTGAAAGAAAACAAACCTGTTTTAATTTGCAATAGACAAGGAAACATATACCTAGTTAATTTTCATTCTGTTACTTCAGATATATGTTTGCTTAACATAGTTAGGAGTCAAAATGACTTGTGGCAAAAAAGATTAGGACATGTAAATCTGAAAAATATTGCTAGGTTATCTAAGGACAACCTTGTTAGAGGTCTACCTTCTGGCCCCTACAAGAAGGAAGGACTCTACAGGGCTTGTCAACTAGGCAAGCAAACTAAATCTAGTTTCAAATCCATTAATAAGAGTGATTCACCTAGGACATTGTACTTACTACATATGGACCTTTTTGGCCCTGTGGAAGTACAAAGCCTAGGAGGGAAATCTTATACCTTAGTGGTTGTAGATGACTTCTCCAGATTCTCTTAGGTACTCTTTCTGAGATCTAAGTCAGATACATTCAAGGTTCTTACAGATTTTCTCAGGACCATACAAATTGAGTACTCTACTCATATTGCATTGATCAGAAGTGATCATGGTACAGAGTTTGAGTCTCTTCTTATGCATGAGTTCTGTGAGAAGGAAGGTATCAGACACTACTTCTCAGCTCCTAGAACTCCTCAACAAAATGGGGTAGCTGAAAGGAAAAATAGAACACTCATTAAAGCTGCAGGCACACTACTTGCAGGTGCTTACATGCCCCTATCCTATTTGGCAGAGGAAGTGAGCACAACAAATTATGTCCTGAAAAGAAGCTTGATGTAACAGCTCTACCCGTCAAGAAGAATATAATAGAGGGTCCGGCTGGGGCCCCACACCATATTCCACAAACAGGCGGAGACGCTACGAACTAATATCATAATCAACGCATCCTAACACAGAGCATTCTAGCGGAAGTTTCACGGTTGAATCTTTGAACTCAAGATAAAGAACACTGTCCACTATAACATAGGAATGTACATAAACATCAAAAGAGTCTGGCCTTAAGGCCTTACAACAATTTCTATTAACAAGAGTGTGGATTACAGACATCGGCACGCAGGCCGGCCACACATGAACAAAAGAAACAAAACAATGCCTTCGAGGGCAGCAACGCAGCTTGGGCTTCAACCCGCTAAGTCCCGCTCGGACCAGCACCTCCAGTACCTGTAAGAACCAATCCACCAAGCGGTGGCAAACAGGGCAACGGTCAGCATTCAGCTGACCAAATATAACGACCCTGCCCCTGGCACGGGGCAGCGGAATTCCATCCCTGCATAGCAATCTTCCAATATGATATATATAGCAATTCAAGCAAGACATGCATGACCGCACAGTCACATATCACAAACGCCGGCACGACGGCCCGACGTCCCATGCACTTATGGCACTCTCGGGTGCACCGGAAACACCAGATCTCACCATTGAGCATTTAGTCCGGCACGCAGGCCCAGGACTCTCATTATGCTGCTGACGAAAGCCCAATGCCTTGGCGCTCTCATGTCCAGCCTACATAATGCAGGTACAGATCAGCCACCCCCCGTTGCTCAAATCGCCTTGCCCAACCAAGTACATCGTTCCTGAGGCCACATTTAAAGGCGCGGGTCGGTTTCACCTTGCCTGTTCGGCACGAAGCATTTTCATACAGTTGCAGCTCAACGCTCAACCGCACACAAAGTGGCAACTCACGGCCACAAGAGTTGCACCCAACTCTCACAATTTCCTGGACTTCCTCCAGTACCTTATCCATCATGCATACAAGCAATAATCACGGAGTCTTCTCCGATATGCAAACAAGCATCACCAACAAACTGATACCAAATTCGGAAGAGATCGACCAACAAGCTAATACCAAATGGTAACAGCTCTACCCGTCAAGAAGAATATAATAGAGGGTCCGGCCGGGGCCCCACACCATATTCCACAAACAGGCGGAGACGCTACGAACTAATATCATAATCAACGCATCCTAACACAGAGCATTCTTGCGGAAGTTTCACGGTTGAATCTTTGAACTCAAGATAAAGAACACTGTCCACTATAACATAGGAATGTACATAAACATCAAAAGAGTCTGGCCTTAAGGCCTTACAACAATTTCTCTTAACAAGAGTGTGGATTACAGACATCGGCACGCAGGCCAGCCACACATGAACAAAAGAAACAAAATAATGCCTTCGAGGGCAGCAACGTAGCTTGGGCTTCAACCCGCTAAGTCCTGCTCGGACCAGCACCTCTAGTACCTGTAAGAACCAATCCACCAAGCGGTGGCAAATAGGGCAACGGTCAGCATTCAGCTGACCAATTATAACCACCCTGCCCCTGGCACGGGGCAGCGGAATTCCATCCCTGCATAGCAATCTTCCAATATGATATATATAGCAATTCAAGCAAGACGTGCACGACCGCACAATCACATATCACAAACGCCGGCACGACGGCCCGACGTCCCGTGCACTCATGGCACTCTCGGGTGCAACGGAAACACCGGATCTCACCATTGAGCATTTAGTCTGGCACGCAGGCCCAGGACTCTCATTATGCCGCTGACGAAAGCCCAATGCCTTGGTGCTCTCATGTCCAGCCTACATAACGCAGGTACAGATCAGCCACCCCCCGTTGCTCAAATCGCCTTGCCCAACTAAAAGTCCACTTAGTGTCAACTACTTACACCTATGGGGGGGGAATAGGTGTCTTTGCAGCGTATTTGCGGAATTAAAGTTTTACCTGCACAAGAAAATAAAACACCACAACACAAAAAGTACACAAGCAATTTATAGTGGTTCCCCGATTTGGGTACATCCACTTTCCCCCTTCAACCTATCTCCCAACCAGGGACGACTCGGTCACTTCACTAACAGGATTGAAATCCAATCCTTGCACTAACAGAAGGAACCCTTCCACACGTAGGAGTCAACACTCCCACAACACGGGTTGCACCCAACCCAACAACTAGAGACCAATCGGTCCTTTACAAAGAATTAAAAATAGCTTGTAAGAAATACAAACAACGTATGGAGACTAAGGTGTCCCTCTTCATTCGACGACGTGTTCTTGAAGTCAACGAAGAGTCCGCAACCCTAGATCTCACTTGGAGAGAATCTTCTCTAGATCGACGGCTTCAACAAGAGAGGCGGTGATGCTATGTAGATCCAATCTTCTTAGCAAAGTCGGCAAGGTCTTCCAACGGTCACACTAGGATCGATCGTCTCAATCGATTCGGATGGGGAAGGTTTCCCGATCACAAACCAAGAGACAAAAGATCTCTGGATAGACGCGTGAGACGCTGTGCCCGACTAGGCTTCTGTCGCCGGGAGAGGTAACGAAAACCCTGATCAACGGTGGCGAGCAACTAGCTAGAGGCGAAGAAGGTCGGCCGAGCTCGCTTCCGATCTAGGGCTTGACGGCGGCTTGTTTTTCTTCGATCTGTAATCCGTGTTTTTACTGTTCACAAATACAGAGTATTTATACACTAGGTCAAGAGATGACCGTTGTGGGCCCCACCAGCAGTAAGACCAAAGTCCGGTTCAAAATCCCGCAGATGTCGTGGACCGGTCCAGACAGAGTCGGAAAAATACCCAAGTCAAATTCGGCGAGAATCGTGGGCGATTCTCGACGAATCGGCGAGAATCACTTACGATTCTCGCCGAATTCTACTTAGAGAATTCTGGCTGCACAGGTTATAGAGGCCGGGGAGAATCGGTGGGAATCACCTTGGATTCTCGCCGAATCGTCGAGAATGCAAAGTCATTCTCGATGAATCGGCGAGAATCACTTGGTGATTCTCGACGATTCTGCCTTAGATGATTTTTCTGACTGCGTCGAGACAGCCGGCCCAACCCGGCAAGAATCAACTAGTGATTCTCGACGACTCGTCGAGAATCGCTGGTGATTCTCGACGAATCGTCGAGAATCGCTGGTGATTCTCGACGAATCGTCGAGAATCACTGGTGATTCTCGACGAATCGGTGAGAATCACTTAGTGATTCTCGACGATTTACACTTAGACGATTCTTGTCTTTCAACCCGTGAGATGGTATTTGGCCCATCCTTGCTCCTTGTCTGCTCTTGCTTTATCACAGCCCTGTACTTGAAATTAAGTGCACCCCAATAGAGAGAGTGCACGTAGGCCAACACACTGATCTGCTCAACGAGGGATTACGTTGCACAGACCCGTGTATATTGACCCACTGCACCCTGACATTGGTGTGCACTTAGCATGGAATAACTGCAAGCACAACTAGAAGAAATTCATCAAATACATAAAGAATTCATCTTAGCTTTTATAGGAGGCTTCCTCAAATCCAGGTAATTGTGGATGCAATACCCAACAATCTCCCCCTATTTGACGAAGCCAAAATCCTACTAAGCTAAGATGAATTTCAACATTCCAGATAAAATATGCATAAACCAAAAGAGTAAACAACAAACGTAATCATACCAATGTGAGAGTAAATTAATAAACCACACACATGAATATATAAATGTGAATATCCACACATAAATATTCACAGTTTACTTAATAAAAAGTTTAAATGAGATAACCACAAGAGCTAACATCCTACAGATCTTTGTCCTTAGCTATGTCTTCTTTGAGTTGCTGAGCTAAGAATTTTTTGCTTTGTCGCTCAAAATACTCCTTGGGCTTAGGATAGTATCTCGGAGGGGGAGCTTTGTTTGCCACAGTGTTGCTTCTGAAGAACAAGTTTCTTTTGGCTTCATACATTTTGTGCTGCCCCCACTCATATTGGCTATATACGCCATTCCTTTTGACTTGCCCTCCTTGTAGTAATGCAAAGGTGTCCAAGATGATACTCTTTGATACAGGACTCCATTTTTCGTTTCTCACATCCTCCTCCGACAATCTGATCTTCTTTTCAGCTGGTGTTTCCTTTGAAGTTCCTTCTTTGATTTGCCTTTTGCCTTTGGCTTTTGCTAAGGCATCTTGGTCAAACCAGCTTCTTCTTTCAGCCCTCTCCGCAGCTTTCTTCAACTCGACTTCGCCCAGTTGTACTTCTTCAGTCCTTATTTCACCCTCAGTAGTACCAGCACGGCCCTCATCCTCAGGTGGAGCAACAGGGACATGTATTCCCGATGCTTCTATTACCAACCAGTGGGCCGTTTCAAACATGTACCTATTCGAATTATCGAATTTGTATTTGTCAATTACTATTTATTAAGTTGATTAAAGGTGCAGTTACGATGTGGTAGTTTTGAAAGGCATACCTATTGGTCTGATCGAAGTTTAGAAGTACTAACTCTTGAAGCTCTGCCATCTTATCGTTATACGCTTCCTCCCCCTTTTTGGCTTCGGCGGCTATAGAGTTTGTATAGGAATGCAGAGATACATCAATGTGCTTCACGGTTTTACTGAATTCGTCCAGCAGAGATTTCTGATTAGCGTTCAGCGTTACCATGTTGGCATCAAATTTTTGTATGGTCTGTGCCACAACATGAACATTTTTATTGACTACTGTCACGTCGTCAGTATTCTTCTTCAGTCCTTTCATGAGAAGAGAGACGGCTGTGCCTGCCTCTGTATATTTTTCATCAAATTTCTTCTCCATCATATCTAGTTTGTGGTTGATCTGAACCACATTCTTAAGCATGAGATCCTCAGAGTCCCGCAGTCTCTTTAGCACTTTGTTGTGGGATTTCTCAAACGTATCCTTGAGCTCATCTAGCATACCTTGGAGAAAATTGACAGTGTGATTTGCTATGTTTGCTTGAAGTGGAGAAGCTGCAGGCAGACCTTGGTCAGGCTCCCCCGCAGAAGCACTGGGAGAGCTGGATAGTAGTATGGAGTCCACAGGGGGAACAAAGGATTGCTCCCCCTCCATCCTTGCATCTGACCGCTTAGGAGCTTGTTCCTCAGATGGAACCTCAGCATCCTCCTGAGAATCTGTTGCTTTCTCATTCTCTGGTACTTCTTCCTCTATCTCAGTCTCCAAGTGATCATGCTTATCGGCAGAGTTGTGCACATCTTCTTCTACTTCTTCCTCCTCCTCCTCATCAGCCACCTCATCTCCCAGATCATCGTCGATAAGAGCTGCCTCATCGTTCTCAACCTCCTCATCATCTGCTACTTCATCTGCCACCATCTCCACAGCATCTTTAGCTATCAGAGAAATATCAGATAAGATGTTTGCAGAACCGGTTACAGGCTCCCCCACAATTCCTGCAATCAGGGCGTCAGGAACTTCACTGGGTGCTGCCATAGAATGAGCAGGAGCACTGGTGTCCACGGCTGGAGATGCTGCCTCTTGATCTATTTCCCTGGCATCCTGCCCTATTTGATGTTCCCACCGGTCGAATATGCTAGCATCCATCCTTTTCAAGTAGTGCAGAGGCACTCCCTTGCTCATATCAAATGTGTCTCCGTCCAGTTGGTTCAGATATAGGCTAATGATTCTGCCAAAGCTGGGGGTTCGGAGGGTGTCTTTAATCCTGTCAAAAAGCATGGCTCCCCAGTTGAACCGCTTCCGGCATACGATTGCCACCAGAGTCTTGAACATTTCCCCAGAAATATGGTCGTGGGATCCAGGTTTGCAGATTAGAGCCTTCCCAACGATGTCAGACAGCAACTTTCCTTCCTCGTTCATATCCTTCCTTTTGATTGACCTGGTCCACCTGGCCAATCCACAGAAGGATAGGGTCCTTGCTCTATCCTCTTCTTCCAGGTAATCTTCCTCTTCACAACTGGATAGCCGCAGGCATTGGGTCAGTTTTCTGGCGGATAACTTGATTTTCTTCCCGACAACCTTGCTTTTGATGGAGGTGTCTTCATGACGGAGCTTCGCCGTTGCAAAGAACTCCAATACTTCCTTGTCTAAGATCTTGCACGGGTGCTCCAGTACGAACGTCAGGCCCTCTTCTTCAAGTATGATGATTATGTTTCGGAACTCATCCGAGGCCTGGGAGAACCCGGTTCTCACTAGCTCACATCCAGTGACCAGGCCTGCAGTAGTCCGTGGGGCCATAGTAAACCTAGGAAGAAGGAGAATACCAATTTCAAGTCTAAGGATCTCCGAAACCACGAAAGTGAGAGCAAAATCTAACCAAGCTTTAGTCATGGAAAGGGACAATATGGAGATTACCTAGTGGGGAGAGGCAGAGAAAGTTCCGGCTTCTTCACGACGGAACACTCGAGGACGCCTGAGGCGTGGAGCAGCGGCGATCGGTAGAAGGCGTCGGTCGTTAGGTCACCACGGAGTTAAGCAGGAGAAGGTCGCCGGGAGGTGAGAGAGACGGGGATTCAAGCGATGCTTGGACGGGGCCTCGGCGGAATGGTGAAAGGCGGAAGACGAAGAGTCAGAGGGTATCATCGGGAAGAGTCGGTTTGAAATGATTCCGGGTTTAATTAATATCCGAATACTTGGCAACTATCCTATTCCCGCCGAATGGCTCCCCCGGATTTGACAATTCGGCTAGACTTGTAATTTGGTGAGTATGTGATTTGATATGACGAGTATAGCTTATATTCCAACATAACGTTTTTGTCAAGGGTTGGAAGGGCTCAGGAGGCATAATTGCTTCTTCGTCCACTAAAGGGATTGCCAAACTACATGGCTTAGGAGGCACATCAACTAGGATTTACTTGATATCATGACCGTAGCTTTTCAATTTTCGGAGGCGAACTTATCCCAAAAAAAAATGTCAAACTTATCTCTACTAGTGGAAGTAAAGGTTATCTCACACATATACTCCTTCCCAAGGTGAGTGAGCATACGCGAATACTTTGTCTATAAGACCATCTAATTTCAGACGAGGTGAATTCATTATTAAGTGTGGATATGTCAACATACATATATACATATATGGAATTATTTATGCGATATGGCTCAAACATTTGGACTAATTTCAATTACCTGTGATAACAAGACGTAACATTCAAATCATCAACACAGGTTACATCAGGAGGTCAGTATGCATGTGCCTGTAATGATGGCACTGCTCCCATTCTCGACACTTTATCCACGTCAATCTTGGAGCATCTCCTATCCAATTCCCGTCAGGATTGTGGGAACCTAGACCACCCTGCAGGAAAGAGTTATCTTGCCTTAGGAACCCAATAAGTATTGGGTCCTAGGTTCCTGTCAGCATAATAATTGGGATGCCTCCCCTCAGGGATCCTGGAGGGAGGACTAACATTGCCTCAAGGATGTGGAAGTCCCCTTACCTTTGACACAGAAGGGTTGTGCCAACAATCTATGGCAAAATGACCCACTTTGCCACAACACCAACATTCATGAATGTTGTACCGCCGTTTGTGACCTGAACTGGTGACTGAGGTAGTCATAGTCCTAGGTCTAAATGGGATAGTGCCGAATCTGCTAACCGAATTGTCTCTTCCACCGTGACTCATGGATGGGTGGAAAGAATGCATATGGTAGGCGTCATGAGGCCTGGGAGGTGGTGCCTTCCTTTCAGTCAGCCCCCTTCCAAGGTCCCCATGTGTGCCAACAACATGATTTCTAACCCCCCTTTCCTGAGTCTTAGGGAGGTGAGAGGCGCATTGTGAGCTGATGCTGGCAGACTCATGACGAGTAGGGGCAGTGGCCGAGAATACAAAAGGCTTGGTGGAAGCCTGAGGTATCCTCTTATGGGTGGCCATGATAGCCCTTGCATTCTGGGTGCTTCCACAAGAGGGCTGATCATTCTTGCAGTGACCATGGTTGTTCCTATGGTCATACCTGAATGCATGATGTGTGCCCTTCCTGCTCGGGGTGGGGGGTCTGAACACAGTTTCCCCATTTCTCCATGAATTGATGATTTGGGAGATCCACCCATTTTCTGCTTTTCTTTTGATAGCATCTATCTTGGAAAAGTTAGAAACAATCCTCTTCTCGGTCTCTAGACGACTCTCTAGATCTGAGATTTTAGAGTCCTTAACCTTATTACATGACAATTAGAGAACCAATAAGATCTTCAGCCGAGCAATCTCCTGAGCTTGCTCCTCAACAATCAGGTTGCTTTTCTGAAGGACACTCTTCAGGGCATCAGGATTTTCTGGAGGGCAATCATCCAAAATATTCCTGTCTTCAGGAACATGAGGAAGAGAGGGGCAAGGTGAAGAAGTTACCTGGTCCTGACTTAGCTGATCAGGAATAGTGTTAGGACGTACCGGGGCAGCTGAGTCATCTTCAGCTGTGCAATCTTCATCAACTTCCTCCTCAGTCTCTGATAAGGACACAGGAGCCCTGATACTGAGAAATTGCTCATCACTTTCTTCTTCAGAAATACTGACCCCCATATATGCCTCATCCTCTTGCTGACGACTTATCTCTGTTCTGTTTGATCCCTCCATGAGGTCTGATACAGTTTGCTACAAGGACTTGGCCGTCTTACACTTTTCAAGTCTTGACCGGGAAGGTCCAGTCCAGACATCCAGGATGATTTTACGAATCATTTTATCCAAGTTGAAAAGAGAGAATTCAATCTCAGACATTTCAGTAGTCTCCTTGGGGATCTGCATATCCTTTCTAGAGTAGGAGGCCTTCATGGGAATGAAGGGGCCCTCTTCCAGAATGAGTGATGCTCGAGGGTCGATGGCCTCCAGATGAAATAGTACTCTCATCTTCCATACAAGATAGTACTCCTTTGTACAAGAGGGGAGTCTTAGAGGAGGGACATCATAATCCAACTCCATGCTTGAGTCTGATCTTCGTGTTGACACTAGATGCAGAAACTTACTCGAGGTGTTAACCCCTTTGATGAGTAACCTCCCTCTGATACCACTTGAAAGTGCACTTAGTGTCAACTACTTACACCTATGGGGGGGGGGGAATAGGTGTCTTTGCAGCGTATTTGCGGAATTAAAGTTTTACCTGCACAACAAAATAAAACACCACAGCACAGAAAGTACACAAGCAAATTATAGTGGTTCCCCGATTTGGGTACGTCCACTTTCCCCCTTCGACCTATCTCCCAACCAGGGACGACTCGGTCACTTCACCAACAGGATTGAAATCCAATCCTTGCACTAACGGAAGGAACCCTTCCACACGTAGGAGTCAACACTCCCACAACACGGGTTGCACCCAACCCAATAACTAGAGACCAATTGGTCCTTTACAAAGAATTAAAAATAGCTTGTAAGAAATACAAACAACGTATGGAGACTAAGGCGTCCCTCTTCGTTCGACGACGTGTTCTTGAAGTCAACGAAGAGTCCACAACCCTAGATCTCACTTGGAGAGAATCTTCTCTAGATCGACGGCTTCAACAAGAGAGGCAGTGATGCTATGTAGATCCAATCTTCTTAGCAAAGTCGGCAAGGTCTTCCAACGTTCATACTAGGATCGATCGTCTCAATCGATTCGGATGGGGAAGGTTTCCCGATCACAAATCAAGAGACAAAAAATCTCTGGATAGACGTGTGAGACGCTGTGCCCGACTAGGCTTCTGTCGTCGGGAGCGGTAACGAAAACCCTGATCAACGGTGGCGAGCAACTAGCTAGAGGCGGAGAAGGTCGGCCGAGCTCGCTTCCGATCTAGGGCTTGACAGCGGCTTGTTTTTCTTCGATCTGTAATCCGTGTTTTTACTGTTCACAAATACAGAGTATTTATACACTAGGTAAAGAGATGACCGTTGTGCGCCCCACCAGCAGTAAGACCAAAGTCCGCTTCAAAATCCCGCAGATGTCGTGGACCGGTCCAGACAGAGTCGGAAAAATACCCAAGTCAAATTCGGCGAGAATCGTGGGCGATTCTCGATGAATCGGTGAGAATCACTTACGATTCTCGCCGAATTCTACTTAGAGAATTCTGGCTGCACAGGTTATAGAGGCCGGGGAGAATCGGTGGGAATCACCTTGGATTCTCGCCAACTCGTCGAGAATGCAAAGTCATTCTCGACGAATCGGCGAGAATCACTTGGTGATTCTCGACGATTCTGCCTTAGATGATTTTTCTGACTGCGTCGAGACAGCCGGCCCAACCCGGCAAGAATCAACTAGTGATTCTCGACGACTCGTCGAGAATCACTAGTGATTCTCGACGAATCGGTGAGAATCACTTAATGATTCTCGACGATTAACACTTAGACGATTCTTGTCTTTCAACCCGTGAGATGGTCTTTGGCCCATCCTTGCTCCTTGTCAGCTCTTGCTTTATCACAGCCCTGTACTTGAAATTAAGTACACCCCAATAGAGAGAGTGCACGTAGGCCAACACACTGATCTGCTCAACGAGGGATTACGTTGCACAGACCCGTGTATATTGACCCACTGCACCCTGACATTGGTGTGTACTTAGCATGGAATAACTGCAAGCACAACTAGAAGAAATTCATCAAATACATAGTGAATTCATCTTAGCTTTGATAGGAGGCTTCCTCAAATCCAGGTAATTGTGGATGCAATACCCAACACAAACCAAGTACATCATACCTGAGGCCACATTTAAAGGGGCGGGTCGGTTTCACCTTGCCTGTTCGGCACGAAGCCTTTTCATACAGTTGCAACCCAACGCTCAACCACACACAAAGTGGCAACTCACGGCCACAAGAGTTGCACCCAACTCTCACAATTTCCTGGACTTCCTCCAGTACTTTATCCATCATGCATACAAGCAATAATCACGGAGTCTTCTCCGATATGCAAACAAGCATCACCAATCCAGACCAATATGTCCAGATGGGCTTCAGACAGCATGCCTAGATCCGTACTCCAATTCCGGACTCTAACAAGGGGGACTTCACATATCTACCCCAAGGGACGCCACAACCCACCGCACACTCACGGGGAAGGGTTTTCCCTATGCAATGCAGGAATTAAGGACTTCATATGTCCAAGAAGGAAATCGTTACCCTAGGAACTCGCTTCGGAGCCATGGAGAGAAATTTGAGACAGATGAAAGCCTTCGCAGCAGCGTTGCCTTCGCAAATCCGAACTCGGCTCGCGATTTGGACCACCGTAGCACCACCGGCAGCCGGATTCCACTTCTTCTTCCTCACCTTGCTCTCACCTCTCTCTTAAAGCTAGAAAGAGAAGATGATACTCAAAATGAGCTTAGCCTTCTCCTTCCCCGGCCTTATCAAGCCAGGAATGAGCCCCAGCCACAGGATCTTCTTTAAGGAAAAATGAACGGCCACGATCTGCCTGAAAACTATACTTTTTGGCCGACACGGCCTGTGACACGCCCGTGTCACAGGCCGTGTACCCTTAAGCGGCACACGTACCGACTAAAAACTACCAGAACACGGGCATCGACACGCCCGTGTCGAACCTGACACGCCCGTGTCAGTCATGTGACACGCCCGTGTCACCCCTATTACACGGTACGCAACGAGCGCTAAAAACAGTCAGAGCAGTACACGGGTAGGCACACGCCCTCGGACACGCCCGTGTCAACTCTAACACGGCCGAGTTCAAGGCTTGGTTCTGGGCCGTGTACATTTCTGACTCAAACCGGCTATTTATTGAGTGACACGCCCTGGGACACGCCCGTGTCCCAGGCCGTGTACTCCCGACACGCCCTGGGACACGCCCGCCCTGGGACACGCCCGTGTCCCAGGCCGTGTACTCCCGACACGCCCTGGGACACGCCCGTGTCCCAGGCCGTGTCAAGCAGCCTGCACCTCAAATCCAGTTTTGAGATTTTTGGGGTGTTACACTTGATACACAAACTAAAACATAAGACTCCTTACTAATTGTTCAAAGGGAAGAAACCAATAATAACCTATTTTAAAGTTTTTGGTTGTGTATGTTATATTCATAACAATGACAAAAAGCACATTAGAAAGTTTGAAGCAAAGGCTGTAGTGGGAATTTTTCTAGGATATTCCCAAGTCAGCAAAGCTTATAGGGTATATTTAATAAATCTACATTGAAAATAGAGGAATCTATGCATGTTACATTTGATGAGGCTAACATGTTTTATAAGGATAAAGAGATTTCTACCAAATACTCCTTGCAGGTACACAACTTGTGTGAGAAATTGGATGACTTAAACCATACCCCCAAAGTTTCACCTCATCCTTCTCAACAAGTCAATGAAGAAAGTGATGAAGAAACTGTGGAAGAAGCTGTCCCCCCTAAAACAACAGAACCTACTCTACAAGAAGAATTCTCTACAATGATGTTGCAGAACAAACTCCACTCACTGATTTTGTCACACTGAGGGATCGCCCCAGATCCCAATTGATTGGATACATAACAGTAGGTGTACAGACAAGGAATCAACTCAACCAATATTTGATGCATGTCTGTTTCCTCTCTCAAATTGAGCCTCAATCTAAAACTTATGCAGAACAAGATCCCCACTCGATCATTGCAATGCAAGATGAGCTTAATCAGTTTGAGAGATGCAGAGTTTTGGTTTTTGTTCCATGAACAAAAGACTACCCAGTCATTGGAACAAAATGGGTATTCAGAAATAAGCTTGATGCCCAAGGAGTGATTGTGAGGAACAAGGCTAGGCTTGTTGCTCAAGGGTATAAGTAAGAGGAAGGGATTTACTATGATCAAACCTTTGCTCCAGGTGCCAGTCTAGAAGCTATTAAGATATTTTTGGCTTATGCTGCATTCAAAAAGTTCAAAGTTTATCAAATGGATGTGAAAAGTGCTTTCTTAAATGGGGAACTTAAAAAAGAGATTTATGTTGAACAACCTCCAGGTTTTGTTTCTCCAACTAATCCCTCTAATGTGTTTAAATTGCATAAAGCTCTCTATGGTTTAAAGCAAGCTCCAAGAGCTTGGTATGAGACCTTAGCCAGCTTTCTCTTAGAGCATGGTTTTTCAAAAGGAATAGTAGATATGACTTTATTTACCAAAATACATCATGATAAAATACTGTTAGTGCAAATATATGTAGATGACATAATATTTGGTTCTACTGATCCCGAATTATGCAAAAGATTTTCTGATCTAATGCATTCAAAATTTGAGATGAGTAGCATGAGTGAGCTCTCCTACTTCCTTGGTCTCCAAGTGAAGCCACTTCCTTATGGTATCTTCATTTCTCAGGCTAAATATGCTAAAGAGCTTATTAAAAAGTTTCGGATGGCTGATGCATCAGCAAAGAAAACACTCATGGCTAAAAATGCTGTAATAAATTCCTATGTGCATGGGAAACCTGTGGATCAGAAATTATATAAGGGCATTGTTGGGTCTCTACTATACCTTACAGCAAGAAGACCTGATATCATGTTTGCCACATACCTTTGTGCTAGGTTCCAAGTGAACCCCAAAGAATCCCATCTAGTTTTTCTAAAAAGTATTTTAGGATATATAAAGGGTTGTCCTAGTCTGGGTCTCTGGTATCCTACTGAGTATGAGTTTGAGTTAACTGGATACTCAGATGCTGACTTTGCTAGATGTAGAGTGGACATGAAGAGTACCTCAGGAACCTGCCAGTTCCTTTGTGTGAGGTTAGTGTCCTGGTTCTGCAAGAAACAATCATCTGTATCCACATCAACTGCTTAAGCAAAATACATTGTAGCTGGCAGTTGTTGTTCCCAGATGTTGTGGATTCAGAACCAACTCCTAGACTATGGGTTAAACTTAAATAACTCAACTCTACTTTGTGATAACACAAGTGTTATAGCTGTAGCACAAAATCCAGTCTATCATAGCAGAACTAAACATATAGACATAAGACATCATTTCATTAGAGAGTGTGTAGACAAAAACAAAATTAATCTTGTCTATATCTACACTGATTTACAAAGAGCTGATATTTTTATCAAACCTCTGGATGAAAGAAATCACTTGTTCTTTGTAAATCATCTTGGAAGGATAAATGGAGAAGTGTTAGTTTAGTTTATGTCTGCAATCGACAAATTTTGCAAAGTTCGTCGAACGGAGCTCGACGAACAAAGAAAAGTTCTTGAGATTTTTGTCGACCAGAGATCGACAAACTCTCTGTGAGCTAAGTTAGTTTCGTCGAACTGAGATCGATGAACTTACTTCAGAAAACTTTCGTCGACCAGAGATCGACGAAACATCTTCAAACCTTCAGACTGAGATCGATGAACTGTTTAACTCTTAATTATTTCATCGACCTCAGATCGAAGATCTTTTCATTTTTTCATGGAACCGAGTCTGTCAATTCATATTCCGGAAAACACTATTTCTAGTTTTTCTTCGACCTAAGTCACATGCTTTCAGTTCTTTTGCACTTGATCTCTGTTTTCCTCTGCAGGTGCTCTCATGGCGATTTCCGCAGGATCTCTTACTGATATGAAGTTTGACTCTGGTTATGATTTGGACTTTGAATCTTTTTTGTACTCCAATCAAATCTTCCTAAACATTCTACAACTCCTTGAAGATCAACAACTAAAGACTCTGCTTACTACTCGCATTAAGATATCTGCAACAGAGATCAAGGAGTGGGTCTATATAGCTACTACAGACGGGAATACGATGGCCGAAACCATCGCGGGTAACGCTATTTCTCTTACCCCCGATATTTTAACTGAGATTTTTGGATTGAAAAATGGTGAGGATGAATTAGAAATAGACTCTGAAGAATTTGTTTTGATGCTGAGTACAATGGGTTATTCTGGAGACACCCCAAACAAATTACTTAAGAAACTTTTGTCTACCGAGTATAAGTTTCTTGTTGATATCACTGGGAAAGTGTTGTTAGGAAAGCACACAGCACATGACTACATCACCAGACATCAGTTCCTTGTTATGTGTGCCATAGTAAATAAGAAAGCTGTGAACTGGGCTCAAATTCTGTTCGACTTGATTAAAAAGAAGAACAACAAGAAAGAGGTGTGTTTTAAGGATCCTAGGGATCTTCCTCAAGGAAAAGGCTGCAGGATCCCTGGTCTCCTCGACCATATACATCAATGATTCTAAGAGACTCACTTGTGGTCTTTTTAGCAAATGGGAGAGGACTATCACAAAGCCAACTAAGGCTACCTCCTCCTCCACAAGAACTCTTGAGAGTACAAGGGCTGCACCAGCCTCTCCCCACCCCACTGAAGGGATCCTCTCCACCCCTCCACCACCTCCTGCCCCTCAAGTTCCATCCCAATCACAAGTCCAACCAACTCCACCCTCCACTACCACTCTAATCCATACCCTAACACCACCAGCATCTCCAATTCCCTCTTCCCCTACACATATACCATATCATTCTCCTTCACCTCAGCCTGATACATCCATACCTACACCGCCCCAATCCCCTCTTCCATCTCATCTTGCTGATATCCCCCACATCAACCTCTCCTCATTCCCATCCTTCAACCTATTTTCATCTCCACTGCACACTCCCTCTCCTCAACATGACTCCCCACTAGACACTCCCATTCTACCTCAACCTATCACCCCCTCAGCAACTGCAATTTCCACTCAACCAGCTACTGCACCACCATCCACTTATCCAAACCTGGATCCATCTCTTGTCACCCCACTCATTACTCTCCTCACACCCCTACTCATATCTCTTATAGCAGAGGCCATTTATCCTCTAGCTGCCTCCATATCCTCTCTTGCTGTCCAGATCTCTACCCTCACTACTGCTCCCTCTTCATTTGGGGGCCTAGCTTCTGTATCTACTGAAACCGGGCAGGGGGAGGTACTTCATGAAGAAGTAGTAGCAGTTGCAGCAGTAGCAGAAGAACCAGTTGAATAGGATATGGACATAACAATAGTATAAGAGAAAGCAACAACAGTTGTACCAGCAGAACCAACAACAGTACCAGCAGCAGGAACAGGTGCTGATATGGAAACAGATTTCATGAATTTTCTTGAATCTGATATGGAAACAGATGTTGCAGACACAACAGCCTCAGTAGCAGATGCAAGTAACATTTATTGTACAGATATTATAATGTCAAATACTCAAGAGGTCAGTTTGCCAAAGATTCTTCTTGGAAGGATTCATTTAATTAATCCCAAAGTAAATCTAGCAGCTTTGCTAAAAGTATTTGGGTCATATATTTATTTCTGTCTTACCTTCCCCATTCTATCATCTAAAGCCATAGTGTGTTATACCTCTCCTGCCAGCTCAGAGATGTTAGACACTATAAAGACAAGTTTGACAGCTCCTCCAGCAAATAAGTTTGATGATCAGACATCTACTTCTCCTGGGCCATCCTATTTTATGGATGATAGCCCTCTCCCAAATCTTGATGATATTATAGCTCAAGATATTGCTATGGAAACTGAAGCAGTCCATGCTAAAGTTATCCCTACTCTAGGAAGTAAAGAAATTTCCAAAAATACAATAAGACAAATTGATTAAATGTATGACAGTCCACAAGAATCAGATGATGATGATGATGATGATGATGATTAGGACCCAAAGCGGAAGAAAATCTCTAAGAAAAGGAAGGCTCCTCATCCTCCTTCTCCTAAGCCAAGAAATACACATGACACTCCCTACTATATTCTGCAAAACATAACTCCATACAAAGGGATGCCATCTTGGATGTGGCTATCAAAAAATGAAAAAAAAGGCTAGAAAGAAAAGCAGAAGATACTCCCCTCCTCCTCATAGATACAGGAAGGATACCCCTCCTCCTCCTCCTCTAGCTGCTGGTGCTTCAGGAACCACTTCTCAAAGGTCAGATGCACCTTCCAAGCCTATAATCACCAGAACTTATTAAAGGCAGTAAAGGCCATCTAGACATCAATCTCATGGAAGCAGCCAACAAAAAATATTGGTTGTATAGAGCAGATAAAGGAAGTAGTCTATCAGAAGCCATAGTTCTCTCCTGCCCAACAACAAGCTGAACAAAGAAGGCATTCAGAATCACACAAACCTAAAGGAAAATATAGTGAAACTGCACCTCCAAAGTCACTATACACTCAGAGTGGTGAAAGCCAGAAAGTAACAAGCTTTCAAACACAGTCTACTCAATTCAGGCCTGCTACTCTGCTACCCTCCCAAGATGATCAATCATCTGTCAGCCAGGATGTTTATCCTAATTTCTGGATGGCTAGGCTTCAATAATTTATAGGTCTGTGATAGATAAAGATGGCTAGAGAAGAAGGAGAAGATCCAACCAAGTTCACTGCCATGTCCTCATATAGAGAGAAAGAACTTGAAAGACTTCATGTAAGCAAGAAGTTATTTAATTCTGCAGATTATATGACTAGAAACCCAGAGGCTGTAGTTCCAAGAACCTCCACCCAGACAATGATTGGTGCAACAGATATATATGTATATATATCAAAGAGAGAAGCTGCCAATACTAACAGGGAAATTATTTTTACTCAGTCTTGTGATAAGGATAAAGAAATAAAGGAGAAGAAACAGAAAAACTAGAACATGCACTACAATATGTTTGTGTTACATTTTTGATAAACTATATTTTATGTTACAAAGCTAATAGTGTAAATATATCTGCTGCATACCTATTGTTTAATTCTCTGCTAGATATATATTGTGTTCTTGCTTTGTACATTTTCTTTTATTGAGTCTGTAATCAGTGACCTCACCCAAATAGGGGGAGATTGTTAGATTTCTGGTTGGATTTGGGCTAGGTTCACTAAGTTAGGATATGACCCAACATGTATAGACCAGAGTCATGGTTGTGTCGTAGAGTCTAGGTCAATTCCTTAGAGTCAACAATGCCAGGGACCAGCCTTCAACAAAGTCAGAGACTCAAGACTTAGAGAATTAAAGACTTAGAAAAAGGAGTTCTACATTCGTCGATCTCCGGTCGACAAAAGTTATGCTCAGCTCGACGAACTTAGAGACAAATCTCTGGGCTCAAAGGTCAACGATCTTAGATCTCATCTTGACGAACTTGATGCACAAAAGAATAAAGTTATCAAGCAGCATTCAGAGGTCGACGATCTTGGATCTCAGCTCGACGAACAGCTATTCTCAGCTCGACGAACTGTGGAGTCAGGTTGACGAATCCAGTCTTGGCTGTTTTCCTCTTTTGTCCTTATTATGTGGCAATGATTCCTGAATAATTAATGCTATAATATTCTTTGAATATTATCGTTAGACAAGAGCATTAATTACAGTCTTCATCATGATTATTGCCTGCCATTTTCTAAGGGGCAGTTGGGGAATCAAATCAATGCCAAATTATTCTGAGGCCTTCAGCATTAATTATAGGAAGAATTTTAAAATTCAAACGGACTTCCACATGGAAAATATAAAAACGAGAAGTTCTCTTTCTTCCAATACAGACAGTGACACAATCTAAGAGACATATAGATCTCTTGAGACATAGAGAATCGATCAGTCAAGAAATCAACATCTGATAGACTTGAAGAAGAACAATCTTTCTGAAGAAGAAGAACAACCATCCAAATCAAGAATTTTCTTCTGTCATACTCTAAGGAACTTTCAGTAGGACAACAATACTACATCTGTCAAGAAGTTCCTGAAGTTTTTCGGGTTAAAGCTAAAAGCTTGAAGGCCTATCACCCTGAAGAAAAAGTTCCATTCCTCCCTGAACAAACTCAATATTTCAGGGGGAGCTTTTTGTTAACATCAATTCCACTAGTCTTCTCAGTTGTATTTGAGAATGAAAATACACCATCACTCTCTCACCCCCTCTATAAAAAGGGTTCTCTACTACCTTTAAAAGTGATTCCTGGTTGCAAGTCTCCTAACCAAAAAACTTGAGGTTTGGGTTTTTGAGCACCTTAACAAAAGCTCATTGGTGGCAGTCACCTGATCAAAAACCTGATTGGATTCCTACCAGGGTGGTAGAAGAGTGGATGTACCAAGGTTGGGGAACTCCTATAAATTCTTGTGTTGTCAGGTTGCCCTCTTCTTCTTGTTCTTGCTGTGGCTGTGTTATTTAGCTTTTCTGTGATTTCATTTATTACAATTTGGTATGCTGTGATATTGTATCTAAGTTTAGGTACAATCTTTATAGTTCATGAAAAGTTTTTAAATATACATACCTACTCTATTCACCCCCCTCTAGAGTATATAAGATCTAACCCTATCTTTCACTTCCCAACATTACCAACCAGTGCGATCAGATATCCACACTCACCCTTTTTACAATCTGGTGCCCAAGGCACCTCAGGGTTTACCACAAACACAGGTGGCGAACCACCACATATAATGGACCATTTTAGACTCCCTTATATGACAAGCTTCAAGACCATGATTCGTCAATGCTATGGTCACATAACTTTAACATAACTAAGATCAACCATTTTAGTACACATGAGTTAACCATCTATTTAACACCTCACATGTTCATACAACCATCACAAACAATTACCCAAGCTCTAGTAAATATTAATATTAAACGTCTAATTACCCTTCGTTCATTAACCCCCACCAAGTCGTTTCGTTCAACCACATACCATTTCACCATTTATTTACGTGGGGTCTATCCAGTAATTTCATCATGCGTTGAATTATCACAATTAGGAATATTATAATTCGCCTACCACTTAAAGTCGGATTGTTACAAAACCTCCTCTGAGTCCAAACCCAACTTTACACTTACCAAGGAATTTCAGGTGTAGAACACCTGCTGGGCAGCAACTTCGACCGAATATTCATGTGGCTATAGGAATCCGGTAAGTGCGTGTAACCCCTCGATGGAAAGGTATTTCCATGTGCTACAACTTTAATGTTCAGTCTGCAACCAAGATCAGATTGTATCATACATGAAATTTGCTCCAAAGCCTGCTGCGTACAGGATACAATTTCTGCACGCTTGGTCTGACAGCCCTCTACTTCGATCAGACATTCCTGTAGCTATTGACTTCACCTGAAGGTTGGTAACCACTCGTTTGAAAGGTAATCCCAAGGGCTACGACTTTTGTGTTTTGTCGGAAGCCCAGATCTGACCATATCTTGCCTGAAGATAGCCAAGAAGGTCGCTGCGTGCAGAACATAGATTTCTGCACGCATCTTGAGGCAACATGAATGGCATCGGTTCATCTTCCTCCTCAAGCCGATTCTCCCATATCACAACCAGAAGATCCTCCGCCCTTATTCACCAACTTAAGTCCATTCCTCTTCACGAAACCACCCCCATCATCACTTTTTAAGGAAGGGGAGGTTGAAGATGACAAACCATTAGAACACAAGTTATAGCATGGCCCTCCTAGAAACCTTCACCTCACACATCAAGACTCATTTGAGTCGATGTCTCTCCTAAGAATAACTACAGATCTAGCACCAAGGGAGAGGGGGGGAAGCTCACCTCATTTCCAGCGGTTCCAAAATTTCCGGCCATGGATCTTGTCATTCTCCTCGTCGGCATCCCTTTTTGCTTGGCAGCGGTGGCGATTCCCCACGGTGTTTGGTTGGCTCCAGCAAGTTATCCTTTTTCTAGAAGTTTCTCCAGAAAATGTGGCCTTGAAGAGGATGAAAAACGGCTAGGGTTTCTTTTCCCCTTTTTATTCAGAAGTGACACGGGTAGGGATACGACCGTGTCCTTACCCATGTTCTGCTCTGGCGAAACGTCATCAACGGTTTGACTGTTGTTTCGTGCTCATACATGGGTACTGACACGCTTTTGTCTGTAACCGTATCCAGGTGACACGGCCGTGGTTATAGCCGTGTCGATACCCGTGTCCTACTCGGGGCACGACTCATCGACCTTGCCTCGATGCACATGGGTAGGGACACTCCCGTGTCTCTACCCATATCCTTCTCTGAATAAACCACTCAACGCCATGCCACTCAAAGCCATTGAACAAAAAGCCATGACACTCAAGGACACAGCACACGGGTAGGTACATGCCCGTGTCTCTAACCGTGTCCTACATAGGGCCAACTTCATTTTTCCCCACAAGTGCGTGCATGATCGCCTACACTCTTTGAGCCTAAATTAGCTCTCTTGACTAAAAAGCGCGCACAAGGGGCCTAGCGCGAATCAAGACGTTACACTTTACCCCAGGCCAGTGGGAAGAGGAGATTCGTGATGGTGATGATTGACTATTTTTCTGAGTGGTTAGAAGTCAAGGCGTTGGCCAAGGTGACCTCCCAGGTCATCAGGAACTTTGTGTGGGGGGAAATCATCTGCCAGCACGGGTTACCCCAGGCCATTGTCATGGACAATGGGCCCCAGTTCGCTAGTGCCAAATTCATCAGCTTTTGTGGGAAACCAAGGATAGATCTCAGATTTGCTTTTGTTCATCAACCGAGGAGCAACGGGCAGGTAGAGGCGGCAAAAAGATCATCATCAACCTCCTCAAGAAGAAGGTGGAGAACTTAAGGGGCAGATGGGTGGAGCAACTCCCTTCGGTCCTCTGGGCTCTTAGGACCACACCCAACATAGCCACATGGGAGATTCCCATCTAACTCTCCCATGGGTACGAGACGATACTCCCAGTATAGTTCGAATTCAGGATGCCTCGGGTGGTCGAGGAAAGGGAAGATAGGGAGGAATGGAGAGCCAAAAATGAGGAGGAGCTGCGGCTATCCCACGACATGGTAGAGGAGGTACGCGACCTCTTTGCCATCTGCCAAGAGGAAGTGAAAAGAAGAATGGCTAAGTATTTCGGCAAGTACGTCAAGGTCAAACAATTCGCAGAAGGCGACTTGATCCTGAAGAAGGTGGATGCCGCTGGGAGGTCAGCTGTCGTGGGAAAGCTCAACCCCAACTTGGAGGGTCTGTACATTATAAAAGAAACATTGAAGTCAGGAGGATATCGCCTCCAGAATGTGGAGGACAAGACCCTAAGTATCACCTGGAGCGGTGATGACTTGAAACATTTTTCCCTTAAACCATGTAAGTAGAGTTCCTTTTTCTAAAGAAATTTGAAGTGTCAATGCTCTCGTTGCAATTTATGTGAATAGTTGAAGTGTTCATTTTATAGACCCCCCGAGCAGATCCTGCTGTCAGGCTCTCGCCTAGCTGACAGGGCTGGATGTCACTCGAGGGAGTCTGCCCCAGACCCCGAGAAGATCCCGCTGTCAGGCTGTCCCCTAGGTAGTAGGATTGGATGTCACTCGAGGGAGTCTTCCCTAGAACACGAGCAGATCCCGCTGTCAGACTCTCACCTAGCTATTAGGGCTGGATGTCACTCGAGGGAGTCTTCCCAAGACCCCGAGTAGATCCCACTATTAGGCTCTCACCTAGCTAGCAGGGCAGGATGTCACTCAAGGGAGTCTGCCCCAGACCACGAGAAGTTTCCACTGTCAGGCTCTCACCTAGTCAGCAGGGCTGGATGTCACTCGAGGGAGTTTGCCCCAGACCCTGAGCAGATCCTGCTGTCAGGCACTCACCTAGTTTGTAGGGTTGGATGTCACTCGAGAGAGTTTTCCCCAGACCCCGAGCAGATCCCGCTGTCAGGTTCTCGCCTAGCTGGTAGGGTTGGATGTCACTCGAGGGAGTCTGCCCTATACCCCGAGCATTTCCAACTTTCAGGCTCTCACCTAGACGGCAGGGATGGATGTAACTCAAGAGAGTCTGCCCCAGACCCCAAGCAGATCCCGCTGTCAGGCTTTCACCTCACTAGAAAGGCTGGATGTCACTCGAAGGAGTCTGCCCCAGACCCCGAGTAGATACGCTGTCAGGCTCTCACCTAACTGGCAGGGCTGGATGTCACTCGAGGGAGTCTGCACAAGACCTCGAGCAAATCTCGATGTCATGCTCTAACCCAACTGGAAGGGCTGGATGTCACTCGAGGGAGTTCCCTAGACCCCGAGCAGATCCCGCTGTCAAGCTCTCACCTCGCTGGCAGGGCTGGATGTCACTCGAGAGAGTCCCACCCTCTCCTAGAATTATTTAGGAAGATTTCTTTCCTAAGGGTGTAGGGGAAGAAGGTCCTTATAGGGGAGTGTGGACTTGCAGGACCAGCTCGGCAAAGAGAAGACGAGCCCTATCCTATGCCTCCTATTGAGGAAGGCAAGCTCCACCAAGACATTCCACCCCCCTTAATTTTTTCTTGTGAAATATTTTTATAATTTTTACTTGACATTAGCAAGAGAAGGGACAACTCGTGCGCGAGCTGGGTGGTTGTGAACCCAGCTCGGCAGAGTGGGGTGGTTGTCAACCCAGCTCGGTAGATGGTCCATTCCTTGTTAACCGGGGAAGGGGCAAGCTTTCGAAATCCGCTCGCGGGTTTGAATCTGAAACAAGCGCTCTAGCGGCAAATTCTGTCCTAGCGAGATCCAGTAAAGAGGAGGGCTCGTGGGCGAGTGCATTATTGAAGGAAAGTTTAAGGAAAAAGAAGATAGTAAAATTTACTTTTCATTAAGTATAAAGTGGATTACAAAAAAGGAGAGCTCGCCTAGGAGAAGTTACAAAAGGGGGAGAGAAATACAAGAATGAAAAAGGGGGGAGGTCATCTCTCACCTCCTCCCCCGAATTAGCGATCTCCGCCCGCCTCACCCGCCCCGCCAGAGGGATTTTCCTTGAAGTCCTTCCCGAAGAACTTGTCGAGGCTGTCTTCCTTCTCGCCTGGTGTCGTGTGCGGGAACAGACTCAGTATGAGGTCTCGGACCGTGACCTCCTCGTAGCCCTCAACCAGTACCTGCATATCTTTCATGATTTGCTGGGTGGAGTTGGTGGATTCGATTGAATTGACCCACAGCCTTTCAACGACCTTAGCCTCACCAAAGATCCTCGGGCTCTTTTATGGGAAGGGGGGCTCGCTGCCACATGGAGGGAGGAAGGCTTCCGCCTGGAGAGTAATTTCTACTTGAAGCTCCTTATTTTCCTCGCTCAACTTTGCGTTCCTCCCTTCCAGCTCAGTGGTGCGAGCCTCCAGCTTTGCGGCGCGAGCTTCCAGCTCGGCGGCCAGAGTTTCCTGCTCGGAGGAGTGAGCGCGGAGCTGATTATTCTCTTCCTCCAGCCTGACGGCGTGAGTCTGCAGCTCCCTAGCGGCCTCAGCATCCTAAGGAAAGAAAATGTAAGTAAATCTGAAGCTAAAAATCCCAAGTAAAAAAGAGTAAGGGATGACCAGTTCTCACCAGTCCGCTGACACCCTTGGCGAGTAAGTCCTCGGAAATGTCGAGCCTCCTCTCCAGGTCAACGATCTTGTTTTGGGCCAGGTCACGCTTCTGCTCAGCCTTCTACAGGAGGTGGCTTCGGTTGAAGCCGCGACGAACCACCATGTGATTGAGCTCTAGTGCCCGTATATGGGCCTGCAGGCCCTCATGGCTGAGTTGGCGCAGGGTCATGCGCTTGTAGGCCGCGGCATCCTCGCGCCCATAGAAGCCGAAGCGGAGCGCATAGGCTTAACTGGAGGAGAGCTCGCGGTCGTCCTAGGGGGATTGGAGGGTGGAGACGGAGATCCGGTGGGCACACTCATCCCACTGAATCACGGGCTTGCTGGGCGAGTCCTTCAACCTCCCCCAAGACAGAAGAGGGCGTGACACTTCGGCGGATACAGCTCGCGGGCCGGGGTCTTCTTGATTGTAGGAGCAGAGAGCTCGCCTCCCTCCTTCTCTTAGCCCTTTGTCTCATTCAGCGGGCTCCCCAACAATCCGTCCAGGGTGGTCTCGGGCGAGCTCATGTACTTGGGCAGTTGTTGTTGTTGTTGCTTCGCCTGAGAAAGTACCACCGCTCTCAGCTTCTTATGCATTGGATGGAGGCGAGGCGATCTGGACCTCGTGGGATCAGCCCGCTTCTTGCCAAAGGGCTTGGACAATGACGACTCGTTTTGGCAGGCGGCTGCAGTCGCCTTCTCATGAGAGAGAGGGTCAAGGAGTAGTCCCGGATCCGCAAAAGGCGGGTTCTCGGGAATCAGTCGCTCCCCTGCATAAATAACTTAGTTAAAACTCCGATGGACTTGGCGAGATCTGGCAAGGAGGAAAGTTGAAAGATATACCTTTGCCGGGAAGGACGGGGAGGAGGGAGTCGAGGCCCCTTCGGAGAAAGGCGACCACGAAGTCTTTGTGGAGGAAAAACTTGTGGAGCTCGGGGTCGTTGCTAAAGACGGTAGGGGTCAGTATACCTCCTCGCCCTTTTGCTGGGGTGAGTAGGGGATGTTGCAGAGATCTCCCTTGATGAAGACGATCTTGGTCATCTAGTTTTGGTGTTTGTTCACGATCTCGTGAACCTTGATAATGTAGCCCCCGAAGAAGGCGATGTCGTCGGGAGTTGCCTTGTAAGTGAAGAGTTTCCTGAACACGGTCAGGTTGAACTCGATTCTCTCCTGGCGGAGGAAGCTCGTGAACGCTACCATCATGGCGATGGAGTTTGGGTTTAGCTACGCGGGCACCGCAGCGAAGTACTTGAGGATCTGGCGGATTTCAGGCCAGAGCGGAAGGCGCAACCCCACCTCAAAATGTGAGATAGGGAAGGCAAGCTCCTCGGGGTAGAAAGTGTTTATGGCCTCGCCATCCCTGGGCCGATGCGCCTCAAAGCCAGGAGGCCTGAAGTCGGCATTGAACGCTGAAAACTCCTCCTCGGTTGTGTTCCCCTTAAAGAAATAGTAGTCAGTGAAGAGCTGAGCGCACTTGGAGCGACCATCAGAATCAGGATTGGTATTTCCCATGCTCACGGAAGGTGTAGGGAGCGAGTACATGTAGGAAGAAGGCGAGCAGGGGAGGAAAGTACAGAAGCAATAAAAGCAGTAATTCTGGTAGGTGAGGGAGGCTATTTATAGGAAAAGGGATCAAGGGTCGAGCCGACCGATCGGTCCAGCTCGCCTAACCCAGCTCGCCGACTTCAAAAACCAGTCCCATCACGTGCCAAGCAAGAATATTATATTCAAACAACAAGAAATAAAATCCAAAAATATTCTAAGTTATTACAGGCCCAAGAGGGATATTGTTCAGTTAAATCAAGTGCAAACAAAGCAGTAATTTTTATTCAAGCGCGAGCTTAGGGGGCAGGGGGCGAGTTCCGATAGGCCTGGCAGGGGGGTCGTTCTTTACCTCCCCTGGTATCGCGTCTCCTTACCCGCAGGTCATCGCAAATCCCAGAGCTCGTAGATCCGACCCAATCATCTCTAGGTGGCCAGAAGGTTCTCGTCCAGCTCCTTCAACAACAGTGAAAGGGACGTCGCCTCTCCCGGCAGGTCCTCCCTTGCCTCGCCTACTAGCCACGCTCACTCCCGCTGTAGCACGTAGTTCTCCTCCCACAACCGGTGGAGCTCACGTACCATCATTTTGAGGACCTCAATTCCTCGCTTCGTCAGCTCGGGTCCCCCAAGCTCGGCGTCTAAGAAGGACTCCAAGGTCTTCAGGGAAGGAAGGGGCGAGTAGCGAGCTCGCTCAAGGGATTCGTCGGCCTCCGACTGACTAAAGAAGGCCGCAAGAATAGTTGAACAATAATGGGAAGGGAGAGCACACAGGGGGAACTACAGATGATAACCCATAAAGGATGACTTACCTGAAGACCTTGGTGCCTCAAACGAGAGGCGAGGTGGAGGCATCTTCAGATTTTTTACCATGGCCCGGAGTATGTATTCTGGGTGGAAGAAGGTTGAAGCCTTGCACAGGGATAGTTCCAGCACCCTCCCTCAAGGTCTCTAAGAGCTGGGAAAAGGGAGTGTGGGCTGGCGAGCCCAGCCTTTGCGAGCTCAACCCCAGAGTCCCAAAGGGTGGGGATGGTTCACATTGACGATCCTCAGGAGCCTTAAAACCGAAGGTCAGTAGGAAGAATATCGGCTCGTGGAGAAGTGACCTCGCCTTCCCCACTCCGGTAGTTCAGGTCGACGCAAAGGTTAATTAAATTCCCCTCCTTCCAAGGGGCAGGGAGGGTAGAGGATCCTGTTTCAGGCTCAAGGGTCATTTTCAGGTCTTGGAAGACGTGCTCGGATGCTTCTGAATCTAGCTTCGCCCTCCTGGCAGAATTAGACCCGGCCGGGATGCTCCTTGAGATGTTAAGGGTAATGGAGGTTAGGCTGGCGATGCGGGCAGAGGAGACTTCGCGAGTCTTGATGACTAGTTTTAGTCATCCCTTTTTGGGGTAATTTAGTAGTCAAAATTCCTAAGTTTTATTATTATTTTGTGTTTTTGTTGTGTTATTATAGTTTATTATTTGTATTGATGTTATTTTATGTTTATGTTATTATTATGTTTGGCTTTATTTATAGATATTATTATCTTTAGTTTAGTTTCAAATAACTAATGTCATGTTATAATGATTAGTGTTGTGTTATCTTTGTTATAATATTATGCTTTGTTTTATTTCTTATAACCAATTAATAGTATGATTAATGTTATATTTTGTGTTTAGTTTTATTTAAATTTTATATCATGATATGTTAAGGTGTCTAATGTTTTAATTAATATTTTGTAGGTTCAATATGCAAGCAGCCCTATGCTCCTACCCGAGCTCTCCAACTTGTCCAAGCCCACATGGTGCAGCCAGCCCCTCATTTGGAGTAGCCCAAGAAGCCACCTAGCCTACCCGAGCCCCCTATGTAGCCCAAGCAACATCCCATGCTCCTACCCGAGCATACAAGTGAAGTCCATAGCATGCAGCCCATGAAGAAGCAGCCCGGCCACCTAACACAACATACCCGAGCCCTTCACAAGTTCAGCCCACTTCAACATGTGGCCGGCCACATACATTCATGCATGCATGCACCTTGCCACCTTCCTCTCTCTCCATATTTAATATATTTCATTCATGCATCCTCTCTTAACATAGCCGAACCCCCCTTTCCTTCTCCTCCACATTCATCTCTCTCCCCTTTATTATTTCCTTCTACACACTTCCATTCATCCCCTCTTCTCTATTTTATATTTTTATTTTTCATTCCCATAATTATCATACAATGCATGTAGCCCCTCCTCTCTCCCATCATTAAAAAAACATGCATGAACCTCTCCACTTATGTGGCCGGCCACCCCTTGGTCTCCCCTATTCTAGATGCTTCCTTCCTCTCCTATAAAAGGAACCCAAGACCCATGCTTTGAAGTTAGTTCTTTTTGGGAGTGAATTCTAAGTTAAATTTGAGGTTGGAAGAGAGCAAGAGAGCAAGAGAGTTCTAGTACAAGTACTTTTTTTTCATTGTTGTTCTAGTTTTCATTGTTGTAATTTTCTTCTTAGTATAATATTGTCATCTTTTTAATATTATTGTGCACCTCTTTTTTATTAATCAATGAAATCCTCTTCTCTTTATTTTGTTGTTATTTGTCCAATATGCGTAGCTAATTTCCTTGTAGCATTTGATCATGAGGATCCATGATTTGAGATGATGATTTTTCTTATTTTGTAATTTTATTTTTTCTAAAATTAGATCGATCCTTCTTTGATTAATTTGTGTCGACTCCGTATTTCCGGTATACGGTAGTAGGCCTTGTTCTCATTTCATAGTAGTCGAGAGACTCGTGATTTGAAAGATCACTCAAAGAAGGAAGGAGTTGCACGCAACCCTAGAGATAGGATGACGTAAATCCTCCGGATTGGAGTCAAATCCAATAGTGCGGATCACCTCGATAATGCAACTTTAAGCTTCTTTGATTTGTAAAGAGATTTCGATCAAAGAGTTTATAAGTTAGGAGACATAATGCTCTAGCGAGATTTTGTCTTAATATCGGATCCGCCACGGTCGAGTTAGTTTGCAATTATAAAATTACATTTTTATTTCCTTCATCTCTTTTCATGGTGAATCATCGATCAAGTGCTATCTTTTAATATAAGTTTTTTTTTGTCTCGCAAATTGTCTTTTGTTTTACTTTAAAAAATTCTCAAATCCCAATAGTTTTCCGGTAGGATAATAGTTAAAGCGTGAGTAGCAGTAATTGACAACCCCGTGTCTAAATACGACCTTGGTACTATGATTCGACAGGTACGCTTGCCTGTTCGGGTTTTGGCCCACCAAGCCTTCACAAGCCTCTCTTGGAGGTCCTTGGGGAAAGGAATCTCGGCAAACTCAGAGCGAAGGGGAATCACAAAGGTCACCAAGGTTCACAAGCGTATATTTATAACCACCGGTGGACCCCACCGAAAGATTCCCTAGATCCGACCACACTCACCGAATCTTATGGGGTTTGATGTTTCTTTCCGAAACTTGTGCCAACCTCGCAAAGAGCGTGAATTGTGTACAACCCCGAATCCGGTGAGTGGGTCAGCAGGAGCCAGAACGGCCAAATCTGGTAGTCTGAGTTCCTGGGAGAGCTCGGTACTCTACAACACACCTAGGCAGGGTGAGATACCTTTGGGAGGTGAGCTCACACTCGCCAATCCAAGATCGTTGAGCTCTGGGCTATTCGTCGAGCACTTGGCTGTTCGTCAAGCCCTGGGTTGTTTGACGAGCTCTGGCAAGGTCATCGAGCTCTTAGCCGCTCGCCGAGCTTGAACTGATCTACAAGCCCACGGCGTGCGAGTAGGGCAGGCCAGGCCCATACTCGCCAATGGTCGCAGATAGGCAGTGAGTGCTTGCTCCATCGAAAAGTCGTCACCCTTGCGGAGTAGGGTTTGTTGAGGGCTACTCGCCCAGAGATTTGTGAGGTATTTTTACCATTCTACCCCGCTGGTCTGCCCCTAATCAGGTAGAATAGCGGAGTTAGGCTGTTGGCAGACCTAGTTGGGCCTCACATAGCTGTTAAGAACAGCGGAGGTTGGCTATTGCAGGCCATTTTCAGAAATCTATAAATAAGAGCCAAGGGGTACCTCAGAAGGCATGCTTACCTATCTCCCAGTCTTCTAGCCCTTCCAGAGGTACCTTAGCCCGACATTTGGCTAAGGAGGGGAAGCATTCAGTGATCTTCCGGGTGTGTGGTGGATCTTCCGCGCCGACCTCTTGGTCCAGTCCCTTATTCTTTTTTCTTGTTGTTTTTCTTGTAGGAGAGAAGTAGGTGCGCGATCACCCATTCCCCAAGGGTGAACTCCATCGAGACCGAATTTTCGGTTTCAAGACTAACCTGTACTAATACCTCAAATACACATCAAATATAGTTAATGTGTGTGACATTGACCTGTTTGACTTCTCACAAATCAGGGACATTGGGAACAATGGACCCAACAATCTCCCCCTATTTGAAGAAGTCAAAACAATTATCCAAATTGTTTTCTTTCCTTGGTCAATGACACACACAACCTATACAACAAAATAAAGATTTAATTCCGACATAGCAGCATAAGGAAGTGTACCTCATTTCCTGCATGTATGGTGAGCATCACCTACTCCCCCAATTTTGCTGCAAGGTGTTTGTCCTTACATGAGTTCCTTGGTCACTTCCTCCCCTGTATAGGAACAGCTCTTTCTCCCCTTGAGTTTGCTGAATGATAGTGATCATCTCCTTGTCTCTTAGTTGCTATATGTCCTTCTCTGGATGACTGGATATGTCCTTCTCTCCACTTTTCCATCTCTTCCCCTTTCTATGACCTTCTCTACCGCTTTTTGACTTCTGCAGAATAGGCAGATAGGGGATGGCCCTTCCAAAGTAACTTAGTTCACCTCAATAGAAGCATCAGTTAACTGATACCATTGGGGAGTCTTTATCCCCAATAAGAGGAACAATACCTGCACCAAAAAAAAATACAAAAGGGAGTGCCTGAAGATATGCCAAGTTCAACATACCCAACTCAAATTTGAAGGTGTTGAACTTTGCTTCATTTAATGGCTTAGTGAAGATATCAGCTCTTTCTTGTCCGTTGGGAAAAACACAAGACCTATGTCTTCCTTCTCCATATGCTCCCTAATAAAATGATATCTAATTCTATGTGCTTAGTCCTGCTATGTGAGGCAGGATTTCTAGCAATAGAAATAGCACTTGTAAAATCACAGTATAGAGTAATTCTACTAACCTGAAGGTTGTAATCCTGGAGCTGATGCTGGATCCACAGCAGGTGCCTGCTAATTTATACTCTGACTCAGCAAAGGATATATCCACACTAGTTTGCTTCGCGCTGCTCAAAGATACTAGTCTTCTTCCTATGAACTGACAGGTTCCAGTAGTGCTTTTTCGGTCTTCTTTAAAGCCTACAAAATCTACATCTAAAAATCCTGTTAGATCAAAATCCCTATTTTTAGGGTACTATAGACCATGATCTAGTGTGTCTTTAAGACACTTCAAGATTCGCTTTGCAGTAGAGTAATGAGATACTTTAGGGCAGGCCTGATACCTAGCACAAACACATATAACATACATTATGTCAGGCATACTAGCAGTCAGGTATAGCAGGGAGCCAATTATCCCTCTATATAAATACTCATCAATATGTTTCCCTTCCTTATCTTAGCCTATAGGCATACTTGACCCCATGGGAGTTCTCATGATGGGGCATTTTCAATACCATATTTCTTGATTAGCTCCCTGGTGAAATTGGACTGGGATATAGACAAGCCATCATCAGTCTGTCTTACTTGGAGTCCCAAGAATAACTTAAGCTTAACCATATTGCTCATTTCAAACTTCCCTTGCAAAAATTTAGCAAACTTCCTGCAAAGTTTGTCATTAGTAAATCCAAAGATAATGTCATCGACAAATATCTGGACTAGGATAAGCTTGCCCTTTTATTCCCTTTATAATAGGGTCTTATCTATCTTCCCCCTTTAGAATTTGTTCTCAATGAGGAAGTTGGACAAGGTTTCATACCAAGCCCTAGGGGCTTGCTTTAGCCCATATAATGCTTTCCTATGCTTATAAACAAACTTTGGAGAGTAAGGATCTACAAAACCTGGTGGCTGATCAACATATACTTCCTCTTTTAGGTCCCCATTCAGGAATTCCGACTTAACATCCATCTAATAGACTCTGCATCCCTAATTGGCAGCAAATGCAAGGAATATCCTTATTGCTTCCAATCTGGCTACTAGGTCAAACGTCTGGTCAAAGTCTATGCCTTCTTCTTTCCTTTATCCTTTAGTCACCAGTCTAGCCTTATTCTTGATAATAATGTCATCTTGATCCAACTTGTTCCTGTAGATCCACTTGGTCCCTATGACATTTTGTCCTTTTGGTCTGGGAACCATCTTCCAGGCCTTATAACTCTTAAATTGGTCCAGTTCTTCTTGCAATGCTCCAATCTAGAACTTGTCCTTGATTGCTTCTTCAAACATCTTGGGCTCTTCTTGAGACAGAAAGCTTGAATAGAGAGCTGTATTCATGCTCCTGCTTCTGGTTTGGACTCCATGATTTGCATTACCAATGATTTGGTGTGCTGGATGGTCCCTTAGAAGCCTAGTAGCTGGATCCAGTCTAACTACAGCTTGCTGATCTTCAGGGTTTTCTGCTAGCTGGTCTTCAATTTCTTCAGGTATGTCTTGCCCTTTTATTGGAATGGACAGTCCATTATAATTATCTTGGACTGTGGGGGTAGCTTCCTTAATGGTCAGCTTGTCCATCATCTGCTCTATACCTACAATACTATAGGAGGAGGAGCTAGATATCTCACTGTTAACCATGTTGGATTCATCAAAAATAACCTGCATTGACTCTACTACAACTTGGCTATTTAAATTTTAGATTCTATATGCCTTACTATGAGTGTTGTACCCAATAAAGATCCCTTCATGGGACTTATCAGCAAACTTAGTTAGATTGACTTTTCTATTTTCGAGCATATAGCACTTGCAACCAAAGATCCTAAAATAGTTCTGGTTTGGTTTTCTTCCCATCAAGATCTCATAGGGAGTCTTCTTGTGGCTCTTGGTGATAAAAGCCCTATTAAGGACATAACATGCAATGTTAACTGCCCCAGCCCAAAAGTATTATGGGAGAGATGAGAAACTTAACAAGGTTCTACCATCCTCTATAAGAGTCCTTTTTTCTCTCAGCAATTCCATTTTACTGGGGTGTTCTAGGAGAGGAGAATTCTTGATGAATCACTTGCTCTTCACAGAACCTTGTCATGATCTCAAACTGAAACTCAGTCCCATGGTCACTTCTGATTTTGACCATAGTGCTGTTGAACTCATTCTAAATTTTCTTGATAAATGTCTGGAAGACATTAGGGGTTTTAGATTTTTGCTTAGAAAGAACACCCAGGAAAATCTTGAAAATTCATCAACAACCATAAGGGTTTAGAATTTCCTACCTAGACTTTGAATTGGCATTGGACCAAACAAATCCATATGCATAAGGTATAAGCACCTCACTAAGTCTTTGGTGCCAATGATCTTGAAGGAGGTCTTAGTCTGTTTGCCTATTTGGCATGCAGAGTAGATACCCCCTTTAGTGGATATAGACTTATGGTCATTCCTAACAAGCTCATTGCTAAACAGCTTGCCTATGGACCTATAATTCAGATGGGCTAGCCTCTTGTGCCACTGGACACATGAAGAGGCTTTCTCATCTACAACTAGGCATACAAGTGAGTCTTTTCTTAAGCATTGGAAATCTAAAAAGTAAACATTTCCACTCCTAGTGCCTGTTAAGATGACCTCTTGGTCACTTAACTTCCTATTTTGTCACTCATCCTTATGGAATACTATGTCATAGCAAAGATCACAGAGTTGGCTGAAGCTTATCAGGTTGTGTTACAAATCTTCCACATATGTTACTCTAGTGATAGTGACTATGCCATTAGAGATCTTACCATAACCTCTAGTTAACCCTTTTTATGACCCACCAATGATGACCTTTGGTCCATTCCTTACTAGAGCATAATCCTTCAGCATGCTCCTTGTTCTATTCATGTGCCTGGAACATCCACTGTCAAAGTACCATATAAGGGTATGGGCACTTGGACTAACCTGCAAGACAAATCAGTTACCCTTAGGACCCCAATTTTTATTGGGTCCTAGGTGCAGATTAGACTGAAAATGATTATGCCTGCTTGCAGCTTTTCTGACAGGCAAGCTAACATTGGCTCTCTACACACTATGATTGTGCCAGCAATCAACAACAAAGTTACATACCTTGCCACAACACGAAAAACATGGATGTTGTACCTTCTTTGCGGAGTAGTTCTAGTGGCTATGTTAACAGAGCCTCTTGGTCTAGAAGGATCAGCAACAGTCCTATTCTTTAGTTTCCCAGCCCCGATCTGACAAGTGGTGGGTCTGGCAGTAGAAGTGCTTGGGATATCATGAGTCCTTCTAGCAGCTTCTTTCTTTTCAGAAAGCATACTCTTGATGGCCTTAGAGATGCCTACGTCTGGTCTACTGATAGCCTTTTCTTTTGTCTTAGAGTGGGCTGGAAGATCTGGGGAATAGTCTGCAGCTTTACCCTTGACTAAAGGGGCTGGTGAACGAAACACAAATGGCCCATAATGGGCCATTTGTATTTCCTCATAGGCTCCCTTAAAGGCACTTACACCCTTGCTGTATCTACCATCATATTGTGGAACATCTTTGTTCATAGTAGAGGGTCTAGCATTCTTCCAGTGACCATAAATACTCTCATGGTCATGCCTGATGTAGAGGCATAAGAATTTATAATTGATTTATAATCTTATCTAGAAGAGCTAGAAATCAAGATTACCTTGCTTGGACCAGGCTGATCCTTGATGAGTTCTTCATCAGACCTAGCCATCAGCCCAAGCCAGTCGCTGTCTTCTTTATAATCCACCTCTGAATCACCATCAGACTGTGATACAGGGGACCTGACTTCAACCATGGCAGCAGGAAGATCCTTCTCACCTTCTTTTTTTATAGCAACCAGCCTTTTAATGCAGTCTGCATCTACAACTCCATCTTCAGTAGAGTACAGCCCTATATAGACTTCTTCTTCTGACTCTGAGTAGGTGGTGTTAGTCCTACTTTTTTGCTTCTTAGTAATGGGGGATTTCTGTTGGTACCCTAGGTTTTGATTTGAGTTCAGTCCTCTCTTTCTGTCTCTTGACCCAAGATTTATCTATGGTCAAAGGTTAGTTGATAGGTTAGATTCTCTAGTTGTGTAGAATTGCTTTTCCAGATGAATATTTGGTTAAGTAGTTTTTCGTTCGACTATAGTCGAACGTCGCTCGACTATCGTCAATCGCCTGATCGACGATCGTCTATCAGTTGGTCGACGTTCTGTCTGCGTTGATAGTTCGACTATCTGTTGATAGCTCGACTATCTGTTTGCTTTGATAGTTTGACTATCTGTTCTGATAGTTCAACTATCTGATAGTTCGACTATCTGTTGATAGGTCGACTATCTATCGTCTTTGATAGTTCGACTATCTGTCCTGATAGTTCAACTATCTGATAGCTCGACTATCTGTTGATAAATCGACTATCTGTTTTGCTTTGATAGCTCGACTATCGGTTGATAGGTCGACTATCTGTGTCGCTTTGATAGTTCGACTATCTGTTGATAGGTCGACTATCTATGTTGCTTTGATAGTTCGACTATCTGCTTGGATAGTTCAACTATCCGATAGTTCGACTATCTGTTGATAGGTCGACTATCTGTTTTGTTTTGATAGGTCGACTATCTGTTGATAGGTCGACTATCTGTTTTCTTTGATAGGTCGACTATCTGCTTGATAGGTCGACTATCTGTTTTTGTTTGGTAGTTCGACTATCTGTCGGGATAGATCGACTATCTGATAGCTCGACTATCTGTTCTGATAGGTCGACTATCTGCCGAGGTAGTTCGACTATCTTCTTTGATAGTTCGACTATCTGGATCGTTCGACTATCTGTCCGATAGGTCGACGATCTCCGTGCGCCGTTCGACGATCTCCGAAGGTCGTTCGACGTTTTGCTGTATGCTCTTATTTAGTTTTGTCGTCTTCTATGATGTGACTAATTTCATATCTATTTTGGAATATTTTATAAAAGATTATCTGAATAATTTGTGACATTATTTCCATGCAATATCAATTCTATTCTATATGCATGAGCTAATCTTTTCTGACAAAGTTGTTTGTCTTATAGCTGAGATATGCAATCTGCTTTATCTGCCAGGCTGTCCTTTATAGCCATTAGACTCAAAAAGTCTTCCTTGGCCGTAAAGAGTTCTTTCTGATGTGACTTTCTCTTATATTATTTCATCAGAAGTATTTGCAGCTTCTTAGAAAGCTTTATCCTTTTATAGGATATCTGCCTGCTTTAGTTTGTTTTTGCTTTACGCTTTTTGCAGCCCAGCTTGCAGAGTTCAGAAAAAGACAAGATTCAAACTCAATTAGAGCCGTTGCTGCTGCTGATATATAAAGACTTCTTTGAAGAAGAAATCAACTAGTCCACATAGAAAAGAGATCAACTAGTTCTCAGATTATATTCATTCAGCAAGCTTACAGCAAGAACAAGTTTAAGTGCTCTCAGCAATCTTCACTCAACTGAGAAGTGTTAGCTCTTCTGCTCTTCTTCAACCTGAGTTCTCCTGTTCCAGGAAGTTCTGACTCAGAGATCTTTTGAAGAAGAAGAAGAAGAAGATAGCTGCTAGAAGATTTTCATTTCTTATTTTATATCTTCTTGTAGTTCTTCCTTCAGTATTTACTGAAGTGTTTCTGCACTGAAGCAAGGCTTCACCTGGACGTTCTTTGAGCCAGGGGGAGCCTTGATTCTTTTAGAGCTTTCTAGCTCAGTGCAAGTTATTGTGCTTCTCTAATCTACTGTAAAATAGAGAAGACACCTTAACCTCCTTTCCCCCTCCTGTACAGGGTTATTACTCCCTTCAAAAGTATCCCTTGGTGGCAGGGCACCTGATCAAAAACCTGTGTTTGGTTTTTAGACACCTGATCAAAAGTCTAAAGGGTCTCTTGATCTACCTGAAGCAGATCTTGTTGGTGGCAGGGCACCTGATCAAAAACCTGAGTGGATTCCTACCTTGTTGGTAGAAGAGTGGACGTACCCAAGTTGTTTGGGGAACCACTATAAATTCCTTGTGTCGTCTGGATTGCCTTGTTTAATTACTTGCATTGTGGCTGTGATTAGATCTTAACTAGGTTTGCTAGTTGCTGGATAGGATCCAAAGCTAAACTGTATGTAACACCTCTACCCATCAAGAAGAATATAATAGAGGGTCCGGCCGGGGCCCCACACCATATTCCACAAACAGGCGGAGACGCTACTAAATAATATCATAACCAACGCATCCTAACACAGAGCATTCTAGCGGAAGTTTCACGGTTGAATTATTGAACTCAAGATAAACAATATTGTCCACTAACATAGGAAGGTATATATATACATCAAAAGAGTCTGGCCTTAAGGCCTTACAACAGTTTCTCTTAACAAGAGTGTGGTTTCCATACATCGGCACGCAGGCCGGCCACACATGAACAAAAGAAACAAAACAATGCCTTCGAGGGCAGCAACGCAGCTTTGGGCTTCAGCCCGCTAAGTCCCGCTCGGACCAGCTCCTCCAGCACCTGTAAGAACCAACCCACCAAACGGTGGCAAAACAGGACAACGGTCAGCATTCAGCTGACCAATTATAACGACCCTGCCCCTGACACGGGGCAGCGGAATTCCATCCCTGCAAAGCATTCATCCAACATGATATATATAGCTATTCAAGCAAGACGTGCACGCCCGCACCGTCACATATCACAAACGTCGGCTCGACGGCCCGACGCTCCGTGCACTCAGGGCACATTCACACCGTTCAGAGGTCCCAAACATAACGGCGCACTATGAGCATTCTAGTCTGATCGGCTCACTGGCCGTCGACTCTCGCTATGTGATCCTAACAGGGTCTTAAGCACCCAAGGTTAGACAACCATAATGCGGGTACAGATCCACCTTTCCCGTTGCTCACATCGTCAGACTCACGCCTGGACTGACGCGGGTACAGTTTCACCTTGCCCGTTCCACCATTTCCTAGTTGCAGCCTCACGGCTCAACTTTCCACCAGTAGCACTCACGGCCACAAGAGAGTCCAACTCTCATAATTTCCTGGACTTCCTCCAGTACTTTTATCCATCATGCATACAAGCAATCATCACGGAGCCTTCTCCGATATGCAACCAAGCATCACCAATCCAGACCATGTCCAGATGGGCTTCACACAGCATGCCTAGATCCGTACTCCAATTCCGGACTCTAACAAGGGGGACTTCACATATCTACCCCAAGGGACGCCACAACCCACCGCACACTCGCGGGGAAGGGTTTTCCCTATGCAATGCAGGAATTAAGGACTTCACATGTCCAAGCAGGAAATCGTTACCCTAGGAGTTCGCTTCGGAGCCATGGAGAGAAATTTGAGACGGATGAAAGCCTTCGCAGCAGCGTTGCCTTCGCAAATCCGAACTCGGCTCGCGATTTGGACCACCGTAGCACCACCGGCAGCCGGACTCCACTTCCTCTTCTTCCTCCTTGCTCTCACCTCTCTCTTACTTTAGAAAGAGAGTAGGATTTTAGAAATGAGCCCTCTTTTCCTCCTTTCCCGGCCTTATCAGCCCAGGAATGAACTCCAGCCACAGGATTCTACTTAAAGAAAATGAAGGGCCACGATCTACTGAAAATTCCCTTGAAATTTGGCCGACACGGCCTGTGACACGCCCGTGTCACAGGCCGTGTACCCTTAAGCGGCACACGCGGCAGTCGCACCGACTGAAATATTCGAGAACACGGGCATCGACACGCCCGTGTCGAACCTGACACGCCCGTGTCAGTCATGAGACACGCCCGTGTCTCCTGTTACACGGTACTCACCGATTTCCAAAACCAGTACACGGGTCGGAACACGGCAACTGACACGTCCGTGTCCAGCCTCACACACCCGTGTTCCCGGCCGTGTTCAAGGCCGTGTCCTGCTCTGACTTGAATAGGCCAATTTCGAAAATTAATTCGAACACGCCCTGGGACACGCCCGTGTCGAAGGCCGTGTCCCAGGCTCGACGATCGTCGACTCTCAAACGTCGACTAGCCTGAACACGCCCTGGGACACGCCCGTGTCCCAGGCCGTGTACACCCGACACGCCCTGGGACACGCCCGTGTCCCAGGCCGTGTCTAACAGCCTCCAACCCAAAATTGTGTACAAACATATTTTGAGATTTTTGGGGTGTTACAATCCTCCCCCCCTTAATAAAATTTCGTCCCGAAATTTGAAGACAATAGGGAGAAAATAACAAAACATTTATATGTTGCTATTACATATACAACGAGCGAATAAGTTACGAAAATAACTCGGGAAACTCGGCTCGCATGGTCTGCTCGCGCTCCCATGTTAGCTCTTCTCGGCCACAATTGTCCCACCGGACTTTGACCATCCCGATCACCTTGTTCTGCAACTGTTTCTCGGCTCGATCCTCTATCCGTATAGGCTTCACCTTTGTCGTTAGCCCATACTCAACTGGCACTCGATCATTTTCAACTATATGAGCTGGATCCTTGACTGCTTTGCGTAACACCGAGATGTGAAACACGTCATGCAATCCACTCAATTCCAATGAAAGAGCTAACCGATAGGCAGCTTCCCCAACTCGCTCCACCACTTCAAACGGACCAAGGTATCGCGGACTTAGCTTTTTCAACCGCCGAATCCAAGATACGCCTTTGAAGGGCTTAATCTTTAAATAGACCCAGTCACCCACCGCGAACTCCACGTTCCGATGCTTAGCATTGTAATACTTGGCCTGCCGATCTTGGGCTATTAGGAGCCTCTCTCGAATAGAGCGTATTGTTGAGGTAGCATCCTCGACTTTCTTTTTGCCTAAAAGTTTAGTCTCGCCAGTTTCTGCCCAAGCTAGCGGTGTACGACATTTGCGACCATACAGCGCTTCAAATGGGGCCATACCTATACTTGCTTGATAGCTATTATTATAGGCGAACTCCACCATAACAAGATGTTCTTCCCACTTCTTACCGAAGTCCAGGGCGCACATACGGAGCATATCCTCCATCGTTCTGTTGGTTCGTTCAGTTTGGCCATCCGTTTGCGGGTGAAAGGCCGTACTGAATGCTATCTTCGTGCCCAACATTTGATGAACTAATCTCCAATCCTTTGAAGTAAATCGCCCATCTCGGTCACTTACGATGCTCCGGGGAACACCGTGCAATCGAACTATCTGCTCCACATAGAGCTTTGCCAACGTTTCCACTGAATCGTCCCGCTTGTTTGGTATAAAGTGAGCCACCTTTGTCAACCGGTCTACAATCACCCAGATTGAGTCATGGCCACGCTGAGATCTCGGCAATCCGTGCACAAAATCCATAGAAATATCCTCAAATTTCCATTGCGGAACCGGCAACGACTTCAGGAAACCACTCGGCCGTTGACATTCTGCCTTTACCAAAGCACAAGTACGACATTTAGCCACCTACGCGACTATGTCCTTCTTTAAACCAGGCCACCAGAACAGTTTCTTCATGTCTTTGTACATTTTTGTGCTCCCAGGGTGAACTGAATACTTTGTAAAGTGCGCTTCATATAGCAGTTCTTCCCGTAATTTACCCGCACTAGGGACGCACAATCGGCCATCTTTTCGTAATAAACCATCATCCCAGGAGAACTGATCACCAGATCCCTCCTTTGCATAGCGTTGGAGACTTTCATCCAACTCCGTTGCCCGCCGAACCCTGTCAGCAAGGTCATATTGAACTTCCAACCAGTTCATGCTTGCTTCAGTTGAAGAATCTCTTTCCACACAAGATATCTCTAAGGCTTCCAACTCCTGGATTAACCGCTCATCATGTATCTGCAACCAATTTGCCCGTACTGGAGTCCGACGACTCAAGGCATCAGCGACCACATTTCCCTTTCCGGGAACATAATGAATGTCGAATGTAAAATCCCCAAGGAATTCCATCCACCTCCTTTGTCGCATATTCAACTCCTTTTGATCGAGCAGATACTTTAAGCTTTTATGGTCGGTATAAATATCTACTTTCACGCCATATAGATAATGCCGCCACAACTTTAGCGCAAAGATCACCGCCGCCAACTCCAAATCATGGATGGGGTAATTACGCTCATGCACTTTCAATTGACGTGAACCATAAGCGATCACCTTGCCAAACTGCAGGAGAACGCAGCCTAAGCCGCTTCCTGACGCATCGCTGTATATTTCAAATCCATCTGTACCACATGGCGATGTCAAAACAGGCGCCGTGGTCAAACGACTTTTCAGCTCCTCAAAAGCTCGTGCGCACTCCGGCGTCCAAACGAACTTCTGATCCTTTCTCGTCAACGTAGTCAGAGGCAAAGCAATCCGGGAGAAGTTCCCCACGAACCTCCTATAGTAGCCCGCCAGTCCAAGGAAACTCCTGACTTCGGCCACTGAAGACAACACTGGCCAATCCCGAATGGCACTTATCTTAGCCGGATCCACCGCTATGCCCTCTCCACTTACCACATGGCCTAGAAAAGCCACCGACGAGAGCCAGAACTCACACTTTGAGAACTTGGCATACAGCTTATTCCTTCGCAAGGTATGCAATACTAATCGCAAATGGTTTGCATGATCTTCCTCCGATTGTTAATATACCAGGATATCATCAATAAACACAATCACAAACAAATCCAGGTATTCGCGGAACGTACGATGCATGAGATCCATGAATACCGAAGGCGCATTACACAAGCCGGACGGCATCACTGTGAACTCATAATGACCATAGCGTGTGCCAAACGCTGTCTTGGGAATGTCACCTTCCCTAATCCGCAACTGGTAATACCCGGACTTCAAATCCAACTTCGAATAGACGGTTGAGCCCGCTAGCTGATCGAACAAGTCATCGATCCGAGGAATTGGATACTTGTTTTTCTCTGTCCACTTAGGAATGCAAATACACTTGTTTGTTGAACTTGTGTATTCTCTTTGTATGATTGCCGTTTTATTGGTCGTTAACCTGTGTGTTTTACACATATAGGTGACCAGAAGTGTTGCGGGTCAGTCCGAACCACAACGTTCTGTTGAGAGTGCGGCACCAGCCGAGGTGCCCACAACTCCTCCATCCGCTGAAACAGTCCGTCTCATCACGGAAATGGTACTTGCTGTGATGAATGATCAGCAGACTGGGCAAGCACGTCCTGCAGTGGTGCCAACGCAAGCTGGGGTACGGCAAGAACCGATAGAAGCCGAAGTTGATCCGCGGGTAGCAGATCAACAATGGAAGCAATTCTTGAGCTTTAACCCTCCGCAGTTTCATGGGGCGGGTACACCGGCCCAAGCAGAGTTTTGGCTTGCAAGAATCAAAAGGATTATGAGAGCTATCAGGGTTGAGGAGGAACAGAAAGTCATGTTAGCCACTTTCCTACTGGAAGGAGAGGCGCGATTGTGGTGGGATGAGATTGAACTGCATCACTTGGCCGGCAGGCAATTGGCAGAGATTACAATGGAAGAATTCTCTCGGTTGTTCTTAGCACAACATCTGCCGATGCAGCAAAGGATATCGATGGAAATGGAGTTCCAACGGTTAGCACAGGGAGATCAAAGTGTGGATGACTACCTGCATGAGTTCACCCGTTTGGGAAGATATGCGGGCTCGATCTTCGCCGAAGAAGAGCGTAAGACTAGTCGGTTTTATGCGGGACTGCGAGATGAGCTAAGGTATTTGCTCTCGAGTTCTGTGAGTCAGGGATTCCAAGCCTTAGTCTGTACGGCTCGTTCTTTGGAGACGGACATGAAACGAGGGCAAGCAAAGGGAAACTTGGCGGTTGTGAAGCCGGAGTTTAAGCCGCCGCGTCCGGACAAGTTTAGCTACCGAAGGAAATGGAATAAGAAGTCTAAGTCTTTTGGACAAGCTCCTTCTGCGACTGTGACGGACACATCTGGGAATGGGGCTCGTGCTTGTTTTACGTGCGGGAAGGTTGGACACTTCGCACGTGAATGCTGATTTGGTCCTCCAAAGGGTGATAAGAAGACGGGAGCGTCTTATGCGGAGAAGGGGAAGGCTGTGGTGGAGTCTTCTGCCTCGCACGCGCAGCCCAGGGTCTTCAACCTTGGACAACAGGAGGCCATTAAGCAGGCTGATGTCGTCACAGGTGCGCAGCGGAAGCGTGGTGGGCCCATAACCCACAGGTCGGAGGATCGAAACCTCCCTCTGATACCAAATTGTAACACCTCTACCCGTCAAGAAGAATATAATAGAGGGTCCGGCCGGGGCCCCACACCATATTCCACAAACAGGCGGAGACGCTACGAAATAATATCATAACCAACGCATCCTAACACAGAGCATTCTAGCGGAAGTTTCACGGTTGAATTATTGAACTCAAGATAAACAACATTGTCAACTAACATAGGAAGGTATATATATACATCAAAAGAGTCTGGCCTTAAGGCCTTACAACAGTTTCTCTTAACAAGAGTGTGGTTTCCATACATCGGCACGCAGGCCGGCCACACATGAACAAAAGAAACAAAACAATGCCTTCGAGGGCAGCAACGCAGCTTTGGGCTTCAGCCCGCTAAGTCCCGCTCGGACCAGCTCCTCCAGCACCTGTAAGAACCAACCCACCAAACGGTGGCAAAACAGGGCAACGGTCAGCATTCAGCTGACCAATTATAACGACCCTGCCCCTGATACGGGGCAGCGGAATTCCATCCCTGCAAAGCATTCATCCAACATGATATATATAGACATTCAAGCAAGACGTGCACGCCCGCACCGTCACATATCACAAACGTCGGCTCGACGGCCCGACGCTCCGTGCACTCAGGGCACATTCACACCGTTCAGAGGTCCCAGACATAACGGCGCACTATGAGCATTTTAGTCTGATCGGCTCACCGGCCGTCGACTCTCGCTATGTGATCCTAACAGGGTCTTAAGCACCCAAGGTTAGACAACTATAATGCGGGTACAGATCCACCTTTCCCGTTGCTCACATCGTCAGACTCACGCCTGGACTGACGCGGGTACAGTTTCACCTTGCCCGTTCCACCATTTCCTAGTTGCAGCCTCACGGCTCAACTTTCCACCAGTAGCACTCATGGCCACAAGAGAGTCCAACTCTCATAATTTCCTGGACTTCCTCCAGTACTTTTATCCATCATGCATACAAGCAATCATCACGGAGCCTTCTCCGATATGCAACCAAGCATCACCAATCCAGACCATGTCCAGATGGGCTTCACACAGCATGCCTAGATCCGTACTCCAATTCCGGACTCTAACAAGGGGGACTTCACATATCTACCCCAAGGGATGCCACAACCCACCGCACACTCGCGGGGAAGGGTTTTCCCTATGCAATGCAGGAATTAAGGACTTCACATGTCCAAGCAGGAAATCGTTACCCTAGGAGTTCGCTTCGGAGCCATGGAGAGAAATTTGAGACGGATGAAAGCCTTCGCAGCAGCGTTGCCTTCGCAAATCCGAACTCGGCTCGCGATTTGGACCACCGTAGCACCACCGGCAGCCGGACTCCACTTCCTCTTCTTCCTCCTTGCTCTCACCTCTCTCTTACTTTAGAAAGAGAGTAGGATTTTAGAAATGAGCCCTCTTTTCCTCCTTTCCTGGCCTTATCAGCCCAGGAATGAACTCCAGCCACAGGATTCTACTTAAAGAAAATGAAGGGCCACGATCTACTGAAAATTCCCTTGAAATTTGGCCGACACGGCCTGTGACACGCCCGTGTCACAGGCCGTGTACCCTTAAGCGGCACATGCGGCAGTCGCACCGACTGAAATATTCGAGAACACGGGCATCGACACGCCCGTGTCGAACCTGACACGCCCGTGTCAGTCATGAGACACGCCCGTGTCTCTTGTTACACGGTACTCACCGATTTCCAAAACCAGTACATGGGTCGTAACACGGCAACTGACACGTCCGTGTCCAGCCTCACACGCCCGTGTTCCCGGCCGTGTTCAAGGCCGTGTCCTGCTCTGACTTGAATAGGCCAATTTTGAAAATTAATTCGAACACGCCCTGGGACACGCCCGTGTCGAAGGCCGTGTCCCAGGCTCGACGATCGTCGACTCTCAAACGTCGACTAGCCTGAACACGCCCTAGGACACGCCTGTGTCCCAGGCCATGTACACCCGACACGCCCTGGGACACACCCGTGTCCCAGGCCGTGTCTAACAGCCTCCAACCCAAAATTGTGTACAAACATATTTTGAGATTTTTGGGGTGTTACACTGTAATTACAGTTAGCTTTAGTTTTTGCACATCACTTGTGTTAGGCTCTAAGGTTTAATCTTAAATATCTATAACTTTCATTCCACATTTAACTCTAAGGGAGTTGAGTAGAAAGTCAACTTTGCTAGTGCAATTTTTGATTACTCTATTCACCCCCCCCCCCCTCAAGAGTAGTATCTTTCCCTTCTCTTTCAATTGGTATCAGAGGGAGGTTCGACTGACTGAATAGGCTAACACCTAAGTCACAAGATCCTGATAGATACCAAAGTTTATAGATATTCACTTTCACTATCATGGCCAAGTCCAAGGATTATTCTAGCACCAGACCTCCAGCATGCAACTTGGCTAAGTTTGGCATCTGGAAGGCAAGGATCAAATTATATATGAATTTTATTGATGAAAGTATTTTTTCTTCTATTTTGTCAGGACCACCAAGAGCACCTGCTGCTGCTACAGCCTCATCATCTGATATGAGTGCAGTGCCTCCTCCAGACTACAATGATGAGTACAAAAAGGCAAAGATAGTAGATGCCAAGGCAATGAACATTCTGGCTCAGAGAATGTCTGATGAAGTATTCCAGAAGGTTGCTGACTGCTCCTCAGCAAAAGCTATGCGGGATACACTGAACCAGATTGTAGCTGGTTCAGCTGATGAAAGGAAGGACAGGAGGTCCAACCTTATCTCACAATATGAGAATTTCAAGAAAACTGATGCTGAATCAGTTGAAGCCATGTACACAAGGCTCAGCTCAATCATCAATGAGCTGAGGACCCTTGACAAGGACATTTCATTGACAGAGGTCAATGATAAGATTCTTATGTGCTTCCCTAGCACATGGGATCTAAGGATCTGGCCTATCAAGGAGGCCAGAAGCACAAATGAAATTTCAACAAAAGCCCTTCTCGGCAAGCTCAAGTCTTTTGAGCAAGTGCTGAAGTCCAGGGAAGCAGAAGCTGAAGCAAAGACCCCAACTCCTACAAGAAAAGAGCAAACCCTTGCTCTTAAAGCTGCTAACACTTCTGAAGGAAGCCAGTCAAATGAGGAACTAATGGCATTATTTTGCCAAAAGGTTTCTCAAGATGGGAAGGAAGGAATTCAGAAAGAAGTCTTCAAAGAATGAAGAAAAGCCAAGGTATGATTGCACCCCTTCTAAAGAAATTATCTGCTATGGTTGCAGGAAGCCTGGACATATCCTTCCAGATTGTCCAGAGGAAAAGAATAAAGAAAAGAGGAAAGATAAGGATCAGCACAGGAAGCACTCCAAGCCATCCTCCTACAAGAATAAAAAGAAGGAGAGAGGCTTTGTCGCTGAAACCTAGAGTGATTCTGATGAGTAATCCTCTTCCTCAAGCTCTAGTGAGGATGAAGAAGAAAAGAAGGCAAAGGAAGTTTGCCTAATGGTAATTGATGCCTGCAGCAATCATTCAGCTGCAGAGATTTCAGATTCAGATGAAGAAATGCAAACAGAAGATGAGGTACTATCTTCTTATGATTTTACTTCTGCAGAATTTAAATTAGAATTTAAATCTTTATATTTAGATTTAATTAGTTCTGAAAAGGAGATTAAAGAACTTAGACATAGGCTAGCTGAATCAGAAATCACATCTATTGAAAACATTAAGTTAAAGGAAGATCTCACTAATTCTAGTGAAGAAATAAAATTTCTTAAGAATGAGTTAGCTAAATCCAAAAGGTTAGAAGAGTCTCTAAATGGTAGAAGCCTTAAGTTGCTTGAAATAACCAACATGTCTAACACTAGGACAGGCAATAACAAATTAGGCTTAGGAGCATCTTCTAGTGAGCCCCCAATCATTCTTAAAAACCAACTTTCAACTCCAGTGAACTTTATCTCAGCTGATGGGATAAAGAACACTGAGCAAGTCAATCAAGTAAATAGAGCTTTAAATAAAGCTAAAAGAGAGAAAAGAAAACAGAAATTTAAAGAATTACAAAGAACGTCGAACGCTGCTCGACGATCTCAGGCTCAGTGGTCGAACGAAGCTCGACGATCTGAGCATCTATCGTCGAACGTCGATCGACGATCGCAAGCTCAGTGGTCGAACGGAGATCGACGATCTGAGCAGCCATCGTCGAACGCTGGTCGACGTTTCCAATATGAATTTCAAAATTACACCAAGAACCTTAGAAACCCGAATATGAATAGAAACCCTAGCTTCATTGACCCATCATCTGCATGGAGAATCCAACCTAGGAGATCTTACCCATTAGGTTATCACCCTCAGCCTGCTTATTCTTTTATTTCCAGTTTTTCTTATGTGAAAAACAAGGGACCCAAGGTTACCTGGGTCCACAATGTTTAAATTGTTTTATTTGCAGGTGAAGACCTATCCTATCACTCAAAATAAGTGGTATTTGGATAGTGGTTGCTCCAAGCATATGATAGGAAATAAAGAACATCTGTCAAAGTTCAAGGCAAAGCTTGGCCCAAAGGTAATCTTTGGAGATTCAAGCTGTGGTCAAACTGAAGGCTATGGCAGGATGACAATTGGAGCTGTTACATTCAAGAGAGTTGCTTATGTGACTGGACTGAAGCACAATCTAATTTCAGTAAGTCAATTATGTGATGCTGGATACCAGGTATCATTCTCTAACTCTCTCTGTAATATTACTTTAAATAATAGTGTTGTATTGGTAGGCATTAGACAAGGTAACATTTATTTAGTAGATTTTAATTCAACTGATTCTGAAATCTGCCTGTTTAATGAAGTAACTAATAATAACACCTTGTGGCATAAAAGGCTTAGCCATGTTAACCTCAAGAACATATCTAGGTTATCTAAACACAACCTTGTTAGAGGTTTACCTTCTTGCCCCTATAAGAAGGAGAGCCTATGGAAGGCTTGTCAGCTAGGCAAGCAAACCAAGAATTCTTTTAAATCAGTAAATAAAAGTGATTCTCCTAGAATCCTGTATCTATTACATTTGGACCTATTTGGCCCAATAAATGTACAGAGTTTAGGAGGGAAGTATTACACCCTAGTCATTGTAGATGACTTCTCTAGATTCACTTGGGTGTTCTTTTTGAGAACTAAGGCTGATAACTTCAAAGCCCTTACAGACTTTCTATTATGTGTGCAGACTGAGTACTCTACTCATGTGGCCTTGATCAGAAGTGATCATGGTACTGAGTTTGACTCTCTTCTCATGCAAGAATTCTGTGAGAGAGAAGGTATCAAACATAGCTTCTCAGCTCCTAGAACTCCCCAACAAAATTGGGTGGTTGAAAGGAAGAACAGAACACTAATTGAAGCTGCTGGCACATTGTTGGCAGATGCTAATATGCCTCTTTCCTATTGGGCAGAAGCTGTTAGTACAGCCAACTATGTCTTGAATAGAAGTCTGATACACAAACTTAAGTGTAAAACTCCTTATGAGTTACTTAAAGGAAAGAAACATAAAATAAATTATTTTAGAGTTTTTGGCTGTGTTGTTTATATTCATAATAACAATAAAGAATATCTTAGAAAGTTTGAAGCAAAGGCTTCAATGGGAATTTTTCTAGGATATTCCCAAGTAAGCAAAGCTTATAGGGTATTTAATAGATCATCTTCTAAAATTGAAGAGTCTGTTCATGTGTCCTTTGATGAATCCCAAATGTTTTACAAGGAGAAGGAAACTTCCCCTTCCTCAAGTTCATTACAGGTACAAGATTCTTCCAAAGATGTCACTCAAGATATCCTCCATCTTTCAACTCTTCATATCACTGAATCAGACAGTGATGAAGACATTGCTGAAGCTGTTGTTGTTCCACCAACAGTAGATCAAATTCCTCCTGGGGAATTAATCCCAACTGTTGCTGAAGATCACATCCCACCTGCTGATGTTGTCATACTTACAGATCACCCCACATCTCAAGTGATAGGAGACATATCAGCTGGTGTTCAAACAAGACATCAGTTAAGACAGGATGTGATGCATGCTTGTTTCCTCTCACAGATTGAGCCCCTCACCATTAAAGATGCAGAGCTAGATCCCCACTGGATCATTGCTATGCAAGAGGAACTCAATCAGTTTGAGAGATGTAAAGTTTGGACTTTGGTTCCAAGACCTAAAGGCCAACTGATCATAGACACCAAGTGGGTGTATAGAAACAAGTTGGATACAAATGGCATCATTGTAAGGAATAAAGCTAGGCTTGCAGCTCAGGGCTACAGACAGGAAGAAGGTATAGATTATGACCAAACCTTTGCTCCTATTGCAAGGCTAGAAGCAATAAGGATCTTCTTGGCCTATGCAGCCTACATGAAGTTTAAGGTTTTTCAAATGGATGTCAAAAGTGCTTTTCATAATGTGAGCTAAAGGAAGAGGTGTTTGTTGAACAGCCACCCGGTTTTGTTTCTTCAACTCAGCCCTCTCATGTTTTCAAGTTGCAGAAAGCTCTTTATGGACTAAAGCAAGCTCCCAGAGCCTGGTATGAGACTTTAGCTAGTTTCCTGTTAGAGCACAACTTTACTAGGGGAGTAGTTGATAGAACCCTCTTCGTCAAGCACCACAAGGACACAATCCTGTTAGTTCAAGTGTATGTTGATGACATTATTTTTTGTTCCACTGATCCCAAACTGTGCAAAAAGTTTTCTAACTTGATGCATTCCAAGTTTGAGATGAGTAGTATGGGTGAGCTGTCTTACTTTCTTGTTCTCCAAGTAAAGCAAGATGTTGATGGCATCTTCATCTCCCAATCCAAATATGCCAAGGAATTGGTAAAGAAGTTTGGGATGGCAGATGCTTCAGCAATGCATACACCTATGGCTACTAATGTAGTTATTGATTCTGATGATTAGGGAAAGCCTGTAGATCAAAAGAATTATAGGGCCATTGTTGGTTCCCTATTGTATTTAACTGCAAGTAGGCCCGACATAATGTTTGCTACATGCCTTTGTGCTAGATTCCAGGTCAACCCCAAGGAATCACATCTGATTCTTCTCATGAGAATTTTGAGATACCTGAAGGGATGTCCAAATCTAGGACTCTGGTACCCAGCTGAATCGGAATTTGAATTAATTGGATATTCTAATTCTGATTATGCTGGTTGTCGAGTTGACAGGAAAAGTACCTCAGGAACTTGTCAGTTCCTGGGAGAGAGATTGGTCTCTTGGTTCTGTAAGAAGCAGGCCTCTGTATCAACTTCAACTGCAGAAGCTGAATATATAGCAGCTGCCAGTTGTTGTTCACAGATCCTGTGGATACAAAATCAGCTTTTGGATTATGGATACTCACACAAGAACACTAAAATCATGTGTGGCAGTACAAGTGCTATCTCCATTGCACAAAATCCAGTGCACCACTCTAGAACGAAGCACATTGAGATTAGATACCATTTACTGAGAGATTGTGTGGAAAAGAACAAGATCAGCCTTGAGTTCATATCCACAGACCTTCAGAGAGGTGATATATTCACCAAGCCCTTAGATGAACAGAAGCATCTGTTCTTTTTTGTTCAACTAGGCATGATTAATGGACGAGACTAAGTGTGACGTTTGCCTTGTTGAAATCTGTTCAAAGATAGTCGAAGAACGTTCGACGATAGTCGAGCGGATCAAGCCCATCGTCGACCTATGGTTGATGATGGCTTATCTTCTTGAAGATCGTCGACCGGCGTTCGAAGATCGTCGAATAGGTCGAGCTTATCGTCGATCTATGGTTGACGACAGCTTGTTGTTTGTGAAGATAGAAATAGTCGAACGATTGATCGACTACTCTGCTTCAGGACCGATCGTCGAACGACCGTTCGATTATCGTCTCCAGTATCTTTTAAATAGATCGACGATTGCTGTTTTAATATAAAGCCGATAGTCGACCTAGGTTAAAATATAGTTGCTTTTATCGTCGATGGAGAGCGTCTTTTCGCATTCCGTCTTCCCGCTTGCTCTTTGTCTTGCGCTCCGTCCTCGCCGTCTCTCTCTCTCGTCTTCTCCAGCGTTTTCAATGGCGATGGCACCAGCGCTTCTTGCAGTGGTAAAGTTTGATGCCGGATTCAGCGTTGATTTCGACGCCTTCAGCAGTTGCGAACCAGGGATAGTAGAAATCCTAAATCTGTGCAGAGATCAAGGCCTAGAGAGACTCATGTCCTACAGAGTAAAGATAGACACTCAGGAAATCAAAGAGTGGGCCTTCACTTCATCGTCGACTGACGAATCGATGTCCGGGACAATCAGCGGAGAAGAGGTAATTTTGACTCCCGCTGTTCTGACTGAAATTTTTGGTTTAATTAATGGTGAAGAAGAGTATGAGCAAGACGCTCCTGAATTCGGAAGAATGTTAACTAAGCTGGGACATGCCGAAGGCATCCCCTCCAAGCTGCTAAAGGTAAATTTCCCGTTCAAGATCAAGTTTCTTGCGGAAATTGTTGGAAAAGTGCTACTAGGAAAGCACTCAGCCCACGATAATATCACCAAACAACAATTTGCACTAATATGTGCAATTGTTAATAAGAAGCAGATAAACTGGGCTGGCGTTATGTTTGATTTAATAAGAAAGAAGAATGGAAAGAAAGAGGTTACCCTAGGAAGGGTGGTTGGTATTTTTCTGAAGGAGAAATACCCCCATTTGCTTGTGTCTGCCGCCACCTCCATCAACGCGAGTAAGAAGATGGATCCTTCACTGTTCTCAAAGTGGAAAAGGACTTTCCTGAAGCCCGCTCCCGCAAGGGTTGCTCCAGTTATATCTGAGAGCACCAGGACTGTCGCAGTCACTCCCCCCCTTTTAGTAGCTGGCTCAACAAATCCATCTCCTCCATCTTCTTCTTCTGCTTTGCCGTCTACTGCAGTTGAAGTTCCTTCAACTTCAACTGAAGTACAACATTCTGCCTCTCCTCCTGCATCTTCTCTCTCGACTGATCTTGCTGGGATTTCTCAACCCAGCTTTGATTTGTTGGCGTCTGATATATCTTCTCCAGTTCATTCTCCAATTCCAACTCCTCCTCACTCTCCAATTCTATCTTCAGATCATCTTGATCACCCTGCATCCACCCATGCATCTCCACATCATTCTCCAGCTCCATCTCCAGCAAATTCTCCAGCTCATATTGCACATACCACCCCTGCTGTTCTTCCACCCTCTAAACTTCCTCCATCATGATCATCATCTTCTTTTGTTATATCTCCAGCATTTATTGCTAGCATTGTGGAATTAATTACCCCCTCAATCAAAACTATGATTGATGAGGCAATTGCTCCCCTTGTTTCTTCTATATCTGCTTTGACTGCTGCTATTCAGGCACTCTCAAAGTCTGCTGAGCCCTCTTCTTCTAGGGGCCTGGTTTCAGTTTCTACTGAAATCAGGCATGGGGAGATGCTTGATGAAGATATCTCAGAGCAGCCTTTGGCCTCCCCTCCAACAGTTCATCTTGTAGTAACAGAGAAAGTAGCAAAAGATTCAGCTCCTCCTCCTCCTCCATCTGAAAAGGAAATATCTGATGCAATCATGTTGACAGAGTTTGTAGTAAAAGTTTACTTAGAAGAATCCTCAACTCCCTTGGTTGCCCAGTACCTAGAAGGAATAATCACCTCCTTTCTAGATGATTTATGGGAGTTAGGAAACCCTGAAGAATATCCTGAAGGTATGTCTCTTTCTCAATTTGTAGATTACTCAATTGATATGTTAGTATGGGAATATCTGGAAGGGATGACTAGATGTCATTTAGCAAGATTTTATTCCTAATCCTACAGATATAATGGAAGAAGTAATTGTTGTCCAAGAGCCAGAACCAGAACCTGAACCTGCTCTAGAGATTTTAGATGTTATAGAGCCTGAACCTGTGTCTGCCCTAGAAGATCAAGTGGTTGTAGAGCCAGTAAGTGAACCTGCTTCTGAAGTTCAACCTGAACCAGAAGTAGCTATTCTAGCTTCTGAGGCTTCTAAGCAAGCAGTGGAAATTGAACTGGTCCCCACGACAGTTCCTGAGCTTCAAGAAATGGATTCTGAAAGTCAAATTGAAAAATCTACGGTATGGGATGATTCCCCAGGCTTGGACTTACATACTCTCCTGGCACAAGATGCCATGGAAGAAGAAGTGGAAAAAGCTGCTTTAAAGTAAAAAAGAAAGAGCTCTGAAAGAGGCTATTGATCCCTATGATATGCCTATCTCTTCAAATTCTGAAGAAGAAATTGATTCTGATGAATCTGTTGATTCTAAGAGAAAAAGGATTGCTAAAAAGAAAAGAAAGGTTGTAGTTCCTCCTCCTGCAAATCCAGACAATGATACACCATATTATATACTGAAAGAGATTGATCCCAAGTCAAAATAATTCCAGCATTGGATGTGGTTTTCTAAAAATCAGCAAAAGCAAAAGAAAAAGGCTAAGAGGTATGACCCTCCTGCTCCTAGATGGAATCCTAGAGGTCCTCCTCCTCCACCTCCCGGTGCAGGAGCCTCAGGAAATTTATCTTCTAAATCTGCCTCTCAATCTAAACGATCTCATCCATCTCAACCTGCTCAAAGGAGAAGTTCTCAAGGTTTCCAAGGTAAAAGCCAATCTGGCTATCAAAGAACTGATACAGTGAAAGAACAAGTTAAGGAGGTAGTTTATCAAAGACCAACCTTTTCCCCTCCTCCTTCTCCAAAGAAAAAGTTTCCATCTCCAAAGCCAGTGCATATTGAGAAAGTTGTTCCAAAAGGTAAGTAATTTATTTTTATCTGAAAATTCTAGCAAGAACTTTGCTAAGTCTGCTCTCTTTTGTTATTTAGTTAATCAAGAAAAAGAACCAGTTGATTCCTCTTCTGAGATTGTTTATGAAAGCCCAGAGTTTGATCCTAACTTTAGGATGGCTCGTTTTCTTGAACTGGTTGGAGCAGCGCAAATCAGGAAAGCTAGAGAAGAAGGAAAGGAACTGCCGGATTGACTACTATGTCTAAATTCAGAAAGAAGGAGCTCGAAAAGTTCCAGGTCAGACCTGAGATGTTTGATCCTTCAAAATATATGGAAAAGCATCCAGAGGCAGTGGTCCCAAGAACAACTGAATTGAAAATTATTGGAGAACAAGATTTGAAGCTATCAAAGAAAGAAGCTCTAGATCCTACAAGGAAAATTACTATTATTTCTAGTTCTTCTAATCCTGAATCTAACTCTAAAGCACTTTAATTAGTCATTGATTGACAGTTAATTTTATCTGATTGATTGATGATATCTGCTTAGTTATTTCCCTTTATGCATTTTATTTACTTTTTGTAATTAGTGTTGTTTGTTTTATTTGTTGAGAGACTTAACTCAAATAGGGCGAGATTATTGGTATCCTAGGTTTTGATTTGAGTTCAGTCCTCTCTTTCTGTCTCTTGACCCAAGATTTATCTATGGTCAAAGGTTAGTTGATAGGTTAGATTCTCTAGTTGTGTAGAATTGCTTTTCCAGATGAATATTTGGTTAAGTAGTTTTTCGTTCGACTATAGCCGAACGTCGCTCGACTATCGTCTATCGTCTGATCGACGATCGTCTATCAGTTGGTCGACGTTCTGTCTGCGTTGATAGTTCGATTATCTATTGATAGCTCGACTATCTGTTTGCTTTGATAGTTCGACTATCTGTTCTGATAGTTCAACTATCTGATAGTTCGACTATCTGTTGATAGGTCGACTATCTGTCGTCTTTGATAGTTCGACTATCTGTCCTGATAGTTCAACTATCTGATAGCTCGACTATCTGTTGATAGATCTACTATCTGTGTTGCTTTGATAGCTCGACTATCTGTGTCGCTTTGATAGTTCGACTATCTGTTGATAGGTCAACTATCTGTGTTGCTTTGATAGTTCGACTATCTGCTTGGATAGTTCAACTATCCGATAGTTCGACTATCTGTTGATAGGTCGACTATCTGTTTTGTTTTGATAGGTCGACTATCTGTTGATAGGTCGACTATCTGTTTTCTGTGATAGGTCGACTATCTGCTTGATAGGTCGACTATCTGTTTTTGTTTGGTAGTTCGACTATCTGTCCGGATATATCGACTATCTGATAGCTCGATTATCTGTTCTGATAGGTCGACTATCTGCCGAGGTAGTTCGACTAACTTCTTTGATAGTTCGACTATCTGGATCGTTCGACTATCTGTCCGATAGGTCGACGATCTCCGTGCGCCGTTCGACGATCTCCGAAGGTCGTTCGACATTTTGCTGTATGCTCTTATTTAGTTTTGTCATCTTCTATGATGTGACTAATTTCATATCTATGTTGGAATATTTTATAAAAGATTATCTGAATAATTTGTGACATTATTTCCATGCAATATCAATTCTATTCTATATGCATGAGCTAATCTTTTCTGACAAAGTTGTTTGTCTTATAGCTGAGATATGCAATCTGCTTTATCTGTCAGGCTGTCCTTTATAGCCGTTAGACTCAAAATGTCTTCCTTGGCCGTAAAGAGTTCTTTCTGATGTGACTTTCTCTTATATTATTTCATCAGAAGTATTTGCAGCTTCTTATAAAGCTTTATCCTTTTATAGGATATCTGCCTGCTGTAGTTTGTTTTTGCTTTACGCTTTTTGCAGCCCAGCTTGCAGAGTTCAGAAAAAGACAAGATTCAAACTCAATTAGAGCCGTTGCTGCTGCTGATATATAAAGACTTCTTTGAAGAAGAAATCAACTAGTCCACATAGAAAAGAGATCAACTAGTTCTCAGATTATATTCATTCAGAAAGCTTACAGCAAGAACAAGTTTAAGTGCTCTCAGCAATCTTCACTCAACTGAGAAGTGTTAGCTCTTCTGCTCTTCTTCAACCTGAGTTCTCCTGTTCAAGGAAGTTCTGACTCAGAGATCTTTTGAAGAAGAAGAAGAAGAAGATAGCTGCTAGAAGATTTTCATTTCTTATTTTATATCTTCTTGTAGTTCTTCTTTCAGTATTTACTGAAGTGTTTCTGCACTGAAGCAAGACTTCACCTTGACGTTCTTTGAGCCAGGGGGAGCCTTGATTCTTTTAGAGCTTTCTAGCTCAGTGCAAGTTATTGTGCTTCTCTAACCTATTGTAAAATAGAGAAGACACCTTAACCTCCTTTCCCCCTCCTGTACAGGGTTATTACTCCCTTCAAAAGTATCCCTTGGTGGCAGGGCACCTGATCAAAAACCTGTGTTCGGTTTTTAGACACCTGATCAAAAGTCTAAAGGGTCTCTTGATCTACCTGAAGCAGATCTTGTTGGTGGCAGGGCACCTGATCAAAAACCTGAGTGGATTCCTACCTTGTTGGTAGAAGAGTGGACATACCCAAGTTGTTTGGGGAACCACTATAAATTCCTTGTGTCGTCTGGATTGCCTTATTTAATTACTTGCATTGTGGCTGTGATTAGATCTTAACTAGGTTTGCTAGTTGCTGGATAGGATCCAAAGCTAAACTGTAATTACAGTTAGCTTTAGTTTTTGCACATCACTTGTGTTAGGCTCTAAGGTTTAATCTTAAATATCTATAACTTTCATTCCGCATTTAACTCCAAGGGAGTTGAGTAGAAAGTCAACTTTGCTAGTGCAATTTTTGATTACTCTATTCACCCCCCCCCCTCTAGAGTAGTATCTATCCCTTCTCTTTCAATTTCTCCTTCTTTCTTTTTTGTAGGTGGTCCTTTTTCTCACCATGTTCTCTTCTTTTGACTGAGCAGTCAGCTTTTACATCCCAAGGCTTTCTACAATGATAACAAGTCATGTTTTTACTAATTTTGGAACCCTACGTGTCCTCCTTAGAGGATTTCCTCCTGCCCTTATAGTATTCATCCTTGGGATGAGAGGAGGAGGAAGGCCGACCTCTCTAGTGCTTCTTCTTCATGAACTTCGGTAATTGCCTGGAGAAGGCAACAAAATCTTCATCAGACCATTGGCAGTATGATGTGCTTTTCTCTGATCTTCCAGAATCAGATTCAGCATCTCTCCTTGGTGTAGAGGGAGACTTTCTTCTGCTTTTGTTGGAGCCTTCAACTTTTAATACTACAGCCTTGTCTCTTGCCTAAGACATGTTGTTATACTCTTCTTTCCTGACAGCAAGCTGCATTTCATATGACAGCAGCTTCCCAAAGAGGGTGCGAGGAGAAGTGTCACCTAGTTTTGCCACTTCTGTGATGATACAGATCTTTGTGTCCTAATCTATAGTTAGATATCTAAGGAACTTGTCATTCAGTTCATAGTGACTGAATACCCTTCCATAAGTCTTCAGTTCATTCACAATCCTAGAGAACTTTTCATAATTGGTGGTAATGTTATCCCCCATGGATTTCCTGAAAGCCTCATACTCTTGGTTGATCATGGACTTCCTATCATCTCAAACTTCATTTGTCCCCCCATGTAGATCACCAGGGTGTCCCATATTTCCTTTGTTTTTGTGCAATGGATCGGGTTCTAAAGTGTAGAGTCATCAACAACACTCATAATTACATTCTTTGATCTCTTATCTATTGAGGACAAGACAAGCTCATCCTTAGTCATCTCATCATATGTTTTGGGTGTCTGGTCCTTTGCTTTCAGTGTTGAGACCTTTATTGAAGTGAATAGTCTCTCTTTGACTATAGTATACATCCTAGGGTCAGCAACTTCCATGAACTGTCTCACCCTTGCTTTCCAAATGTCGAAGCCTTCCTTCCTACAAATTGGAAGCCTCACAACAGTCAACTCCTAATTGTTCATTCCTTAACCCATAGAGACAGACTTCTAGCTAATCTTAGAGATCTACTAAGACTGTTGAGCCTTTAAAGAGTAACCTCCCTCTAATACCACTTGAAAGCTTGTGTTCAAGGCTAGCTGAACAACTACATATGGGGTGAATATGTTTTGTCTCTATTTAAATCTTCTTACTTGTTAGCCGATTTCTGTGCTTAGTGATTAGGTTAGTTTTAGCTTTTAAGAATAATCACAGATGACACAGCAATTTTATAGTGGTTCCCTAATCTTTGGTACGTCCACTATCCCTCTGCGCCTTTCTAACAGTTTGTTATACTAGGCTCTTCCCCCAAAACTCTGCTCCATAAGGGCTTACATCACATATCCCACAGGACTTCACAGGTTACACAGACCTACCACTTAGGCACTATGACAAACCACAGGTCACAAAGACCTTTCACTCAACACTATGCCAAAGCACAGGTCATAAAGACCTTAGCCTTTATAACATAGGCTTACAACTTCAGAGTCACAAAGAATCTATCAAGAAGAAATAAAAGATGATTTGATTAAACACCAGAGCAAAAACTCTGTGTCTACTTCTTCTTGGACTTAGCAGATATCATCCCAAGCTTTTGTTGTTGAAGACAATGAAGTCGACAGTTGAATCTTTCTTCAAACAGCTATCGTTTCTTTGCAGAGCTTGTAGATCTTTTTCCTCAGAATTGGTTCTGAACCTGCTATTGCAGATGGTGATTGCTTCAGCTATCTCTTTCTTCTACTAAGTTTTTTGTGCAGGACAGCTTCTTCAGGCTCGATAAAAAATGGTAGGAAGAAGATGAAGTTCGGCCACACTTTCGTTTTAAGAAAACCTATATAAGGATTCAATTGTTTATTCTAGCCGATTTGCTTCTTTTTATTTGACGACCAATCGAGAAGTGGGCCCACCACTAGAATTGATGGCTGAGTTTCAGCAATACAACACATTCTTTCCATTTACTCTTGATTCAACGGCTATTTGTTGTGTGTGGACCCTGATGCGAATGTGATGGCAAGTGTACCGGTCGCACAAGTAATATAAAATGGGCGAATTTCCCCAAGTGTTGATCTCTCAAGGAACACAGTAAGGTGGAGTTAATTTCGAGGAGGACTTGAGATTGAAGTCCTTAGGTCGGAATTAACTAAGGAGGGTTTTGGTAATGGCGGAAAAGTAAATTAAAATACTAACAACTACTCCTATGCAACGCCACTATGCGATGCTTCGCCAGGAGGGTTGGAAGACTAGTCGGGTCGTTATGCACCGAATTGCAGGGCGGATGGGCGAGTAGGCTTGCGGAATTGAGGGTCATAATCACCTCCTCGCTACGCTCACACCTAGAACTTGCTAGTGTAGCAAACACAAGCATTCACTCCATAAGTAACTAAAGAAAACAAACCACCGCATCACTCACAATCATGAACAAAAGTAAATGGCATTAAGCCCAAGGTTCATCAAAGGTCTTGCATCGAATAATAATAAAAATCTCATACAAAAACCTAGAAATATGGAAGAGAAAGGCAGAGATGCAAACAACGAACAAGTATTTGTCGTAAACGTGGGAGGAAGCACCGGGTTGTCAATCCATGTCCAGCGAGCCACTCATCGGTTGCGTCCGGGGTCGGGGAAGCCTTTCACCGCTTCCTAACCACCCGTCTTCTCGTTGGTCTACATTGTCCACGTCAAACCTTCACTTCTTCCTTACTTCGCGGAGATCGTAGAGTGGAAACTCACTTCTTTACGCCATGGATGCAAGGGAACTTCATAGAGAGCAAAGCCATAGCTTGGCGGATGAAGAACGGGGCAAAACCCCGTTTCGACGGAAGAAATCGGATCCAAAATATCATCCTCGAAACGGTTTAAATAGAAATCGCGCAGAATTTTCTTAATACACAGGCAACACGCACGCGCGCAGACCGTGCGTGAAGAAAAACGCACGGGCAAAAATAGAACTGAGTATTTTTGTTAAAAGATCGCGCACGACTGACCCAAAACATGCGTGATGGAAACGCACGACCGTGCGATCAGGAATAAGTAATAAAAGCATAAGAAAATGGTCACGCACGGTTGGAATCAACCGTGCGAGGACAAAATGCACGGGTAACCACAGAGCACCCAGAACAAGGCAAAAATAGGCAGGACATGCGATTCCTTCTCCCACGGTATGGAACAAACCGTGCGGGAACCGTGCGGGAACCAAATGCATGGGCGGATCAGAAATTCCAGGAATACACTGAGTAAAACACACGATTACACTTAAACAGTGCGTGAAGAAAATGCACGACCATGCGTTTTACACAGGGGACAACCCGTAGGCTGGGCTTTCTGACCACCTGCACAGCAAACCTCACAATGGGGCACAAGCCACCAATATACAGAACAGAAAGAAGAAACTAAAAGAGAGACTTGGGGAGCACCATGTGCTTACCCCCAACAGAATAGTGCGTAATTGCACACCACAACGAGCCAAAATGTGCACTTCATGTGGAAATAAAGCTAGAAGAAATATGAACGATATAGAACTAAAAGTGAAGTTCAAACGCATGAAAACTAACCCGGATGAGTCCGAAAAACCCTATATAAATAGGACTCATCACACCCCCAGACTTACTTGTTTGCGCATCCCGAGCAAACTAAATCTATGCAGATAGCAAAAATGACTTAGCTAACATAGAAATTGTGACATGGAGTACCATGCGAAGTCGCTTGCTCGTATGCATACAAATATAATAGAGGAAATTTCTAAGTATGCAAAATAGTTTACACTTTTCACAATGCGCATAAAAATTTTATTATAACTCAAAAATGGAATCACGGTGAATCATCCGGTCACACAAAGGAAGAAAGTAGGCCGGCCACTAAGGTTCGCTTTGCCAAAGACTAGGGCTCAAGATCACCTCAAAAGGAATCCACCAATGTCGGGGACCATCCTCTTGCCCGTTCACACTCTCTCCACGACACTAGTTTGACTCAAGCGTGAATCCGTAGGACTTTAGGATAATCGTGGGGCTTGGGTTACAGTGAGGTAAACAAAGATAAATAGGAAGGCTATGCAACTAACCCAAATGAGCTATCATAAAATGAGAATCCATCTGCTAATCCAAAATACATGCGAGTGCACCACACCCCCATACCTAACTTTTAACATATGGATGTGTGCACTGCCTACTCCAAATACAATCACTTCTCCAATATCATTTTCAATTATACTTTTTCTTTTCACTTTTCTTTTTCAAAATTTTTTTATCTTTTTATTTCAACAATTTCAGCAAATATAAACCTTGGAGCACATCCACATATTCACAAATAATTTAACCACATCAGCACCCAAAATGATAATATAAAACACTAAAGCTCGACTTGGGTGTGTGATTAGGATCTGCTATAAGGCTTTGGTGAATGAAGGTGGAGCTGAATCAAAAGAAGGGTAGGAAAAATGGGGATAGAAAGGATAAGACTTTAGTAATGATACAAAGCTCAACCGGGCCAAAATGATGGCCTATATCACACTCACGCTAGACTAACCATGCACTAATGCTTCGAGAGTAGCTTGGGGCAAGTTCTTAGCCACCGATAAAGATGATCCTTCCTCCTGACTCGAGAAAAACGAGTCTAGTAATGGTACACACATCCCTACACTACCGTTTGATTCACACCGGATTCACAAAATTTTGAGTAGAATAAAAAAGTATCTATACAAATAGAAAAATATAAAACTATAAGCATACAGAAAAAATAAATCTATTCAAATTTCTACACGAGACGAGAGCAATTGACTAGAAGCACAGCAAGGTCAACATTTTACTCCGTCCCATAATCCTAAGCAGCACAATGAATTTCCCAAATCTAACAAAGACATGAGTTTAACTCACAGCACGTTAACAGATAAGCACACGCTCATGTGGGTGCAGTGGTGTGTGATGCAATGAACAAATCAAAATACAACAATACAAGCTTCTAGTTTGACAATGAAATGTGCACGTGCAAAAGGTAACAAACATCAGCTCTCCCCCAGACTTAAACTAAACTACACGACAAATGATATAGACATTTAAATCAAAAAGAGACAAGGGAAGAGGTTACCCAATGTTCCTCCAGTGAGCATACCAAAAGACACGTGAAAACTTGAAGCAGGCCCGCCATACGAAGAATCACAATCCCGCCAACACGAAGTTGTCAAGAGTACCTGCAGGGGTGAGCTTCGAAAAAACAAAAGAAAAATACACAAGAAGAAATGTTAAAACTAAAATATACATGAAAATAAAAGTGTAGAAAATAAGATAACTATTGGGGTTATTGTCATTCAAGTACGACTTATTAAATTTTATACAGTTCTAGCTAATGTGCCTATGAAATAATAAATTCATATGTAACTATTCCATTATCCGTTGCTGCAGCGGGTACCGATACGGAGATTGAGCAGTTACACCTCTGCCTAAATAATCATACCTGCTCCTCGCAGGAAGAGGAAATAAGAAGTAAAAATAGGAGGAGCACTGGTCCTCACTCATCTCACCACAAAACATATCCTTGTCCTAGCAAGGTATCATCCACCACAAGTTTGCTGGGGGCGAAAGTGACGGCAGGTGCTTCCACTGTGAAGGAGGTAGGAACCTCCTCACACAAGAGGATGCACTCATCGACAGCCTGAGCGCAAGGCTCAACGTCAATCAAACTTACCCGTTGATATTTAACCTGCATAGGCTCAAATAGAGAAAGGGGATCAAGAAATAAAGGAGATGAAAAACTTAAATAATTAGAAATAGGGGGAGTGGTCCCGGTCTCACTCCCACATGGATCCAAGAAATGATCACTGACGGCATCTTATGAGTCATGACGAGGGGAATCTGAGAGCAGGAGATCCTCGACTGTGGTTTGGACCTCCTCATCTAACAAGGAAGTGGAAAATTCCTCATCAGAAATGAACTCCTCATCAACACACCTCGGTGCGTCATCATGTTCCAAGACGTAATACTCTCCATTGATGAGAATAATGTCCTCATCACACAATGACGCCACCTCAGACTCAGAATCACAATCAGGCATAACATCATAAACCGACTCACTAAAAAATGGAATAAATAATTCTTGCAAAGAAAGCGGAGTAACAACAACTTCAGAGAAAATATGTGTCGGTTCCTCCGGGGGTGAATCAACAAGAGGGGAAGAATGCATAGGGAGAGACATCGGCGCAATGTCTTTACACCGATCAGCAGAAAGTCTGACGTGTATATCTGCAGAAGTCCCCCATAGATATGGTGGTACTGCGAATAAATAATCAGAAGCAGAAGGAGCAGCCATTTGAGAGGGTGATATAGTGACTCGGATAACCGGTTCATCATCCTCCTCCAACTAGCACTGAAATTCTGTGCAATCTTTCAACACATAGTCGGTGCTACGACAATACAGACATCGTTTTCCATTACACCTCGGTGCAGGTGGAACCAGAGAGGAATAAGAAAAAGATGAAGGCGTAGAAGAGAAGTGACTATAAGACCTGGGTATAGTGTATGAAGTACCATAAGTGGACGATGCTCCATACACTGAACCAATAGAATTATGCTCCCAATCTTCAATGGATTTCGCCAGCATACAAAACAACTTCAACAAAAAACAGAAAAGATAACTTGCAGTCTGAGAACACAGTCCACCGAGACCGCACAACCCGCTACAAGCCACTGCTGCTGTTCGTCAGGCTGCTGAGACCGGCCCGCTTCACTACCCGCTCAAGCACGAACACAGTTCGCTGCAACGAATATTCGTATAAGAATACATGGTGCAACCACAAATAATTCACCAACAGAATTTTCTAAGCAAAGAATTAACTACACACCAGTAGATAAAAGAAAATGAATGCCTGCTATAGAAAAATTAAAACTAGAAAAAGAACAAGGAAAAATAAGAAACAAATTTTAAAAACTAAAGCAAAGAATAAACTTGAAATGTACCAATAGAAAAGGGCTTCTATCTCCTATCTCCCTCTCCAAATACTCACACGACTATGTTCCCCGACAACGGCACCAAAAACTTGATGTGAATGTGACGGCAAGTGTACCGGTCGCACAAGTAATATAAAATGGGCGAATTTCCCCAAGTATAGATCTCTCAAGGAACACATTAAGGTGGAGTTAATTTCGAGGAGGACTTGCGATTAAAGTTCTTAGGTCGGAATAAACTAAGGAGGGTTTTGGTAATTGCTGAAAAGGAAATTAAAATACTAACAACTACTCCTATGCAACGACGCAATGCGATGCTTCGCCAGGCAGGATGGAAGACTAGTCGGGCCGTTATACATCGAATCGCAGGGCGGATGGGCGAGTTGGCTTGGGGAATTTAGGGTCATAATCATCTCCTCGCTACGCTCATACCTAGCACTTACTAGTGTAGCGAACACAAGCATTCACACCACTAATCACCGCATCACTCACAAGCATGAACAAAAGTAAATGGCATTAAGCTCATGCTTTGTCAAAGGTCTTGCATCAAATAATAATGAAAATCCCATACAAAAACCTAGAAATATGGAAGATAAAGGTAGAGATGCAAACAACGAATGAGTCTTTGTCGTAGACGTGGGAGGAAGCACCAGGTTGTAAATCCGTGTCCAGCAAGCCACTCATCGGTTGCGTCCGGGGTTGGGGAAGGCTGTCACCGCTTCCTAAGAGCCCGTATTCTCGTTGGTCTACGTTGTCCACGTCAAACCTTCACTTCTTACTTACTTCGCGGAGATCATAGAGTGGAAACTCACTTCTTTACGCCAAGGATGCAAGGGAACTTCATAAGGAGCAAAGCCCTAGCTTGGAGGATGAAGAACGAGGAAAAATCCCCTTTCGGCGGAAGAAATCGGCTCAAAAATCACGTCCTCGAAACCCTGAAAAACAGCGGTTTAAATAGAAATCACGCAGAATTTTCTTAACACACGGGCAAAACGCACGGGCGTAGACAGTACGTGAAGAAAAACGTACGGGCAGAAACAGAACTAAGTATTTTTGTTAAATGATTGCGCACGACCGACCCAAAATGTGCGTGAAGGAAACGCACGACCGTGCGATCAAGAATAAGTAATAAAAGCATGCGAAATTGGTCACACACGGTTGGAATCAACTGTGCGAGGCCAAAATGCACGGGTAACCACAAAGCACCCAGAACAAGGCCAAAATAAGCAGGACATGTGATTCCTTCTCGCACGGTTTGGAACAAATCATGTAGGAACCAAACGCACGAGCGGATAAGAAATCCCAAGAAAACACTGAGTTAAACGCACGATTACACTGAAATAGTGCGCGAAAAAATGCACGACCGTGTGTTTTACACAGGGGACAACCTGTAGGCTTGGCTTTCTAACCACCTGCATAGCAAACCTCATAATGGGGCACAAGCCACCAATATACAAAACAGAAAGAAAAACCTAAAAGAGAGACTTGGGGAGCACCATGTGCTTACGCCCAACAGAATAGTGCACAATTGCACACCACAACGAGCCAAAATGTGCACTTCATGTGGAAATAAAGCTAGAAGAAATATGAATTATATAGAACTAAAAGTTAAGTTCAAACACGTGAAAACTAACCCGGATGAGTCCGAAAAACCCTATATAAATAGGACTCATCAGACCCAATAACTTAAAGATGAAAATATATCTTTCGAAGTGCAGAGGATGATGACAGCTGGCTGTCAGGGCCTCTGGCAGCATTCCCGCAACATTTGAATTTTTGTTGACTTTTTGACTTTGTTAACGTTAGCATGACTAAGGATCTATTGAGTTAGAAAAAATTCAAGCATTAAAAGCCAAGGCATTGAGTGAATAAGCTTCACATAAAGCCACAACACTTAGAGAAAATTCTAACTATCTAGGCATTGAGAGCATTGAGTGACCACACCTCACTCAACGCTATTTCCCTCAGAAAGTTTCTCATCAACTTAGGAAAATAAGGCTATGAGAGCATTGATTGAACACGCCTCTCTCAACACTTTCTACCTTAGAAAATATTTTTGCGTCAAGGCGTTGAGAGCATTGAGTGAGCTCGCCTCACTCAACGCTATTTTCCTTAGCAAGATTTTCTGAGCCTTGGCATTGAAAGAGTAAGCTCCACTCAACACCAAACTACTTAAGAGAATTTCTCTGTTATCTGGCGTTGAGTGAGTAAGCTACACTCAATGCTTTTGGACTTATCAAAATATCTGTGTCTGAAAACACATCAGCAAGGATACCTTCAACGCTATTGCTCCATGGCATTGAGTGAGTAAGCTACACTCAATGCCTTGCTACATAGATAGATTTTCTGTCATGGCATTGAGTGAGTAAGCTACACTCAATGCCAGTGGACTTTGTTAAAATTTAGCCCAACTTTTCTGTGGCGTTGACAGGCACAACAACACTAAACGTTAAAAGTTGTATAGCATTGAGTGAGTAGACCACACTTAACGCCTGTGGACTTAGCCACATTTTCCGCCTATTTTTCTAGGCTTTGACTGACATAGCACGACTTATAGCTTTTTGTTGTATGGCATTGAGTGAGTAGACTACACTACTTGCAAAGAGAATAAAACCGAACTAGCAATCCAACTAGGCAAGCATACCTATCGAATTATAGCAGGGGACACAAGTGTCATACTAAAATCCGAGAAACGTTGAGTAATCATACTCACACGAAGACTATTATCTTATCGAATGATTGTTTTAGGGTTTGTTAAAAGAAAACTAATTGGGATTAAGAACGAAAATATTGTGCTAAAAAGATAACTACTTGCAGCTAAATAAAGAGCTACTAAAATTGATTACAATGAGGGGTTGAGACGATGATAGTGAAAAGCACTCGATCGAGAATCACCTCGGCCTAAGTTGATCATAAATGCGATAATAAACTCTAACTTAATAAGGCAAAGGACCTTGACCGTGGAGGTTCCTAAATCAGGAACACGCTTCTCTCAAAGTCGTTCCCACCCTAGTTTAGGAAGGTCTGACCGAACTCTCATCCAATTTGGAGGCCTAAAGCTCGGTTTACGTTGTGAACCCAGCTATTGGATTTCACTCAAATCCAGGAGATTTAACGTTTGCATCTCATGAGGGGTGCGTGCAATTCTCTTTACTCTTGAGTGCTAAATCCAAACTACAAGCCTCTCGGCTAGCTAAGAGTGGAAACAAAGATGGAAAATATACATCGATGATATATCTCCAAACACGATTAATCAAGAGTAATTCAAGGTCTAAACCTTACAAAGAAAAAGCAAACTAGAGCATCATAACTTAATCAACTCGATCATCGGATCATCAAGATCGAGTATAAGGAGTATTAGTTACTCATGGTGAAGTGGAGGAGGAGAGATGAGTAGGAGTACATGGAAACAAAAATAGAGACAAGAAAAATAAACAAGCTTTATATTAAATTAGAATAGAGAGCTACACTTGGAATATAAGAATATTACACTGTAGGAAAAATGAAAAACTTGCTAGCACTAACACTGAAATGAAACTAAACTTTCATAGAAAACGGAAACTAAAACTAAACATGAAAACATAAATAAAAACAGGAGAGAGGAAGAACACTAAGGGAGAAATTAAAATGGCAGCACTTCCCTTGTCCCAAAATTTCTCTATATTTTTATCAAGGTCCGGGGCTCTATTTATAGATTTTCAAAGAGCAGGAAATGCCTTAAGCCATGCACAGGAGTTTACCTTAGTATGGGTTCTAGGGGGAAATGATGATTGCTTTGGTACGGGTGACGTGCATTAATGGCGACAGTAGGTTTTTGTTAAAAAGCTGGACTTGCCCTCTGATAGAAGGTAAGCTTGACGAAAAGAAGGAGAGAGGGCTCGACAAAATCAGAGGAGAAGGAGGGAGAGATCGACGAAATGGTAAAAGAGAAGGTGGAGGGGAGGTCGATGAACGTCGAACGCAGAAAGATAAGGTCGATGAAATGGCAGAGAGAACTGTACGTTGAATGCAGAAAATGAGTTCGATGAACGTAGAACTGAGAAGGGGGAAGAGCTTGATGAAAAGGCTGAGCTCTACGAATTCTAGGAAAAGAACTGTTCGTCGAACGCAGAAAATGTGTTCGACGAACTCTGAGGAGAGAAGGTGAGGTCAACAAAATTTGCTGAAGGCAAGGTTGACGAATTCAGGACTGAAGGCGAGTTTGACAAACTGAGCTCAACCAAAAGTTGAGGTCGATGAAATTGGCGGAGCTTGATGAATGCTGAGTTCAACAAACTGGGGCTGAAGGCGAAGCTTTACGAATGCTGAGGACGTTCGTCGACAGAGAACTAAAGGCTGAGCTCGACAAACATGTTGAGCTCGACGAATAGGGGCTGAAGGCGAAGCTTGACGAATATTGAGGACGTTCGTCGACCGTAGAACTGAAGGCTGAGCTCGACGAACTCGTTGAGCTCGATGAACTGGCCAAGGTCGACGAAGTTGCTGAGGTCGACGAATTTTTCTGAGTTCGACGAATTTACTGAAAACCTATAAAAAGAGAAGAACACATTAGTGGTTTTAAAATATATACAAAACGATGTCAAAATAAAACTTAAAAATCATGATTTCTATAATAAAAACTTGTAATTTCCCTAGTAGTTTAAACTACAAAATGTATTATCAAACTCCCCCAAGATTAAGATTTTTATCCTCAAGCAAAAATATAAAAACTAGTTAACATAATAGTGACTAATCAGGAAAATTCTAATTATGCTAACACAAGTACAATGCAAAATTCTAAGTAGGGAGAAGGTGAAACGTAAACCTAAAACAATTACTTAAACATGGTTTAACAATTTATAAACTTTACTAATGAAAATAAATCATCAAAAATTTTAGCAAAATTCTTTAAATAACTTTTAGCGAAGAAAAAAAATTAAAAAATGCAATGAGGTTTTACTAGATCCAAGGGACAAATTATAACTATATCAATCAAATAATAAAAATCTAAATTAAAATCCAAAACATTACTATTTTACCTTTCTGGTTTACTTAGCTAATAAATAAAATTCAAAAGCATGAATCAAAAGGACTTATTTGGACTGAAACGTTTGGTTTAGGAATATAATAAGGAATGAAATTCAAAGATAAACACGAAGGCTTAAAATCACACTAAACCAAAATAAAGAGTTTCAAAAATTTTCATCATAAATAAAATATTTTTCTTTCTTTTTCTTTTTCATTTTTTTTTCAATACAGTGGTCATAAATATTTTTTGTTTTCACTTTGAAATTGGCTAAATAAAAGTAAACACTTCTTTTGAGCAAACATTTTTCAAAAAATTCTCCAAACATATCACAAAAACAACCCTATCATAATCATGAAATTTTTTAAAGAAACTCACAAAGTTAGTGTGATTAGATTGGTTGGAAAATTATAGCTTTGGTGAAAAATGATGAGTGGAGTTATCAAATGGAATAGGAAAACAGATAAAAAGTGGCTAACTAGGGATAAAATTTTTTAGGTTGGCAAGAAGGCTCAAACGAAAACAAAAACGGCATAAATCATTATCATGCTTCTAAATTTATCTAAAGCATTAGTTTTGAAAAATTTCAAAAAGCAAGGCCTAGATAAAAAAAGAATACTAATGAAATTATCTTGAAAAAAGAAATAATAGGCGCCTTGGATCATTCACATCTACTACGCTAATCAAAAGTTGACATTACAAAAATTATCCTAAAACGAAAAGGGAAATAGTTTTCTCCTAGTCCTCGAGAGAGATGAGAATTTGAAAGTACCCCCAGAGACCATTGATAAAACAGTAAAAGATATGGCTAGATAATCGCTATAAGATTTAATCAATAAATGACAAGTGAAAGTGGTCCTTGCGGGTGGCATCATTTAACTTATGATTGTCAATACACATTCTCCACCCCTTCACCGTCCGTGTCAGTATTAAATCATTATTTTCAATACTAACTACAGTTATCCCTCCCTTTTGGGCACTACCTGGACGGAGATAACCCACTTACTATTTGATATAGGATAGAAAATTCCAGTGTCTAAGAGTTTCATAACCTCGCCCTTTACAACTTCTTTCATGTTTGGATTTATACGGCACTGAGGTTGTATTGAATTACTCGAATTATCTTCCATTAGGATTTTATGGGTGCAGATAGATGGGCATATGCCCTTGATATCAGATATCTGTCAGGCAATAGCGCGACGATGTTTATGTAATACTAGAAGGAGATTATAATTTTGTACTTTAGTTAAGTAATCCTTAACTATTACTGGTTGCTTGGAGTCCTTTTCTAAGAAGGCATACCTAATATGTTCGGGTAGTTCCTTTAATTTTAGGGTAGGGGTTATTCATACGACATTTTATAAATTCTTTATTTTTCCAAAATAATGTCTTCGTAGGCTTATTCCTTATACGCAAAATTGAAAGTGGTAGAGCTAGTGTCCATGGAGGCTTCTTGCAGAGATTCAATTGGAAGAGTAGAGGAAGAACAAAAATACGAAAATTTATTTTCACTTTCAAAAGGGTAGTAGGAAGATTCATCACTTAAGGTATCTAAGAAGAAACAAGCGTCGTCATTCTCTAGGGTGTTCTTCATCGAAGGGGTGATAGAGAAAGTTACTTCATCGTCGCCTAATCGTAGGAAGAGCTTACCAATGCTTACGTCAATGATAGCACAGGAGGTGGAAAGGAAGGGTCGACCAAGGATCAAGGGAACCTCGACGTCTTCTTCGATGTCCAATATGACGAAATCCACCGCGAAGATGAATTTGTCAACTTTAACTAAGACATCCTCCATGATTCTTAACGGGTACATAACGGATCTATCAGCGAGCTAGATACTCATGCGTGCGGGTTTGAGGATATAAATTACTAACTTCATGATTAATGAGAGGGGCATTAGGTTGATACTCACACCTAAGTCGGCCAATGCGTGCTTGACAAAGAGATCATTATTCGGAATTATGCCCTTCAATGTTCCTTAGGATTTGAAGAAGCATCACCAATCATGCTAAGGGGAATAATGTATTTGATGTATACTTGAGTTTTTGTATGTAGGTTGTCCTTGATTTAACATGTGAACAGAAAGAGGAAGCTGGAAGTCAAATAATTTGACTAAGGCATAACCGCTGAGACAACTGACACAGCTGAGATGAATGTCTTGCATAACCGCTGAGACAGCTAAGAAGCTCAATACATATTATTGAGAGAAGTGTTGGTCTCAGCTAAACCGCTGAGACAGAAGACAGTCTCAGCTGTGAATAAGAAACCACTGAGACAGTTGAGAAGGAACCACTGAGATAGAAGAGTCTCAGATGTAAAGAAGAAACCACTGAGACAGCTGAGAAGGAACCGCTGAGACAAAGCCAATAGTTATTTTCTAAGTCCAAAAAGTGGAGTTCGTCGAACTGGGTTCAAAGCTCGTCGATCACAGCTCATAGATCGCCGAGCTTAGCTCACCATTCCTTGAGCAGTTTACTCAGAAGCTTGATGTTCAGAATTCGTCGAGCTTAGCTCGCAGTTCATCAAGTTTAGCTCACAGATATTCGAGCTCAAGTTACAGATGGAAGATTCAGATTTCATCGACCTGATCCTGCCTTTCGTCGAGCTCAAGTTAAAGGTTGAAGATTCATAGTTTGTTGAGCTCAGCTCACAGATCGTCGAGCTCAAGTTAAAGGTTGAAGACTCAGAGTTCATCGAACTGATCCCGTATTTCGTCAAGCTCAAGTTAATGTTGAAGATTCTGAAGTTTGTCGAGCTCACCACAGAGTTTGTCGATCTCAGATTGACGATCGTCGAGCTCAGTCCAAATATTTCTTGTCATTGCGGGAAAGCTAAAGTAGCGTTGGAAGCTAATATTTGTTTTCTTCTGAGGGAGGTGGTGCTAACGATACTTGACTTGGCCCACATTCAAATTATGTCATTGATTAAAATCAACAGATATAAAAGGAAGAGAAGAAAAGAAGATTAGGTTAACGAAAAATGAGAACGAAAGCAGAAAATGAAAAGGGCCAGATAGACTTAATCTTCTTCAATAAGATTGAAATAAAAGTCAAGTACTAAAAGCCAGAAGACAAAGATAGCTGAAGCTTCATCCAATTCAATAGGATTATTACTTGAAGAATATGTTGGCTGATTAAATCTATCAGTAAGAGAAGAAAGCTGTGTGAAGGGATGTAAGCCTTCAACAGCAGTTGATGCCTTCAGTATAGCAGAGAAATTGGTAGTTGTAGAAGAAGACTAATTCCTTCTATAGTAAGTGGGATGGCCTGATATCTGCTCAGTCTAGCAAGTTAGACTCAGAGATTTTTCTCTGAGTTTGTATTTCAATTTACTTGATTATTTTCTGTAGGATTCAGTTTATTTGATTCTTTGTGTAGGGCACTTTGTTCCTGAGTGGTAGGTGACTAATTTGTCACGGAGGTAGGTTCCCTGATGGGGTACTGAGGTAGGATCCATGTTTGTATCTGAGATGTAGGGCTTAATTGACGAAGGTAGAGAGTGTTGCTCTCCAAGGTAGGATCCAAGTGTTGATCTGAGATAGGGCTATCCTCCTAGCCTGAGTGTAGGGCCTAGTGCCTGAGGTATGTGACTGGTGAGTCACTAAGCTATAGGTGACAAGTGTGTCACTAAGTTGTTGGCCTTGGAGGAGGCTGAGATATAGGTGCCTGGAAGGGCACTGAGGTAGGTACCTGGATAGGTACTGAGTTGTAGGAGTGTTGCAGCACTATGAGAGTAGGGCTATGTTCTTGAAGTTGTAGGGTTGAGAAGCCTGAGCTGTAGGCCTTAGAAATATGGCTGAGGTAGGTGGTCAGTGGACCACTGAGCTATAGGAGCACTATAGGGATTTGAGGTAGGAACCCTTGTGGTTTCGAGTTTGGATTCTGAAATAAATCTGTGTGTAAGGGTGAGGGCCTGGGGTGTAAGCTTTGAGGAGCATATTGGTGGAGTTTGTGCCTAGTCCAACAAATCAGTTGGATATGTGGGAGGGAAAGTGGATATACCCAATTGGGGAACCACTATAAATATTTGTGTGCTTGCTGTGTTGCTTGTTTCTTTCTTGTATTGCAGTTAATTAGGACGAGCTCTAGATCACCAAATTTATAAACAATAAAAAGGCTTAAGTAATTTTAAAGACATATTCACCCCCCCCCCTCAAGGTGACTAGCTAACCTTTAAGTAAAAACTTTCAAGTGGAATCAGAGGGAGATTGCTCAAAATGGATTTAACAATCTGAGCATACCTCCAAGGTTAGATAGAAGACATAATCATGGGGTCAGGAATGAACTACAAGGAGCTAGGGGCCGTGAAACTGCCAATCTACATGAAGGAAGGATTTGGCCTCTAGAAGCAAAGGGTCAGACTGTTCATTGAAGCATCTAACCCTAGGATCTATGTAATAGTTGTGGAAGGTCCTTTTATACCCACAAAGGCTTCCACCATAGATCCAACTCTGATAGTTCTCAAGGCATATACAAAGATGGATGGAGATGAGGTAGTGTTGTCCACCATGGACAAGAGGGCACAAAATATCATAGCCATTTCCATTGATGACTCAACCTTCCAAAATCTTGTACACTACAAGACCTCCAAGGAAATATGGGATACACTTATGGTCTACATAGAAGGCTCTGAGGAAGTTAGAGATGATAGGAAGTCCATGCTAAACCAAGAGTATGAGGCTCTTAGACAAAGCAAATCTAAAAAGGTTGCTTACTTATTTGAGAGGTTCTTTAGGATAGTCGGTGATCTCTCACTAGAGACTGAGATAACAAGATTTGTGCCATTAGAGAAATGGCTAAGGTGGCAGACAATCCTCCATCAACTTTGTTTTGAAAGCTGCTATCCTATGAAGGATAAGTCTGTGGCATTCAAGGTAGAATCCTATAGAAGGAGCAGAAGAAAGACTCCCTAACCACCAAGGAGGGAAGCTGAATAAAGCTCAGAAAAATTTGAGTCAAAATCATTAGACAACTATATGTCTGATAAAGATCTAGCTACCTTCTCCAGGCAATTTTAGAAGTTCATGAAGAAGAAATACTAGAGGAGATAGCCATCTTCATCCTCTTACCACGGGAACTCATCCAAGGATGCCAGGTATGCCCCTAAAACTAGTGAACAGATTTCTTCTAATGTCATCTGTTATTGTTACAGTAATGTTGGGCATGTCATTGCTGACTGCCCAGTCAAAAGTAAGGAAGAAGATGAGAAGAAGAAGAAAAAGAATCACCATCAACACAAGGAAAAGAAGAAAGAGAAGTCCTTTGTGGCTAAGAAGGAGAGAAGCTGGACAGATTTTTCCTCCTCAGAATATGAAGATGAAGAGGAAGAAGACTATATAGGGCTGATATCTTTTACTGTAGATCCAGAAAAAGAAGAGGAATATCCTGCTGCCAGGATAGGGATAAGAGCCCCTTTGTCACACTCTGACAGTGACAATGAGAAAGATGAAGAAGACTATGGATGCCAGGTGCTGATGGAAATAACTGAAGAGGAAAGGAATCAGCCAGATTCATAATCAATCACGATACAACCTCTCTCCATTCCTTCATCTTCCTCTGACTATGAAACCAGTCCAGATACTAGTGCATCTTCATCCTATGATAAAGATTGCTCAGAATTTGAGACTGACATCAATCAATTGATTGACAAGTATGGACTGCTCCTAGATGCTCTAAAGACGAGTAGAATTCTTTTCAAATGGAAAGCCAAGGAGATTGAAGTCCTGAAGCCTTATAAAACTCTGTATATCAATAAATCTATTGATTTTTATAAGAAAGTTCATGAGGTGTCTGAACTCAAGAAAATTCTTGAGTATCAGACCATGCTTCTAGAAGAGAAAAAAGCATATTAGATATTTGGAACAAAAGTTCACAGAGATGTTGGGGATTGTGATTAACCATTCTCATTCACAGGGTCAGTTGCCAAAAGCTGCAACTTGCCAAGTCCCTGAGAAGCTTGGTATTAATCACATTAATCATCATTTCAAATCTGAATTCCCTGATAAGAGGAAAGTGTTTCAAAAGGCAAATTTACCTTCTAGAATGGTCAAGGTTGGATATCCTCTCAAGGATCAATCTAATGTGTGCACTACCAGTGGGGTAAAGACATATGATCTTAGAAGGACTGTTTATGTACACTCTAGCCATAAAGCTCAGGATAAGGTCTTTAGATTTGAATCCAAATATCCTGTATCTAAAGAGATGAGAGAGACCAATAGATGGTAGGCTCCAAAAATATAATTTTCCCATCCTGGACCAGCTGTATTTAGTTCCTCAGCACCTTCATTCAGGAAGAAGGAAGCAGCATCATAAAATGCTTTTCCAGCAAATTCTTGAGCTGCTCATATCTCTCATGGACAAAAATTCTATGTTTTTCCTGAAGAGAAGATACAACATTCATAAATGTTGGTGCTGTGGGAAGGTGGGCCACTTTGCCATTGATTATTGGCACAACCTAAATGTGTCTAGAGGAAAAAAAAGGTGCTCAGTCCAGGCAGAGAGTTGGGATAAAGTTTTATAATGCTAATAAGAACCTTGGACCCAACTATTGTTGGGTGACTCAGGGTAAATGAATTCTTTTTTGCAGGATAGTCCAAGTACCTGTCTAAATAAGACTTGGTACTTGGACAATGGATGTTCTAGGCTAATGTCCGGGAAATGATGATTGCACAAGGAACATGCTCCATGTAAAGCAATAAATAAAAATTGAGGTTGTTAAGTGTGTAATCCTCAAAAGCTAGAGGCAGTAAGCCTCATGGTAAGTCTCTCTCTTCTATTAGGAGACTAGGTTTGCATATTCATTAATTAATTTAAATGTGCTTAGGATAAAACTAATCAAGCTCACCAGTTAGATAGCAATGATTCAATTATTCTTCATAAATACCTACATTTTTAACTAATGTAGCCTTTTCTCTCAAGCCAAAATAACATATAAATCAATGAATTTTAAGATAGCAAATAAAATTGACCTACTAGCATGTTAGGTGTCCATCATACTTAGAATTGATAAAATATCTGTATAATGGTTTGAAAAATAGATTGAACATCCAGACAGTAAGGGAATCTATAAATTAATTAGGCACTATATACCCTGTATCATAACAAAAATCATAGAGCAAGCCGTAAAGTCTAAAAAATGTTTAATTGGCTAGTTAAAAGAAAAAGGTAATTAAAATTTTCCATTACATATATAATGGCGACAAGAAACGAAAAGCCACATCGCTCTTAAAATCCTTAACCCTAGCCGTCGAGACTGAAACCTTCTCAGCATCTTGCTGCACTGACTCAATGACACCGAAGATCTCCAAGGAGCTTCAGGAGGGCTATGAAATTGTTAGGAATGGATTCAGTCACGCCTCGCCAGAGATTAAGGAAGTGTTGAGGATGACTGAGACCGCGGGTTTGGAGTACTCCCTTTCTGAACCCTCAACCATTCTTAGAGAAGATGTAGTGGAATTCTTCTCCAACATCAAGGTGTCCTCCTCTCAAAACTCACTGAAATCTAAGATTGGGAACATCAAGATTAAGATAAATCCAAAGAGACTAGACAAAGACCTTCATCTACCATCCATCAACCCTAGCGAGGAAGAAGAACCCACTATCATGGATAGAGACAATGCTGTCAAGTGGTGTGAATACAGTGAGGCAAATCAGGATCACTTAAGAGGAAATTCTTCAATCTGAGAGGCAAACTGCTGGTAGATATAGTATGTAAAGCCCTTATCTGCAAACCTGGATCACTTGACACAATCTCCATGTCAATGCTTGATGTCATGACCAGGATAATCTTCAGCAAGTAGACTTCTTGGTCATCAATCTTTTACAAGAGAATTGTAGACTGCCTACACACTCCAAACATAGGTAGAAGTTTTTTTTCCTTATACCTAGTAAATACCTACCCAGATACATTCAAGTAGGAGCAAGGAGCGAAGATTCACTACCTAAAAAGAATGGACATAAAAACTCTGGATAGATTCACTAGGGTCCTACCAATGAGCCAACCTTCAGGAATAAAGAACTCCTCTAAAGACACAAGGAAGAAACCTGCTGAGGAAAAAAGAACTGCCAGCTTTGAACAAGATCTTGGAACCTCCTCTCTAGCTGATGTTGGTTTGCAAGTTGACTTATCACTCAATCAAATATCTGCAAACTTCCAACTCCAAGTTAGTTATATGCATGTTGATAAAATCCATGCAAGTCCTAAGTCAGGACAAGTGTCAAAGAATTCCACTAAAGAAGAGATTGTTACAAAAGATGAGGCAGATTTAGCAGATACTGATGATGTAGCTACAATTGATGATATCCCTACTACAGAAGATAACCATGAGCCTTTTGAGGCATTAGATACTTAGCTTGATAGTTCAAGCCAAAATAAGGAGGGGGAGCATGATTAGATGGATTTGATAAACTTGGATCAAGTTGTCAACAGAATAGTTGAGTCTGCACCCACTATAGGTAACACACATACCCTCCTAATTAGTAGTGTTAATATAGCTTTATCTAAGGATATGTTTCCTTCTATAGGTGCTATAGTTGAGGGGGAGCCTTCTTAAGTCCTTGGTCAGGATGTTGTCCCTCCTCCTATGAGACATACATCATCAAACCCTATCTCAAATGAGGAATTCGTAAACAAAATCAAAGCACTCTTAAATGCTCAGACCATAACCCTAAAGGAGTATGTTGACCAATAAGTTGGCAAGCTGAGGGATGAATTATCAACCAAATTCAAGGAAAATAATACTCGCATTATATTTTAAATTTTCCTGCTTTTGACATCTACTTTGTAGAGATTAGTAGGTGCTCGCGAGTTCACATCAGGTACTCGTGTTATATTTTAAATTTACTTTCTTTTGACTTCTCCTTTGAAGAGATTTACATGTATTTGCAAGTTCACTTCAGGTACTCGAATTATATTTTAAATTTACCTGCTTTTGACTTCACTTTTACAGAGATTAGAAGGTGTTCGCGAGTTTACTTTAGGTACTTGCGTTATATTTTAATGTTACCTACTTTTGAATTCTCTTTTTTAGGGATTAGCAGGTGTTCGTGAGTTCACTACAGGTACTCCCGTTAAAATTTATATTTACCTGCTTCTGACATTCCTTTCGCAGAGATAGTAGGTGTTCGCGAGTTCACTTCCGATAATCGCATTATATTTTAAATTTACCTGCTTTTGACTTCTCCTTTGCATAGATTAGGAGGTGTTCGCGAGTTCACTTTAGGTACTCTCAATATATTTAAAATTTACCTGCTTTTGACTTCTCTTATGCAGAGATTAGCAGGCGTTCATGAGTTCACTTCAGGTACTCACGTTATATTTTAAATTTACTTGCTTTTGACTTATCTTTTCCAGAGATTAGCAGTTTATCGTGATTTAACTTCTAGTACTCGTGTTATTTTTTAAATTTACCTGCTTTTGACTTCTCTTTTATAAATATTAGTAGGTATTCTCAAGTTAACTTCAGGTGCTCGTGTTATATTTTAATTTCACCTTCTTTTGACTTCTCCTATACAAAGGTTAGCAGCTGTTCGCAAGTTCACTTAGGGTACTCGCACTATATTTTAAATTTACCTACTCTTGACTTCTCTTTTGTAGAGATTAATAGGTGTTTGAGAGTTCACTTTAGGTACCCACGTTAAATTTTAAAATTACCTGCGTTTGACATCAACATTGTAGAGATTTGTAGGTGTTTGCGAGTTCACTTCAGGTACACGTGTTATATTTTAAATTTACCTTCTTTTGACTTCTCTTTTGTAGAAATTACCAAGTGTTCGCGAGTTCACTTATGGTACTCGCTTTATATTTTAAATTTACCTACTTTTTACTTATCTTTTGTAAAGATTTGCACGTGTTCACTAGTTCACTTCAGGTACTCGTGTTATATTTTTAATTTACCTGCTTTTGACTTTTCTTTTGGAGAGATTAAAGGTTTTCGTGAGTACACTTCAGGTACTCGTGTTATTTTATAAATTTACCTACTTTTGACTTCTCTTTTGTAGAGATTAGCAGCTCTTTGCGAGTTTACTTTAGGTACTCATGTTATATTGAAAATTTACTTGCTTTTGACTTCTTTTTTGTAGATATTAGCAAGTGTTTACGAGTTAACTTCTGTCACTCACATTATATTTTAAATTTTTCTACTTTTGACTTCTCTTTTCAAAAGATTAGCAGGTGTTCGCGAGTTCATTTTAGGTACTCGCGTTATATTTTAAATTTACCTGCTTTGAACTTCTCTTTTGTTGAGATTAGCAGGTATTCGCGAGTTCACTTCAGGTACTCGCATTTTATTATAAATTTACCTACTTTTAACATATCCTTTGTAGAGATTAGCTAGTGTTCACGAGTTCACTTAATGGACTCGCGTTATATTTTAAATTTTTTAACTTTTACTTCTCTTTGGTAGAGATTAGCAGGTGTTCGCGAGTTCACTTCAGGTACTCGCATTATATTTTAAATTTACTTGATTTTGACTTCTCCTTTGTAGAGATTAACAGGTGTTCGTGAGTTCACTTCAGGTACTCGCACTATATTTTTAATTTACCTTCGTTTGATTTTTCCTTTGCATAAATTAGCAAGAGTTTACGAGTTCACTTCTGGTACTCGCACTATATTTTTAATTTACCTGCTTTTGACTTTTCATTTGCAGAGCTTAGCATGTGTTTGCGAGTTCACTTCTGGTACTCACAATATATTTTAAATTTTCCTGCTTTTGATTTCTCCATTGAAGAGATTAGCTGGTGTTTGCGAGTTCACATCAGGTAATTGTGTTATATAATAATTTACCTGCTTTTGACTTCTCTTTTCGAGAGATTAGAAGGTTTTCGTGAGTTCACTTATGGTACTTGTGTTTTATTTTAAATTTACCTGCTTTTGACTTCTCTTTTCCAGAGATTAGCAGGTGTTCGTAAGTTAACTTCTGCTACTCGCATTACATTTTAAATTTACCTGCTTTTGACCTCGCTTTTGTAGAGATTGGCAGGTGTTCGCGAGTACACTTCATGTACTCCCGTTATATTTTAAATTTACCTGCTTTTGACTTCTCTTTTACATAGATTTGCATGTTGTTCGCGAGTTAACCACAAGTACTCGTGTTATATTTTAAATTTACCTAGTTTTGACTTCTCCTTAGTAGAGATTAGTAGTGTTCGCGAGTTCACTTCAGGTACTGTCATTATATTTTAAATTTACCTACTTTTGACTTCTCTTTTGTAGAGATTAGCACGTGTTCGAGAGTTCACTTCAAGTACTCGCATTATATTTTTAATTTTTCTTCTTTTGACATCTACTTTTTAGAGATTAGTAGGTGCTCGCCAGTTCACTTCAGGTACTCGTGATATATTTTAAATTTACTTTCTCTTGACTTCTCCTTTGAAGAGATTTGTAGGTACTCGTGAGTTTACTTCAGGTACTCAAATTATATTTTAAATTTACCTGCTTTTCACTTCTCTTTAGCATAGATTAGCAAGTGTTCGCGAGTTTAGTTCAGGTAGTCGAATTATATTTTAAATTTACTAGATTTTGACTTCTCTTTTATAGAGATTAGTTTTGTTTAGGTACTCAAGATAAATTAATTTTAAATTTACCTGCTTTTGACTTCTCCTTTGCAGTGATTTGCAGGTGTTCGCAAGTTCACTTCAGGTACTCGCGTTATATTTAAAATTTACATGATTTTGACTTCTATTTTGCAGAGATTAGAAGGTATTCGCGAGATCACATCAAGTACTCGTGTTTTATATTAAATTTACCTGCTATTGACTTCTCCTTTGTAGAGTTTAGTAGATATTCACGAGTTCACTTCAGGTACTCTCATTATATATAAAATTTACATTATTTTGAATTCACTTTTGCAAAGATTAGCATGTGTTCTCGAGTTCACTTTAGGTACTCACGTTATATTTTAAATTTACCTTCTTTTGACTTCTGTTTTCTAGAGATTAGCAGGAGTTCGCGAGTTCACTTCAGGTACTCGCGTTATATTTTAAATTTACATTCTTTTGACTTCAGGTACTCGCGTTATATTTTAGATTTGCAGGTGTTCGAGAGTTCACTTCAGGTACTCGCATTATATTTTAATTTACATGCTTTTGATATCTACTTTGTAGAGATTAGTAGGTGTTCGCGAGTTGACTTCAGGTACTCGCATTATATTTAAAATTTACATGCTTTTGACTTCTCCATTGAAGAGATTTGTAGGTGTTGGGGAGTTCACTTCAGGTACTCACAATATATTTTAAATTTACCTGCTTTTGACTTCTTTTTCTCATAGATTAACTAGTGTTTGCCCATTCACTTCAAGTAATCTCATTATATTTAAAATTTACTTGCTTATGACTTCTCTTTTGCAAAGATTAGCAGGTGGTCGCGAGTTCTGCCTGTTGCAATCACACAACCATTGGACTCATCACACCCACAGACTTATAAATTTGCTCGTCTCGAGCAAATAATCACTCTGTGGACTAGAAAATAGTTTGCGGGCTTAGAAATTTATGAATACAGTATTGAGATAAATCAAATAAATCATGGTCATAGAAAATATAATAGACAAACTTTTTTATTTTACTATAGAATTTATAATTTTCGATAGGTGTAAATAAATATTATATCAACTCAAAATTGGAATTCTGGAGAATCGTTCGGTCATATGTTGGAAGAAAGTAAGCAGGTCACTAAGGTGAGCTTTGCCAAAGACCAGGGCTCAGGATCATCTCCAAAGGAATCCACCAATGTCGGGGACCATAAGCTTTCCCATTCACACTCTCTCCACGGTACTAGCTCGTCTCAAGCATGAATCATAGGGCTTTAGGATAATCATGGGGCTAAGGCTAAGGTTTGGTAGTCAAAGATAAACATGGAGGCTACACGCATCCCAAGCGAGCAAACAATGAGCTTGACCAATACAACCCATCAGAACTGCACGTGTGACACACTCCCAGACTTAGCTTGAAAACAGGGTGTGTACACGACCTAACCTGACCAATATCAAGATAAACATGATGGGAATTCCATTTCTCATTATAATTCTTATAAATTTTTTCTTTTTCAATTCTCTCCTTTTTCTTTTTTTCCATTTTTTTCTTTTGTAATCCCTAACTTTAGCACGTTGAAATTCATGAATCCATCCACCACATCACTTGACTTCCACACATCACCCCTCTTCAAAATATTAAATTAACGGGAGCTCTTGGATTTGTGTGAGATGGGAGGATTGGCTTCAGGATTTGGTGAATGAAGGTGGAGCTGAATCAAAGGAGGGGTAGGCACAAACTTGACTTGCAATAGATTGCAGTTAGGACAAGGTAAACAAGGCTCAAACTAGCCAAATTGATGGCCTACATCACGCTCACGCTTGACTAACCATGCACCAATGCTTCGATAGTAGCTTGGGGAAACTTCTTAGCCACTGAGATAGATGATCCTCCTCCCTACTCAAGCAAAATGAGTCTAGTGACGGCTACACAGTTCCCTACACTACCGTTCGATTTCACCAGATTAAACATTATTGAGTAGTACGAACAATATTTACATCTATAGAAAAAGTATAAATCTACGAGCATAAAGAAAAAATAAATCTAAACTATTTTTACACATACCATGAGTACTCGATTTGGAGCACTGCACAAGTTTCACACTACTATATCCTAAAATCCTAAGCCAGCACCACTATTTTAAAGTTTTCACAAAAGAAATAAATTTGACTCCATCCGAGCGCGTATTAAAGATCGCGCTCATGTGGGTGTAGGTGCACAGTGCGAACAAGAAATCATGAAAATAGAAATATAAAAATACTTATGGTTTGAAAGTATTAGCAGTGTATGTGCACAGGTAACTCGCTTAACTCTCCCCCACCAGACCTAAACTAAGCAACTTAACCAAGATTTAAAATAAAATCAAATAAATAAGAGTTGGGGAGAGGTTACCCATTCTTAGCAAATGAGCATACCAGAAGATTGGCGTTAAATTAAGTAGAAAGTCCATGTCCCAAGTAAGCACCACGTACAAAAGAGAACATCTCCAAGCACAAAAACTACAAACATATAATCACAAAAAGCATAATTGAAAGAAGAGAAATCAGGTAGTCTGTCATAAGCCACATTTCTTTATCGTCCTTAAGTGGATCAAAAACCTATATTAATAATTATATAATGTTCAGAGCATAAGTTTAATATGCAACGAAAATTTCTAAAGTTACACACATCATTAAGCAAAAATTAAAACTATAAAAGGCAAAAAAGGGGCCCCAGAGATCCTTCACTTCTCAGCTGAATGCTGACTTGTGATAGATCCCCCTAGTCACGCGAGATGGGAGAGAGGGGAAAGCTTTAGGGCCCAGGGAAGAAGAATCTTTGCTTCCCCTAACCTCTTACATCTCGCGTCGGCGGGCAAAATTCTTCACCTTGCGCATGTGCAGTTCTTTTCTTTTTATATCCATGGATGGGGATCGCCAGGGATGTATAACAACTCCATCCGAATCAGCAGCAGGTCTAGGCTTTCTATCTACAGTCATCATTTCCTCACCTGTGGCGGGTTATAGATCAGACCAAGTGACATGTTTTATAGTTTTACAAAATTTGTTTGGATCAATAAAAATTTTTAATTCTATCTTCTACACGCTCTCTTTAGCCGTGTTTATCTCACGTTCCTTATTATTCGAGTCTTGTTTCACTTATAGCAACTCCGTCTTAGTGTTGTAATGACTCCACCCATTAAATAACAAATAATAGAAGGTCCGGCCGAGGCCCCATACTATATGCCACAAACAGACGATGATGTCGCAGGTTAATACAAACACCATCACATCCTAACTCAGAGCGTGCTAGCGGAAGATTTAACAATAAAGATTAACTTATAACCGGAATGTCCACTATATATATAAAATACATTTATATATAACCTCTTGAAAGAGTATACTGCAATTTCAACACATGTTGGCCATAAGGCCTTACAGTTCCTCTTTTCACAGTGTGGATTGCATACATCAGCGCGCAGGCCGACCACACATGAACAAAACACAATAGAAAGCTTAGCCTTCAAGGGCTAGCAGTGACAATGGCAGCAGTAGCAACACCAGGGACTTCAACCCTTACTTCCCGCTCGGCTCTCCAGCACCTACAAAGGGACAACCCACCGAGAATGTGGCAAACAAGGCAACGATCAGCATTCACCTAACCAAATTATAACAATCCTACCCCTTTCTCGGGGCAGTGGTATTCCTTCCCTATAAGCATAGCAATGCATAGATAAATATATCATATCTTGTACTATCACGCACAATCAATCCATCACAACCGTCATCCACATGACCCGACGATCCTTGCACTCAGGGAACATTCTTGGTGCACCGGCGAACCAGGGTCAACACCACCGTTTACACGGTATTGAGCATTTAGTCTTAATGGCGCGCAGTCCAAAAACTCTCATTATTCCACTAACGAAAGCTCAATGCCTTGACACTCTCCTGCACAGTCGACATAGCACAGGTACGGATCAACCACCCCCCGTTGCTCAAGACGCCTTGCCATCACCGAGTACAGCGTACCCGAGTCTATATCTAAAGGCACGGATCGGTTTCACCTTTGCTGTTCAGCAAGAAGCCTTTTCAGAGCTCGCAGCTCACACTAGCCATAATGTATGCCAAGGACTGGTTTCACAATAGCCACACTGTCCACCAAGAACTTGCTATACTGTCCACAACGGACTGGCTACACTGTAGCCACAACACAAGTAGTAGAAGGGTATTTTCCTGGAATTCCTCATTCCAATACTTCCTGCTACTTTCCTTCACAGGCACAACCCATTGACTCCACAAACTACACTTTATACACGGAGTCTTCTCCGGTGCGCAATATGCAACATCACCAATCCACACCAACCTGTCTAGATGAGCTTCATACAGCATGCCTATCCCGTACTACACATTTCTGGGTCTAAATGCAGACTCAACTGGGGATAACAACTATCAACCCACGGGGATCACTTACTCTTCCACCATTTGGTGGAGGATCCCATGCTCATGCATAATGGAGGACTTCACTCGTCTAATGAAGGAAGATCGTTTCCCTTGACGATCTCTTGGGAGCCATAGCAATTATGGCTGGTTGAAAAGAACCACAGCGGCCGTGCCTCCACATATCTTGCCTCGGATCTCGAATCAGAACTCGACAGCTCCACCAGCGGCTGGATCTTCTTCTCCTCCTCCTCCTTGCTCTCCCTTCTCTCTTCTCTTTTAGAAAGAGAAAAGTCAAAGTATGAATGAAGAGTTCATTCAAATAATTGACTTAAACATAGCAGGGAGAAGCCTGAGCCATTGGATCCCAGATAAAGGAAACGAACAGCTACAAATCGCCCTCAAAGTATATTTTTTGGGCTGACACGGCCTGTGACACGCCCGTATCACAGGCCATGTATTGCAAGCAGTATATGAATTGACTCATCCTGATTGGGACACGACATGTGACACACCCATATCATAGGTCGTGTGTCCTGACACGGCTTCAGATGCTCGTGTCTAGCCCGTGTTCACCAAGCCTCAATTCCTTGGAAAAGACTAGAAAAGGACATGGTTGAGGCACACGCCCGTGTCATTAGCCATGTTCCAAACACGCCCCTGTGACATGCCTGTGTCACAGGCCGTGTGCAACACTCAACGCTGCCCGGATACCAACCCGAGAAGGACACAGCCTCAGACACGCCCGTGTCCATGGATGAGTCACCATGATATGCCCTGGGACACACCTGTGTCCCAGGCTGTGTGCCTCACTCGAGACATACTTGAGTACCAAGAGCTGGACACGCCCGTGTCCTAGGCCGTGTCACCCAGCCTGAACTCCAAATTAGAATTTGGGGTGTTACAACCCTACCCTCCTTACAATAAATTTCGTCCCAAAATTTTCTCACAGCATGGAAACTCACCAAACTAAATGTTATAACTTCAACATGACCGTTATAACAAAAGATGCACTTTACAATAGTTCAAACAAACAACTCGGGAAAATCAGCTCGCATGGTCTGCTCCCGCTCCCATATTACCTCCTCACGACCACAATTGTCCCTCTGGACTTTGACCATCCTTATTATTTTGTTCCGCAACTATTTATCGGTTTTATCCTCAATCCAAATGGCTCTAACCTTTGTCGTTAGCCCATATTTCACCGGTACACGATCATTATCAATCACTTGAGCTGTATCCTTGATGACTTTTTGAAGCACTAAGATGTGTAACACATCATGCAAGCCACTCAATTCTGTCGAAAAAGCTAGCCGATAGATAGCTTCCCCAACTCGCTCCACCACTTCAAACGGACCAAGATACCTCAGCCTTAGCTTTTTCAACCGACGAATCCTTGACACGTCTTTGAAGGGTTTGATCTTCAAATATACCTAATCGCCTACCACAAACTCCACGTTCCGGTGCTTGGTATTGTTGTACTTTTCTTGTCGATCCTGGGCTATAAGTAGCCTCTCGTGAATAGTGCGTATTATCGTGTTAGCGTCTTCGACTTCCTTACGCTTATACGTCTTAGATTCGCCTCTTTCTGCCCAAGCTAATGGTACACGACACTTACAACCATACAGAGCTTCAAACGGTGCCATACCGATGCTCGCTTGGTAGCTATTATTGTTGGCAAACTCCACCATAAAGAGATGATCTTCCCATCTCTTACCACAATCCAAGGCGCATATTCAGAGCATATCCTCCATTGTCCTTTTATTCCGCTCAGTCTGGCCATCCGTTTGGTGATGAAAGGCTGTACTGAATGCTAACATTGTTCCTAATAACTGATGGATTATCCTCCAATCATTCGACGTGAACCGCCCATCACGGTCACTTACGATGCTGCGAGGAACACCGTGTAATCGAACAATCTGTTCCACATAAAGCTTCCACTGAATCATCCCTCTTATTTGGTAGGAAGTGAGCCACTTTTGTCAATCGGTCTATAAACACCCAGATTGTATCATTCCCGCGTTGAGATCTTGGACCCCCGTGCATGAAATCCATTGAGATATCATCAAACTTCCACTCCGGAATAGAAAACGAATTCAGGAAACCACCAGGCTTCTGACATTCTGCTTTGACCAACGCAAAAGTTTGACACTTAGACATATAATGTGCTATGGCTTTCTTTAGTTTTGGCCACAAGAATAACTTCTTCATATCCTTGTACATCTTTGTGCTCCCAGGGTGAATTGAGTACTTTGCAAAGTGTGCTTCATACATCAACTCTTCTCTGAACTTACCCATACTTAGGATGCACAACCGGCCTTATTTCCGTAAAAAGCCATCATCCCAGGAGAATTGGCCATCTGACCCATCCTTTTCATAGCGTTAGAGACTTTAATCAAGCTCTGTTGCTCGCCGAACCCTGTCCGCAAGGTCATATTGTACCTCCGTCCAGTTCAAGCATGCGTAGACTATGGATTTCCTGTCAACACAAGAAATCTCTAACGCTTCCAACTCCGGGATCAGACGCTCATCACGCATCTGCAACCAAATTGCCCATACCGGAGTCCTACAAATCAATTCATCAGCGACCATATTTCCCTTCCCGGGAGTATATTGAATATCAAAGGTATAGTCCCCAAGGAACTCCATCCACCTTCGTTGTCGCAAATTCAGATCCTTCTGATCCAACAGATACTTTAGGCTCTTATGATCTGTATAGATATCCACTTTAACGCCATATAGATTGTGCCGCCACAATTTTAGTGCAAAGATCACCACCGCCAACTCAAAGTCATGGATGGGGTAATTCCGTTCATGCACTTTCAACTGGCGTGAGCCATAAGCAATCACTTTACCAAACTGCAGAAGAACGTAGCCAAAGCCGCTCCCTGAAGCATCACTATAGATCTCATAGCCATCTGTACCACATGGCGATGTCAGCACAGGCATCGTGGTCAAATGACTCTTCATCTCTTCAAAATCTCGTGCGCACTCCGACGTCCATACGAACTTCTGATCCTTTCTCGTCAATGTGGTCAGAGGCAAAGCAATCTGTGAGAAGTTTTCCACAAACCACCTGTAGTAGCCTGCCAGTCCAAGGAAACTCCTAACCTCGGCCACCGAAGACATCACCGGCCACTCTCGGATGGCACTTATCTTTGAAGGATCTACTGCTATGCCCTCTCCACTAACCACGTGGCCAAGAAAAGCCACCGACAATAGCCAAAACTCACACTTTGAGAACTTGGAATAAAGCTTATTCCTTCGCAAGGTATGCAACACCAACCGCAAATGGTTTGCATGATCGGCTTCCGACTACGAGTACACTAAGATATAATCGATGAAGACAATCACAAACAGATCCAAGTACTCTCGGAACATTCGATGCATAAGATCCATAAATACTGAAGGAGCATTACATAAGCCAAATGGCATTATGGTGAACTCATAATGCCCGTAACATGTTCCAAATGTTGTCTTGGCAATGTCACCTTCCCGAATCCTCAGCTGGTAATATCCAGATTTTCAATCCAATTTGGAATAAATGGTTGATCCCACTAGCTGATCGAATAAGTCATCTATACGTGGAATCGGATACTTGTTTTTCTCCGTCAGCTTATTAAACTCACGATAGTTATTACATTACCGTAAACTACCGTCCTTCTTTTTTCACAAATAGAACATGCGCGCTCCAAGGTGATATACTTGGGCGTATGTATCCCTGTTCCAGCAACTCTTGCAACTGAACTTTCAGTTCTGCCATTTCTTTTGGCGCTATGCGATATGGCGAGAGGGCCACAGGTTTCGCACCTAGCACGAACTCAATAGAGAAGTCGATATCCCTCTTGGGAGGTAACCCAGGAAGATCCTTAGGAAACACATCGACAAACTCCGACACAATCGGAACATCGCTCACGCTGGCCTTTGGCTAAACAGCCTGAATAAGCGTGAAGAATAACTCCGCGCCCTTCCGAACAACATTGATGACTTGGAGAGAAGACACCAAGATCCCGCTCACTCCTCGCATACCAACAAACTTAGTCTCAAGCTCGGTATTTTGGACCTGTGTGATCTCCTTTGAGTTTCAATCAATAAAGGCACGCTGCTCCGGGAGCTATTCTATGCCAAAGATCACATCAAACTCTGATATCGGTAGCAAAGATGCACTCAAACAAAAATCCCAACTTCCTATTTGAACTTCAACATCGCAAGCTCTATCCGCAAGCATCACACAACCATTCGATAATAACACCTTTATTCTATCTATCGTCACATGACTCGGTACTCCAATTCAAGCTAGGAATTCCATAGAAAGAAACGAATGCGAAGCACCCGTATCAAACATGGCTCTCGCTGGGTTGTTCCCAATCAGGAAAAAGCCTGTAGCACACATATTATGCACAAGCAACATAGAAAGTATGCAATTAAAACAAAGCAAGCAAAATCTTAAATCATACCTGTGATGATGTCACTTTGCTTTATGGCTTCCTGTTGGAAAAGATTATAAACTCTGGGTTGTGCCTGGGATGCAGCGGACTCTACCACTTTTTGCCCTTCTCACCATAAGACGCACCCGTTTTCTTTTCCACCTTTGGCTGAGAAACCCTACAATAACGGGCTATATGCCCCACTTTGCCATAGGTAAAGCAGGTACGAGATTCCTACTTTGAAGTTACTCCCGATGCAACTGTTGTAGAATCTGGCCCAGAAGGCTTGGACCTCTTGCCCCACTTCTTCTAGTAATACGATTTTCAAGGGCGGGGTTCCTTGAACTCCTGCTTTGTAACCGCCAAGTCCTTTTTTCCTTGCACCCGCTTCAGGTCCTTCTCCAGCGCACACGCAGTATTTGCCTGAAATCCTTGGTTCACCGATCTCGAAAGCGGGAACCTCAACTCATCCCGCAATCCTTTGTAGAACTGATTAGTTTTCCTTTGTTCATCCGCAAAGATTGACCCCGTATACCGTCCCAACCTTGTAAATTCATGTAAGTACGTATCAATGATACTTTCTCCTTGCGTTAGCCAATGGAACTCGTTCTCCATGGAAACGCGTTGTGCTGCTGGTATGTGCTTTGCCAAAAACATTCGAGAGAACTCCTCGATCTAAACTTGTGATAATGGCCGTCCCGCTAAATGGTCTAACTCAACCTCATCCCACCATAACCGCGCCTCTCCTTCCAACATGAAGGTGGCCAAGGTGACCTTCTGAATTTCCTCTGTCCTGATCACCGTCAATATACGCTTGACTCGCGCTAACCAATCCTTTGCCTACATTGGGGATCCCATACCCGTGAACGTAGACGGACTGAAGCTCATGAATTTATTCAACTGTCGTTCAGCTGCTCGTGGATCCATAACCTCAATCGGTTTGGGTCTTACACCAACGTGATCTGGCACCAATGCCGGCTGCGCCTGCCCGGTCGGTAGAACCAATGCCGGTAGTGCCAGCCCTCTTGGCTGAATCATGGCAAATAGTGCCTCAGCAACTTAGCGAATTGTTTCCGTAGATGGATGAGGTATGGGCACCTCAGCTGGTTCCACACTCTCATCAAAATGATGGGGCTCAGACTGCCCAACACCACTACGAGTCACCTATAGCTGAACAAAACACATATTAAAGACCATGCGCAAGCAATAACAATAATTTAGGAATGCGGAGGTTCCCCAAACAAGTGTATTTCCATACCTTAGTGGACATTCAAGAGTTCATTAGTGTTAAAGCGGTTCGTACTTACACGTGCTCGCCACCCCACAAAAGAATTCGGCCAAGAATTCGAATGAGGAACAACGAGACAAGCTGATACAAAAATATAACGACTCCACCCTTTTAAAAACATATAATAGAAGGTCCGGCCGGGGCCCCACACTATATGCCACAAACCGACAGCGTGGTCAAAGGTTAATACAAAAACACCATCGCACCCTAACCCAGAGCATGCTAGCGGAAGATTTAACAATAAAGATGAACTTACAACCGGAATGTCCACTATATATATAAACTACATTTATATATCCACTCTTGAAAGAGTATACTACAAATACAACACATGTTGGCCTTAAGGCATTACAGTTCCTCTTTACATAGTGTGAATTGCATACATCGGCGCGCAGGCCGGCCACACATGAACAAAACATAATAGAAAGCTTAGCCATCAAGGGCTTGGAGTGATAGCCACAATAGAAGCAACAACAGTGACTTCATCCCTTACTTCCCGCTCGGCTCTCCAGCAACTGCATAGGACAACCCACCCAGAAGGTGGCAAGCAAGGCAACGGTCAGCATTCAGCTGACAAAATTATAACATTCCTACCCCATTCCCAGGCAAGTGCAATTATTTCCCTGCAGGCATAACAATGCATAGACAGATATCTCATATCTTGTGCTCTCACGCACAATCAATCCATCACAACTGTCAGCCACACAGCCCGACGATCCGTGCACTCAGGGCACATTCTTGGTGCACCGGCGAACCAGGGTCAACACCACCATTTACACGGTATTGACAATTTAGTCTTAATGGCATGCAGGCCTAAGACTCTCATTATGCTAGAAACGAAAGCTCAATGCCTTGATGCTCTCATGTACAGTCGACATAATGCAGGTACGGATCAACCACCCCTCGTTGCTCAAGTCGCCATGCTATCATCGAGTACAGCATACCCGAGGCTATATCTAAAGGCGCGGGTCGGTTTCATCTTTCCTATTCGGCAATAAGCCTTTTCAGAGCTCTCAGCACACACTAGCCATAATGTACGCCAAGGACTGGCTTCACAATAGCCACACTATCCACCAAGGACTGGCGACACTATCCACAACAGACTGGCTACACTGTAGCTATAGCACAAGCAGTACAAGGGTATTTTTCTGGAATTCCTCATTCCAGTACTTCCTGCTACTTCCCTTCACAGGCACAACCCATTGACTCCACAAACAACACATTTATACGCGGAGTCTACTCCAGGGCGCAATATGCAACATCATCAATCCACACCAACATGTCCAGACGAGCTTCACACAGCATGCCTATCCCATACTTCACATTTCCGGGTCTAAAAGAAGACTCAACTGGAGATAGCAACTATCTACCCAGGGGGATCACTTACTCTTCCACCTTTTGGTGGAGGATCCTATGCTCATGCATAAAGTAGGACTTTACTTGTCCAATGAAGGAAGATCATTACACTTGACGATCTTATGGGATCCATAGCAATTCTAGCCGGTTGAAAAGAACCGCAGCAGCCGTGCCTCCACAAATCTGGCCTCGGATTTCGAATCGGAACTCGACAGCTCTACCGGTGGCTGGATCTTCTCATCCTGCTCCTCCTCCTTGCTCTCCCTTCTCTCTTCTCTTTTAGAAAGAAAAAGTCCAAGTATGAATTAATAGTTCATTCAAATCCCTTACTTAAACACAACTGGGAGATTCCTGAGCCATTGGATCCCAGATGAAGGAAACTAACAACCACAAATCGCCCTCAAAATCTATTTTTTGGGCTGACATGGCCTGTGACATGCCCGTGTCACAGGCCGTGTACTCTAAGCATTATACAAACCGACTCATCCAGACAAGGACATGGCATGTGACACGCCCGTGTCACAGGCCGTGTGTCCTAACACGGCTTCAAACACGCCCGTGTCTAGCCCGTGTTCACCAAGCCTCAATGCCTTGTAAAAGCCAGAAAAGGATACGGCTGAGGCACACGCCGGTATCATTAGCCATGTTCCAAACACGCTCCTGTGACACGCTCGTGTCACAGGCCGTGTGCCACACTCAATACTGCCTGGTTACCAACCCGAGCAGGATAAGGCCTCGAACACGCCCGTGTCCATGGACGTGTCACCATGACACACCCTGGGACACGAACATATCCCAGGCCATGTTCCTCACTTGAGACACACTCAAGTACCCAGAGCTAGACACGACCTGGGACACGCACGTGTCCGTAGCCGTGTCACCTAGCCTGAACTCAAAATTGGAATTTTAGGTGTTACACATCTCTCCTTCATCTAACATCAACAGTTCTGCCACTTTCTTAACCTTATCTTCCTCAATCAGCAGAACAACTATCTCAACAACACTAGATAAATCATTAGATAACAAAACATTCAACTCCAGCATTTTTTTGGGTTCAATCGTAGAAATAGGGGGAAGTGACGACGTTTAAGGCAAATCAACCATGGGAGCCAAGGTTATGTCGCTCGCATTAAGTTGCAATATAAACTCACTAGATTTTAGGATGGGACCCCCAATATGGGTTTCGATGCATTTCCCATGGGTCCCAACACCTGGAAGTAAGTAACTGTAATAGCCCCATTCAATTTCACTTCCACCTCCTTAATTTCCCCATTGGTCTTTACTACCGACACATCATCTAACACTAGTGACTTGAAAACATTTGATTCGATATTTAAATTAAGTTTCTCAACATCTTGCAAAGCAAGAATGTTGCACGATGATCCGGAATCATATAAAGCTATCGTCTCCACCGCATTAATCTCACAGCTCATGGCCACTTCATTTATATTGCACTCATCCGCCTCTCTAACACTCTTCCCTTGCTCACGGGGAATTTTCTCCGTGTTGCTTGGGAGGGTTCAGCGAGTACGCTCGGAGAGCACCTTGGCCAGTTACCCCAGCTAAGTCTCCAAGTTCCATAAATTTTTCCATCATTTCCTCCAACGTAGTCTTACACGACCTTGTGTGTTCTGAATATAACCCGGATGCGGCGGTCGTGGCTTGTTGTTAGAGGCTTTTCCATCAAATTGATGTTGGCCTCCATGCCACCTTTGACTGCGAGCATTTTGATTCCACGAGGAATTAGGATGATTTCTCGTATTGGAGTTATACGCATTATTATAAAGAGCGGCACAGTTCTAATTGTTTATAAAATAAACGCTCTCGTTAGAAGTTATAGTTGACGGATCAGCAAATGTTTCTCCAACAAGGCAATCATAAGTATGATGGTCGGAGTTTCCACAACCCTGGTAAGAAATGTCCATAACCCGAGATGGAGGAGTAGTCGATCTAGTCAGCATCATCCTTCTATCCATCGTAAGATAGCTCCCCAGCTTGTTGCACCACCACATTCACTTCAAATAGATTTCTCACCCCTTTAGGGGTATTTCTTCTGGAGGTCCAGTAGGTGCTATCGGAGGTAGTATCACGAAGGAGCCTTAACACCTCGTCAGGAGATAGTTCATTATAGTGCCACCGGCTGCCGCGTCGATCATAGCCCTGTAATTTGGCTCAATAGCAAAATAGAATATTTTAACAAAATTCCACGTCTCACTGCTCACAGCCGTGCTGGGGGCATCGATGTTATAGGTCAGCAAACCTCTCCCATGCTTCAGATAACGTTTTCTTGTCCAGCTGCCGGAAGGTAGGTATTTCCCTCCGGGCATTCACAAGTTTATCCACAGGGTGGAATTTCGCTAAAAACTTAAAGGAAAGAGCCTCCCAAGTAGTAGTAGTCCAAGGTGCAAGAGTATGGAGCCAGTTTTTGGCCTTATCCCTCAGCGAAAACGGGAACAGCCTCAGATTTACTACATCATCAGTAATTCCGGCTTAGTTGAAGGTGCCACAAAATTTCTTAGAACTCCGCCAGATGGAGCTGTGGATCCTTACTCGATAGGCCTGAATATTGCATATTATTTCGGATCATGTTCAGACTGGAGGTCTTTATCTCGAAATGGTTCTATACAATGGCTGGTTCGAAGCCAGGGTAAACACTTCCCGCAGTAGGGGTTGTGAAATCACATATTGTCCTAATGTGCAGTTAGACCACCTTTTGGCCCTCAACAAACCGTTCACCATTTCCATTTCCACGTCGTCCTAAATCTTCCATACTTTCTTCAACAGCAGCAACACACACTCGAGCACTCCTAGCTCGTGCTGTTTCAAGTTCAACTCCCAAATCTTCGACTATATCACCGGGGTTGGGATCTGACATACAATACACACAAAAAACTATCAAAAATACCAAAAACACTTACAAACTTTTCCAAATGAAAAATGCACACAACGGTTACACTCCCCTAGAGGGACTACTCATACACAACTACCTCATACAGAACACAAATCAACAATAATCATGCATTCCCTGGCAACGGTGCCAAAAACATGATGCATCGGCAAGTGCACCGGCCGCTGTCATGTAATAATTTTGGGAATAGCTTCCCCAAATGTCGATCTCGAGGGAATGCTGGATGGGTATCATGATAGAGTCGTAGAAAGATCATTACTAAGAGTATTACGAAACAACAAGGGAGTTGGGTGTTTTGATTCCTAATGCTAACAAAATAAAAATAAAACTAATGCAGGTCATAAGCACCGCTTCACTTGGTGGATGGAATTAGTGCAGGCCGCTATGTCGTGCTTCGTTGGGCTAATGGACGGAGAGCAAGCAGATGGAATGATCACAAGTACGGAAAGTGCTGGTCGCAATCACCTCTTCAACTACCAACATTAGCCTTTGTTAGTATGGTTCTAGTACGCGAGTGGAGTAGATGTGGATGGAGGCGAGTGTAACACAGCTAACAACAAAGAATGCAACTAACCAAAACAACTTCATTCATAGAAAAATAAAGTAAGTTTAAGTTCATTACAAGCTTAAGAATACACATCACTATGAGAAAAAGCTAGAATAAACCAATAGGAGGAAAGCCTAGCCGAGGTTCTTGGCCAGAGCGGTGGGTTGTCAATCTACTTCTCGACTCGGACCGTTGGTTGCTTACGGAGGTAAATGGGTTGTCAATACACTTGTCTCCCTCCATCTTCTATCCTTTCCTTCAATCTCTTCTCATGCTGCCCAAATGAGTTGTACCAAAAGAGTCTTGTTGCAAGCTGCTGCTGGCCTGAAACTCTCCGAAGATTTGAAGATGGCTTTGGATCGGCCGAGAAAGCATCCCAGAGGATGGAGAAGAGTGGAGGACCTGTGGTGGTGAAAAATGGTTGTGCGCACTCGATCCCATGATCATGGGATTATCAAAGACAGAACTCAAGAAAAACTAGGTTAACACGCACGAGCAGTGGCGCACGACCGGTGGTTGTGCTCACTATGTCTAATGGTTGTGCGATTGCCCCATATAGAACTCAAGAAAAAAGGAATAAATGCGAACGAGCAGTGGCGCATGGCCGATGGTCGTGCACACTGTGTCTAATGCTCGTGCGAATGCCCCATACAGAACTTGGGAAAATGGAGAAAGTGCGCACGATCAGTGGCTCACGACCAGTGGTCGAGCGCTATAGGTCCAATGATCGTGCGCAGTGTTCCTGGAAAGTTTGGGAAATCGATGAACAGACCGCACACGACCAGTGGTCGTGTGCTAAGGAGTCCACTAACCGTGCGCATGTAAAAACGAACGACCAGTGGACCTTAGGCGGAAAACATTCCAAAACAATCTGTAACATGCTCACCACCTTTGTACCTGTAAAAACAACAACAGAGCCACCGATATGGGCGTACCACATTCTCCAAACACAGCAAAACACCAAGTAGGGCAAAAGAATAATAAATATAAAATCTCACTGAAAGCGGGCCAAAAGTGCACTTAACATGGAGTGGACACATAACAAATATGAATAATTATGGCTCTAAAATGTAGTGCATCAACGAGAAAACTAGCCCGGATGAGTCCAAAAATATGCATATAACTTGGACTCATCTGGTAATCATGTTATATTTTAAATTTACCTACTTTTGAATTCTCTTTTCCAGAGTTTAGCAGGTGTTCGCGAGTTAAATTCTGGTACTTGCGTTATATTTTAAATTTACCTTCTTTTGACCTCTCTTTTGTAGAGATTACCAGGTGTTTGCGAGTTCACTTCAGGTACTCATATTATATTTTAATTTTACTTACTTTTGAAGTCTCTTTTGCAGAAATTAGAATGTGTTCGAGAGTTCACTTCAGGTACTCACATTATATTTTAAATTTAACTTATTTTGACTTGTCTTTTGTAAAGATTAGCAGGTATTTTAGAGTTCACTTCAGGTACTTGCGTTATATTTTAAATTTACCTATTTTTGAAATCAACTTTGCAGAGATTAGTAGGTGTTCATGAGTTTTCTTCAGGTACTTGTATTATATTTTAAATTTACCTTCTTTTGAATTCATTTTTTTTAGAAATTAGCACATTAGGTACTCACATTATATATTAGATTTACCTGATTTGACTTCTTCTTTGTAGAGATTAGCAGGTGTTCGCGAGTTCACTTCAGGAACTTGCATTATAATTTAAATTTACCTGCTTTTAACTTCTATTTTAGAGAGATTAGAAGGTTTTCTTGAGTTCACTTCAGGTACTAGTGTTATTTTTTAAATTTCCTGCTTTTGACTTCTCTTTTGTAGAGATTAGCAGGTCTTCGCGAGTTCAATTCAAGTACTATCATTATATTTAAAATTTACCTCTGTTTGACTTCTCCTTTGTAGAGATTAACAGGTGTTTGCGAGTTCACTTCAGGTACTCGCATTTTATTTTAAATTTACCTGCATTTGACTTCTCCTTTATAGAGATTAGTAGGTGTTCGCAAGTTCACATCAGGTATTCACGCTATATTTTAAATTTACCTTCTTTTGACTTCTCTTTTCTAGAGATTAGCAGGTATTCGCGAGCTAACTAATGGTACTCACATTATATTTTAAATTTACCTGCTTTTGACTTCTATTTTGTAGAGATTAGTAGGTGTTCGCGAGTTCACTTCAGGTACTTGCGTTATATCTTACATTTACCTGCTTTTGACTACACTTTTGGAGATGTAAGAAGGTTTTCGTGATTTCACTTCAGGTACTCGCGTTATATAATAAATTTACTAGTTTTTGACTTCTCCTTTGAAGATATTAGCCTGTGTTCATGAGTTCACTTCAGGTACTCATATAATATTTTAAATTTACCTACTTTTGACTTCTCCTTTGTAGAGAGTAGTAGGTGTTCATGAGTTCACATCAGGTACTCGTTTTAAATTTTAAATTTACCTACTTTTGACCTCTCTTTTGTAGAGATTAGTAGGTGTTCGCGTGTTCACTTCAGGTACTCGCGATATATTTAAAATTTACTTGCTTTTGACTTCTCTTTTATCTAGATTAGTAGGTGTTCACGAGTAAATTTCAGGTACTCGTGTTATATTTCAATTTTACCTACTTTTGAATTCTCCTTTGTAGAGATTAGCAGGTGTTCGCTTGTTCATTTCAGGAACTTGAGTTATATTTTAAATTTACCTGCTTTTGACTTCCCTTTTGGATAGATTAGCTAGTGTTCGCGAGTTCACTTCTAGTACTCGGGTTGTATTTTAAATTTACCTACTTTATACATCTCTTTTGTAGAGATTAGCAGGTGTTCGCGAGATTACTTCAGGTACTCACGTTATATTTTAAATTTACCATCTTTTGACTTCTCCTTTGTAGAGATTAGAAGGTGTTTGCGAGTTCACATCAGGTACTTTGGTTATATTTTAAATTTTCCTACTTTTGACTTCTCCTTTGTAGAGATTAGCATGTGTTCACGATTTCACTTCAGGTACTCGCTTTCTATTTTAAATTTACCTGCATTTGACTTCTCGTTTGCATAGATTAGGAGTTCATGAGCTCACTTAAGGTGCCCACATTATATTTTAATTTTACTTGCTTTTGACTTCTCTTTTGTAGAGATTAGCAGGTGTTCACGATTTACTTTAAGTACTCACATTATTATTTAAATTTACTTTATTTTGACATCTCCTTTGTAGAGATTAGCAGGTGTTCGCGAGTTCACTTCAGGTTCTCACATTATATTTTAAATTTGATGTCTTTGGACTTCTCTTTTGTAGAGATTAATGGGCCCATTGATAAAAATGTCACAAATTTGAAGTAGGCCTACAGGACAATGACATACATATGTTTGTATTTGATACATACCTTAAGTTCAATGTATGTAGGTGGTCACTTGGTTACACTGATTAGACATGTTGTCTAAGTAATAATGATAGGTGGACATATGGAGAAATGGTGAGAAGACATAAATCTGTCAAAGTCCACAGGCATAGAGTGAAGGCAGTTCACTCAACGCCAGATGGTCAGAGGCATTGAGTAAAGACAAGATACTCAAAGGCTCAGAATTACAAAGGCAAAAATCTGGTTAAGTCTAGAAGCATTGAGTGAAGGAAGTTCACTTAATGCCTAGAGCTAGAAGCGTTGAGTGGAGCTCATGATGTCAAAGTAATAAAAGATGTAGACAGAAAAATATCTATGTCCAGAAGTGTTGAGTGAAGGCAGATCACTAAACGCCAAATCAACAGAAATTCAACTAAGTACAGAAGCGTTTAGTGAAGGTTGTTCACTCAACGCTTCAGTAAGATGATAGGCAAAGACAGAAAGTGTTGAGTATAGAAGCTTCATTCGACGCCTATATATAGAGAAAAAAGGCTAAGTTCAAAAGTGTTGAGCGATGAAGGTTTACTCAACACCTAATTAGTTAGACCGTAAAAGTCTATATTCGTTGAGTAATGTCAACTCACTCAACACCTGGTGTGTGCAGAAATTGACTAAGTTTTTTTGAGTTGAGTGATAAGCCTTCACTCAATGCCTTTGATGAATTGTCTAAATTTGACTAAGTCCACAGGTGCTGACTTCAGAAAAAATTTAAATGTTGCAGGAAGTCTACAGTACACGACAAATGACGTTGTTTGCCTATTGTATAACATTTAATGCAAAGGTTGATCTGCAGCTACCAACTACTGGTGGGCCCAATGCTCAAATAGCCATTGGACGACAGGATAGAAAAGATGAGATCAAAGAACAAGAAATTAACTTTTGGAACCTGCTAATTCATCTTCTTCCTCTCAACTGAGTCATAGAGCTTGAAGAAACAATTCATTCTTATCATCTAAAAGTTAAAGAAAGATAGTTGTTTGATCTACTCATCTTCAACAGCAAGTTCAGAGAGCCTTTTATAAAAGTTAAGAGTTACAACACAAGTTAATCTTAGCTGCAGTATCTTCATAGCCCATACAGAACTATTCCTAAAGATACATTCCTGGATCTATGAAGAAAGGAGGATCGAGCCATCTCAGATCAATAATTGAAAGACATAGAGTCCATTTCTCTAGTGTCTTACATCAACATAAATCTCTCTCATTTTGTAGGATCTTAACAGATCTGAGTTGTAAGCCTAAATCATAATGGCTGAGTGATAGGGCATATGTGCCTGAGGAAAGATCCTAATAAGGATTTGAGCAGTAGGGCCATTGTGCCTGAGTTGTAGTATTCAGTAGTGAATCAGAGTGGTAGGGTATTTGGCCTGAGGTAGGATCTGGTTCAGATCTGAGGTAGGAGAGTCATTATCTTTGAGTTGTAGGACTTTGAGATAAGTGTGAGGTAGGTGATCTATTAATCACTAAGATGTAGGAGCATTTCTTGATCTAAGTGGTAGGGCCTTGGGCCTAAAGTAGGACTTGAAGGAGTTTAGAGAAATTGTCTTGTGTAACAATCTATTAGAGAGGTGAGAGGGATAATGGATGTACCCAAAATCTGGGGAACCACTATAAATTTGTTGTGTGCTAGTTGTGTGATCTTGAAAGCTAATTTAAACAAAACCATAACAAACCAAATAATAGATAAAGTATAAAAATTTTTAAAAACCTATTCACTCCCCACATTAGGTGTTTAACTACTCTTGAAACAAAAAAAATTCAAGTGGTATCAGAGTGAGGTTACTCAAAAAGTACTTAATAGTCTGAGTTGATCTCCAAAGTAGCTTTAGAATATCCTTATGGGTTCAGTAGAGAACAATAAGTAGTTGGGATCCAATAAGCTTCCAATCTACAGGAAGGAGAACTTTTGTTTCTAGAAGGAAAGGGTCAGATTATTCATGGAGAGACAAGTCACCAGGATATTCTACACTGTATTGGAAAGACCCTTCATCCCCATGAAGGTTTTAGTCCTCGATGCCATTATCCAGTCACCTAAGAAATATTCTGAGATGACCAAGGATTAGATCATTTTGGCTACCATGGACAAAAGGGCACTAAAGAAGTAAGGGATGACAGGAACTCCCAACTTAATCAAGAGTATGAAACCTTCAGGAAGACCAAGAAAGACAACATAGCTGAATGCTATGAAAATTTGTTTAGAGTGGTGAATGAGCTAAGAACCTATGGATGGGTCTTCGGCAACTATGAGTTGAATGACAAGCTCCTCAAATCTCTAACTAGAGACTGGGACACTAAGATCTATGCCACCAGAGAGATGGCTAAGCTAGCTAAAGCTCCTCCACTTACTTTGTTTAGGAAGTTGCTCTCCTACGAGATGCAGCTATCTTCCAGAAAGGAGGAGGAGACTACCATCAGATATTAAGACAAGGAGAATATAGTGGCCTTCAAGGCTGACTGCTCTAAGAAGAGCAAGGAGAGGATTGACTCTCCCCCCAAGAAATCCTACTGATTCTGACAGTCTTGAGTCAAGTGCTTCTAATAACAACATAATATATGGGGAGTTTGCTGCCTTCTCAAGGCAGTTCTAGAAGATGATGAAGAGGAAGTAGTGGATGAACATTCCTTTCTCCTCCTTTCATCACAAGAAGGACTATAATAAGGCTGAGAAGAAGTTCTATAAGGGAGTCTGGTATGAACCTAAACCCAGTAAACATTTTTTTCTACTATTGTTTGTTACTACTGTAGAAAGACTGTGCATGTCATTGCTAATTGCCTAGTCAATAGGAGAGAGTAGAAGAAATCTGAGGATACGATGCACACCACCAACACATGGTCATGAAGGAAAGGTACTGCATTGCCAAAAAGGAGAAATGCTAGAGTCAGAGTGACTCAATTTCTTAAGATTTTGAAGAAGAAGAAGAAGCCTACATAGGGTTATTTTTTATTATTGCTAATAAAGATGAAGACTATCTTGCTGCAAGGATAAGTATCAGGGCCCCTCTATCATACTTAGAGAGTGATGTTGAGGTGGATGAAGATGATAGTGGTTGTTATGGTATCATGGACATGATAGATGAAGAATTCAGCCAAGATCATCCTCATCCAAATAATGTATATTCAATGTGCAACTCCTCTTCTTGTTCAGACATTGAGACATGTCCTAATTCGGATGCATACTCATCTTATGATGAAGATGGGTCAGAATCTTAGGAAGATGTCAAAAAATTGATTGACAAGTATGGTGCCCTTCTGGATGCTTTGAAGAGAAGTCAGAGGTCGTCCATGAAAAATCTGAGGAGATCATCTCCCTATATTTAGCTGCTTCCCTGCAGACTGACTCAGCATCTTTGGTGGATCAGAAGATGAGGGAAGTCAGCCAATTGAAGGCCATCACAATCATCCCCATAACTAGTTGCTTCCCTACAGACTGACTCAGCTTCTTTGCTGGATCAAAAGATGAGGGAAGCTTCTTCCCTACAGAATGCTCAACAATGGGAAGTCATATATGACTATGTTCGATGTCATATCCTATGAAGAAATATTAGTTGGGTACAACAACCAGAGCAAAGCATATAGAGTCTATAACTTGAAAAATCAATTTGTATAAGAGTTTGTAAATATAGTCTTTATTGAATCTTCAATGATTAATAGTTAGCTTCCTAGCTCCTCATCTAGATCTACATGTATAAAATAGGTAATGGACAAGCTAACCATCAAGGATGACCCTCTTGCTGCCTATGATGAATATGAGGGAGTGTACATTTCAGAATGAGGACAAGGCACACATGATGAGATTGAAGACATGCATGATCAAACCATTGAAGTTAATTATGTTTAAGAGAGATTGCCTCCAGCAGTTAGACATCTAAAGGATCATCCTTGACATCAGATAATTGGAGATGCCAGCGAAGGGGTTACAACTAGGAGCAAAAGCATGATCATAGCTGGGTATTCAAACTTTTTTTCTCATGTTGAGCCCAAGAGATTTGAAGATTCCAACATAGACCAATATTGGATTATGGAATTGCAAGAGGTACTAAACTAGTTCAAGAGATGTAAGGTCTGAAAGCTAGTTCCCAGGCCAGAAGGACATAACATCATTAGAACTAAGTGGATCTAAAAGAATAAGTTGGATGAAAATTGTGTTATATTTAAGAAAAAAGCTAAGGTGGTGGACAAGGGTTATAGACAAGAAGAAGGTTTTGACTTTGATCCAACCTTTGCCCCCATAGCTAGACTAGAAGCCATCTGAATGTTCCTTGCATAAGTTGCCCACAAGAGACTCAAAGTCTACAAGATTGATGTAAAGTCAGCCTTTTAAAATGGAGACTTAAGAGAAGAAGTCTATGTTGAGCAACCATCGAGTTTTGTTGTTCCTAACTTTCCTGATTATGTTTATAGACTTAAGAAAGTTTTGTATGGGTTGAAATAATCCCCTAGGGCATGGTATGAGACTATGTCAAGCTTTCTCAATAAGAATACATTCTCAAGGAGAAAGATAGACATGACTATATTCCTAAGGGAATCCAAGGGTAAGATGTAAAATCTTTCAAACAACTAGACCCCTAGAATTTTATTTTGTCATGACCAGGTCATGGCAAAACCATCAGAAGCTCTAAACCAAGTGGGCAATACCCAAGGTGAAAAAATCACATTGGTTTGCCTATAGCTCATCCTCAACATTTAGACCGAAGGTTTTACTTTATGGCGACAACTTGATCCCATGACCCTACCACAATACCCCTAACACCTTGGGTAGTGAATAGGGTCACTAAGGACCCACTGTGGGAAGTCAAAGTGGTTAAGTTGACCTAAGTAAACCCTAACCCTAAATGTGTTAAACAAGCCTAATTATGGTCAATTGACCTTCCCTTAGCCAAGTGGACCCCACCCATGCCCTCCTAACCCTAAATTGAGGTCAATGAGTCACCAAGGACCCATTGGGGTCAACCCTAGTGGCTAAGTTGACCCAAGTCAACTCTTGCCCCAAAGTGGTCAAAGTGCCCTTACTAAGGGTTTAGTGACCTCCAAGGTGCCAAGTCAACCTTACCCAACCATAACTAGACTTTAGGGGAGTCCAATGGGTCACCAAAGACCCATTGATGGACACTCAAAAGGTCAAATTGACCTTGGTCAACCCTTGTCTAGGTTAGGTCAAACCTAGCTCAAATTGGCTAACCTAAGCTCAAGCCCTCTTTCCATTTGGGCTAACCGTATTTCCATGTAAAATATGGGTTAGTGGGCTGCCAATAGGCTGGAGTGGTCATCAAGGTCAACCTTGATGACTAGGAGAGAGAAAACTCCAACTCATCTTTAATGGAGGAGAGAGAAATGGTGAAAGAGAGCCATTCATTGCCAAGTAGGCCAAGGGCCATTCTTCATTGGCTGATCTAACTCCCCATTAAATCCAGGAAGACCAGTGGGCCATTTTGGTGGCTGTTCATGGCCGGTGTGGTGCTACCACACCATGGCTGAATTGTACCTTCAATGGCCATTAATGGTCATTGAAGCCTTGACATCTCCCTTCCACCCTTTATGGCTAGAATCAACTCCTCTGGGGAAGAGGAGTTTCTAGCCATTTCCTGGCTGGATTCAGCCCACATTCATCCCCCACCACCATTGCCGAAATTCACCTGAAGGGGGCATTAATGGCCACCACCACCTAGACCCCTCCCCTCCCCTATTTTATCATTTAAAAAGCATCACAGGACTCCAAGCATTCGTTTCCACCCTTGCTCCGACGATCCCGAGCTACTTAACTGTGTAGTTTCAGAATTCCGAAGACTCATCCACCACCAATGGCATCCCGGAGATCGGCATGTCTCCAGGCCGCAAGAAAGGTCCTCCCCTTCCTCTCTCACTATGGGTAGATCATAGGATCTGTTAGGGCTAAGGATCAGGCTCCATTGAGCCCGATCGGTGGTGGCCAATTTCTAAATTTTTCCATTAAAACACCTCTCGGGATCGCCGGAGTCGACCCCTCCTGCGGCCGTGTCACCGCCAATCGATGACAAACACCTCTTCAGAGGTGGTGGTGGTGGTGGCTGGCTAGGGAGGCGGCCGGGTGGCCGGCAGAGGTGGCTGGAAGTTGGCCCAGGTTTGGGCAATCTAGGCCCTTGGTTGGAGGAGGAAGACGATCCAGCAGCCGTCAGATCTTGCATCAAGATCTGTGTTGATAAATTTCAATCCTTTTTATTTTAATATATTTTCTGTATTATACTAACAGACACTTTAGAAAATTAATGAAAATTAATTAGAGGGTCTATGAGAGGAAATGATCAACAAGAAAATTGTAGCACTAGGAGTTAACTTTAATTTAAAGTTGGCTTCAACTACATTGGATAAGTGGTATGACCACAACACCTATTTTGGTGAAACCTATACCTAGGTGTGACTAGTCACAAAAATTATTTCCCACACCAAACAACTTACTCAAATTCTTTGAAATTTAGGGCATAGGCTTTTCATAACCTTTCCCTCATACTGTCAAAAAATCAGAATTTTTGGATAATATTTTTAGATAGTTTTGTGAATAATTTAATTAATCATATGGAATTTAATTAGGTGACTTAAACTCCTCAAAAACCTCCAAAATTATGGTGGGTGATCATGGGGGATAGTATAAGGCTGCATATTTATTTTCATCACTTTTTGTGATGGTTTAGGTTGAAAGAAAGCAAACCCTAAGTTTGCTCAATAAGGGGTAATTAGGTCATAGTACTTTTTGTAAGTTTAAGTGGTCAAATCACCTCAACAGAGGCTGAGACTTTGTCCACTGGTTTGTTATGAACTCTGACACCCTCCCACGGGAGATGGAGTGGATTTGGTTAGATTTTCCCTAGGACCCGGGACAAAACCCTAAGGTTGGTCTTTGGGGGTTTGTGAAGGGCATATGGTCAAATGACCTGTTATGGATTTGAAATTAGGTAGAGAGGACTCTAGTGTAGCTGAAGTCCTCTGGTGAAAATCTTAGTAGATTTTGAGATGGATAAACCCCTCAAAACCCTAATCCTAGTTTAGGTCACAAACCTTAAAATTTAAGGATAGGTAATTAAAACTCTGTAAAAAGTTGTGAAACTTGGCTAGTGTAGTCATAATGTCATTATAAGCCTTGGATAATTTTATTGGGAATTTCAGAACAATAATTTTAGTATCACCTTTGCAATACCAGTATTAGCCCTAATTAATTATGTTCTTATTATGACCTTAATATCCATTAGATGATTATTAAATTAGGACAAATTGAGTTTTAGACCATTATGATCATACTTGAATTTTATTTTAATTTGTAGATGTAAATTTCTAGTACTTACTTCACAAGTATATAAATACGGGAATATGATCAATAATAGATTTTAGAACTCTCTTTTTATTGGAAAATTATGAAACTTGATCAGTAGTGTTTCTAGGTCAATATGCTCATATGGGAATTTTATTACAATTTTTAGGTGAATAATTTTTGTACTTAGTTCATTAATCTATTAACTTGGATTATTATGAAAAATCAAGTTTAGAGTTAATTATTCACTGATAAATTATGAAACTTGCCCCGGAGTGTTTATATGTCTTTATGTTCATCATTGAATTTTCTCAGAATTTTTTAAAGTATATTGGCAGTACTTGTCTCTTTAAATTAGTTAATGTAGGTTATGTTCAAAAATTATGTTTAGGGGTTTAAGTCTTTCTGAAAATTTGGAGACATTGAATTTACTAATAAGTAGTTGTATTGCATTTATCATAATTTTGTGGAACATTTTGAATGCCTGAAAATAATACTTCATGTTCAAACTAAGGCATTTGGATCTCTTAGGAAATTAAATAAATTATAAAGTAAATTAGAAAAATTATAAACTTCTGGATTTAGGCTAATCATGTCATGATAGACCTCCAATAAATGTTATAGAGATGTTGGATGATAATTTGGAGTACCTCCCATTGTATACATCATATAGCTTAGGATGGTCTGCTTTTAGTAAAAACTGCAGAAATCAAAATATGGTGCAAAATGAATCTAGAGAGTTTGTATATTAGTGTATTGATCTGGTAAGTTAAATGAGTTCATCATCGGGAGTAGTGATGAGGAGTGAGAGGTTTGACAAGTGTTAAGAGGTGCTCGGGGTCGACGAAACATCGTCTTCCCCGTGGAGAGAGAAAGAGTCAAAATACACTAGGGTAAGATCCAGTACAACATTAAAGGGATTGAGAGTTGGGAAACAACCAATAATAGTAAGTGCCTTGCGAAAGGGAACGATGGGCTTCAACTACCATCATAGTCCCTAGTGCCCTTTGAGAGCCCTTCACGAGGTATACCGGGGGAAGTCCTGGGCTAACCTAAACAGTAGGAATAATAAACTTCAAGAGCAACTGAAATAACTAGGGTTTCACTTTCTCACACCCCGGTTTCTCGGGAAGTTTGTTTGACTCGGATGTCCGGGCGGTAGGCTCGGTGGTTGATACATCAAGGTTGCATGTGCACAATAAATATGGTGGTGGGTCTTCGGTATTGGACGGTCGTTCACACCGACGTTGATACATTGACTCGGCAGTGTGGGACACTTGGCCAGGGAAAGTCTGGTAGATATGGCCATTATAGTATGTGGAGACTCTAGGTTGTGTCCTTCTAGAAACATACGTAAGGGCTAGGCCTAGTAGTGTGGATACCCGCATAGGAGTGGGGGGCCCGACCCACTGTCTCCGTTTGCCACTACGGATGTTCTTGGGAGTGAAGCTAGTTGCCCAAATAGGTGGAACTAAAATTCTGTGCATATAGAGTCATGTGTGTGAGTTGCACTGCATGGACATAAACATTAACCCACATAACAGAGTATTACATACCATGGAAACATCATTCAACCCTTACCCCTAAAGTATAAAGCTGTATGGGACAGTTTATACATTAGGCCTTGCAAAATGACCCCTTAGGATATAGGCTTGTGTGGGCAAGTCTATAAGTTAAGGTTATGCTTTATAATATCTTTTAAACTGCTTACAACCGACACTCTATCGTATAAATAAGAATTAGACTATTTATGCGATGGGAGACTTATAGAAGATCCCTTGGCATATGTATTCGTTTAGGAGATCATATAAGTTAAGATTCCATATTTCATTTTTGTTATGTTGAATCACTTACTGCTTATTCTATCTGATATATAGAATTGTTAGATTAGCTCCACCATCACCTGCCATTTTGTACTCTCCACTTTCATAGCTTCCCTTTCCTTCTCCTCGCTTTATGCTTAGGAGAATGGGGGGAGGGGAAGTGGATGATAAGGCTTAGTCTTTATGACTAATGGTTTTCGGACCACAACATTACAGGGGCTCCGGATGGGAGACAGGGACCAGAAGCACAGGGACCAGCACCAGTAGAGTACGGTGCGCATAGTGGTGGGTCGGTCTAGTACCGGAGAACTAGTGACCAGCTCTATGAGTGATTAGTGTTTCTTAGATCTTCTGCGAGAGATTGTTGTGAGGATTTGATGTACCGGGCTTAAGCCCATTTATTTTTCATTTGTATTGGTCTATCGCAGTACTCTCTCTTTTCTATATTCCTTGACTTGTTGTGATTTCTCATATTTATATGATGTTTGTTGACTTAATTATACTTCAGTTTATGATTACTACTCTCTCTTTGATAATCGAAAAGGCAACCAGAATCGGCATTTTGTAGTGGCGGCCTTCTCGAGTGTCGGTGCCACTGCAAAACGTCGATTCTAGGCAAAAGACCCCTGAGTTTGAAAAAGAAAAAATGGGGTCTTACAAGTTGTATCCGAGGAAATCTCGATCGAAAGATAAGTAGTCCACAAAAAAACCTTAGGACACCCCTGCGCGAGATTAGTTTGCGGACAAACTAGCTGCGGAAGCAATGATGTCCCCATATGGGAAATCAGATGTAGAAGTCCATTTTATCTCCTTCTTTTATTTCATTCGTACGCTATCTAACAATTGGAATTTTCCTTATATCCTGCGACGAACCCTACTCCATAGTAGGGGACACCTCAGGCTCCGAATATAGTTCCACTTCCGCCGGCTCTAGCTCCGTTTCAGCACACGGAGATTGGGCAAACACTGGCAGCCATTCTGGAGGCTTTTAGAGCTCAGCAAGACCTGGCTCCATAGCCAAATCCCGGGGCCCACTGGATGAGTGCCTTCCGGGGACTTTCTCCTCCATCCTACCTGGGGATGGAGTCGGTAGTTCTCATGGAGGAATGGTTAGATATCTTTTATGAGATGCTTACGGGGATTTGATGACCCACTAAGGAGGAGTTGCTTTGGCAGTCTCCTGCCTGGAGTCACATGGAAAGAGGTGGTGGAAGTCACAGCTGGACACCACTTTTGCGGATATGGATTGCGTAGATATTCCTTAGGGAGAGTTCAGAGCAGCACTTCTGGGACATTTCGTACCTAAATCTGCAATGGACGAGTTGGAGGATAGGTTTCTGCAGTTGAGGCAGTACAATAGGACAGTATTGTGGTATTACCAGGAGTTTACTCACCTAGCCCGCTATACAGACTCTTATTTGTTGGATGATGCTGGATATGCCAGGAGGTTCTATAAGAGGATGTATGATGACATGAGATAGGCCCTCCTCTTCGCCTCCGAGGGAAGCTTGGCCATGATTATGGAAATGGCTAAGAAAAGGGAAATACCTCATCTTACCATCAAGAGCCGGAAGAGACCGGCTGACGATCAAGTGATTTGAGGTCGTAGAGACCATCCTCGAGGCCAGGTCGTTGGGGAAAGAAGGAACGGGGATCAACCCCGTTAGGAGATTAGACAGGAGTAGTGTAACTAGGGGTTATTGGCTCCCCAACCCTTATAGATGCTGGAGATACCAAGGACAGCCGAGCAGGAACTGGTAATCTTCCAGTACAATCAGCCTAGACATTTCAAGAGGAATTATCCCATGAGGCGAGCACCCCCACCAGCACTTGAGGGTGCCCCACCTCCTTGACAGTTTGGTGGTCGAGGACACGATTGAGGATGGGGATATAAGGGCACAGGCCACAGGCCAGAGAGGGAGCATGTGTATGCTCTAGATCAGGCACAACCCCGGAACCCGGAGCAGGTTATAGCAGGTATGCCAGTACATTAAAATTCTTTCCTTCCTAAGAACTAGATTTCATAGACATAGGCTAGTTAGAAATTATGAAAAAAAAACTATAACTAGAACACTAAGACACTTAATTACCTCAGGCATAATTTTCATCAACGGCAAGCCCACTCACACACTCTTCGACACCGGTGCTTAACACTCGTTTGTGTCCGAATATTTCGTGAAAGGACTAGCTGGCGTGGAGAAATTCACAGGAAAGCGGATGAGGGTGCGTCTACCCGATGGATCAGAGATAATGACGTCTTCTCATTGCAATATGGAGTCGGAGATCGACGGGATGGCTTTTGAGGCACCAGCGATGATCCTAAGGATAGCAGACTATGATCTGATCCTGGGCATGACATAGTTGCACTTGAACCATGCCCAGATTGACAGCTTGGCGAATAGGATCACCGTGAGGCACGTGGACTCCTCTATTATTATCGAAGGTATTATACAAGCCCCCCACATATTATTATCATCTGTGCTGGCCGTCAAGGCCAACCTGCAGGGAGAAGAAGTTTATCAGGTTATTTCCGAGATGGTCGTCGCCAAGTATTCTATTTCAGATATTCTAGTGGTGCGGGACTTTGACGATGTATTTCCGGAGAAGCTACCAGGGCTACCCCTGCACCGGGAGAAGGACTTCCAGATTCAGCTCGTGTCTGTGGCTTAGCCGGCATCCAGAGCTCCTTACCGAATGGACCCGAAGGATTTGGTGGAATTTCGAAGCCAGATTCAAGAGTTAGTGGAAGCCAGGTTTGTCCGGCCTAGCTCTTCACCATGGGGAGCTCAGGTGCTATTCATCAAAAAGAAGGATGGGACACTTCGGCTGTGTATTGACTACCGAGCCCTGAACATGCTGACGGTCCGGAATACGTATCCCTTGCCAAGGATAGACGAGCTATTTGACCAGCTGGAGGGAGCTCATTGGTTCTCAAAGCTTGACCTGAGATCGGGGTACTACCAGCTACACATTCAGGAGGAGTACATCCCGAAGACGGCCTTCAGCACTAGATATGGACTGTACGAGTCTATCGTGATGCCCTTCGGGCTCACGACTGCACCCACCGTGTTCATGACCTTTATGAACCGGGTGTACGAAGAATATCTGGATGTCTTCGTCATCGTATTAATTGATGATATCCTTATTTATTCGAGGACTGACGAGGAGCACGCGAGGCATCTGGCTTTGACTTTGGAGCTCCGAGAGCATAAGATGTATGCTAAGTTCATCAAGTGCCAATTTTGGCTAAAGGAGGTGGCCTTTTTTGGCCATGTCATCAGTGGAGCAGGTTTGGTAGTAGATTCGTTGAAGGTCTAGATAGTACAAGATTGGCCACCGCTGAAGACGGCCACAGATGTATGGAGTTTCTTAGGACTTACCAATTATTACCGAAAGTTCGTAGAGGGGTTCTATCAGATTGCCCTCCCTCTTACGTCCCTGACGAAGAAGGGGTCTCCATTTATTTGGACGCCACGATGCGAGTCTGCCTTTTCGGAGCTGAAGGGTCGTCTTACCTCGGCTCCCATCCTTGCTCTTCCATAAGGGAAGTAAGGATTCCATGTGTACACAGATGCTTCCTATCAGGGGATGGGTGTCGTTCTGATGCAAAACGGGCATGTGATAGCCTACGCCTCCCGTTAGCTGAATAAACATGATATGAACTACCCGGTGCATGACTTGGAGATGGGGGTAGTTATATTTGCTCTAAAGATCTGGAGACAATACCTCTATGGTGTTCACTACGACATTTTATTGGTCCAAAATAATTTGAAGTACATAGACACACAGAAGGAGTTGAACATCAGGAAGAGATGTTGGGTGTAGTTTCTAATAGACTACGAGTACACCATGCACTTCCATTCTGGGAAAGGAAATGTGGTGGAAGATGCTCTGAACTGGAGAGCGAGTACGTATGAGCAGGCCCGTAGCTGATGGCCTTGGAGTTGGTTAAGTCATTTAAGGAGATGCAGATATCACTAGTGTCCTAGAATGATCCGGAGTTATATATGGAGTACATAGGATCGATGATTACCACTAATGATATTCGGGATCTCATCAGAGACGAGCAGAGGATGGATGAGAGAGGGGAGCCAATATTTAGGTCCTTGGAGGAAGGCACATGGAATTACTCCTTGAGGGATGGTCTCATATGTTTCAGAGGCAGGGTTTATATACCAGCAGGAGGACAGATTTTGAAGGACACCATGACAGAGGCTCACTACAGTAGATAATCCGTGCACTTGGTGATCACCAAGATGGCAGCAGGTTTGAAGACGACGATTTACTAGCCAGGCATGAAGAAGGACATTACGTATTTTGTGACGTATTGCGAGGCTTGCCAACTCGTAAAGGAAGAGTGCAAGAATCAGACCGGATTACTACAATAACTTCAGGTGCCGGAGTGGAAGTTTGAGGATATAACCATAGATTTCATACATGGGATACCCCGGTCTCATGCAGGGAATGACTCAATCTGGGTGATCCTGGACAGACTAACGAAGGTGGCCAGATTCATTCCAAGGGCGAAGGACTCTCCAGTCAGTGTATTAGTATGGAGATTCATCGAGCAGTTTTTGTACTATCATGGAGTACCCAGGACTGTCGTTTCAGATCGAGATGGGTGGTTTACGTCCAAGGAGTGGAGGTCAGTTTAGGCCTATCTGGGTTATCAGTTGACATTCAACATAACTTTTCACCCTTAGACCGATGGACAGACGGACCGCACCAACTGTACATTGGAAGATCTTCTGCGCCGATGTATTTTGGACCGCGACGAACCTTGGGAGAGATTGTTGCCGCTGATTGAGTTTTCATACAATAATAGCCATCAGTCCAGCATAGTCATGGCCCCTTATGAGGCATTATATAGACAGAGGTGCAGGACCCAACTATCATGGATTCAGGATGAGGATCCGCAGTCACTCGACTCGGAGTTTGTGGAGGATACTGATGCTCAGGTTAGATTGATCCGGGAAAGGATGTTGGAAGCCCAGAGCAAGCAAGATAAATATAAAAATGCGAGGCATCTTCAGGTTGAGTTCCAGGTGGGAGACCGAGTTTTCTTGAAAATACGGTCGATGCATGGAGTCTCGCGGGTTCGCGGGCGGAAGAAGCTCAGTCTGAGATATATGGGGCCTTACGGGACCCTGGAGCGGATCGGCCCCTTTGCTTATAGACTGGAGCTACTGCAGTAGTTAGCGGGATTTCATGACATCTTCCACGTCTCCTCACTATGGAGGGCTCTACTATTCCCTGAGCAACTGATTTCCACAGCCGACGGTCAGGTGGCCTCAGATCGATCAGTCGGCTTGGAGGCAATAAGAATCGATGACACGGCAGTGCGGGTCTTGCAATTTAAGAAGGTTCTTCTAGTCAAGGTTCTGTGGAGAAACCATGGGAAGGAGGAGCATACATGGGAGCCACAGGACTTGATGTAGCAAAAGTACCCGGAACTCTTCAAGACTGGTATACCTTAAACCTTAGGAATGATACAAATTTCTTTTATTTCAGTAGAAACCCCCCCCCCCCCCCCCCCCCCGTAGGCTTAAACTTAATTTCGGGGATGAAATTTTTATTTTTATATATTGGGATTTTTAACATCCCTCAAACAACTAGACCCTTAGGATTTTGTTTTATCATGACTAGGTAATGATAAAACCATCAGAAGCTCTAAACCAAGTGGGCAATGCCCAAGGTGAAAAAATCACCTTGGTTTGCCTATAGCAAATCCTCAACATTTAGACCTAAGGTTTGACTTTAGGGCTACAACTTGATCCCATGACCCAACCGCAACACCCCTAACACCTTGGGTAGTCAATAGCATCACTAAGGACCCACTGTGGGCAGTCAAAGGGGTTATGTTGACCTAAGTCAACCCTAACCTTAAATGGGTCAAACTAGCCTACTTAGGGTCAATTGACATTTCCTTAGCCAATTGGACCCCACCCATGCCCTCCCAACCCTAAAGTGAGGTCAATGAGTCACCAAGGACCCATTGGGGTCAACCCTATTGGCTAAGTTCACACAAGTCATCTCTAGCCCCAAAGTGGTCAAAGTGCCCTTACTAAGGGTCAAGTGACCTCCAAGGTGCCAAGTATACACTACCCAACCTTACCTAGACCTTAGGGGAGTCCAATGGTTCACCAAGGACCCATTGAAGACAACTCAAAAGGTCAAATTGACCTAGGTCAACCCTAGTCTAGGTTATGTCAAACCTAGCTCAAATGGGCAAACCTAAGCTTAAGCCCTCTTTCTATTTGGGCTAACCTTATTTCCATGAAAAGTATGGGTTAGTGGGCTGCGAATAGGCTGGAGTGGTTAACAAGGTCAACCTTGATTACTATGAGAGAGAAAACTCCAACTCCACTTTAATGGAGGAGAGGGAAATTGTGAAAGAGAGCCATTCATGGCCAAGGAGGCCAAGAGCCATTCTTCAATGGCTGATCCAACTCCCTATTCAATCCAGGAAGACAAGGGGGCCATTTTGGTGGCTGTTCATGGCAGAAATGGTGCTACCACACTATGGCTGAATTGTACCTTCAATGGCGATTAATGGCCATTGAAGCCTGGGCCGCTCCCTTCTACCCTTTATGGCTGGATTCAACTCCTCTAGGGAAGAGGAGTTTCCAGCCATTTCCTGGCTAGATTAAGCCCACATTTATCTCCCACCACCATGGTCGACATTCACCTTAAGGGGGCATTAATGGCCACCACCAGCTAGACCCCTCCCCTCCCCCCATTTTATCATTTTAAAAGCATCATAGGACTCCAAGCATTCATTTCCTCCCTTGCCCCGACGATCCCGAACTACTTCACTGTGCAGTTGCAGAACTCCGGCGACTTCTCAACCAGCAATGGCCACAAGCAAGTTCCTCCCCTTCATCTCTTACTATGGGTAAATCTTAGGATCTGTTAGGCCTAAGGACCGGGCTCAATTGAGCCTGATTGGTAGTTGAAAATTTCTGTATTTTTCCGTCAAAACTTACCTCTCGGGATCGCCGGAGTCGGCCCCTCCAGCGGCCGTGTCATCGCAAATTGATGGCCACCACTTTGTCGGAGGTGGTTGTGGTTGTAATGGCCGGCCAGGGAGGCGGCCGGGTGGCCGGAAGAGGCAGCTGGAAGTCAGCCCAGGTTCAATCAATCAAGTCCCTTGGCTAGAGGAGGAACACTATCCAGCAGCCGTCGGATCTTGCATCAAGATCTGTGCTGATCAATTTCAATCCTTTTAATTTTAATGTATTTTTTGTATTATAATAACAAACACTTTAGAAAATTAATGAAAAATACATAGAGGCTCTATATAAGGAAATGATCAACATGAAAATTATAGCTCTAGGAGTTAAATTTAATTTTAAACTGGTTTCAACAACTTTGGATAAGTGGTTTGACCACAACACTAATTTTGGTGCAACCTATACCTAGGTGTGACCAGTCACAAAATTATTGCCCACACCAAACAACTCACCCAAATACTTTGAAATTTAGGGCATTGGCTTTCAATAACCTTCCCCTCATACTGTAAAAAATCAGAATTTTTGGACAATAGTTTTGTATAGTTTTGTGAATAATTTAATAAATCATATGGAATTTAATTAGGTGCCTTAAATTCCTCGAAAACCTCCAAAATTTTGGTGGGTGATCTTGGGGGATAGTATAAGACTCCATATTTATTTTCATCACTTTTGGTGATGGTTTAGGTTGGAAGCAAGCAAACCCTAAGATGGCTCAATAAGGGGTAATTAAGTCATAGTACTTTTTGTGAGTTTAAGTTGTCAAATCACTTCAACAGAGGCTGAGACATTGACCACTAGTTTTTTATGACCTTGGACACCCTCCAATAGGAGATGAGGAGGATTTGGGTATATTTTCCCTAGGACCCAAGACCAAACCCTAAGGTTGGTCTTTGGGGGTTTGTGAAGGGCATGTGGTCAAATGCCCTTGTCTGAATTTGAAATTTGATAGAGATGACTCTTGGGTAGCTGAAGTCCTCTGGTGAAAATCTTAGTAGATTTAGAGATGGATAAACCCCTCAAAACCCTAATCCTAGTTTAGGTCACAATCCTTAAAATTGAAGGATATGTAATTAGGGCTAATACCAGTATTAGCCCTTATTAATTATGTTTTTATTATGACCTTAATATCCATTAGATGATTATGAAATTGGGGCAAAGAGAGTTTTAGACCATTATGATCATACAAGAATTTCATTTTACTTTTTAGATGTAAATTTCCTATACTTCACAAGTATATAAATACGGTAATATGATCAATTATAGATTTCCGAACTCTCTTTTATTGGAAAATTATGAAACTTGTTTAGAAGTGTTTCTATGTCAATATGCTCATATGGGAATTTTATTACAATTTATAGATGAATAGTTATTATACTTAGTTTAAACCTATTAACTTGGATTATTATGAAAAATCAAGTTTAGAGTTCATTATTCACTGATAAATTATGAAACAAGACTTGGAGTGTTTATATGTCTTTATGTTCCTCCTTGAATTTTCTCAAAATTATTAGAAGTATATTGGCAGTACTTGTCTCTTTAAAATGGTTAATGTAGGTTATGTTCAAAAATTATGTTTAGGGGTTTAAGTCTTACTGCAAATTTGGAGACCTTGAATTTACTGATAAGTAGTTGTCTTGTATTTATCATAATTTTGTGGAACATTTTGCATGCCTGAAAATAATACTTCATGTTCAAACTAAAGCATTTGGATCTTTTAGGAAATTAAATAAATTATAAAATAAATTAGGAAAATTATAAACTTCTAGATTTAGGCTAATCATGTCATGATATACCTCCAATAAATATTATATGGATTTTCGATGATAATTTGGAGTACCTCCCTTTGTATACATCATATAGCTTAGGAGAGTCTGCATTTAGTAAAAACTGCAGAAATCATAATATGGTGCAAAATGAACCTAGAGAGTAGGGATATTAGTGTATTGATCTGGTAAGTGAAATGAGTTCATCATCGGGAGTCGTGATTAGGAGTGGGAGGTTTGACTAGTGTGAAGAGGTGCTCGGGGTCGACGAAACATCGCCTTCCCCGTGGAGAGAGAAAGAGTCAAAATACACTAGGGTTAGATCCAGTACAACATTAAATGGATTGGGAGTTGGGAAACAACCAATAATAGTAAGTGCCTTGACAAAGAGAATGATGGGCTTCAGCTACCATCATAGTTCAAGTGCCCTTTGAGGGCCCTTCATGGGTTATACCGGGGCAGTACTTAGCTAACCTAAATAGTAGGAATAATAAACTTCAAGAGCAACTAGTATAACTAGGGTTTCACTTTCTCACACCCCTGTGTCTCGGGAAGTTAGTTTCACTATGATGTCCGGGCAGTAGGCTCGTTGGTTTATACATCAAGGTTGCATGTGAACAAAAAATTAGGTGGTGGGTCTTCGGTATTGGACGATCATTCACACCGACGTCGATACATTGACTCGGCAGTGTGGGACACTTGGACCGGGAAAGTCTGGTGGATATTGCAAGCAAAGTACGCGGAAACTCTAGGTTTTGTCCTTCTAGAGGCGTACGTAAGGTTTAGGCCTGGTAGTGTGAATACCCGCCTAGGAGTGGGGGGCCTAACCCATTGTCTCTATTTTACACTACGGAGGTTCCTGGGAGTGAAGCTAGCTGCCCAAATAGGGGAACTAAAGATCTATGGGCATAGAATAGTGTATGTGAGTTGCAATGCATGGACATAAACATTAACCCACATAACATAGTATTGCATACCATGACAACATCATTCAACCCTTAAAACTAGAGTATAAATCGGTATGGGACGGTTTAAACATTAGGCCTTGCAAAATGACCCCTTAGCATATATGCTTGTGTGGGCAACTCTATAAGTTAAGGTTATACTTTATAATATCTTTTAAACTGCTTACAACTAACACCCTATCATATAAATAGGAATGGGACTATTTATGCGATGGGAGCCTTGTAGAAGATCCCTTGGATTATGTGTTCGTTTAGGCGATCATATAAGTTAAGGTTCCATATTTCATTTTTGGTATGTTTAATCACTTACTGCTTATTCTATATGATACATAGAACTGTTAGATTAACTCCACCGTCACCTGCCATTTTGTACTCTCCACTTTCATAGCTTCCCTTTACTTCTCCCCGCTCAGTGCTTAGGAGTCATGGGGGAGGGTTAGGGTATGATAGGGCTTAGTCTTTATGACTAATGGTTTTCGGACCACAACATTACAGGGGATCCGGATGGTAGACAGGGACCAGCAGAATAGGGACCAGCACAAGCGGAGTACGGTGCGCATGGAGGTGTTCCCGTCTAGTACCGGAGCACTAGTGACCAGCTGCGTGAATGATCAGTATTTCTTATAGCTTCGGCAAGAGATTTTTGTAAGGATCTGATGTACCGGGCTTAAGCCCGTTTATATTTCATTTGTACTGTTCTATTGCAGTACTCTCTCTTTTCTATATTTATGGACATGTTGTGATTTCTCATTTTTATATGATGTTTGTGGACTCAATAATACTTCAGTTTATGATTACTACTCTCTTTTTGATGATCGAAAAGGCCGGTAGAATTGGCGTTTTATAGTGACACACTTCCTGAGTGTCGGTGCAACCGCAAAATGGTGATTCTGGGCATAACACCCTTGGGTTTGAAAAAGAAAAAAAAATTTGTTCTTACATAAGATCATACTTGTCCAAATTTATGTAGATGAAATAATCTTTGGGTCTTATGATGATAACCTTTGCAAGAATTTTGCCAAACATAGGCAAGGGAAATTTGAGATGAGCACTATGGGTGAGCTCAAGTACTTCTTGGGCCTCCAAGTAAGACAGTCTGAGGATTGATTATCCATCTCTCAATCTAAGTTCACTAGGGAATTAATTTAGAAATTTATTATGGAGATTGCTTCCATAATGAAAACTCCCATGGGATTAAGTATCTCAATAGAAAAGGATGAGACAGGGAAACCTGTTGATAAAACCATGTATAGAGGTATTGTTGGCTCCCTTCTCTATTTTACTACTAGTAGGTAATACATTATATATGATATATGTGTTTTTGCTAGATACTAGGCATGACCTAAGGAGTCTCACTATTCTACAGCTGAAAGAATTCTGAGATATAATGCACCAAAAATCATGAAAAGGAAGGATTGGAAGTTAACGCGCGATGCTAGTGTTACTGCCGGTGTTAGCCCTTGAATTAAATTGTCTAGCGTCTCGGGTATCTACCGCACGGAGAAAGAATGGTATCGCACGGGGATAGCAATCGACGTACTCAACGCTTTTGCCGAATAATTTAGTGACTACCGCGTGGCGGTAGTGACATATCGTGTTACGATAGCACTCGAGACACTCAATGCTCTCGACGAAGCATTGAGTGACTACTATGTGGCAGTAGTAAGCTAACGTGCGGTGATAGCTCGAGGCAAAGTACTTCTTGGCGGTAGTAAGTAAATGCGGGGCGGTAACTTGCTACATGGTGGTAAGGTGGAGATTACTTTGGGCGATAGAGCGATGTCCATTGGGCCAAGAGGCAACCACCTAAGATGCCAAGCGGTGGTACAAGATACTGCTCGACAGTATTTGATACCGCACGGCGGTAGCCTCCAGATATAAGTTGTACATGAGAATGAATTCTCATTGTTCTTTCTCTTAGTTTTTGAGGTTCATGAGAGAAAGAGTCCGGGGGTGTGCTTTGAAAGCTTGGTGAAGGAGATTCTATGGTCAGATTCACAAGCTAAAGCAATATCCACAGAGAGGAAGCTATGGTAATATTTCCATCCAAATCAAAAGAAAGATCATGGAGCCAAAATGAATTACGAGGCTAACGACTTTCTCCATGGACAAGTGAAGTCCTTACTTTGCATAGGTGCATGGAACCCCTCACTAAAAGGTGGAAAAGAGGGTGGTTTCTAACGGGTAGATCATTGTGATACCCGATAAAACTTGCATATAGATCCAGAATCAAAGTAAGAAATATGGATTCTGTGTGAAGGCTATCTGGACAGGTTGGTTTGGATTTGTTATGAATTGATTTGTGTGCTGGAGAAGACTCTATGGATAAAACATGTGGAATCCGAGTTCTAGATGGGTGCAGGATACTATATTGATAGTACTGGAGGTGATCTCCATGAAAATACCCAAAAATGGGGAAGAAGAGACTTCTATACCTACCGCACGGCGGTAGTACTACCGCCTGCGATAGCTTCCAATAAGAAAGTAGGCGTATCTCTGGTAGACCTGGGGTCATTTTTTGAAGCTTAGAGCCTTGTGGGTGCAGCTATGGTGGCCATACGAGCCAGCCTGTATGTTGTCGTGAAGCCTGTGTCGGAAAGACAAGGTGTGTAGCATCAAAAGTTGTGAGCCAGGAGATCCCAGCTATTGTCCATAAGCTTCATGATGATCATTGCAGGCTTATGTCCTAAAAACATGTGAGTGGAAACTGATGCTGAGAGCCTAGAGTGCCGAACAGAAAGGCCAGAGTGTCGAATGGGCAAATGGAAGCTGGCTTGCGTCTTATCATGGGTCTTGATTGCTTTGGCTTTCATCAATGACATGGCGATTTTAGCAACGGGAATAGTGCCGAGCTATAGCCTGCGTTATGTCACTCTGGGCTAGATTGCCTAAAGTAATTTGGTTTCGTCATTGGGATAATAAGATTCTTATGCCGTGTGCAGAAAAAGAATAGAAGGCTCAAGGATACCATCAAGTCTGGGACTATGGATAGTGTTGGTACCTGGGAAGTCCGGTACACAGAGTGAAAGTCTTTAGTTTTAAGGATAGCTAAATCACCTAAAAGTGGTGGGGACGAATAGGTTTCTTAGTCTCTTGTGGCTATCTTTAATTTTCCTTCTTTAAGTTCTTTGTGAGTTAGTAGTTTTCTGCTTTCAAGACACCACAAAGAGCACACATAGAATTATAGTGGTTCCCTAGATTATGGGTACGTCCACTTTCTTTCAAACCTTTCTAACATCTTGTTAGACAAGACAATTCTCCAATCTCGGCACCAAAGAGCTTACAACACGATCCCACAAGACCTCTCAGTCTCCTCTAAGACTTACAGCTAAGAAATAAAGACCTATAACTCAGTGATCCAAAAATCACTTACCTCAGGCCCAAAGGCCCTACAACTCAGGCTGGGAGAAAAGTCCTTCCTTAGAGAGAATGACTCTCATACAGTGCAAGCACAAAGGCCCTATCTATGATCCTAAGGATCTTATAACTTAAGCACAAGTGCCCTACAACTCAGAGAGAATGACTCTCCTATCTCGGACTCAAATGCACTACCTCAAATCCAAGCAGGATCAAACACTCAAGCCAAAGCCCTACCTCAGGCACACATGCCCTACCTAAGATCTCAATAGAATCCTACCACTCAGCCTTTATAGTTTCAGGATTACAGATCAGATCCAAAAGGATCCTACAGGATGAATGTGGGCTGGTGATGTGATTTGACACGAGAAATTTCTCTATGCCTAACTTCCTGGACTGAGAAAGTCTCAGCCCTACCTTCTTCACAACAACGAGAAACTGATCTTCAGATTGATTTGGCTTGTGTTGGAAGTGCTGCAACTAGGGTTTTTCCTTGGTTACTTCATGAGCTTAGATAAACTTAGCCTTAACTACTTGATCTCACCACGAGAAATTGTTCTTCAAAAATAACCTGCTGGAATTGATAAGTACCTGCAATTTGACTTGCTACTACCTGTGCAGATAAAATACAAGCCCCAACTTCTTCTCAGCAACAATAGTGTTGATCTTCAATAAAAAATTGCTTATGCTGGAAGTAACTTGTAGAACTCTGCTCTGTTTCTCCTTTCCTTCCTAGACTGAACCAGAAGCTCAATCCTAACTTCTTCTTCATAACTCCAAGAAAATGTTCTTCAGGATAGATCAGCTGGAACTGTGAAGAACTACAGCTAAGGTTATCCCTTCTTGACTCCGCTTCTTCAGAGAATCACTCTGCTCTTACTATTACAGGTGATAATTGAAACAACTTACTTATTTCAGCTTCTAGATGCTGCAGTTAAGGTGCGCCCTTGTTGTTACCTCTTTCCTCAAGGAAATACTATTAACATGTATGCTGGTGAAGACAGATGAAATAATAGTTCTAAGTAATCTTAAAACAGCTAACCTTGACTGCAAAAATCAGTTATCTCTACTTCTTCTTCTTCCTCAGAAAGTAAACTTTCTGAACTTGCTGGTGCAGGTAATAATGGCACCATCTATATCTTTGAACTCATAGATCTTAAGCTTGAACTTCTTCTTTAGGGCTCTGCAATAATGGCAAGGAAGAAGATAAAGTCTAGCTATCTTTTCCAAATTATATTCTCTTCGTTCTGAGCTTCCCATTTTCTATTCTACCGATCAATACTATTTTGACATGTGAGCCCCATTGAAGTTGACAGATGTAACTTGATCTTTTACAAGAAAAGTTTTCCTATTGGCCTGCGGTGCTATATGTCCTGTACCATAGCCATCCAACCACAATTTGAATTTTGTTTATTTTGTTTACTTTTGCTGACATCAGCTTCTGTGGATTTAGTCAAATTCAAGCTCTTTAGTATAGGCATTGAGTGAGCAACCATCACTCAACACCAAAACACTTAGACAAATTTTCAATCACTAGGCATTGAGTGAGTAAGCTTAACTCAATGCCAAAACACTTAGATAGATTTTTTGTCACTAGGCATTGAGTGAGAAAGCTTGACTCATCACCAAAACACAGACATATTTTCTATCACTAGGCGTTGAGTGACTAATCTTTACTCAACAACAAAATATTTGGATAGATTTTCTATCACGAGGTGTATAGTGAGTAAGCTTGACTCAATGCCAAAACAATTAGACAGATTTACAACCACTAGGCATTGAGTGAGTAAGATGAATCAACGCCAAAAAAAAGTCATATTTTATGTCACTAGGAATTGAGTGAGTAAGGTTGTCTCAATGCCAAAACACTTAGATAAATTTTTTGTCACTAGGCATTGAGTGAGTAAGCTTGAATAAATGCCAAAACACTTAAACAAATTTTTCGTCACTAGGCGTTGAGTGAGTAAGCTTGACTGAACGCCAAAAATCTTAGACAGTTTTTCTATCTATTCTTTCCTAGAGCTTTGAGTGAACACGATGCTTTCTTCACTAGCGTTGAGTTAGCCTTCATCACTCAATTCCATCTAGACTTTTGTAGTCTTAACTTCTTAGGCGCTGAGTGGGCATTCATCACTCGATGGTTCTTGACTGGAACATATTTCATTACTATCAAAGGCAAATCTTTGGCAACACTCGACGCCTTTGCTATATTCACTCGACGCCTTCTGTTATATGGCGTTGAGTGAGCTGTATTCACTCATTGCTCGGGGATTTGGTTGATTTTTATGCTTTTCCAATGTCAAAGCTTGATAACACATTACGCTTCTTAGCATATGGTGTTGAGTGAGCTTGCCTTACTCAACGCCTGTGGGCTTAAACCACATTTATTTGCATCTAGTTTGAGTGAGCTTGATTCACTCAATGCCTGTAGACTTGGCCACATTTATTTGCATATGACATTGAGTGAGCTGTACTCACTCAATTCTTGTGTACATAACCATATTTCTTTTCATCTGGGGTTGAGTGAGCTGTCCTCACTCAATGCCTATGGACATAAAGAGATTTCCTTTCTCCTTACATACCTACCATGTGACCACCTGTAACAATCACTTAGACAACTTGTCTAACCTTATTCCAAGCATCATCCTGCACATGATGAGCTTAAACAACATTAAATAACACTATGCTGTTAGTGTTGTGGGTGATGCCTCTTCTAATCAAGTCTAGGGAACATTGAGGGCAATATTCCCAAAAATCTCCCACTATTTGAGGAAGATAGAACACACAGTAATACTAAGAAGCATTGACATAAAAAACTTAATAATTTAATGCAGCTGTAAGCTATATCTGCTACATCTACTAGCTAATGCTACTTGAATTACTAGCATATCAATTCAATGTACTCCATTTCAATGCATTGACTCAACATGTTAAGTCAATGCATTCTCATACAATTTTAACAATTGCTCAAATAATATATACTCTCTTTTATCCCACTTGATACATAAATGGAGCACCATTAGAAGCACCCACCTCATAATATAAACTAAATCAATCATTGTTCAACATGTAGTCATTGCATTCCTCATACTACTTGAAACTTTCCAAGTAATATGAACTGACTCAACATGATTTAGTAATGTCAAGAAATTCTTCTACATCTCCAATCTCCCCCATTTCAAGTATTTCCACACCTCTCCCCCTTTTTGTCTTCTTCTATTGGCATATATCTTTTGAGGGAGGTGAAAGGATAAGGTACCAGAGAATTTATCTATCTATCCTAGCCAAAGACCCATGTTAATACCACTAAGGAATTTAGCCTAGTGATCAAACACTTGATTAAGAGTCATACATTTTGTGTTGATACACTGATACAATTCATAATTGTAACACTTGAGCTAGCTACTAAGATAGTTCTACTTGAGCCAATGCCACTCCATGTACCACTTAAAGCTTCTATAGAATGGAGCTGTAGTAAGGGAGGTGCTAGCTTTTTGTCTTGACCTGCAGTAGCATGTCTTTACAGCAGCAGTAGTGACTGCACAACAGCATCCATCCACTAGGGTTAATCTCCTCGTAATACTGTGTATAGTCTTGAGTACCTGCGAATCAGTTGTGTTGATTTTTTAACCACTATAGAGACTGGCTGCCTCTAAATAGGAAGATTTAATCCTACAACTCCTGGATTTGCTACCCCTCAACAAGAGCATATTCTTTCATTCCCTTTTACTGGACACTTGAGTCCATCTTAGTCTTTATACCACCTGATAATACTTGAGAGTCTTGATATCAAATGTCAGACTTGACACTCTTGATACCATATTGGAGACTTGTCCCTCAACCTTGTAGGTGTTTAACTTGACTTCATCTAGTGTCTTAGCAAAGATGTATACCACTTGCTGTTTTGTGGAGACAAACTCAAGACCTATGTCTGTCTTCTCTACATGCCCCCTAATAGAATGATACCTAATACTTATGCATAATCCTTGAGTTGATGTTGGATTCATAACAACTGTGCATAATAGCTCCATGCAGAGATATATTCTGATTCTGTAGTTGAGATTGCAAGACTTGTTTGTTTCTTGCTGCTCCAATGACCTTAGCCTACTCTCTTTGAATAGACAAGTTCCATCCTTGTTTTTCCTATATTCCTTACACTCTATGGTGGAGGTGCTTCTTCTCACCTATTCTCCTTTTAGCTGACTGGGCAGTTAGCACTAGCATGTCTAGCCTTGCTACAATAATAACATATAATGTTAGAGAAATATGTATTCTAGGTTTAAGATCATACATGTCTCCTTTGGAGAGCATTTTACTAGATTTTTTGTGTTCTTTCTTATAATGTGAGGAGGTGGAAGATTTGTTCTTTCATTGCATTCACTTTTAGCTGAGCCATACCTCTTTCAGTGACCAACCACTTTGAAGTCTCCTCATACTGAGCCAGATCTCTTTAACTTCTTTAGCAATAGATTTTTCGTTGGCTCTAGATACCTGACTGTTCGAGTTGGTTGTATACTACTTGGACTATTTTGTCTCATTTTTATACCTTATCTGCTTGCACAAAATACTTCTTCTTGATCATGGCCATCTCCCATTTCCTTCTCCCACTTTATGAATTCAAATAGGATAAGGAGATCTTAGCCTGATATATCTTTTCATCAAGATGGATCACTATCCTTTGAAGCATCAATAGTCATTTCAATGACACTCTCATTATCTTAAGAAGGGAGAATTGTTGGAATCTCTCCATTAATATTAGCATTGTACATAGAGACATAGCTGACCTTCAGTACTATTGATGATCTATTTGGAGCATAAGATTCTCTAACCACAATTCTCTAGGCAAGACTTAAGCTTTCCAGCTTACTAGACTGTACTAGGTTTCCCTTTGCATTTACACTGATCTTGTACAACCTTACTTTTAGTTACCATTTTAGCTACCTCAACTAAATTGTTTTCTGATTTGTATCCACTGACATGGACATCCCTTGCTATAGGTTCAGATAATATTGAACCATGAGCATACATTTCTCTTCTGGTATCCTCAGAAGAGTCTAACAGATGAGGATACCACTTGAGAAACTTTTCGGCTGAGCTTTATGTGCTTCTTCCTTGCTACTATAAGAGAGCTACTTCTAGTGCTTTCCTCAGTGATGAGTACAACCTACTTGTTCTTCTCCTCACTATTCTGCTGAAGTTGTAGCAGTACTATGTTCCATTAGTTAAACATCTTAGGGCTTCAAAGCTAGTTTCTGCTGGTCTGATTATCTAATCAGATACCACTTGAAGGACATTACCCAACATATGTGTGCTTTATCCACTTTAAGGAATGCATACAACATAGCACAATCCTCTTCCTTTTGGGCAGTAGGAGGAGTAATCTTGATGGTCTGTTTCTCCATCTCCAACTTCACAACTGTATATCTTAGGTCCATTTCTCACTAGAGTATTAACATTGAGATAACACCCTTGTTCTAGTCCTAAGTATGAACAATCCTCTATCTAAATACCACATGGGGGAATTGGCACTTGGAATATCCTACAAAATAGAGTTTACCTTACCTTAGGACCCCAATAATTATAAGGACCTAGTTTTGATTAGCATAAAAATGTACATGCCTTCCTGCAGATTTTCTGACAAGAAAACTAACACTAGCTCTGTCATGAAGACATACCCTTGCCCTTGAAACACTAGAGTTCTACCAACAATCTATGGAAATGCGGCCCACTTTGCCACAACAATAACACTCATGGATATAATATCTCCTCTTCTAAACATTCTTTGAAGAGTGCAAGCCACCACTAGCTGCCTGTTTAGAGGGGAGTGTTGTAGCCTTCTTCTAGTTTCTCTCAGCAAGAATCTGATTAAAGGTGAGTTTGCTAGTAGAAGTACTTGGCTTACTCAGAGTTTCATTAACAAAAATCTTATTTGTAGTTGGCATGCTATTAATGGCGTTAGAGCTAGCCAAGTTATCGCTGAAAGATCATGAGAATAGGCCACTGCCATATCCTTGTGTGTAGGGGCCAAAGCACCAAATATAAATGGTCCATGATGGGTCATTTGGACTTCTTCTTAGGGAGCCTTCTATGAACTAAAACCCATGCCCTTCCTTCTTCCTTTGCAAGGTACACTTGTACTCTTACAAGAAGAATTCCCATTCTTCTAGTGATAATACATGTAGTCTTGGTCATAAATGTTGGAAGGAAGGATTACCTTGTGAAAGGTGGCCTGAGGCACTACATGAGCCTTGACTTTCCCTTTGGAATGACCAACTCTATAATTCAATTTACACCTTGTGCCACTCTCATTTTTTGAGAGGTAAAGGAGTCAATTAGTGGCAGCAGAATTTTGAGCTTATTAAATTCAACAACAATTTTTCTCTCCTTTAGGAGCTTCTCTTCAAGATCCAAGATGATCTTGTGTTGGAACACCCTATTACTAATTTGGGCAAGGATCACTATGTTTTTAGGAAATCAGTTTGACCTAGATGTATAGTTGAAAAGGTCAAGTTAGAATGAGTCTAGGGCGTAGAACATAGGTTTGAAGCTGCCTCCATGACCATTCATTGTTCAAGACTTAGAGCTGAGGCAAAGACAGTTTTCGCCGTGCTCAGATCGACGAAACGTCGAACTCTGTTCGACACTCTTTGAGCTCAACTCTGCTAAGTCGTCGAAATTCGATCGACGAACTTCGAGCTCAGATCGACGATCTGCCTTCAGCTTGTTTCCAAGTCACTGAGCTCAGTTCGACGATCGTAGAGCTCAGGTCGGCGTTTTCTGTCTGATGTTCAATCAAATCTATGAGCTCAGGTCGACGATCGTAGAGCTCAGATCGACGTTTTTCTGAGAGATTGACAACTTTGAGGATTAAAATTCAGTCAGCTTTTGGAATGTTTTTCAAATTCTCTCAGCATTTATTTCAAGTGATTTGCTAGCCGTTTTCATTTATTCTGGAGCAAGTTTCATGGGATTTCTCAGAGAATGTCGATTGGACTTTCCTCCTAAAGACAAAACATTTATGGAAGACATTTAGTGACTGCTAACGGCTATCTTGGACAAAAGATCATCAGAGAATAAACATCCTACAGCAGATCAAGAGAGAAAAAAATCTATCTATCACTCAATACAGACATACACAGATAGTCAGAAAAACTCAGAGGAAAATCAAGTGATCAATCCTGAAGAGTTTGATTGAAAATTAGCATACTGTAAAGTGTTCATAGCTTCAACATCAAAGACTCCACACATCTCACATTTCAGCCTCTGCTGAAATCATCTTCTGCTGCAGATCTGAAGCTTCTGAAGGCCTATCACCCTATTAAAGCTCTCATCTTTGAACCATCTACATCTCAGGGGGAGCTTTGACAACACAATCAATCCACTAAGTCTTCTCTCAGTGATTAAGACAGAGAAGACAACTTCACCTCTTCCTTTTTCTTTTCCTGCTGTAAAAGGGTTATCAAAACTCCCTTCAAAAGTCTTGAATCTGGTTCTGAGAGCGTTGTCAAAACTCAGTGGTGGCAAGACACCTGATCAAAAAATCCAGTTTGGTTTTTGAGCACCTTATCAAAATCTCATTAGTGCCCAGGACACTTGATCAACTCATCCTGAAGTGGATTCCTACCAAGGGTGGTAGAAGAGTGGATGTACCCAGGTTTTTGGGGAACCACTATAGTTCCTTGTGTCTTCTGGTTTCTTGTGCATATTCTTTGCTGTGTGCTGTGGTTTTTATTTTACTGCTTTAGTTTTATTTCTACGTCAAAGCACCTTACACCTATACATAAATTAAGCCTTTACTGCTGTGCAATTTTAAATTGTAAATTTACTTTAAAATACTCTATTCACCCCCCCCCCCCCTCTAGAGTTAAGATAGATCTTACCCTCCCTTTCAATTGGTATCAGAGGGAGGTTTGTTGTTCATACAGGCTAACACCTGAACCAAAATATCCTTGATAAGATCAATCTTTTAAGAGGGTTATTTTCATTATATTTAATTTTATATAAAGACATGGCACAAAACAAAGATTAATCAAGCACCAGGCCTCCAGTGTGCAATCTATCCAAGTTTGCACTTTGGAAAGCAAGGATTAGACTTTATAAGAATTCTATTGATGAAGACATATTTAATTCTGTTTTGACACTATGCCCAAGTCCACCAGCAAACACAAGTACAAGTGTTGTTCCACCTCCTTCAGGAACAGATGCTGAAATAAAGAAGTGGAAGACTGTAGATGCCAAGGCCATGAATATCTTAGCTCAGACAATGTCTGATGAGATATTTCAGAAGGTAGCTGAATGCAACTCAGCCAAAGAAATTTGGGACAAACTTTCTGAGATTGTCTCAGGATCTACTGATGAGAGAAAAGACAGAAGATCCTATCTCATATCCCAATATGAGAACTTCAAGAAAGGAGAAGCTGAGTCAGTTGCAGATATGTACAACAGACTAAGTCTGATTGTCAATGAGTTAAAGACTCAGGATAAAGAAATCTCATTGACTGAGCTGAATGACAAAATCCTAATGTGCTTCCCCAACACTTGGGATTCAAGAATCTGGCCAATCAAAGATGCCAGAAGTCTAAATGAGATTACAACTTAATCTCTCCTGGGCAAGCTCAAATCTTATGAGCTGCTCATTAAAAATCGAGAAGAAGAACAAAAGGCTACTTCTCCAGTCATCAGAAATAGGAAGACCATAGCCTTCAAAGCTACAGAAGAGGAGCCTGAAGATAAAGCTACAGGAAATGATGAGCTCCTAAGTCTACTGGCCAAAAGATTCTACAAAATGGCCAGAAAAGACTTCAGAAAGAGATCATACAAGGGACATGATAAGCCAAGGTATGATAAATCAAATAACAACAAAGACATTATATATTTTTATTGCAGGAAACCAGGCCATATTGTGCTTGACTGTCCAGAAAACAAAAACAAGGACAAGAAGAATAGAAGAGAAAGAAGAAAGGAGAAAGAATTCAAGAAGTACACCTCAGACAAACCCTCCTACAATAAGAACACACATACAAGGAAGGGATTTGTTGCTGAGATATGGAGTGAAACTGAAGAGGATTCTGAAGCCTCATCCAGCTCCAGTGATGATGAGGATGATGCTGATGAAAAGGAATTTTGCATGATGGTTATCAATGCCTCTCAAACAGATTCAGAAGCAGAAGAGTCAGAATCAGATTCAGAAGTTCAACTAGAAGAAGATCAGGTAATCAATTCATTTGATTTCAGTTCTGAGGACTTTAGACATGAGTTTAAAGTACTATGCCTAGATCTGTTGGAGTCTGAGAAGGAAATCACTTCCCTCAGAAAACAACTGTCTGAGTATAACACTTTAAAATCAGAGAACCTCAAACTCTCTAAAGAGTTAGAATGCTATAGGGAGGAGATAGCTTCACTGAAGAGTGAACTATCCAAGGCCAAGCAGTTTGAAGAATCCATTAATGGGAGAAATATCAAACTGATGGATATCACAAGCACAGTGAACTCTAGACTTAATAGTACACTGGGCTTGGGAGCTTCATTCTAGCCAGCCTATAGTTCTGACAACTCCAATCAAATTTATCTCTGATAAAGGGAAGGAAGTTGTAGAGGTAGCTAGGAAGAATGTAGATTTGCCAAAGAAAGATATAGTTCAACAGAATGCATCGAATAGAGCTCGACGATCGTCGAACGGCGCTCGACGATCCAAGAAACGATCATCGAACTCAGCTCAACGACACCTGAACTCTGAACTCCAGGACAGTCGATCTTCGAACAGAGATCGACGATCTGACCAAAGATCGTCGACCTCAGATCGACGATCGTTTAACAGAGATCAGGACTTTGAACAATCCTTCAAAGGTACATCTAGATTCAATCCTAGAAGTCCTACATCCCAAGGTTTCAACCCCTATACTGAATGGATAGTACCTCCTAGGAGATTCCATCCTGAAGGTTATAAGAGTCAACCTGGGTTGTCTTTCATTTATGAATTTAAGGGATATCAACCTAGGCCCAAGGTAAACTGGGTCAAAAACATATAAGCTGTTTATGTGCAGGTGAAGACCTATCCAACATCAAACCAGCCATGATATCTGGATAGTGGGTTCTCAAAGCACATGATGGGGAACAAGGACCACTTCACATCCTTTAAAGCCAAGCTTGGACCCAAAGTAATCTTTGGTGATTCAAACTTTGGAACAACAAAAGGATATGGTGCAGTCCAAATTGTAATAGTCACCTTCAAGAAAGTAGCTTATGTTGAAGGACTCAAGCATAACTTGATAAGTATCAGTCAACTTTGTGATGAAGGATATCAAGTGACTTTCAACAAAGCTATATGCAAGGTCAAGTCAGAGGACAATACAACTATGTTAACAGGTAACAGAAAAGGTAACATTTACTTAGTAGATTTTCATTCATCTAAAGTAGATATTTGCCTGTTCAATTCTATATCTAGACCTAATATTCTATGGCACAATAGACTTGGACATATTAACCTTAGAACCATTGCTAGGCTATCCAAGGACAACCTTGTTAGAGGACTACCTTCTAGAAGGAAGGACTTTGCAAGGCTTGTCAATTAGGCAAGCAAACTAAAAATAGTTTTAAGTCACTTAACAAGAGTGATTCACCTAGGATTTTTTATCTGTTACACATGGATCTTTTTGGACCCATTACAGTACAAAGCCTAGGAGGGAAATCCTACACTTTAGTGGTTGTAGATGACTTCTCAAGATTCACATGGGTGTTCTTTCTGAGGAAGAAGTCTGATAACTTCAAATGTTTGACAGAGTTTCTCAAATGTATACAGAGTGAGTTCAACACTCATATTGCCCTTATCAGAAGTGATCATGGGATAGAGTTTGATTCTCTTCTTATGCAAGAGTTCTGTCAGAGTGAAGGGATCAAGCATACATTCTCAGCTCCTAGAACTCCTCAACAAAATGGGGTTGCAGAAAAGAAAAATAGAACACTAATTGAATCAGCAACTACATTGTTGCCAGATGCCCACATTCCTCTATCCTTTTCGGCTGAGGCAGTGAACACCTCCAACTATGTACTGAATAGAAGTTTGATACATAAACTGAAGGGCAAGACTCCCTATGAATTACTCAAAGGGAAGAAACCTAAAGTAGATTACTTCAAAATCTTTGGTTGCATTTGTTATATTCACAACAATGACAAGAGATATATAGCAAAATTTCAAGCAAAAGCTGATGAAGGAGTGTTTCTGGGATACTCCATGATCAGTAAAGCTTTTAGGGTTTATAATAAAACTACTATAATAATAGAAGAATCGGTTCATATTTCTTTTGATGAAACTAATATGTCTTTCAAGGAGAAGAATGCTTCTACCATAGAATATTTGCAGGTACATTCTCTTGCTAAAGACTTGGACAGATTGCAAGTTACTAAAAAGGATGAAAGTAGTGAAGATGAAGAAGCTGCTCAACATCTGGAAGAAAATCTTCTGGAAGAGCCAGTTACTGTTCCACAAGAGGAAACAACAACACAGGTTGGTGAACAATCGACACCCCATGTTGATTTAGTAACATCAAGAGATCATCCAATCTCCCAAATGATTGGAAACATCTCAGCTGGTGTGCAAACCAGAAATCAGGTCAACCAAAACCTGATGCACACTTGCTTTCTCTCTCAAATTGAACCTCAATCCATTCAAGATGCAGAGCAAGATCCACACTGGATCATTGCTATGCAAGAGAAGTTGCATCAATTTGAAAGAAACAAAGTCTGGGAACTAGTCCCTAAGCCAAAGGATCATTCCATTGTTGGAATAAAATGGGTGTTCAGAAACAAATTGGATGATCAAGGAATTATTGTAAGGAACAAGGCAAGGCTAGTTGCTCAATGATATTCTCAAGAAGAGGGGATAGACTATGACCAGACCTTTGCATCAGTTGCAAGGTTAGAGGCCATAAGAATCTTCCTGGCTTATGCAACTCACAAGGGATTCAAAGTCTACCAAATGGATGTGAAGAGTGCTTTTCTCAATGGGGAGATCAAAGAAGAAGTCAATGTCAGACAACCCCCAGGTTTGTCTCTCCAACTCATCCTGATTATGTTTTCAAACTGCATAAAGCATTATATGGTCTAAAGAAAGCTCCTAGAGCATGGTATGAGTCCCTAGCATGCTTTCTTCTGGAAAATGATTTTATTATGGGGAGAGTAGACCAAACTCTTTTTATTAGAACCCATAAGTCCCATACCCTACTAGTACAAATTTATGTAGATGATATTATATTTGGTTCTACTGATTCAAACTTGTGCAAAAAGTTTTCCTAGCTTATGCACTCTAAATTTGAAATGAGTAGCATGGGTGAGCTATCCTTCTTCTTAGTATTGCAAGTCAAACAACATGCTGAAGGCATATTTATTTCTCAAACCAAGTATGCAAAAGAACTGGTTAAGAAATTTTGTATGTCTGATGCATCATGTATGAAAACACCCATGCCTACCAATACTGTATTGGATGCTGATGAACATGGGAAACCAGTTGATCAGACAACATATAGAGCAATGATTGGCTCTTTATTGTACCTTATAACTAGTAGGCCTGATATAATGTTTGCTACATGTATATCTGCTAGATTCCAAGTTAGCCCTAGAGAGTCACACTTAACTTTAGTAAAGAGGATTCTTAGGTATGTTAAAAGCTGTCCAAATCTAGGTCTCTGGTATCCAAAAGATTCAGCATTTGACTTAACTGGATTTTCAGATGCTGATTATGCTGGATGTAGAACAGACAGGAAAAGCACCAGTGGAACTTGTCAGTTTGTTGGTGATAGACTTGTCTCATGGTTTTGTAAGAAACAAACATCTGTGTCAACTTCAACTGCTGAAGCTGAATATATGGCTGCAGGTAGTTGTTGTTCACAAATCTTATGGATTCAAAATCAACTCCTAGACTATGGTTACAACTTAGAGAAGTCTAAAATATTTTGTGACAACACCAATGCTATTTCCATTGAACAAAATACAGTCCTCCATAGTAGGACAAAACACATAGAAATTAGGAATCATTTTCTAAGGGATAATGATGAGAAAAATAAAATTGAACTTCAATATATCCCAACTGATTTGCAAAGGGGAGATATTTTCACCAAGCCTTTCGATGAAAAGAAACACAACTTCTTCCTCAATCAGTTAGGCATGTTAGATGGAGGAAGCCTAAAATAAATTACAAGATTTTGAAAAGCTAAAAACAGACCAAGATTAGGCTAAAAACTCATTTCTTTTTGTGTCTGTAGGATAGTTTCTGTCTCTGAACTGCGCTCGACGTTTTCCCAAGAAATCGTCGAACGTCGATCGTTGGTTTCCCGAAAAACATCGAACGGAGATTGACGTTTTCCCAAAACGTCGACCAGAGTTCAGAGCTTGTCAGATAGTTGTATACTATCTCTTTCAGGCCTTCGATCGTCGAACTGAGCTCGACGTTCTCTAGATCGTCGAACTGAGATCTACGATGTTGAAGACATTTCTGCTTCCCTTAGGAGTCCTAATCGTCGAACGGAGATCGACGATCCTTCCTTTTTCGCGTCGAACCCTAATATAAAATCATTTTTCGGCCGCCGTTCGTCGTTTACGCTTTCATACTCTCTGCAAATTTTTCTCTTTCCCTCCAAACTCTCTACACTTTGTCGTGTTTGTTGAATCTTTGCAGGTACAGATGGCAGTGTCGGTCGCCGCTCTTTCCAAAATGAAATTTGATACAGGTTTTGACATAGATATGAACTCCTTCGATGGCAGCGATCAGCGGTTCAAAGATATTTTGAATCTTTTCCGCGAATAGCAGTTAGTTCAGTTGATGACCACCAGAATAAATATTGCAGCAGATGAAATAAAGGAATGGATTTTTATTGCTATAACTGAGAATGAAAATACTATTGTCGGCACGATCAACGGGACTAAGGTACCATTGTCCCCTAATCTTTTGATAGAAGTATTCGCCTTAAGTACTGGGAATGACTCCATTGATTTGTTTGGAGAGGAATATGATTCGTTGTTAGATCGAATGGCTCACTCTGCTGTGAACCCTAATAAGCTTTTGAAAAGGAATCTATCAATTGAATTTCAATTTTTGGCTGATGTTGTGGGAAAAGTGCTTCTGGCAAAGCACTCAGCTCATGATACCATCTTAAGGTATCAGTTTTGCTTAATGGGAGCTATTGTTGACAAGAAACATTTGGATTGGGGGTCTATCTTCTTTGACTTGCTCAAGAAGAAAATCAACAAAGGTTGTGTATTCTTTGGAAGGATTCTAGGGGTTTTCTTTCATTCCAGGTGTCCTGATTTATTGGTTTCAAAGGGTATGCACATCAATGCATCCAAAAGGCTCACCTGTGCCCTTTTCAGCAAATGGGACAGGCATATTATCAACCCTAACAGGGCTGCTGCAGCAACATCTACTTCAGGCACAAGGACTGCTTCAGTCTCTTCCCCTGCAGCAACACTTGCCCTCATTGAGAGACTGTCTGCCTCCTCCTCTGCTCCTCCTTCTCCTCCTCCTATTGTTTCTGCCTTACCTTCCTCATCAACCATCTAATCAGCCATCTCCTCCCCCATCACAATTTCATCACCTATTTCTCCTCCTCCATCCACCACCTCAGAACCATTACATCCTTTGTACTACTATCCATCTATTGAATCTTCCATACCATCTTTCATCATTGTGGATGACTCCTTCATGGATGTTTCCCCCTCCTCACCTCTTGAGCCTCCATCATCCTCCTCTTACCAATAGCTCCTCAATGACATCCTTGATCAACCATCTTTCTCACCATCCATCTCCACACCTATATCATCTATCTCCACCATCCCAATATCTCAGCCATCCATCCCTCCATTCTCATCCTCACCTCATGCAGCCATTCCATCAGCTCAAGCCATATCTTCCTTCACCTATACTCAAGTATCCCTTGAGCAAGTGGATATTTCTGATCTGGCAGATAGGCTTTATGGGATACTGGCCCCCAAGTTAGTAGCCTTGCTGGAGACCTCCTTGTCTCCACTCCTAAACTCTATCCAGGAGATATCTAACAGACTGTCAGCTCTCTCCTCTCCTCAGGAAATTCCTTCATTAGGGTGCCTTGATCCAGCCCTCCCTACATCAAGCCAAGGGGAGATGCCTCATGAAGCTCATGAAGCTGAAGAAGTGCCTGCTGCTGCTGCTCTAATTCCAATGTTTACAGTGGACCTCAGGTCACTGTTGAGTGATTTTGATTCTCTTCACAAAAGATTTTCACCAGTTCAGCAAGTTGAAGACCTTACTAAGGCCATTGTGCCTATTTTAGAATGTGATCCCAATCTGATTGCATCTTATGTCAACTCTTTTAAGGCTGTGGATGTTGTTGTTTCTGTTTGTACTAATGTTGCTGCATATGTTATATCTGTTGGTTCTATAGACATTGAAATGCTGTCTGTTGATAGGCCTGCTGTTACTGATAATTCTGCTGATGAAGAATTGGCCAAATTTTTGGAAGTGCAAGTATCTGAGACTCCTGCTATCTCATTTGCTCCTGTTGAGAGTACTGCTGAGATTTCTGCTGTTGTATCAACACCTCCTGCCCCTGTCATTTCTAAGAAATCCAAAGTTCAAGAGGAATATATCGAAAGTATCGATGATTTGTATGACAGACCTCAAAGTTCTGAAAGTGATCAATTCAATACAGAATCATATGATTCTTCTAGTACTATTGTAAAGAAAAGGAAAGCAAGAAGCAAGTTCATGATGAAGGTCCCTCCTGCTAAGGCCAAGGATGCTAATGATATACCCTACTATATTCTACATGATTGCCAGATAACTGAACTATGGATGCAATATTCTAAAAACAAACTAAAGGCCATGAAGAAGAAAAGAAAGTTTGATAAGTATGAGAAAGGTTCATCCCAGTTTCAGCCTCCTCCTCCTCCTCCTCCAGATTCAGGATCAGGTGGAGGCTCAGCTTCTCTAACCTCTGCTCCAAAGCAAAGCCCCTCCCAATCTTCACAAAGATATCATCCCAGAGGGCAATATCAAAGAGGTTATCAGTCCAGAAGGGGATAATATAGAGGTAATCAAAGAGATCACAGGATTCAATCAAGACATCAAAGGGAAGGACAAAGGCATTTGGACTCATCTCAAGGTCCTTTCCCTTATAAGCTCAGAGAAACTGTTGATGCAAGGACTATTGCTGCTTCAGAAACTTTTAATAGATATGAACCTGCAATCCCTTTTGAAGATCCAGAGAACAATCCTTTATTTTGGACTGCTAGGATGAAAGAACTTGCTGCCTTAGATCAGTTGAAGAAGGTCAGAGAGCAAGGAAAAGACACCTCCAACATCACTACCTTGTCAGAGCAAAGAAAAGCAGAATTGGAAAGATATGCCTCAAGGAAGTTCTTTGACCGAGAGGATTACATGAAACTGCATCTTGAGGCTGTGGTTCCCAGGGCAAGATCTCAAACCTCCTTAGGTGCAGAGGATGACAGAAGGTCAAAGAAAGAAGCACTCAATCCCAACAGGGAAATCTTGTTTAAGAAAGGAAGTGAAAAGAAGTGATCTCCGTAAGCAGACAGTTCATTCTTTTTAAAACTCTTGTTGATGTTCTATCTGAATGCTGCTATGCTGCTTGTTCTGCTCTGTTGCTTTAATTCTTTTTGCTTGTCTGTATTTGCTTTTGTATTTATTTCTGAGCTATGTAAATAGTAATTCTAACCCAAATAGAGGGAGATTGTTGGAACACCCTATTACTAATTTGGGCAAGAATCACTATGTTTTTAGGAAATCAGTTTGACCTAGATGTATAGTTGAAAAGGTCAAGTTAGAATGAGTCTAGGGCTTGGAACTTAGGTTTGAAGCTGCCCCCAGGACCATTAATTGTTCAAGACTTAGAGCTGAGGCAAAGACAGTTTTCGTCGAGCTCAGGTTGACGAAACGTCGATCTCCGTTCGACGCTCTCTGAGCTCAACTCTGCTAAGTCGTCGAACTCTGGTCGATGATCTTTGAGCTCAGATCGACGATCTGCCTTCAGCTTGTTTCCAAGTCCCTGAGCTCAGTTCGACGATCGTAGAGCTCAGGTCAACGTTTTCTATCTGATGTTCAATCCAATCTCTAAGCTCAGGTCGACGATCATAGAGCTCAGATCGACGTTTTTCTGAGAGATTGATGACTTTGAGGATTCAAATTCAGTTAGCTTTTGGAATGTTTTTCAAATTCTCTCAGCATTTATATCAAGAGATTTGCTAGCCGTTTTCATTTATTCTGGAGCAAGTTTCAAGGGATTTCTCAGAAAATGTCTATTGGACTTTCCTCCTGAATACAAAACATTTATGGAAGACATTTATTGACTGCTAACAGCTATCTTGGACAAAGGATCATCAGAGAATAAAACATCCTACAGCAGATCAAGAGAGAAAAAAATCTATCTATCACTCAATACAAAAATACACAGATAGTCAGAAAAACTCAGAGGAAAATCAAGTGATCAATACTGAAGAATTTGATTGAAAATTAGCATACTATAAAGTGTTCATAGCTTCAACATCAAAGACTCCAGACAACTCACATTTCAGCCTCTGCTGAAATCATCTTCTGCTAGAGATCTGAAGCTTGTGAAGGCTTATCACCCTAGCAAAGCTCTCATCTCTGAACCATTTACATCTCAGGGGGAGCTTTGACAAAATAATCAATCCACTATGTCTTCTCTCAGTGATTGAGACAGCGAAGACAACTTCACCTCTTCATTTTTCTTTTCCTGCTGTAAAAGGGTTATCAAAACTCCCTTCAAAAGTCTTGAATCTGGTTTTGAGAGCCTTGTCAAAACTCAGTGGTGGCAAGACACCTGATAAAAAAATCCAGTTTAGTTTTTGAGCACCTTATCAAAAGCTCTTTGGTGCCCAGGTCACCTGATCAACTCATCCTGTAGTGGATTCCTACCAAGGGTGGTAGAAGAGTGGATTTACCCAGGTTTTTGGGGAACCACTATAGTTCCTTGTGTCTTCTGGTTTCTTGTGCATATTCTTTGCTATGTGCTTTGGTTTTTATTTTACTTCTTTAGTTTTATTTCTACATCAAAGCACCTTACACCTATACATAAATTAAGCCTTTACTGCTGTGCAATTTTAAATTGTAAATTTACTTTAAAATACTCTATTCACCCCCCCCCCCTCTAGAGTTAAGATAGATCTTACCCTCACTTTCATCTTGTTCTTCTGTCTTATGATCTAAATTTAGATGATTGAGATGACCTTAAGTTGATTGACTTCCCTCACTTTTTGATCCAGCAGGGATGCTATCTCAGACTGCTGGGCAGCACCTAGCTATAGAGAGATAATCTCCTTAGCCTGAATCTTGGCCAACTTCTTGCTTCATATCAAAGAGCCCAAAATTTAACCATACTTGTCAATCTATTTATTTACATCTATCTCAGACTTAGAGTCATCTTCATCATTGGATGAGGATGAATCAGAATCTGGACTGGTCTCATAATCTGAATAATAAGAAGAACTAGACAGAGAATGTACCTTTTTCTGGACATGGTTGATCCTGACAGGATTCTTCTTTTGTCATGGCTATTAGCCCATAACTTTTGTAGTTATCTACTTTATCATCCTTCTCCTCTGAATTAATATCTGAATGTGACAGAGGGTCCCTGATCTCTATTCTTGCATCTGGATAGACACCATCTGATGGACTAAAGGCATCTTCTTCCTTATCATCCTCCTCTTTTCCTTCCATGTAGACAATCAAAGTGTCCCAAATTTCTTTGACAGTCTTACAGTGGACCAAGTTCTAGAAGATGGAGTCATCCATGGCACTTACAATGGAGTTTTGTGCCCTATTGTCCAAGGTAGCCAAGATGATTTCATCTTAAATCATTTCAGCATAACTCTTTGTAGTCTGGACATTTTCTTCTAAGGCAGAGACCTTCATGGGGATGAAGGATCCTTCTTGAGCTATTACAAAGATCCTAGGATCAGAGGCTTCCATGATCTTCCTGATCCTCTATTTCCAGGTCCCAAAGTTCTCTTTGCTGCAAACTTGAAGCTCCATTGAGCTCCACACCTTATGGTTCACTTCTGAACCCATAAGTACAAAACTTTTAGCTATCCTTAGAGATCACTCAGACTTTTAAGTCCTTTTTGAGCAACTTCCCTCTTATACCACTTGGAAGTCTTTAGTTTTAAGGATAGTTAAATCACCTAGATGGGGTGAATTGGTTTTTTAGTCTCTTATGACTATCTTTAATTTTCCTTTTTAAGTGCTTTGTGAGTTAGAAATTTTCTGTTTTCAAGAAACACATATAATTTATAGTGGATCCCCAGAATATGGGTACGTCCAGTTTCCCTACCACCTTTCAAACAGCTTGTTAGACAAGTCACTTCTCCAATATCATCTCCTAAGACCTTACAACACGATCCTGTAGGACCTCTTAGTCTCCTCAAAGACTTACAGCTCAGGCACAAAGCCCTAAAACTCAGTGATCCAAAGATCATTTTCCTCAGGCCCAAAGGCCCTACAACTTAGGCTGGGAGGACAGCCCTACCTAAGAGAGAATGACTCTCCTATAGCTTAGGCACAAATACCCTAACACAGATCCAAAGGATACTACAATGCATGCACAAGTGCCCTATAACTCATAGAGAATGACTCTCCTATCTCAGGCTCAAATGCCCTAACTAAGATCCAAACTGAATCCTACATTCAAGCCAAATCCCTACCTTAGGCACAAATGCCCTACCTCAGATTCTCAACAGAATCTTACCACTCAGCCTTTATAGTTTCAGGCTTACAACTCAAATCCAAAAGGATCCTATAGGATAAAAGTGGGTTGGTGATGTGATTTGAGAAGAGAGAAATTTCTCTGTGCCTAACTTACTGTACTGAGAAAGTCTTAGCCCAACCTTCTTCACAGTAATAAGAAACTGATCTTTAGATTGACTTAGCATGTGGTGGAAGTGCTGCAGCTAGGGTTGTCCCTTTGCTGCTTCTTGAGCTGAGATAAACTCATCCCTATCTACATAATCTCAGCACTAGAAATTGTTCTTTAGAAATAACCTGCTAGAACTGAGAAGTAACTGTAGTTTGACTTGATGCTACCTTAACTGAGAAAATCCTAGACCCAACTTCTTCTCAGCAATAAGTGTTAACCCAGAAATCTGTGATCCCTCTAAAGGAAGCCAGCTCGCAAGTCGTGGCCTACTCCAGGTTCCCCTGGATGTCGCGGCCTATCTAAGCCCCCTTCTTTGGGTCAGGCGGATATACTTCTCTATCTGCTCAGGCCGTGCGGCAAGGGCGGTCTGCCCGGTCTAACCGCCATGTTCGCTCAATAGCCGATCGTTCTGTATGGTTTGCAGACTGCTTCCACAGTCCATCCCTCCAGGCCGCACGGTTAGTTAGGCTAACCGCGGAACTCTATTCTAGTAGGGGCATACTCCATCTTCAGTCCGCCAGCTCGTCGCATAGAAGGAATGACAACCTGCCTCAAGCTCACCATTAGCAGCTGCGACGAGTCTCCAACTCACTGCATAGCAGGAATGACGACCTGCATCCAGGTTGCCCAACAGCAGGGGCAACAAGCGTCGATCCAGAAGGAGGTGGACTTCAGTTGCAGAGGCAATCTGCTCCTTCTATTCGCTAGGTCACCCAGTATGCGACCAACCCTTTAATAACCCTACATTGGGCAGACTCGATCTCAATCCTCCCAAGGAGGGTTGATTGCAGCAGGACCGATAACCCTTCACCAGACCATAAAATACAATGCAGAATCAACTCCAGCCCATAAGCAGCTGCCAAACTCGCTTCATCCAATAGTATGTACGACCTGCCTCTTCAGTATGTTAGGTCGCCAAGCTCTTATCGCCCAGCAATAACAAGCCTCCAGCAGTAGAGGCAGACTCGCCCTGTCCTCCGCGATCTAGACGGACTCATTATGTAGTCTTATAGGAGCACAAATTCCCTAACACCGTCTTCCTCTATAGCAGAAGCCGACCCGCCTCTTCAGTTCACAGCGTGTCGCGCACTTGATCACAACTCACCGCTCTACTGGGGGTAACATTAACAGGGCCTTCTCAAGCCCGAGCCTATAAATAGGACCCCATTCCTCTCATTCAGGTAGAGCACAGTGGAGTGGGATAACTAGGCAACAAAGCCTGTCGACATAACTTCTCAGTCCGCCGGCTCTAGTAAGCGGTCTGACCGCCAGACCTAGCGGACTCCGAGAATCAACCCGCACGACCTGATACATTAAGCCGAGCAGCCTGACCAACTACTCTTATCTAGCATCTGGAATCTTCTTTCCTCTAGCCGCTAGGTTCACCTTGTACCATTTTTATTCTCATATAAAGGTTTCCATCTGTAATACTGATTCATAATCAAAGGAAAGACCGTCGCAAGAGTAGCATTTAAGACGCGGCAAGCAAACTCTGTTGTTGCCGCTGGCAGTGGCCCTCTCTCTTTCTCTTTCAGCCTCTCGGTCTTAACCATCAAATCTAACTAGCAAAGATAACCGTCTACTCAACATTTCTTCACCAACCTTCCCTACTACACCCACATCCTCATCAACCTCCTCTTATCCTCTATCCTCGCAATCTCTTAAACCTCACTCGTGAGTCTGAACACCCGTAATCTGTTGTTATCGCCCCCTTATTTATTGCATCAACAGTTAACATGTGACCTTCAGATCTCGAATAGACGCTGAAAATCAGCGGTTACTCATGTCAAACCATCAACCTATCGAGAACCTTGTACCTTCAAGTCCTAGTGAAGATCCTCTATGGAAAGCCTTGGAGCAATCGCATAGAGGAACTGCACAACAGTTTCAAGCAATCAACGATACTCTAGCTGCTATCACGCGGCAGTAGGAATTGCAAATTGCAGTTGTACAAGTTTCTCCAGTCAATCCAACATAGTCGTTGGAGAATCCGCAAACTTATCCACCAGTCTATCCGCCGGTCTATCCTCTTGTTTACCCTCCAACTTTGTCGTAAGGGCCTGCAACCCCTTTGCGATCTCAAATTGATGAGTTCATAGCTCGTCAAAACTTCTTCCGGGAAGCTTCCCAAGGAATTCAAGCAAGATTTCTAAATTTTCAGGGAAGTCATCCCTATCCTTCAGCTCCTTCCTTTGCTCCTCCCACAGCAGCTTTTCCCTTCTATCCTCTTGCTCCTTTTATAGCTACAGCTAATGCTCCCTTTTTTCCTTATGTTCTAGGAGAGCAGGAAGAGTCGTCACAATTTTCAGAGAATGTTTGGCATGAACCAACTCCAGTTAACTTCAAAGAGCCGTTGTTGCCAATTAACACTGGAGAGACTCATCCAATGAAGCACCTTCAAGATTTTGAATCAGCCATAGCTCTCAGGACCCTCTCAGAGTCCTACCAAATACAAACTCTTCGTGACATCCTTTGGTGAAGGAGTGACAGAGTGGTTCTATGGTCTGCGTCCTCAGTACATCACTTCCTTTGCTGATTAGCGAAGAGAAATTTGCACATGTTTTCTACCTCTAGAAAGAGAAAGGGGGGGGGGTCCAAAAGCCCGCTTTGAGATCAGGCAGTGAGAGTATGAAACTTGGTCACATTTTGTGGATCATTTCCAGTAATAGATTCTGGACAGTGAGATCGTCAATCAAGAAATATATCGAGTAGCTCTTATATATGGTCTACGAGAAGGACCACTTAAGTTTGAGGCTAATGTCCGAGCACCAAGGACATATCAAGAATTTATTGGCTTAGCCAACTCATATATTTGAGGTGAGAAGATCAATCCCAGCTTCGTCTCTAGGCTTTTAGCAGAGAAAGATTCTTTTTCCTCTTATAAGAAACCTACGAGGTCTCCTCAGAAAGATTTCCCATCCAACGCAATGAAGGGAAGAAGATTTCAACGTTATTAACACCCCTTCCCGGTCAAGGATCATCCCCGAGATCAAATGTTATTATTGCCAGCCCCAGCTCCGCAAACAGCTTTGGTTCATCAACAGCAAGATGATGACTTGCTAGAGTCCGAGCTAGATGAGGCCATGTAGGAAGTAAGCCAAGTCATGAAGGGAAAGGCGAATTACAAGAGTCATTATCAGCAAACAGATCAAATATCAAGAGATTCATATCTGTTCTGTGAGTTTCACAAAGAAAGGGGGCATTTAACTTAAAATTGTCGAGCTCTTCGCCAGTTAATAGAAAGAATGCTGAAGCTAGAAAAATTCCGTGAATTCTTCCCAAAGTTTGATCATTCTTATCCGTCAAATTCAAAGGTCAAAGAAGTAGAGAACGCCACTCTAGACTCAAAAAGAACAAACCAAATCAGCAACTTTGATTTCTATGTTGGTGAAACCATCGATGCTAATGACGAGGGCCCCCTTAGAAAAATACAAGTCTGAGATGAAGATGGGCATCACATTCCCCACAACTCCTCACAACCTTGGCCGGTTTCTTTTACTTTTCATTCTTCAAACATTTTCTCTCTAAAAACACTTCTAAGTATTCTTTCATTCATTTTAATAAATTTTACGTCAGAGATCCCATACAGACACTTTTCCCTTTTTTGGAGTGCCTCCTCCCCTATTTTATCTTTGCCAAAGAGATCGCTGAACCACTGAGATATCATCGAGTCTTTCTTATGTCCCCATCGAGGTTGGACTCTGGAGTAAGACCATAATGACCACATATAGTGGGGAGTATTCACGTATGTATAGTGGGAGCCATCCAACTCTCGTGCAGAGGATTACGGGACTTCAGATCCTAGCCTTTATCTAACATATATTGAGCATCAAGGGAGGTGCCAGTGTGTTACCTCTATTGTGCTCCGCTAGGGATGCATTACAGTTATGATGATCTTTGCTTTACAAGCAATGGCGATCAAGTTTAGCCTTGTCTCTTTTATCATCTCATGACTATAATATTCAAATACTCTATGGTACTCTCAATCCGTGCTTCGTGGGGCCCACAATGTTTTTGATCTTTCTAAAGACAAGCAATGTTATAGACCACTTGGCGTACATAGTCTAACTGATCAGCGATGTTGGTTGCCTGAGGCATGAGAGCAGTGTTTCATCCATTTTTTTCTCAGGATTTTGTGCTTTTTTTCTCTTTTGTGCCCTTCTAAGGGAATGTGGCTAGTCCGCTCTAGGTAGGGCTGTACTCTTGATGAACTTTCGTGGGCAGGCAATGCATAAGGCACTCGGGGAACACCTGAGTCGCATCTGGTTTTTTTGGTCATCTTCAAGTGTAGACCACTTTTTATCAACTACCTTCTTTCAGGTTAACAAGTTAAATCCGACCTATCAAAAAGATTTATAATATCTTTTTTCTTATGCTCGTCTTGTATACTCAGCTTACATGAAGCTATTTTAGATGATAGTTAACAAGCTCTCTGTTACTCTTATTGGATTTTACTAGCACTAATTGATAGTTAGAGAATCTGGTTCCCTTTATTGACAAACTATTTGGCAGAAGTCTAGTCAGTGCTTTCATCTTACTGATTAGGATTTCATATTGGGATATCATATCTAACCAAAGCAAGAATCTAATTATTGTGTCTTGATCTCTACTTGATTTTGCTTACTTTGTCAATAGCAGGATTTCATGGGTATTCCTTTTGCAGCCTAATCATATCTATCTTATCGCAATAGCTTTTAGCAGAAGATTTATCCATAAACTCCTCAGGTACTCGAGTTAATTTTCATTCATATCTGTCGGTTACTCTCTTCTTCAAGAGATTAATAGATATTTGCAAGTTCTCTTTAGGTACATACAACTTACTCTTCTTCCATATCTGCTGCTCACTCTTCTTTTGCATAAATTACCTGATATTTGCAAGTCGCCTTCAGGAACTTGCAGCTCAGTTTTCTTTCATATCCACTATTCACTCTTATTTTGCAGAGATTTGCAAGTCCCCTTCAGGTACTTGTAGCTTAGTTTTCTTTCATATCTTCTATTCACTCCTCTTTTGCAGAGATTAGCAGATATTTGCAAGTCCCCTTCAGGTACTTACAGCTCAGTCTTCCTTCATATCTGCTACTCACTCTTCTCTTGTAAAGGTTAGCAGGTGTTTGCAAGTTCCCTTAAGGTACTTGCATCTTAGTTTTCTTTCATATCAGCAACTCACTATTTTTTTACAGAGATTAGCAGATATTTGAAAGTTTCCTTCAGGTACTTGCAACTTAGTTTTCTTTCATATCTCCTGCTTACTCTTTTCTTGCAGAGATTAATAGATATTTCCAAGTTCCCTTCAGGTACTTGAAACTTACTGTTCTTTCATATCTGCTGCTCACTCTACTTTTGCAGAGATTAGCAGATATTTTAAAATCCCTTCAGGTACTTGCAATTTTTTTCCTATCATATCAACAACTTACTCTTTTGTTGTAGAGATTAGCAGGTATTTGCAAGTTCCCTCCAGATAATTGCAACTTACTATACTCTCATATCTACTGCTTACCCTTCCTTTTACAGAGGTGAAAATGTGCTTGCAAGTTTCCTTCAGGTACTTGCAAGTTATTATTCTTCTATGCCTTCCTCTCACCTTTGTTTTATAGAGCTTGATGGAGGAGATTCACATCTTCTTCATTTTGCAAAAGCAACTCAAGTATACACAAGATGTGCCTCTTTTCGCTCGCATTAACTTATCATTTGCAGGAAAAAAGGTTGGCATTAGCAAACCTTTTCTGAGGAGACACATCTTGTTCTACCTCTCCTTGCCTATTGTTCTTCCAAGGGGAGGATCACGATTTTCGTGGGTCTCCTACTTTTTTGAAGTTTCCTTCGGGACTTAAAGAAGTGCAGGGATTATCTTAACCCAGAAATCGGCGATCCCTCCAAAGTTAGCCAGCTCGCAAGTCGCGGCCTTCTCCAGGTTTCCCTGGAGGTCGCGGCCTGTCTCAGCCCCCTTCACTAGGTCAGGCGGATAGACTTCTCTATCCGCTCAGGCCGCACGACTAGGGCGGTCTGCCCAGTCTAACCGCCTAGGTCTCGCAGTAGTTGTTCATTCTACAGGGGCTGTGGACTGCTTCCATAGTCCGCCCCTCCAGGCCTTACAGTTCGCTAGGCTAACCGCACAACTCTATTCCAGCAGGGGCGGACTCCATCTTCAGTCTGCCAGCTCTCCACATACAAGTAATGTCGACCTGCCTCCAGCTCACCATTAGCAACGACGACGAGTCTCCTGCTCGCCATATAGCAGGAATGGTGACCTGTCTCAAGGTCGCCCAACAGTATGGGTGACAAGCATCCATCTAGAAGGAGGCGGACTTCAGTAGTAGAGGCAATCTGCTCCTTAGTCCGCCAGGTCTCCCAGTCGGCAACCAACCCTTCATTCAGCCTTTAGTTGGCGGACTCGGTCTCAGTATTCCCAAGGTGGGTGGACGGTAGTAGGACTGACAACCCATCACAGGACCGCACAACACAATACATACTCAACTCTAGTATACTAGTAGCTGTCGAACACACTTCATCAAACATCATAAGCAACCAGCCTCTTCAGTCTTCCAGGTCGCCAAGCTCTTATCGCCCAATAGGAACAAGCCTCCGGCAATAGAGGCGGATTCACACTATCCGCTGTGAGCTAGGCGGACTCATTTTGCAGTCCTCTAGGAGCACCAAATACCCAACACCGTCTTCCTCGCCAGTAGAAGTTGACCTGCCTCTTCTGTCCGTAGCATGCTACAGACTCAATTGCAACTCATTGCTCTATCGGGGGTAACATTACTAGGGTTATCTCCAGTCCGAGCCTATAAATAGGCCCCTATAGCTCTCATTCAGGCACATCACAGTGGAGTGGGACAACCTGGACAACAAAGCCTGCAGACATAACTTCCCAATCCGCCTCCACTAGTCAGCGGTCTGACCGCCAGACCGGGCGGACTACGAGAATCAACCCGCACGTCCTGAGACATCAAGCCGGAAGGCCTAACTGACCTACTCTTCTCTACCCTATGACATCTTCTTTCCTATAGCCGCCAGCTTCCCCTTGTACCCTTTATATTCTTATGTAAAGGACTCAAGCTGTAATACTAATTCATAATCAAAGTAAAGAAAAATGCAAGAGTGGCATTTAAGCCATGATGGGCGAACTCTATTGTTGTCACTGCCAGCAGCCTTCTCTCTTTTTCATTCACCCTCTCGGTCTTAACCCTCAAAGCTAACCGTCAAAGTAACTGTCTGCTCGATAGTTCTTCATCAACCTTCCATGTTACCCCCGCATCCTTATCAACCTCCTCCTCTCCTCTATCCCCGCAATCTCATCATCCTCACTCGTAAGACCGAACACACATTATCTACTAGTGCGCCCCCTCATTTCTCGCATCAACAACAAGAGTGTTGATCTTCAATAAGCATTTACTAATGTTGGAAGTAACTTGCCGAACTCTACTATTTTTCTCCTTTCCTTCTTGGACTTAACCTGAATTTCAATCCTAACTTCTTCTTCAGAACTCCCAAAAAATTTTATTTAGGATAGATTAGCTGGAACTGTGAAGAACTACAGCTAGGGTTAGCCCTTGCTGCCTTTGCTATTTTAGAGAATCACCCTTATCTTGCAATTATAGTTGATAATGACAACAACTTACTTATTTCAGCTTCCGGATATTACAGCTAGGGTGAGCCCTTGCTGCTACCTCTTTCCTCAAGGAAATACTCTGAACTTGCTGGTGAAGACAGATGAAATAATAGTTCTAAGTATTCATCACACAACTAACCTTAACTGCAGAAATCAGTTATCTCTACTTCTTCTTCCTCAGAAAGTAAACTTTTTGAACTTGCTGGTGTAGATGAGAATGTCACAAGCTATCTTTTTGAACTCTTAGCTCTGAACCTTGAAATTATTCTTAGGGCTCTGCAAATAATGAAGAGGAAGAAGATGAAGTCCAGCTATCTTTTCCAAAAACTAATCTCTTCATCCCGATCTCCCACTTTTCTATTCCCCCGATCAATGACTATTTTGAACCGTGGGCCCCACTGATGTTGACATCCGTAACTTTATCTTTTACAGGAAAAGTCATCTTGTAGACCTACGGAGCTATTTGTCCTGTACCGTAGCCATCTCGCCATGTTTTGAATTTTGTTGACATTGTTGACTTTTGCTGACCTCAACATCTGTGGACTTAGTCAAATTCAAGATCTTTAGTATTGACATTGAGTGAGCAACCATCACTCAACACCAAAACTCTTAGACAAATTTTCTGTCACTAGGCGTTGAGTGAGCTAGCTTGACTCAATGCCAAAACACTTAGACATATTTTTTGTCACTAGGTGTTGAGTGAGTAAGCTTGACTCAACGCAAAAATACAGACAGATTTTTTGTCACTAGGCATTGAGTGAGTAAGCTTGACTCAACGCCAAAACACTTAGACAGATTTTTTTGTCACTAGGATTTGAGTGAGTAAGCTTGACTTAATGCCAAAACACAGACAGATTTTCTGTCACTATGCGTTGAGTGAGTAAGCTTGACTCAACACCAAAACATAGACAGATTTTTTGTCACTAGGCATTGAGTGAGTAATCTTGACTCAACGCCAAGACACTTAGACAGATTTTCTACCACTAAGAATTTAGTGAGTAAGCTCGACTCAACGCCAAAACACAGACAGATTTTCTGTCAATAGGCATTGAGTGAGTAAGCTTGACTCAATGCCAAAACACATAAGCATAATTTCTATAACTATCCATTGAGTGAGTAAGCTTGACTCAACGCCAAAACACATAGATTTTTTGTCACTAGGCATTGAGTGAGTAAGCTTGACTCAACGACAAAACTCTTAGAATGATTTTTTGTCCATTCTTTCCTTTAGCTTTGAGTGAATACGACGCTTTCTTCTATGGCGTTGAGTGAGCCTGCATCACTCAATGCCATCTAAACATTTGTAGTCTTTACTACTTAGGCGTCAAGTGAGACTTCATCTCTCGACGCTTCTGGACTTGACCATATTTCATTACTGTCAAAGACAAAGCTTTGACATCATATGACACCTTTGTTATATTAACTCGACACCTTCTATTATATGGTGTTGAGTGAGCTGTATTCACTTAACACAAGTGAACTTGGGTCGATTTTTCTGCTATTCCAATGTAGAAGCTTGACAATACACAATGCTTCTTGGCATCTGATGTTGTGTGAGCTTGCTTCACTCAATGTCTGTTGACTTAACGAAATTTCTTTGCATCTGGCATTGAGTGAGCTTGCTTCACTCAATGCTTGTGGACTTAACTACATTTCTTTGCATATGGCATTGAGTGAGCTGTCATTACTCAATTCCCGTGGACTTAACCACATTTCATAGCATCTGGCATTGAGTGAGCTGTCCTCACTCAATGCCTGTGGACTTAGACATATTTTCTATCTCTCCACCTACCTTGTGACCACCTATCACCATCACTTAGACAACTTGTCTATCCTTATTTTAAAGAACATCTTGCACATGATGAGCTTAAATAACATCAAATAAAACTATGTTCATAGTGTTGTGGGTGATGCCTCTTCTAATCAAGTCTAGGGAATATTGAGGGCAATATTCCCAACACTGAGAATGTTCCCGTAGTGCACGGTGTTTGTGGTCGATGGAGCTTGCGTTTGTGGTGAATGATGGTTAAGTACACATTGTTATTTGCCAAAATATATATATTTTTTTATTTGTAGGGAAGGGGAACTGCCACCCTGAGCAAAGGGTGGTGTCGTTATAATTTGGTCAGTTAATTCTTACCATTGCTTTGTTCGCCACATTGGGTGGGTCATTGTATGTAGGTGCTGGAGAGACAAGTGGAAAGTAGCGGGCTGAAGTCTCTGATGCTGTAATTGGCTGGCCCTCGAAGGACTGAAGGTGAACGTTTACTGTTTTCATATCTGGTTGTTCTGCGTGTTGATGTATGAAAATACCTTTTGTAAGAAAATAATTGTAAGGCCTTAAGGCCTCACGATTTTATTAAATTTGTAATAACATTCCTATGGTTTTATATAGTGGGCATTATTGATACTTGAGTTTAATTTAACCCATGAAGCTTCCACTAGAATTCTCTGAGTTAGGATTCGTTTAGTCTTTTTATATAAACATGTAACCCCGCCGACTGTCTGTGGAATATGGCATGGGGCCCCGGTAGGACTCTTAGTTATATTCTATGTGACGGATGGAGGTGTTATAATTTAGTATCAATTTGTCTCGGTCTTCTTTGTGCAAATTCGTGGTTAAATTCTTTTGAGGGGTGGCGAGCATGTGTATGTGATTACCATAATAACAAAAATGAACTCAATAATGTCCACTTAAGAATGAAAATACACATATTTGAGGAACTTGTGTGTTCCTATGATTGCTTTTGCAATATTATTAGTTGCTTAATTGTGTGTTTCATGATTATAGCTGACTAAAGATGGTGCGGGGCAGGGTGAACACTAGCGCCTGGCAGAGAGCAATGCACCAACTAAGATGCCTACACCTCCTCCTTTTGCATCAATGGTTCAAATGATAACTGATATTGTCGTCGCAATGATCAATGCTTAATACGTAAGGCATGTGCAACCCCCTGTCCTAGTGGTGGCTTCGATATCGGTTGGTCTGTTTGTGCAGATTGAAAAGGGAAGAGCATCGGCTTAGCCATTGAATATGTGCTTGATGTAAGGAATGCATATGGTTCAGGAATACTTGCATTCATTTTTCGTGCGGAGACAACATGCATAATTGGTGTTTGAAACTGAGAAAACTAAGATCAACCAATTTTATGATGGTTTGCGCAATGAACTACGTTTTATGTTGGTTGGTCCAAAGTTAATGGGATTCCAAACATTGGTGGAGTCAGCTAGATCATTGGAGATGGACTTGGAAAAAGTCTACTAAATAATAGAGTTTAGGGTATGAGCTCTACAAGGTCTGGAAAGTCTGCTTATCGTAGGAGGTGGAGACGCAAGGCTAAAGCATAGAAGAGTGAAGCTCCACATATTTTCTATACTTGTGGCAAGAAAGGACATATTGACCGATAATATCTAGGTGATGTCCCAAGAACCAAGAAGGCTAGGTCTGAAGTAGCGTCGGGGCGAAGCACTCTTTCATGTTATACTTATGATATGGTGGTAAATATGGCTCAAGAGTGTTGGCGTGGTCATCCAACCGTTGAGAAAAAGTTGAAAAAGGCTAATTCTAGAGCAGCGGTAGGGCGAGCTCCATTTACTTGCTACACGTGTGGCAAAGAGGGACATTCTGCTCGAGAATAACTAAACAACCTGTAATGAGATTACAAGTATTAATAAGGAAGTAAATGTGATAGACTATTGTGATTTCTACTTTATGTAACAGTGCATGTTGTGCATGTATGAACCTATTATGCACAGACTAATCAAGAAGACGTTTTAATGGGAAAAATCTATTTCCTTTGGTGCTACGGGTGATAGGCACGGGCCTTCGGCCTGGGAGGCATTTGTCGTGGGTGCGACATATGTCGTGGGTGCGACATATATCGTGTGTGTGACATATGTCGTGGGTACGACATATGTCGTTGGTGCGACTCTATCGTGGGTGTGACAATTGTTGTGGAGGGTGATATTTAATGTAGGGGTAACATTTGTCGTGGGTGCGACATTTGTCGTGGGTGCGACATATATCGTGGGTGCAACATATGTTGTCGGTGTGACATTTGTCTTTGGTACGACATTTGTCGTTGGGGCGACATTTGTCGTGGGGGAGACATTTGACATCATGGCAACATTTATCATGGGGTGGGGGCATTTCTCGTGGATATGGCATTTGCATCGTGTGCCGCATTTGTCGTGGGTCCGACATTTGTCATGGGTGCGACATTTTTTGTGAAGGCGACATTGGTCGTAGGAGCGACTATTGTAACGGGAGCGTCCTTTTTCATAGGCGGTGACAAATTTTATGGGCGGCTACTTTTTTGTGGGTGTTGACATTTGACGAGAGCAACGATAACCATCTAAGAATGACTTTCAACTATAAATTTGTTTCAGCAAATGCTTTGTTATATAAAAAAGACATTGATGATGGGGTTTTTGCATTAAATAACATTATGATAATATTATAACAATATAATGTCATTCTAAATCACATTAACAAAAACAACTTGAATCTTACCTGAACTTATACCTTAATAGATATCCATCACATTTAACGCAAATGAAGAGTAGTATATTAATCATCTAACAAAATGTATGATATGTAAAATAGAGATTTATAAAAAATAAATACATTAATTTTAAATTTCTGTCTTTCTGCAAAAAAGAAATCTACAATGATACATAATATCAGAACTTTACAGTACCATGTGCATTGTATAATCAGGGGTAGCATAAGATTGAGTCCAGCGAGAACTTTGAAATATAGGTAAAAACAATCAATGTCATGATTCTACAGTGAGCAATAAAAATGATTATTTATTTTATTATTCAACCAATAGAAGTTGTTCTTATTTTTGAAATAAAATTTAGTTGTATTTGATTACATACCGTGCTTCTCATCGTTGTATAGTCAAACTGATCAAATATTTCTCTAAATACCACGTTTTTAGTCAACACACCTTCACGACCCTCGATAATATAGTTTTTTTACTAATACCCTTGTGATATGTGTTGAAACCCCTTGAGGTAAAGCAACGTATAATTGTCCATGACTGAATTCATGATTTGGAAGATAGATCCCGACATTCCCTATTGTCTGTCCCTAAGACTTGTTAATTGTTAAAGAGAAGCTCAAACTGATAGGAAATTGTTTTCTCGTTAGTTCAAACGACATCTTATAATCCTCAGCAGTCTTAAGTGGTATTTTTGTAATAAAAACTCTTAGACCCTCGAAATGTCATACCAATATATTTGCCTCAATGATATTTCTTCCAAATCTATGACATATTAGTCTAGTTTCATTGCACAATTTAATTTTCGGATCTATATTTCGGAGCTGCATAATGGGGTAGCCACACTTTAATGTTAGTTTGTGCGGGGGTAGATTTCCGGGATTATTTCAGTTTAAAAATTCTGCGAGATATAAGTTTTGGTTATCTTCAGAGACAGAGTCAAAAGAATAGTAAGTTGTGTTATCCCCTAGGAACATAAACATGCATTTAACATTTAGGTTATTAACATCTTCATTCAATGGTATTATCAGGGACCTTGTCTCCATGTATTACTGTCGATATTATACATTATCATATTAGGGAAAACAAGATTTATTAAATCATCAACTGAATATTCTCCTCCCCAAGGCATGAGAATCGTATCAAGAAGCCGAATCATATCATTCTCTACTGTCGGCTCCACGCCATTACCAACCATGAGCAAGTATTCTACAAATCGGACATCATCGCGTGCCCTCATATTTTTTGTTAGTTTAAACAACTTCACTTATGGCCATAAGAAAGACTCAACGTTGCTTGACCTAATTATTTTCAGTCTTACACCATTCACAATGATGGGTGTAACTTGTTTGAAATCACCCCCCCCCCCCCATTATAAAAACCTTTCCCCCAAATGGTTTGTTGTTTCCTAGCACATCTCGTAATGTACGGTCTAGTATTCAAAGGTTTTCTTGATTGCCATGGGTTCCTCATCCTAGATTATTATAGATGCAAGTTTGACCAATTGCACATATTTAATTGTTAACTGAAACCACAATTCAAAACGTTTTTGAGTTTAATTGGTATTTTGAATCAAGAGTGTGCAGTGCAGCCTCCTGAATGTAAATTTGCTTCTATACCAGAAGTTGCAGTACTTATAATAATGCATCCTTCTTTACGAAAAGTTTGTAATATAGACCGGTAGAGGAACATTATACCGGTCGCACCGGGATCGTTAACAAAAAAATTAACTTTGTTTCCTTCTGCTATACTATTACATATAGTGTTGTACGCAATTTGTTGTCCATTATTAAAGAGTGTCGTCAAATCTAAATCTGCATCGAATATTGGAATTGAGAGTTCGTTGTCAATCAAAATCGGTAAGTATACCGAATATTGTATGTCCTCTCTTAACCTTGGCAAGTAAAAATCTTTAGTGCTTTTATATATAGTTCGAAAATGTTGTTTAGCTCAAAAATTAATCTGTTAATTAAGAAATTACTGTTCGAAGTATTGGTTCTACCGTAATATTCGATCATTGCCATATGATTTTCTTCCCAGAGTGTCTTGGCCCCGGTCGACAAACAATGCAACAATATTATTGCAAATAATCATCGTAATGTAGAAGGCATTCTGAAATATCTTACTTCAGCTAAACATTCTCTAATGTTATTGTCTTCTTCAAGTAACCCTTGCTTCTCAGTAGCTTCATTCAATGTTTCACAATGATGCCCATGGATAGTATATAGGTTTTCAAATAATGTTGGTATTGGAATGTGATATAGCAGAAGGCGTAAGTAAAACCGCTCACCCTCCGTTGGTGATACGGCGTAAATGCCACCAATGAATATTCGATTACTTTGTATTTATATCCATTTCCTTGTTGGAGTAAGCCATTGGTAGTGTCTTGCGAAGTCTATATATAAAAATTTTGTGGATTCTAAATACTAATTATATACTTTGAAGAACCCTGTTTATATTGTTCATGAATTACGTTTATCAGCGAGCACATTGGAGACTGACTAATTAGCCCTAAACTTAACTTGATGTTGATTCGGTAAATTTATTTGTAATATTACAAATGAAGGATATGTTTCAGACATATGATATTTAAACAACTTTCATGAAGCTTCGGGAGGGAAAATCCAACGTCTGTCGACCTATTTACTTACTTTATAATGGTTCAGACCCGAGCGTAATTTGAATGCAACCCACTCAGGACCCTTGAAAACGTACTTATATAGGTATTTGATGCTCTAAATGCTAATGTAAATTTCCACATTTATATGTCAATCATATTTGAGTAGAAGCCATGGGTTGTACGGAACGAACTAGTAATTATCGATTCCCAAGTTGTCATCATGACCTAGTGTTATTCTCCTATCATCATCCCGACGATTGTATAAGGGGTACAAATCAATTTCGTTTGTTGTGCTTTCAATGAATGGTTTTGGGAATCCCTTTTTGCAAACATTACTTTTCATGCAATGTTCGTTCGGTCTCAATCGTCCACACGGTCTGTATATCATATGTTTAAGTACTACATTGTATAGCTCGGGTTTTTCTGTTTCTATCAGTATTTCTGCTCTTACGAACCCATCATAGTCGACTGGAGTATTGATGTAACGACTCCACCCATTAAATAACATATAATAGAAGGTCCGGTCGGGGACCCACATTATATGCCACAAACAGACGGTGAGGTCACAAGTTAAAACCAAAATACAATCGCACCCTAACTAAGAGCTGCTAGCGGAAGATTTTAACAATAATTTGAACTCAACCCAGGAATGTCCACTTATATATATAAACCATAGTTATATACAACCACTTAAAGGAAGTTACAACAAATACAAACAAATTTGCCTTAAGGTCTTATAGTACCTCTTTTCATAGTGTGGATTGCATACATCGGCGCAAGGGTCGACCATACATGAATAAAACACAACAAAATTTTTCTTAGACTTCAAGGGCTTGCAGCAGCAGGAACTTATGCCCTTCATTTCCCGTTCGACTCTCCAGCACCTGCACAGGGAAAGCCCACTGAAAAGGTAGTAAACAAGGAAATGGTCAGCATGCAGCTGACCAATTTATAACAATCCTACCCCTTTTCTGGGGTAGTAGCATTCCTTCCTGCAGGCATAGCAATGCATAGACATATATTATATCTTGTGCTCTCACACACAACCAATCCATCACAACCGTCAGCCACACAGCCCGACGATCCGTGCACTAAGGGCACTTTCTTGGTTCACCAGCTAACCTGGGTCAACACCACCGTTTACACTATATTGAGCATTTAGTCTTAATGACGTGCAGGCCTAAGACTCTCGTTATACCAATAACGAAAGCTCAATTCCTTGACGCTCTCCTGTAAAGTCGGCAAAACGTAGGTGCGGATCAACCACCCTCAATTGCTCAAGTCTCCTTTCCATCACTGAGTACAGCGTACTCGAGGCTACATCTGAAGGCGCGGGTCAGTTTCACCTTTCCTGTTTAGCAAGAAGCCTTTTTCAGAGCTCGCAACTCACAATGGCCGTAATGTCCACCAAGGACTAGCTTAACTGTCCACAACGGACTGGCTATACTGTAGCAAAAACACAAGAAGTACAAGGGTATTTTCTTGGAATTCCTCATTCAAGTACTTCTTGTTACTCCACTTCACAGGCACAACCCATTGACTCCACAAACTACACCTTTATATGCGGAGTCTTCTCAGGTGCGTAAGATGTAACATAACCAATCCAAACCAACCTTTCCAGATGGGCTTCACACAACATGTCTATCCCGTACTACACATTTCTGGGTCTAAATGCAGACTCAACTTGGGATAGCAACTATCAACCCACGGGGATCAGTTACTCTTCCACATTTTGGTGGAGGATCCCATGGTCATGCATAAAGGAGGACTTTACTTGTCCAATGAAGGAATATCGTTACCCATGACGATTTCTTGGGAGCCAAATAAATTCTAGCCAGTTGAAAAGAACCGCAGCGGCCTTGCCTCCACAGATCTGGCCTCTGATCTCGAATTGGAACTCTAAAGCTCTCGCGGTGGCCGGATCTTCTCCTATTCCTCCTCCTTGCTCCTCTCACTTCTCTCTTCTCTTTAGAAATAGAATATCCATGTGAAGAATGAAATCTTCACTCAAATTCGGGGTTAAACCAAGTAGTGAATAACCTGGGCCACGGGATCCAAGATGAAGGAAACGAACGGCCACAAATCACCGTCAAAAGTCTTATTTTTGGGCTGACACGGCCTGTGACACGCCCGTGTCATAGGCAATGTACTACAAGCGGTACACAAACCTACTCATCCAACACAAGACACGACCATGTGATACGCCCGTGTCACAGGCCGTGTGCCCTAACACGGCTATAGACACGCTCATGTCTTGCCCGTATTCACTACGCCTCACTGCCTGGGAAAATCCAAAGAAGGACACGACCCTGTGATATGCCGGTGGCATGTCATAGGCCGTGTGCCTAGACACAGCTGCAGACACGCCCTTGCCCAGCCGTGTTCACTAGGCCGCACAAACCCTAGGAGGCCACGTCCTTTGACACGCTCGTGTCAATGGCTGTGTGGGTCTCCCTTGATTTTATCCAGGAAAGGACACGGCCTAGGACACGCATGTTTCCTTGTCTGTGTGCCACAACCTAGAGTAGGACAGGCCATGGGACATGCCCGTGTCCCAGGCCGTGTTGCCCTGCCTGAACTCAATTTTGGGCTTTTAGGATTTTGGGGTGTTATAACCCTCCCCTCCTTACAATAAATTTCGTCCCGAAATTTTCTCACAGCAAGGAAACCAAACAATTACAATGTTATAACAACAAAATGACCGTTACAACCAAAGATGCACTATATAATAGTTCAAACAAACAACTCGAGAAAATCAGCTCACATTGTCTGCTCCTGCTCCCTTGTTAGCTCCTCACAACCACAATTATCCCACCGAACTTTCACCATCCCTATTGTCTTGTTTCGCAAATATTTATCGGCTCTATCCTCGATCTGAATGGCTCTAACCTTTGTCGTTAGCCCATATTCGATCGGTACGCGATCATTCTCAATCACTTGAGCTGGATCCTTGACGGCTTTTCGAAGTACTGAGATATGGAACACATGATGCAATCCACTCAATTTTGCCGAAAGAGTTAGCCGATAGGTAGCTTCCCCACCTCGCCCCACCACATTAAACAGACCAAGATATTTCAGACTTAGCTTTTTCAACCGCCGAATCCTGGACACGCCTTTGAAGGGTTTGATCTTCAAATATACCCAATCGCCCACTGCCAACTCCACATTCCGGTGCTTAACATTGTAGTACTTTGCTTGTCGATCCTGGGCTATCAGTAGCCTCTCCCGAATAGAGCGTATTGTGGAGTTAGCCTCTTTGACTTCTATATGCTTATACATCTTAGATTCGCCTGCTTCTACCCAAGCTAATGGTGTACGACATTTACGACCACAAAAAGCTTCAAATGGTGCCATACCGATGCTAGCTTGGTAGCTATTATTGTAGGCAAACTCCACCATATAGAGATGATCTTCCCATCTCTTAGCAAAATCCAGGGAGCACATTCGGAGCATATCCTCCATCGTCCTATTGGTCCTCTCAGGTTTGCCATCCATTTGGGGATGAAAGGCCGTACTGAAAGCTAACTTTGTTCCCAACAATTGATGAATTAGCCGCCAATCATTCGATGTGAATTCCCCATCACGGTCACTTATGATGCTCCGGGGAACACCGTGCAATCGGACTATCTGCTCCATATAATGTTTTGCCAAAGTTTCCACTGAATTGTCCCTCTTATTCGGTAGGAAGTGAGCCACTTTTGTCAACCGGTCTACAATCACCCAGATTGAATCATTCTCGCGTTGAGGTCTCGGCAACCCGTGCACGAAATCCTTTGAGATATCATCAAACTTCCACTCCGGAAAAGGTAATGACTTCAGGAAACCACCAGACTTTTGACATTCCGCTTTGACCAACGCACAAGTTTGACATTTCGCCACATAATGTGCTATGTCTTTCTTTAGTTCAGGCCAACAAAATAACTTCTTCATGGCCTTGTACATCTCTGTGCTCCCAGGGTGAATTGAGTACTTTACAAAGTGAGCTTCATACATCAACTTTTCTCACAACTTACCCGTACTTGGGACGCACTATCGACCATCTTTCCATAACAAGCCATAATACCAGGAGAACTAGTCATCTGACACATCCTTTGCATAGCATTGGAGACTTTCATCAAGCTCCGTTGCTCGCCGAACCCTGTCCGCAAGGTCATACTGTACCTCCGTCCAGTTCAAGCATGTATCGGCTGTGGAATTCTTGTCAACATAAGAAATCTCTAATACTTCCAACTCCCGAATCAGACACTCATAAAGAATCTGCAACCAAATTGCCAGTACCGGAGTTCTACGACTCAACGCATCAGCGACAACATTTCCCTTCCCGGGAGTATAATGAATATCAAAGGTGGAGTCTCCAAGGAACTCCATCCACCTTCTTAGTCGCATATTCAGATCCTTCTGATCCAACAGATACTCTAGGCTCTTATGGTCTGTATAAATATCCACTTTAACACCATATAGATAGTGCCGCCATAATTTTAGCACAAAGATCACCGCCGCCAACTACAAGTCGTGGATGGGATAATTCCGTTCAAGCACTTTCAACTAGCGTGAGCCATAAGAAATCACTTTACCAAACTGCAGAAGAATGCAGCGTAAGCCGCTCCCTAAAGCATCATTGTAGATCTCATAGTCGTCTGTACCTTATTGTGATGTCAGAATAGGCGCCGTGGTCAAACGACTCTTTAGCTCTTCAAAAGATCATGCGCACTCCGACATTTAAATAAACTTTTGATCCTTCCTCGTCAATGTGGTTAGAGGAAAAGCAAACTGTGAGAAGTTTTCCATCAACCGTTTGTAGTATCCTTCCAATCTATGGAAACTCCTTACCTCGGCCACCGAAGACATCACCGGCCACTCTTGTATGGCACTTATCTTTGATGGATCTACTGTTATGCCCTCTCCACTTACCATATGGCCAAGAAAAGCCACCGACGACAGCCAACACTCACACATTGAGAACTTGGCATAGAGCTTATTCTTCCACAAAGTATGCAACACTAACCGCAAATGGTTTTCATGATCGGCTTCCGACTACGAGTATTCTAAGATATCATCGATGATGACAATAAAAAACAGATCCAGGTACTCTCAAAATGTTCGGTGCATTAGATCCATGAATACTGAAGGCACATTACATAAGCCAAATGGCATTACGGTGAACTCATTATTCCCTTAGCGTGTTCTAAATGCTATCTTGGGAATGTCACCTTCCCAAATCCTTAGCTGGTAATATCCAGATTTTAAATCCAATTTGGAATAGATGATTGATCCCACTAGCTGATCGAACAAGTCATCTATCCGTGGAATCAGATACTTATTTTCCTACATCATTTTATTCAACTCACGACTGTCAATACATAACTGTAAACTACTGTCCTTCTTTTTCACAAATAGAATAGGCGTTCTCCAAGGTGACATACTTGGGCGTATGTATCCCTATTCCAGCAACTCTTGCAACTGAACCTCTAGTTCTTCCATTTCTTTTGGCACTACGCGATATGACGAGCGGGCCACTGGTCTCACACCTAGCACTAACTCAATAGCGAAGTCGATCTCCCGCTGGGTAGGTAACCTAGGAAGATCCTTAGGAAACACATCGGCAAACTCCGGCATAATCGGAACATCCCTCACACTGGCCTTTGGCTCAATATCATTAATAAGCATGAAGAATAACTCCGCGCCCTTCCGCACAACATTAATGACTTTGAGAGCAGACACCAAGATCCTGCGTACTCCTCACATTCCAGTGAACTTAGTCTTAAGCTCGGTATTCTAGACCAGTATGATCTCCTTTGAATTGCAATCAATAAAGGCACGCAGCTCCGAGAGCCAGTCCATGCCAAAGATCACGTCAAACTTCGATATCGGTAGCACAGATGCACTCAAACCGAAATACCGACTTCTTATTTGAACTTCCACATCGCAAGCTCTATCCGTAAACATCATACAACCATTCGGTAATAACACCATTATTCTATCTGTCGTCACATGACTCGGTACTCGAATTTGTGCTACAAAGTCTTTAGATAGAAATGAATGCAAAGCACCCATATCAAACTGGGCACTCACCGGGTTGTTCCGAATCAGGACAAAGCCTGTAGCACACACATCATGCACAAGATACATTGAAAGTATTCAATTAAAACAAAGCAAGCAATATCTTAAATCGAACCTGTGATGAAATCACTTTGCTTTATAGCCTCCTGCTGGACAAGATTATAAACTCTTGGTTGCGCCTGGGATGCAGAGGACTCCACCACTGCTTTACCCTTCTCAGCATAAGACACACCCAACTTCTTTTCCCCTTTTGGCTGAGAAACCCGACAATCACGGGCTATATGCCCCACTATGCCACAGGTAATGCAGGTATGAGACTACTGCTTTGAAGTTGCTCCTGACGCAACAATCGCAGAAGCTTGCCCAGAAGGCTTGGACCTCTTCCCCCACTTTTTCTGGTTGTATGATTTTCCAGGGTGAGGTGCCTTGAACTCTTGCTTTGTCACAACCAAGTCCTTTTTGCCTTGCACCCGTTTCATGTCCTTCCCCAACGCACACGCAGTATCAATCAATGCCTGAAATCCTTGGTTCACCGAACTCGAAAACAGGAACCTCAACTCATTCCACAATCCTTCATATAACTGATTAGTTTTCCTTTTTTCATCCTAAGAGATTGACCCCGTATACCGTCCCAACCTTGTAAATTCATGAAAGTACGTATTAACGCTACTTTCGCCTTACGTTAACCGTTCGAACTCATTCTCCATGGAAATGCGTTGTGCCACTGGTAAGTGCTTTTCACAGAACATTCGAGAGAACTTCTCAATCGAAACTTGTGTTAACTTCCTGACCGCTAAATGGTGTAACTCAACCTCGTCAAACCATAACCGAGCCTCTCCTTCCAACATGAAGGTGGCCATGGTTACCTTCTAACTTTCCACGGTCCTTATCGCCGTCAATATACGTTTGAATCACGATAACCAATCCTCTGCCTACGTTGGGGATCCCATACCCGTGAACGTAGGCGGATTGAAGCTCATCAATTTCTTCAACTGTCGTTCAGCTACTCGCGGATCCACAACCTCAACCAGTTTGGGTTTTACACCAACATGATCTGGAACTAATACAGGCTGTGCCTGCCCGGTCGGCTGAATCATGGCAAATAGTGCCTCAATAACAAAGCAAACTATTTCCACAGATGGAGGAGGTCTAGGCACCTCAGCTGGTGCCGCACTCTCATCAGAATGATGGGGCTCAGACTGCCCAGCTCCACTATGAGTCACCTATAGGTGAACAAGACACACATTAACTACCTCGCACAAGCAATAACAATAATTTAGGAACACACAGGTTCCTCAAACAAGTGTATTTGCATTTTTTAATGGACATTCAAGAGTTCAATAGTGTTAAAGCGGTTCGCACTTACACGTGCTCGCCACCCCACAAAAGAATTCAACCACAAATTCGAAAGAGGAAGACCGAGACAAGCTGATACCAAAAGGTAAAGACTCCACCCATTAAATAACATATAATAGAAAGTCCGGCCTGGGCTCCACACTATATGCCACAAATAAACGTCGAGGTCATAGGTTAATACCAAAATACAATCGCACCCTAACTCAGAGCATGCTAGCTGAAGATTTTTACAATAATTTGAACTCAACACAAGAATGTCCACTATATATATATAAACAATAGTTATATACAACCTCTTAAAGGAAGGTACAACAAATACAAACCAGTTGGCCATAAGGCCGATAGTTCCTCTTTTCACAGTGTGGATTGTATACATCGGCGCGCAGGCCGGCCACACATGAATAAAACACAACAACATTTTTCTTAGCCTTCAAAGGCTAATAGAAGCAGTAGCAGGAGGATTTCCCCCCTTTATTTCCCGCTCGGCTCTCCAGCACCTGCACAGGGACAGCCCACCGAAAAGGTGGTAAACATAGCAACGGTCAGCATGCAGCTGACCAATTTATAACAAACCTACCCCTTTACCGGGGTAGTAGCATTCCTTACCTGCAGGCATAACAATGCATAGATAGATATATCATATCTTGTGCTCTCACGCATAACCAATCCATCACAACCGTCAGCCACACGGCCCGACAATCCGTGCACTAAGGGAACATTCTTGGTGCACCGACGAACCAGGGTCAACACCACCATTTACATGATATTGAGAATTTATTCTTGATGGCGTGCATGCCTAAGACTCTAATTATGCCACTAACGAAAGGTCAATGCCTTGACGCTCTCCTGTACAGTCAACATAACGTAGGTACGGATCAACCACCCCCCATTGCTCAAGTCGCATTGTCATCATCGAGTACAGCGCACTCGAGGCTACATCTGAAGGCGCGGGTTGGTTTCACCTTTCTTGTTCGGCAAGAAGCCTTTTTCAGAGCTCGCAGCTCACAATAGCCATAATGTCCAACAAGGACTGGCTTCACTGTCCATAATGGACTGGCTACACTTTAGCCACTACACAAGTAGTACAAGGGTATTTTCCTGGAATTCCTCATTCCAGTACTTCCTGCTACTCCCCTTTACCTACACAACCCATTGACTCCACAAACTAAATATTTATACGCGGAGTCATCTCCGGTGCGTAAGATGCAACATCACCTATCCAGACCAACCTATCTAGATGGGCTTCACATAACATGCCTATCCCATACTATACATTTCTGGGTCTAGATGCAGACTCAACTTGGGATAGCAACTATCAACCCATGGGGATCACTTACACTTCCACCTTTTGGTGGAGGATCCCATGCTCATGCATAAAGGAGGACTTCACTTGTCCAATGAAGGAAGATCATTACCCTTGACGATCTCTTGGGATCCATAGAAATTCTAGTAGGTTGAAAAGAACTGCAGCAGCCTTGCCTCCACAGATCTTGCCTCAGATCTCGAATTGGAACTCTAAAGCTCCCGCAGTGGACAAATCTTCTCGTCTTCCTCCTCCTTGCTCCTCTCCCTTCTCTCTTCTCATTAGAAAGAGAATATCCAAGTGAAGATTGAAATCTTCACTCAAATTCGGGGTTAAACCCAGAAGGGAATAACTTGGGCCACAGGATCAAGGATGAAGGAAACAAACGGCCACAAATCGCCCTCAAAATTCTTTTTTTGGGCTGACACGGCCTATGACATGCCCGTGACATAGGCCGTGTACTGTAAGTAGTATACGAACTGACTCATCCAGCACAGGACACGACCATGTGACACGCCCGTGTCACAGGCCGTGTGCCCTGACACGGCTTAAGACACGCTCGTGCATGGCCCGTGTTCACCACGCCTCACTGCTTGGGAAAATCTAGAGAAGGACACGGACCTGTAACACCCCCGTGTAAAGGGCCGCGTGCCTAGACACAACTGCAGACACGCCCTTACCCACTCATGTTCACTAGGCCGCACAAACCCGAGGAGGACATGGCCTTTGACACGCCCATGTCATTGGACGTGTGGGTCTCCCTGGATTTTATCTAGAGATGGACACGGCCTGGAACATGCCTGTGTCCTTGGCCATGTGTCCCAACCCAGAGCAGGACATGCCATTGGATACGATCGTGACCCAGACCGTGTTACCCCGCCTGAACTCCATTTTGGGCTTTTGGGATTTTTGGGTATTACAATTGAGCATATCGTGCTCGTTGAAAATAAATAACATATGTGCATTTGATGAAGATTTTATAGTTTTAAAATTAAATCCAAACTAATATCCCAAAATAGGCAAGTGTACATATCGAAATATAGTATAGGAAATGTCGTATTAAAACACATGGCTTGTTGATTACTTGTACTTACAAGGAAGAGCTATTATTTTATCGGACGAAAAATCGGTTGATTTGCAATATTAAGGAAGAAAAAGATTTGTTACTTAAGAAAATTACCATGTTTTTAAAAGCGAGCGCTTGATCTAGAATCCCTTTGGATTAAAATAAATTTCCATGAAATTATAAAATACAAGCATCTAAATTATTAACTTTGACTGTCGAGGTTCCCTTGCTACGAAGCGCCTCTCTCGGGAATACGCATTCTACTAACCTAAGGTTGATAGATTAAGATCTCTCGGCAAGTCGAAACCCCTAAGGTTGATTTAAGTGGTGAATTCTTCTATTGGACTTGACTCCAATCCGGAAGATTTATGTCTTCCTCTCTCGAGGAGTGCATGAAACCCCCTTTATCCTTGAGTGATCTACTCGTATCCACAACATCTCGTTAAATCTCAGATACAGATCTAAGATTGAATAAACATAATTGCAACTTATGAATTCGATGAAATTAAATTTGAAGATAAACCGGAGTACATAAAATAAAGTGCTTGATAATTTAAGACAAAGGAAGAAATTTATTCCATTCCAAAGTTCATCATCATCAAGTGCTAAATGGAAATTAGCTACTCATCATGATGGGAGAATTAGATGAAATGTTTAAGAGAGACATGATTGAATGAAAAACAACTTAATTTAAAGCTTACAAAATATAAGATCTAGACTAGGAAATGGAAATTGAATGAAATAAAGAAGAAAATACAGAACTCCAACTCCCAAAAATCTCCTCTCCAGCTTCTGAAATTTTCTGGAATTTGTAGGAAAAATTTCTTGAGTGTCACGACCCTAGGTCACGTCTGTGACCTAGGGTGTGTAAGGCTCGGAACCATCGTCTTCATGGCCCGGGAGCATTAGAGAAAAACCGCCAAAAGTTCTTAAGTGGCGGATCACGCCCGTGACCGAGGGTGTGTCTTGTCGGTTGCAGGAAATGGCGAGAAGGAGAAACAGTGAGAGTTAATTTAGCATTGCTGAAGAGGTCACACCCTAGGGTCACGCCCGTGACCTAGGGCATGTAGGCTGAAATTTGACTGATCTGAAACTGTTGTCATAAAGTATGGCACACCTGAGAGTCACGCTTGGTAGTCATGCATGTGACCTAATGCTCATGCCCGTGACATGGGCGTGTACTTTTAATCTGATATGACAATGGATTCTGGAGCACCTGAAGGGGCCACGCTCGCTTGAAATGCCCATGACCTGGAGCTCACGCCCATAACTGTATCATGAAATTAGCCTTTTTCAAGTTTTGTCCAGCTTCGTCTCCTGATCAGTCCTCTAAGCTCCAAATTGAAATTGGCAGCACAGATTGACCCTAAAATAAGAAAATAAAGAAATTAGATAATAAATTCACAATATATATATATAAATATGTATAAAATTAGAGTTATCAAATACCCCCATACTTACTCGTTTGCTCATCCCGAGCAAACAACTCTTAATACGGAGTAGAAAAATTTTATTGCTGGAAAAGAATATTGAACCTGAGGAGTAAAATGCAAAGTCTTATGCCAATACGCGTAGCAATTTTAGTAGAAAAACCTACTCAGCATACAAATTAGTTTTTACTTTTTTATAATGTGTTTTCACTTATTATTTTTACGTCGAAATTGATAACCTGGTAAATCTTAAAATCACATTTATGGAGAAAGTAGCGTGCTTACTAAGATAATATTGCACAAATCAAAGATTGAGATACCCTTTAAAGAAATCCATTAATGTCAATGGCCATAGTCTTGCCCTTTCACACTCTCGCAACGACACTAGTTTAACTTATAAGCGCAAATCAATTGGACTTAAGTAGGTTGAAACATAGGCTTAGGTTTTTGGTGAGGAAAATCAAAGATAAAAACGATGGATAGACACTCCAAAACCTAAAGAGAGCTTGCACAAAAAATGAATTGTCATGAATTTAAGAACGCAGCTAATTCCTAAATCCCTTTATTTCTTTTCCTTATTTTTTTAAATTTCTTATCATGTTGAATATTTTTCTACTTCCTCTTTTTTTCCATGTTCTTTTATTTTGTATTTTTTTAGAGGAGGAAAAATAAATCAACTATTTTTTTTAGTTAAACACCAAAATAAAATGGCTCCTAATCACTTACAAACAGTTTCTATATTTGTTTTTTCAAGCTCGGTGTTAGGTGTGTAATTAGGATGCTTTTTAGAATTTGGTAAAGTGCTTGGTGGAGCTAAAACAAAAGATAGGGTAATAGGCTTAAATTGGCTTAACAAAGATAAACCATTAGGTATGGATGCAAAGGCTCAAACTTGCAAAAAGAAGTGCCTAAATTATATCTATGCCAATGAGTTTAACTTATGCAAACTCTTAAGAATAGCCAAAGGGCAAGTTCTAGACATCGAGAAAGAATGCCTCTTTCTTGATCCGCGAAATATTAATCTAGTAAACTTCTACACACTCTCCGAAATTATTTCTAGATTTGACCGATTTCAAAATGAAAGTAAAATAAACAATTTCTACGCATTTAGAAAGACAAAAACACTAATTGTATGCTGAATTTTTAATTCTACTTAAATTCTACTTACATGTGCACTTAACTAGAAACACAACGTGGTCAATAATTCTACTTAAAAATTCAAAATTCAATTAAAGCATCAAAATTTTCTAAACACTATGTAAAAGATGAATACTAGAGATTTTGCATGTGAATAAATATAGAAATAAAGACTTCTCTAATTTTAAAATTTAAACCTAATTTTTTTGTTACTTCTTAGACTTCCCGAGGTATACCCTGTGAGGGCTCTCACTGGTACTAGGAACTAAGATGCTGTGATATCCAAAACATCCCTTTCTAAGAAATTAAATTTCGATTTTCTATTTATTTGTATATTTTTTTAAAAAAAATTTGCCAAAAAAAAGCAAAAATAAATTGTAATGTTTTTAAATTTTTTATTTTTTTATGTTTGGCTACAAAGAGGCTAAACTAGGGAGAAATATTCCTCCCATACTTAAACGAAACATTGTCCCCAATGTGTAAAAATAAAGAGTAAGGGAAGAGAAAATTACCCTGAAGAGTCCAAAAACGCACTAAGTCTGACCTGAAATAAAATACTAAAGCAAAACAAATTTTTTGATATTTTTTAGGTTTTAGTACAATAAAAAAAGCTGATAATAAGAAAAATAATAATATAAAAAATATAGATGCAGATACAATCGTCCTTCTACGAACCCAAAACAAAAAGAAACCTAATCCTCATCACTATGGTGCCCCGGCTGCTGATAGTACGTCCGCAGGTCGATAAACTCACAATAATATGGGCCATAGAGGAAGCTTGACTCTCTTCCAGCTTGATAAACCAACCATCAAAGCTCGCAATATGTGCATCAAAATGGGTTTGCATCTCGTCTAAATGTGTGTCAATAGACCCAAACTGACGATCCCAATAGGTCAAAGGACCGGGCACTGTAGAAAGATCCTATGGTGGTGGTGGAATCTTTGGAGAGCGAATAGTGCCACTGGGACCTACCCCGTGATCAATATCAATATCTCCACCACCAACTGCTGGCGGGATGGCCTCGAACTCGTCGTCTTGTCGTTGCGCAAGGTCGAGGGCCTGGAGGGTCTGGAACTGGATAGGAAGCAGCGTCTGAATGCATGGCATCAGCGAAAAAGCGTCTCATATCCCTATCTGTTTGGCAAGATGAGTGATGAAGTTGCCGCCATGGACGGCTCCCAATCTCGTATTCTCGGCCTGATGTCGAAAGAATTTCAAAAGCGCGTGGCCTAGGTTGAGTGGGGCCCGATAGAATATACTATATAAATAAAGTAAATCCGCCCGAGTCACCACACCATGGCTATCACCGCTACCGGTGATGGTGAAGGTGAAGAGGTTGTGGAGAATATGATGGGCAGGAGAAATGAGGTGGCTGCATTTTGATGTTTTGAGATTGTAGTGGATGATATCATTACTGATTTCCAAACAAAAAGGAAGAAGGTTGAAGTCGAGAGGGAAATCATTACAAAAGGCGGAGTACGCGGGAGAAAGGGAAAAGACCTCGTTGCAAATTCCATCGCTATGTTGAGTTGACAGATGGTGAGGCTATGTGCGATGCCGCCCATTCGGAAGATTATAAAATCATCTTCCGCTCTCCAACTGAACTCGAACGAGGCAAGGAACTCAACGGTGAGCTCCACGAAGGTGGACTCCGAGATGTCGAAGAGAGAACTCCATCTAGGGGTGGATAGAAATTCTCAGACTAATTTCGCCAATCCGAAGGTGGCAAGAATCCCCCAATCAAGAATCCGGAATATGCCAAAGGGTTTTGCACGTAGACGTTCGCTCCGGTCCTTTTGGGTAGAGTTGTCAAAAATGAGAATGGCTTCCGCCGCGGCGAGATCCGCAGGGTGCTCGGATGAGGAAGCAGTGGAGCGAGGGTGGTGGCGAGGAATTGTTGAAGGAGGAAAGAAAAGTGGTTTTCGGGTTAGTTAATGGAAGGAGGAGGGCTGGATGGTATGGAGAAAACAAAGGGGGGGGGGAAACATATAAATAAAAAATATTTGTGAGGTCACGCCCCCTCTAACGCCCGTGACATTGGGGCGTGTCACCTATATGGGAATGGGGAATATCGAAAAATGCATAAAATTTAATTTTATTCATGTCACGCCACTTAGTAATGACCATGACTTTGGGGCGTGCATCCTTAACTAAAGGGAAATAAGGGAATCTGAGGCATTGCCCAGGTCATTGGCTCAGATTTGCTGGACATGGACCACGCTTGTGACTCTGGGGAGTGTAACTGAAAATGATGAAATTTTTTACTTCATTAAAATATTTTTTTGGTTTTACGCAAGGAACGTCACGGCCGTGATTTCCTTATATCATGGGCGTGACATATGATGTCACATGCATGACTAGCTAGATGGATTTTAAAGCAGTTTTTTTTCATTCTTTGTGCGGAAGGTTCTGTGTATGTCACGCCCGTGACCCTGAAGGTCACGCCCGTTACATGGATGGAAGACGGACAGCAAAAACTCCCGCTCGGAACCAACATCAGGTTTTGTATTCAGGGAAGTACATGCCCATCGGTCATGCCCGTTACCATATGGTCACGCCCGTGACCGAGGCGTGTAACATCAAAATTGCAGAAAAATATATATTTTTTCTTTCGCTTTTTTGTTATGTTGTTGTGACAAAAATAAAATAAACTATATAGAAATTACCAACATGAAGAAATCACATGAACTTGATGTTCGAACCCGACTGATCGTCATGCTGTAATGAACCTTCAAACCTGCAAAAACTTAAATATAAAATTAAAATAAAAAGAAAGAGTAACCATGGGGTTCCTCCCACGAACGCTTTGTTTATGGTCATTGAGCTCTACCAAATGAGGCCACTAATTTATGGGTTCAGGAGGGTAATTTCCCCCGGTGCTCATTAGTAATATCGCCAGATAAAAATATTTTCAACCGGTGTCCATTCACTTTGAATTCTCCTTTTTCCGGGCGCGAGATAAGTAATGTCACATAGGGCCACACCTATTTTACAATAAAATTGTCGGACCAACGAGACTTGAGTTTTCCCGAAAAAAGACGTAGGCGTGAAATATAGAGCAGAACTTGGTCTCTCGGTTTAAATTCTTTGGGGTGCTTAATTTTTTTTATCATAATAAAATTTTGTGCGCTCCTTATAAAGTTTATTACATTCATAGGCGAAGGAGCACCACTCATCGAGCTCGTTAATTTGGAATTTTTGGAGTTTAGATGACAAATTTTCATCTAGATTTAAAAATTTAAGCGCCCAAAAGGTGCGTTGCTAAAGCTCAACTGATAAGTGGCATGCTTTCCCATAGACTAATCAGTACGACATACAACCTATAGCGGTCTTGTACGCGGTCCGATAAGCCCTTAGTGCATTGTCAAGCGTAATCGACCAATCCTTTCTATTGTTAGAAACCATTTTTTTCTAATATTCGTTTAAATTAACGGTTTACTACTTTTACTTGGACACTAGTTTGAGGGTGATAGGGAGTGGCCAACCTATGTGTAACGCCATATTTAGAAAAAACTTTGGCGAATTGTGCATTACAAAAGTGAGTTCGCCTATCACTCACTATCGCCTGCGGTGCTCCAAATCGCGAAAAGTGTTTTTTGAGAAATTGCGTCACGACTCGAGCATCATTGGTGGGAATGGCTTGTGCTTCCCCCCACCTTGACACGTAATCGACCGCTACACAAATTTAATGATTTCCAAAGTAAGTTGGTAGCATGCCTACAAAGTTAATTCCCTATAAATCAAAAAGCTCAATTTCTAAAAAAGAATTTAAATGCATTACATTGAGGCGAAAAATATTACCTGAGCGTTGGCCTTGTTCACAACAAATTACATGAACATGAGCGTCTTTGAAGATGCTAGACCAATAGAAGCCTGCCTCAAGTACTTTCGACGACGTCCGATTTGCTTTATAGTGCCCACCGGGGTGTCCCTCGTTGCAATGTTTTAATATTTGGGTGCCCTCCTCATGAGAAACACACTTCCGCACTACTTGCTCTGCACAAACTCGGAAGAGAAATGGATCCTCCCAAAAAAAGTTTTTTAAATAAAAAAAGAATTTCCTCTTTTCTTGATATGAAAAAGCTTTTGGGAGAAATCTCGCAGCAAAGAAGCTTGCAAAATCGGCGAAACAAGGTGTGGGGAGAGTTATTACCTTACATAATGCAAGGAGGCGCTCCTCGAGAAATGCATCATTTATGCGTCGGCAAGTGCACCGGTCGTTGTCAAGTAATAATTTTGGGAATAGCTTCCCCAAATGTCGATCTCGAGGGAATGCATGTTGGGTATCGTGATAGCGTCATAGAAAGATAGTTACTAAGAGTTAAACGAAACACAAGGCGGTTGGGTTTTTGATTCCTAATGCTAACAAAACGAAAAGAAAACTAATTTGGTCGTAAGCACCGCTTCGCTTGGTGGATGGAACTAGTGTAGGCCGCTATGTCATGCTTCATTAGGAGAATGGACAGAGAGCAAGCGGATGGAATAAACACAAGTGCGGAAAGTGAGGGTCGTAATCACCTCTTCAACTACCAACCCTAGCCTTTGCTAGAGTGGTTTTAGTGCGCGACTGTAGTGGATGTGAATGGAGGCGAGTGCAACACAGCTAACAACAAAGGATGCAACTAACCAAAAAAGACTTGATTCATAGACATATAAAAGTAAGTTCATGTTCATTACAAGCTTAAGAATATACTTCACGATGAGAAGAGGTAGAATAAACCGATAGGGGGAAATCCTATTCGTGATTCTTGGCCGTAGTTGTGGGTTTTCAGTCCACTTTATGACTCATACCGTGGTTGCTTCCAGAGGTAAATGGGTTGTCAATCCACCTGTCTTCCTTCGTCTTCTTCCCCTTCGTTCAATCTTTTCTCCTATTGCCCAAATGAGTTGTACCGAAAGATCCTCGTTGCACACTACTGGTGGCCGAAAACTATCCGAAGAGTTTAAGATTGCTTCAGATTGCCGGAGAAAGCTTCCTGGAGGATGGGGATGAGTGGAGGACCTATGGGGGTGAAAATCGGTGCTTCGGGTGCAACAGCGTGGTGGAAAAATTAAAGCCATTGACGTAAATCGCGGAGCACGGGCTTTAATACAACAGTATAATATCAGAGCGCACGATCAGTACTTCGCGTGCAGTGGCTCACGATCAGTGGTCGTGCGTACTTACGGTTGATGATTGTGCGCTCTGCTCCAGAGAAACCTACAGTTGATAGAAAAAATAATATATATGTGCACGATCAGTGGCGCAGGACCAGCGGTCCTGTGCACTATGTCCAATGGTTGTGCGATTTCCCCAGACAGAACTCAAAAAAATTGAATAAATGCGCACGAGTAGTGGCGCATGACCGGTGGTCGTGTGCACTATGTCCAATACTCGTGCGAATGCCCCAGACAGAACTTGGAAAAATGGAAAATAGTGCACATGATTAGTGACTCACAACCAGTGGTTGTGCACTATATGTTCAATGATCGTGTGTTATAGATCTTGTACTGTTTGGGGTTTGACGAATAGGCCAAGCACGACCAGCAGTTGTGTGCTAAGGAGTCCACTGGTCATGCGCGTGTAAAAATGCATGATCAGTGGCCCTTAGGCAGAAAAAATTCCCAATCAATACCGGGATACACACACGACCTTTTTACCTATAGTGAAAATAGAAGAGCCACCGAAATGGTCATACCACATTCTACATACACAGAAAAACACCAAGTAGGGCAATATTGGATATTTCATTCACAATAACCCAGATTTTCATGAAGTCATCCTTTAACTAAGATAAATTAAGATGTATTTGATATCTCTATTTAGTTATGTGTTTGAAAACTATCATTGCTAAGTGTAGACCAATGTCAGTCTACAGTGGATCAGGAACACAGGACCATACATTGTAATCCCTCACTGTGTGATCCAAGGTATTGACTCATGTGTAGCCTCTCTATTGGGATTCACTTCACATTCATAAGTTCAAAAATTTTTCAAAGTCCACTTCTCGTGAACTCTAGTATAGTTCTCGAGTAGTGGAGTTAGTAGAACTCGAGTATTTAGCTTAGTACTCGAGTACAAGCCTTAGTTCTCGAGTAATCTCGAGTAGCCTAGACAAGTTATCGAGTAGACTGAGCCTATACTTCTCGAGTAGCCAGAGCTAGCCTTGAAAATTTTCTAAGACCATCTCTCGAGAAGCTGGGTTATAGTTCTCGAGTACTTAGCTTCAACTTCTCGAGAATTCAGCTAAGTACTCGAGTACAAGTTTTAGCTCTCGAGTAATATTATTTTAGTTCTCGAGAAATGTTATTTTTGTTCTCGAGAAGCATAGTTTAGTTCTTGAGTTGACTCAACGCTTATTTCTCGAGTACTTACATAAGTCCAGAATGTATAGCTCTCGAGTAATCAGCTTGTTCTCGAGAACTTATATATATACTTCTCGAGAACTACAGTCCAGTTTTTCAAAAAATTGCTTAAGTTCAGAATTTTCGGGATTTTCAAATGATACATTGTTATTGGTATATGTGTCGTCATTAATGTTAATTCTAACCGTTAGGGGAGATCCTATATAAGTTCTTGTCATCAAGACTAACCCTAAGTGGTGAACCGTACACTTTCTAATCTTTTGAATCGGCCGTCTCTCTCAGGAACGATTTTACAAAAGTCGTCGCAGCCGCTCAACTTGAAGATCGACACGACTGTTTTCGATCAAGGAATCTTCATCTTCTCCTTGATCGAGTAGGTAAAAGTTTTCTCAAATCAGATCTTCCAAGAGTCTTCTTCAACAATTTCTAAAAAAGCCGTAAAGTTCAAGAAGAAGACCTAGAGACATATTTTCTAGATCTGAGAAGAAAATTTCTGTTTGTATTTCAAATCTCTTTGTAATCTTGTAGGAGATTATTCTCCAAGTGTAGGAGCTTCGTTCTCCGAGTTGTAGGAAGTATTCATCTTCCGAGTGTAGATCCATTTGGATCAAGATTGTAGAAACTTGGTTCCGAGATGTAGGATTTGTTTTCAATCCGAGATAGTGGAGTAGTCGAGTCTAGTGATTTATTAGATAAGTGAGGGAAAGTGGACGTATCCAAAGTTGGGGAACCACTATAAACCTTCTTGTCGTCTGTGATTTCTTGATTGATTTTGTGCAAGTTCGTTAAATTTTTTATTGCGCAAATAGACGCACAATTCACCTATTCACCCCCCCTTCTGGGTGATTTAGGTAGACAACTTAACACTTTAAATTGGTATCAGAGGGAGGTTGGTCATTAAAAGGTTTATACCTTGATCAATTTCCTCTTTAAGTTGTCTCTAGAGAATTTTTCAAGCAATGGACAAGGATAAAGATTTTGCCAAGCTTCCCCTGTGCACAAAGAACAATTTTTCCATGTGGAAAGAAAGAATTAATTTTTTCATGGAAGTTGTGGATCCCCGGATCTTCATGATTATTGAAGACGGTCCTCACATTTCTATGACTATCTCAACTATAGATCCAATAAAGAAAGTCCCAAATAAGTGGATGGATCTAGATAAAGACGAGATTGCACTTGTCTCCTTGGACAAGAAAGCTAAAAATATAATTGCAAGTGCAGTCGATGACTCTATTCTGCAAAACATGATCCACTGCCAGTCTACTAAGGAGATGTGGCAGTCCCTCGTCACCTTGATGGAAGGTACAAAAGAAGTAAGGGATGACAGAAGATCCCTGTTGAATCCGAAATATGAAGCCTTTCGACAAGGGCACAAAGATACCATTGCAGATACTTTTAAGAACTTTTCAAGATATTTAACGGCCTCAGAGTATATGGCCAAGTCTTCACCAATGGAGAACTGAATGAAAAGTTCCTAAGATCCTTAACCAAGGAATGGGACAACAAGGTCTGTGCCATCAGGGAATTTTGAAAGCTAGCTTTGACAGATCCTCAGAATCTCTTCGGAAAGCTGATGTCATATGAGTTTCAACTCAACACAAGGAAAGCTGAATAATAGAAGAGCAGGTCTCCATCCAAAGAGAAGTATGTTACTTTAAATGCAAACACCTCCAGGAAGTAAAAGTCTACCTCTCCTGCCCCAGCACAAGAAGTTAGTGAAGAAGAAAACTCGGAGCCAAGTACCTCGGGATCAGAGCTATCTGAAGGAGAGTTCTCCTTACTCTCATGACAGTTCAAGAAATTCATGAACAAAAAGAAGCAATGGAAAGGCAAGGATGCCTCTTACAGAAGATCACGACTTGGTAGTGATTGACACAGAAAGGGCTCAATCAGCCACGACAGGTATGGTTCTAAACAAAACAAATATATTTTGACTAACAAAGTGTGCTACTGTTATAACAAGCCATATCACGTCATATCTTACTGCCCCCACAAGAAGAAGGAGGTTGGCAGGAGAGAAGAAAAGAAACCCTCGTACAATAAGAAGAGGACAGAGAAGAGCCTGATAGCCAAAAAGAGCAAGACTCTTAGTGGCTCTGACTCATCTGAGCAAAGTGTAGAAGAGGAAGCCTACTTTGGGCTTATGGCTCAATCAGATGATGAACAAGAGCCTCAGTTCACTGGGGTGGTAAAATCTCACACCCCTCTTTCAGAATCTGAAGTTTCTGAGCATGATAATGAGGATAATTCCTCTTACGATCAGTCTGAATTCATATCCCATTATAAGGAGTTGATCATGGCTTACGACAAATGTCAAAAGGTCGTGAAAACTCAGGAAACAGAGATTAAGTCTCTAAAGGCCATAGAAAGCTCTTTGAGAGAGGAAGTCGTTAAGATGGACTCACTAAGAGAAGACTTAGATACTGTTATTGATGAGTTCAACAAGGCTATCAAGCACCTTGATCTGAAGGATGAAATCATCAAGGGGTTGGAAGAATTACAAGAATCCGAAAAGAAACTTGTTGAAGGTTTCTCTAAGCCCAAGGTAGTTCTTCCTCTTGTTGCTGAGTTCTCTGCTCAGGCCAAGGGTGCCTTGCTAGGCCATGTAGAGGCTCTTAGTAAATCTTCTAAGAGGAATAAGGCTCAGATAAGGAATAAGTCCGCCAAGAAGGCCTTGACCAAAGCAAAGGGAAAGGCCCCTCAAGATCAGACTATCTTTAAGAAAGTCATATTTCCAACAAATGAGTTTGATCTTGACTCATCCTACGGCCACTTGACTAGGCCTACTTATGTAGAGCCAATGTCTCGTTACCAAGGATGGACTCTCCCCAGAAACTTTTGTGAGAGTGTCTTTAAGGCACCTTATGAAGAAGTCATTCTTCAAGACTATTATCCTTATGATCATGGTCATAACTTCAAGAAAGCACTAAAAGTTAAATCCATTATGGAAAAGCCTGTGAAGGAGAAGAAATCATGTGATTTCCATCATCATGAAGCTTCCTACCCCAAGAATGCTACCCCTGCTAGACCAGTATCCCAGAAGGTCAAGCAGGAGTACCTAAGGGAAAGATACAACAGGTTCGACTGTTGGTGCTGTGGTAAAATTGGTCATTTTGACATCGATTGTTGGTTTAATCTAAGAAATGTTACAACTCCTCAAGTTGGCAACATGAGAGTGACCACTCATGATACTAACCCTCGTAGGGGGAGTGTTCTAACACGAGACCAAGGACCCAAACATGTTTGGGTTCCTAAGGCAAACTGATTATGTTTGCAAGGATGCCCAAAGGGCACTAAGATGCCTATCTGGTATTTAGACAGTGGATACTTTTGGCACATGACCTGTACAAGAAGCCTACTTCAAAATTATTCTCCACTGTTGAATGGACCAAAGGTCATCTCTGGAGGTTCAAACTGGAAGTGTGGATAGATACAACTCTAGAGGGGGGTGAATAAAGTATTCAAAAATTATGACACCCTACTCAACTCCCTTAGAGTTAATTTGTGGAATGAGTTTATAGATATTGATAACCCTAGAGCCTAACACAAAGTAAAGTGCAGTGGACAAAGCTAAGTGTAATTACAGTTAAGCGTTAGTCCTAACACAGCAACTAGCAATCCTAGTTATTTCTACTCACAGCCACAGTGCAATGAATTAGATAAGCAGCACAGACGACACAAGAAATTTTATAGTGGTTCCCTCTAAATAGTTACGTCCACTCTCCTACCACCATGGTAGGAATCCACTACAGGTTTTTGATCAGGTGCCCTGCCACCAATAGATCTTATTCAGGTAGATCCAAAGACCCTTTGCGATTTTGATCAGGAGCTCAAAATCCAACACAGGTTTTTGATCAGGTGCCCTGCCACCAAGGTTCACTTTTGAAGGGAGTAATAACCCTTTATACAGGAGGTTGAGAGAGTTAAAGTTTCTTCTCTATTGTTAAAACAGATTAGAGAAGCTAGTGGATTGCACAGAGCTAGAAAGCTCTAAAGAGTCAAGGCTGCCCCTAGCTTAGAGAATATCCAGGAAGAAGTCTTGCTTCAGGGTGCAGAAACTCTTCTGAACTCTTGACAGAGAACTGTCTTGAAATTCTAAAGGAGAAGCTTGAAGAAGTCTCTTGATTTGGAAAAGGTGTTCTTCTTCAATCAGCTTCCTTTCTTCTTCTTCTTCTTCTTCTAAAAGCCTCTGAGTGAATGTCTTCCTGTGAGCCGGATGAACTCAGGATGAATAAGAATGCTGAAGAGATTTAATCTTCTCAGTTAAATGTGAATTTCTGAGAGTTGTAGATCTCTATGCTACTGTGAGTAAAACTTCTTGTATTTTTTGTGTTGTTGTTGTTTTTCTCTGTCTTTAGAAGGCACTTAGTATATGAGCCTTTGCAACGGTTCTAATCTGAGTTTGAACTTTGTCTTCTTCTGGAATCTGCAAAACTGGGCTGCAAATAGCACAAAGCAAAATATATCTTGCAGACAGATATCCTATAAAAAGATAAAGCTTTCTAAGAAGCTGCAAATCAATCTGATAAAAGAGTGCTAGAAAAAGTCACATCAGAAAGTGCTCTTTACGGCCAGAGAAGACTTTTGAGTCTAACGGCTATAAAGGACAGCCTGGCAGATAAAGCAGAAAATATATTTCAACTAATAAGACAAACCACTTTGTCAGATAAAGATTGACTTATGCATAAAGAGTGGAGCAAAGATTGCGTGGAAATAATAGCATAACATCAATGAAATATACTTTAATAAAATATGCCAAGCAGATACGAAATAAATAAGAACTAACTCAAAGAAAGATGATCTGATGACAGACAAACGTCGACCAACTGATAGACGATCGTCGACCAGTCGATAGACGATGGTCGAGCGGCGTTCGACTATAGTCGAACCAAAAACGACTTAACCAAATTTTCATCTGGATAAGCAATTCTACAACTAAGGGAATCTAACCTATTTGCTAACCTTTGACCATAGATAAATCTTGGGTCAAGAAACTAAATGAGAGGACTTAACACAAATCCAAACTAGGGTGCAAATAATCTCCCCCTATTTGGGTTAGGTCTCTCAAAAACTACTGAAAAAAAAAATAACTCAGGAAAGAAACATCTAAGCATCAAATGCATCAATCAAATAGTTAACATAAACAGATTGACAATAAAACTTAAGCAGCATCAGAATCTGGTTTAGAGATAGAAGAGTCAGGAATAAAAGAGATTTTTCTGAGAGGATCTAGGGCTTCCTTCTTTGATGTCATCAGATCTTGTTCTCCAATAACTTTGGTTTCTCCTGTTCTTGGAACAACTGCTTCTGGATATTTTTTTATATATTTGGTAGCATCAAAAACTTCAGGTCTTACCTGGAATCTATCAAGTTCTTTCTTTCTGAATTTTGACATAGTAGTTAAGCCTGTAACATCTTTTCCTTCAGCTCTGGCTTTTTTAATCTGAGCTGATCCAACCAATTGAAGGAATCTGGCCATCCTGAAGTCAGGATTAAGCTCTAAGCTTTCATACTCATTTTCATCAGCTGGATTTAGAGGATTTACAGTTCTGAATTTAGTAGAAAGTTCTAACATGCTTGCAGCTGGCTCGTTCTTTTCTTGAATAACTAAAGATGTTGGAGGAGCAAATTCAGCATATCTTTTACTTGATTGCTCAGAGTATATAACTCTTTTGCCTTTTGCATCTATTTTCCTTTTCTGATCAGATTCTCTGGAAGATATAATCTCGCTTTCTTTATCTGGTGATGTCCTTTTCTTGGGTGAAGGAGGAGGAGAAAAGGTTAACTTTAGGTAAACTACCTCTTTCACTTGTTCTGGTAACTCAGCTTCCTGTCTCTAATGTCCAGATTGAAACTTGTCATGGTAGCTTTGATTTCCTTTCCTCTGATAAGATTGGGAAGAAGTGAATCTAGAAGGAGGAGCAGAGGGACTGGCAACATTTCCAGATGCTCCTGCACTAGGAGGAGGAGGAGGAGGTCCTTTAGAATTCCATTTAGGAGCTGGGCTGTCATATCTTTTAGATTTCTTTCTTTTTTTTGCTGATTCTTGGAGAATCCCATCAAGTGCTGATATTCTTTTGACTTGGGATCTATTCCTTTCAAGATATAGTATGGTACATCATGATCAGGGTTAGGTAGAGGAGGAGCAGCAGCTTTTCTTTTTCTTTTGGAAGATTTCTTCTTCTTGGTTCCTTCTGAATCATCAGAGTCATTTTCATCATCAGATGATTGAGGATGATCATAGGGATCAAGAGCCTCTTGCTCAGCTTTCTCTTTTGCTTTTAAGGAAGCTTTCTCTCTTTCTTCTTCTAAGGCATCCTGTGCTAGAAGAGTATCAAGATCTAGTCCAGGGGTGTCATCCCAGACTGTAGATTTTTCTTCTTGTCCAACTGAAACATTCTCTTGTTCAATTGTAACTGTCATGGAGACCAGTTCTTCTTGCACAACTATCTGAGCAGGTTGAGCAGACTCAGGATCTTGAACAGCAGGTTCTGTTATTTCTAGATCTCCTTGATCTTCTTGCACTTGATCTGTAGCAACAGGAACACACAGATTCTCAAAATGAGCTAGCATCATACCTTCAAGATATTGACATGTTAACATGTCAGTTAACAAGTCAGTAAATTGAGAAAGGGAAATACCTTCAGGACTTCCTACCTCCCATAAATCATCTAGATAGGAGGTGATGACTCCTTCCAGGAATAGAGCAACTATGGGAGTGGAGAATTCTTCTAAGCAGACTTTGACAACAAATTCTCTTTTCATTATAACATCAAAAATCTCTTTTTCAGAAAGTTGAGGTACTATTTCTTCTTGAGCTAAAATCTCTTTTTCTGTAAATGCTGTTTCTCTTTGAGTATTTGCTGGAGGATCTGCTGGAAGAGAGGCTAGGGGCAGTAGAGAGGCATCTTCATAGAATATCTCCCCCTGCCTGATTTTAGTGGAAACTAAAACAAGGCCCCTAGATGAAGAGGGCTCAGCAGATTTGGAGAGGGCTTGGATGGAGGCAGTCAGGGAAGAAATGGAGGATACAAGAGGAGCAATTGCTTCTTAAATCATGGTTTTGATTGAAGGAGTAATTAACTCCAGGATATTGGCTATGAGTGCTGGAGATATAGATGTGGATGGGGAAATAACAGAAGATGGAAGATCATCAGGAAAGGCAGTTTCCTGATGAGATGTGTTGTGAACTGGTGATTGAGGAGTGGATGAGGGAAAGTCAGTGTGATCTGGAGATGTAAGTGGTGACTGAGGTGGGGTTGGAATTATCTCAGATCCTAACAAATCAAAACTGGGAATAGAAGTCCCAGTTAGATGTGCAGGAATGGGAGATGCTGGAGATGAAGTATGGGGAATAGAAGAAGCGTAAAGAGGAAGAGTGGTTGTAGATGTAGATGGTAATGCAGATGTCAATGGTACTTCAGTAGAGGTAGATGGGAATGCAGTAGAAGTGGATGGAATGGAAAGAATGGATGAGCCTGCTTCATGTAGGTGGGGAGTGACTAAAACAATCCTTGTGTTCTCTGACACAACTGGAGCTACCCCTGCAGGAGAAGGCTTCTGAAAACTTCTTTTCCACTTAAGAAATAGTGTTGGGTCCATCTTCTTACTGGCATTGATAGTTGTTGAAACTATTACCAACAGGTGGGAGTATTTCTCTTTTAGAAATATCCCAAGTACCCTACCTAGGGTTACTTCCATCTTGCCATTCTTCTTTCTGATCAAATCAAACATAATCCCTGCCCAATTGATCTGTTTCTTATTTACTATGGCACACATCAAGGCAAATTGCTGCCTGGTGATGTTGTCATGAGCAGAGTGCTTGCCCAGAAGCACTTTTCCAACGAGTTCAGCCAAGAACTTTATCTTTAACGGAAAATTAACATTTAGCAACTTAGAAGGAATGCCTTCGGCATGTCCTAACTCGATTAAAATCTTTCCAAACTCTTGGGTATCTTGTTCATAATCCTCTTCACCGTTCAATAATTCAAAAATATCAGTCAATGCGGCAGGAGTCAAACTTACCTCTTCGCTGCCAATCGTTCTAGTCATCGATTCTTCATTGGAAGACGAAGTGAAAACCCACTCTTTAATCTCTGTTATGTTGATCTTGATTCTTTTGGTCATAAACTTTTCCAAACCTTGTTCTTTGCAGAGCTGGAGGATTTCTACTATCTCAGAATCACATGCGCTTAAAGAGTCAAAATCCACGCTGAATCCGGCGTCGAACTTCATTACTGAAAGAAGGGCTGGAGCAATCGCCATTGATAGGGTTGGGGAAGATGAGAGAGACGATGAAAGCGAAAAGGCAAAGAGCGTGAGGCAGGGCTCAAGCAGAAAGACAGAATACGAAAAGACGATCTCCGTCGACGACAAAAAGAACGATCTCTTAACCTTGGTCGACCATAGGTTTTATATTAAAATAGCGATCGTCGATCTATTTTAACAGATACTGGAGACGATAGTCGAACGGTCGTTCGACGATCGTTTCCTGAAGCAGAGTAGTCGATCAATCGTTCGACTATTTCTGTCTTCACAAATAAATAAGTTGTCGTCGCCCGTAGGTCGACGATAGGCTCAACCTGTTCGACCATCGTCAAACATCGTTCGACGATCTTCAAACAGATTTCAACAAAGGCATACGTCACACTTAGTCTTTTCCATTTATCATGCGTAGTTGAACCAAACAGAACAGATTCTTCTGTTCATCTATGGGCTTGGTGAAAATATCAACTCTCTGAAGGTCAGTGGATATGAACTCAAGGCTGATCTTGTTCTTTTCCACACAATCTCTCAGGAAATAGTGTCTAATCTCAATGTGCTTGGTTCTAGAGTGGTGCACAGGATTTGGTGCAATGGAGATAGCACTGGTACTGTCACACATGATTTTTGTGTTCTTGTGTATGTACCCATAATCCAAAAGCTGGTTTTGAATTCACAGGATCTGTGAACAACAACTAGCAGCTGCTATATATTCAGCCTCTGTAGTTGAAGTTGAGACATAAGCCTACTTCTTATAGAACCAAGAGACCACTCGCTCTCCCAGGAACTGACAAGTTCCTGAGGTACTTTTCCTGTCAACTCTACAACCAACATAGTCAGAATCAGAGCATCTAATTAACTCAAATTCTGATTCTGCGGGGTACCATAGTCCTAGATTTGGACATCCCTTCAGGTATCTCAAAATTCTCTTGAGAAGAATCAAATGAGATTCCATTGGGTTGACCTGGAATCTAGCACATAGGCATGTAGCAAACATTATATCTGGTCTACTTGTAGTTAAATACAACAGGGAACCAACAATGGACCTATAGTTTTTCTGATCAACTGGCTTGCCCTGATCATCAGAATCTATAACTATATTAGTAGCCATAGGTGTATGCATTGCTGAAGCATCAGCCATCCCAAACTTCTTTACCAATTCCTTGGCATATTTGGATTGGGAGATGAAGATGCCATCAACATCTTTCTTTACTTGGAGACCAAGAAAGTAAGACAGCTCACCCATACTACTCACCTCAAACTTAGAATGCATCAAGTCAGAGAACTTTTGCACAGTTTGGGATCAATGGAACCAAAAATAATATCATCTACATACACTTGAACTAACAGGATTGTGTCCTTGTGGTGCTTAATGAAAAGGGTTCTATCAACTACTCCCCTAACAAAGTTGTGCTCTAATAGGAAACTAGCTAGAGTCTCATACCAGGCTATGGGTGCTTGTTTAAGTCCATAAAGAGCTTTTTACAACTTGTACACAAATGAGGGCTGAGTTGAAGAAACAAACCCAGGTGGTTGTTCAACAAATACCTCTTCCTTTAGCTCACAATTTAGGAAGGCACTCTTGACATCCATCTGAAAAACCTTATACTTCATATAGGCTGCATAGGCTACAAAGATCCTTATTGCCTCTAGCCTTGCAACAGGAGCAAAGGTTTGGTCATAATCTATACCTTCCTCCTGTTTGTAGCCCTGAGCTACAAGCCTAGCTTTGTTCCTTACAATAATTCCAATTGCATCCAACTTGTTTCTAAACACCCACTTGGTGTCTATGATCAGTTGGCCTTTAGGTCTTACAACCAAAGTCCATACTTTACATCTTTCAAAATTATTGAGTTCCTCTTGCATAGCATGATCCAGTGGGGATCTAGCTCAGCATCTTTTATGGTGAGGGGCTCAATCTGTGAAAGGAAACAAGCATGCATCACATCCTGTCTTAATTGATGTCTTGTTTGTACACCAACTGATATGTTTCCAATCACTTGAGATGCAGGATGATCTCTAAGTGTGACAACATTAGCAGGTGAGATGTGATCTTCAGCAACAGTTGGGATTAATTCCTCAGGAGGAATTGGATCAACTGTTGGTGGTACAGCAACAGCTTCTGCAAAGTCTTCATCACTGTCTGAATCAGTGATATGAAGAGTTGATAGATAAAGAATCTCTTGAGTGACATCTTTATTAGATTCTGGTACCTGCATTGAACTTGAGGAAGGGGAAGTTTCCTTCTCCTTGTAAAACATCTGAGATTCATCAAAAGAAACATGTACAGATTCCTCAATTTTAGAAGTTGATTTATTAAATACCCTATAAGCTTTGCTTACTTGGGAATATCCAAGAAAGATTCCCATTGAAGCTTTTGCTTCAAACTTTCTAAGGTATTCTTTGTTATTGTTATGAATGTATACTACACAACCAAACACTCTAAAATAATTAATTTTAGGCTTCTTTCCTTTAAGCAACTCATAAGGAGTTTTATACTAAAGCTTGTGTATAAGACTTCTGTTCAGAACATAATTAGCTGTGGAAACAGCTTCTGCCCAATAGGAGAGAGGCATATTAGCATCTGCCAACAGTGTTCCTGCAGCTTCAATTAGGGTTCTATTCTTCCTTTCCACTACCCCATTTTGTTGGGGAGTTCTAGGAGCAGAGAAGCTATGTTTGATACCTTCTTTCTCACAGAATTCTTGCATCAGAAGAGACTCAAACTCAGTACCATGATCACTTCTGATCAAGACCACATGAGTAGAATACTCAGTCTGCAAACAAAGTAGAAAATCTGTAAGAACTTTGAGTTATCAGCCTTAGTTCTCAAGAAGAACACCCAAGTGAACCTAGAGAAGTCGTCTACAATTACTAAAGTGTAATACTTCCCTCCTAGACTCTGTACATTTATTGGACCAAAGAGATCCAAGTGTAATAAATACAGGATTCTAGGTGAATCACTTTTATTTATAGATTTAAAGGAATTTTTTGTTTGCTTGCCTAGTTGACAAGCCTTGCATAGGCTCTCCTTCTTGTAGGGGCAAGAAGGTAAACCTCTAAAAAGGTTGTATTTAGATAACCTAGATATGTTCTTGAGGTTAACATGGCTAAGCCTCCTATGCCATAAGGTGTTGTTATTTGTTACTTCATTAAATAGGCAGATTTCAGGTTGGGTAGAATTAAAATCTACTAAATAAATATTACCTTGTCTAATACCTACTAACACAACATTACTATTTAAAGTAATATTACAGAGAGTGTTAGTGAAAGATACCTGATATCCTGCATCACATAACTGACTTACTGAGATAAGATTATGCTTCAGTCCAGTTACATATGCAACCCTCTTGAAAGTTACTGCTCCAATGGTAATCCTACCATATCCTTCAGTTTGACCACAGCTAGAATCCCCAAAGATCACCTTTGGTCCAAGCTTGGCCTTGAACTTTGACAAATTTTCTTTGTTCACTGTCATATGTTTGGAGCAACCACTATCCAAATACCACTTGTCCTGAGTGATAGGATAGGTCTTCACCTGCAATGAGTTAAGTTAAACATTGTGGACCCAGGTAACCTTGGGTCTATTATTTTTCACATAATGAAAACCAGAAATAAAAGAATAAGCAGGTTGGGGTTTATATCCTAAAGGGTAAGATCTCCTTGGTGGGATGCTCCATGCAGTTAATGGGTCCACAAACCTAGGGTTTCTATTTATATTGGGGTTTCTAAGGTTCTGGTTGTAATTTTGAAAATCAAATTGAAATCGTCGATCAGCGTTCGACGATGGATGCTCAGATCGTCGAGCTTCGTTCGACTATTGAGCCTTTGATCGTCGATTAGCGTTCGACACTTTTTGTAGCTCTTTTAATTTTTGCTTTATTTAAGGCTTGATTAACTTGTTTTACTTACTCAGTGTTCTTTATTCCATCAGCTGAAATAAAGTTCACTGGAGTTGAAAAATTATTTTTAAGAACCAATGGGGGTTCACTTGATGAGGCTCCTAAGCCTAGCTTATTATTGCCTGACCTAGTGTTTGTCATGCTGTTGATTTCTAACAGCTTAAGGCTTCTACCATTCAAGGATTCTTCTAATTTCTTAGACTTTGCTAATTCATTTTTAAGAAACTTTATTTCTTCACTAGACTTAGTGAGTTCTGCTTCTAACCTAGCATTTTCAATGGAAATAGATTCTGATTCAGCTAACTTATTTCTAAGTTCCTTAATTTCCTTTTCTGAACTAATTAGATCTAAGCAAAGGGATTTTAATTCAGATTTAAATTCAGAAGAAGAAAAATCATATGAAGATAATACCTGATCTTCTGTGGGCATTTTTTCATCATCATCAGAACTCTCTGTAGCTGAGTGGTTGCTGCAGGGATCAATTGCCATAAGGCATATTTCCTTTGCCTTCTTCTCTTCCTCATCCTCACTGGAGCTTGAGGAGGAAGATTCCTCATCTGAATCACTCCAGGTCTCAGCAACAAATCCTTTCTCCTTCTTCTTATTTTTGTAGGAGGAAGACTTGGAGTGTTTCTTGTGATGTTCTTTTTCCTTTCTCTTTTCTTTGCTCTTTTCCTCTGGACACTCTGGTAGAATGTGTCCAGGTTTCCTGCAACCATAACAAATAATTTCTTTAGCAGGAGATCTGTCATACCTTGGTTTATCTTCATATCTTGAAGATTTCTTTCTGAAGTCTTTTCTTCTCATCTTGAGAAACCTTTTGGCAAAGAGGGCCATCAGCTCCTCATTGGATTGGCTTCCTTCAGAAGAATCAGCAGCTTTGAGAGCAAGAGTTTGCTCTTTTCTTGCTGGAGTTGGAGTATTTGCTTCTGCCTCAGCTTCCCTGGTCTTCAGCACTTGCTCAAAAGACTTGAGCTTGCCAAGGAGAGCTTCAGTTGAGATTTCATTTGTACTTCTAGCCTCCTTGATTGGCCAGATCCTAAGATCCCATGTGCTGGGGAAGCACATCAGTATCTTATCATTGACCTCTGTCAATGTAATCTCCTTATCAAGAGTTCTCAGCTCATTGATGATTGAGCTGAGCCTGGTGTACATGGCTTCAACTGATTCAGCTTCAGTCTTCTTGAAGTTTTCATACTGGGATATAAGGTTGGACCTTCTGTCCTTCCTTTCATCAGCTGAACCAGCTACAATCTGGTTCAGTGAGTCCCATATGGCTTTTATAGCGGTGCAATCAGCCACTTTCTGGAAGATTTCATCAGACATAGTCTGAGCCAGAATGTTCATAGCTTTGGCATCAGCTATCTTTGCCTTCTTGTAGGCATCATTGTAATCTTGATGAGGCACTGCACATAGATTTGTAGATGTTATAGCAGTCGCTGTAGTAGGAGGTGTTGGAGGTCCTGTCAAAATAGAAGAAAAAATGTCTTCATCAATAGAGTTCATATATAATCTTATTCTTGCCTTCCAGATGCTAAACTTAGCTAAGTTGCAAGCTGGAGGTCTGGTGCTAGAGTAATCCTTGGACTGGGCTATGAAGTGAATATCTAAAAGCTTGGTATCTATCAGGATCTTGTGACTCAGGTGTTAGCCTGTACAGTCAGTCAACCTCCCTCTGATACAAATTGGAAGTGAGGATAGATATAACTCTAGAGGGGGGGGGGGTGAATAGAGTATTCAGAAATTATGACACCCTACTCAACTCCCTTAGAGTTAATTTGCGGGATGAGTTTATAGATATTGATAACCCTAGAGCCTAACACAAAGTGAAGTGCACTGGAGAAAGCTAACTGTAATTATAATTAAGCTTTGGTCCTAACACATCAACTAGCAATCCGAGTTATTTCTACTCACAGCCACAGTACAATGAATTAAATAAGCAGCGCAGACGACACAAGAAATTTTATAGTGGTTCCCTCTAAATAGGTACGTCCACTCTTCTACCACCCTGGTAGGAATCTACTAATGGTTTTTGATCAGGTGCCCTGCCACCAATAGATCTGATTCAGGTAGATCCAAAGACCCTTTGAGCTTTTGATCAGGAGCTCAAAATCCAACACAGGTTTTTTATCAGGTGCCCTTCCACCAAGGTTCATATTTGAAGGGAGTAATAACCCTTTATATAGGAGGTTGAGAGAGTTAATGTTTCTTCTCTATTGTTAAAATAGATTAGAGAAGCTAGTGGATTGCATAGAGCTAGAAAGCTCTAAAGAGTCAAGGCTCCCCCTTGCTTAGAGAATATCCTGGAAGAAGTCTTGCTTCAGGGTGCAGGAACTCTTCTGAACTCTTAACAGAGAACTGTTTAGAAATTCTGAAGGAGAAGCTTGAAGAAGACTCTTGATTTGGAAAAGGTGTTCTTCTTCAATCAGCTTCCTTTCTTCTTCTTCTTCTTCTAAAAGCCTCTGAGTGAATGTCTTCCTTTAAGCAGGATGAACTCAGGATGAAGGAAAATGCTGAAGAGATTTAATCTTATCAATTGAATGTGAATTTCTGAGAGCTGTAGATCTCTATGCTGCTGTGAGTAAAACTTCTTATATTTTTTGTGTTGTTGTTGTTGTTCTCTGTCTTTAGAAGGCACTTAATATATGATCCTTTGCAACGGCTCTAATCTGAGTTTGAACTTTGTCTTCTTCTGGAATATGCAAAACTGGGCTACAAATAGCACAAAGCAAAATATATCTTGCAGACAGATATCCTATAAAAAGATAAAGCTTTCTAAGAAGCTGCAAATCAATCTGATAAAAGAGTGCTAGAAAAAGTCACATCAGAAAGTGCTATTTACGGCCAGAGAAGACTTTTGAGTCTAACGGCTATAAAGGACAGCCTGGCAGATAAAGCAGAAAATATATTTCAACTAATAAGACAAACCACTTTGTCAGATAAAGATTGACTTATGCATAAAGAGTGGAGCAAAGATTGCGTGGAAATAATAGCATAACATCAATGAAATATACTTTAATAAAATATGTCAAGCAGATAAGAAATAAATAATATAACTTTACTAAAGGCAGACAAAAAAAACGTCGAACGACCCTCGGAGATCGTCGACCGAAGCACGGAGATCGTCGACCTATCAGACAGATAGTCGAACGCCACAGATAGTCGAACTATCAAGGAAGATAGTCGAGCTATCACACAGATAGTCGAACTATCACACAGATAGTCGAACTATCAAAAAGCAGACAGATAGTCGAACTATCAAAACAGATAGTCAAGCTATCAGATAGTTGAACTATCAACACAGATAGTTGAACTACCACACAGATAGTCAACCTATCAAACAGATAGTCGAACTATCAACACAGAACAGATAGTCGAGCTATCTGAACAGATAGTCGACCCATCAAATAGTTGAACTATCAAAACAGATAGTTGAACTAACGAAAGATAGTCGACCAATCAAACAGATAGTCGAACTGTCAACACAGAGCAGATAGTCGAACTATCAAAACAGATAGTCGAGCTATCAGATAGTTGAAATATCAAGGAAGATAGTCGAACTATCAAGAAATCTGTCTTAACAAAAGAAGTCGAGCGGGGTTCGACGATCGTCAAGGCAGATACCGCAGATCGTCGAGAGTTGAACTAACTCAGAGAACGACGATCTACTGACTGACGAACATCGACCAACTGTTAGACGATCATCGACCAGTCGATAGATGATGGTCGAGTGGCGTTCGACTATAGTCGAACTAAAAACGACTTAACCAAATTTTCATCTGGATAAGTAATTCTACAACTAAGGGAATCTAACCTATTAGCTAACCTTTGACCATAGATAAATCTAGGGTCAAGAAACTAAATGAGAGGACTTAACATAAATCCAAACTAGGGTACTAACACAAACCGAGGGATAACCAAAGGCTACGGTATGATCACTAACAGTAGTGTATCCTTTTCGGATGTAGCTTATGTTGAGGCATTGGAACACAATCTCATAAGCATAAGCCAACTATGCGATAAAGGATACACACATGAATTCCATGCTGACAAGTGCTTGATAAAGTCTGTTGATAATATGGATACGATTATATCTAGCACTCGAAGCAGGAATATATTCTGTTTAAAATTCATTTCTATAGACTCTTTTACACCAGTGTGTTTTTTAGCAAAAGATAATACGTCTCTTGGTGACCAATGGCACAAGAGGTTAACACATATTAATTTTAAAACTATTAATAAATTATTCTCCCTGAACTTAGTTCGTGATTCCCCGAATTTCAAGTATGTTAAAGATAGACCTTGTCTTGCATGAGTAAAAGGCAAGCAAAGAATGTCTACCTTTAAAAGCATTATTAACAAAGATTCAAGTAGATTTCTCCATCTACTTCATATAGACTTGTTCGGTCCACTACAAATTATTAGCTTGGGAGGTAAGGAATATACATTGGTTATTATTGATGACTACTCGCACTTTGCGTGGCTTTTCTTTCTGATACACAAGTCAGATACCTTCGATATCTGTACTAATTTTGTCAGGCAAGTCCAGAATAAATACAACTATTCCGTAGTCAAAATCAGAAGTGACAATGGAACAGAATTCAAGTCTGGGGCCATGAAAGAATTCTGTGAAAGCCTAGGTATCTTTCATGAGTTTTCATCTCCTTGTACTCCATAGCAAAATGGAGTAGCAGAGAGAAGGAAAAGAATACTCATAGAGGCCTGCAGGACTATGTTGAGTGATGCTTCACTACTGGAGTACTTCTGGGCTGAAGCCGTCAATACTGCATGCCACGTGCAAAATCGAGCACTCATCAATAAGAATCATTATAAGACACCTTACAAACTTCTAAAAGGCAGGAAACCAACTATTTCATATTTTAGAATTTTTGGCTGTAAATGCTTCGTGCTTAACAATGGTAAGTATCATACTTCCAAGTTTAGTGAGAAAAGTTTTGAAGGCATTTTTGTAGGTTATAGTAGCCATAGTAAGGCATAGAGGATTTTCAATAGAAAAACTCTGGTTGTAGAGGAATCCATACATGTGGTATTTAATGAGACGAGCTTGCTGCAAAGAAAATTGTCTAGTGTGCTTGTTGTAGATGTAGGTACAAAGCTGAAAGAAATCAGTTTTGATGAACCGACTAAAGGTGAAAGAGAAAAGTTCATCAAGATCACTACTCAAACCCCCACTGGAGAGGTGGACGATAAAGATGAAGAAACCATCCAAGTTGATGAAGTCACTCCAGTGGCTGAATAAGTTCAAGATGCTAAGAATCTAGAGCTCAGACATCTGAAGGATCATCCATTAGACCAAATCATAGGAGATCCCCGGGATAGTTTCAGAACTCGTCGGGGAACAACTAATGCGAATCTATTTTTAAGTTTTCTCTCATATGTTGAACCAAAGAAGTTTGAGGAAGCAAACTCAGGCGCATTATGGATCTTTGCCATGGAAGAAGAACCAGTTCAAGCGCTGCAAAGTTTGGAATCTAATTCCAAGACCCAAAGGTAAGAATTTCATCGGGACGAAATGGGTCTACATGAACAAGTTGGATGAGGATGGGACAATCATAAAGAACAAGGCAAGACTCATCGCCAAAGGATACCGTCAAGAAGAATTAATCGACTTCGACCAAACATAAGCTCCAGTGGCAAGGCTGGAGGCCATCAGACTGTTCCTGGATTATGCTACACTGAAGGGCTTCACTGTCTATCAAATGGACGTGAAGTCCTGCTTCCTTAATGGTGACATAAATGAAGAAGTGTACGTGGAACAGCCCTAAGGTTTTGTCGATCCTAACTTTCATGACTATGTTTATTTATTATCGAAAGCGATGTACGGTTTGAAATAAGCTCCTCGAGCTTGGTACGAAATGTTGTCTAGCTTTCTCCTCGAGAACAAGTTCACAAGGGGAAATATAAATAAGACATTATTTCTTAGGGAAATAAAAGGCAAGATTTTTCTAGTGCAAATCTTTGTCGACGACATCATTTTTGGTTCTACAGAATACAACCTCTACAAAAAGTTTTCTAAACTTATGCAAGGGAAGTTTGAAATGAGTAGTATGGGAGAGCTGAAGTATTTCTTAGGACTTCAGGTGAAACAATGTCAAGATGGAATTTTAATCTCACAGACTAAGTTCACATAGGAGTTAATTAAGAAATTCGGAATGGAGAGTGCAACCTCTATGAGGACTCCAATGGCCTCAGCTATGTCTCTAGACAAGGATGAGAAAGGGAAACCTTTTGATGAAACCAAGTACAGAAGCATAGTTTGATCCTTGCTCTACCTTACTGCCAGTAGAACAGACATAATGTTCTCTACATGTGTCTGTGCTAGATTCCAAGTGAACTGTAAGGAATCTCACTATGCTGCAGTAAAGCAGATCTTGATATACCTTAAAGGTACACCAAATCTTGTCTTATGGTACCAAAGAAGTAAAGACAGCGAACTAATTTGTTTTTCAGATGCAGACTTTGCAGGTAGCAAAGATGACATAAAAAGCACTTTCGGGACGTGTCAGTTCCTTGGAAGAAGGCTTATCTCATGGAGCAGCAAAAAGCAAAACTGTGTCGCAATCTCAACGGCTAAGTTAGAAATTTTTTTTTCCAGCAGGTGTTGTGCACAGTTGCTTTGGCTAAAGAACCAGCAAGAAGACTACAACATGAAGGTTAAAGACATTCAATATTTTTGCGAATCCTCAAGCGCAATAGCAATTTCCAACAACCCAGTCTCACACAGCCGGACAAAGCACATCGAGCTCAGATATCACTTCATCCGGGAGCATGTGGAGCTTGGGGATGTGGATCTGCAGTATGTACCAACAGATCGGCAAGTTGCAGATATTTTCACGAAGCCGCTGGAAGAGACCAAGTTCAATTTCTTCAAAACTGAACTTGGGATGCTGAACAAAGAAGGATAGAACAAAAGAGATCATTTCAAAGCTCGGGAATTGAGGATACTACAAAAAAGGTTAGAAATTTCTCAAGTGGAAGGCAGTTCTCGAGAAATAAAGTAAACTTCTCGAAAAGTAAATAACTAGTTCTCGAAAACTAAAGTCTACTTCTTGAGAACTAAAGGTTGTCTCTCGAGAAGTACTATAAGTTCTCGAGTACTAGAAATTCACTTCTCAAGAACTCTAACTCTATCTCTCAAAAACTAACTCTGCGTCTCGAGAAAAGCCCTGTCTCTTTTCGAATTCTGTCCATTTCTTCATTTTCGCAAACCAACCTATTTTCGCCTTAATCAAAGGCTTATCTTAGATTAATTAGACACTTAATTGTCACAACTAGAGTTTATATATATATAAAACATTAGAAATCACAAATCAACCGACATTTCAAATACATTTCTCTCGAAAACTCTTCACCTTTCGCCGACGCAAAGCCTCAACACCGCCGTTCTTTCGCACTCCGTCCATCGTCGTCGTTAGTTTCAATGGCACAGCAATCCAGAATCGGTGTTGGATGTGAACTTGTTGTTGCCGGGATTACAGAAATTTAAGATGATTTCAAAAATCATCTTCTTCTGCTCGAAACCGCAGGTCTGAACTTTGTTATTCAAGAATCTTGTAAAATTCTTTTCCCAGAAGTAGAAGAGTTCTATAAAAATGTCAAGATTAGGAGGAATAGTACAGTTCTAAAATCAAGAGTAAATGGAGTTAAGATCAAGTTAAGCCCGACCATTATGTCAAAACTTCTAAGGCTACCGATTATAGATGATGAAGAGGAACTTACTCAAGAAGATAATGACAGAACCTGTCATTTTTGTGGAGTTCCAGTTGACATCACCTCACTAAGGAGGACATATCTTAATGATGTCAGTAAACTTCTGGTTGACATAGTTGGAAAAATTCTATGGTGCAGGACATGTTCTATAGGTTTCATTACTAATGTCTTATTTAATGTAATGGCAGCCATAGTCTGTAGAAAGAAATTTCAGTATAAAATGATGATCTTTAACATGATCAGGGACAACATTAAAGAACCAAAGTTTGACAGGATAATCTCCTTGATGTTGCATGAGATTGATCCAGTTGTCTTCAAGACTTCCAAAGGTACACCAATTTATCACTTGAAGAAGATCTCCTTAACTTCTATACAAAGGTGGGAGCTAAAACTGAAGAACCCCAAGCAGATTGCTAAAGAGCTTGAACACCCTGCTTTTGAGGTCAGGACCCCATCTCCCTCCTCTCATGAAGTTGTTGAACCATCTGGTACAACAACTGAGGGGGAGCCTACATCCTCTATTATAGAGGCTAGAATTCCCTCTCCTCCTCCTTCAGTGAGATCTCCAGTCAGAAGTCCACCTAGATCTCCAGTCAGAAGTCCAATCAGAAGTCCAGTGAGAAGTCCAATCAGATCTCCAGTTAGGTCACCAATGACAGACATATAAGATGAGACATTCTCAGATGAGCAAGTTCAGAAAACCCTCAACTCTACTGCAGAAGATATAGAAAACATGATAAAATAACTCACCTCGGATGAGCCCCTTCCTTCCCTCCACTCAAAAAATGTAGAAGAACCTTCCAAGAATCCATCTCCAGCACCTTCACAATCTAAAGTACCTTCTCCCAAAGCAGCTCCTTCTCCAAGCAAAAAATCACCTCAACCAGATACCATCCTTCTCTCAGAAGAAGATGAGCAAGAACCAGAGGTAGTTGAAGCTCCTCTAAGGAGACTTGATTTCTCTATTCCCATCTTCCTTGGTGAGGAATAAGAAAATATAGTCATCCATACTACTAGAGCTAAAAGCTCTGTAGTTATTGAAGAAATCCCTCCATAGTAAGTCCCTTCTCCACCTCAAGTTGTTGTTTCTGCTGCTGCTGCTACTATCCCTGTAAGATAAGATATCTAAGTAAGATTGAAGTAATGAGGAATGAGCAAAGAAAATATTTTGATGAATCTCTGAGACTAGTCCAAGACAAAGTATCTGCTCTAGAGAAAGAGATGAGCAGAGGCATTGTAGAAATTAAACACAACACTGACTCTCTGAAAGAGCTATTTCAGATTATTAGAAAAGCTATAGACCACAGTATCTCTTGTGTTGGTAAGGCCATGGATCAATCAGTAACTCTTGTTGGCAACCAAATTTACTTGGAAAAGAAAGCCCAGGAAAACCATATGAAAATCTGTGAAGAGGTTGGTACCTTCAAGGAAGATGCTATAACCACACTATCTATAGAATTTAGAAAGGGAGAGAGTTTAGTGAAAGAACATGTGGACAAGTTTGTGGACAAGTTTACTGCTGCTGTAAACACTGTCTGGTCTGACAAGATAATTGAAATTAATAAAAATGTTTTAGAACAGATTTAGTCTATGAAATTTCATAACTATGACACTGTAATCTGGATGCATAACCAGATATTCCCTGAATTCCACGTTGATCCTAATGTCATACCTCATCACCTGAACCCTCTTGCAGAAGGTCAGTCAAGGCAGTTGTCTGCTCAGATGCAGCCTCAGATGCCATGCTTCTCTCTAAGGCCAGAAGATCAAAATCCTTCTCTGACATCCTATGATCAAGTTTGGGATGATGTGATTCCTCAAGATCTACCTGAAATCCACATTCCTAAGAAGATAAAGTATGGGGAAGGCCCCTCTGCAAACAAATGTATTCCCAAGCCAGACTCAAAGAAAAGGAAAGTACATGAATTTTCTGAATTCATGAGTCCTACTTCCAAGGCTTTTATTCTTGACACTCTCAAATTAGTAATGGACTACAATGAAAAAAGGAATCTCCACTACAGCTCCTCTGAGTTGGAACTCTATGAAAAAGTCAATGACTAAAAGGAGAATCTATGACAGAGAGTATTGGAAGAATAATCCAGAGACACCTCCTAAACCTCCAAGGTACTATCCAAATCCTTTCAGCTACTAGAGAAGAAAATAAGAGAAGTATGACAGGCAACAACAGAGCAAGGACTAAATTTCTGTTGATAACGCATTTTGAGATTATGGAAGAAATGGATGTTGATTTGAAATCTAAAACACTATATATATATATATATATATATAATTTCTAGTTTTGCTGATTCTGTGTTTAAGTTTTTGACTCTTGCATTTGAATCTGTTTTTCATATATAGTTCTTTCTTTATTGATATAATTCACCTTAGTGTAGAGGGTTCTAACTTTTATAAATAGGGGGAGTTGTTGGGTATTCCATCCACAATAACCCAGATTTGAATGAAGTCACCTTTGAACTAAGATGAATTAAGATGTATTTGATATCTCTATTTAGTGGTGTGTTTGGAGACTATCATTGCTAAGTGTAGACCAATGTCAGTCTATAGTGGGTCATGATCACAAAACCATACAGTGTAATCCCTCACTATGTGATCCAAGATGTTGACTCATGTGTAGCCTCTCTATTGGGATACACTTCACATTCAAGCACTTGGAACATGGAATGAAGATTGGATTCATGAAGAAGAAAAATTTCCAATGTTCAAAAATTTTTCTAAGTTCACTTCTCGAGAAGTCTAGTATAGTTCTTGAGTAGTGGAGTTAGCAGAACTCGAGTATTTTGCTTAGTACTCGAGTATAAGTCTTAGTTCTCAAGTAACATCAATAAAGTTCTCGATAAGCCTAGAATAGTTCTTGAGTCGACTCATCCTATACTTCTCGAGTAGCAGAGCTAGCCTTTAAAATTTTCTAAGACCATCTCTCGAGAAGCTGGGTTATAGTTCTCGAGTACTTAGCTTCTACTTCTCAAGAAGTCAGCTTAGTACTTGAGTAGAAGTTTTAGCTCTCGAGTAATATTATTTTAGTTCTCGAGAAATGTTATTTTCGTTCTCAAGAAGCGTAGTATAGTTCTTGAGTTGACTCAATGGTTATTTCTCGAGTACTAACATAAGTACATAACGTATAGCCCTTAAGTAATCAGCTTGTTATCGAGAACTTATATATATACTTCTCGAGAACTGCAGTCCAGTTTTTCAGAAAATTGCTAAAGTTCAGAATTGTCCGGATTTTCAAATGATACATCGTTATTGGTACATGCATCTTTATTAATGTTAATTCTAACCATTAGGGGAGATCCTATATAAGTTCTTGTCATCAAGACTAACCTTAAGAGGTGAACCGTACACTTTCTAATCTTTTGAATTGGTCGTCTCTCTCAAGAACGATTTTACAGAAGTCGTCGCCGCCGCTCAACTTTAAGATCGACACGACTGTTTTCGATCAAGAAAGACTTGCTGTTCAAGGAATCTTCATCTTCTCCTTGATCGAGTAGGTCAAAGTTTTCTCAGATCAGATCTTCCAAGAGTCTTCTTCAATAATTTCTGAAAAAGCCGCAAAGTTCAAGAAGAAGACCTAGAGACATATTTTCCAGATTTGAGAAGAAAATTTTTGTTTGTATTCCAAATCTCTTTGTAATCTTATAGGAGATTATTCTCCGAGTGTAGGAGCTTCATTCTCTGAGTTATAGGAAGTATTCATCTTCTGAGTGTAGATCCATTTGGATTAACATTGTAGGAACTTGGTTCCGAGATGTAGGATTGGTTTTCAATCCGAGATAGTGGAGTAGCCGAGTCTAGTGATTTACTAGATCGGTGAGGGAAAGTGGACATACCCAAGTTTGGGGAACCACTATAAATCTTCTTGTCGTCTGTGATTTCTTGATTATTTTGGTCCAAGTTCGTTAAAATTTTTATTCCGCAAATAGACGCACAATTGACCTATTCACCCCCCCCCCCTCTAGGTGATTTAGGTAGATAACTTAACACTTTCAGGCAAAAGTACAAAAACTACTAAATCACACTGAAATGGGACAAAAGTCCACTGAACATGGAATGGACATAATAACAAATATGAATAATTATTGCTCTAAAGTGTAGTGCATCAAGGAGAAAACTAGCCTAGATGAGTCCAAAAATATTTATATAACTTGGACTCATCACACCCCCAGACTTAAACATTTGCTCATCCCGAGAAAATCATCACTCCGTGGACTAGAAAATAGTTAGCTGGCTTAGTAATTTCCAAATAAAGTAATGAGAGAAATCAAATATATCATGGGCATAGAAAATAAAATAGACAAACTTTTTAATTATACTACAGAATTTATACTTTTTGACAAATGTAAAAAAATATTGTATCTACTCAAAATTTTAATTCTGGAGAATCGTTCGGTCATCTGTAGGAAGAAAGTAGGCAGTTCACTAAGGTGAGCTTTGCCAAGGACTGAGGCTCAGGATCACCTCCAAAGGAATCCACCAATGTCAGTGACCATATGCTTGCCCGTTCACACTCTCTACACGGTACTAGTTCGACTCAAGCGTGAATCCGCAGGGCTTTAGGATAATTATGGGGCTTAGGCTAAGGTTTGGTAGTCAAAGATAAACATGGAGGCTACGCTCAACCCAAGCGAGCAAATAACGAGCTAAACCAATATAGCCCCTCACAATTGCACGTGTTCCACACCCAAGACATAGCTTGAAAATCGGGTGTGTATATGGCCAAACCCGACCAATATCATGATAACTTGATGGGGATTTCATTTCTCATTGTAATTCTTATAAAAAAAATTATGGTTCTATTCTCTACTTTTTCTTTTTTTCTTTTTTTTCTATTGCAATCCCCAACTTTAGCACGTAGAAATTCTTGAATTCATCCACCACATCACTTGAATTCCACACATCACACCTCATCAAAATATTAAATTCACAGGAGCTCATGGATTTGGTTGCAATAGGCGGATTGGCTTTAGACTTTGGTTAATGAAGGTGGAGCTGAATCAAAGGAGGGGTAGGCACAAACTTGGCTTGCAATGGTTAGCATTTGGGACAAGGTAAACAAGGCTCAAACTAGCTAAATTGATGGCCTACATCACACTCTCACTTGACTAACCATGCACCAATGCTTCGAGAGTAGCTTGGGGTAAGTTCTTAGCCACTGTGAAAGATGATCCTTCCTCCCGACTCAAGCAAAACAAGTCTAGTGACGTTTACACAGATCCCTACACTATCGTTCGATTTCAACAGATTCACATTTTTGAGTAGTTTATACAATATCTACATCTGTAAAAAAAGTATAAATCTACGATCATAAAAAAAAATTAAATCTATACTATTTCTACACAGACTAAGAGTACTTGAGTAGGAGAACTGCAGTAGTTGGTCACTACTCTATCCGAAAATCCTAAGCAAACACCACTATTTTAAATTTTACACGCAAGCAATCCATTTTACTCGAGTCGCGTGCGTGGATAAGATCACGCTCGTGTGGGTGATTCAGTGTGTGTTAAAGTGATTTTTAAATAAATAAATAACTACTGGTATGTAATAAAATGTGTGCTCCTGTAGTGACCACATGCATTCTCCCCCCCCCCCCCAAACTTGATTGTGACAACAAGAAAAACTAAACATTCAAAAGATTATAAAGAGTTAGGGGTAAGAAGTACCTATGCTCAAAATTGAGCATACCAGTTGATTGGAATTATTTCCAGAAGAAATTCCACGGCCCCAAATGATCTCCCCCTGCAAAAGACATTACCTCCAAGCACATCACAAAGACTATATATATATATTCATAGCAACATAATTAAGGAACTTAAAAGCAGCTAAATTGGGTTGTCTCCCATAATCCCTTTTCTTTATCGTCCTTAAGGTGGACTTAAAACCTGTATTAAGCATAATATAGAGTTTTAGGTCCACAAAAAACTAAATAAAAAAAACTACGCAAGTCCACAAAGCAGATACTAACATCTAATATCCAACAACTATCAACTAAATGCCGATTTATGATATAGCTCCCCACAAGAGTGAGAAAGACAAAGGGTTGCAGCTTTAGGATTACAGTTGGTTTTACCCTATCGGCCCCGAGCCCCTTGCTTCTCTCCCTGGAGAGCAACAAAATGAGCGGATCACAAAAAACATTCATTTTTCTTTTTCTCCATAGTGGGAGAACACCACCAAACGTAATCAACTTACTCTCCAACCAAGGGTTTAGGTTTCATCACCTCTAATGCCATAGTAGCAATCGGATCCACCAATGAAACCTTCCAATTAAACTATTTATCCTTCAATTTATCATGATGTGGTGGAGAATAATGCTCCCACAAAGATCTAAACTTAGGAATTTCATCAGCAGCTTCTTCACGAACCAACCACTCCTTCTCTTCCTCATCACCACGCTCTTCTTCAGAAGTACTTCTCACCTTCAGCTTCCATGTATCCTATTTATCTATGTGATTCACATTACTAAATATTTCATCAATGATAAAAACCTGAGGGGGTTACAGAGGTTCAGTCATGGCGCTAGGGAAGCATGCCGGTTTCACCAAATTTGGTAAAACCACCTCCACCTTGGAAAAGTGCAAGGTGGCGCTGCTTTCCCTCAAAAAATGGGACTCCCAAAATTGGGATTGAAGAACTTTCGATAGGCCCCAATACTTTGAAATCCACTAGAACTTTGGTTCCATCCACCGTAACTTCAACCTCTTTCACCTCTCCTTTAGTCTCCACCAGAACTCCGTTAGCTAAAAGAAGAGAAGTACGATCATCCAGAATTAATTTTAAATGAAACTTCTCGATATCTTGCAACACGAGAACGTTTCTAAAAGATCCAGAATCACAAAGGGCGGGTTTATCGATGTTGTTGATCGTACAAATGATCACTAGATCCCTACACACCCCCTTTTTCTTCTCAACAATAATCCTCCCCTGATCTACGTGGTTCTTTTCTGTGTTACTTGGAAGAGTCCCTTGGGTACGCTTCGCTAGCACCTGGGCAAATTGACCTAGTTACACTTCAAGATTACCCATAAATGCGGTATGATTAGCCATATTCGATTGAGCGACATCAACAAACTTCTCCATCATTTCTTCCAAATTACCCTTCCTAGGTACCGAAGGGTTCTGATTATAACCCGAATATGGTGGCCTAATTTGGCTCCCAAAGGCTGAAGCATTGAATTTATGCTACCCTTGTTGCCATCGTTGGACACCGGAATTTTGGTTCCACGAAAAGTTTGGGTGATTTCTCACCCCTGGTTTATACGCATTCTCGTACATCACACCCCTATTTTGGTTAGCAATGAAATTCATAGATTCGTTCTTATTAAGATTATACAGCTCACAAGACAGTTCTTCGCCTGTGCCTTCATATGTGTGATGGTCGTCGCTGCCGTATTCTTGGCAAGAGATTGCCTTGACAGGTGCTGTAGTAGGTAGAGCTGATCCAAGAGCAAATATTCCTAAGGCGTTCCTTTAGGTATTTCTCCCAGCATTTCAATATATGCTGTGCGAGGTTGTATCTTGCATAAGCCTCCGGGATACCTTAGGAGTAATGTTCATCAATGAACCTCCTACAACGGCATCAATCATAGCCCTATAATTTGGCTCGATGGCAAAGTAGAACTGGCCCACCAAGTTCCAAGGCTGGAAATCATGGTTTGGGAATTTTCGCAGAAAGTCATTTAAGCATTCCCACGCCTCCACCAGGCTCTCCTTATCGAACTGGCGGAAGTTACAAATCTCCCGGTATAGGTTCACAATCTTGTCTACCAGATTGAACTTCTCCAGGAATCATGCGGTTAAAGCATCCCACGTTGTAGAAGTTCCCGGAGGTAAGCTTTGCAGCCACGCCTTTGCTTTATCAAGTAGTGAAAAAGGGAATAGCTTAATCTTCACCATTTCATCGGGTATTCCACCGTAATGGAAGGTCCCACATATCTCAGAAAAATCCGAGAGATGCATGTGTAGGTCCTCGCTTGGCAACTGCGTATCATGTTCAAAATGGCTGGTTTGATTTCAAATTATAGGTTAGGTATGGTCGGTCCAAAAGCTGGATACACACTCCCAACAGTGGGGGTAGTGTAGTCTCTCATCATGTGAGGCCTCGGTCTATTTACCCATTCTCATCAACAAGCTACCCTCCATCAGCAGCTCCATTCCCTCTCGGACCAGCCCTGTGCTTTGGATGTCCTGGCCAGTTTCCAATGTTCTCATCAGTGTTTAAACCTATGATGGGCTCATCTCCTCTTCCATTGGCACCCAGCAAAATTAGATTGTTATCCATCTATAGCCGAGCGTTTGTTGTACGCCTTTGTGCTCGAGCGGTCCTCTCTATTTCAGGATCGTAGGCAAGCAACTCTCCCGATCCTTGCCTCTGCATACACAAAAGATAAGAACAAAACAAAAAATCAAAAGCAACAACTCTTGAGTAACCATCTTCGACAACACAGATCACTTACACCTAAATTCCTCGGCAACGGTGCCAAAAACTTGATGCGTTGGCAAGTGCACCGGTCACTGTCAAGTAATAATTTTGGGAATAGCTTCCCCGAATATCGATCTCGAGGGAATGCAGGTTGGGTATCGTTATAGCGTCGTAGAAAGATCGTTACTAAGAATTAAACGAAACACAAGGGGGTTGGATTTTTGATTCCTAATGCTAATAAAAAAAAAAAGAAAACTAATGCGTGTCGTAAGCACCGCTTCACTTGGTGGATGGAACTAGTGCACGCCGCTTTCTTGTGCTTCGTTAAGTAAATGGACGAAGAAAAAGCGGATGGAATGAACACAAGTGCAGAAAGTGAGGGTCGCAATCACCTCTTCAACTACCAACACTAGCCTTTGCTAGAGTGGTTCTAGTGCGTGAGTGGAGTGGATGTGAATGGAGGCGACTGCAATACAGCTAACAACAAAGGATGTAACTAACCGAAACAGACTTCATTCATAGACAAATAAAAGTATGTTCAAGTTCATTACAAGCTTAAGAATGCACTTCACAATGAGAAGAGGTAGAATAAACCGATAGGGGGAAAGCCTAGCCGTGGTTCATGGCCAGAGTGGTGGTTTGTCAGTCCACTTCATGACTCGGACCGTGGTTGCTTCCGGAGATAAATGGGTTTCCAATCCAGTTGTCTTCCTCCGTCTTCTTCCCCTTCCTTCAATCTTTTCTCTCATTACTCAAATGAGTTGTACCGAAGGATCCTTGTTGCACAATGTTGGTGGTCGGAAACTCTCCGAAGAGTTGAAGATGGCTTTAGATCGCCGGAGAAAGCTTCTCGGAGGATGGACATGAGTGGAGGACCTGTGGGGGTGAAAATCGGTTCTTCACGCATTGTAGCGGGGTGGAAAAATGAAAGGAATTGACTTAAATCACGGAGCACGAGCTTAATTATAATAGCAAAAAATCAGAGCGCATGATCAGTGGCGCATGACTAGTTGTCGTGCGCACTGATTGTTGATGATCGTGCGCTCTGCTCTAGAGAAACCTGTAGTAGACAAAAAAAATAATATATATGCGCACGAGCGGTGGCGCACGACCAACGGTCGTGCGCATTATGTCCAATGGTCATGTGATTTCCTTGATAAAACTCTAGAAAAATGTAATAAACACGCATGAGTAGTGGCGCACGACCAGTGGTCGTGCGCAATATGTCCAATGCTTGTGCGAATTCCCCAGGCATAACATGGAAAAATGGAGAATAGTGCGCACGATCAGTGGCTCACAACTAGTGGTCTTGCGCTATAGGTTCAATGATCGTGCACAATAGATCCTGTACTGTTTGGGGTTCGACGAACAGGTTGCGCACGATCAGCGGTCGTGCGCTAAGGAGTCCACTGACCGTGTGCGTGTAAAAACGCACGATCAGTTACCCTTAGGTAGAAAACATTCCCAAAAAATCCTGGGATACGCACAGGACCTTTATACCTATAACAAAAATTGAAGAGCTATCGAAACGGGAATACCACATTCTCCATACACAGAAAAACACCAAGTAGGGCAAAAGTACAAAACTACGAAATCACACTGAAAACAGGCTAAAAGTGCACTTAATATGGAATGGACATAATAACAAATATGAACAATTATGGATCTAAAGTGTAGTGCATCAATGAGAAAACTAGCCCAAATGAGTCAAAAAATATATATATAACTTGGACTCATCAATCATCAATGTCCTCTTCGATAAGCTCCTCTTCATTGGGGTTCTCCAACCGAGAAAGGTGATCCGCCGCCAGATTCTCTGCTCCTTTTTTGTCCCGGATCTCCAAGCCTAATTCTTGAAGAAGCAATATCCACCTAATCAATCTTTGCCTTGCATCTATTTTGGTGAGTAGATAACGCAAAGTCTAATGATCGGAAAAAATAATGACTTTTGACAAAGTGAGATAATAACAAAATTTATCAAAAGAAAAAATAATGGCAAGAAGTTCTTTCTCGGTGGTTGTGTAATTTTCTTGTCCGGTGGTTAGTGTTTTGCTCGCATAATAGATATGATGAAAATTTTTATTGATGTGTTGTCCTAAGACTTCCCCAACGACAAAACTACTAGCATCGCACATGATTTAAAAAGGAAGATCCCAATTAGGAGCTATCACGATAGGCGTGTCTATTAATTTTTCTTTTATAATAGAAAAATCGTGCAAATAATTTTCATCAAAAATAAATGGTACATATTTTTCTAAAAGGTGAGTGTGGGGTTTGTGATTTTAGAAAAATCTTTTATAACCCGACGATAAAAACTGGCATGCCCAAGAAAACTACGTATGGCCTTAACATTTGAAGGGGGAGGCCGTTTTTCTATTATTTCTTTTTTGGCTTTATCTACCTCTATGCCCTTAATGGAGATTTTATGGCTTAAAACTAAACCTTCCCGTACCATAAAATTGCACTTCTCCTAATTTAAAACTAAATTGGTGTCCTCACATATTTGGAGCACATAGGAGAGGTTTTCCAAACATAAGTCGAACGAATATCCAAAAATGGAGAAATTGTCCATGAACACTTCGACTATATCCTCTACTAGTTCGTCAAATATTGCTAGCATATAACTTTGAAAGGTTGTCGGCATATTATATAATCCAAACGGCATCCTATGATAGGCGAAGGTGCCAAACAGACAAGTGATGGTTGTTTTCTCTTGGTCCTCGGGTGCAATTGGGATTTGGAAATATCCTGAGAGACCATCAAGAAAACAATAAAAAGAGTGATTGGATAACCGTTCAAGGATCTGGTCAATGAACGGTAAAGGAAAATGATCCTTTCGGGTTGCATCATTTAATTTGCGGTAGTTAATGCAAACCCGCAATCCGGTAACGGTTCTAGTAGTGATTAATTTATTTTTTTCATTAGGCACTACAGTTAATCCTCCTTTTTGGGCCCCACTTGGACCGGACTGACCCAAGTGTTATCCGAAATCGGATAGATGATGTCCGCGTCTAATAATTTAATAACCTTCGCCATAACTACCTCGTTCATATTAGGATTTAGGCGGTGTTGAGGTTGAATAGTTTTATGAGAATTTTCTTCTAATAAAATTTTGTGCGTACATAAGGAGGGATTAATCCCTTTTAGATCAGTAATTTTCCATGCAATTGTGCGGCGATGTCATTTTAAAAAATTTAATAATTTCAATTTTTCTTCATTGGATAAGTACGCTGACACAATAACGGGAAGTTTTGAATCCTCCGCTAGAAATAAATATTGTAAATGATTTGGCATTTGTTTTAGTTCTAAGGTTGGAGGCTCATCATAAGAAGGTTTTAATCGGTCACTACCTAGTACTAGAATTTCAAAAATAGGCTCGTGTGTGTCCGATTCATTATCACTATTTTTAAGAGAAATTTGATCTAAAGTTTAAAAATTTTCGACATGAACAATAGGCGAATAAAAATTTTCTGAAAATAAAATGGAGTCTTCATCGGGAGAAGCCTCCAAAAATAAACATGAGTCGTCATTAGCAAGCATATTTTTCAAAGAGTATTTAATCTTAAAGGTAACTTATTCATTTCCGACTCTAAGGAGAAGTTTACCATTACTAACATCTATAATGGCGCGCGAGGTGGGAAGAAAAGATCGACCGAGAATTAGAGGAACCTTGATGTCCTCTTCTATGTCAAGGATAACAAAAATCTACCTGAAAGATAAATTTGTCATCTTTGACAAGTACATCCTCAATAATACCCATAGGGTATTTAATAGACCGATCAACCAATTGGATGCTAATTCATGTTGGATTCGCCTCTCCTAATCCCAATTTTTCAAATAACGAATAAGGCATCAAATTAATCGAGGCGCCTAGATCGGCCAATGAATGTTTCACTAATAAATCGACAAAATGATAAGGAATAAAGAAACTACCCAGATCGGTTAGTTTCTTAGGCAATTTATTAAGCAAAACTGCGGAACATTCCGCGTTCAATTGAACCGTGGAAATATCCTCAAGTTTCTTTTTATTAGATATAAGATCCTCTAGGTACTTTACGTACTTCTACATTTGCGCTATAGCTTCATAAAACAGTAAATTTATATGGATTTGCTTAAATAATTCTACAAATTTACCGTAATGGTCATCCATCTGGTCCTTTTTTAATTCTACAAATTGATATTCTTTAATTTTATTTTCATTAAAAACCTTTGGAGGAGGAGGAGGAGGAGATGTAGAAATTATTACCTCTGTATCAATAGGATTTGAAGAAGTATGTACCTCTTTCCCGCATCGTAGCATGATAGCCTCTGCTTGCTCCTTTGGGTTGTGCTCTGTATGCCCGGTAATGCTCTTTGTTGTCGATCGGAGAGCATTTAGAATTTTGCCCAATTTGATTCTCCAAATTGCGAATAGATTTGGTGAGATTCCGAATATTGGCGTCATTACTAGCAACATATTTATTGAAAGAATCCTTAAGAGTAAGAGGTTTTGGAGCTTGGGGTGGTAGATAACTGAGTGGAATTATGTTTGGTGGACGTGCTGCATTCCCCGGATTACTCCAAGAGAAGTTGGGGTGATTCCTTATACCTAAGTGATAAGTATTACCATAATTATTAATCGAAATTAAAGGTGGCTGATTCGGATTACCCTTGTAATCCACATGTTTTGCAATAGTGGAAGGTTCCAAATATTTGGGTTCATAGGTAGGTGTAGACGAGGAAGCAAAAAACTCGTACATTTGTTTTTGTAGTTTCTCAACCTGGAGAGATAAACTAGAAACCGTATCGATTTCCTTTATCCCGTACAGTTTAGGTGACGAGATCGGGGTGTACTCCACTGATACGTATTCATAGCCATACCTTCTATAAGTTCTTTGGCGGCCGCTGATGTCTTATTGTTTAACGCTCCACTTATGGCGGCATTAATATATTGCCTTGTTTGTTGATTAAGGCCAGTATAGAAGGTTTTCACTTGCAACCAATCGGCAATAGCATGATGCAGACAACGATGAAGAAACTCCTTAAATTACACCCAATTATCATATAACGTTTCCATATCAACTTGGGAGAAATATATGATATCATTTTGCAACTTGGCCATCTTAGCGTGCAGAAAATATTACGTGAAAAATTTTTCCGTCATCTCGGCCCAAGTAGTGATGGAGCCTCTTGGTAGAGAACCCAACCACTGCTTAGCCTTGGTGCGCAAAGAAAAAAGGAAAAATCCTTAGTCGAATGGCATCATCGAAAACCCCTTTAATTTTAAAAGTATCACATATTTCTAAAAAGTTAGAAATATACGCATTTGGGTCCTCGTCTTGAAGCCCATCAAATTGCACAGATTGTTGTACCATTTGAATAATGCTTGGCTTCAATTCAAAGTTATTGTTCGTAATAACGGGTCAAACAATACTTGATTACGCCTCATCCAAATTTGGCCGGCAATAATAGAACATAGTACGTTGATCGGCCATATTTGTATTTGGGTTACCCAAACTAGAAGAAAATTGAGATGAAGGGGAAGTGTAAGAAGAAGATGACGAAGAAAAAGTGTCACCTACAGATACCCCAACCAAATCAGGAGAATTAAGTTAGCGGAGTCTTAGGTGTCGCCGTAAGCTTTGCTCGATCTCCGGATTCAAGTCAAATAGATTTGACGGATTCCCTCAGGTCATACACCAAAATAAAATAAAAGTAAAAGTTTTATGATTAAAAATTTATAAAAGAAAATTTCCCGAACTTCCCAAGGGCTACGCAATGACGGGTTCGCAAGGTACAAGGAGGTATTGCGGGATGAAAACTCAACCCGGCCCTTTCACAAGATATTTTAATTATAAAAATAAAAGACAAAACTTTTAAAGAAAAAAACAAAATATAAATATTTTTTTGATTTTTATAGAAACAAAATGAAAATGATAAAATTAATAGATCTTTGCTTACAAAATATCAAAAAAGAAAGTCCCCGGCAACGGCGCCAAAAATATGATGAAAATTTTATAGTTTTAAAATTAAATCCAAACAAATATCCAAAAATAGGTAAGTGTACCTATCGAAATATTTTCTAGGAAATGTCGTATTAAGACACGGGGCTTGTTGAGTACCTGTACTCATAAGGAAGAGCTATTATTTTATCGGGCCAAAAATTGGTTGATTTGCAATACTAAGGAAGAAAAAGAGTTGTCACCTAAGAGAATTATGATGTTTTTAAAAGCTAGCACTTGATCTAGAATCACTTTGGATTATAATAAATTTCCATGAAATTATAAAATAAAGCATCTAAATAATTAACTTCGACCATAGAGGTTCCCTAGCTACGAAGTGCCTCTCTCAAGAATATGCATTCGACTAACCATAGGTTGATCGATTAAGACCCCATGGTTAGTCGAAATCCCTAAGGTTGCTTTAAGTGCTGCACCCCACTATTGGACTTGACTCAAATCCAAAAGATTTATGTCTTCCTCTCTCAAGGAGTGCATATAAATCCCTTTATCCTTGAGCGATCTACTCGTATCCACAACCTCACAGTAAATCTCAGATATGGATCTAAGATCGAATAAACATCATTGTAACTTATGAATTCAAGGAAATTAAATTCCAAGATAAACCGTAGTACATTAAATAGAGTGCTTGATAATTTAAGACAAAAAGAAGAAATTTATTATATTCCAAAGTTCATCATGATCAACTGCTAATTGGAAATTAGCTACTCATCATGATGGGAGAATTAGATGAAAAGTTGAAGAGAGACATGATTGAATGAAAATAACTTAAATTAAAGCTTACAAAATATAAGATCTAGACTAGGAAATGGAAATTGCAAGAAATAAAACAGAAAATACAGAACTCCAACTCCCAAAAATCTCCTCTCAAGCTTCTAAAATTGTCTGGAATTTATAGTAAAAATTGTTGGAGTGTCACGCCCCTAGGTCATGCCCCTACATAGGGCGTAAGGCTTAGATGCGTCGTCTTTAAGGCGCGGGAGCATTGGAGAAAATCGCTAAAAGTTGTTAAGTGGCGGGTCACGCACATAAGTCTTGCCCGTGACAAAGGGAGTGTCTTGTAGGTTGCAAGAAATGGTGGGAAGGAGAAACATCGGGATTTAATCTTGCATTATTGAAGATGTCACGCCCTAGGTTCACCCCCGTAACCTAGGGCATGTAGGCTGAAAACTGACTAATCTGAAACTGTTGTAATAAAGTACGGCATGCCTGAGAGTGACGCGTGGTAGTCACGCTCGTGACCTAATGGTCACTCCCGTGACATGGGCGTGTACTTTTAATTCGACGTGGTAATGGATTATGGAGCACCTGAAGGGGTCACGCCCGTTTGACATTAGTGTCTACAAAAAGTTACGAAAATAATTCCGAACTAGCAATCCAATAAAAGCAAGTATTCCTATCGAATTGTAGCGAGGGGACACAAGTGTGGTATTAAAATCCGGGAACTATTGAGTAATTCAACTCACACGAAAAAAACTATTATCTTATCGGAAAATCGTTTAGGGTTTTTTAACTAATTTAGAAAGAAAGGAAACTACTTACAATTATGAAAAGAAGATTACTTACACTAATAAAGACAACTACTAGTAATTAAAAGAGAGGTTCAAACGATGAAAAGGAAGCATCACTCGACCGTGAATCACCTCGGCATAAGTTAATTAAAGATATGATAATAAACCTAATCTTAATAAGATAAAGGTCCTTGACCGTGAAGGTTCCCAAAGCTTGAACACGTTTCTCTCGAAGACGTTCTCAACTGTGTTTAGGAAGGTTCAACCGAACTCTCGTTCGTATTCGGAGGCGTAAAGCTAGCCTTAAGTGGTGAACATTGCTATTTGATTTCACTCCAATCTGGGAGATTTAACGTCTGCCTCTCTCAAGGGGCGCGTGCAACTCTCTTTACTCTTGAGTGTTCAATTAAAACTATGAGCCACTCGTCGAGCTAAGAGTGAAAACCAAGATGGAATTTATATATCGATGATATAAATCTAAACATGATTATTCAAGAGTAAATCGAAGGCCGAAACCTTAATAAGAGAAAGTAAACTAAAGCATCATAACTTAATCAACTCAACCTCAAATAATCAAGATCGAGTACTAGGAGGATTTAGTTACTCATGAGGAACTTGTGAACGAAAAACATGTTAAGAATATGCATAATAAGAAAGAGAGAGAGAGAGAGAGAGAGAAAGAGAGAGAAAGGGAATATCGAACAATTTTTTTTCTTATTGCACAACAGTCAAAAAGAGGACATATGTACATTACAAAAAGAGCTTCTAAAAAGACTATAACTATGCTAAACAAGATTTCAAGAATGTTAAACCACGAAAACATTAAGCTAAAAACTCTGAAAAAAACTCTTAAAAGCTATCTACAAGGCATCCATCTCCCCAGAACACTTGGAGCTTGTGGCTATTTATAGGATTTTTTTCTGGAACTACATGCCCCCTACACGCCCGGGTCAGGCGTGTACCTGGGTTGTGTCAGATGCGACGTGACTTTGCTGGCTGAAATTTAAGTATGGATGTGACTGGCATGGCAGATGGGTTACACACCCTTCTTACACGCTCGTGTACGAGGGGCGTGTCAGATTCGGCGTGACTTTTGAGCGTGGAAAAATCATGTTGCAGTGATTTCTCGAGACTTGGCAAGACATGCCTCGGAGACACGCCCGTGGTGGTGGTACACGAGCATGTCCGAGGGCGTGTAAGCAAAATTTTCTTGGAACCTGACTTCAGACCGATAACTTCATTTCATCTGGGTTACAATCCCTAAGTACAGGCCCTGGTAGGGCGTGACCTAGGGGCGTGTTAGATAAGAAAACCCAAAAACTTAAAAAACATAAAATTAACTAAGTTAGAATAATAATTAAATAAAGAAACTAAAAAGAACCAAAAAATATAAAAGTTAAAAGATTTAAACGAGAATAAAAATATTCTTGCCCTCATAAACTAAGCTAAATTATGTTTCATCAAATTCTCCGATACTTATTTTCTTGCTTGTCCTCAATCATAGACTGTGAGTTAGCTAAAATAAATAGGATTAATTGAAAAGTTTAAAAATGCTATAAACGAGTAAGACGGGAATTTAGTGGTAGAGAAATTTGGAAAAAGAACTGAAAATTTCTACTTTAACTTAGCAAAGAATTTTATAAATTTCACTAAATATAAAAACATATCATCCCAAATTTTTATAGAATTAAAATTTATTAAAGTAACGAGTAAAAAGCACATTGAGTCACTACTAAAGTCTAAGAGGCAAATTAAAAGCAAAGTCAATCAAGACAAAGGTAAATATTTCTTTAAACAAACACTTACTTTATCTAGTTTCTCGCTACTATACTAAAATGTAAATGTAGGAAGCATGAATCACTAGGGCTTGAATTAGCCGTACAGTTAGGATTAGGTTTTTAAAGGTGCGATATTCAAAAGATATACACGAGGGGTATTTGCACACTTAAAATAAAGAGAAGTGATCTTTGCCAAAATATTGCTAGCCAAAATAAATACTTTTCACTTTTTTTTTCCTTTTCTTTTCCTTTTTTCATCAAATATTTTTTTTATTCTATTTTCATTTTTTTCATTTTTTATATTTAAATATTTACACTTTTGTAGCAAAAGATAATACAAGGATTTTCCACAAATTTTTCAAAAAGATGCACATTAGCAATTAAAGCTAAAAAAAAAATTAAAGAGTGCATATAGGTAAATTATTTGGCCATGGTGAAATAAAAGTGGGGCTACAAAAAAGAAAGAAAAATGCACAAAATGGATAGCAATGATTATTGTTAGGCGGGGTACAATGGCTCAAACCTTTCTAGAAGAAATGCCTAGATCATTTTCATGCTTCCTAAATCTATTCAAAGTAAAGCTTTGAAATTTCAACATAAATAAGCATAAAAAAAGAAAATAAAGAATTTTCTTTCATAAAAAAAATGATAATAAGCATCTAGACCGATTTGTGTCTACTATATTTAATACTAATTAATCTTTAAAAATATTTTAATAAAGAATAATATAGGATGATAGGTTTTATAAAAGTAAAAGAAATAAAAATAAAAAAAGGCAAGGGAAGAGTGAAAAAGATTCAAGAAATTTTTCAAAAACAACATACTACCCTATATAGTAACACTACATGAATCAACATACTACTCGCTAAACATATTTAAGCAAAAAATTTCTCTTATTTAATCTAAATAAGCAAGTAGACATGAGCTTGAAAAAAATCAAGAAAATGCAAAGTGGCGGGGTTCTAATTGATTTGGCAAAAAATAACTCAATTTTAATTTGGGATTTTTTTAAAAAGTTTATATATATATAAATATATATATATATATATATATATATATATATATATATATGTTTAAAGTAAAATAACTATGGAAACACTCTCCCATACTTAAAGTTAAACATTTTCCTCAATGGAGAATGAGGAGAAGGAGAGCGAGAAGCTAATAAAGAAAACTGAAATTAAATAAATTAAAACAGGAACTTCCACGAATTTTTGAGTCGTGAATGGTTGGATGATGTCGCTCCCCATGCTTATGCTTTTGAATTTCTTGAGATATCATCCTGAACTTCTGGTGTAATCTGTAATGTTGGATCTGTCAATCGCAAAGCCTCAGCATGTCGGAGCCGCTGGGGGAAAAGTGAAAAATAAAGAAAATAAAAAAAACCTTGGGTTGCCTCCCAAGAGAGCCCTTTGTTTAAAGGTCATTTGAGCTCGACCCAAAAGAATATTTTCCAATAATACGAAGTTCTAAACTATTATTACAGTCCATGCAAAATAAAATTAACATTGTCCATATTAATATCATCAACAGAAAAATAGAGTTTCAGACGCTACCTGTTAACTTTGAAATCACCCTTATCCGGGTGTGAAATTAAAACAGTGTCACAAGGGAAAACTTCTTTAATAATAAAAAGACCAGACCATCGAGATTTGAGCTTTCCTGGAAATAAACGCAGTAGGGAATTATAAAGCAAAACTTGGTTGCCCGGCTTGAAGGTTTTTGAGTTCCTTAAATTTTTATCATGAAAACGTTTCGTCCTCTCTTTATATAATTTATTATTTTTGTTAGCATAAGAGCGTCACTCGTCGAGTTTGTTAAGTTGAAATTTCCGAAGGTCGGTGACGGTGTGGGGATCAAAATTTAAAAATTTTAAGGCTCAAAAAGAGCGATGTTCAAGTTATACGGGTAAGTGACACGACTTTCCATAAACCAATCGATACGGCGTACAACCGATGGCAGTTTGGTATGCTGTTCGGTTGGCCCATAGAGCGTCGTCTTATCTCCCTGACTAATCTTTACGTGAAGAAGAAACTGTCTTTTCTAAAATGCGTTTTATTTCTCTATTTACTACTTCAACTTGACTGTTAGTCTGGGGGTGGTAGGCTGGTTAAAGTTTATGCGTAATGTCATATTTTGTAAGAGTTTTAGAGAACTGCAAGTTATAGAAATGCGAACCCCTATCACTAACGATGGCTCTTGGAGTACCGAATCAGGAAAATTATTTTTTAAGAACAAAATAACAACTCGGGAGTCGTTAGTAGGAAGAGCATGGACCTCTGCACATCGTGACACGTAATCTACGAAAACTAGAATATATTTATTCCCAAAGCTAGAAGGAAGTGGGCCAATAAAATCGATTCCCTAGAGGTCGAAAACTTCACACTCAAGGAAAGAATTTTACGGCATTTCATTTTTATTAGAAATATTTCCCGACCATTAGCAACTATCACACCTACTCACAAAGGATTGTGCGCCCTTTAAAATGCAAGGCCAATAAAAGCATGCCCTAAACACTTTGTGAGTGGTGCGATTGGCTTGAAAGTGTCCGCCAGTCGGTCATTCATGTGGGTGATTTAAAATATCCAATACTTCTTAAGATGAGACACATATCCTTACCACCTAGTCTGCACAAACTCGGAAAAGATGTGGGTCCTCCCAAAAATAGTTCTTCAGATCAGAAAAAAATTCTTCTTTTGTTGAGAGGAGAACTCTTTTGGGAGGACACGAGCCACTAAATAGTTGGCAAAGTGTGTAAACTAAAGGGAAGGTGATGTGTTAATCAATAACAGATTTTCATCTAGAAAAGAGTCATTAAAAGTCTTTTCATCTAAATTTTAAATAAATGGATTATCTAAACGAGAGAGATGATCTGCGAAAAAATCTCGGCCCCCCTCTTATCGCGTATTTCCATGTCAAACTCCTGAAGGATTAGGACCTAGCATATCAAGCGTGGCTTGGAATCCTATTTAACAAGTAAGTATTTGAGGTCCGAGTGGTCCATGAAAATGATAATTTTAGAAAGCATAATGTAGGGGAGGAATTTATCGAAATCAAAAATAACTGTTAAAAGATCTTTTTCTATCGTGGTATAATTTTCTGTGCAGATGTGAGTGTTTTACTTGCTTAATAAATGGGGTGGAAGTTTTTAGATATTCGTTGTTCTAGCATAGCTCCCACCGCAGAACTACTCGTATAACACAAAATCTCGAAGGGAAGGTCCCATACCGGAGCAATCATAATTGGTGCATTAATTAACTTAGTTTTTATTAATTCAAAAGCAGTTAAATAAACATTATCGAAGATGAATGGGGCATCCTTCTCTAGATGATGAGTAAGAGGGTTGGTGATTTTGGGGAAATATTTTATGAATCTATGGTAGAACCCAGCATGACCTAAGAAACTCGGTATGTATTTAACGTACGTTGGCATTGGTAGTTTCTCAATTACTTTGATCTTAACATATAATTCAATTCCTAGAGAATAAATCTTATGTCCTAAAACTAACCCCTCCCTCACCATAAAATGGCATTTTTCAAAAATAAGGGGGAGGTTAGTTTCTTCACATCGTGCTAAAACTTTTTCTAAGTTTTCTAAATAGCAATCGAAGGAGTCACCGAACACGGAGAAATCATCAATAAAAACTTCCATAATACTTTCTACGTACTTATCAAAAATGGCTAGTATATATCTTTGGAATGTAGTTGGAGCATTGCACAAACCAAACGTCATTCTTTGGAAAGCGAAGGTGCCGAAAGAAGATGTAAACATTGTTTTCTCCTGGACCTCGGGTGAGATGGGAATTTGAAAATACCCTGAGAGTCCATCGAGAAAACAGTAAAAGCTATGGCCGAAAAGATGCTCTAAGATTTGATCGGGGAACGGTAAGGGAAAGTGGTCCTTATTGGCTATTATATCCACAATAACCTAGATTTGTATGAATTTACCCTTGAATTAAGATTAATTAAGTTGTATTTGATGTATTGTTTGAGTTATGTGTTTTCAAGACTTATTGCCAAGTGTATCCAATGGTTTGTCTACAATAGGTCACTAAACACATGACCATACAATATAATACCTCATTGTGTGATCCAAGGCATTAACTCATGTGTAGCCTCTTTATTAGGATACACATCATTTTCAAGCACTATGTTTGTTGAAGAAAGACATGTTGCTGTTTCCATTGAAGAAAGGAAAATTTTCATAAACCAAATTTTTATAAGTGTTTCACTCGATTAGAATTCTAGTACTCGAGTAGAATCCTTAGTTGTACTCGAGTAAGCCTAGTCTGGATTTCAAGTAAAGGAAATGGTTCTCGAGAAGTTTGAATCTAGTTCTTGAGAGGCCAAGTCCATTACTCGAGTAGACTTCTTCTCTTTCTCGAGTCAACAAATTTTTCTAACTCAAAAATTTTCTAAGTAAAGTACTCGAGTAGTTATATTGATTACTCGAGTAGTACAAGATTTATTCGAGTAACAGAAGTCAAGCACTCGAGCTATATTTTTAGTTCTCGAGTAGTGAAGTCCTTGTACTCGAGAAGTCCAACTACTTCTCGAGAAGTTTAGACCAAGCACTTGAGTAACCCCAATTTTATTTCCATAATTCTCTCTAAGACTTTTTCTTAAGAAGTTCACTTCCACTTATTGAGTAACATTTCTAGCACTCGAGTAATCCTTATTCCACTCGAGCGATAATGGAACTGTTTGAAGTTTCCTGAAGTGCTTCTTCTCGAATTGTCTGATATTGTCTTCTCGAGAACCCACAACAATATTCGAGTAGTTCTTCCTTCACTCAAGTAATCCAGTCGTCTTTTCAGAAAATTTCGCTAAGTCCTGACAGTCGTGTTTTTCAAATGACTTGACGTGATTGGTCCATGTGGTCGTCATTAATGTTAACTATGACTGTTAGGGATTTCTTATAAAAGGTCTTGTCATTACGACTAACCCTAACAAGCATGTAAAATAAATATTCTAAGAATTCTGAATCGCAATTCTCTTTCCTAATCAGAAGTCGCCGTCGCTCATCGTGCAAATTATCAAGGGCTTTTGTCCATGAAGATTCATACCAGTCGACTTGTAGATCAAGATCGTTTTCAATCTCTACATCTTTTCTTTGATCTTGTGAGTCAAGAATTTCATATCTAGTATCCTGTCGCGTCTTCTTAAACAATTTCTTATAAAGCCGCATGTTCAAGAAGGAAGACCTAGGCAGAAATTTTCCAAATCTAAGATATTTTACAGTTTGTATTTCTTAAATTCATTTTATTCTTATAGGAGATTATTCTCCGAGTTTAGGAGATTTGTTCTCCGAGTTGTAGGAAGTTTTTATCTTCTAAGTATAGATCCGTATTGTGGATCGAGTTGTAGGAACGTTGTTTTGAGTTGTTTGATTGTTTTAAATCCGAGAATAGTGGAGTAGCCGAGTCTAGTGCTTTGCTAGATCGGTGATTGGAAAGTGGGTGTACTCCTTGGTTGGGGAACCACTATAATTCATAGTGTCGTTTGGGTTTGCTTGGTTATTTCTCTATGCATAGATCGCTAAATTTTTTACTCCACAAATAGTCACAAAACTCACGTATTCTCCGCCTCTAGGTGATTTAGGTAGACAACTTAAACATTTTTCAATTGGTATCTGAGGTAGGTTGATAATTAAAAGGTTAACATCTTGATCAGATCTACCCCAAGTTATCTTTGGAGTTATCCAAGCATGGAGAAGGCCAAGGATATTACTAAGCTTCCCTTGTGTACAAAAACCAACTTTCCCATGAGGAATGAAAGGATTAAGTTTTTCATAGAAGTTGTGGATCCAAGAATCTTCATGATTGTTGAAGAATGTCCTTATGTTCCAATGACCGTCTCAACTATAGATGCTACCAAGAAAGTTCCTAAGAAGTTGATGGATCTCGACCAAGATGAGATTGCACTTGTATCTTCAGACAAGAAGGCCAAAAATATTATCGCAAGTGCAGTCGATGACTCTATGCTGCAGAACCTAATTCACTGCCAATCCACCAAGGAAATATGGCAGTCCATCGTCACCTTGATGGAAGGCACAGAAGAAGTTAGGGATGACAGAAGATCCCTTCTAAATCAAAAATATGGAGACTTCCTACAAGGACTCAGGGATACCATTGCAGATACATTTGAAAATTTCTTCAAGATAGTTAACGGCCTAAGAGTATATGGCCGATTCTTCTCAATTGGAGAGTGGAACGATAAATTCCTAAGGTCCCTGACTAAGGAATGGGACAACAAAGTCTGTGCTATCCAGGAATTTGCAAGCTGGCAGAGACTGATCCTCAGAATCTCTTTGGAAATATAATGTCATATAAGATGTAGATCAATTCAAGAAAAGCTAAAGAAGAGAAGAGTCGGTTCTTATCCAAGGAGAAGTCTGTTGTACTGAAAGCAGACAGCTCAAGGAAAGCCAAAGATGCATGACATGCCCCTGCACAGGAAGACAGTGAAGAAGAATCTTCAGAGCCAAGCACCTCAGGCTCAAAACTATCTGAAGGAGAGTTCTCTTTACTCTCAAGACAGATCAAGAAATTCTTGAACAAGAAGAAGCAATGGAGAGGCAAGGATGCCTTGTACAGAAGATCACATCATGATAGTGATCAACACAAGAAAGGCTCTAGCAGCTAAGACAGGTATAACACTAAATAGAACAAACATATTTCTATTGGCATCGTTTGTTACTATTGCAATAAGCCAGGTCATGTTATTGTTGATTTCTCTCATAAGAAGAAGGAGGGTGGAAAAAGATAGGAGAATAAATCTTCTTATCACAAGAAGAGAACCAAAAGAAGCCTTGTAGACAAAAAGAGCAAAACTCTCAGCGACTCTGACTCATCTGAGTCAAGTGAAGAAGAGGAAGCCTACTTTGGGCTAATGTCACAAACTGACGAAGAAGAAGATCCCCAGTTAACTGAGAAGGTAAACTCTCACACTCCTCTTTCCAAATATGATGATTCTGACCATGAAAATAAGGAATGTTCTTTTAACGAGGAATCTGAACTCATGTCTCAATATAAAGAGTTGATTAAAGCCTACGACAAATGTTGTAGAGTGGCAAGAGCTCAGGTAAGGAGATAAAATCTCTTAAGGCTGAAGAGAGCAATCTGAGAGAGGAAATTATAATGATGGACTCAGTCAAGAAAGACTTCCATAATGCTATGGAAGAATACAATAAGGCTCTCGAGCACCTTGATCTTAAGGAGAAAATCATCAAGGGATTGGAAGAAAAACTTGCAACCGAAAAAAACTTATTGAAGGTTTCTCCAAGCCCAAGAAAGTGCTTTCGCTTGTTGCTTAATTCTCTGCTTAGGCCAAAGGTGCTGGCTTATGCCATGTAGCTGGTCCTAGTAAATCTTCTAGGAGAAATAAAGCTCAAAGGATAAATAAGGCTGCTAAGAAAGCAATAGCCAAGGATAAGGGGAAAGCTCCTCTAAATAAAACGTCATTTAAGAAGGTTATCTTTCCGACAAATAAGTTTGATCTAGATTCTTCCTATGGTCACTTTGCTAGGCCTACTTACATAGAGACCAAGTCTTGTTAACAAGGATGGACTCTTCCCCAGAACCTTGGCGAGAGTGTCTTCAAGGCACCTTATGAGGAGATCACTCTTCAGAGCTACGAACCTTATAATCATTGTCACAACATCGAGAAATCTCCAAGAGTTAAACCCATTATTGAAAAGCCTGCTAAGGAGAGGAAGTCATGTGAATGTCATCACCATGAAGCTTCTACTTCTAATTATACTGCCTTTGCTAGACCACAATCTCAAAAGGTCTAGCAGGATATCTTTAGGCAAAGATACAACCTATTTGACTGTTGGTGTTGTGGCAAGATTGGTCACTTCGCCATAGATTGCTGGTTTAATCCCAGACATGATGAAACTTCTCGAGTTAATAATGTGAGAAAAACCGCTCACAATGTTAACATACGTAGGGGGACTGTGCTAACTAAAGACCAAGGACCCAAGCAAGTTTTGATTCCTAAGGCAAACTGACTTGTGATTGCAGGTATGTCCAAAGACCACAAACACTCCTATCTGGTATTTAGATAGTGGTTGCTCTCGGCATATGACCGGGACAAGAAGACTTCTCCAGAATAACTCACTAGTCATGAACGGGCCAAAGGTCATCTTTGGAGGTTTTGGCAAAGGAATCACTAAGGCTACGGTATAATTACAAATGGTAGTGTATCCTTTTTGGATGTGGCTTATGTTGAAGGATTTGAACACAATCTCATAAGCATAAGCCAACTCTGCGATAAAGGATACATCGTAGAATTTCATGCAGACAAGTGCTTGATAAAATCGGTAGATAATCTGGAAATGATTCTATCAGGCACTCGTAGTAGGAATATCTTTTGTTTGAATTTTATTTCCATAAACTCTTCTACACTAGTGTGTTTTTTTGCAAAAGATAGTGCATCTCTTGTTGACCAATTTCACAAGAGATTAACACATATTAATTTCAAAACTATTAGTAAATTATTTTCTTTTAATTTAGTATGTGATGCCCAAAATGTTAAGTACACTAAAGATAGACCTTGTCACGCATGTGTAAAAGGCAAACAAACAAGGGCTACCTTTAAAAGCATTACTGGAAAAATATTCTAATAGGTTCTTGCACCTACTTCATATGGACTTGTTCGGTCGACTGCAAGTTAGAAGTTTGGGAGGTAAGGATTATACATTGGTTATTGTTGATGATTACTAATACTTTGCGTGGGTGTTCTTTCTAAAACACAAGTCAGATACTTTTGATATCTTTACAAATTTTGTCAGGCAGATCCAGAATGAATACAAATGTTCCGTAGTCAAAATCAGAAGTAAAAATGGAACTGAATTCAAGTCTGGGGCAATGAAAAAATTTTGTGAAAGCCTAGGTATCTTTCATGAGTTTTCCTCTCCTCGTACTCCCCATCAAAATGTAGTAGCTGAGAAAAGGAATAGAATACTTTTATAGGCTTGCATGACCATGTTGAGTGATTCCTCATTACCGAAATATTTCTGGGCTGAAGCCGTCAATACTACATGCTACGTGCAAAATCAAGCACTCATAAATAAGAACCATAATAAGACACCTTACGAACAACTAAATAAGAGAAAGCCGATTGTCTCATATTTTAGAATCTTTGGCTATAAATGCTTCGTCCTTAACAATGGAAAGTATCGTACCACTAAATATAGTGAAAAGAGCTTTGAAGGTATTGCTTTGGCTATAAATGCTTCGTCCTTAACAATGTTGTAGAAGAATCTATTCATGTTGTATTTAATGAGACGAGCTTGCTGCAAGTCAACTCTTCTAATGTGCTCATTGAAGATGCAGGTTTAAAGATGAAAGAAAATAACTTGGGTGAGCCGACGGAAGAAAAAGTTTAAAAGTTCATAAAGATCACTACTCCAACCCCTATTGGAGAGGTTGATGATCAAGATGAAGAAATCATCCAAGTTGCTGAAGTCACTCATGTGGTTGAAGACACTCCAGATGCAAGGACTCTAGAGCTAAGACTTTCTTAAGGATCACCTAATAGACAAATTATAGATCCACGGGTTGGTGTCAGAACTCGTAGAGGTACAGCTAACGAGAATTTATATTTGAGTTTTCTCTCACAGGTTGAACCAAAGAAGTTTGAGGAAGCAAACTCGAACGCATCATGGATAATGGCTTTGGAAGAATAACAAAATCAGTTCAAGCGTTGTCAAGTCTGGAAACTTGTTCCAAGGCCCAAAGGTAAGAATGTCATTGGGACAAAGTGGGTCTATAGGAACAAGATGGATGAGGATGGAACAGTCATAAAGAACAAGACCAGACTCGTCGCAAAAGGATATCGACAAGAATAAGGAATTGACTTCGACCAGACATATGCTCTAGTGGCAAGGCTGGAGGCCATCAGGCTATTCCTAGCATATGCTACACTTAAGGGCTTCACCCTCTATCAGATGGACGTGAAGTCTGCCTTCCTTAATGGTGACATAAAAGAAGTGGTGTATGTGGAACAACCTCCAGGTTTCGTTTATCCTAAATTTCCTGATTATGTCTATCTTTTATTTAAAGATTTGTATGGTTTGAAATAAGCTCCTATTGCTTGGTATGAGACGCTGTCTAGCTTTTTTCTTGAGAACAAGTTCACAAGGGGAAAAATAGATAAGACATTATTTATTAGGGAAATTAAAGGCAAGATTTTGCTAGTGCAAATCTATGTCGACGATATTATTTTTGGCTCTACAGACAACAAACTCTGCAAGAATTTTTAAAAACTTATGCAAGGGAAGTTTGAAATGAGCAGTATGGGAGAGCTGAAGAATTTTTTAGGGCTTTAGGTGAAACAATCTGAAGATGGAATTTTAATCTCGCAGACAAAGTTCACAAAGGAGCTAATTAAGAAATTCGAAATGGAGAACGCAACCTCTATAAGGACTCCAATGGGTTCAGCTGTGTCTCTGGACAAGGATGAGAAAGGGAAACCTTTTGATGAAACCAAGTACATAAGCATAATTATATCCTTGCTCTACCTTACTGCCAGTAGACCAGACATAATGTTCTCAACATGTGTTTGTGCTAGATTCCAAGTGAACTGTAAGGAATCTCATTATGCTGCTGCAAAGCGGATTTTGAGATACCTTAAAGGTACACCGAATCTTGGCTTATGGTACCCAAGAAGTAGTGACATCGAACTAATTGGTTTCTCAGATGGTGATTTTGCAGGTAGTAAAGACGATAGAAAGATCCCTTTCGGGACTTGCCTATTCCTTGGAAGAAGACTCATTTCTTGAGCAGCAATAAGAAAAATTGTTTCGCAATTTCAACGGCCGAGTCAGAAAACATTTCTGCCGGCAGTTGTTGTGCACAATTTATTTGGTTAAAGAACTAACTGGAAGATTAAAATATACAAGTCAAAGACATTCTACTGTTTTGCAAATCCTCCAGTGCGATTGCAATAGCCAATAACCCAGTCTCTCACAGCTGGATAAAGCACATAGAGCTGTGATACCACTTCATCCGGGAGCATGTGGAGCATGGGGACATAGATCTACAATATGTCCCTACTGATAGGCAGATTGCTAATATATTCATGAATCCGCTGGACGAGACTAAGTTCTCTTTCTTCAAAACCGAACTTGGAATGCTCAACAAAGAAGGATAGAGAAGATGGACTCACAACATAGCTCAGAGATCAAGGAATACGTCAAAAGTCAAAATTTCTCAAGTTCAGACTTAATTTCTAGAGTAAGAAAATGACTACTCGAGTACTTCTTTGGACTACTCGAGAACTAAGAAAGTCACCCGAGTAATACCACTCGAGTACTGGGTTTATTCTCGAGAAGTATAAAGATATCACTCAAGTACCCTCATTCTCTCACTCGAGTACTGTCGGTCCACTCGAGAAACAGGAAGAAAATTTCTCAAATTTGCTTCAAAACTCTTTATTCGCAACCCAAAGCTTATACCGCCATTTTTAAGGTATGTTCGATTAATTACTTCCTCAATCATCGATAGTTAGGGATCTATAAATAGAAAAACCGAATTCATTTTCTACACAATTTCAAAAATCCCCCTCTGTCGACAAAGAAAGAAAGTCCCTTTGCCATCCGTCGCAGTTACAGAGCTCGCCGCTGTCTCCACTTCTAGTAGTCGATTTCTCTAGTTCCTTGAAAAAATGGCACCGTCTTCCAAGATTAGCATTGGCAATAAACCCGTTGTCGCCGGAATTGCAGAACTTACAGACGATTTTGGAAATTTTCTTATTCTTCTTGACACTGCTGGTTTGACCTTCGTTCTTCAGCAGCCCTGTAAGATACTTTGTCCTAAAGTAGAAGAATTCTTTCGAAATTTCAAAGTAAAGAGAAAAGGAAAGGTTCTTAAGTCCAAGGTTAAAGGGATTAAGATCAAACTCACCAAGTCCTCTGTAACTACACTTCTTCAGCTACCATTAGTTGATGAAGAAGATGACCTAGCTCCTGAAGATTATGATATGGAATATAGCTTTTGTGGAATTTCTGAGGTTATCAAGAACATTCGTCGTCCAGACCTCAATGCTGAGGTAAAGCTTCTGTCGACATTCTAAGAAAAGTTTTACTTTGCAAAACAACGTCGTTAAGTTTCATCTCTACTGATCTCTTTTACATGATGACATCCAACATTTCAAGAAAGAAATTTTAATTTGGTATGATGATTTTGGATAAAATAAGGGAGAGCATCAAGGCTCCTAATTATGCCAGGATCATCTTTCTGAAGATGCTTGAGATAAATCCTCAAGTTTTTGATTTCTCTAAAGGAACAACACTTCACCCTATGAAGAAAGTATCAATCTCTTATATTCAGAGACGAGAACTGAAATTACTAAATCCTACCCAGGCTGCTATAGCTCATGAACATCCAGCTGTAGAGGACAGGACTCCATCTTCCTCTCAACCTCATATTGCTACCACATCAGGTACAGCTGCTACGGGGAGCCTGCTCCTTCTGTTCAAGAGGAAAGAATACTTACTCCACCTGTTGCTGCTTCTCTCCCTCCAACCACTCCTAAAGAAATTCTGTCAGATACTCAAGTTTAAGAAACCATACTCTCTATTACAGAAGGCATTAACCAGATGATAGAACAATTAAGCTCTGAAGAGCCTCTTCCTCCCCTCTAGAATAACAAACCTGCAGAACCATCCAAGGAACCAAATCCAGTTCCATCACCCTCTCCTACTCTATCTCTAGAATCCCATATTCCCCAATCTCCTACTACTGATAAAGAGCAAGATGAGACCATTCTTATTACTGATGAAATAGAACAATCCCCTGAACCAGCTGAAGCTCCTCTATAGAGCTTGGACATTACTATTCCCACCATCATTGGTGAGGAAGGAGATATTCAGATTCACACCTCCAAAGCTTAGAGCTCAGTGATAATTGAAGAGATTACTCAATGGACTGCTCCTCCTCCTCCACCAGTTCCGCATACTACAACTCCAACTCCTACTGCCAATGATCTTCTAGGTAAGATAACATAGATGCTGATGGACTAGAGAAAATATTTTGATGACTCCTTGAAGGCTATTCAAGAGAAAGTTACTACTCTTGAAAAAGAAATGAGCAGAGCCTTTGCAGAGATTCAACACAATATAGATGAGCTAAAACACTTGTTCAAGATAGGTGGAAAAGCTCTAGATCTTACCATCACTAGTGTTGGCAAGGTGATGGATCAATCAGTTACTTTGGCTAATAATCAGATTTTGTTAGAAAAGAAGGCTCAAGAGCACAATCTCAAGATATGTGAAGTGGTAGGAAACTTCAAAGATGATGTTATAGCTACCCTCTGTGTAGAAGTTAGAAAGGGGGAGAGTTTATTCAAAGGGTACTTAGAAAAATCAGATGCTAATGTGAAAACTCTTCGGAATGCTAATATGAATGAAATTAAGGTTGATGTGCAGAATCAAATAAATGGTGTAAAATTTCATAGATATGATACTGCAGTATAGGTGCATAACCAGATTTTCCCTTATTTCCAAGCAGACCCAAACATTATCCCTCATCATCTCAATCCTCTTGCACAACATCAACCAGCTCGGATGCCTGCTCCTCAACCTATATTCTCTCCAAGGCCTGAAGGCTAAGAAGCCCCTCCTCTAGAAACATATGCTAAAGTATGGGAAACATATATACTTCAAGATCAACCTGAAGTTCAGATCCCCAAAAGAAGGAAATATGGTGACGAAGCCTCTGCTAGCAGGTCCTTTCCCAATCTAGAGCCAGAGAAAAGGAAAGCTCAGGAATATGCAGAAATATGGAGTCCTATTTCAAAGTGAATTATCCTTGATACTCTCAAGTTAGTTTTGGACTTTAATGAGAATAAACATGACCATTATAGCTCCCATGAATGGGACTGGTATGAGAAGTCTATGACCAAAAGAAGAATTTATGATCGAGAGCAGGGAAGGAATAATCCTGCTGCACCTCCAAAACCTCTTAAATACTACCCAAAGACATACAGCTATCAAAGAAGGCAACAAGAAAAGAAGGACACACAGCAACAACAATAACAACATTAAGCTAAAGAATGATCAAAGATCTAGATTGTGGATTTGAATTGTGTAGAAATGAATTTTTGACAATTCTATTTATGTAAATCCTTAATTTTGATGATCTACTCTGTCTTTATCTTTTGTGCATGTTACTCTATTTTCTCTCTTTTATATCTAGTTCTTTATTTGTTTATATAATTCACCTTAGTTTAGAGGGCTCTGACTTCTACAAATAGGGGGAGATTGTTGGGTATTGTATCCACAATAACCTAGATTTGTATGAAGTCACCCTTAAACTAAGAGTAATTAAGTTGTATTTGATGTATTGTTTGAGTTATGTGTTTGCAGGACTTATTGCCAAGTGTAGACCAATGTCAGTCTATAGTGGGTCACTAAATACTGGACCATACAATGTAAACCCTCATTATGTGATCCATGGTGTTGACTCATGTGTAGTCTCTCTATTGGGAAACACTTCATTTTAGAGCACTAGGTTTGTTAGAGAAAGACATGTTGTTTCCATTAAAGAAAGGAAAATTTTCATAAACAAAAAGTTTCTAAGTGTTTCACTCTAGTAGAATTCTAGTACTTGAGTAGAATCCTTAGTTGTGCTCGAGTAAGTCTAGTCTGGATTTTGAGTAAAGGAAATGATTCTCCAGAAATTTGAATCTAGTTCTCGAGAGGCCAGGTCCATTACTCGAGTAGACTTCTTCTCTTTCTTGAGTCAACAAATTTTTCTAACTCAGAAATTTTCTAAGTAAAGTATTCGAGTAGTTATATTGATTACTTGAGTAGTACAAGATTGACTCGAGTAATAGAAGTCAAGCACTCGAGTTATATTTCTAGTTCTCGAGTACTGATGTCCTTGTACTCGAGAAGTCGACAGCACTCGAGTAACTAGAATTTTCATTCCAGAATTATCTCTAAGTCATTTCTCGATAAGTTCAATTCCACTTCTTGAGTAATATTTCTAGAACTCAAGTAATCCTTATTCCACTCAAGTGATAATGAATTCTATCCTGAAATTTCCTGAAGTGTTTCTTATCGAGTACTTTGATATTGTCTTCTCGAGAACCCACATCAGTACTCGAGTAGTTATTCCTTAACTCAAGTAATCCAGTCATCTTTTCAGAAAATTTCACTAAGTCCTGACAGTCGTGTGTTTCAAATGACTTGACGTGATTGGTCCACGTGGCCGTCATTAATGTTAATTATGACTTTTAGGGATTTCTTATAAAAGGTCTTGTCAATACGACTAACCCTAACAAGCATGCAAAAGAAATATTCTAAGAATTCTGAATCACAGTTCTCTTTCCTAATCGGAAGCCGTCGCCGCTCATCGTGCAAATCGCCAAGGGCTTTCGTTCAAGAAGATTCAAACCAGTCGACTTACAGATCAAGATCATTTTCAATCTCTACATCTTCTCTTTGATCTTATGAGTCAAGATTTTCAAATCTAGTATCCTGCCGCGTCTTCTTCAACAATTTTTGATAAAGCCGCAAGTTCAAGAAGGAAGACATAGGCAGAAATTTTCCATATCTGATATATTTTACAGTGTGTATATCTTAAATTCATTTTATTCTTGTAGGAGATTATTCTCTGAGTGTAGGACCTTTGTTCTTTGAGTTAAAGGAAGTTTTTATCATCCGAGTGTAGATCTGTTTTGTGAATCAAGTTGTAGGAACATTATTCCGAGTGGTAGGATTGTTTTAAATCTGAGAATAGTTGAGTAGCGAGTCTAGTGCTTTGCTAGATCGGTGAGTTGAAATTATACGTACCCAAGGTTGGGAAACCACTATAATTCTTGGTGTCGTCTGTGTTTGCTTGGTTATTTCTCTGTCGATAGATCGCTAAATTTTTTATTCCGCAAATAGACGCATAACTCACCTATTCACCCCCCTGAGGTGATTTAGGTAGACAACTTAAACCTTTTTCAATCCTTGCGGGTGGCGTCATTCAACTTACGATATTCAATTCACATGTACCACCCAGTCACCGTCCGTGTCGGTATTAAATAATTATTTATATTAACTACCCTGATGCCTCCTTTTTTCGACACTACCTGAACTGGGCTAACCAACCTACTATCTGATATGGGGTAGATAATTCCTTCATCTAAGAGTTTCATTACCTCGCCTTTTACTACTTCTTTCAAGTTTGGATTTATGCAGCGCTGAGGTTCGATTGAGTTACATGAATTATCTACCATTAGGATTTTATGAGTACAGAAAGATGTGCTTATGCCCTTGATATTAGAAATCTTCCAAGCGATAGATCGACGTTGTTTTGGTAGGACTCAAAGAAGTTTATCATTTGTTATTTTAGTTAAGTTGGTCAAAACTTTTATAGGTAGTTTTGATTCTTTTTTGAGGAAGGCGTATTTTAGATGTTCAGGTAGCTTTTTTAGTTCTATTGTAGGAGGGTCTTTGTAAGATGATTTGGAAGATTTTTCTTTTTCAAAAATCATTTCTTCATACACTTTTGATTTATTTTTAAAATCTGAAGGAGTGGAGTCAGCGATCAGGGGCTTTTCTTATAGCCTTTCAGGAGAAATAGTTGAGGATGAACAAAAATAAGATTCATTTTCAAAAAAGCAATTGGAAGAGTCATCACTTAAGAAATCTACGAAAAAATAAGAGTCATCTTTTTCCAGGGTGTTCTTCATCGATGGGGTAGTAGAAAAAAAACCTCGTCGTCTCCTACACATTGGAAGAGCTTTATATTACTTACGTCAATGATAGCTCGGGAGGTGGCCAAGAAGGGTCGACAATGGATTAGAGGAACCTCGACGTCTTCTTCAATATCCAGAATGACGAAATCTACCGGGAAGATGAATTTGTCGACTTTTACTAGAACTTCCTCCACAATTCCTAACAGGTACTTGATCGATCTATCATTGAGCTGGATACTCATACGCGTGGGGTTATGTCTACCAAATCCTAGCTTCTTGAATAAAGAGAAAGGCATTACATTGATAGTAGCACCTAAATCATCTAGTGCGTGCTTGACGAATAGGTCACCAAAGACACATGGGATAAAAAAACTACCCGGGTCATTGATTTTCTTTGGTAAGCAATTTGTAAATATGTCAGAGCACTCGGCATTTAACGTGATGTGCAATAAGTTCTCTAACGTTTTCTTATTTGTCAGGAGGTCTTTCAAGTATATTGCATACTTAGGCATCTGTGAGTTGGCTTCGTGGAAGGGTAAATTTATGTGGATTTGTTTAAACATTTCTAAGAAGCGGTTGTACTGATCATCTAAACATTCCTTATTAAGATGGGACAGATAAGGTGGGGTTGAATCTTTTTTCAAAGTATAGGGCGGGGTGATAAATTCTTTTTCAACATGCAGAATAATGAAAATGGGGGTGGAGAACTCCTCTGGCTCTCCACTTACAATACCAGAAAATTGTTTCTCACTCCAGAGAGTTATAGCTATCGCTTTCTCTTTCGGGTTGGGCTCGGTATTTGAAGGAAGAGACCCGGGAGGCCGCTCAGATATAATTTTGGTGAGCTGGCCTAGTTGGTTTTCTACACTTTTGACTGATGCTCTGTGGTTTCTAATGGTCGCATCATTAGCATTAATATATTTCAAAATTATTTCTTCCAAGCTTGCAGGTTTTGGAAAATTTTGAAGTGGTGGAGGTGGTACAAAATCATGTTATGGAGGCAGGCAAATAGCGTTCGTTCGATTACTCCATGAGAAATTAGGGTGATAACGTAAAGCGGGATTATAATTGTTCGGAAAAGCAAAACATAGCGTAGGAAAATTAGCAGCAGAAAAATTATTAAATGAATTTCTAGGAATATTATTAACATAATCAAATTGTTCAAAGGGAGCAAATGCAGATTCCCATACCTGAGGGGCGGAGGCAACAGTCATCTCCATTATCTTTTAAATAAGTATTTCTACTTGTAGTGCTAGTTGGGAGACGTTGTCCACTTCGTACATACCTACAGGTTTGTTCGGGTGGGATCTTGATAGATTCCACTGATATGTGTTTATGGCCATATCCTCGAAAAGCTCAAGTGCTGCTTCCGGGGTTCTGTGGTTTAAAGTACCACAAGAAGCAGCGTCTATCTTTTGCTTTGTATTTTGATTTAGCCCGTTATACAACGTATGCATTTGTAACCATACAGGTAGCGCATGATGGGGGAAACATCTCAAAAGTTATTTAAATCTTTCCCAGGTATTGTATAAAGACTCAGAGTCTATTTGACAGAAAGAAGAAATATCGTTCCTAAGTTTTGCAATTGTGGCTGGCGAAAAGTACTTCATCAGAAACTTTTCAGTTAGTTGATCCATGGTGGTGATGCTCCCTCTTAGGAGAGTCATCAACCACTATTTTGCTTTTGTTCTTAGAGATAAGAGGAAGAGTCTCAACCTAATTACATCATCTGTAACACCATTGATTTTGAAGGTGTCACAAATTTCAAGAAAGCTAGCGATGTGCGTGTTCAGATCTTCATCTTGAAGTCCGTCATATTGCAAATACTGCTGCACCATTTGAATAATGCTAGGATTTAGTTCGAAATTATTATTAGCTACAGAAAGGCGAACTATTCTTGATTATGTATCCTCCAGATTTGGCCTTGCATAAAGAGACATAGGCCTTTACAGGGCTTCCTCCAGGTTGGGTTCTTCCATTTTTGAATTAGAGATTGACTCGGAATCCTCAACCGATATTTGGAAAGTAGGGCCTTAAAATCGCAATTTTCTCCGAAGAGTATACTAAATTCTTGGTCCAAGTCCAAAATAACTGACAAATTTTCACGAGGTCATACACTAGGAGAAGAGAGAGATGAAAGAGAAAAAAAAACAAGATAGAAAAAAAGAGTTACCCTTTTTTGAAAAAAGATTTTTTTTAACGGTTTAACTCCCGAACTTCCTGAGGACTACCCAATATAGGGTTTGCAGGGTACTAGACAAAATTGTGTTATTTAAGCCACCTTTGTCATTTCGAGAGAATTAAGTGGTGTAGAAAAAGATGATGTGGGTTTCGAAATATTAATGTTGAATTTTTTTTTGAATTTTAAATTTTTTTTAAGAAAAGAGGCAAGAAAAAGAGATGAAATAAGTAATAGGTTCGTGTTTTCAAAATATCAATGGATGTTGCGTCCCTAGCAACGATGCAAAAACTTAGTGTCTACAAAGCATTATGAAAATAATTCCGAACTAGCAATCCAATGAAGGCAAGTGTACCTATCGAATTGTAGCGAGGGGACACAAGTGTCATATTAAAATCCGGAACTGTTGAGTAATTCTACTCACACGAAAAAAAACTATTATCTTATCGGAAAATCTTTTATGGTTTGTTAACTAATTTAGAAAGAAATGAAACTACTTGTAATTATGAAAAGAAGATTACTTGCACTAATAAATACAAGTACTAGCCATTAAAAGAAAGGTTGAAACGATGAAAAGGAAGCAGCACTTGACCGTGAATCACCTCGACATAAGTTAATCAAAGATATGATAAAAAACCTAATCTTAATAAGGTAATGGTCCTTGACCGTGGAGGTTCCCAAAGCTTGAACACGCTTCTTTCTAAGTCGTGCCCAACTTAGTTTAGGAAAGTCCGACCAAACTCTCATTCGTATTTGGAGGACTAAATCTCGCTTTATGTGGTGAATACCGCTATTGGATTTTGTTGGAACACCCTATTACTAATTTAGGTCAGGATCACTATGTCAATAGGATTGTTGCTTTGACCTTATTGTATAGAGAAAAGGTCAACTAGTTAGGTCTAAGGCTTAGGACTTAGGGTTGAAGATTTCCCCAAGACCTCCTAGTTTAGATGAGAAGCCAAGAAGAAGAATTGAAGTTATCATCGAGCTTAGATCAACGAAGCGTCAAACTCAGTTCGACTTTCTCCAAGTTCAGGCTGACAAAGCGTCGACCTCAGTTCGACGATCCTTGAGCTCAAGTCGATGAGGCGTCGAACCCAGTTCGACGATCTCATAACTCAGATCGACGATTTCTGTCCAAGTCAAATACCAATATCTCTGAGCTCAGTTCGACGATAGTTGAGCTCAGATCGATGATTTTATTTTGAGATCGATGATTTCTGGAATTTTGTCTATTTGTTAAGGATTTAAAATTAGAGCATTTAATGAAGAAGATTTCTAGCCATTATAATAAATCTGTAGAAAGTTTAGAGGAAACAAAGGAGGAATGTTTTTAGTTTCTTTCCTACAGAAACAGTTGACATTTAAGGAAAGCCTTTATGACTATGCTAACGGCTATTATCATGATTTGATGACTGCAGTTCTTATTATAATCATTCAGAGAGAACAAGTAGATACATCAGTATACTTAGAACATAAACAGAGACACAAAGAAAGAAAAAGAAGATCAATAACTCAGAAAACAGAACAAGTTTTCTTTCTGATTCTTGCTGATTAAAAGTCTTCATCATTCACACTCCAGACAACAAACATTTCAGTTCTTGCTGAAATCATCCTTTGCGGAGTATTCCTTTTCATTGAAGACCTATCACCCTTGCAAAGCTTCTAGCTCCTGAACTCTTGCTAATCTCATGCAGAGCTTTGACAACTTCTCATCCACTAGTGCTTCTCTCAGATCATTGATAGATAAGACAACATCTATTTCCTTTTCCTTTCCTGTAAAAGGGTTTTTAAACTCCCTTCAAAAGTTTGGCTTTGGTTCCTAAGACCTGATCAAAACTCAGTGGTGGCAAAACACCTGATCAAAAATTCTGATTTGGTTTTTGAGCACCTGATCAAAAGCTTATTGGTGCCCAGGACACCTGATCAACTCATCCTGCAGTGGATTCCTACTAAGGGTGGTAGAAGAGTGGATGTACCCAGGTTTTGGGGAACCATTATAGCTCCTTGTGTCTTCTAGATTGCTTGCTCTTTCTTGGGCTGTGTGTTGTGAATTAATCCTTTTGTAGTTATTTTATTTCAGTTTCTTCTTAGCACACTACACTTATTAAATCAAGTCTTCCACTGCTAGAATAAATTTTTATTTAATTTAGCAAAATTATTTTAAATCACTCTATTCACCCCCATCTAGAGTGAAGGATTGATCTTACCCTCACTTTGAATTGGTATCAGAGGGAGGTTAGTTGCTCAGCCAAATTGGTTGTTAATACAGACTAACATCTGAACCAAAAGATCTATCTTAAGATCCATCCTTATAGAGGGTTATTTTTATTATATCTATTTTAGTTTAAATTCATGGTACAAAACATTGATTATGCTAGCACCAGACCTCCAGTGTGCAATCTCACCAAGTTTGCACTTTGGAAAGCAAGGATTAGATTGTACATGAATTCTATTGATGAAGATATATTTAATTCTATTTTGACAGATTGCCCAAAGCCTCCTGCAAGCACAAGTACAAATGTTGTTCCACCTCCTTCAGGAATAGATGCTGATATAAAGAAATGGAAGGTTGCTGATTCCAAATCTATGAACATCCTGGCATAGACAATGTCTGATGATATCTTTCAAAAGGTTACTGAATGCAACTCAGCTAAAGAAATTTGGGACAAACTATCTGAAATTGTATCAGGATCAGCTGATGAGAGGAAAGACAGAGGATCTCATCTCATCACCCAATATGAAAAATTCAAGAAGGCAAAAAATAAGACAGTAGCTGTACATAGCTGACATGTACAGCAGACTAAGATTAATTGTCAGTGAGCTCAAAACTTTGGACAAGGAGATATCTCTCACAGAGATTAATGACAAAATTCTAATGTGCTTCCCCAGGACTTGGGATTCAAGAATCTGGCCAATCAAGGATGACAGAAGTCTGAATGAGATTACCACAGAAGCCATATTGGGCAAGCTCAAATCCTATGAGCAGCTCATCAAGAACAGAGAAGTAGAGCCGAAGACAACATCTCCAGCAATCAGGAAGGAGAAGTCAATTGCTTTAAAGGCAACAGAAGAACTGCCAGAAGACAAAGTCACAGGCAATGAAGAACTGATGAGCCTCCTAGCCAAGAGGTTCTACAAAATGGCCAGGAAGGACTTCAGAAAAAGTTCATCTAAAGGCCAAGAAAAGCCAAGGTATGATAAATCAAATAATAAAGAGATTATTTTCTATGGTTGCAGGAAACCAGGCCACATACTGCCTGATTTTACAGAAAGTCAAAACAAGGACAAGAGAGAAGAGAGAAAAGATAAAGACTCCAGGAGAAATCACAATGATAGATCCTCTTCCAGCAAGAATAAGCACACTAGGAAGGGATTTGTTGCTGAAACATGAAGTGCAATGGAAGAAGAATCTGATGCATCATCAAGCTCAAGTGATAATGAAGATGATGCACAAGAAAAAGAATTATGCATGATGACAATCAATGCATCTCAAAATAACACTGATTCAAAACATGAATCTGAATCTGAATCTGAACCAGAGCTAGAAAAAGATCAGATAATTGATTCATTTGATTTTAATTCTAAGGACTTCAAGTCTGAATTTAAAGCATTGTGTTTAGATCTACTCAATTCTGAGAAAGAAATTATCTCTCTCAGAAATCAATTATCTGAATACAGTACTTTAAGTTCAGATAACCTCAAACTCTCAGATGAGTTAGAATGTTGTAGAGAGCAGATAGCTTCACTGAAAAGTGAACTATCTGAGGCCAAGAAGTTTGAAGAAACCCTCAGTAGGAGAAGTATCAAACTAATGGACATCACAAGCACAGTGAACTCAAGACTTAATAGTACACTGGGGTTGGGTGCTTCATCCAGTCAAGATATTGTGTTAACAACTCCAATTAAATTTATCTCTGATAAAGGAAAAGGAGTTGTGGCGGTAGCTAGAAAAAATTCTGATCTACAAAAAAAGAACAAAGTTCAACAGATATCGTCGAACAGAGCTCGGCGATCTTCGAACAGAGCTCGAAGATCTTCGAATAGAGCTCAACGTTTTCATGCTGAATCATCGAACTCATGTCGACGATCTCTTATCTATGAACGCAGATAAGATCGATCGCTTAACGGAGCTCGACGATCTGACCCAAGATCGTCGAACTCAGTCCAACGCTCGTCGTACGGAGCTCAGAGATTTGACCAATTCTCAAAGGGTACATCAAAAGTTAATTCTAGATATCCTACATCTCAAGGGTTCAACCCTTATACTGAATGGATAATTCCTCCTAGGAGGTATCATCCTGAAGGGTATAAGATTCAACCAGAGATGTCTTTCATTTCTGATTTAAAAGGTTATCAAGCTAGACCCAAGGTAATCTGGGTCAAAAACAAATGAAATGTTATTTGTGCAGGTGAAGACCTATCCAACCATGGACCAACATTGGTATCTAGATAGTGGATGCTCCAAGCACATGACAGGAAGCAAGGATAACCTGACATCATTCAAGGCTAAAGATGGACCCAAAGTCATGTTTGGAGATTCAAACTTTGGACAGACCAAAGGATATGTTGCACTCCAAATAGGATCAGTCACATTCAAAAAGGTGGAATATGTGGAAGGACTGAAGCACAATCTTATCAGTATCAGTCAGCCGTGTGATGAAGGCTACCAGGTCACATTCAACAAGTCTTTATGCTTCATCAAATCAGAAGACAACACAACTATGTTGACAGGTAACATAAGAGGTAACATCTATCTAGTTGATTTTCATTAAACCCATGTAGACATTTGTTTATTTAACTCACTTAGCAAACCAAATGAATTATGGCATAAGAGACTAGGGCATATCAAAATTAGAACCATTGCTAGGCTATCCAAGGACAACCTTGTTAGAGGACTACCTTCTGGTCCCTATAAGAAGGAAGGACTCTACAGTTCTTGTCAGTTAGGCAAGCAAACTAAAAATAGTTTTAAGTCACATAATAAGAGTGATTCACCTTGGATTTTGTATTTATTACATATGGATCTATTTGGACCCATTTTTGTACAAATCCAAGTAGAGAAATCTTACACTTTAGTAGTTGTAGATGACTTCTCTAGATTCACATGGGTGTTCTTTCTGAGGAAGAAGTCTGATAACTTCAAGTGTTTGACAGAGTTTTTCAAATGTATATAGATTGAGTTCAATACTCACATAGCCTTGATCAGAAGTGATCATGGGATAGAGTTTGATTCTCTTCTTATGCAAGAGTTCTGTCAGAGGGAAGGGATCAGACACACTTTCTCAGCTCCTAGAACTCCTCAACAGAATGGGGTAGCTGAAAGGAAGAATAAAACCCTTATTTAATCTGCCACAACATTGTTGAGAGATGCTCACCTCCCTCTATCCTTTTGGGAAGAGGCTGTGAACACTTCAAACTATGTTTTGAATAGGAGTTTGATACATAAGCTAAAGGACATGACTCCCTATGAATTACTCAAAGAGAACAAACGTAAAGTTGATTATCTTAGGATTTTTTGTTGTATTTGCTACATTCATAACAACAATAAAAAATACTTAGCAAAATTTGAAGCCAAAGATGATGAAGGAGTGTTTCTGGGATACTCCATGATCAGTAAGGCCTATAAGGTTTTTAATAAAACATCTCATAATGTTGAAGAGACTGTGCATGTTTCTTTTGATGAAACTGACATGTCTTACAAGGAGAAGAGCACTTCTACCATAGACCCTTTACAGGTACATTCTATATCAGAAAAGTTGGACAGGCTACATATCATTGACAAGATCCATCACCTTCATCCATTCAACAAGAAGCAGAAAGCAGTGAAAATGAAGATGACAGTCAGATCTTAGCAATCCATGGTGACAATCAAAATGAAGAGCCAGTTGTTGTTCCACAAGAGGAAAAAACAACATAGGTTGGTGAATAATCAACACCCATTATTGATTTAGTAACATCAAGAGATCATCCAATTTCCCAAGTGATTGGAGACATCTCTACTGGTGTGCAAACCAGAAATCAGATCAATCAAAATCTGATGCACACTTCCTTCCTTTCTCAAATGTAACCTCAATCCATACAAGATGCAGAACAAGATCCAAACTGGATCATTGTAATGCAAGAGGAATTAAATCAATTTGAAAGAAACAAAGTTTGGGAGCTAGTGCAAAAGCCAAAGAATCATCTCATTGTTTGAACAAAATGGGTATTCTGGAACAAGTTAGATGATCAAGGAGTTATAGTAAGAAATAAACCAACGCTGGTTTCTCAAGGATACTCTCAAGAAGAAGGCATAGACTATGACCAAACCTTTGTACCAGTTGCAAGGTTGAAGGCCATAAGAATCTTCCTAGCATATGCAGCTCACAAGAAGTTCAAAGTATATCAAATGGATGTCAAAAGTGCATTCCTCAATGCTGACATCAAGGAAGAGGTTTATATAAAACAACCCCCAGGTTTTATCTCTCTAACTCACACTGATTTTGTTTATAAATTGCATAAAGCATTATATGGTATCAAACAAGCTCCAAGAGCATGGTATGAGACCCTAGCTTGCTTTCTCTTGAAAAATGATTTTAAAAGGGGTAGAGTAGACCAAACTCTTTTTATTAGAACCCATAAGTCCAATATCCTAGTAGTACAAATCTATGTAGATGACATTATATTTGGTTCTCCTGATTCAAATTTGTGCAAAAGGTTCTCCAACCTAATGCATTCCAAATTTGAAATGAGTAGCATGGGTGTGCTATCCTTCTTTCTAGGATTCCAAGTCAAACAAAATGCTGATGGCATCTTTATTTCTCAAACCAAGTATGCAAAAGAATAGGTTAAGAAATTTTCGATGTCCTAAGCATCCTCTATGAAAACACCTATGCCTACTAATGCTGTATTAAATGCTGATGAAAATGGGAAACCAATTGATCAGACAACATATAGAGCAATGATTGGCTCCTTATTGTATCTTACAACTAGTAGACCTTATATAATATTTGCTACATGCGTTTGTGTGCTTGATTCCAAGTCAGCCCTATAGAGTCACACCTTATATTAGTTAAGAGGATTCTTAGGTATGTGAAAAGTTGTTAAAATCTAGGTCTCTGGTATCCAACTTATTCAGGATTTGATCTAACTGGATTTTCAGATGCTGATTATGCTGGATGTAGAGTAGACAGGAAAAGCACAAGTGGAACTTATCAGTTTCTTGGTTACATACATGTCTCCTTGTTTTGCAAGAAACAAATATATGTGTCTACTTCAACTGCTGAAGCTTAATATATGGCAGCCAGTAGATGTTGCTCACAGATATTGTGGATTCAAAATCAGCTCCTAGACTATGGCTACAACTTAGAAAATTCCAAAATATTTTTTGATAACACTAGTGCTATTTCAATAGCTCAAAATCTAGTCCTCCATAGTAGGACAAAACACATAGAGATTAGGCATCATTTCTTAAGAGATAATATAGAGAAGAATAAAATTGAATTGGAATATATCGCAACTGATTCAAAGCGGGGAGATATTTTCACCAAACCCTTGGATGAAAAGAAACACACCTTCTTCCTTAATCAGTTAGGAATGTTAGATGGAGGAAGTCTTAATTAAGTTCCAAGATCTTTAAACCTAAAAAAGACCAAGACTAGGCTAAAAATTTGGATTTCCTAGTGTCTATAAGTTTTCAATGTATCTGAACTGCGCTCGACGATTTTCCTGAAGATCGTCGAATGGAGCTCGTCGTTTCCAAATAGTATTTAACTATCTTTTGTTTTCCGTCGAACGGAGATCGACGATGTTAGGAATCGTCGAACGGAGATCGGCATTTTCCAGATAATGCTGTACTATCCTTTTCGGTCAGCGATCTCGATTATCGTCAAACGAAGATCGACGATGTTGAGACCCTTCATTTTCCCTTAGAGCCATCGATCGTCGAAATGAGTTCAACGATCTTTCCTTTTAAGCGTCGAACCCTTATATAAAATCATTTTTTCAGGCGTCATTCTCCTTTCCGCTTTCATACTTTCTGCAAGAACCTTCTGTCACACACCAAAAATCTCAAAACTGGATTTGAGGTGCAGGCTGCTTGACACGGCCTGGGACACGGGCGTGTCCCAGGGCGTGTCGGGGGTACACGACCTAGGACACGAGCGTGTCCCAGGGCGTGTCACTCAATAAATAGCCGGTTTGAGTCAGAAATGTACACGGCCCGGAACCAAGCCTTGAACACGGCCGTGTCAGATTTGACACGGGCATGTCCGAGGGCGTGTGCCTACTCGTGTACTGCTCTGACTGGTTTTAGAGCTCGTTGAGTACCGTGTAACAGGGGTGATATGGGCGTGTCACATGACTGACACGGGCGTGTCAGGTTCGACACGGGCGTGTCGATGCCCGTGTTCTGGTAGTTTTCAGTCGGTAAGAGTGCCGCGTGTGCCGCTTAAGGGTACACGGCCTGTGACACGGGCGTGTCACAGGCCGTGTCGGCCAAAAAGTATAGTTTTTCAGGCAGATCTTGGCCGTTCATTTTCCTTAAAGAGGATCTTGTGGCTGGGGCTCATTCCTGGGCTGATAAGGCCGGGAAAGGAGGAGGAAAGGCTCATTTCTAAGTTCATACTCTCTTTCTACATCTAAGAGTGAGGTGAGAGCAAGGTGAGGAAGAAGAAGTGGAATCCGGCTGCCGGTGGTGCTACGGTGGTCCAAATCTCAAGCCGAGTTCGGATTTGCGAAGGCAACGCTGCTGCGAAGGCTTTCATCCGTCTCAAATTCTCTCCATGGCTCCGAAGCGAATTCCTAGGGTAACGATTTCCTTCTTGGACATGTGAAGTCCTTAATTCCTGCATTGCATAGGGAAAACCCTTCCCCGCGAGGGTGCGGTGGGTTGTGGCGTCCCTTGGTGTAGATATGTGAAGTCCCCCTTGTTAGAGTCCGGAATTGGAGTACGGATCTAGGCATGCTGTGTGAAGCCCATCTGGACATATTGGTCTGGATTGGTGATGCTTGTTTGCATATCGGAGAAGACTCTGTGATTATTGCTTGTATGCATGATGGATAAAGTACTGGAGGAAGTCCAGGAAATTGTGAGAGTTGGGTGCAACTCTTGTGGCCATGAGTTGCCACTTTGTGTGCGGTTGAGCGTTGGGCTGCAACTGTATGAAAAGGCTTCGTGCCGAACAGGCAAGGTGAAACCGACCCGCGCCTTTAAATGTGGCCTCAGGTACGATGTACTTGGTTAGGCAACGCGATTTGAGCAATGGGGGGTGGCTGATCTGTACCTACGTTATGTAGGCTGGACATGAGAGCGCCAAGGCATTGGGATTTCGTCAGCGGCATAATGAGAGTCTTGGGCCTGCGAGCCGGACTAAATGCTCAATGGTGAGATCCGATGATTCCGCTGCACCCGAGAGTGCCATGAGTGCACGGGACGTCGGGCCGTCGTGCCGGCGTTTGTGATATGTGACTATGCGGTCGTGCACGTCTTGCTTGAATTGCTATATATCATATTGGACGATTGCTATGCAGGGATGGAATTCCGCTGCCCCGTGCCAGGGGCAGGGTCATTATAATTGGTCAGCTGAATGCTGACCGTTGCCCTGTTTGCCACCGCTTGGTGGATTGGTTCTTACAGGAACTGGAGGTGCTGGTCCGAGCGGGACTTAGCGAGCTGAAGCCCAAAGCTGCGTTGCTGCCCTCGAAGGCATTGTTTTGTTTCATTTGTTCATGTGTGGCCGGCCTGCGTGCCGATGTCTGTAATCCACACTCTTGTTAAGAGAAATTATTGTAAGGCCTTAAGGCCAGACTCTTTTGTTGTTTGTATACATTCCTATGTTATAGTGGACAGTGTTCTTTATCTTGAGTTCAAAGATTCAACCGTGAAGCTTCCGCTAGAATGCTCTGTGTTAGGATGCGTTGGTTATGATATTAGTTCGTAGCGTCTCCGCCTGTTTGTGGAATATGGTGTGGGGCCCCGGCCGGACACTCTATTATATTTTCTTGACGGGTAGAGGTGTTACAATTTGGTATCAGCTTGTTGGTCGATCTCTTCCGAATTCACTGACGAATTCTTTTGAGGGGTGGCGAGCACGTGTCAGTGCTGGCTGTCGTTATAACACTTAACTTGAACTCAAGATTGTCCACTTAGGAATGCAAATACACTTATTTGTTGAACTTGTGTATTCTTTTTGTATGGTTGCCGTTTTCATTGGTCGTTAACCTGGGTATTTTACACATATAGGTGACCAGAAGTGTTGCGGGTCAATCCGAACCACAACGTTCTGTTGAGAGTGCGGCACCAGCCGAGGTGCCCACAACTCCTCCATCCGCTGAAACAGCCCGTCTCATCACGCAAACGGTACTTGCTGTGATGAATGCTCAGCAAGCTGGGCAGGCACGTCCTGCAGTGGTGCCAACGCAAGCTGGGGTACGGCAAGAACCGATAGAAGCCGAAGTTGATCCGCGGGTAGCAGATCAACAATGGAAGCAATTCTTGAGCTTTAACCCTCCGCAGTTTCATGGGGCGGGGACACCGGCCCAAGTAGAGGATTGGCTTGCAAGGATCAAGAGGATTATGAGAGCTATCAAGGATGAGGAAAAACAGAAAGTCATGTTAGCCACTTTCCTACTAGAAGGAGAGGCGCGATTGTGGTGGGATGAGATTGAACTGCATCACTTGGCCGGCAGGCAATTGGCAGAGATTACAATGGAAGAATTCTCTCATTTGTTCTTAGCACAACATCTGCCGATACAGCAAAGGATATCGATGGAAATGGAATTTCCACGGTTAGCACAGGGAGATCGAAGTGTGGATGACTACCTACATGAGTTCACCCGTTTGGGAAGATATGCGGGCACGATCTTCGCCGAAGAAGAGCGTAAGACTAGTCAGTTTTATGCGGGACTGCGAGATGAGCTACGGTATTTGCTCTCGAGTTCTGTGAGTCAGGGATTCCAAGCCTTAGTCTGTACGGCTCGTTCTTTGGAGCTGGACTTGAAACGGGGGCAAGCAAAGGGCAACTTGGCTGTTGTGAAGCCAGAGTTTAAGCCGCCGCGTCCGGAAAAGTTTGGCTACCGAAAGAGATGGAATAAGAAGTCTAAGTCTTCTAGACAAGCTCCTTCTGCGACTGTGACGGATACATCTGGGTATGGATCTCGTGCTTGTTTTACGTGCGGGAAGGTTGGACACTTCGCACGTGAATGTCGATCAGGTCCTCCAAAGGGTGATAAGAAGACGGGAGCGTCTTATGCGGAGAAGGGGAAGGCTGTGGTGGAGTCTTCTGCCTCGCACGCGCAGCCCAGGGTCTTTAACCTTGGACAACAGGAGGCCATTAAGCAGGCGGATGTCGTCACAGGTGCGCGTAGGTTTTAATGTTCTTGTTTTTGATGTGCTGTACTTGTTTTAATTATCATGTTATAGGGTTTGTCCTTATACGAGAGTATCCGGCGCGAGCACTGTTCGACACAGGTGCTTCACATTCGTTTCTGTCTGAGGACTTTGTCTTTCGTGTAGGGGTGCCTATACGGACTACGACAGACAGTATAAAGGTGTTGTTGCCTAACGGATGTTTGATGTGCGCGGATCGATCTTGCGGTCTTGAGGTCAAGATAGGAAGTCGGGAGTTCAAGGTGGAAACATTAGTATTGCCGATCAAGGAGTTTGATATCATCTTTGGTATGGACTGGCTTTCAGAGCAGCGTGCCTGTATCAATTGCACTTCAAAAGAGGTCACACTTGGGCAAAATACCGAACAAGAGACCAAGTTCATTGGTATGCAAGGGATGAGTGGGATGTTGTTATCCGCTCTCCAAGTTGTTAAGGCAGTTCGGAAGGGTGCAGAGTTGTTCTTCACACTCATAGAGGCGGTGGTGTCGAAGGCCAGTGTGAGTGAAGTGCCGATTGTGTCGGAATATGCTGATGTGTTTCCAAAGGACCTTCCGGGGTTACCTCCACAAAGGGAAATCGACTTCGCTATCGAGCTGGTGCCGGGTGCGAAACCTGTGGCCCGTTCGCCGTATCGGGTAGTGCCAAAAGAAATGGCCGAACTGAAAGTTCAGTTGCAAGAGTTGTTGGAGCAGGGATACATACGCCCAAGAATGTCACCTTGGAGCGCGCCTGTTCTTTTTGTGAAAAAGAAAGACGGTGGTTTGCGACTATGTATTGATTATCGCGAACTGAACAAGCTGACGGAGAAAAACAAGTATCCAATTCCACGGATCGATGACTTGTTCGATCAGCTAGCAGGCTCAACCGTCTATTCAAAGTTGGATTTGAAGTCCGGGTATTACCAGTTGCGGATTAGGGAAGGTAACATTCCCAAGACAGCGTTTGGCACACACTATGGTCATTATGAGTTCACAGTGATATCGTTCGGGTTATGTAATGCGCCTTCGGTTTTCATGGATCTCATGCATCGAACATTCTGCGAATACCTAGATCTGTTTGTGATTGTGTTTATTGATGATATCCTTGTATATTCACAATGGGAGGAAGATCATGCAAACCACTTGCGGTTGGTATTGCATACCTTGCGAAGGAATAAGCTGTATGCCAAGTTCTCTAAGTGTGAGTTCTGGCTCTCGTTGGTGGCTTTTCTAGGCCATGTGGTAAGTGGAGAGGGCATAGCGGTGGATCCGGCTAAGATAAGTGCCATTCGTGATTAGCCAGTGTTGTCTTCGGTGGCCGAGGTCAGGAGTTTCCTTGGACTGGTGGGCTACTATAGACAGTTCGTGGAGAACTTCTCCCGGATTGCTTTGCCTCTGACTACGTTGACGAGAAAGGATCAAAAGTTCGTTTGGACACCGGAGTGCACACGAGCTTTTGAGGAGCTGAAAAGTCGTTTGACCACGGCGCCCGTTTTGACGTCGCCATGTGGTACAGATGGTTTTGAAATATACAGTGATGCGTCAGGAAGCGGCTTAGGCTGCGTTCTCCTGCAGTTTGGCAAGGTGATCGCCTATGGCTCACGTCAATTGAAAGTGCATGAGCGTAATTACCCCGTCCATGACTTAGAGTTGGCGGCGGTGATCTTTTCGCTAAAGTTGTGGCGGCATTATCTTTATGGCGTGAAGGTGGATATGTATACAGATCATAAAAGCTTAAAGTATCTGCTCGATCAAAAGGAGTTGAATATGCGACAAAGGAGGTGGATGGAATTCCTTGGGGATTATACCTTCGACATTCACTATTCCCGGAAAAGGAAATGTGGTCGCTGATGCCTTGAGTCTTCGGACTCTGGTGCGGGCAAATTGGTTGCGGATACATGATGAGCGGTTAATCCAGGAGTTGGAAGCTTTGGAGATATCTTGTGTGGAAAGAGATTCTTCGACTGATGCATGCGTGAACTGGTTGGAGGTTCAATATGACCTTGCTGACAGGGTTCGGCGGGCAACGGAGTTGGATGAAAGTCTCCAACGCTATGCAAAGGAGGGGTCTGGTGATCAATTCTCCTAGGATGACGGTTTATTACGGAAAGATGGCCGATTGTGCGTCCCTAGTGCGGGTAAATTGCGAGAAGGATTGCTATATGAAGCACACTTTACAAAGTACTCAATTCACCCTGGGAGCACAAAAATGTACAAGGACATGAAGAAACTGTTCTGGTGGCCTGGTTTAAAGAAGGACATAGCCGCGTATGTAGCTAAATGTCGTACTTGTGCTTTGGTAAAGGCAGAAGGTCAACGGCCGAGTGGTTTCCTGAAGTCGTTGCCGATTCCACAATGGAAGTTTGAGGATATTTCTATGGATTTCGTGCACGGATTGCCGAGATCTCAGCGTGGCCATGACTCAATCTGGGTGATTGTAGACCGGTTGACAAAGGTGGCTCACTTTATACCGAACAAGCGGGACGATTCTGTGGAAACGTTGGCAAAGCTCTATGTGGAGCAGATTGTTCGATTGCACGGTGTTCCCCGGAGCATCGTAAGTGACCGAGATGAGCGCTTTACCTCGAAGGATTGGAGATTAGTTCATCAGATGTTGGGCACGAAGTTAGCATTCAGTACGGCCTTTCATCTGCAAACGGATGGCCAAACTGAACGAACCAACAGAATGATGGAGGATATGCTCCGTATGTGCGCCCTGGACTTCGGTAAGAATTGGGAAGAGCATCTTGTTATGGTGGAGTTTGCCTATAATAATAACCATCAAGCGAGTATAGGCATGGCCCCATTTGAAGCGTTGTATGGTCGTAAGTGTCGTACACCGCTAGCTTGGGCAGAAACTGGCGAGACCAAACTTTTAGGCAAAAAGGAAGTCGAGGATGCTACCTCAATAATACGCTCTATTCGAGAGAGGCTCCTAATAGCCCAGGATCGGCAAGCCAAGTATTACAATGCTAAGCACCGGAACATGGAGTTCACGGTGGGTGACTGGGCCTATTTAAAGATTAAGCCCTTCAAAGGCGTATCTCAGATTCGACGGCTGAAAAAGCTAAGTCTGCGATACCATGGTCCGTTTGAAGTGGTGGAGTGAGTTGGGGAAGCTGCCTATCGGCTAGCTCTTTCATCGGAATTGAGTGGATTGCATGATGTGTTTCACATCTCGGTGCTACACAAAGCAGTCAAGGATCCAGCTCAAGTAATTGACAATGATCGAGTGCCGGTTGAGTATGGGCTAACGACAAAGGTGAAGCCTATACGGATCAAGGATCGAGCCGAGAAACAGTTGCAGAACAAAGTGATCGGGATGGTCAAAGTCCGATGGGACAATTGTGGCCGAGAAGAGCTAACATGGGAGCGCGAGCAGACCATGCGAGCCGAGTTTCCCGAGTTATTTTCGTAACTTGTTCGCTCGTTGTATCTGTAATAGAAACATATAAATGTTTTGTTATTTTCTCCCTACTGCCTTCAAATTTCGGGACAAAATTTTATTAAGGAGAGGAGGATTGTAACATCCCAAAAATCTCAAAACTAGATTTGAGGTGCAGGCTGCTTGACACGGCCTGGGACACGGGCGTGTCCCAGGGCGTGTCGGGGGTACACGGCCTGGGACACGGGCGTGTCCCAGGGCATGTCACTCAATAAATAGCCGGTTTGAGTCAGAAATGTACACGGCCCGGAACCAAGCCTTGAACACGGCCGTGTCAGATTTGACATGGGTGTGTCCGAGGGCGTGTGCCTACCCGTGCACTGCTCTGACTGGTTTTAGAGCTCGTTGAGTACCGTGTAACAGGGGTGACACGGGCGTGTCACATGACTGACACGGGCGTGTCAGGTACGACACGGGCATGTCGATGCCCGTGTTCTGGTAGTTTTCAGTCGGTAAGAGTGTCGCGTGTGCCGCTTAAGGGTACACGGCCTGTGACACGGGCGTGTCACAGGCCGTGTCGGCCAAAAAGTATAGTTTTTCAGGCAGATCTTGGCCGTTCATTTTCCTTAAAGAGGATCTTGTGGCTGGGGCTCATTCCTGGGCTGATAAGGCCGGGAAAGGAGGAGGAAAGGCTCATTTCTAAGTTCATACTCTCTTTCTACATCTAAGAGAGAGGTGAGAGCCAGATGAGGAAGAAGAAGTGGAATCCGGCTGCCGGTGGTGCTACGGTGGTCCAAATCTCAAACCGAGTTCGGATTTGTGAAGGCAACGCTGCTGCGAAGGCTTTCATCCGTCTCAAATTCTCTCCATGGCTCCGAAGCGAATTCCTAGGGTAACGATTTCCTTCTTGGACACGTGAAGTCCTTAATTCCTGCATTGCATAGGGAAAACTCTTCCCCATGAGGGTGCAGTGGGTTGTGGCGTCCCTTGGGGTAGATATGTGAAGTCCCCCTTGTTAGAGTCCGGAATTGGAGTACGGATCTAGGCATACTGTGTGAAGCCCATCTGGACATATTGGTCTGGATTGGTGATGCTTGTTTGCATATCGAAGAGGACTCCATGATTATTGCTTGTATGCATGATGGATAAAGTACTGGAGGAAGTCCAGGAAATTGTGAGAGTTGGGTGCAACTCTTGTGGCCGTGAGTTGCCACTTTGTGTGTGGTTGAGCGTTGGGCTGTAACTGTATGAAAAGGCTTCGTGCCGAACAGGCAAGGTGAAACCGACCCGCGCCTTTAAATGTGGCCTCAGGTACGATGTACTTGGTTGGGCAAGGCGATTTGAGCAACGGGGGGTGGCTGATCTGTACCTGCGTTATGTAGGCTGGACATGAGAGCGCCAAGGCATTGGGCTTTCGTCAGCGGCATAATGAGAGTCTTGGGCCTGCGAGCCGGACTAAATGCTCAATGGTGAGATCCGGTGTTTCTGGTGCACCCGAGAGTGCCATGAGTGCACGGGACGTCGGGCCGTCGTGCCGGCGTTTGTGATATGTGACTGTGCGGTCGTGCACATCTTGCTTGAATTGCTATATATCATATTGGACGATTGCTATGCAGGGATGGAATTCCGCTGCCCCGTGCCAGGGGCAGGGTCGTTATAATTGGTCTGCTGAATACTGACCGTTTCCCTGTTTGTCACCGCTTGGTGGATTGGTTCTTACAGGTACTGGAGGTGCTGCTCCGAGCGGGACTTAGCGAGCTGAAGCCAAAAGCTGCGTTGCTGCCCTCGAAGGCATTGTTTTGTTTCTTTTGTTCATGTGTGCCCGGCCTGCGTGCCGATGTCTGTAATCCACACTCTTGTTAAGAGAAATTGTTGTAAGGCCTTAAGGCCAGACTCTTTTGTTGTTTGTATACATTCCTATGTTATAGTGGACAGTGTTCTTTATCTTGAGTTCAAAGATTCAACCGTGAAGCTTCCGCTAGAATGCTCTGTGTTAGGATGCGTTGGTTATAATATTAGTTCGTAGCGTCTCCGCCTATTTGTGGAATATGGTGTGGGGCCCCGGCCGGACCCTCTATTATATTCTTCTTGACGGGTAGAGGTGTTACACCTTCTTCCCTCTAAACTTTTCTACACTTGATATTGTTTGTTTTTGTAGGAAACATGTCGGTTTCAGTCGCCGTTTTAGCAGCAATGAAGTTCGATACTGGTTTTGACATTGACATGGATTCGTTTGAAGGAACTGATCAAATGTTCAAGGATATTCTAGAACTGTTTAAGGAGCAACAACTTTGTAAGATCATGATATAAGAATCAAATTAGCAATAGATGAAATTAAAGAGTGGGTCTATACTACCCATAATCTGGATCAAGACACAGTCATTGACACCATCTCAGGAACTCAGGTATCCCAAACCCCGACCATTCTTACAAAAAATTTTGGGTTAAGTATTGGACATGATAGCATAGACCTACCAGTGGTTGAATTTACTAAGATGTTAGATAGAATGGGTCACAATTCTAAAAACCCTAATAAGGTGTTAAAGAAAAATCTGTCTATGGAGTATAGATTTTTTGTAGACATTATAGGAAAAGTGATTTTAGCCAAACATTCAGCTCATGACATAATATCAAGACATCAGTTCTGCTTAATGGCTACCATAGTAGATAAGAAGCACTTGGTTTGAGAAGCCATCTTCTTTGATTTTATCAAGAAGAAAATCAATAAGAACTTTGTAAATTTTGGAAGAATTCTGGGCCTATTCCTGCAGAATAGGTGCCCTCAGCTGTTAGTGTCAAATAGAATGCATATCAATGCTTCAAAAAGGCTCTCTTCTGCTCTCTTTGGCAAATAGGAGAGGCAGATTATCAAACCAAGCAGGGTCCTGCAGCACAAACTTCTTCAGGCACAAGGACTATTTCAGTCACTCTTCCCCAATCCACTGCCCCAACAGAAGTGTTGTCATCCCCATCAATTTCCTCTCCTCTATCTTCACAACTAGTTACATCTTCCACATCTTCTCCTCCCTCTCCTCCTCCTATAGTTTCTTCACCTCCTCCAGCCACTTTCCAAGAAGATTTCCAATCTCTACCTTTCTTCTCCTCCATTAACTTAGAATTATCCTCCCAACTTCCATCCTTCAATCTCCTAGATGATTCATTCATGGATGATTCCCCCTCTTCACCTCCAGACATCCCATCCACCTCAACATCATTCCAACAAATACTTCAAGACATCATCTCTCAACCATCTTTTCCCCCTACCATCTCCTCATTCCTACCAACAATCACCATCCCAGCTCCATCTATTTCATCCATCCCCATCTCTCAGCCATCCATATACTTCACTCAACATTCATTCCATCCATCTCTGTAGCACACCCCTCTACCTCTACTCAAGTTAACCTTGAGCAAGTAGATCTTCTTCCTCTGGCAGATAGATTGTATGAGTTGTTGGCACCTAAGCTAACTCTTTTACTAAATTCAACCTTGACTTCCTTAGCCAAGACCTTGAATGAATTATCTGTTAGAATATCTTCTTCCTTCTACTTTCAGGCTACCCCTTCTTCTGGGGGCCTAGATTCAGTTTTCCCTGAAGCTAGGCAGGGGGAGATGACTTATGAAGAAATGCTGCCTTCAGAGGATTTTGCTTCAGAAATGCAGATATCAAAAATTCACGTTTCAGAAAGTCCAGCTTCAGAGCAAGTTTCAGTTCCAGCTTCAGCTCCAACTCCAACCATTAGTCCTGTAGTAGATATACATTCCTTATTATCATTATTTGATTCAATTTATAGGTGTTGTCCTCCAGCACCTCTCCCTGCTGAAGATTTAACCAGGGCTATTGTTCCCCTCTCCTGCTATGATCCAACCCTGATAGAGATGTATATAAATTCTGTTAAATCTGTGGAGAGTAATTTTGTGGTTCTTGAGTCTATCGCTGCTGATGTTGATTCTTCAGAGGCTATTGAAGAGCCAGTTTGTTCAGTTACTGAGGCTACTGCTTCAGTTGGTGTTCCTATTATTACTATTGTTCCTGCTATTTCAACTACTGTTTCAAGTGTTGCTGTTGTTATTTCTTCTACTGCTCCTTTTTCTTCTGCTCCTGTTTCCACCACCAAAGCAGCTTACAAGGAAATAGATGCATTGTTTGATGAGCCTCAGAGTTCTAATGAGGATGATGAATTCAGGACTGACTCAGATGATTCCTCTACAACTATTGCAAATAAGAGGAAAGCCAGAAGCAAGGCTATGAAAAGGGTTCAATTGACCAAAGCTACAACTGATCATGACATACCATATTATATTCTGCACAATTGTCCTATTACTGAGCATTGGATGCAATATTCTAAGAACCAGTTGAAAGCAATGAAGAAGAGAAGAAAGTATGATAAAGGAACTTCTCACCTCAATCCTCCTCCTCCTCCTCCTTTTCCAAGCACAGGATCTGGTGGAGACTCAGCTCCTCAAGCTTCCAACATTTCTCTACCCCAACAAACCTATCAAGGATGATCTCAATCCAGAGGATATCAGCAAAGAGGAAATCAGCCTAGAGGAAGATAGTATAGAGGAAATCAAAAAGACTATCAAGTTTATTCAAGAGGACAGCCCAGACAACAACCTTATTAAAGGAAAGGACAAGGCCCAATTGACTCAACTACTGGTCCCTTTCCTTACAAGCTAAAAGAAAGTTTTCACTCAAAAGCACCTCCTACTGACACCATAAACAGGTATGAGCCACCAGTACCTTTTGAAGATCTAGAGAACAATCCTGCTTCTTGGACAGCCATACTTAAAGAAATGGATGCCCTAGATCAAATTAAGAAAGCAAGAGAGAAGGGCCATGAAACTTCCAATATATCTACTATATCAGAACAAAAAAGACAGGAACTTGAAAGATACAGCTCCAAGAGATTATTCAATACTGAGGAATACATGCAGCTACATCCTGAAGCTGTAGTTCCTAGAAGCAAAAGCCAAAGGACTCTTTGTGCTGCTGATTATTTCAGATCAAAGAAAGACTCAGAAAATCCAAACAGAGAAATCATCTTCAAGAAAAGAACTGATGACAAGCATTAATCTGGATGTAAACTGAAAACTATAATATATCTCTGTTGAACTACTTTTGGGATGTGATATAATCATATATGTGGTTTTGCAATGTTGTTTCTGTATTTCTGTTGTTTTTGTCTTCTATAACTCATGTTAATAGTAATTGAAAGTAGAGGATAAGATCAGTCTGACTCTAGAGGTGGGGGGGGGGGGTGAATAGAGTTTATTAAAATAATTTTTCAAAATAAAGCTTTGCAGAGGAAGAGTTTAGTAAATATAGTATGTGTATTGTGCTGCAGCAATAAAACAGAAGTAATAATAAAAATAAAACAAAAGATTCACAGCACACAGCAAAGAATACACACAAGCAACCAAACACAAAAAGCTATAGTGGTTCCCAATTCAACCTGGGTACATCGACTCTTCTACCACCCTTTGTAGGAATCCACTCAGGATGAGTTGATCAGGTGTCCTTGCACCAATGAGCTTTTGATAAGGTGCTCAAAAACCAGATCTAGATTTTTTGATAAGGTGTCTTGCCACCACTAAGTTTTGACAAGGCTTTCAGAACCAGATTCAGAACTTTTGAAGGGTGTTTTGATAACCCTTTTACAGCAGGAAAAGAAAAAGGAAGAGGTGAAGTTGTCTTCTCTGTCTCAATAACTGAGAGAATACTTAGTGGATTTATTGTGTTGTCAAAGCTCCCCCTGAGATGTAGATGGTTCAGGAGTGAGAGCTTTACTAGGGTGATAGGCCTTCAGAAGCTTCAGATCTCCAACAGAAGATGATTTCAGCAGCGGCTGAAATATGAGTTTTCTGGAGTCTTTGATGTTGAAGCTATGAGCACTTTTCAGTATGCAAATTTTCAATCTAACTCTTCAGGATTGATCACTTGATTTTTCTCTGAGTTGATCTCACTATCTGTGTATGTCTGTATCGAATAATTCTTCTCTTGATCTACTGTTGTGAATTTTTTTCTCTGATGATCCTTTGTCCAAGATAGCCGTTAGTAGTCATAAATGTCTTCCATAAATATTTTGTCTTCTAGAGGAAAGTCCAATAAACATTCTCTGAGAAATCCCTTGAAACTTGCTCAAGAATAAACGAAAACGGCTAACAAATCTCTTGAAATTAATGTTGAGAGAATTTTAAAAACATTCCGAAGGCCGACTGAATTTTAATCCTTAAAGTCGTCGATCTCTCAGAAAAACGTCGATCTGAGCTCTACAATCGTTGAACTGAGCTCAGAGATTGGATTGAACATCAGACAGAAAACGTCGAACTGAGCTCTACGATCGTCGAACTGAGCTCAACGACCTGAAGAATAAGTGAGGATAGCTCGTCGATCTTAGCTAGAAGATCGTCAACCTGAATTCGACGACTTAGCAGAGATGAGCTCAGAGATCGTCGAACGGAGTTCGACGTTTCGTCGACCTGAGCTCGACGAAAATTGTCTTTTTCTCAAATCTAGGTCTTGATCATTGAATGGTCCTGGGGGAAGCTTCAAACCAAAGTTCTAAGCCCTAGACTCATTCTAACTTGACCTTTTCAAATATACATCTAGGTCAAACTGATTTCCTAAAAACATAGTGATCCTTGCCCAAATTAGTAATAGGGTGTTCCAACAATCTCCCCCTATTTGGGTTAGGATTACTATTTACAAAGCTCAGTAATAAATACCAAAGCAAATACAGAAAAGCAAAAAAAATATTAAAGCAACAGAGCAGAACATGCAGCATAGCAGCCTTCAGATAGAATATCAGCAAGTGTTTTAAAATGAATGTACTGTCTGCTTACAGAGATAACTTCTTTTCACTTCCTTTCTTAAATAAGATATCCCTGTTGGGATTGAGAGCCTCTTTTTTTAACCTTCTGTCATCATCTGCACCTAAGGAGGTTTGAGATCTTGGCCTGGGAACCACAACCTCAGGATGCAGTTTCATGTAATCCACTGGTCAAAGAACTTCCTTGAAGCATATCTCTCCAATTCTACCTTCCTTTGCTCTGACAAGGTAGTGATGTTGGAAATGTCTTTTCCTTGCTCTCTAGCCTTCTTCAACTGATCTAAGGCAGCAAGTTCTTTCATCCTAGCAGTCCATGATAAAGGATTGTTCTCTGGATCTTCAAAAGGGATTGCAGGTTCATATCTATTAATAGTTTCTGAAGAAGTAGAAGTCCTTGTATCAACAGTTTCTCTGAGTTTATAAGGGAAAGGACCTTGAGTTGAGTCCATATGTCTTTGTCCATCCCTTTGTTGTCTTGATTGAATCCTATGTTCTCTCTGATTACCTCTGTATTGTCCTCTTCTGGACTGATAACCTCTTTGATATTGCCCTCTGGGATGATATCTCTGTGAAGATTGGGAGGAGCTTCGCTTTGGAGCAGAGGTTTGAGAAGCTGAGCCTCCACCTTATCCTGAATCTGGAGGAGGAGGAGGAGGAGGCTGAAACTGGGATGATCCTTTCTCATACTTATATAACATTCTTCTTTTCTTCATGGCCTTTAGCTGGTTTTTAGAATACTGCATCCAAGGTTCAGTTATCTGGCAGTCATGTAGAATATAATAGGGTATGTCATTAACATCCTTGGCCTTTGCAGGAGGGACCTTCATCATGGCCTTACTTCAAGCTTTCCTTTTCCTAGCAATAGTGCCAGCAGAGTCATCAGATTCTGTATTGAATTGATAACTTTCATAACTCTGTGGTCTGTCATACAAATCATCTATACTTTTGATGTATTCCTCTTGAACTTTTGATTTCTCGATATCAACAGGGGCAGGAAGTGTTGATACAACAACAGTAATCACAGCAGTACTCTCAGCAGGAGCAGATGAAATAGCAGGAGTCTCAGATACTTGTACTTCCAAATATTTGGCCAATTCTTCATCAGCAGTATTATCAATATCAACAAGCATATCAACAGGCAACATTTCAATATCAGTGGATATAAGCACAGCAGAAGCAACAACAGTAGTGGCCTTGTCCTCAGCAGGGACAGATTCTATAAAAGAAGCTAGCAAAATTGGCTCACATACTGAAACAGGCATAATTGCCTTGGAGAGATCTTCACACTGTTGAACTGGTAGATAGTTGAAATAAACAGCATCAAAAATTAAAAGCAGGCTCTAGAGATCCACTGCAAACACTGGAGTAGCAACTGAGCTTCAGCAACAGCAGGCAATTCCAGAACTTCATTAGGCATCTCCCCTTGCCTGGATTCAGTAGGAACTGGATCAAGGAACCCAGAGGAAAGGATTGCCTGAGAAGAGAGGAATGAAGATAGCCTGTCAGATAGCTCCTGAACATGTTTCAGAAGTGGAGCCATTGTGGTCTCCAACAATGAAGATAGCCTGGGGCTAGCAGCTCATACAGCTTGTCTACTAGTGCAGGAAGATCCACATGCTCAAGATGGGCTTGAGTAGAAGTAGGAGTTGATGTTGCTGGCATAATGGTGGATGGTGTGGTGGTGGGAGGTATAGGGATGGATGGTTCAGTAGTAGAGATTGTGGAGATGGATGGTACTGGAAAAGAGATGGATGATATGGGAGTGGAAATGGATGGAGTAAAGGATGGTTGAGAGAGTATGTCCTGAAGGAGTTGTTGGTAGGAGGAGGTAGATGGATTCTCAGAAGGAGAGGAAGGAGAAACATCCATGAAAGATTCTTCCAAGAGGTGAAATGATGGAATGGTGAGAGGTGGATAATAGTGTAGTGGGTGGAATAATTTTGAAGTGGTTGGAGGAGATAAGGGTGATGAAATGGTAATGGGGGAAGAGATAGATAAGGTTGATGTGATTGTTGTTGTTGATGTGGAGATGGTTGTAGAAACAGGTGGAGAGGAAGCGGGCAAATCTTCTGCTGGGGCAGAGACCTGAGGGGAAGTTACTGTGGTAGTCCTTGTGCCTGAAGATGGAATTGTTGTAGGTCTGCTGGGCTTGACAATCTGTCTATCCCATTTTCCAAATAAGGCACAAGTGAGCCTCTTGTAAACATTGACCACTTGAAACTAACAGTTCAGGGCACTTAGCATGAAGAAATAGCCCAATTATTCTACCAAAATTAACAAAATTCTTGTTTATTTTCTTTTTGATTAAATAAAAAAATAGTTCTCCCCAGTTTAGGTGCTTTTTATCCATAATAGCTCCCATCAAATAGAGCTAATACCTGGAAATTGTATCATGGGCAGAGTGCTTGGCTAACAGCACTTTCCCTACCACATCTGCCAAAAATCTGTATTCCATTAACAGATTTTTCTTCAAAAGCTTGTTGGGGTTAGCTGCTGTATGCCCCATCCTTTCAAGCATATTGGAGAATTCTTCTCCAAACAAATCGATGCAATATTCTCCTGTACTCAACTGAAAAACTTCTGATAAAACCTCAGGTGAAAGTGACAACTGATTTCTCGAGATCGTGCCGACGATGGTGTTGTTATTCAGAATCTGTGCTGTATATACCCATTCTTTGATTTCATCTTCTACTATCTTAATTCTTGTTGTCATGATGTTCTCTAGTTGCTGTTCTTTGAAGAGCTCGAGTATGTCTTTGAATATTTGATCACTACATTCAAAGGAATCCATATCGATGTCAAATCCGGTGTCGAATTTCATTGCCGACAGAGCTACAACTGAAATGGCCATTTGATCCTGCAAAGATGAACAAACAAAGAACAAGTGCAGCAAGAGTTTGGAGGGAAAAAGAGTTTTTCTGCAGAAACTATGAACGCGCAAAGGAGAACGACGGCCGAAAAATGATTTTTATATTAGGGTTCGACGCTGAAAAGGAAGGATCGTTGATCTCCGTTCGACGATCGGGGCTCCTAAGGGAAGCTGAAAGGTACTCAACATCGTCGATCTCATCTCGACGTTCTTGAGAGCGTCGATCTACGTTCGACAATCGTTGACCTGAAAGAGATAGTACAAAACTATCTGACAAGCACTGAACTCCGGTCGACGTTTTGTGAAAACGTCGATCTCCGTTCGACGATCTTGAGGAAAATCATCGAGCGCAGTTCAGAGACAGAAACTATCCTACAGACACAAAAAGAAATAAGTTTTTAGCCTAATCTTGGTCTGTTTTTAGCTTTTAAGATCTTGTAATTTATTTAAGGCTTCCTCCATCTAACATGCCTAACTGATTTAGGACGAATGTATATTTCTTCTCATCCAAAAGTTTGGTGAAAATATCTCCTCTTTGCAAATCAGTTAGGATATATTGAAGTTCAATTTTGTTTTTCTCAACATCATCCCTTAGAAAACGATGCCTAATTTCTATGTGTTTTGTCCTACTATGGAGGACTTGATTTTGTGCAATGGAAATAGCACTGGTGTTGTCACAAAATATTTTAGACTTCTCTAAGTTATAACCATAGTCTAAGAGTTGATTTTTTATCCACAATATTTGTGAGCAACAACTACCTGCAGCCATATATTCAGCTTTAGCAGTTGAGGTTGACACAGATGTTTGTTTCTTACAAAACCATGCGACAAGTCTATCACCAAGAAACTGACAAGTTCCACTGGTGCTTTTCCTGTCTATTCTGCATCCAGCATAATCAACATCTGAGAATCCAGTTAAGTCAAATGCTAAATCTTTGGGATACCAGAGACCTAGATTTGGACAACCTTTAACATATCTAAGAATCCTCTTTACTAAAGTTAAGTGTGACTCTCTAGGGCTTACTTGGAACCTAGCACATATACATGTAGCAAACATTATATCAGGCATACTAGCTGTAAAATACAATAAAGAGCCAATCATTGCTCAATATGTTGTCTGATCAACTTGTTTCCCATGTTCATCAGCATCCAATACAGCATTGGTAGGCATGGGTGTTTTCATAAATGATGCATCAGACATACCAAATTTCTTAACCAGCTCTTTTGCATACTTGGTTTGGGAAATAAATATGCCTTCAGCATGTTGTTTTACTTGCAATCCTAAGAAGAAGGAGAGCTCACCCATACTACTCAATTCAAATTTAGAGTGCATCAGCTTGGAAAACTTTTTGCACAATTTTGAATCAGTAGAACCAAAGATAATGTCATCAACATATATTTGTACTAGTAGGGTATGGGACTTATGGGTTCTAATAAAAAGAGTTTGGTCTACTCTATACCTTATAAAATCATTTTCTAGAAGAAAGCATGCTAGGGTCTCATACCATGCTCTAGGAGCTTGCTTTAGACCATATAATGCTTTATGTAGTTTGAAAACATAATCAGGATAAGTTAGAGAGATAAAACCTGGGGGTTGTCTAACATAGACTTCTTCTTTGATCTACACATTGAGAAATGCACTCTTTACATCCATCTGGTATACCTTGAATCCTTTGTGAGCAGCATAAGCTAGGAATATTCTGATGGCCTCTAACCTTGCAACTGGTGCAAAGGTCTGGTCATAGTCTATTCCTTCTTCTTGAGAGTAGCCTTGAGCAACTAGCCTTGTCTTGTTCCTTATAATGACTCCCTGATCATCCAACTTGTTCCTGAACACCCATTTTGTTCCAACAATGGAATGATCCTTTGGCTTAGGCACTAGTTACCAAACTTTATTTCTTTCAAATTGATGCAACTCCTCTTGCATTGCAATGATCCAGTGTGGATCTTGCTCTGCATCTTGAATGGATTGAGGTTCAATTTGAGAGAGAAAGCAAGTGTGCATCAGGTTTTGGTTGACCTGATTTCGAGTTTGCACACCAGCTGAGATTTTTCCAATCACTTGGGAGATTGGATGATCTCTTGATGTTACTAAATCAACAGAGGGTGTTGATTGTTCACCAACCTGTGTTGTTGTTTCCTCTTATGGAACAGCAACTGGCTCTTCAAAAAGATTTTCTTCCAGATGTTGAGCAACTTCTTCATCTTCACTACTTTCATCCTTTTGAGTAACTTGCAATCTGTCCAAGTCTTCAGCTAGAGAGTGTACCTACAAATGTTTTATGGTAGAAGTATTCTTCTCCTTGAAGACATATTAGTTTCATCAAAGGAAATATGGACAGATTCTTCTATTTTTAGAGTAGTTTTATTATAAACCCTATAATATTTACTGATCATGGAGTATCCCAGAAACACTCCTTCATCAGCTTTTGCTTCAAATTTTGCTAAATATCTCTTGTCATTATTGTGAATATAACAAATGCAACCAAAAATTTTGAAGAAATCTACTTTAGGTTTCTTCCTTTTGAGTAATTCATAGGGAGTCCTGCCCTTTAGTTTATGTATCAAACTTCTGTTCAACACATAGTTGGAGGTGCTCACTACTTCTGCCCAAAAGGATAGAGGAAGGTGAGCATCTATCAATAATGTAGTTGTAGATTCAATTAGGGTTCTATTTTTCCTTTCTACTACCCCATTTTGTTGAGGAGTTCTAGAAGCTGAGAAAGTATGCCTGATCCCTTCACTCTGACAGAACTCTTGGATAAGAAGAGAATCAAACTCTGTCCCATGATCACTTCTGATCAGGGCAATGTGAGTATTGAACTCAATCTGCATACATTTGAGAAACTCTGTCAGACACTTAAAGTTATCAGATTTCTTCCTCAGAAAGAATACCCAAGTGAATCTAGAGAAGTCATCTAAAATCACCAAAGTATAAGATTTCCCTCCTAAGCTTTGTACTGTAATAGGTCAAAAAAGATCCATGTGTAACAGATACAAAATCCTAGGTGAATCACTCTTATTAAGTGACTTAAAACTGTTTTTAGTTTGCTTGCCTAATTGACAAGCCTTGCAAAGTCCTTCCTTCTTGTAGGGGCTAGAAGGTAGTCCTCTAACAAGGTTGTCCTTGGATAGCCTAGCAATAGTTTTAAGGTTCTTATGCCCTAGTCTCTTATGCCACAGTATATTAGGTCTAGATATGGAATTGAACAAGCAGATATCTACTTTAGATGAATGAAAATCTACTAAGAAAATGTTACCTTTTCTGTTACCTGTCAACACAGTTATGTTGTCTTCTGACTTGACCTTGCATATAGCTTTGTTGAAAGTCACTTGATATCCTTCATCACAAAGTTGACTGATACTTATCAAGTTATGCTTGTGTCCTTCAACATAAGCTACTTTCTTGAAGGTGACTGTTCCAATTTGGACTGCACCATATTCTTTTGTTGTTCCAAAGTTTGAATCACCAAAAATTACTTTGGATCCAAGCTTGGCTTTAAAGGATGTGAAGATGTCCTTGTTCCCTGTCATGTGCTTTGAGCACCCACTATCCAGATACTATAGCTGGTTTGATGTTGGATAGGTCTTCACTTGTACATACAAGAATTTACATGTTTTTGACCCAGTTTACCTTGGGCCTAGGTTGATATATTTTAAATTCAGAAATGAAAGACATCCCAGGTTGACTCTTATAACCTTCAGGATGGTATCTCCTAGGAGGTACTATCCATTCAGTATAGGGGTTGAAACCTTGGGATGTAGGACTTCTAGTATTCAATCTAGATGTACCTTTTAAAGATTGTTCAAAGCCCTGATCTCTGTTCGACGATCATCGAGCTGAGGTCGACGATCTTGTGTCAGATCGTCGAGCTCTATTCGAAGATCGACTGTCCTGGAGTTCAGAGTTCAGGTGTCATCGAGCTGAGTTCGACGATTTTTTCTTGGATCGTCGAGCGCCATTCGGCGATCGTCGAGCTCTGTTCGACGCATTCTGTTGAACTATAACTTTCTTTGGAAAATCTGCATTCTTCCTAGCTACCTCTACAACTTCCTTCCCTTTATCAGAGATAAATTTGATTGGAGTTGTCAGAACTATAGGCTGGCTGGATGAAGCTCCCAAGCCAAGTGTACTATTAAGTCTAGAGTTCACTATGCTTGTGATATCCATTAGTTTGATGCTTCTCCCATTAAGGGATTCTTCAAACTGCTTGGCCTTGGATAGTTCACTTTTCAGTGAAGCTATCTGCTCCCTATAGCATTCTAACTCTTCAGAGAGTTTGAGGTTCTCTGATTTAAAGTGCTATACTCAGATAGTTGTTTTCTGAGGGAAATGATTTCCTTCTCAGACTCTAATAGATCTAGGCATAGTACTTTAAACTCATGTTTAAAGTCCTCAGAACTGAAATCAAATGAATTGATTACCTGGTCTTCTTCTAGTTGAATTTCTGAATCTGACTCTGATTCTTCTGCTTCTGAATCTGATTGAGAGGCATTGATAGCCATCATGCAAAAATCCTTTTCATCAGCATCATCCTCATCATCACTGGAGCTGGATGAAGCTTCAGAATCCTGTTAAGTTTCACTCCATGTCTCAACAATAAATCCCTTCCTTGTATGTTTGTTCTTGCTGGAGGAGGGTTTATCTGAGTTGTTCTTCTTAAAGTCTTTCTCCTTTCTTCTTTCTCTTCTATCCTTCTTGTCCTTGTTTTTGTTTTCTGGACAGTCAAGCACAATATGGCCTGGTTTCCTGCAACCAAAACAGATAATTTCTTTGTTGTTATTTGATTTATCATACCTTGGCTTATCATGTCCCTTGTATGACCTTTTTCTGAAATCTTTTCTGGACATTTTGTAGAACCTTTTGGCCAATAGGCTGACTAGCTCCTCATTGCCTGTGATCTTTTCTTCAGGCAGGTCCTCAGTAGCTTTGAAGGCTATTGACTTCTCTTTCCTTGTGGCTGGTGAGGCAGCCTTCTGTTCTTCTTCTCTATTCTTAATGAGCAGCTTATAAGAATTGAGCTTGCCCAGTAAGGCTTCAGTGGTGATTTCATTTATACTTCTGGCATCTTTGATTGGCCAGATTCTTGAATCCCAGGTGCTGGGGAAACAGATTAGGATTTTTTCATTCAGCTCAGTCAATGAGATTTCTTTATCCAGAGTCTTTAACTCATTGATAATCAGACTTAATCTGTTGTACAAGTCTGCTACTGACTCAGCTTCTCCCTTTTTGAAATTCTCATATTGGGTTATGAGATGGGATCTTCTGTCCTTTCTTTCATCAGCAGATCCTGAGACAATCTCAGAAAGTTTGTCCCAAATTTCTTTAGCTGAGTTGCATTTAGCTACCTTCTGAAATACCTCATCAGACATTGTCTAAGCTAAGATATTCATGGCCTTGGCATCTGCAGTCTTCCACTTCTTTATTTCAGCATCTGTTCCTGAAGGAGGTGGAACAGCATTTGTACTTGAGTTTGCTGGTGGACTTGGGCATACTATCAAAACAGAATTAAATATATCATCATCAATAAAATTCATATAAAGTTTAGTCCCAGCTTTCCAAAGTGCAAACTTGGATAGATTGCACACTGGAGGCCTAATGCTTGCATAATCTTTGTTCTGTACCATGTATTTATATAAAATTAGATATAATGAAAATAACCCTCTTAAAGAATTGATCTTATCAAGGATCTTTTGGTTCAGGTGTGTTGGTACCCTAGTGTGGATTTGAGTTCTGTCCTCTCTTTCTGTCTCTTGACCCAAGATTTATCTATGGTCAAAGGTTAGTTGTTTAGTTAGTTTGCTCTAGATTTAGAGTTGTCACTTTTCCAGATGAAAATTTGGTTAAGTTATTTTCGTTCGACTATGGTCGAACGCCGCTCGACTATCGTCTATCGACTGTTCGACGATTGTCTATCAGTTGGTCGGCATTTGTCTGTCAGCAGATCGTCTATCTTTGAGTTAGTTCAACTCTTGTTAGTTCGACGTTCTGTGGAATCTGCCTCGCCGATCGTCGAACCCCGCTCGACTTTTTCTGACCAGACAGATTTCTTGATAGTTTAACTATCTGCTTGGATAGTTCAACTATCTGATAGTTCGACTATCTATTTGATAGGTCAACTATCTGTTGTGTTTGATAGTTCGACTATCTGTTTGATAGGTCGACTATCTGTCTTCTTTGATAGTTCGACTATCTGTTCTGATAGTTCAACTATCTGATAGTTCGACTATCTGTTTGATAGGTCGACTATCTGTCTTCTTTGATAGTTCGACTATCTGTCTTCTTTGATAGTTCGACAATCTGCTTGATAGGTCGACTATCTGTTTTCTTTGATAGTTCGACTATCTGTTCTGATAGTTCAACTATCTGATAGTTCGACTATCTGTTTGATAGGTCGACTATCTGTCTTCTTTGATAGTTCGACTATCTGTTCTGATAGTTCAACTATCTGATAGTTCGACTATCTGTTTGATAGGTCGACTATCTGTCTTCTTTGATAGTTCGACTATCTGTTTGATAGGTTGACTATCTGTCTTCTTTGATAGTTCGACTATCTGCTTGATAGGTCGACTATCTATTTTCTTTGATAGTTCGACTATCTATTCTGATAGTTCAACTATCTGATAGTTCGACTATCTGTTTGATAGGTCGACTATCTGTCTTCTTTGATAGTTCGACTATCTGCTTGATAGGTCGACTATCTATTTTCTTTGATAGTTCGACTATCTATTTGTTAGGTCGACTATCTGTTTTTCTTTGATAGTTCGACTATCTGTTTGATATGTCGACTATCTGATAGCTCGACTCTCTGTTCTGATAGGTCGACTATCTTCTGTTGTAGTTCGACTATCTTCTTTGGTAGTTCGACTATCTGTATCATTCGACTATCTGTTTGATAGGCCGACGATCTCTGTGCTTCGGTCGATGATCTCCGAGGGTCGTTCGACATTTTGCTGTATGTCGTTAGTAATTTTGTCCTCTTCTATTCTATGATTTATTTCATATTTATTTGGCATATTATTTCAGTAAATTTGTGCTATTATTTCCAGGCAATCTCTGCTTCATTTCTTATGTATGAGCCAATCTTTATCTGATAAAGTGTTTTGTCTTATTAGTTGAAATGCATTTTCTGTTTTATCTGTCAGGCTGTCCTTTATAGCCGTTAGACTCAGAAAGTCTTCTCTGGCTGTAAAAAGTTCTTTCTGATGTGACCTTTTTCCTGCACCCTTCTTATCTGATTGGTTATGCAGCTTCTTAGAAAGCTTTATCCTCTTATAGTATGTCTGTCTGCAGGATTTGTTTTTGCTTTATGCTTTTTGCAGCCCAGATTGCTGATGCCAGAAGAAGACAAAGATTCAAACTCAAATTAAAGCCGTTGCAAAGGCTCATATATAAAGAGCTTCTTTTTAAAGAAGAATACATAGACAATAATATACATAGAGAACTGATATACAACACATACACTCAGCAGCATAGAAAAAGAGAGAAAGCAAGAAAGTTCTACAGCTCTCAGAAATTAACATTCAACTGAGAAGATCATTCTCTTCTGCATTCTTCTTCATCCTGAGTTCATCCTGCTTACAGGAAGACTTTCACTCAGAGGCCTTTAGAAGAAGAAGAAGAAGGAAGCTGTTTAAAGAAGAACACCTGTTTCCAATCATGAATCTTCTTCAAGCTTCTCCTTCAGAACCTCAAGACAATTCTTTGTCTTAGTTCAGAAGAGTTCCTGCACCCTGAAGCAAGACTCCTTCCTGGATATTATCTAAGCCAGGGGAGCCTTGATTCTTTAGAGCTATCTAGCTCTGTGCAATCCACTAGCTTCTCTAATCTGTTTAACAATAGAGAAGAAGCCTTAACTCTCTCAACCTCCTGTATAAAGGGTTATTACTCCCTTCAAAAGTGAACCCTTGGTGGTAGGGCACCTGATCAAAAACCTGTGTTGGATTTTGAGCTCCTGATCAAAAGCTCAAAGGGTCTACTTGATCTACCTGAAGCAGATCAGTTGGTGGCAGGGCACCTGAACAAAAACCTGTAGTGGATTCCTACAAGGGTGGTAGAAGAGTGGACGTACCTATTTAGAGGGAACCACTATAAAATTTTCTTGTGTCGTCTGAGCTGTTTATTTAATTCATTGTACTGTGGCTGTGAGTAGAAATAACAAGGATTGCTAGTTCCTGTGATAGGATCCCAAGCTTAACTATAATTACAGTTAGCTCTCTCTTATGCACTACACTTTGTGTTAGGCTCTAGGGTTATCAATATCTATAAACTAATTCCGCAAATTAACTCTAAGGGAGTTGAGTAGGGTGTCATAATTTTTGAATACTCTATTCACACCCCCTCTAGAGTTGTATCTATCCACACTTTCCAGGTGTTATCCTGTATGAATAACCAACTCTGATACCAATTGAAAGTGGAGGATAAGATCAGTCTGACTCTACAAGGGGGTGAATAGAGTTTATTAAAATAATTTTTCAAAATAAAGCTTTGCTGTTGGGATTTGTCTCCACAATACCTCAGATTTGTAGGAGGTCAGACCTTGAACTAAGATGAATTAAGGTGTATTTGATATTGTGTTTAAGTTGTATGTGTGCAGGTTTTTATTGCCAAGTGTAGACCAATGTCAGTCTATAATGGGTCACCAAACACAGGACCATACAATGTAATCCCTCATTGTGTGATCCAAAGTGTTGGCCCATGTATAGCCTCTCTATTGGGATACACTTCCTACATGCACTTGGATTGGTGGACTGAAGTATTGAAGTTTATAGTTTTTCCAAAGAATTTTTCTAAGTCCACATACTCGAGTAGCTTCCTTCATATACTCGAGTAAGTGACTTAGTACTCGAGTAAATCCTTAGACATACTCGAGAAGACTCTGTATACTCGTGTAGATAAGCTTACTCGAGTAAGATAGTTAGTCACTCGAGTAGGTCATATTTTATACTCGAGTTGATCCTTCTGTCCATAGATTCGAAATATTCTCTAAGTCCACATACTCGAGTACCTCGTTTGTATACTCGAGTAAGTGAGTCTGTACTCGAGTAAGTTTGATTACAAACTCGAGTAGACTGTTTGTACTCGAGTAGGTGATAACTTGTACTCGAGTAGTTGGTTAGTTACTCAAGTAAGTGTTCTGTTGATACTTGAGTAGATCTGCACGTTTCATCTCAGAAAGTTTCTAAGTCTACCTACTCGAGTAGTTCCCTATATACTCGAGTAAGTGACTCTGTACTCGAGTAATAGTTTTTCATACTCGAGTAGCTTAGTGATTACCCGAGTAATCTTCCCCAGATACTCGAGTAGTTCACTTTCCCCTCACTCGAGTATCTCCAACTCTTCTACACGAGTAGTTCTTCCTATTTTATCTGAAAAATTTTCTCTAAGTGTCTTTACTCGAGTATATACTCTCATACTCGAGTAGTTCTAAATCACTCGAGTGTTGATCTCTGAATCACTCGAGTAGCTTCTCTTTTTATACTCGAGTATGCTCCTCCTATCCACTCGAGTATATAACATCTTATACTCGAGTAGGTCTCTTCTCTGTCTCGAGTATATCTGTTCAAATATTCCTGAAATTCTCCAAGTACAATTTCTCTGTGTATTTCGAATTAATCATTATTGATTGGTCCACGTGTCATCTCTAATTAAATTTCTGACCGTTGGAGTCCACCTATAAATAGGTCCTTTCATATTTGACTAATAACAAGTCTTACAGAGATTATTATTTTAAGAAAGAGAAAAGTTCCCGTGAACCCTAGTTTCTCACGCCGCCACCATTGTCGTTCACAGAAGAAGGTCTGGATCGACGATCTCCGATCGCTGCTTTCAACTTTGTTTCTCCAGCGATCCAAACAAAAGATAATCACTCGATCTCGCAGAGCCGCAAAGATTTCTGATTTATTTTCTCGATCGAGGTGATTCCGTTTTTCAGATCTGTGGATATCTCTCAAGTCATCTTCAACATATTCTGATCAAGCCAAAGTTCTCAAGGAAGAAGACTATCAAAGATCCAGATCTGGGAAATATATTGTTTGTATTTTCTTTTCAAACAAATTTCTTTGTAGGAGTTTTTCTCCGAGTTTTGTAGGAAGGCTTTATCTTCCGAGTGTAGATCCGATTTGGATAGAGTTTTGTAGGAACGTGGTTCCGAGGTGTAGGATTGTTTTCAATCCGAGATAGTGGAGTAGCCGAGTCTAGTGGTTTGCTAGATCGGTGAGGAAAGTGGACGTACCCAAGATTGGGGAACCACTATAAATCTCTTATCGTCTGTGTGATTACTTGATCTTTGCTATGTTAATTTTTATTCCGCATTTGACACGCACTTCACCTATTCACCCCCCTCTAGGTGATTTAGGTAGACAACTTAGTTTTCTCAATTGGTATCAGAGGGAGGTTGATCATTAAAAGGTTAACACCTTGATCTAATCCTTACCAAGTTGTCTCAAGAGAAATTTCAAGCATGAGTAAGACCAAGGATTTTGCTAAGCTCCCTATCTGCACCAAGAACAATTTTCCTATGTGGAAGGAAAGAGTCAAACTCTTTATGGAAGCAGTAGATCCCCGGATCTTCATGATTGTTGAAGAAGGTCCCCACATTCCTATGACCACCTCCACCATAGATTCATCTAAGCAAGTTCCAAAGAAATTGATGGATCTCGATAAGGACGAGATTGCACTTGTCTCGTTGGACAAGAAAGCAAAAATATTATCGCAAGTGCAGTCGATGACTCAATTCTGCAGAATCTGATTCATTGCCAATCTGCCAAGGAGATGTGGCAATCCCTAGTGACTCTAATGGAAGGTACAGAAGAAGTGAGGGATGATCGAAGGGCCCTACTGAACCAGAAATATGAAGCCTTCAGGCAGGGTCATAAGGAAGCCATAGCTGACACTTTTGAGAACTTCTTCAAGATAGTAAATGGCCTTAGAGTTTATGGACGTGTCTTCACCAATGGGGAACTCAATGACAAATTCTTAAGATCCCTAACCAAGGAATGGGACAATAAGGTATGTGCCATTCGGGAGTTTGGAAGGTTAGCTGAGACAGACCCGCAGAATCTGTTCGGAAAGCTTATGTCTTACGAGCTGCAAATCAACTCAAGAAAAGCTGAAGAAGAGATAAGCAGGTCTGCATCCAAGGAGAAGTCTGTCGCTCTAAAGGCAGATAGCTCAAGGAAGACAAAGGCTAGCTCTCCTGCCCCAGTTCTTGAAGCTGATGAAGAAGAATCATCTGATCCAAGCTCATCTGGCTCAGAACTATCTGAAGGAGAGTTCTCATTGCTCTCCCGGCAATTCAATAAATTCTTAAATAAGAAGAAGCAATGGAGAGGCAAAGATGCCTCATTCAGAAGATCACGACGTGACGGTGATCATCGAAAGAAAGGCTCAAGTAGCCATGGCAGGTATAACTCTAAACAGAACAAACAGATTTCGACTGACATCGTTTGTTATTGTTGCAACAAGCCAGGTCACGTCATCGCGGACTGCCCTCACAAGAAGAAAGAGGGCGGCAGAAGAGAGGAAAAGAAATCTTCATACTACAGGAAGAGGACAGAGAAGAGTTTAGTAGCAAAGAAGAGCAAAAATCTCAGCGACTCCGACTCATCTGAGTCGAGTGAAGAAGAGGAAGCCTATTTTGAGCTCATGGCTCACTCAGATGATGAACAAGTCCCCCAGTTCACTGGGGAGGTAAAATCTCACACTCCTCTCTCTGATTCTGATGATGATAATGAGCAAGAGGGCTATTCCTCTGAAGATGAATCTGAACTCATGGCCCAGTACAAAGAGTTGCTCATGACCTACGAAAAATGTCGTAGAGTAGTGAAAACTCAAGCCAAAGAGATAAAATCTCTACAGGCTAGTGAGAGCAGCTTGAGAGAAGAAGTCGCTAAGACTAACTCTCTTCAAGAGAACTTAAATAGTGTTATGGATGAATACAATCAAGCTCTCAAGCACCTCGACCTTAAAGAGGAAATCATCAAAGAATTGGAACAACGACTTGAGGCTGAGAAGAAACTTGTTGAGAGTTTCTCAAAGCCTAAGACAGTTCTTCCACTCGTTATTGAATACTCGGCTAAGGCCAAGGGTGCTGGTTTAGGCCACATTGGTTCTTCTAGTAAATCCTCTAGGAGAAACAAGGCCAAGAGAAAGAATAAGGCTGCCCAGAAGGCTCTAGCTGAAGAAAAAGGGAAAGCTACCTTGGAACCTATTCTGTTCAAGAAAGTCATCTTTCCTACGAACGAACTCGACTATGAGTCTACCTATGGACACTTTTCTAGGCCGATCCCTGAGAAGCCTAAATCAAGATACAAAGGTTGGACTCATCCTCGTAACTTTGGCGAGAGTGTCTTCAAAGCGCTTTATGAAGAGATTCAACTACAAAGCTATGGACCTTATGCTCATGGTCATAACATCAAGAAGACACCCAAGGTAAAACCTATTGAGGAAAAGCCTATGAAGGAGAAGAATTCATGCAGCTGTCTTCATCATGAAGCCTCCTCCTCCAAAAGTAAGGTTCCTGCTAAACCATCATTTTAGAAAATCAAGCAGGAATACACTAGGCAAAGGTACAACAGGTTCGACTGTTGGTGTTGTGGCATAATTGGTCACTTTGCCATCGACTGTTGGTTCAATCCTAATAATGCTGCAACCCCTCAAGTTAGAAACGTGAGAATGACCACTCATGAGGCTAATACTCGTAGGGGGAGTTTTCTAACTCGAGACCAAGGACCCAAACCTGTTTGGGTTCCTAAGGCTAAGTGATTGTAATTGCAGGTATGTCCAAAGGCCACCAAAATGCCAATCTGGTATTTGGACAGCGGATGTTCTCGGCATATGACCGGGACAAGAAGCCTACTCCAGAATTTCACCTCAGTCTGTAACGGACCAAAGGTCATCTTTGGAGGTTCAGATCGAGGGATAACTAAAGGCTATGGTATGATTTCTAACGGTAGCGTTTCCTTTTCGGATGTAGCCTATGTTGAAGGATTGGAACACAATCTCATCAGCATAAGCCAACTATGCGATAAAGGATACGTAGTTGAATTTCATGCTGACAAGTGTTTGATAAAATCGGTTAACAACATGGAAACTATTTTATCAGGCACTCGAAGCAGAAATATTTTCTATTTAAATTTCATTTGTATTGACACTTCTACACCAGTATGTCTTTTAGCAAAAAGTAGTGCATCTCTTGCTGACCAATGGCACAAGAGACTAGCACATATTAATTTCAAAACTATTAATATATTATTCTCTCAAAACTTAGTACGTGATGCCCCCAATGTCAAGTGCGTTACGGACAGTCCTTGTCATGCCTGTATCAAAGGCAAGCAACCAAGGAGTTCATTTAAAAGCATAATAGGCAAGGATTCCAATAGAAGCTTACAGCTTCTCCATATGGACTTGTTTGGTCCACTGCAAGTTAGAAGTTTAGGAGGTAAGGAATATACGTTGGTTATTGTGGATGATTACTCGCGCTTTGCGTGGGTGTTCTTTCTGAAACACAAGTCAGATACCTTCAGTATTTTCACTCATTTTGTTAGGCAAATCCAGAATGAATGCAACTGTTCCGTTGTCAAAATCAGAAGTGACAATGGAACAGAATTCAAGTCTGGAGCCATGACAGAATTCTGTGAAAGTCAAGGTATCTTTCATGAGTTTTCCTCTCCTCGCACTCCACAGCAAAATATAGTAGCTGAGAGAAGGTACAGAACACTCATAGAGGCTTGCCGGACCATGTTGAGTGATGCTTCACTTCTAGAGTACTTCTGGGCTGAAGCCGTCAACACCGCTTGCCACGAGCAAAATCGAGCACTCATCAACAAGAACCATGATAAGACTCCTTACAAACTTTTAAAAGGCAGGAAACCAACCATTTCGTATTTTAGAATCTTTGGCTGTAAGTGCTTCGTACTTAACAACGGTAAGTATCACACTACCAAGTTTAGCGAGAAAAGCTTTGATGGTATTTTTGTAGGTTATAGTAGCCATAGTAAGGCCTATAGAGTTTTCAATAGAAAAACTCTGGTAGTAGAAGAATCGATACATCTTGTATTTGATGAGACGAGTCTGCTGCACAGCAACTCGTCTAGTGTGCCTATTGTAGATGCAGGTACAAAGTTGAAGGAACTTACCTTGGATGAAACTACCAAAGATAAAGACGAAACGTTCATCAAGATCACCTCTATAACCCCTACTGGAGAGGTAGATGATCAAGATGAAGAACACATCCCAGCTGAAGATGCAACTCCAGTGGCCGAAGAGATCACAGATGCAAGGACTTTAGAGTTTAGAAACTTGAAGGATCATCCCGTTGATCAAATCATAGGAGATCCTCGGGATGGCGTCAGAACTCGTCGAGGTACAACTAACGAGAATTTACACTTAAGTTTTCTTTCACAGGTTGAACCAAAGAAATTTGAGGAAGCCAACTCCGACGCATCCTGGATCCTAGCCATGGAAGAAGAACTGAATCAGTTCAAATGATGCAAAGTTTGGACACTTGTTCCCAGACCCAAGGGTAAGAACGTCATTGGGATAAAATGGGTCTACCGAAACAAGATGGACGAAGATGGAACCATTATAAAGAATAAAGCCAGACTTGTCGCAAAGGGATATCGTCAAGAAGAAGGAATTGACTTCGACCAGACTTATGCTCCAGTGGCAAGACTGGAAGCGATCAGGTAATTTCTTGCCTACACTGCACTTAAGGGATTTACCGTCTATCAGATGGACGTTAAGTCCGCCTTCCTAAACGGTGACATAAAGGAAGAAGTGTATGTAGAGCAACCACCAGGTTTCGTTGATTCAACTTATCCTAATTATGTTTATTTATTACAAAAAGCTTTATATGGTCTTAAACAAGCTCCTCGAGCTTGGTATGAGACGCTGTCCACCTTTCTTCTTGAGAACAAGTTCACAAGAGGAAAGATAGACAAGACATTATTTCTTAGGGAAATAAAAGGCAAGATTTTGCTAGTGCAAATCTATGTCGATGACATTATTTTTGGCTCTACAGATAACAACCTCTGCAAGAAGTTTTCTAAACTTATGCAAGGGAAGTTTGAAATGAGCAGTATGGGAGAGCTGAAGTATTTCTTAGGGCTTCAGGTGAAACAATCTGAGGATGAAATCTTCATCTCACAGACCAAGTTCACCAAAGAGCTACTCAAGAAATTCGGAATGGAGAATGCAACCTCTATAAGGACTCCAATGGCCTCAACTATGTCTCTAGACAAGGATGAGAAAGGGAAACATTTTGATGAAACCAAGTACAGAAGCATAATTGGGTCCTTGCTCTACCTTACCGTAAGTAGACCAGACATAATGTTCTCAACATGTTTATGTGCTAGATTTCAGGTGGACTCTAAGGAATCTCATTACATTGCTGCAAAGCGAATCTTGAGATACCTCAAAGGTACACCAAATCTTGGCTTATGGTACCCAAGAAGTAATGATAGTGAACTAATTGGATTTTCAGATGCAGATTTTGCAGGAAGCAAAGACGACAGGAAAAGTACTTACGGGACTTGTCAATTCCTCGGAAGGAGACTAATTTCCTGGAGCATTAAGAAACAGAACTGTGTTGCCATCTCAATAGCTGAATCAGAGTACATCTCTGCAGGCAGCTATTGTGCACAGCTTCTCTGGATCAAAAATTAGTTTGAAGACTACAACATGAAGTTCCAGAACATTCCTTTGTTTTGCGACTCATCCAGCGCTATAGCAATCGACAACAACCCAGTCTCCCACAGCCGGACCAAGCACATAGAGCTTCGTTATCATTTCATCCGGGAGCATGTGGAAAATGGAGACATAGACCTAAAATATGTCCCCACAGACAGGCAAGTTGCAGATATATTCACCAAGCCGCTGGACAAGTCCAAGTTCTCGTTCTTCAAAACGGAACTTGGGCTGCTCAACAAAGAAGACTAGTGATGGTCTCACAAATCAAGAAGATATCAGTGGTGTTGGCTGCTCAGAGTAAAAGATTTCAGTGGCAATATACATCTCCCAAGGAAAATTGTCTTTCAAGTAAAATATACTCGAGTATATCCAGACAGATACTCGAGTAGACGGAAATTACTCAGGTAAAAGGACTTACATACTCGGGTACTTGACAATATACACGTGTACAAACTTGGCCTACTCGAGTATGCTCTATCTAATACTCGTGTATGATGTTACCTACTCGAGTATGCTCTATCTAATACTCGTGTATGATGTTCCCTACTCGAGTATACGGGATTCATATCAAGGATTTCTAATTTTTCTATTCGTACCGAGATATTTGCCGCTTCATTCAGGTATGAATTTATTTTTTCTTTAACCTAACTAGAATCATATATATATATATAGAAAAATCGGAAAATCCCTTTTCACTTCTCATTCTCTCGAGTAACCGTCGACTCTTCATCTTCCGGAAAACCGCAGAGCATTGTCGTCTTCGCCTCTCCCGTCCTCCAGAATCGCAGATGGCCCCCTCTTCCAAAATCGGCATCGGCTCAGAACTTGCCCCCGCGGGCATAGCCGATATTTCAGATGATTTTCGAAATCTACTGATCTTACTCGAGACCGCCGGACTATTGTTCGTTCTCCAGATGCCGTGTCAAGTTATTTTCCTAGCTATTGAAGAGTTCAATCAAAATCCGAAGGTGAAACGAAATGGAAAGCTCCTGAAATCCAAGGTCAGAGGGATAAAAATCCGACTAGACAAAGACTCACTAGCTGCTCTATTAAAACTACCAGTAGTAGAGGATGATGACAAAATGACTACTGAAGACTCAGTATGAACCATTTTATTCTGTGGAGGTAACCCTCAAGCCCATTCCTTTAGCAGAGCTGATTTCAACTTAGAAGGAAAATTTCTAGTGGATGTAATTGCTAAGATACTGCTATGCAAAACTTATTCCATTCGAGACATTTCTACGGAAATGTTTGATATAATGCAAGCCATTATCTGCCGCAAATGATTCCAGTTTGGACTGTTGATCCTAGATAAAATCAGAGAAAGCATTAAGCATCCTAATTTTGCAAGAATTATTTCCCTCCTTCTTCATGAAATCAATCCTTCAGTTTTTAACTTATCCAAAGGGACTCCACTGCATCACATGAAAAAGGTTTCTATATCCTCCATCCAGCGATATGAAATTAAAATTCTGAACTCAGCCCAAGCATCCAAAGCTGCTATCCCTTCAGTAGATTCCCAAGAAACCAGTGTACCTGATGACAGGATTCCATCTCCTCCTCCACATCAAATTGCTGCTACCTCTGGTGCAATAGTTGAGGGGGAGCCTGCCTCATCTCATTCTCAGTACCCAGATTCATCAGAACCCTCACAGCAAGCAGAAGTCAGGGACTCTCTCCCTCCAGTTTCTCCTCCTCCAGCAGATCCCTACTCAGAGATTCCAGATCCAGCAACCCTACTATCTACTGCAGAAGATATCAACAGGTTGATTGATGAGCTCAGCTCAGATGCTCCCTTGTTTCACAATGAATCAGTTGTACTGACTCCAGAGGCTCAGATTCCTACTCAGTCTCCTGCTCAGACTCTAGAAGCTCAGTCTCCTGTCCAGTCTCCTGCTCAGTCCTCTGCTGCAGAGGAAAGCCAGCCTGACAATATTCTTTTGTCTGATGATGAGGAAGTATCTCCAGAACCAGTGGAGGCTCCTCTGAAGACTTTGGACTTCTCTATTCCCTCCTTCATTAATACAAAAGAATCTGCTCAGATAGAATCTTTCAAGAGAGCTGCAAGCTTAGTGGAAATTACTGAAATCCCTCCATGGGTTGCTCCTGCTCCTTCAGTCCCTGCCCCAACTTCAACTTCTTCTACTTCTTCAGATCTGGTAAGCAAGATTGAACAGTTACTCAGTGAACAAAGAAAGTACTTTGATGACTCTCTAGCCTCAGTAAATAACAAAGTCTCTACTCTTGAAAAGGAGATGAGTAGAGGATTTGCTGAAATTCAAGCCAATACTGATGAGCTAAAGAGATTGTTTCAATTGGGTGGAAAAGCTATGGATCACACTATTACAAGTATAGGTGAACTAAGGAATCAAGCTGAAACTGTTGCACATAATCAGATAATATTGGACAAGAATGCTGAAGCAAATGTGATGAAAGTATGTGAAGAAGTTGGCACTTTCAGAGATGAAGAAATTGCCAAGCTAGCTGTAGATATCAGCAAGGGGGAGAAAGTTGTCAAAGAATAAGTTGAAAAAGTAGTTGAAAAGCTGTCTGAACAAGCTCAAACAACTGTGAATGATCTAGTCAAGAATATGAAAGCAGATATTCTATCTCAACTCCAATCTGTCAAGTTCTACATTTATGATACAGCTGTATAGGTAAATAATCAGAACTTCCCAAATTCTCAACTCAACCCTACCATCATTCCCAAGTTCTTGGACCCTCTTGAAGAACATCCTCCAGCAGATGCTCCAGCTCAGGCAAACATTCCAGGAGATGTGCCAGTCTTTTCACCCAGACATGCTGGTGATGTGACTGAGCCTCCTCTCTTTTATACTGATATTTGGCAAGATGAACTTCCTCCTAGTTCTCAAGGTGTCCCAAAGAAGAAAAGGAAATATGGTGACGGCTCTTCTGCCAGCCGTTCTGCACCTAGAAAAGAGCCTGCCCCAGCTTTTGAAGGTAGATCAGAAGTTGTTCATTCTGAAGTTTGGAGTACAACCTCCAAATCTCAGATCCTTGATACCGTGAAGCTAGTAACAGATCTTGGTGAGCACAGAGATCAGTATTACATTTATTCAGAATGGAAGGCTTATGAAGCATCTCAGATCAAGATCAGACTTCATGACAGGAATTGGGGATACAACAACCCAGCTGCTCCTCCTAGGCCCAGAACATATTTTCCTAAACCTTTCAGTTACCTAGAGAGGCAAGAGCTGAAGAGAGAAAGAATGCACAAAGGAGCCCCCTCTTGAGTCAATGAGAATTGGAAATCGACTATTTAATCTGTTAAAAACATATCTATATATATATATTTTTGATTCTGATTATGGCTATCTTATTATTTATCCTGCTTCAGTTTATTTTTTTTGAAATATATGTGTGTTGTTCTTTTTACTCTAAGTAATTCACCTTAGTGTAGAGAGTGCTGACATCTACAAATAGGGGGAGATTGTTGGGATTTGTCTCCATAATACCTCAGATTTGTAGGAGGTCAGACCTTGAACTAAGATGAATTAAGGTGTATTTGATATTGTGTTTAAGTTGTATGTGTGCAGGTTTTAATGGCCAAGTGTAGACCAATGTCAGTCTATAATGGGTCACCAAACACAGGATCATACAATGTAATCTCTCATTGTGTGATCCAAAGTGTTGGCCCATGTATAGCCTCTCTATTGGGATACACTTCCTACATGCACTTGGATTGGTGGACTGAAGTATTAAAGTTTATAGTTTTTCAGAAGAATTTTTCTAAGTCCACATACTCGAGTAGCTTCCTTCATATACTCGAGTAAGTGACTTAGTACTCGAGTAAATCCTTAGACATACTCGAGAAGACTCTGTATACTCGTGTAGATAAGCTTACTCGAGTAAGATAGTTAGTCACTCGAGCAGGTCATATTTTATACTCGAATAGATCCTTCTGTCCATAGATTCGAAATATTCTCTAAGTCCACATACTCGAGTACCTCGTTTGTATACTCGAGTAAGTGAGTCTGTACTCGAGTAAGTTTGATTACATACTCGAGTAGACTGTTTGTACTCGAGTAGGTGATAACTTATACTCGAGTAGTTGGTTAGTTAATCGAGTAAGTGTTCTGTTGATACTCGAGTAGATCTGCACATTTCATCTCAGAAATTTTCTAAGTCTACCTACTCGAGTAGTTCCCTATATACTCGAGTAAGTGACTCTGTACTCGAGTAGTAGTTTTTCATACTCGAGTAGCTTAGTGATTACCCGAGTAATCTTCCCCAGATACTCGAGTAGTTCACTTTCCCCTCACTCGAGTATCTCCAACTCTTCTACTCGAGTAGTTCTTCCTATTTTATCTGTGAAATTTTCTCTAAGTGTCTTTACTCGAGTATATACTCTCATACTCGAGTAGTTCTAAATCACTCGAGTGTTGATCTCTGAATCACTCGAGTAGCTTCTCTTTTTATACTCGAGTATGCTCCTCCTATCCACTCGAGTATATAACATCTTATACTCTAGTAGGTCTCTTCTCTGTCTCGAGTATATCTGTTCAAATATTCCTGAAATTCTCCAAGTACAATTTCACTGTGTATTTCGAATTAATCATTACTGATTGGTCCACGTGTCATCTCTAATTAAATTTCTGACCATTGGAGTCCACCTATAAATAGGTCCTTTCAGATTTGACTAATAACAAGTCTTACAGAGATTATTATTTTAAGAAAGAGAAAAGTTCCCGTGAACCCTAGTTTCTCACGCCGCCGCCATTGTCGTTCACGGAAGAAGGTCTGGATCGACGATCTCCGATCGCTGCTTTCAACTTTGTTTCTCTAGCGATCTAGACAAAAGATAATCACTCGATCTCGTCGAGCCTCAAAGATTTCTGATTTATTTTCTCGATCGAGGTGATTCCGTTTTTTAGATCTGTGGATATCTCTCAAGTCATCTTCAACATATTCTGATCAAGCCAAAGTTCTCAAGGAAGAAGACTATCAAAGATCCAGATCTGGGAAATATATTGTTTGTATTTTCTTTTCAAACAAATTTCTTTGTAGGATTTTTCTCCGAGTTTTGTAGGAAGGCTTTATCTTCCGAGTGTAGATCTGATTTGGATCGTGTTTTGTAGGAACGTGGTTCCGAGGTGTAGAATTGTTTTCAATCCGAGATAGTGGAGTAGCTGAGTCTAGTGGTTTGCTAGATCGGTGAGGAAAGTGGACGTACCCAAGATTAGGGAACCACTATAAATCTCTTGTCGTCTGTGTGATTGCTTGATCTTTGCTGTGTTAATTTTTATTCCGCATTTGACACGCACTTCACCTATTCACCCCCTCTAGGTGATTTAGGTAGACAACTTAGTTTTCTCATTTGCAGAGGAAGAGTTTAGTTAATATAGTATGTGTATTTTGTTGCAGCAATAAAACAGAAGTAATAATAAAAAGAAAACAAAAGATTAACCGCACACAGCAAAGAATACACACAAGCAACCAAACATAAGAAGCTATAGTGGTTCCCCAATCAACCTGGGTACATCCACTCTTCTACCACCCTTGGTAGGAATCCACTCAGGATGAGTTGATCAGGTGTCCTGGCACCAATAAGCTTTTGATAAGGTGCTCAAAAACCAGATCTAGATTTTTTTGATAAGGTGTCTTGCCACCACTTAGTTTTGACAAGGCTCTCAGAACCAGATTCAAAACTTTTGAAGGGAGTTTGTATAAACCTTTTACAGTATGAAAAAAAAAAGGAAGAGGTGAAGTTGTCTTCTCTGTCTCAATCACTGAGAGAAGACTTAGTGGATTGATTGTGTTGTCAAAGCTCCCCCTGAGATGTAGATGGTTCAGGAGTGACAGCTTTGCTAGGGTGATAGGCCTTCAGAAGCTTCAGATCTCCAGCAGAAGATGATTTCAGCAGCGGCTGAAATATGAGTTGTCTGTAGTCTTGTATGTTGAAGCTATGAGCACTTTTCAGTATGCTAATTTTCAATCTAACTCTTCAGGATTGATCACTTGATTTTTCTCCTAGTTGATCTCACTATCTGTGTATGTCTGTATCGAGTAATTCTTCTCTTGATCTGCTGTTGTGTATTTTATTCTCTGATGATCCTCTGTCCAAGATAGCCGTTAGCAGTCATAAATGTCTTTCATAAATATTTTGTCTTTTGGAGGAAAGTCCAATAAACATTCTCTGAGAAATCCCTTGAAACTTGCTCCAGAACAAATGAAAACGGCTAACAACTCTCTTGAAATAAATGCTGAGAGAATTTGAAAAACATTCCAAAGGCCGACTGAATTTAAATCCTTAAAGTCGTCGATCTCTCAGAAAAATGTCGATCTGAGCTCTACGATCGTTGAACTGAGCTCAGAGATTGGATTGAACATCAGACAGAAAACGTCGAACTGAGCTCTACGATCGTCAAACTGAGCTCAGCGACCTGAAGAATAAGTGAGGATAGATCGTCAATCAGATCTAGAAGATCGTCGACCTGAGTTCGACGACTTAGCAGAGATGAGCTAAGAGATCGTCGAACGGAGTTCGACGTTTCGTCGACCTGAGCTCGACGAAAATTCTCTTTGTCTCAGCTCTAGGTCTTGATCATTGAATGGTCCTGGGGGTAGATTCAAACCTAAGTTCTAAGCCCTAGACTCATTCTTACTTGACCTTTTCAACTATAAATCTAGGTCAAACTGATTTCCAAAAAACATAGTGATCCTTGCCCAAATTAGTAATAGGGTGTTCCAATAGTAATCCTAACCCAAATAGGGGGAGATTATTGGAACACCCTATTAATAATTTGGGTGAGGATCACTATGTAAATAAGATTGTTGCTTTGACTTTGTTGTATAGAGAAAAGGTCAACTAGTTAGGTCTAAGGCTTAGGACTTAGGGTTGAAGATTTCCTCAAGACCTCCTAGTTCAGATGAGAAGCCAAGATGAATAATTGAAGTTTTCGTCGAGCTCAGATCGATGAAGCGTCGAACTCAGTTCGACTTTCTCCAAGTTCAGGCTGACAAAGCGTCAACCTCAGTTCGAAGATCTCTGAGCTCAAGTCGACGAGGCGTCGAACCCAGTTCGACGATCTCTGAGCTCAGATCGACGATTTCTGTCCAAGTCAAATTCCGATATCTCTGAGCTCAGTTCGATGATCGTTGAGCTCAGATCGACGATTTTATTTTGAGATCGACAATTTCTGGAATTTTGTCTATTTGTTAAGGATTTCAAATCAGAGCATTTAATGAAGAAGATTTCTAGCCGTTATAATAAATCTGGAGCAAGTTTCAAGGAAACAAAGGAGGAATGTTTTTTGTTTCTTTCCTACAGAAACAATTGACATTTAAGGAAAGCCTTTATGACTTTGCTAACGACTATTATCAAGATTTGATGACTGGAGTTCTTATAATCATCATTCAGAAAGAACAATTAGATACAACTGTATACTCAGAACATACACAGAGACACAGAGAAAGAAAAAGAATATCAATAACTCAGAAAACAGAACAAGTTTTCTTTCTGATTCCTGCTGATTAAAAGTCTTCATCATTCAAACTCCAGACAACAAACATTTCAGTTCTTGCTTAAATCATCCTTTGCTGGAGCATTCCTTTTCATTGAAGACCTATCACCCTTGCAAAGCTTCTAGCTCCTGAACTCTTGCTAATCTCCGGCAGAGCTTTGAAAACTTCTCATCCACTAGTGCTTCTCTAAGATCATTGACAGAGAAGACAACATCTATTTCCTTTTCCTTTCCTGTAAAAGGGTTTTTAAACTCCCTTCAAAAGTTTTTCTTTGGTTCCTGAGACCTGATTAAAACTCAGTGGTGGCAAGACACCCGATCAAAAAATCTTGTTTGGTTTTTTAGCACCTGATAAAAAGCTCATTGGTGCCCAAGAAACATGATAAACTCATCCTGTAATGGATTCCTACCAAGGGTGGAAGAAGAGTGGATGTTGAAAGTGAAGGGATAGATACTACTCTAGAGGGGGAGTGAATAGAGTTATCAAATTTTGCACAGACAAAACTTAATAGTCTACCCAACTCCCTTGGAGTGAAGTGCGGAATGAAAAGATTATAGATATAAAGTTAACCCTATAGCCTAACACAAGTGATGTGTACAAACTCAAGCTAACTGTAATTACAGTTAAGGCTTGGAAAACCTAATCAGCAACTAGCAACCTAGTTATATCTAATCACAGCCACAATGCAGGAATTAAACAATGGAATCCAGACGACACAAGGAAATTTATAGTGGTTCCCCAAACAACTTGGGTGCGTCCACTCTTCTACCCACACGGTAGGAATCCACTCAGGTTTTTGATCAGGTGCCCTGCCACCAACAGGATCTGCTTCAGGTAGATCCAGAAACCCTTTAGACTTTTGATCAGGTGTCTAAAAACCAAGCACAGGTTTTTGATCAGGTGCCCTGCCACCAAGGGATACTTTTGAAGGGAGTAATAACCCTGTACAGGAGGGGGAAGAAAGTTAAGATGTCTTCTCTATTTTACAAAGATTAGAGAAGCACAAAAACTTGCACTATGCTAGAAAGCTCTAAAGAATCAAGGCTCCCCCTGGCTCAAAGATGTCCAGGTGAAGTCTTGCTTCAGTGCAGAAAACTCTTCAGAAAGTTCTGAAGGAAAAGCTACAGGAAGAAAGTAAATAATAAAATCAAAGATCTTCAAGCAGCTATCTTCTTCTTCTTCTTCTTCTTCAAAGGAACTCTGAGTTTGAACTTCCTGAAAGCAGGAGAACTCAGGTGAAGAAGAGATGAAGATCTTAACACTTCTCAGTTAGATGGAAATTGCTGAGAGCAGAAATCTTTTTCTTGATGAAGGCTTGAAAGCTTGAATGAACAACTGGTTAGCTATTAGCTAGCTTGAATCCTTCTTCAAAGGGTCCTTTATATAACATCAGCAAGCAACGGCTCTCTTCCATTTGAATTATTTGTCTTCTTCTGAGCCTTGAGACCTGGGCTGTAAATATCAAGAAGACAAAAACATCTCTGCAGCAAAACATTCTATAAAAGGAGTAAACCTCTTTCTAAGAAGCTGCAGGCTTAAATCAAATAACAGAAGGACTAAATAAAGTCACATCAGAAATAATCTCTTTATAGCAAAAAGAAGACTTTTCAGTCTAACGGCTATAAAGGGCTGACAATAGATAAAGTAGTTTATAAAGACAGCTAATAAGACAAACAACTTTATCTTAAAAAGATTTGACTCAGGCAAAAAGAGATGGAGCAAATATTGCCTGGTAATTTTATCATACAGTTTAAAATAATGTGCCAGAAAATGTATTAATTAATTAAATATAATAAATAAATACAAAATACAAAGGCAGACAGAAAGCGTTGAACGACCCTCGAAGATCGTCGAACGACGCACGGAGATCGTCGAACTATCGGGCAGATAGTCGAACGATCCAGGTAGTCGACCTATCGAAGAAGATAGTCGAACTACCCCGGTAGATAGTCGAACTATCAGAGCAGATAGTCGAACTATCAGATAGTCGATCTATCTAGGACAGATAGTCGAACTATCAAGCGCACAGAGATAGTCGACCTATCAAGTAGATAGTCGACCTACCTCAGAAAACAGATAGTCAATCTATCAACAGATAGTCGAACTATCAAAACAAACCAGATAGTCGATCTATCAACAGATAGTCGAACTATCAAAACGAAACAGATAGTCGATCTATCAACAGATAGTCGAACTATCAAAGCGGAACAGATAGTCGACCTATCAACAGATAGTCGAACTATCAGATAGTCGATCTATCAGAACAGATAGTCGAACTACCTCGCCAAGCAGATAGTCGAACTATCAACAGATAGTCGAACTATCAAGGCGAAACAGATAGTCGACCTATCAACAGATAGTCGAACTATCAACGCAGACAAAGCGTCGACCAACTGATAGACGATCGTCGATCAGCCGATAGACGATAGTCGAGCGGCGTTCGACTATAGTCGAACGAAAAAAACTACTTAACCAAATTCTCAATCTGGAAAAGTGAGGACTCTACAGCTAGACTTCTAACCATTGACCATAGATATTTCTTGGGTCAAGGGGCACAAAGGAGAGGACTAAACTCAAAATAAAACTAGGGTACCAACAATCTCCCCCTATTTGAGTTAAGTCTCTCAACATCTAAAACATAAATCTAGCTAAAGAGCAATAAAATAATACAGAAAATAGTTAATAATTAACTAGCAGATTATCAAACAGATAAACAAATATAGCACAGTAGTTAATCAAACTATGGATCAACAGAATCAGGCTTAGATATAGAAGAGCTGGAAACAAAAGAGATTTTCCTTAAAGGATCATCAGATTCTTTCTTTGACAGTTTCAGGTCCTGCGCACCAATGATCTTCAGTTCTGCAGCTCTTGGGACTACTGCTTCAGGATGCTTTTCCATATATTTTGATGGATCAAAAATCTCAGGATTAATCTGGAACTTTGCAAACTCTTTCTTTCTGTAAGCAGACATGGTAGTTAGACCAGTCGTATCTTTTCCTTCTTCTCTTGCTTTTCTTATTTGAGCTGCTCCAACTAGTTCTTGAAAGCGAGCCATCCTAAAGTTAGGAACAAGCTCAGGATTTTCATAAACAGGCTCAGGAGAAGCAGCATCAGCTATTTTATCTTGAATAACTAGATAAGATATTGGAAGCAAACTTAGCAAAAGGTTCTTGCTAGAAATTTTAAGACAGAGTAAACTATTTACCTTTTGAAACACTTTCCTCAGACTGAACTGGTGTTGGAGATGGAATTCTTTTCTTTGGAGAAGGAGGTGGGGAAAAGGTTGGTCTTTGAACCACAGCCTCCTTCATTTGTCTTTGAGAACCAGAAAACGATTTGCCTTGCGAGCTTTGATAACTTTGTCTTGGCTGGGGCTGAAAAGAAGCAGATCTTCCAGAAGAGGCAACAGGATTAGCTGATATGTTCCCAGAGGCTCCTGCACCAGGAGGTGGAGGAGGAGGACCTCTGGGAGTCCATCTTGAAACAGGACTATCATACCTCTTAGTTCTTTTCCTTTCTTTCTGCTGGTTCTTTGAAAACCACATCCAGTGCTGAAAATCCTTTGATTTAGGGTCAATGCCCTTCAAAATATAATAGGGAGTATCATTATCTTTACTGGGAGGAGGAGGAGGAGCAGCTTTTCTCTTCTTTTGGACAGCTTTCTTTCTCTTTGATTTCTTAGAAACATCAGAATCCTCTTCATCATCAGAATAAGATGAGGGAGGATTTTCATAAGGATCATAGGCTTCTGAAACAGCCTTTTCTTTAAGCTTAAGATCAGATTTCTCTCTTTCCTCTTCCATGGCATCTAGAGCCAGAAGGGAATCTAAGTCCAACCCTGGAGAGTCATCCCAGATGGTTGACTTTTCAACTTGCAGATCTTTTTCCTTCTCTTTTAAAGATTGTACTCCTAAATCCCAGGCAGCTCTTGCTTGAACTTCTTCCAAATTCAGAACAGGAGAGTCATCTTTGACTTCATCTTTCTCAGACTCATCTTCTTTATTATCTAAAAAGGATTCCAATTCAGGATCTACTTGCATATCAGGAACACTTGGGTCAGCTTCAGAAACAACTGCTATGATCTGAGCAGCTAAATCTTCTCTAAAAACATCTGTAGAATTATGAATACAGATCTGCTAAATAAACAGAAATCATTCCTTCCAGGAATTCACAAACTAACAAATTAATTGACTCATCAACAAAACAGATGAATGAGTTACCTTCATACTTGACCATCTCCCATGATTCATCTAGATATGAAGTTATAACTCCTTCTAGGAATCTAGCAACCACAGGAGTGGAGAGGTCTTCTAGGCAGACTTTTACTGCAATCTCAGATAACATGATTCCATCTGCTATTTCCTTATCTGATAATACTGGAGCTATTTCTTTCTCAGCTGGAGCAGACTCTTCTAGAGCTGTCATGACTGTATCTTTTATAGCTGGAAGGGAGGCAGGATGTTCTGAGGCATCTTCATGGAACATCTCCCCCTGCCTGATTTCAGTGGAGACTGAAACCAGGCCCCTTGAGGAAGATGGCTCAGCAGATTTTGAAAGGGATTTGATGGAGGCAGATAAGATATCAATGGAGGCTGCAAGGGGAGCGATTGCCTCTTCAATCATGGTCTTGATTGACGGGGTAATTAGCTCCACAATGCAGGAGATGAGCTCAGGAGAGATCTCAAGAGATGAAGGATGTGAAGTGGATGGAGCTGCAGCAGATATGGTAGTAGTGCTGGGATGAGAAATGGTGTGGACAGGGGATCGAGCAGGAGATGGAGCAGGAGAGTTAATTGGAGAATTAACTGGGGAATGAATGGGAGACAAAGGAGGAGTAGGAATCCTCTCAGATCCTAACAAATCAAAGCTAGGAGCAGATATCCTAGCCAGATGAGCAGGTAGAGGAGATGCTGGAGGGGAAAGAGGAACAACCGTAGTTATTTCTGGGGCAGAAGAAGAAGAAGGTCGTACTTCAGCTGAAGTTGATGGTACTTCAACTGAGGCAGACAGCAAAGCAGAGGAGGAGGAAGGAAGAGCTGAGCCAGCTTCAACATGGTGAGGAGTGACTGATCAGTCCTGGTGTCCTCAGATGTTGCTCGAGCAGGTTTCACAAAGGTTCTCTTCCATTTAGAGAACAGGTTGGGATCCATCTTCTTGCTTGCGTTGATTGTTGTTGCGGTTGAACTCAGCAGCTGGGGGAATTTTTCCTTTAGGAAAATTCCAATGACCCTTCCTAGGGTGACTTCCTTCTTACCAGTCTTTTTCCTTATTAGATCAAACACAACTGCTGCCCAATCTATCCTTTTCCGATTGACAATCGCACACATCAGTGCGAATTGTTGCCTTGTTATATTATCGTGAGCAGAGTGCTTACCCAGGAGCACTTTTCCTACCAGTTCAGCAAGAAACTTGATCTTGAAGGGGAAATTTACTTCGAGCAGCTTCGTGGGAATGCCCTCAGCATGTCCCAGCTCAAATAGCATTCTTCCGAATTCCTGAGCATCTTGCTCATAATCCTCTTCACCATTAACTAAACCAAAAATTTCAGATAAAACGGCCGGAGTCAGGATTACCTCTTCTCCGCCGATGGTACCAGTCATCGAATCGTCTGTGGAAGACGACGTGAAAGCCCATTCCTTGATTTCTGGGATGTTTATCTTAATCCTTGCAGACATTATCCTTTCGAGTCCTTGATCCCTGCACAGCTGTAGAACTTCTACGATTCCGGCATCGCAGCTGCTGAACGCGTCGAAATCCATGCTAAAGCCTGCATCAAACTTCACGACTACTAGAACTGCTGGTGAAACCGTCATTGATTCGCTGGACAAAGCTCGAGAAAGCTGCAGAGAACGAAGAAGACGAAGCGGCCGGAAATCGAAAGCGGGAAAGCAGAATGCGAAAGGGCACGCTCCGTCGACGATAAAACACAAGATCTTTTAACCTAGGTCGACTATCGGCTTTATATTAGACCGGGAATAGTCGATCTATTAAAAAGATACTTGACCCGATAGTCGAACGGCCGTTCGACGATCGGCTCAGAAGCAGAGTAATCAAACCATCGTTCTACTATTTCTGGCTTCACAAGCAACAAGCTGTCGTCGTTCAGAGATCGACGATGAGCTCAACCTGTTCGACGATGGTCGAACGTCGATCGACGATCTTCAATCAGACAAACTTTCATCAACCATAGGTCGACGATGGGCTTGACCCGATCGACTATCTCCGAACGTCGTTCGACTATCTTCAAACAGATTTCAACATAGGCAGATATAGTCACACTTAGTCTCGTCCATTAATCATGCCTAGTTGAACTAAAAAGAACATATGCTTCTGTTCATCTAAAGGCTTGGTGAATATATCACCTCTCTGAAACTCAGTGGATATGAACTCAAGACAGATCTTGTTCTTTTCCACACAATCTCTCAGGAAATGGTGCCGAATCTCAATGTGCTTCGTTCTAGAGTGGTGCACTGGATTTTGTGCAATTGAGATAGCACTGGTACTATCACACATGATCTTGGTGTTCTTGTGTGAGTAACCATAATCCACAAGCTGGTTTTGAATCCACAGGATCTGTGAATAACAACTAGCAGCTGCTATATATTCAGCCTCTGCAGTTGAAGTTGAGACAGAAGCCTGCTTCTTACAAAACCAAGAGACCAATCTCTCTCCCAGGAACTGGCAAGTTCCTGAGGTGCTCTTCCTGTCAACTCTGCAACCAGCATAATCAGAATCAGAATATCCAATTAATTCAAATTCTGACTCAGCTGGGTACCAAAGTCCTAGATCTGGACATCCCTTCAGGTATCTCAGGATTCTCTTTAGAAGAATCAGATGAGATTCCTTGGGGTTGACCTGGAATCTAGCACAAAGGCATGTAGCAAACATTATATCTGGCCTACTTGCAGTTAGATATAATAGGGAACCAACAATGGCCCTATAATTCTTTTGATCAACTGGCTTGCCGTGATCATCAGAATCAATAACTACATTAGTAGCCATGGGTGTAGGCATTGCTGAAGCATCAGCCATCCCAAATTTCTTTACCAATTCCTTGGCATATTTGGATTGGGAGATGAAGATACCATCAGCATCTTGCTTAACTTGGAGACCAAGAAAGTAAGACAGCACACCCATGCTACTCATCTCAAACTTGGAATGCATCAAGTTGGAAAACTTTTTGCACAGTTTGGGATCAGTGGAGCCAAAAATAATATCATCTACATACACCTGAACTAACAAGATTGTGTCCTTGTGATGCTTGACGAAAAGGGTTCTATCAACTACTCCCCTAGTAAAGTTGTGCTCTAACAGGAAACTAGCTAAGGTCTCATACCAGGCCCTAGGAGCTTGCTTTAGTCCATAAAGAGCTTTCTGCAACTTAAAAACATGAGAAGGCTGAGTTGAAGAAACAAACCCTGGTGGTTGTTCAACAAACACCTCTTCCTTAAGCTCACCATTTAGGAATGCACTTTTGACATCCATTTGGAACACCTTAAACTTCATGTAGGCTGCATAGGCCAAGAAGATCCTTATTGCTTCTAGCCTTGCAACAGGAGCAAAGGTTTGGTCATAGTCTATACCTTCCTCCTGTCTGTAGCCCTGAGCTACAAGCCTTGCTTTATTCCTTATTATAATTCCATTTGCATCTAACTTGTTTCTATACACCCACTTGGTGCCTTTGATCAGTTGGCCTTTAGGTCTTGGAACCAAAGTCCAAACTTTACATCTCTCAAACTAATTGAGCTCCTCTTGCATTGCAATGATCCAGTGGGGATCTAGCTCTGCATCTTTAAAGGTGAGGGGCTCAACCTGTGAGAGGAAACAAGCATGCATCACATCCTGTCTTAATTGGTGTCTTGTTTGCACACCAGCTGATATGTCTCCAATCACTTGAGATGTGGGGTGATCTCTAAGTGTGACAATATCAGCAGGTGGGATGTTATCTTCAGCAACAGTTGGGATTAATTCCTCAGGAGGAATTTGATCTACTGTTGGTGGTACAACAACTGCTTCAGCAATGTCTTCATCACTGTCTGATTCAGTGATCTGAAGAGTTGATAGTTGAAGAATTTCTTGAGGGACATCAGGTACCTGCAAAGAACTGGAGGAAGGAGAATTTTCTTTCTCCTTGTAAAACATCTGATGCTCATCAAATGATACATGCACAGATTCTTCTATCTTACAGGTTGACTTGTTATAAACCCTATAAGCTTTGCTTACTTGGGAATATCCAAGCATGATTCCCATTGAAGCTTTTGCTTCAAATTTTCTAATATATTCTTTATTATTATTATGAATATAAACAATACAGCCAAAAACTCTAAAGTAATTAATTTTTGGTTTCTTTCCTTTAAGCAACTCATAAGGAGTTTTACACTTAAGTTTGTGTATCAAACTTCTATTCAAGACATAGTTGGCTGTACTAACAGCTTCTGCCCAATAGGATAGAGGCATGTTAGCATCTGCCAACAATGTACTAGCAGCTTCAATAAGTGTTCTATTTTTCCTTTCAACTACCCCATTTTGTTGGGGAGTTCTAGGAGCTGAAAAACTATGTTTGATACCTTCACTCTCACAGAATTCTTGCATGAGAAGAGAGTCAAACTCAGTACCATGATCACTTCTGATCAAGGCCACATGAGTAGAGTACTCAGTCTGCATACATAATAGAAAGTCTGTAAGGGCTTTGAAGTTATCAGACTTAGTTCTCAAAAAGAAAACCCAACTGAACCTAGAGAAGTCATCTACAATTACTAATGTGTAATACTTCCCTCCTAAACTCTGTACATTTATTGGGCCAAAAAGGTCCAAATGTAATAAATACAGGATTCTAGGAGAATCACTTTTATTTACAGATTTAAAAGAATTCTTGGTTTGCTTGCCTAGCTGACAAGCCTTGCATAGGCTCTCCTTCTTGTAGGGGCAAGAAGGTAAACCTCTAACAAGGTTGTGTTTAGATAACCTAGATATATTTTTAAGGTTTACATGACTAAGCCTTTTATGCCACAACGAATTATTATTAAGGGTTACTTCATTAAACAGGCAGATTTCAGAATGAGATGAATTAAAATCTACTAAATAAATGTTACCTATTCTAATGCCTACTAAAACAACATTATTATTTAAAGTAATATTGTAAGAGAAATTAGAAAAAGAAACCTGGTAGCCAGCATCACATAGCTGGCTGACTGAAATCAGATTATGCTTCAGTCCATTGACATAAGCAACTCTCTTGAAAGTAACTGCTCCAATTGTGATCTTGCCATAGCCTTCTGTCTGACCACAGCTGGAGTCTCCAAAGATAATCTTTGGGCCGAGCTTAGCTTTGAATTTTGACAGTAGATCTTTATTTCCTGTCATATGCTTAGAGCATCCACTATCCAAATACCACTTATTTTGAGTGATTGGATAGGCCTTCACCTGCAAGACAATTATTTAGATAGAGTGGACCCAGGTAACCTTGGGTCCCTTGTTTTTCACATAAGAAAAACTGGAAATATATGAGAATGCAGGCTGAGGGTGATAACCTAGTGGGTGAGATCTCCTAGGTGGGATTCTCCATGCAGATGATGGGTCAACAAACCTAAGGTTTCTATTCTCATTTAGGTTTCTATGGAATTGATTATGATTTTGAAAATCATATTGAAATCGTCGATCGACGTTCGACGATGGGCGCTCAGATCGTCGAGATTCGTTCGACCATAGAGCTTCCGATCGTTGAGCGGCGTTTGACGCTCTTTGCATTTCTTTAAAGAACTTCTTTCTCTTTTCTCTCTTAGCTTTATTTAAGGTTTTATTAACCAGATTTACTTGCTCAGTGTTCTTCTTTCCACTAGCTGAAATGAAGTTCACTGGAGTTGAAAGATTATTTTTAAGAAGGACTGGGGGTTCACTGGGAGAAGCTCCTAAGCCTAGTTTATCATTACCTGACCTAGTGTTAGTCATGCTTGTAATTTCAAACAACTTAAGGCTTCTACCATTAAGTGATTCCTCTAATCTCTTAGACTTAGCTAGCTCTATTTTAAGAAATTTAATTTTTCACTACAAGTAGTGAGTTCTTCCTTTAACCTAACATTTTCAGAGGCTATTGATTCTAAGTCAGCTAACCTATTTCTAAGTTCTTTTATTTCCTTTTCAGAGCTAATTAAATCTAAACATAAAGATTTAAATTCTAATTTAAATTCTTCTGAAGTAAAATCATAAGAAGAAAGTACCTCATCTTCTGTAGGCATCTCTTCATCATAATCAGAACTCTCTGCAGCAGAGTGGTTGCTGCAGACATCTATTGCCATTAGGCAAACTTCTTTTGCCTTCTTCTCTTCCTCATCTTCACTAGAGCTTGATGAGGAGGATTCTTCATCAGAATCACTCCAGGTTTCAGCAATGAAACCTCTCTCCTTCTTCTTGTTTTTGTAGGAGGATGGCTTGGAGTGCTTCCTGTGTTGTTCTTTTTCTTTTCTCTTTTCCTTGTTCTTCTCCTCTGGACATTCTGGCAAGATATGTCCAGGCTTCCTGCAACCATAACAAATAATTTCTTTAGCGGGAGAGCGATCATACCTTGGTTTGTCTTCATAGCGTGAAGACTTCTTTCTGAACTCCTTTCTCCCCATCTTGAGAAACCTTTTGGCAAACAATGCCATAAGTTCCTCATTAGATTGGCTGCCTTCAGAAACATCTGCAGCCTTAAGAGCTAGAGTTTGCTCTTTTCTTGTTGGATTGGGGGTCTTGGCTTCAGCTTCTGCTTCTCTGGTCTTCAGCACTTGCTCAAAAGACTTGAGCTTGCCGAGGAGGGCTTCAGTGGAGATCTCATTTGTACTTCTGGCTTCCTTGATGGGCTAGATTCTTAGATCCCATGTGCTAGGGAAGCACATAAGAATCTTATCATTGACCTCTGTCAATGATATGTCCTTGTCCAGGGTCCTCAGCTCATTGATGATTGAGCTGAGCCTGGTGTACATAGCTTCAACTGATTCAGCATCAGTTTTCTTGAAGTTCTCATACTGTGAGATCAGGTTGGACCTTCTGTCCTTCCTTTCATCAGCTGAACCAGCTACAATCTGGTTCAGTGTGTCCCACATGGCCTTTGCTGAGGAGCAGTCAGCCACCTTCTGGAACACCTCATCAGACATTGTCTGAGCCAGTATGTTCATTGCCTTGGCATCTGCTATTTTGGCCTTCTTGTATTCATCATTGTAATCTGGAGGAGGCACTGCACTCATATCAGATGATGAGGCAGAAGCAGCAGCAGGTGCTCTTGGGGGACCTGACAAAATAGAAGCAAAGATGCTTTCATCAATAGAGTTCATATATAATTTAATCCTTGCCTTCCAGATGCCAAACTTTGCTAAGTTGCATGCTGGAGGTCTGGTACTAGAATAATCCTTGGACTGGGCCATGATAGTGAATATCTATAAGCTCTTGGTATATATCAGGATCTTGTGACTTAGGTGTTAGCCTATACAGTCAGTCAACCTCCCTCTGATACCAATTGAAAGTGAAGGGATAGATACTACTCTAGAGGGGGGGTGAATAGAGTTATCAAATTTTGCACAGACAAAACTTAATAGTCTACCCAACTCCCTTGGAGTGAAGTGCGGAATGAAAAGATTATAGATATAAAGTTAACCCTATAGCCTAACACAAGTGATGTGTACAAACTCAAGCTAACTGTAATTACAGTTAAGGCTTGGAAAACCTAATCAGCAACTAGCAACCTAGTTATATCTAATCACAGCCACAATGCAGGAATTAAACAATGGAATCCAGACGACACAAGGAAATTTATAGTGGTTCCCCAAACAACTTGGGTACGTCCACTCTTCTACCCACACGGTAGGAATCCACTCAGGTTTTTGATCAGGTGCCCTGCCACCAACAGGATCTGCTTCAGGTAGATCCAGAAACCCTTTAGACTTTTGATCAGGTGTCTAAAAACCAAGCACAGGTTTTTGATCAGGTGCCCTGCCACCAAGGGATACTTTTGAAGGGAGTAATAACCCTGTACAGGAGGGGTAAGAAAGTTAAGATGTCTTCTCTATTTTACAAAGATTAGAGAAGCACAAAAACTTGCACTGAGCTAGAAAGCTCTAAAGAATCAAGGCTCACCCTGGCTCAAAGATGTCCAGGTGAAGTCTTGCTTCAGTGCAGAAAACTATTCAGAAAGTTCTGAAGGAAAAGCTACAGGAAGAAAGTAAATAATAAAATCAAAGATCTTCAAGCAGCTATCTTCTTCTTCTTCTTCTTCAAAGGAACTCTGAGTTTGAACTTCCTGAAAGCAGGAGAACTCAGGTGAAGAAGAGATGAAGATCTTAACACTTCTCAGTTAGATGGAAATTGCTGAGAGCAGAAATCTTTTTCTTGATGAAGGCTTGAAAGCTTGAATGAACAACTGGTTAGCTATTAGCTAGCTTGAATCCTTCTTCAAAGGGTCCTTTATATAACATCAGCAAGCAACGACTCTCTTCCATTTGAATTATTTGTCTTCTTCTGAGCCTTGAGACCTGGGCTGTAAATATCAAGAAGACAAAAACATCTCTGCAGCAAAACATTCTATAAAAGGAGTAAACCTCTTTCTAAGAAGCTGCAGGCTTAAATCAAATAACAGAAGGACTAAATAAAGTCACATTAGAAATAATCTCTTTATAGCAAAAAGAAGACTTTTCAGTCTAACGGCTATAAAGGGCTGATAATAGATAAAGTAGTTTATAAAGACAGCTAATAAGACAAACAACTTTATCTTAAAAAGATTTGACTCAGGCAAAAAGAGATGGAGCAAATATTGCCTGGTAATTTTATCATACAGCTTAAAATAATGTGCCAGAAAATGTATTAATTAATTAAATATAATAAAAAATACAAATACAAAGGCAGACAGAAAGCGTCGAACGACCCTCGAAGATCGTCGAACGACGCACGGAGATCGTCGAACTATCGGGCAGATAGTCGAACGATCCAGGTAGTCGACCTATCGAAGAAGATAGTCGAATTACCCCAGCAGATAGTCGAACTATCAGAGCAGATAGTCGAACTATCAGATAGTCGATCTATCTAGGACAGATAGTCGAACTATCAAGCGCACAGAGATAGTCGACCTATCAAGCAGATAGTCGACCTACCTCAGAAAACAGATAGTCGATCTATCAACAGATAGTCGAACTATCAAAACAAACCAGATAGTCAATCTATCAACAGATAGTCGAACTATCAAAACGAAACAGATAGTCGATCTATCAACAGATAGTCGAACTATCAAAGCGGAACAGATAGTCGACCTATCAACAGATAGAAGAACTATCAGATAGTCGATCTATCAGAACAGATAGTCGAACTACCTCGCCAAGCAGATAGTCGAACTATCAACAGATAGTCGAACTATCAAGGCGAAACAGATATTCGACCTATCAACAGATAGTCGAACTATCAACGCAGACAAAGCGTCGACCAACTGATAGACGATCGTCGATCAGCCGATAGACGATAGTCGAGCGGCGTTCGACTATAGTCGAACGAAAAAAAACTACTTAACCAAATTCTCAATCTGGAAAAGTGAGGACTCTACAGCTAGACTTCTAACCATTGACCATTGATATTTCTTGGGTCAAGGGGCACAAAGGAGAGGACTAAACTCAAAACAAAACTTGGGTACCAACAGATGTACCAAGGTTATGGGGAACCACTATAGCTCCTTATGTCTTCTGGATTGCTTCCTCTTTCTTATGTTGTGTGCTGTGAAGTAATCCTTTTGTAGTTGTTTTATTTAAATTTTTTGCTTAGCACTCTATACTTATTAAATCAAGTCCTCCACTGCTAGAATAATTTTTTTTTAATTTAGCAAAATTATTTTAAAGCACTCTATTCACACCCCTCTAGAGTGAAGGATTGATCTTACCCTTACTTTAAGATTTCAATCAAATCTAGGAGATTTAACGTCTGCCTATCTCAAGGGGCTCGTGCAACTCTCTTTACTCTTCAGTGTTCACTTCAAACTATGAGCTTCTTGGCTAGCTAAGAGTGAAAACCTAGATGGAATTTATATATTGATGATATAAATCTAAACATGATTATTTAAGAGTAAATCGAAGGCCTAAACCATTAAAAGAGAAAGTAAACTAAAGCATCATAACTTAATCAACTCAACCTTAGATCATCAAGATTGAGTACTAGGAGGATTTAGTTACTCATGAGGAAGTAGTGAACGAAAAGCATGTTAAGAATATGCATAATAAGAAAAAGAGAGAGTGAAAGGGAATAACGAACTATTTTATTTCTTACTTGACAACAGTCACAAAGAGTACATAGGGACATTACAAAAAGAGCTTTTAAAAAGACTAAAATAATGGTAAACAAGATTACAATAACGTTAAACCACGAAAACATTAAGCTAAAAACTCTGAAATATACTCTTAATAGCTCTCTACAAGGCCTCCATCTCCCCAGAACACTAGGAGCTTGTTGATATTTATAGGAATTTTTTCTGGAAGTACACGCCCCCCTACACGCCTGGGTCAGGCATGTACCTGGGGCATGTCAGATGCGGTGTGACTTTGCTGGCCTAAATAAAAGTACGGAAGTGACTGGCATGGCAGATGGGTTACATGTACTTCTTACACAATCGTGTACGAGGGGCATGTCAGATTCAGCATGACTTTTGAGCATGTAAAAATCACATTGTAGTGATTTCTCAGGACTTGGCGGGACACTCCTCAGAGACACGCCCGTGGTGGTGGTACACGGGCGTGTCCGAGGGCGTATAAGCTGAATTTTCCTGGAACCTGACCTCGGGCCGATAGCTTCAATCCATCTGTGTTCTAGGCCCTAAGTACATGCCCTAGTAGAATGTGATCTAGGGGTGTGTTAGAGAAGAAAACCCAAAAACCTGAAAAAACATAAAATTAACTATGTTAGAACAATAATTGAGAAAAGAACCTAAAAATACAAAAAGATTTAAACGAGAATATAAATATTTTTTCCCTAATAAACAAAGCTAAATTATACTTCATCAGACACGCCCGTGACCTGGCTGTGAGGCCCGTGATCGTAGCTTGAAATTGGCATTTTTTCAGTTTTGTCCAGCTTCGTCTCCTAATCAGTCTTGTAAGCTCCAAATGTAAATTGGCAGGCCAGATTGACCCTAAAATAAGAAATTTAAGAAATCAGATAATAAATTCAAAAAATATATTTATAAATTAAATAATTATTAAATAAAAACTATATAAAAATAAGGATAAAATTAGAGTTATCAGTACTTGGTAGTCCACGCTTTTGAAACTCGACAACATGAACGTGAGCAACCACTCTACCAAGAATGCCTTTGTGGAAAACATCGTCCTTTAAACATTCTATCTTTGCATGGAAAATTTTGGAGATTAAATCTGGGCGATCTTGAGGTGTTTGTCCAGGAGAAAGCTCGTTGATTATCTCTGACCACGATGGATTGCACTTCATTATTAGGAAAATTTCTGGCATGCCAAAATTGCGCACAACTTCCATAGCATCCTGATACATCTAGTACATATCTCGAGGACTTCCTATAAAATATGATGGTTAGATTATTCTACGTCCCACATTACCTGTAAAATGATCAAATAGAATTACTTTATAAGGAAGGTAGAACCCTAAGCTTTTGAAGGTGACTTTCCTTCAAGTTTGATTGATAATATATGTACCTGCATCGTTTTCACCAGTATATAAACAATCATGTAAACCTTGATAATGCCCAGCCCTAATATCACTTTGGTGGGACCTAATCTAGCGTATTTTTTGTGTTTCAAGTTTATGTACAAATTAACCATGTATTGCTGTAGTAAAAACCCAACATATAGTAGTATGGAAGGTGTGTTTCTGCGTTACTGCATATAAAATCTCTAAATTAGCTAGTAGATATAAAAAATAGGATGCATATATAATATGTGTTGTTATATTTGTTTTACCTGAAGTAAGAATGAGTAGTAGTCGCCGTAGCTTATTCGTTCTGTACGATAAAGTAGTTCGTCTCCACCCCTACCATATGTCCGGTGCGATAGTAATAACAGATAATGTACAGGGTCGTAATAGCAAGAGTACTCCCTGATAGACATTAGATTGTCTGTGATAAGTAAAGTTTGTTTTAAAGAAGATAGATTTGCTTTTATATAATCTTTTACGTATATAAGTCTATCTCTTTTTTACTTACTTATATCCTGTGGATTAAGGAAAGAGTACCTATCGCATAGGAGTATAGTATGCAAATATCAAAGTCGTATTTTTCCTGGGATCGGTGTTAATTATTCTACTTTTTAAAACGGACTATTATTTTATCGAACGAACGCAGTGGAATTTATATTTAAAAACAAAAGATAGAAAAATTTATATACGTGATTTTATAAAGATAGGGACTTAGAAGGTTGTCCTCGATTTCAGAATTACTTTGAGAGAATATTAATTCAGCTATTAAAGAACAACTTTATTTCTTTATTACCTAACTTAACGAGAGGGTCCATTTGGTAGCATCATTGACACGAAAGTACGACCGGGGAGGCTTGCGTTTAAAATGGTTTAACGTAAACGTAGTGTCTCTTCACCTGGTATATGATAAATTAACAGAAAACCCTAGTTAGGATAACTAGAAAGTAGAGTTTAAATAGTTGAAAATAATATCCATCCCAGAGCTAATCTTGACCAAGTGCTAAGGGTTCTTAGCCTCTTCTCAGGATGGGGGTGGTATAAAGTACAAGAAATAATATCTACCTATCTATCTTAATCAAGGACTTAAGCTTTCGCTTCGCCTTTCATTCGGGATAGGGTAGTAAAATCGAAAATTTTGTAGAGCTTGCGCACTATCTTAATCAGAGTCATAGGCTTTCGCCTCGCCCTTCATTTGGGATAGTATGAAATAATAAGGTATTTGAAAATAATTTTGAAAGCAGTTTAACACAATCTTAATCCAGGACATGAGCAGAGCTTCACCTTTCATTCGGGATAGTATGAAAAAATAAAGGAAAGTAAAACTAAAAATAAAGCAGTAAAGTACTCAGAATTTAATTTGAAAGAGTGTATTTTATAATGTCCGAAAAATTATTATAACTTTCTAAAAAGCCGAAAAGAAAGCTAAAATATTACAACTTACAGAACTTTTTAATACCTTAAAGCTGCTACCAGTTCCTTGTCAGAGAGCTGGGGAGTCCTAACAGTTCTTAAGGAAGCTGCTGGTCTTCCAATTATTCTACTCAGCCCTGCCCCTGTATTTATAGAAAAGGTCTATTGGAAAAGTTGTCAAATAGCTTATGAACAAGCTGCCAAACAACCTTTTCAAAAGCTGAAAATAAACTTATAGGACAGCTGGCTATTGGACAACTTGACACGTGGCGACTTGGATAAGGATGGAGCTGACTTGGAAGCTGAGTTGGCTGGCTGGATAAGAACTGCATCTGCTGATGGAAAAGAAGCTGATGGATAAGCTTGGCAGCTGGCTGATTGAAAAGCTGCTGGTGGGTTGCTGATGGAAAAGCTGGCGGGTTGGCGGGTTAACAGGTTGGCGGGTAGCCGGTTGAGCTGGCGGGTTGTGGTTTGCAGGTTGACGGGTAGTAGGTTGAACTGGTCCTGGCGGGTTACAGGCTGGCGGGTAGCAGGTTGAGCTGGCGGGTTGCGGGTAGTAGGTTGACGGGTAGCAGGTTGAACTGGTCCCTACAGGTTGAAGGCTGGAGTGGGTTGCGGTTAAATTGGCGCAAAAATACAATGCCTGGACTTGAACCCAAAACTTGTTGAAACTCAAGAGAACTCCCACTCCACTAGGCCAATTGATCTTTGATGTTTGAAACCTGCATATAATATATTTATAATATATAAAATACAGATTTTATTATACTATAATTCTTACAATCTTATACTATTTTAAGATATAATTATATTATTTACAATATAATTAAAAATATTTTTTTAATAATATTTTACATTCATAATAAAATTTTATTTAAAAGATAATATACATAATATTACTTATATAATAATACTTAAATATTAATAATACTATACTTAACATATTATATTATAATTTATAAGTACATTGTAATTAATTTATATACATTATATTAACTCTTTTTCTTTACATTATTATTATAATATGTATTATTATTATTTACATTATTATTATTGTAATTATATATAGAGTATTAGATCATATATATATATATATATATTTTAAAAAAAATAACATGATGGTTCAGCTCCGTTCAAGCCGTACAAACCGGTTAGACCGTGAACATAACCACAAAACATAATATATTATATTAAAGTGATGGTTAAAATTGACAAACAAACTAATTGAAGAATAAAACTTAAAACAAACCGTTTATTTAAGTTTTTACATGAAGTATTACAACCTTAAATTAGAATTGATGTTAAAAATAGACCAAAACATGTATAAATAATCACTCATCAAATACCCCCATAATTATGTTTTGTTATTCCAGAGCAAATGTAGAGTTGAGTATATTTACAAGTGATGAAATTTTCTATTTACTATCAATTTAATTTTTCAAGATAAAATAGGTATAAAAATCCGGTGAATAAAGAGTTAAATGCTATCGTATATATATCATTAATACCAGATTTAGAATTTATAGCCATAAAAAGTTTCAGAAAACAAATAGTAAGCACATATTAAAATCAGATATAACAAGAGTAGATTGACTTTATGATTACTGTATCTTATATGAGATATGTTGGAAAATATACATCCTATTATTTATGCTCTCTCAAAATTTTAAACAAAAATAGAATATCAACTTGGTGGTTTTGCCCATACAGAGGCTTTGAATATAGGAGGTGATGAATTTTATCCTCTCACCTTTTTTTTCATGTTCATGCATTGTTATAACTATTTTAGGAAAATATTTTTCAAAATAGAAAAAAAAACTTTGTAGAATTGAACTTTGAATTAATCCAATGCATATGACGCACAAACTCCATTTCATATGGTCTTTTAACATTTATTGGATGCCTATGTTTATGGAATGTTTTTATTCCCATGGACATAAGATCTTTTCGTTTCTAGGAGCACATACTCCTAGATGCTTGCGTGCATAAATAAACATGCCAAGCGAAATACTAGGTAGGGGGTTTTAAAAATAATTTTGATAAAAGATTTTGAGAGCAATGGTAATAGCTTGATATTTTCTATATTTTAACAAGATTGAAGTAATGATAATTATAGTCTAAAATTGTTTGTTGAACATAATATGTTTTTCATCTATTGTATATATATGTATTTTTGATATGTTAAAGCAGGCTTGCTAAAATAATAACTCCGATTGTAATGAAATTTGCAAGGTAGGGTTTACAAGTTTATTCCGGATATTTATATCTATCTAGTTATGAGAAGGAGTAGTAAATTTTAAAAATGAATAATTTGCATTTTTATCAACTCAGATTTTAGGAATGTATATAAATAGTATGATTTTGAAAGTTTTTACTTTTTTTTGGATGAGTAATAAAATAAATAATGTTTTTTTAAAATAAATAATATAACATAAAAGTGATAAAAAAAATACATCTAAAAGCACCCCCATACTTATGTTAGGCATAGGTATGAAGTGACAAATAAAGACAAAAAAAACATATGTACAGAATATACAAAAGCATAAAAGATGGAAATACTCAAATGAATTTATATTTCGAGGTTATGGAGTAGTGTTTGGGTCTCAGGTTTTTTTTGAAAAGGGTCCCCAGTAAAATATAGTTTTAAACGGTGCCCGTTTACTTTGAAAGTACCTAGTTCAGGGTTAGAAATTTGAACAGTCCCATACAGCCAGACTTGTTTAATAGTAAAGTGGCCGGTCCATCGGGATTTTAATTTTCCTGGAAAAAGATTAAGGCGTGAGTTATATAGTAGGACAAGATCACCTAGTGAATAAGATTTTGGAAATTTAATTTTCCTATCATGATAAAACTTAGATTGTTCTTTATAAAATTTATTATTTTTATATGCGTATGCACGCCATTCCTCAAGTTCATTGAGTTGAAATTTACATTGTTCGGCGGCTAAGTTTGTATCTAAGTTAAGAAATTTTAGCGCCCAGTATGCGCGATGTTCTAATTCTACAGGTAGGTGATATGCCTTTCCATATACTAAACGATAAGGTGTACAACCGATCGCAGTTTTGAATGCTGTTCGGTAGTCCCAAAGTGCATCATCTAATTTGAGGGACCAATCTTTTCGATTGGTATCTACAATCTTTTCTAATATGCGTTTTAGTTCTCTATTGACTACCTCCACTTGGCTGCATGTTTGGGGGTGATATGCGGTAGCGATTTTATGAGTAACTCCATATTTGGCTAACACTTTAGCCATCTTGGTGTTACAAAAATGAGTACCTCGATCGCTAACTATAGCCCTAGGCGTGCCAAAATGTGAAATTAAGGTTTTAAGAAATTTAACGACGACTCTCGAGTCAGCGGTTGGAATAGCTTGCGCTTCAGCCCACCGTGAAACGTAATCGACCTCTACTAAGATATAACGATTTTTAAAAGAAGGAGGTAAAGGACCTACAAAATCTATGCCCCACAGATCAAAAATTTCACATTCTAAATAAAAGTTTTGGGGCAATTCGTCCTGATGGGAAATGTGACCTGACCGTTGGCAGCGGTTGCAAATGATTACCAATTTTTGAGCGTCCTTGAATAAAGTAGGCCAAAAGAATCCTGCTTCAAGGGCTTTACGTGCAGTCCGGTTGGATTGATAATGTCCGCCGGTTTGTCCTTTGTGGCAGTGACGTAGTACTTTTAGTCCTTCCTCGTTTGAAATACATCTTCTAATTACTTGGTCGGCACAGACTCAGAATACATACGGGTCTTCCCAAAAGTTGTTTTTCAAGTCAGAAAAGAATTTCCTCTTTTCTTGAATTTTAAAAGCTTTTGGAAGGACTCAGGCTACTAAATAGTTAGCCAAGTTTGTGAACCAAGGAGTAGAAGAGTTTGTTACCTTTTCGAGAGCAAGGAGACTTTTTTCAGGGAATTTATCTTTGATGTCGGCTTCCACGAGTGTATCTGTTGCAGCATTCTCTAATTGAGAAAGATGATCGGCTGCTAAATTCTCTTAGCCTTTCTTTTCTCGGATCTCTAAATCAAATTCTTGTAATAAGAGAATCCAACGTAATAAATGGGGTTTTGCATATGCCTTAGTTAGTAAATATTTTAAAGCAGAATGATCCATAAAAACTATAACTTTCGATAGCGTTATATAAGATCTAAACTTATCAAATAATAATACAATCGCTAGTAGTTCCTTTTCCGTGGTCGTGTAATTGGTTTGTGTGGATGTGAGAGTTTTACTTGCATAATAGATATGATGAAAATATTTGTCTACTCGCTGTCCTAAAATAGCACCTACCGCATAATCACTCACGTCACACATGATCTCAAAAGGAAAGGACCAGTCTGGGGATACTAAAATAGGAGAGTTGATATGTTTGTCTTTAATAATATTGAATGCTACTATACATTCCCTATCGAATATAAATGGGGCTTCTTTTTCTAATAAATGAGTTAATAGTTTTGTTATTTTAGAAAAATTTTGAATGAACCGTCTATAGAAACCTGCATGGCCAAAGAAACTTCGAATAGATTTTACATTTGTTAGAGGAGGAAGTTTTCAATTATTTCTATTTTGGCCTTATCGACCTCGATTCCTTGGGAAGATATTTTATGACCAAGAACTAAACCTTCGCGGACCATAAAATGGCATTTCTCCTAGTTCAACACTAAATTCGTGTCTTCACAGCGTTGAAGAACACGAGTGAGGTTATCTAAACATGTATGGAATGAGTTTCCAAATACGGAGAAATCATCCATAAATACTTCCATAACGTCCTCTACTAACTTGCCGAAAATAGCTAATATACATCTTTAAAATGTAGCTGGCGCATTACAAAGTCCAAACGACATTCGGCTATAGGCAAAAGTACCAAAGGGGCAAGTAAACGTAGTTTTCTCTCTGTCTTTAGGGGCTATAGGGATTTGTAAATACCCTAAATAACCATCGAGAAAACAATAATATGAGTGACCCGAGAGTCGCTCTAATATTTGATCTATAAACTGTAGTGGAAAGTGATCTTTACGGGTGGCATCATTTAATTTTCAATAGTCGATGCACATCCCCCAACCCGTAATAGTACGTGTTGGAATAAGTTCATTATTAGCGTTTGGCACTACTGTTATACCGCCCTTCTTATGGACGACTTGTACGGGACTAACCCATGTGCTATCTGAAATTGGATAGATAATTCCTGCATCTAATAATTTCATTACTTCAGCTTTTACGACATCTTTCATATTAGGATTTTAATGTCGTTGGGGTTGAATAGATTTACGAGGGTTATCTTCATAAAATATTTTATGCGTACAAAAAGATGGGTTGAGTCCTTGAATATCAGAAATTTGCCATGCTAATGCATGGCGATGTTGTTTTAACACTTCTATTAATTCAGACGTTTTCTTATCATTTAATTCGGCAGAAATGATTACAGTGAGTTTAGATTCGGCTTCAAGGAAAATGTATTTTAAATGTGCTGGAAGTGTTTTCAGCTCGAGGGTTGGTGGTTTTTCATATGAAGTTGGAGTTTTAGAGGGTTAGAAATTAAGGATATACATGGTTCTAAAGGGTCATCGGTAGGCATTTCGTTTGAAAGGGGTAAGTCTGCCAAGTCCGATTCGTGTACAGTTATTGAAAGTAAATCAAAATAGGGAAAACAATTTTCCACAAAAGAGTCTTCCGCAAGATAGCAGGAATCGTCGTTTATTAAAGAATTTTTAATAGAGGGATCTATATCGATAATAACCTCCTCATCTCCTATTCGTAAGAGAAGTTTACCGTTACTTACGTCTATTATCGCGCGAGAGGTTGCGAGAAAAGGATGACCGAGAATTATGGGAACATCGGTGTCTTCCTCTATATTAAGTATAACAAAGTCTACCGGGAAGATAAACTTGTCTATTGTGACCAGAACATCCTCTACTATCCATATTGGATATTTAATAGAACGATTTGCTAACTGGATGCTCATTTTAGTTAGGTTGGGGTTACCTAATCCTAGTTTTCGAAAGAGCGAGTAAGGCATTAAATTTATGCTAGCACCTAAATCTGCTAACACATCTTTTATTAATAGATTACCGAAGAGACACGGGATGGAAAATCGTCCCGGATCGTTTAATTTTGGGGGTAATTTATGTAATAAAATGACTGAACACTCGGTGTTAAGGAAAACTCTCGAAATATCTTCGAGTTTCTTTTTATTTGAAAGTAATGCTTTTAAATATTTTGTGTATTTATGCATCTGTGCAATTGCCTCGCCGAAAGGTATATTAATTTGAATTTGTTTTAGCATTTTTAGAAAAAATTTAAATTGTTAATCTTCTCGCTCATCTTTTAATTTAGATGGATAAAGTAAAACAACACGTGGGGAAGAAATTCGCGGGGGTTGAGGAGGTAGAGACGTAACGGGAAGTGGTGTAGGAAGGCTAAAATTTTCTTCTTTTTCTACCCTAACGGGTGGTGGTAGCTCCCTGCCACTTCGTAGTTTGACGGCTTGTCAACTTGGTGGGTTACTGGAATGGCCATTATCCCGCGGATTTGGTTCCGTATTTCCTAGCAAATTACTAGGTTGGCGTTCCGATAGCATTTTTGAAATTTGTCCAATTTGTGTTTCTAAGTTTTTAATTGATCTGGTCAGGTTCCGGATATTGGACTGATTAATACTAACATATTTCGTAAATATGTCTTCTATCGAGGTTGGCCTAAATTGGTGCAGTTGTGGTGGTGGTGTTTGTGGTTGTGGGGGTTGCGGTGCAAATCCACTTGGATTTGCAATCGGAGGGCATTGAGCATTATTGGGGTTGCTCCATGAAAAATTAGGATAGTTCCTATATCCTGGATTATAAGAATTATTATATGAGTTAATATTTGGATTATAGGAATTTCTATAAGAGTTCCCCATATAATCGATTTCTTCAATTACATTATTATTCGGATTCAGAGTAGTTGTGGCGGAGGAAGCCGAGATCCCTACCAATTGTTTAGTTAAATTCTCTACTTGGAGTGCTAAAGTAGATGAAGTGTCGAGCTCATAAATCCCAGCTTGTTAAGGGTGTGACCTTGGCACGTTCCACTGGTACGCGTTCATGTCCATCTCCTCAAAGAGGGTTTGAGCGGCCTCGGGGGTTTTGTTATTGAGCGTGCCCCTAGCGGCAGCATCAATGGCTGGTCTGGTTTGAATATTCAAACCATTATAGAATATTTGTACTTGGAGCCAAGTTGGTAGTGTGTGATGTCGACACCGACGTAGGTATTCCTTAAAATTATCCCTAGTCTCATAGAGAGACTCGGACTCGCCTTGCACAAAGGAAGAAATATCCGCACGCAGACGTGCGGTTTTTGCAGGTGGAAAGTACTTTGTGAGGAATTTCTCTGTCATTTCATCCCAAGTGGTAATAGATCCTCTTGGGAGAGAACCTAGAAACTGTTTGGCTTTCGTTCGTAGCGAAAAAAGAAATAAGCGAAGATGGATGGCATAATCAGTGATGCCATTTATCTTAAATGTGTCGCATATTTCTAAAAAGTTGGACAAGTGCGTGTTTGGATCTTCGTCGGGCAATCCATTGAATTGAACGGAATTTTGAATCATTCGGATTATACTCAATTTAATCTCAATGTTATTATTAGCAATTATTGGCCGAACGATTCTAGACCCGGTGTCATCTAAATTGGGTCGTGCATAATAACACATGGTCATTTGGGGGACCACCTCTGGCATTTGTTGTGCCTCTGCTGCCATTTCTTGAACATGTGTGATGCCTAAGGACACTTCCAGATTTAACACTAGATCTTGATTTAGAGATTGGAGGCGACGGTTAAAGGTGCGATTGATTTCAGGATCAAATTACAAAAGTTAAATCAGATGGAGTTCTACGGGTCATACACTAAAAATATTTTTATAAAAAACAAAAATATAAAATAAAGTAAAACAACAATAAATTAAAAAAACTAAGTTAAAAACAAATAAACATACAAATACAAACACACGAAAAGACTTAAAACAAGAAAATAACTAAAAATAGGTTTTTTATATAAAATAGGTTTATAATAAAAAGCAGTTTTTATTATAAACTAGTTTTTTTTAAGAAGAAAAGTTTTATATAAATTACGTTAAAATAGTAGGTTAGGTTTTTTTGTTAGAATTCGTTAGTGGTTAATAAACTTGTTAATAAAAAATAAGGTTTTATAAAAATAGAGTTTTAAATTCAGGGAATTTTATGTTTGTTTTATTTTTATAAAAACTAAGGTTTTTAAATAACAAGAAAAAGAAAAGATAAAATTAATAACGTTCTTTATTTTCAAATATTAACACATATAAACGAGTCCCCGACAACGGTGCCAAAAAGCTTGATAAGTAAAGTTTGTTATAAGAATGATAGATTTGGTTTTATATAATCTTTTACGTATATAAGTCTATCTTTTGTTTTACTTACTTATATCCTGTGGATTAAGGCAAGAGTACCCATCGCATAAGAGTATTGTATTTTGTAGAAAAAATCAAGGTCGTATTTTTCCTAGGATCGATGTTAATTATTCTACTTTTTAGAACGGACTATTATTTTATCGAACGAACGGAGTGGAGTTTATATTTAAAACAAAAGATAGAAAAATATATATACGTGATTTTATTAAGATAGGGACTAAGAAGGTAGTCCTCGATTTAAGAATTACTTTGAGAGAATATTAATTCAGCTATTAAAGAACAACTTTATTTCTTTATTACCTAACTTAACGAGAGGGTCCCTTTGGTAGCAATACTGACTCGAAAGTACGACCGGGGAGGCTTGCGTTTAAAACGGGTTAACGTAAACATAGTGTCTCTTCACCTGGTATATGATCAATTAACAGAAAACCTTAGTTAGGATAACTAGAAAGTTGAGTTGAAATAGTTGAAAATAATATCCATCCCAGAGCTCATCTTGACCAAGTGCTAAGGGTTCTTAGCCTCTTCTCAGGATGGGGGCGGTATAAAGTACAGAAAATAATATCTACCTATCTATCTTAATCTAGGACTTAAGCTTTTTCTTCACCTTTCATTCGGGATAGGGTAGTAAAATCTAAAATTTTGCAGAGCTTTCACACTATCTTAATCCAAGTCATAGGCTTTCGCCTCGCCCTTCATTCGGGATAGTATGAAATAATATGGTTTTTGAAAATAATTTTGAAAGCAGTTTCACACTTTCTTAATCTAGGACATAAGCAGAGCGTCGCCTTTCATTCAGGATAGTATGAAAAAATAAAGGAAAGTAAAACTAAAAAAAGGCAATAAAGTACTCAGAATTGAATTTGAAAGTGTCTATTTTAGAAAGTCCGAAAAATTATTACAACTTTCTAAAAAGTTGAAAAGAAAGCTAAAATATTACAACTTACAGAACTTTTGAATACTTGAATGCTACAATCAGTTCCTTTTCAGAGAGCTTGAGAGTCCTAACAGTTCTTAAGGAAGCTGCTGGTGTTCCAATAAATCTACTCAGCCCTGCCCCTCAATTTATAGAAAAAATAAATGCTTCTAGAAAAGCACTTTTGGAAAAGTTGTCAGACAGCTTATGAAAAAGCTGCCAAACAGCTTTTGCAAAAGCTGAAAGTCAGCTTATGGGACAGCTGGCTATTGGACAACTTGACACGTGGTGACTTGGATAAGGATGGACCTGACTTGGCAGCTGAGTTGGCTGGCTGGATAAGAACTACATCTGCTGATGGAAAATCTTGGCAGCTGATGGATAAGCTTGGAAGCTGGCTGATTGAAAAGCTGCTGGTGGGCTACTGATGGAAAAGCTTGCGGGTTGGCGGGTTAACAGGTGGGCGGGTAGCAGGTTGAGCTGGTTGGTTGCGGCTTGCAGGTTGACGGGTAACAGGTTGAACTGGTCATGGCGGGTTACAGGCTGGCGGGTAACAGGTTGAGATGGCGGGTTGCGGCTTGCAGGTTGATGGGTAGCAGGTTGAACTGGTCCTGGCGGGTTGTAGGCTGGAGCGGGTTGCGATTAAATTGGCGCAAAAATATTTTGGACTTGAACCCAGAACCTATTGAAACTCAACAGAACTCCCACTCCACTAGGCCAATTGATCTTTGATGTTTGAAACCTGCATATAATATATTTATAATATATAAAATATAGATTTTATTATACTATAATTCTTACAATCTTATACTATTTTAAGATATAATTATATTATTTACAATATAATTAAAAATATTTTTTTAATAATATTTTACATTCGTAATAAAAATTTTTTAAAAGATAATATACATAATATTACTTATATAATAATACTTAAATATTAATAATACTATACTTAACATATTATATTATAATTTATAAGTACATTGTAATTAATTTATATACATTATATTAACTCTTTTTCTTTACATTATTATATTAAATGAATTATTATTATTATTTACATTATTATTATTGTAATTATATATAGATTATTAGATCATATACATATATTTTAAAAAAATAACATGACGGTTCAGCTCCGTTAAGGCCGTACAAACCGGTCAGACCGTGAACATTACCGAAATACATAATATATTATATTAAAGTGATGGTTAAAATTGACAAACAAACTAATTGAAGAATAAAACTAAAAACAAACTGTTTATTTTAGTTTTTACATGAAGTATTACAACCATAAATTAGAATTGATATTAAAACATAGACCAAAACATGTATAAATAATCACTCATCAGTCTGAAGTTATTTCGATGAGTATGTCTCTATCATTGGTTTCCATAAAGTCATCATCTCCTACTAATATCACCACAACCTGTGATGTTGGTGGGAGTGAGTACTGACGCTCAACTTAAGGCCTTTCCTTAATTAATAATCTGTACAGTTAAAGGTTTGGTTATTTTACAAGCTGTCTGAAAGTCTGTACGAAGGGGTTACCGCATCTAGTATGCTAGAGATCTTTTGAAGTGTTGGGATATGAAGTTCTGGACTCTTGAGCCACCTATTCTAAACATCATGTTCAGTGTCATAAATAAAGATTTGCAAGTAACGTGGGCGAGTAATGTTTTCTGGGAGGAGAGAGCTAATCTTGTGATATAATACACCGTGAAATCTAAAAGTGTAGATACCTTGATTAAATGTTGGCATATTTTCATTAAATTTTACTCCTATAGATGTGAAGGAGTATACATGGATTTAAGCACGTATATTCTGTCTAAAGTTGCGTGCTTCGGTTGTTTGTGCAGTGTAAAGTTCAAGTAGCTCAGGCGGTGTTAGATATTCAGTAAATCCACTAAACCTCCTTTGTAGCATAGAGTCGATGTCTTAGTGTGTAAAAGATTTGCATGACAATGTGAGCAAATAGTAGGGTAAGATAGTGTGACTATAGACACATTAAGTGCGGGGTAACAACTTCATGCTTTAAAAATAGTTGTCGTTCTTCGATTTGGGTTGTTTCCTGCATGTTAACATGGAGAATTTATTGCGCAATAATTATGATGAATTGGTTCAAAGGGTTAAATTGCACAAACATAAGGGAAACTACCAAGAAGACTGTAGACATCTCTACATCGACTTCCTTTGTAGTTATTCATTCTTGTAGACGTGCACTTCTTCGTTGAATTTGTGTTTGTATTTTTTCTTGATGATGCATCAAGTTCGGTTGTAATGAACCTAGCAGTTATGAAAAATGTGTAAGATTAAAGGTTTTGAAAACCTTGTTGAAGTATTTTTACTTTTTTTGATAGTCACTCCATATTAGAATTTAATTCCACGGGCGATTGTGGAAAGGCCTCTTGTACTAGGTTCTCCTCTCTCTAGTCATTGTGTACTGGTTAGCGCCCTTTGAGGGATTCCCACACCAACAAAATAGTGAGAGTTTTATGTTTGTTTAAATGTAATTCATAATGAAATTGAATATTTGTGCTTGGTTTGGGACCGTGTTAGACATGTAAGTGTATGCAGAGTAGATGGATGTTGAACATAAGGTGTTGTGGGATTACTTGTCAGCATGTTATTTGATTGTTGTTGTTCGGGAAGATTCTCTACTACAGCGGTTGTTTCCATGAGTCGTTAAAGTTATCGTGCTTCGCTTCTACGAGCATTTGTTGCATCACGTCGATCTTGTGATGATATACATTCGTGGCCTTCCTCTTGGGCGATATGTTCCTGGTGGCAAGCCGGTGGTGTTTGTTGCATGTAGAAGGCAAACTCGCGTACTCTTTCAGAACATGCTTGAAGCTGGGAAGTCGTTGGCATCTTGATTTGGTGGGCATGCAGTTGTGATTACAATCAACACAGATTAAACACAAAACATATAACAATCAAACACATCAACTATTTTTTGTGGTCAACCATATAAGAATAGACAGATTTTAAAAATCTAACATATAACAATTGTTATAAACACAGATTATAAATAATCAAACACATATCAATTGACAGATTATAATTACCCACATTTCAATCAAACATTTTCTGCAAATATAATTTTACTTGAAATTAACAAAAAAACTCTTGAGTTGAGGAAGAAATGTATTATCTTCACTTCATTTTTTCAACAATTTGTTGACCTTAATAGATATGCAACAATTTCGCTGCACCGAATGCAAATTTGCGTCTCCTGAGCATGTATAATAATTTTTCTAGTAGGTGAATATGTATTCCTCTCTTTCATAGAAGATCATATATATCTAGATTAATCAATAATATGTCACCACCAATAGTTATGGGTTTAGAATAAATTACAACAAACATAAAGTTCACGCGAGTATGAAGCACATTGAGATAAAATTAAGAAAGGCATACACCAAGAAATGAGTTGCATGATATCATATGAGAATCCTTATTTTGATGATGCCAATAGTGGGGTGATGATGCCAGATGCACTTTTTAGAGTAAGCTCATTGTTAATATTGAGGTAAATATATGAAGAAGCATATTATGGGTGAAACTTAATTGTTTAACTTCTACAAAATTGTTCAGGACCAAACATAAGAAAAAGTAGAGAAATACAAAGCCTAAAAAAAATTAATAGCAATTATGAAATTGTCACTAACCTGATTTAAATTGGAATGCAAATAGTCCTTGTGTACTAAGAACATATCTATCAGTATTTAGTAATAATGAATTATGTAATTATATCCAATTCAAGTTGTTATGCTTAGAATCAATCAAACCAAAACAAAACATATTCAACTTGTTTGTAATGAAAAATGTATCCAAAATTGAATAAGCAGTGAAATTTCATAACGTTTTTGAAGTATTACCAATAGGTTGTATTTAAAAACACTAACCCTTGAACCATCAAGAAATTTCAAAACCATGTTTGGGCAATAGCGAGTGGCATAAGCGCCGTCAAGCAGAGGCACTGTCGCTCAACTGCTCTTGCATGCGGCGGGCTATGGCCGACGGCAAGTGGGCTGCTATGCCCACACTCAATAAACGTGATAAAGATGAAAATTGATTCCAGTTAAAAAAATAACATTTAGCATTATTTTTCCAAGTAACCTAAACAAATATCTAAATTGTATGAGGAGCGATTTAAGCTATCGTGACATAATTATAGGGCAAAAGACAGAGAAATGTATAGCCAAGAAGGGGCTTTAGTAGATCTTTGTACATCATTTTTGATAGTTACTTTGACCAAGAAGAAAAACATTCATGAATTGTTTTAGGCTGCTGTGGATCCAATTTAAAGTTATTACACATATGCTTGAAATAAATAGTAAAATAGAAAAAATGAAAAACAAATTGATAATAGAGTTATGTTTTGGGGAGTGTTCTTAAAATCAAAATTGTATTAGGCAAACCCAATCATACCAGAAAAATAGAAATGTTAGTGAAGAACGAAATCTCAATCAATCCAAGATATGAATTCCGCAACACAATTAGATACTAGAAATATAAACCAAATCGAAAAGAAAAACTGAAAATTAATTTGATTTGTTTGGACAAAATTGCATTGAAATAGAAAAAAAGGGGTCAGATATTTCATTAGTTTTGATGAAATTTCATAAACCTACAGGAGTGTTCCTTATGTGGAAGGTCATGAGTATTCCTTATGTGGTGTAGAAATAGAAGAGAAGGTAGTAGATCTACCCGCTGGAGGTGTCTGAGGACGAAGTAGTTGCTATTTTTGAAATCTTGAGTGATTGTCCCTTAATAAAGAAGAGAGGGGAAGAAGCAAATGCAGTGTTATGTGTGTTTGAGTTAGATTTAGGTCTTTGAGTTAGATGTGAATAAGGAAGAAGAAATTCAGAGAAAAACTTGTGTAATATCTTCCTGTTATAGTTATCGTGTGGTGGAAAGAAGAAGGCGGGGTGGGATGGCGGTAGTTGGTTCCAGTGCACGACGGAGGCATGGTGCGATAATGGCGGGCGGTGTGGATTCCCAAGGCGATGACTGTGGGGGATAAGATGGGTGAGGATGCAGTTGTGCTATCTTGCTATTACAACTATCGTGTGGGAGAAAGAAGAAGGCGGGCGAGCCGGCAGTGTTTGGTTCCAGTGCGTGATAGAGGCTGGGTTGCGATGACTGCGGGCGGTGTGGATTCCAAAGGCGATGACTGCATGGGAGAAGATGGTGGAGCGTGCAGCAGTGCGGGAGGGAGGGGGCGATACATTTAGGGCATGGGACGGGCGGGTTTTAACCCTTTTTTTGGTGATAGATGGACGGCTGATGGACTTAAGATGAAGGGCTGAGATTGTTTATAAGTCTTAATTAGCTAGTCAAATAGCCTTTGTTGATAGTTCTTTTTAATATAGTATAGATATTTATATAATAAATATGAGATTGGGATAATATTGCCTTAAGAATAAAATGTGAACACGGGTAGAAAGTTTTGTTTTAAGGTGTGGATAGGAAGTAAGGATTTCAGATTAGAAGCATGTGTTGGGTCCATTGTTCCCAATGTCCCTAATTTGTGAGAAGTCAAACAGGTCAATATCACACATATCAACTGTATTTGATCTGTATTTGAGGTCATGAGTCCAGGTTAGTCCATATCACATTGATTGGATAAGTGGGTACAACAATTGGCTACTGGACATAGCAAAAAGACACTAAGTCCATTGGTATTGAGTGGATCAAGCTCACTCAATGCCAAAGGTATGGAATCAATATTTTCTAGATTGAAATTGTCCTAAGTCCGTGTGGAGTGAGTAGAGCTCTCTAAATGCCATATAACAAATAACGCTAAGTCTATCTTAGCCTAACTGGTAGATAGCCAATAATATGGCTAAGTACACAGACATTTGATAATACATTTTGTAGTTTAAACTACTAGGGAAAATACCAATTTTTTTATAGAAATCATGTTTTTTAAGTTCTATTTTGACCTCGTTTTGTATATATTTTAATACAACTAATGTTTTCTTCTCTTTTTGTAGGTTTTATAAAAATTCGTCAAACTCAAAAAAATTCGTCGACCTCAGCAAATTCGCCGACCTCGGCCAGTTCGTCGAGCTCATTTCGTAAAGCTTATTTTGTCGAGCTCAACCAGTTCGTCGAGCTCAACCAGTTCATCCAGCTCAACCTTCAGTTCTGCGGTGGACGAACATCCTCAGCATTCATCATGCTTCGCCTTCAGCCCCAGTTTGTCGAGCTCAGCTTGTTCATCGAGCTTAGATTTTAGTTATGTTATTAATGAACGTCCTCAGCATTCGTCAAGCTTTGCCTTCAGGCCTTGTTTGTCGAGCTCCACATTCGTCAAGCTCCGCCAATTTCGTCGGCCTCAGCTTTTTGTCGAGCTCAGTTCGTCAAACTCGCCTGTAGTCAAGAATTTGTCAACCTCACCTTCAGCAAATTTCTTCAACCTCACCATATCTCCTCAGAGTTCGTCGACCACTTTTTCTGCGTTCGACGAACGGTTATTTTTGTCAGAATTCATCGAGCTAAGCATTTTCGTCAAGCTCTTCCCCATTCTCAAATCGACGTTCGTCGAACTCATTTTCTCTGTTCGCCGAACGGTTCTCTCTGCCATTTCGTCGACCTTATCTTTCTGCGTTTTACGTTCGTCAACCTCCCCTCCACCTTCTCTTTTCTCATTTCACCGAGCTCTCCCTCCTCCTCCTATGATTTCGTCGAGCCTTCTCGCCTTCTTTTCGTCGAGCTTACCTGCTTCCGGAGGACAAGTCCAGCTTTTTAATAAAAGCCTGTTGTCGCCATTAATGCATGTCACTTGTACCAAAGCAATCATCATTTCCTGCTAGAACTCGTACCAAGGAAAACTCCTGTGCATGGCTTAAGGCATTTCCTACTCCTTAAAAATCTATAAATAGAGCCCCGACCCATGAGAAAAATATAGAGAAATTTTGGGAGAGGGTAAGTGCTGCCATTTTCATTTCTCCCTTTGTGTTCTTCCTCTCTCCTGTTTTTATTTCTATTTTTCTATTTAGTTTCAGTTTCAGTTTTCTAGAATAGTTTAGTTTAATTTCAGTGTCAGTACTAACAAGTTTTTTATTTTTCCTGCAGCGTAATATTCCTGTATTCCAAGTGTAGCTCTATGTTTGAATTTAATATAAAGCTTGTTTATTTTTCTGGTCTCTATTTTTGTTTTCATGCAGTCCTACTCATCTCTCCTCCTCCAATTCACCATGAGTAACTGATCCTCCTTGTACTCGTTCTTGATGATTCGAGGTTCGAGTTGATTAAGTTATGATGCTCTAGTTTGCTTTTTCTTTGTAATGTTTAGACCTTGAAAACTCTGGATTAATCGTTTTTCGATATATATCATCGATGTATATTTTCCATCTTTGTTTCTACTCTTATCTAGCCGAGCGGCTCATAGTTTTGAGTGAACACTCAAGAGTAAAGAGAGTTACACGCATCCCTCGAGAGAGGCAGACGTTAAATCTCCCGGATTTGAGTGAAATCAATAGCGGGCTTCACAGCATAAAGCGAGCTTTAGGACTCCGATTTGGAAGAGAGTTCGGTCGGACCTTCCTAAACTCAGGTGGGCACGACTTCGAGAGAAGCGTCTTCATGCTTTAGGAACCTCCACGGTCAAGGTACTTTGCCTTATTATGTTATAGTTTATTATCTCATTTTTGATCAACTTAGGCCGAAGTGATTCACGATCGAGTGCATTTCATTATCATTGTCTCAACCCCTCGTTGTAATCTTTTTTAGTAGATCTTTATTTAGCTGAAAGTAGTTCTCTTTTAGCGCAATATTTTCTTTCTTAATCACAATTTGTTTCCTTTTAACAAACCCTAAAACAATCATTCGATAAGATAATAGTCTTAGTGTGTGTAAGATTACTAAACGGTTCCTGGATTTTAATACGACACTTGTGTCCCCTTACTATAATTCGATTTTTATACCTTGTAACCCCCCTATCCGTCACATAACATATAACAGTAGGTCCGGCCGGGGCCCGACGCCATATACCACAGACACACCGATGGGTTACTAAATGAACCATTAAACCAATAAAATACGTCCTACTCAGAGTACATTATAGCGGAAGCAATTAAAAGTTTCAAAGAGAAGAACCCAAGACAAAAACATGAATGTCCACTAAAAACCCAAATAGGAATGAGCGTACAATTACACAAAGTACTTGGCCTAATGGCCTTACAAGGGTTTACTTAAATAAACAGTGTTATCCAAACATCGGCACGCAGGCTGGACACACATGAATATAACAAGTAAACATTTGCATGGCCTTCGAGGGCCGGCGCAGCAACCAGAGCTTTAGCCTGCTACTTGCCGCCAGGCTCCGCTGCACCTGCAAGCAACAATCCACCGCAACGGTGGCAATCAAAAGAATGGTCAGCTAAATTTGAGCAAATTATAACAACCCCACCTCTTTCTTGGGGTGGCAGTGCTCCTTCCCTGGATTGCATTAGTAAAATAAAAAAATTAAAGTGAAAGTACAACATTTGCACAATACACCACAAATGCAGGCCCGCACAGCCACACAACCCATGCTCTCAGGTCACTTACTCGGTGAACCCGGTAAAAATCCGTGGTCTCACCACCGCCTCTAGGACGACAAATCTCGTGAGCATTATAGTCATTCCAGCCTAAGCCTAAGACCCTCCATCTATGCCAATGGTAAGTACCATGTACCTTAGGTCTCTTTAACCGAACCATATAGAGCGGGTACGGTTCCGCCTAAACCGTTGCTCACACTGCAACGTCAATTTAAGTCATATGCGCGGGTCAAGCTTCCCCGAGTCCCAAACCGATCACACAAAAATTACATAACCCAGTTATGTGCAAGTTGTTTCCTAGGCCACCAAGATGGCAGAATCACGCTTCTGGCCAGTTTTCCGAGCGCACCTTGGAGTTTGTCCCCAAGGCTCCCTGATGCAATCTACTGCATAAAAAACCCGAAAACAACCATCGGCACAGAGTCTTCTCTGACCATTCATGCATAATGAAACATCACCGATCCAGACCAACTTTTCTGGGTAGGCTTCACACACCATGCCTATATCTGTACTTCGATTCAGGACTCTACATGCAAAACAAAGGGGACTATTCATATCTACCCGAAGGAACACCTCACACTCACCGCATACTCGCAAGAGAGGGCTTCCTATGCAAAAAGGAAAAAGGACTTGACATGTCTCAGAAGATAATCGTTACCCTAGCATTTTTCTTCGGTGCCATGAAGATCTAGTCAGATGGAAAGCACCGTATCGGCCTCGCCTTCACAGATCCGGACATGGATCGAGAAACGGAGCTCCGTAGCTCCACCGGCAGCCAGAGTTGACCTTCTCCTTCTTCTTTGTTGTCCCTTCTCTCTAAACCTTAGAAAGAGAATGCTCCAAGTGAAATGAGGGTTTGAAAACCCTATTCCCGGCCTGAAACCTAGCCACAACTAGCATGGGCCCTTGGATCCCTTAAAGTCAATTTATTAGGAAGAACGCGACTTGTGACACGCCTTTATCCAAGGCCGTGTTCCAAACTCGCCGTAACCCAGAAAATACAGAAAAGGACATGGCCTATGACACGGCTTGTGACACGCCCATGTCACCCATGGACACGCCCATTTCATGGTTTGTGTGCCTCAAATTTTGTTGAAACCGTTGTGTCACAAACAGAACACGAGCTTAGACACGCCCATGTCAATCTTGACATGCCTGTGTCAATCAGTACACGCCCGTGTTCTGGGGTGTGTTCCTCAATCGACACAGGACCAAAACCTCCCGAAGAGGACATGGCCATAAGACACGCCCGTGTCACAAGCCGTGTACCAGACACGCCTTGGGTCACGCTCGTGTCCCAGACAATGTAACTCTCTCCATGTAGCCCGACAAACAGCCCGAGTAGGACATGACCCTGAACATGCCTATGTCTCAGGCCGTGTTCTCAACCTTCTACGATCATCGACTACATCTCGTCGACCATACGGGAAATCATGCAACCCGAGTATGACACGTCCCCGGGACTTGCCCGTGTCCCCGGGACACGCCCGTGTCCCCGGGACACGCCCGTGTCCCCGGGACACGCCCGTGTCCGCGGGACACGCCCGTGTCCGCGGGACACGCCCGTGTCCGCGGGACACGCCCGTGTCCGCGGGACACGCCCGTGTCCGCGGGACACGCCCGTGTCCGCGGGACACGCCCGTGTCCCCGGGACACGCCCGTGTCCCCGGGACACGCCCGTGTCCCCGGGACACGCCCGTGTCCCCGGGACACGCAGTGCCAACGGGACACGTCTGTGTCCCAGGCCGTGTGACCCTTACCAGGGCCCAAACTTGGCTCCAAACGCTTCCCGTTCCTCTTTTGAGTCTCGGGGCATTACAATTCTCCCCCCTTAAATGAATTTCGTCCTGAAATTACAGAAAGGAAAAGAAATTAATCAAACTTAAATGCTATCTGAGAAGAAGAGCTCGGGATACTCTTCGAGCATTGTCTGCTCTCGCTCCCATGAAAGCTCCTCACGACTGCAGTTGTCCCATCAAACTTTGACCATCCTGATGTCTTTGTTACGCAGTCACTTGACTTCCGAGTCCTCAATGCGCATAGGCTTGACCTTCGTCGGCAACCCAACATCAACTGGTACTTGATCGACTGCAATCACTTGCGAAGGCTCTTGCACCGCCTTCTACAACAACGATATGTGGAATACGTCATGTAGACCACTCAATTACACTGATAGCTTTAGACGATAAGCTGCTTCACCAATTTGCTCCAGGATCGAAAACAGTCCAGGTACCTCGTGCTCAGCTTCTTCAAACGTCGTACCCATGAGACACCCTTGAACAGCTTAATCTTTAAATACACCCAGTCGTCAACAGCGAACTCAACATTCTTATTCTTGCCATTATAGTATTTAGCCTATCTGTCCTTAGCAATCAACAATAGTTCTCGAATAGTTTGTACCAACGATGTTGCATCTTCCACATCTTGCAATTTTTACATCTTTGACTCACCTGTTTCCAACCATGACAATGGCATGCGACATTTCCTACCATTAAGGGGCTTGAAGGACGCCATTTGAATGCTCGCTTGGTTGCTATTGTTATAAGCAAATTCAACCAAGTATAGGTGATCTTCCCACTACTTCCCGAAATCCAAGACAAACATGCAAAGCATGTCTTTCATCATTCTGTTGACTCTCTCGGTCTGACCATCTGTGTGCGGATGAAAGGTCGTACTGAAACTCAGCTTGGTTCCCAACATTTTTTGTACCAACCTCCAGTCATTGGACGTGAACCGCCCATATCGGTCACTCATGATGATGTGGGGCACACCGTCTATTCGAGTAATGTTATCCACAAAGAGTTTTGCAAGTTTATCCACCGAATAATCCTTCCTATTCGGAATGAAGTGCGACACTTTCATCAATCGATCTACGATCACCCAGATGGCATCGTTTCCCTTCTGCCACCGTGGCAACCCATCCACAAAGTCCATTGAAATATCGTCGAACTTCCACTCCGGGATAGGCAAGGACTTCAAGAAACCTCCGTGCGTCTGGCACTCCACCTTCACCAAGACGCACGTCTGACACCTCCCCACATAAATTGTCATGTATTTCTTTATTCCTGGCCACAAGAACAACTTCATAATATCATGATACATTTTCGTGCTCCCCGGGTGAATCGAGTACTTGGTATGATGAGCCTTGTACATCATTTCCTCCCGCAGTTTCCCTATATTTAGGATGCACATACGACTATCCTTCCATAACAGTCCATCAACAACATCAAATTGGGAATTTGACCCATCCAACACCTCATCCATGATTTGCTTCATGTTGCTATCCAAATCCAAAGCCTGCCGAATCTGATCAGCCAGGTCATATTGAACCTCTATACAGTTTAATTACGCTTCGACACTAGTCTACTTGTCAACACAAGATATCTCTAGTGGCTCCAACTCCATAATCAAACGCTCTTCATGAACTGACAACCAGTTGGCCCATGCATGGGCCCTGCGACTCAATGCGTCTGCAACTGCATTGCCTTTCCCAGGAACATAATGAATCTTGAATGTGTACTCCCCCAGGAACTCCATCCATCTTCGCTGTCGTATATTTAGATCTTTTTGATCCAATAAGTACTTCAGACTCTTGTGGTCGGTATAGATAGTGACCTTTACACCTTACAAGTAATTCCTCGATAGCTTAAGAGAAAATATCACGGCCGCTAACTACAAGTCATGGATTGGATAATTTCTCTCATGCACCTTCAGCTGGTGCGAGCCATAAGCTATCACTCTCCCATGTTGTAGTAGGACACAGCCCAAACCACTACCTGAAGCATCACTATAGATCTTAAAACCTTCGGTTCCAACCGATAAACGTAGAATAGGCATCATGGTCAGCCGACTCTTAAGTTCTTCGAAAGCTTACGCACACTCCGGCGACCACACAAACTTTTGATCTTTCCTCGTCAAAGTTGTGAGGGGAAATGCTATCCGCGAGAAGTTCTCTACGAAGCGCCTGTAGTAGCCGGCAAGTCCAAGAAAACTCCGGACTTCTGCTACTGAACACAATACAGGCCACTCCCATATCACAAATATCTTCGCTGGATCCACTACAATCCCTTCTCCACTGACTATATGACCAAGGAATGCTACCGAGGACAGCCAAAACTCGCCTTTGGAGAACTTGGCATACAGTTGGTTCCTCCTCAGCATCTCCAACACCAAATGCAGATGCTTGAAGTGATCCTCTTCGCACTGCGAGTACATCCAATATATCGTCGATAAAGACTATCACAAAGTGGTTTAGGTACTCTCTGAATGCTCTATTAATCAGATCCATGAACACGGATGGCGCATTAGTCAACCCAAACGGTATGACATTAAACTCGTAATGCCCATACCTCGTGCTTAAAGCTGTCTTGGGGATATCACTTTCTCTTATTCTCAATTTATACTACCCGGACTTAAGATCAAATTTCGAGTACACCGATGACCCAACTAAATGATTGAATAGATCATCAATCCTTAAGATCAGGTACTTGTTCTTCTCCATTAACTTGTTCAGCTCTCGATAATCATTATAGAGTCGCAATCTTCCGTCCTTCTTCTTAACAAAAAGGACCGGTGCGCTCCAAGTCGACGAACTTGGACGCACAAAACCCTGTTCCAACAACTCTTCAAGTTGAACCTTCAGTTCTGCCATCTCCTTAGGCGCTAACCTATATAGAGAGCATGACACAGGTTTGGCACCTTGTAACACCCCTATCCGTCGCATAGCATATAGCAGTAGGTCCGGCCGGGGCCAGACGCCATATACTACGGACAGACCGGTTGGTTACGCATTGAAACCATACAACCAATCACAAACGTCCTACACAGAGTCATTTTAGCAGAAGCAATTTCTTAAGTTGCACAAATAAAAGAGCCCTGCCAAGCACGAATGTCCACTACTTAGATAAAATAGGAATGATTAATACAAAAGTACTGGCCTTATGGCCTTACAATAGTTCCCTCATACAAGAGTGTCTTTCATACTTCAGCTCGCAGGCCGGCCATACATGAGATAAACGGAAAACATAAAAAGGGTAGGCCTTCGAGGGCCAGCACCGCAACATGGGCTTTAACCCGCTATTTCCCGCTCGGCTCCGCAGCACCTGCAAGCCACAATCCACCGTCCGGTGGTAAACAAAAGCAACGGTCAGCTATGCTGACCAAATTATAACGATCCCGCCCCCGTAATCGGGGCGGCGATGCTCTTTCCCTGCTCATTATTAGTATAACATCAATATAGTGTAAACACACTTCAACACAGGCGTAGGCTCGCACGGCCACACACCTCGTGCACACAGGGCACATTCACTGCAAACCGGCCAACGTCACGTCATTTCATGCCATAGACATTCCCGTTCCACCATCGCCCCTTAGACGGCCAACCATATGTGCATTTTGTCTTCTTGGCCTTGGTCACGACAATTTAAGCCAAAGACCGCCGAAGACCCTCATCCATGCCAACTGTTCCACCGAACGACATATATCGGGTACGGTTCCGCCTGACCTGTGCTCATATCGCAACGGCAATTTAAGCCATATGCGCCGGTCAAGACTCACCGAGTCTCATTTCCACCACAATAATCACATAACCCGGTTATATTCATGTTGGCTCCCCGGCCACCATGTTGGCAAAACCCGCTTTTGCCCAGTTTTCCGGGTGCGCCTTGGAGTTAATCTCCAAGGCTCCCTGCTGCAATCTACCACGTAGAAAACCCGAAAAACGCCAAAACACCCGGAGTTTTCCCCGGTTCATTTGCAATGCAACATCACCGATCTGGCTCTACTTGTCCGGATAGGCATCACACACAATGCCTAGGCCCTTTTTTACATACGGGCTCTATACAAGGGGGACTTTACATATCTACCCCAAGGAACGCTCCAACTCTTCGCTCACTCGTGAGAGAGGGCTTCCTATGCAAAGGGAAAAGGGCTTCATATGCCCAAGGATGAGAAATCGTTACCCTTGAATTCTTCCGCGACGCCATGAAAATCTACGTGAATGAAAAGCACCGAATCTCCTTACCTCCGCGGATCCGAAGACGGCTCGCGATTTGGAGCTCCGAAGCCCCACCGGTGACCGGATCTAGCTTCTCCTTCTACCTCCAAGCTATCTCCTCTCTCTAACTTTAGAAAGAGAGTCAACCAAGGGAAATGAGGGATTCTAAACCCTATTCCCGGACTTAAGCCCCTCAGGACCAATCCCAGCCGTCAGATCCCAAGACAAGAAAACAGACGACCACGATTAGTGTAAGATCTGCCTTTTCCCCTTTTCGAAGGCATCCCGGATCTTATGCACAGAACCGCCGCCTTACGGTGACACTAACTCCTGAGTTAGCCGACACCGTAAGACGCCGATTCTGCCGGCTATTACGATCATTTTTCACTAGAGATGCGGAAGTAAAAGTGTATAAACAATCTAATACACATGTCCACAGAAATCACAGAGCATATCATATATATGGAAATGAAAGTGCTACTATAGTCCATAATGAGTACAAAAGAGAAAGTAGGGCTTATGCCCTTATACATCAATAGAAATCAGACTCTCTCTCACAAAATAGAAAGCTATAAACTACGCTATCTACTACATCTCCTCCCACCTGAGGTCGTGCGGTAGTAGTGTCTGGTGGTGGTGGTAGCTGCTCCTCATGCCCTGCCTCCTCGTCCCGCTGGACGTGCTGGTCCACCTCCTCGAACTCCTAAAAAGGGGGAGTCAACGTATGTTAGTCAAAAAGACTAAGTCGTATCCTCAACACCTCCTCCTGTCGCTCTTAGGCACCGGGCGGAAGGAGGATGCGGAGGACAACAAGGGGTAGCAAAGTGGAAGCAGGTGACATTTCTATCTAGCAGGAGTAAGTAAAATCTAGCAGTTTTATATATAATCTAACAGTTCTATATAAAGTGCAAGTAAGTAAAGACAGTGCAGAAAGAAAAGGACTGCAGTAAGAAGATAGAACTGGAAGTAAATGCAGTACAGAAAGGAAAGTACGCTACTGCTACTCCTACTCCTATCAATATCACAGAAGTACCCCAACTTATATGAACGCCCATACGAACTTATAAGTTAGGGTTTCCAAAAGTAACTTATCATATAAACCGCCCATACAATTTATATGATAAGGATCTATGAAGCGTATGTCCTAATGAATGAATGTATGTTATGATGAGTATGTTAAACATGCAAGTACAACACACACACACGACTCCGTGATCACATACCTTTAGTTCCCTCTTTTTGAGAGCTTGCATCACTCTCGGGTACTACCGTTGTGGCTACGGCAACAGTGGAGCGGGCTCTCCACTTCTAGGTGGGTATAAGCACTACCAGACCTAGACCCCTCTCATACGCCTCTGTACACGTCCTAGGTGCACTCTAGAGTTTTGCGTACGTATTTTGCTGACTACCCGTCAGTCTTGTAGGTCGAGTGTACGTCTTCGGGGATTCCGCAGTATTATATATTTAGCATACTGGCCCCTCCACCCGTACGCCTCGCCCGAGTCATCGTACTGCCATCGGTGCATCGACTGGCCAGTCCCGCGTGACTCGCCACTAATTTTATGCACATGCAAGGTATTAATCTGAGCTTCCTGCTCGTACTGATATTGATAACACATTCCCTCCAATCCAATTTGGGTGAGCAAGTGCTTATATCCCTCTAACCTTATAAAACAGGTGAGCAAGCCACTCTTAACCCTCCAACCCGATTGGGATGAGCTCATCACTTGTATCCCTCCAACCTTATGAAATAGGTGAGCAAGTAATCCGTATGAAGTTTCCAACCTTATTAAACCGGTGAACCTATCGCGTAGAACTCCAGGCCTATTAGACTACTCTTGTCTAAAGTTTATTACACATAAACGTTTAGGGTGAATCCCAGGACTGCCCAAGGTATGCCCAATGAAGGTGTCTCGAAGGCTCTAGGAACTATGATGGGATGACAAGCCCAAAGTTCCCTTTCGCAAGGATAATTACTTTTAGTTTGTGTTTACCCGTTACCCACGATTCTCCTTTAGTATTACTCCTTAGTGGCCTAATGACTTATGGTGTTAATCGGAAGTCGAGGGTTTCCCGTCGGACTCCGTTATGCCTATTGTAAAGAGATTTGCACTCTATCCCTCGTTACTATACTTATGACGCTATCAACACCACCCGGGTTTATTCCCAATTTCCACATCTATCCCATTCTATTCTATCTCCCGGTGGTCCTAGTAGGGTAAACCTACTTATGCCAAATGTAGCCCCAGACCTAATACCACCCTACCATATTCAATTACACTACCATCCCCATCGTTCTGTTCATTAATCTAGGGTGGTATTCTCTAGATAAGTATTTACGTACGACACATCTATCGAGACTGAGCGACTAGGGTAAGATGACCTAACTAATGATCAATTGAATGAACTTCCAAATGCGTTGTATTGTGTTTAATCTCATGAGATTATTATAGATATGATACATCGATTTATTCATTATTTTATCTCCACCAGAATCATTCAATTATTGTTAAGGGTAAAATTGTCATTTTCCCGTATAGGTCAATTGGATGAACTTCCAAATGCGTTGTATTGTGTTTAATCACATGAGATTATTATAGATATGATACATCGATTTATTCATTACTTTATCTCCACCAGAATCATTCAATTATTGTTAAGGGTAAAATTGTCATTTTCCCGTATACTTATGAATTAAATCATCAATTTATCAAGTCGAATCTCAAGGGCTCGAATATGTCTCCCATGAGTTTAAATAATATCATTAGGGTTTTGTAAATCTTCTAGACCCTAGTTTGATTCATTTTAGAAAATTCTTAAGTGTTCACCAAATTCTCAAAAATTGTCGAATTCACTAAGTGTGGGATTTTTGCTCCCCAAAAATCCCAACTAAATTAGGGTTTGAAATTATACCCTACTGGTCTACTAATCAGGGGGTGTGCATTCTAAATGCACCCCTTTAGGCAAATATCATAAACAGGTTTTATATTTGCTATTTGCACTCCTAGCCTAAGTAGTTTAATTCTTGCATGTGGGCCTTTCCCAACATGACTTGTTCCGATTTCAGATAAATTTCTACCACTGGTCTATATGGTCCCTAAGGGCCAGCCACCAAAATTTGGGGCCATTTGGAGTTAGCAATCTCCAAGAATCACCTAGTTAAGCCCTAGGGGTATTTTGGTAATTTTCCCATATTTTATTTTCCAATCAAGCCCATTTTTGGGCAGGGCCTAAATATGCCCTAATTATACCTCTGACCAAAATCTCAGGTCAAGGGGGTTTCTGGTTTGGCTTGGGCAGCCATTTGAAATTCTGCAAAATTGCTATTTGCAGCCCAAGCTAAATATTATTTCTCAAACATGCAAGTGAGATTCCTCAACATGCAGTGCATCAATTTAGCCCAAATTTTAACCATGGGTCTAATATACCCATGAGAGGGTGCCATCAAAATTTGGGGCCATTTGGAGTTAGGAAACTCCAAAAATCACATTTATTTACTTTTGGGTATTTTTCTAAAAACTATAGCGAAATGTTCCCCAAAAATTCTGATTTTTGGGGAGGGCCTAGATAAACATAAATTAGTAACCTAGCCCAAATTTCAGCCCATTTGGACCAAGGGTTTGGGCTGAGGAATTAATTTAATTTCTGACCTACCCTAGGAGTAGTCCTAGTAAAATGGACCTACAGGGCAGAATACTTAACCAAATTTGATGAGTAACATGTCAAATCAAAGTTAACACAGAGATCTACAATATTCATGTTGGGCAAAAATTCCTCAGGTGGCTATAAGGGCCTTAATATCAACATGCAACGTGACTGCCAAAATGTCACAAATTAATTCACTATTCATTAAATGAAATAGTAACAGATTTATTAATACTAACTTAAATGCATGATCAGCCTGCCCGAATTTTAAAGAAGATCGGACGGTGCCTGTATTTCTTCTCCATGCAACATGCATGGCCAAAACCCGTGCTGGGTGATTTTGCGGGGCCGTTCCCGGCCATTGCCGGCGGCGGGACCTCTGGCCAAGTTCTTCCCCGGCCTCACGGTGGTCGGGGCTTGAGCTGGCCGGCGACTGGGCGGCGTAGAGCGGCGGACGGCGGCGGCGCAACCGAGCCGAAATAACTCCAGGCCGCCATTTTTTCCAGAATTTCAAGCTTTTGATTTCCTAACGTCGAGCTCGTTTGAGCTCGACCTCTAGCCTAGTTGATCTAGGAAACTAGTACGCTTGGAGGGGAAGGGATACGGACCATTGGCGGCGGTTGTGGTTGAGGGTGGCGGCAGTTTACCATAGCATGCAAACTCCGGCGAAATCCTCTTTGGTTGGCCATGGCAGCAGTGGTTTCTTGCTCTCTCTGGGGTGGAATGAGTGGGAATGAGGGTGTGAGCTCGGTTTTGGGCTGAGATAAGAGAGGGGGGGGGGGGATTTCACCTAGGCTTGGGCGATTTCACCAAGGTAGGCGATTTCACCAATGTGGTGGGGCTCGGGTTGGCTGGTTGAGCTGGCTGGTGGTTTAGGAGTGGGCCCTACTGCACTTGCTGGGTCAGTTAACCCCTAATGGGTCGGTTTCTAAGGTGGAGTTGGATTTGGTGAGTGGAGAGGTGGGGGAATTGGCTCACACACATGGAATTAGGCTAGATAGGCTCGGGTTTGGGCTTGGGCTTGACCCAAGGCTGCATGGTGGGTCCCCTCTCCTCCTAATACTCCTACATGGTCAGCCAACCCTTTGTGGGTTGGTGGGGTGAGCCCAAGTTGCCCAAAATGACTCCTTAGCATTTTCTCTCTCCTATTCCTCCTCTTTTCTCTCTCCTAGGTAATTTCCAAAATTACCATTGCATGCCCCTATTTTTCTCTTCCATAGGGGGTATAGGGTCACTTTAGACCCACCTAGTGATTCTGGGTTGGTTTGGGTGGACCCAACCTAGTGAAATGGGCTAGGGCACCATTTTCACTATTTAGGTCAACATGTTGACTTGACCCAACATGGGTCAACTAGTTGACCCCATGGCCTACCCTAGGGTCCACTTAGATTGTATTTAGGGTTAGGGCAATGTGGTGGGTTCATGGTGTGGCTAGGGTTTGTATTTAGCCTAGTTTGACCTAGGTTGACTTGGGCCCCATAGTGGGCCCCACATGGTCTAAATCCTCCTCCTAGGGTCAAACCTAGCTAAACCCTAGCATCCACCACATGTCTAACCCAAATCTAAGTCATTTGAAATTTGGGATGTTACAAACCCTATAAACAAAAAAAATAATTTCGTCCCAGAAATTTAAGTTCGGGCTACGGGGTTTCTACGACAAGCTTATAAAAGATTCGAAACGTAACTAAAAGGAAAATATAAAACTAAGTTGTACCTGAGGAGAATAGCTCCGGGTGTCGCTCCATCATGAGATCCCTCGGCTCCCAGGTGTGCTCCTCCCGTCCGTGGTTGGACCACAACACCTTCACGAGAGGGACCTTCTTTTTCCGCAACACTCGGACGGCGGTATCGTCGATCCGGACCGGCTCTAAACGAACTGATCGATCTGATGCTACTGGTCCATCGGTAGTAGAAATATGCTGCTCAGGGCGAAGGAGTGCTCGTCGTAGGGAGGAGACGTGAAAGACGTCGTGCAGAGTTCCCAACTCTATCGGTAGCTGCAGTCGGTAAGCCAAGGGGCCGATCCGCTCCAGGATCAAGTAAGGCCCCATATATCTCGGACTGAGCTTCTTGTGCCTCCGCACCCGGGAAACACCGTGCACTGGACGTATCTTCAAGAAAACCCTGTCTCCCACCTGGAACTCCACCTTACGATGCCGCGCATCGTAATACTTCGCCTGTCTGCTCTGGGCCTCCAACATCCGATCTCTGACCAGACGTATCTGAGCCTCCGTATCCTCGACATACTCTGAACCGTGAGCTCGTGTATCCTCATCTTGTACCCATGATAGAGGTGTCTGACACCTCCTCCCTTATAGTGCCTCGTAAGGAGCCATCCCAATGCTCGCCTGGTGACTGTTGTTATAAGAAAACTCAATCAAGGGCAACAGTCGCTCCCAGGGCTTCCCCGTATCCAAAATACAAAGACGCAGCAGATCCTCCATAGTCCTGTTGGTCCGCTCTGTCTGACCGTCGGTCTGTGGATGGAAGGCAGTGCTGAAAGAGAGCTGCGAACCTAAGTAAGCATGCACTGCCCTCCACTCCCTAGAAGTGAATCGACCGTCACGTTCCGAGACAATCGTCCTGGGGACGCCGTGGTATCTAACGAACTGCTCCACAAATAACCTCACCAATACAGCAACTGGGGCGTCCTTCCGGATCGGTATGAATCTGGCTACCTTGGTCAGTCTATCGACGATGACCCAAATGGAATCGTGCCCAGAGTGGGAGTGAGGCAACCCATGCACAAAATCCATAGCAATATCCTCGAACTTCCACTCTGGCACCAGTAGTGGCTGTAATAACCCTCCTGGGCTCTTGCATTCAGCTTTCACTAGCTGACATGCCTCGCAGTGCGTAACATAATGTATGATCTCCCTCTTCATCCCGGGCCAGTACATGCTCTTCCGTAAATTAGCCGACATCTTGGTGATACCGGGGTGCACTGAGTACTGTGTGTGGTGCGACTCCCTGAGTATATCCTCCCGGATACCACCTCCTACGGGTATATATATACGGCCACGGAAATGAACGAGGTTGTCGTGTAGCATGTAATCCTCTGCCTTGCCCTCAGCTAGGGCTCCGAATATCGGCTCTAAATCTGCATCCTGCCTCTGATGCGCCCAGATGCGCTCCCGAATGTCACAATCACTAATCAGGGAGTTCAGATACTCCCGGTACAGCTCTGGCTCAGTCTCTGACACCACAGTAATGTGCATGCCCTCCACCATCTGAGCCAACGACATAGCTCCCACCCGAGGTTCCAGACCAGTAGTGCCGGCTCTCCTGCTCAAGGCATCCGCCACAGTGTTTGCCTTTCCCGGGTGGTAATGGATCTTGTACTGATAGTCACATAGGAATTCTAGCCATCTCCTCTGGCGTAGATTCAGATCCTTCTGAGTGTCGATGTATTTGAGATTCTTGTGATCGGAGAAAATATCACAATGGATCCCATATAGATAGTGTCTCCATATCTTCAATGCGAATACCACTGCCCCGAGTTCTAGGTCATGAACTGGGTAGTTGTGCTCGTGCTTCTTCAACTGTCTCGAAGCGTATGCTATCACATGACCGTGCTGCATTAGGACAGCACCCATCCCCTGGTATGATGCGTCAGTGTAAATCTGGAATCCTTCCTTCCCAGCTGGAAGTGCAAGGATAGGGGATGAGGTGAGCCTGCTCTTCAATTCCTGGAACGCTGCCTCGCACTTTTCAGACCAATGAAATCCTGCCTCTTTCTTCGTCAAGGATGTGAGGGGGAGAGCTATCCTGGAAAACCCCTCCACAAACTTGCGGTAGTAGCCTGCTAGTCCCAAGAAGCTGCGTATCTCCATGGCCGATTTCGGCTGCGGCCAATCTCTAACTGCCTCAATCTTAGCTGGATCCACGGCTAGTCCAGCCCCACTGATGGTGTGTCCCAAGAATGTTACCTCCTTAAGCCAGAACTGGCACTTAGAGAACTTAGCATACATGCTATGCTCCCTCAGCTTTCCCAAAACTAACGATAGATGCTGCGTATGTTCCTCCTTGGTCTTGGAGTAGACCAAAATGTCGTCGATGAAGACTATGACGAACTGATCCAAGTAAGGCTCGAATACACGGTTCATCAGACTCATGAATGCTGAGGGCGCATTCGTGAGCCCGAAGGGCTTCACTGTGAACTCAAACAAGCCATACCGAGAACTGAACGCCGTCTTTGGTATGTCCTCCTCTTGGATCCGTAGCTGATAGTATCCAGATCTCAAGTCCAGCTTCGAAAACCAGAATGCTCCCTGAAGCTGATCGAACAGCTCATCAATCCGTGGCAGTGGGTAAGTGTTCTGGACCGTAAGCCGGTTCAACTCCCGGTAATTAATGCACAACCGGAGCGAACCGTCTTTCTTCTTCACGAATAAAACTGGTGCTCCCCAGGGTAATGAACTAGGCCGGACAAATCCGGACTCCACTAGCTCCTATAACTGCGTCCTGAACTCTGCCAGCTCCCTTGCAGCTATCTGGTACGGTGCCCGGGATACGGGCTTGGCATCCGGTATCAACTGGATACGGAAGTCGGTGTCTCTGGCTGGCGGTAGTCCGGGCAATTTCTCCGGGAATACGTCAGAGAAATCCCGAACCACGGGTATATCGGAAATGGCCGTCTCCGCCATTATCATCTCGAAGCATACAAGATACACCTCCTCGCCCTGCTCGTAGGCTTTGACAGCCTGTACGGAAGATAATGAAAGAGATGGGATAGGTCGGATACCTTCGATGGTGACGTAGGAGTCGCCATGCCTGAGGGTGATTCTCTTGGACAGATAGTCTATTTGGGCGTAGTTCCAATGTAACCACACCATGCCCAGAATAATGTCGAAGTCCTGCAGCATCAGGATCGTCCCCGGTATCTGGAATATCTTGCCAGCGATCTCGCCCTCCAGGTTGCAATGCTCCGTAGTCACTATCTCCGAGCCGTCGGGCAGATGCACCCTTCTCTCCGCGCCCGTGAATCTTTCCACGCCATCTAGCCCTTCGATGAAGGCTTCTGATATGAACGAGTGTGTAGCACCCGTGTCGTATAAGGTATGGGCGGGTTTGCCATTGACGATGACTATGCCTGAGGTTTTGATTATTTTAACGAGTGTTATTCTACGAGGCTTAAAGAGCTTATGATGATCAAGTAATTTGAAGGAAATAAAACTTTTAAGGTTTTAAATTACCTGTAATGACCTCCTCTGGGTTTCTTGGAACGGCAAGATCCAAGGCGTACATCTGATCGCGACCCCTGCCTCGGCCATGATGTCCTCGTCCTCGGCCTCGGCCTCGTCCGCGACCTCGGCCCTGGTATGCTGGAGGGGCCACTGGAGGGGGTGGAGGAGGAGGAGGAAGCTGACGGAACTGCTGCGGACAATCAGCTCTATAGTGCCCCGGCTGGTGGCACCCAAAACAGACCACTTGTCTCTGACCTTGATCTTCCTGCCCGATCGGTCCATGAATCTGAAGAGGTGGAGGAGCATATACTGGAGGAGGCCTCTGCTCCTGCCTGTAGTTCTCCTATCTGTAATTCTCTTGCCTGTAGTTCTCCTGCCGGTAGTTGGGACGACGACGTCCCCCACCCCGTTTGAACCCAATGACCTTGCCCCTCTGGGGGCCTCTACTACTCTCTTCGTGCCATGGCCCATCAAGTGGCCTCTTCCCTCTACTCTGTGTCATAAGCTGGTCCGCCTCGTGCTTCTTTGCCATCTCGATGATCTCTGTCGATGATCCATGAGAAATAAATAGCAGTGCCTGCCGCACTGAATCCTTAAGTCCTCGGTAGAACTTCTTTGCATACCTCCGGTCCTCTAGATCATGAATGCCTGCAAATCTGGCCAGATGGGAGAATTCCCTCTGGTACTCAATCACTGAACGAGTCCCCTGCTTGAGGTTCAAAAACCTCTCCTCCAATTCATCTCTGTCTGTATCTGTCACAAAATGTCCAAGGACGGACTCACTGAACTCCTCCCATGAGATCTCTGATGGGTCCCTATCAGCATATGTGGAATCCATCATGGATTTCCACCATCTCCGGGCATGTGAATCTAGAGCAGAAGTCGCCAAGGGTACTGCCTGTTGCACCGGGCAACTGATGCCTGCAAGCATCTCCTGTATGGCCTCCAGCCATTCCTCTGTCTTCACAGCATTCTCCGTCCCATGGTACATGGGCGGGGACAAGCTCCTGAACGCACTCAACCAGTTTGACCCCGGATTTGGCAGCTGTGCCGGGGCCTGCTGGGCTCTAAATGCGTCTAGGATCGCAGTAAGGGTCTGTCCCATCTCAGTCTGCATGAACGGAGTGGCAGCCGGAGGGGGAGGGACCACGTTCTGTGGCACGGCGACCTGTAGAGGTTGCAAAAAGGTGATTCTTAAGTCCAAATTCTTCAAAATTTGGCCTAACTCATTGTTTAATGGACTATTTAGTGTGACTTTTTACACATGGGCACACCATTGCTTCCGCTGAATAGTTTGTCCGCAAACTACTCTCGAGCGGGGTGTTCCAGTGTTGTGGACTTCTTTCTCTAATGATCGTATTTTTCAAGTGATACCAGTTTGTAAGATCCGCCTTTTCCCCTTTTCAAAGGCATCCCGGATCTTATGCCCAGAACCGCCGCCTTACGGTGACACTAACTCCTGAGTTAGTCGATACCGTAAGACGCCGATTCTGCCGGCTATTACGATCATTTTTCACTAGAGATGCGGAAGTAAAAGTGTATAAACAAGCTAATACACATGTCCACAGAAATCACAGAGCATATCATATATATGGAAATGAAAGTGCTACTATAGTCCATAATGAGTACAAAAGAGAAAGTAGGGCTTATGCCCTTATACATCAATAGAAATCAGACTCTCTCTCACAAAACAGAAAGCTGTAAACTACGCTATCTACTTCATCTCCTCCCACCTGAGGTCGTGCGGTAGTAGTGTCTGGTGGTGGTGGTAGCTGCTCCTCATGCCCTGCCTCCTCGTCCCGCTGGACGTGCTGGTCCACCTCCTCGAACTCCTAAAAAGGGGGAGTCAACGTATGTTAGTCAAAAAGACTAAGTCGTATCCTCAACACCTCCTCCTGTCGCTCTTAGGCACCGGGCGGAAGGAGGATGCGGAGGACAACAAGGGGTAGCAAAGTGGAAGCAGGTGACATTTCTATCTAGCAGGAGTAAGTAAAATCTAGCAGTTCTATATATAATCTAACAGTTTTATATAAAGTACAAGTAAGTAAAGACAGTGCAGAAAGAAAAGGACTGCAGTAAGAAGATAGAACTGGAAGTAAATGCAGTACAGAAAGAAAAGTACGCTACTGCTACTCCTACTCCTATCAATATCACAGAAGTACCCCAACTTATATGAACGCCCATACGAACTTATAAGTTAGGGTTTCCAAAAGTAACTTATCATATAAACCGCCCATACAATTTATATGATAAGGATCTATGAAGCGTATGTCCTAATTAATGAATGTATGTTATGATGAGTATGTTAAACATGCAAGTGCAACACACACACACGACTCCGTGATCACAGACCTTTAGTTCCCTCTTTTTGAGAGCTTGCATCACTCTCGAGTACGACCGTTGTGGCTACGGCAACAGTGGAGCGGGCTCTCCACTTCTAGGTGGGTATAAGCACTACCAGACCTAGACCCCTCTCATATGCCTCTGTACACGTCCTAGGTGCACTCTAGAGTTTTGCGTACGTATTTTGCTGACTACCCGTCAGTCTTGTAGGTCGAGTGTACGTCTTCGGGGATTCCGCAGTATTATATATTTAGCATACTGGCCCCTCCACCCATACGCCTCGCCCGAGTCATCGTACTTCCATCGGTGCATCGACTGGCCAGTCCCGCGTGACTCGCCACTAATTTTATGCACATGCAAGGTATTAATCTGAGCTTCCTACTCGTACTGATATTGATAACACATTCCCTCCAATCCAATTTGGGTGAGCAAGTGCTTATATCCCTCTAACCTTATGAAACAGGTGAGCAAGCCACTCTTAACCCTCCAACTCGGTTAGGATGAGCTCATCACTTGTATCCCTCCAACCTTATGAAACAGGTGAGCAAGTAATCCGTATGAAGTTTCCAACCTTATTAAACCGGTGAACCTATCGCGTAGAACTCCAGGCCTATTAGACTACTCTTGTCTAAAGTTTATTACACATAACCGTTTAGGGTGAATCCCAGGACTGCCCAAGGTATGCCCAATGAAGGGGTCTCGAAGGCTCTAGGAACTATGATGGGATGACAAGCCCAAAGTTCCCTTTCGCAAGGATAATTACTTTTAGTTGGTGTTTACCCGTTACCCACGATTCTCCTTTAGTATTACTCCTTAGTGGCCTAATGACTTATGGTGTTAATCGGAAGTCGAGGGTTTCCCGTCGGACTCCGTTATGCCTATTGTAAAGAGATTTGCACTCTATCCCTCGTTACTATACTTATGACGCTATCAACACCACCTGGGTTTATTCCCAATTTCCACATCTATCCCATTCTATTCTATCTCCCGGTGGTCCTAGTAGGGTAAACCTACTTATGCCAAATGTAGCCCCAGACCTAATACCACCCTACCATATTCAATTACACTACCATCCCCATCGTTCTGTTCATTAATCTAGGGTGGTATTCTCTAGATAAGTATTTACGTACGACACATCTATCGAGACTGAGCGACTAGGGTAAGATGACCTAACTAATGATCAATTGAATGAACTTCCAAATGCGTTGTATTGTGTTTAATCTCATGAGATTATTATAGATATGATACATCGATTTATTCATTATTTTATCTCCACCAGAATCATTCAATTATTGTTAAGGGTAAAATTGTCATTTTCCCGTATAGGTCAATTGGATGAACTTCCAAATGCGTTGTATTGTGTTTAATCACATGAGATTATTATAGATATGATACATCGATTTATTCATTACTTTATCTCCACCAGAATCATTCAATTATTGTTAAGGGTAAAATTGTCATTTTCCCGTATACTTATGAATTAAATCATCAATTTATCAAGTCGAATCTCAAGGGCTCGAATATGTCTCCCATGAGTTTAAATAATATCATTAGGGTTTTGTAAATCTTCTAGACCCTAGTTTGATTCATTTTAGAAAATTCTTAAGTGTTCACCAAATTCTCAAAAATTGTCGAATTCACTAAGTGTGGGATTTTTGCTCCCCAAAAATCCCAACTAAATTAGGGTTTGAAATTATACCCTACTGGTCTACTAATCAGGGGGTGTGCATTGTAAAGGCACCCCTTTAGGCAAATAACATAAACAGGTTTTATATTTGCTATTTGCACTCCGAGCCTAAGTAGTTTAATTCTTGCATGTGGGCCTTTCCCAACATGACTTGTTCCAATTTCATAGAAATTTCTACCACTGGTCTATATGGTCCCTAAGGGCCAGCCACCAAAATTTGGGGCCATTTGGAGTTAGCAATCTCCAAGAATCACCTAGTTAAGCCCTAAGGGTATTTTGGTAATTTTCCCATATTTTATTTTCCAATCAAGCCCATTTTTGGGCAGGGCCTAAATATGCCCTAATTATACCTCTGACCAAAATCTCAGGTCAAGGGGGCTTCTGGTTTTGCTTGGGCAGCCATTTGAAATTCTGCAAAATTGCTATTTGCAGCCCAAGCCAAATATTATTTCTCAAACAAGCAAGTGAGATTCCTCAACATGCAGTGCATCCATTTAGCCCAAATTTTAACCATGGGTCTAATATACCCATGAGAGGGTGCCAACAAAATTTGGCGCCATTTGGAGTTAGGAAACTCCAAAAATCACATTTATTTACTTTTGGGTATTTTTGTAAAAACTATAGCAAAATGTTCCCCAAAAATTCTGATTTTTGGGGAGGGCCTAGATAAACCTAAATTAGTAACCTAGCCCAAATTTCAGCCCATTTGGACCAAGGGTTTGGGCTGAGGAATTAATTTAATTTCTGACCTACCCTAGGAGTAGTCCTAGTAAAATGGACCTACAGGGCAGAATACTTAACCAAATTTGATGAGTAACATGTCAAATCAAAGTTAACACAGAGATCTACAATATTCATGTTGGGCAAAAATTCATCAGGTGGCTATAAGGGCCTTAATATCAACATGCAAAGTGACTGCCAAAATGTCACAAATTAATTCACTATTCATTAAATGAAATAGTAACAGATTTATTAATACTAACTTAAATGCATGATCAGCCTGCCCGAATTTTAAAGAAGATTGGACGGTGCCTGTATTTCTTCTCCATGCAACATGCATGGCCAAAACCCGTGCTGGGTGATTTTGCGGGGCCGTTCCCGGCCATTGCCGGCGGCGGGACCTCCGGCCAAGTTCTTCCCCGGCCTCACGGTGGTCGGGGCTTGAGCTGGCCGGCGACTGGGCGGCGGAGAGCGGCGGACGGCGGCGGCGCGCAACCGAGCCGAAATAACTCCAGGCTGCCATTTTTTCTAGAATTTCAAGCTTTTGATTTCCTAACGTCGAGCTCGTTTGAGCTCGACCTCTAGCCTAGTTGATCTAGGAAACTAGTACGCTTGGAGGGGAAGGGATACGGACCATTGGCGGCGGTTGTGGTTGAGGGTGGCGGCGGTTTCCCATAGCATGCAAACTCCGGCGAACTCCTCTTTGGTTGGCCATGGCAGCAGTGGTTTCTTGGTCTCTCTGGGGTGGAATGAGTGGGAATGAGGGTGTGAGCTCGGTTTTGGGCTGAGATAAGAGAGGGGGGGCGATTTCACCTAGGCATGGGCGATTTCACCAAGGTAGGCGATTTCACCAATGTGGGGGGGGCTCGGGTTGGCTGGTTGAGCTGGCTGGTGGTTTAGGAGTGGGCCCTACTGCACTTGCTGGGTCAGTTAACCCCTAATGGGTCGGGTTCTAAGGTGGAGTTGGATTTGGTGAGTGGAGAGGTGGGGGAATTGGCTCACACACATGGAATTAGGCTAGATAGGCTCGGGTTTGGGCTTGGGCTTGACCCAAGGCTGCATGGTGGGTCCCCTCTCCTCCTAATACTCCTACATGGTCAGCCAACCCTTTGTGGGTTGGTGGGGTGAGCCCAAGTGGCCCAAAATGACTCCTTAGCATTTTCTCTCTCCTATCCCTCCTCTTTTCTCTCTCCTAGGTAATTTCCAAAATTACCATTGCATGCCCCTATTTTTCTCTTCCATAGGGGGTATAGGGTCACTTTAGACCCACCCAGTGATTCTGGGTTGGTTTGGGTGGACCCAACCTAGTGAAATGGGCTAGGGCACCATTTTCACTATTTAGGTCAACATGTTGACTTGACCCAACATGGGTCAACTAGTTGACCCCATGGCCTACCCTAGGGTCCACTTAGATTGTATTTAGGGTTAGGGCAATGTGGTGGGGTCATGGTGTGGCTAGGGTTTGTATTTAGCCTAGTTTGACCAAGGTTGACTTGGGCCCCACATGGTCTAAATCCTCGTCCTAGGGTCAAACCTAGCTAAACCCTACCATCCACCACATGTCTAACCCAAATCTAAGTCATTTGAAATTTGGGATGTTACAATTAGGCCTAAAATACAAAATCTGGGGCCAAACACGGGTTGCAACACGGCCGTGTGCATGGCCGTATCACCCATTCGCCGTCTCGACCGACTCGATAACCAGCACACGGCCTTAGACACGGCCTCCGACACACCCGTGTTGCATGAGACACGGCCGTGTCGCGACCCATGTCACGCCCGTGTGCAACGACCAACATTCTTTTCCTGAGAAGGACACGGCCTGCGACACGGCACTCGACACGCCCGTGTCACAAGTGACACGCCCGTGTCTGTGCCCGTGTCATGGCCCGTGCACAACTGCCAACACTTGTTTCCCGAGGAGGACACGGCCTGCGACACGGCACCCGACACGCCCGTGTAACATGTGACACGCCCGTGTCTGTGCCCGTGTCATGACCCGTGTACATGACTAAGAAAACTCCCAAGTGTGGCACGCCTGTGTAACGCCCGTGTCACGCCCGTGACACCTGCTCCAAGTCCCAGACTTGGCTTAAAACATCACCCGTCCATCCTTTGAGTTTCGGGGTGTTACAACTCTCTCCCACTTAAAAGAATTTTTCCCACGAAATTTACTAAAGGAAAACCGTAGGAACTTAAAACTTTTAACGGTACCTTAGCGGAATAACTCTGGGCACTCCTCCAGCATAGTTTGCTCCCGCTCCCTAGAGAGTTCCTCCTGACCGCAATTGTCCCACCAGACCTTGACCATCCGGATCTCCTTATTACGGAGCCTCTTGACCTCAGAGTCTTCGATACGAACGGGCTTGACCCTAGTCGTCAACCCTTCGTCCACCGATACTTGATCCACTGCGATCACTAGCGAAGGCACTTGCACCGCATTCCGCAATATAGAGATGTGGAACACATCGTGTAGCCCAGTCAACTCCTCTGATAGCCTCAAACGGTATGCTGCTTCGCCGACTCGCTCCAGAACCTCAAAAGGTCCAAGGTATCTCGGGCTCAGCTTCTTCAAGCGTCTCACCCGCGAAACCCCCTTGAACGGCTTCATTTTCATGTATACCCAATCGCCTACCGCAAACTCCACGTTCCGGTGCTTGGCATTGTAATACTTCGCCTGCCTGTCCTGAGCGATCAACAAGCGCTCCCGAATGATCCGTACCAAAGAGGTAGCACTCTCCACCTCCTACTTCTTGTACAACCTTGCCTCACCCGTTTCTAACCAAGACAACGGCGTGCGATATTTTCTACCATATAGAGACTCAAAGGGCGCCATTTGGATACTCGCCTGGTAGCTATTGTTGTACGCGAACTCCACCAAATACAGGTTGTCCTCCCAATGCTTCCCGAAGTCTAGAACACACATGCGGAGCATGTCCTCCATCGTCCTATTGACTCTCTCGGTCTGCCCATCCGTCTGCGGATGGAAGGCTGTGCTGAACTTCAACTTTGTCCCCAGCATCTGTTGCACCAACCTCCAATCATTGGACGTGAAACGCCCATCGTGATCACTCACAATGCTGCGAGGCACACCATGCAGTCTAACTATATTGTCCACATATAGCTTCACCAAGTTCTCCACCGAGTCGTCCTTCCTATGCGGAATGAAATGCGACACCTTAGTTAACCGATATACGATCACCCAGATGGCGTCGTTCCCCTTCTGCGACCTTGGCAACCCATGCACAAAGTTCATAGATATGTCGTCGAACTTCCAATCCGGTATAGGCAAGGACTTCAGAAATTCTCCCGGCTTTTGGCACTCCGCCTTCACCAAGGCGCACGTTTGGCACTTAGCCACAAACAACGCTACGTCTTTCTTAAGCCCCGACCACCAAAACAGCTTCTTGAGGTCACGGTACATCTCTGTGCTCCCTGGGTGGATCGAGTACTTGGTATGATGAGCCTCATACATCAACTCCGCCTGTAGGTTACTCCCGCTTGGGACGCACAACCGATGATCCTTCCTTAACAACCCATCTTCCACTGAAAATTGGGATTTTAACCCATCCAACGCTGCCTCCATAAGTTCCTTCATGGAGTCATCTAACTCCAATTGCTGCCGAACCCGGTCAGCCAGGTCATACTGGACCTCTGTCCAGTTCAACATTGCTTTGGCGCTCGTCTGCTTGTCAACGCAACAGATCTTAACCTTCTCCAACTCCCGTATCAGCCGCTCATCATGCACCGACAACCAGTTGGCTTGGGCGGGAGCCCTGCGACTCAACGCATCAGCAACAGCATTGCCCTTCCCGGGTCCATAATGAATCTTGAAGGTGTAGTACCCCAGGAACTCCATCCACCTCCTCTTCCTCATGTTAAGATCCTTCTGATCCAAAAAGTACTTCAGGCTCTTGTGATCGGTGTAAATATCGACCCTTACGCCGTATAGGTATTGCCTCCACAGCTTAAGTGTAAATATCACGGCCCCCAACTCCAAGTCGTGGACCGGATAGTTCTTTTCATGCACTTTTAGCTGATGCGATCCATAAGCTATCACGCTCCCATGCTGCAATAGCACACAACCCAACCCACTACCCGAGGCGTCACTATAAACCCCGAAGCCCTCGGTCCCACTCGGCGAACTAAGCACGGGCGCCGTGGTCAACCGTCTCTTCAGCTCCTCAATAGCTTGCATGCACTCCTGCGTCTACAAGAATCTCTAATCTTTCCTTGTCAACTTCGTGAGAGGTAGCGCTATCCGCGAGAAGTTCTCTACGAAGCGCCAGTAATATCCGACAAGCCCGAGAAAACTACGGACTTCCGCGACAGAAAACAACGCAGGCCACTCCCGTATCGCAATGATCTTCACCGGATCCACCGCTATACCTTCGCAACTAACAATGTGACCAAGGAACGCTACTGAGGGTAGCTAGAACTCGCACTTGGAGAATTTCGCATACAGCTCATTCCTCCTCAAAGTCTTCAAAACTAGATGCAAGTGCTTGAAGTGATCTTCTTCGCACTGTGAGTACACCAATATATCGTCAATAAAGACAATCACAAAGCGGTCGAGAAAATATCGGAACGTCCTGTTCATCAAGTCCATAAAAACTGAAGGCGCATTCGTCAGTCCAAACGGCATGACCGTGAACTCTAAATGCCCATACCTTGTGCTGAACGCCGTCTTCAGGATATCACACTCCCTGATCCTCAATTGATAGTACCCCGACTTCAAGTCCATCTAAGAATATACCGACGATCCGACTAACTGATCGAACAGATCATCAATCCTTGGGATCGGGTACTTGTTCTTCTCCGTCAGCTCTTTCAACTCTCTGTAGTCGATACACAACCACATACTCTCGTCCTTCTACTTAACAAAGAGGACCGGTGCGCTCCAATACAACGAGCTTGGACGCACATAACCTTGCTCCATGAGCTCCTCTAGCTGAACTTTCAACTCTGCCATCTCCTTAGGCGCCAACCTATACGTAGCACGTGACACCAGTTTGGCCCCCGGTACGAGCTCGATGGTGAAATAAATCTCCCGCTGTGGTGGGGCTCCAGGAAGACAATCCGGGAACACATCGGGGTATTCACAAACCACGGGGTTGTTATCCAACGTGGACTTTGGCTCCACAGCCCCCACTATTGCGAAGAACAGCTCTGCACCAGCACGATCTGCCTTTTCCATCTGAAGAGCAGACATCAGCGTCTTGCTCGACCCCTTGAGTCCCTCGAATGTTATCCCCCCCCAACACCCAGCTTGACCTCCTTCCGGTCGCAGTCAATCCAAGCTTTCTGCTCCGAAAACCAATCCATCCCAAATATAACGTAGAACTCTACTAGCGGCAGCAATGACGCTAGCAAGTCAAACTCTTGGCTCTCAATGTGAACCTTTACGGCGCACACTCTATCCGCACGCATCGAGCACCCATTCGGTAGTAGCACATACAACTTGTCCTTCGCCATCGAAGAAGGGACTCCGATGCGCGATATAAAATTTTCGGACAAGAAGGAGTGTGAAGCTCCCGTATCGAACAGTGCCCGTGCCGGACTATCGTTAATCAAAACAAAGCCTATGCAAACCATATTAGGCTAACAAGCAATAAACAATAGTATCTAAGTTAACATGCTATAAATTAACTCGTACCTGTCACCACATCTGCTTGTTTAATGGCCTCCTGCTACCCCAAGTTGTAGACTCTAGGCTGAGTCGGAGCATAGTGGGATGCGGTTGACTCCACCGTCTTGCCCTTATCTTCGTAAGTAGCTCGTTGTTTTCTCCCAGACTTTGGGCATCCGCTTCAGCAATCGTGGGCAAAGTGCCCCGTCTTTCCACACGTGAAACAAGTGCCTGGGGTTCGATTGGTAGTTTCCCCCGAGGCACCTGTAGAAGAAGATGGACCTGACGTCCTAGCCTTCTTATAGAATCTTCGATAGCCCGACTTCGACGTAGTCAGCGCTTTGAACTCCGATTTCTTCCCGCCAGATTCCTTCTTAGCTTGCACATTTCTCATGTCCTTCTCCAAGGACCGGGCCGTATTGACCAGGGTTAGGAAACTCTGCACCATAGGCCCCGACAGTAGCAACCTCAGCTCGTCTCTTAACCCTTCATAGAAGCGGTTAGTCTTGCGCTCCTCATCGGCAAAGGTAGTGCCAACATATCTCCCCAACCGAGTAAACTCGTGGAGGTACTCGTCTACAGTGCTATCTCCTTGCACCAACTTTTGGAACTCATTCTCTAGTGCGATCCTCTGCGCTGAGTGGAGGTATCGAGCCATGAATAGTCTCGAAAATTCCTCCATAGATACTTCGGCCAACGGCCTTCCCCTCAACTGGTGTATCTCTAGACCTTCCCACCATAACCTTGTGTCCCCATCCAATAGGAACGTCGCTATTGTGGTCTTCTGCCACTCTTCCGTTTTAGTTGCTGTCATCACCCTATTGACTCTTGAGAGCCAATCTTCAACCTGGGTTGGGGTTCCCATTCCCGAGAACACCGGTGGGTGGAAGCCCATCACATGCTTAAGCTATCTCTCAGTAGCTCTTAGAGGCAACTCCGGCTCCACCACCTCCTGCTCAACCCTTCTAGGCTCCGCCGCTTGGAGCGGCACTTGCTCAACCCTTCTAGGCTCCGCCGCTTGGAGCGGCACTTGCTCCTCCGTAGGAGCTGGCTGCTGCACCTGTCTTGCAGGTTGCGCATTAATCATCGCCATGACAGCTTCTGCCACCATCCTAATGGTCTCGGTAGACGGAGGTGTTGCAGGTGCTTCACTTGGCGCACTGCTTGCCTAAGAACCTGGCCATTCTGACGGCCCAGCACCACTTCTGGTCACCGATAATCGTGCAAAACACCGATAAGCGACCAAATATTTTTGTAAATAGCAATTATAGGAACACGCATGTTCCTCAAACATGTGTATTTTCATACCTAAGTTGACATTCATGGGTCCTTTTCATGTTATAACGATGACGCACACACATGTGCTCACCACCCCTTAAAGTGAATTCGCCAACGAATTCATTTAAGGTTGACCGAAACCAGTAGTACTACACCAATTTGTAACAAATAGCAGTAGGTCCGGCCGGGGCCCGACGCCATATACTACGGACAGACCGGTTGGTTACGCGTTGAAACCAAACAACCAATCACAAACGTCCTACACAGAGTCATTCTAGCGGAAGCAATTTCTTAAGTTGCACAAATAAAAGAAACATGCCAAGCACGAATGTCCACTACTTAGATAAAATAGGAATGATTAATACAAAAGTACCGGCCTTATGGCCTTACAATAGTTCCCTCATATAAGACTGTCTTTCATACTTCGGCTCGCAGGCCGGCCATATATGAGATAAACAGAAAACATAAAAATGGTAGGCCTTCGAGGGCCAGCACCGCAACATGGGATTTAGCCCGCTATTTCCCGCTCGGCTCCGCAGCACCTGCAAGCCACAATCCACCGCCCGGTGGTAAACAAAAGCAACGGTCAGCTATGCTGACCAAATTATAACGATCCCGCCCCCGTAATCGGGGCGGCGATGCTCTTTCCCTGCACTTTATTAGTATAGCATCAATATAGTGTAAACACACTTCAACACAGGCATAGGCTCGCACGGCCACACACCTCGTGCACACAGGGCACATTCACGGCGAACCGGCCAACGTCACGTCATTTCAAGCCATAGTGTTTCTCATTCCACCACCGCCCCTTAGACGGCCAACCATATGAGCATTTTGTCTTCTTGGCCTTGGTCACGAAAATTTAAGCCATAGACCGCTGAAGACCCTCATCCATGCCAACGGTTCCACCGAACGACATAGATCGGGTACGGTTCCGCCTGACCCGTGCTCATATCGCAACGGCAATTTAAGCCATATGCGCAGGTCAAGACTCACCGAGTCCCGTTTCCACCACAATAATCACATAACCCGGTTATGTTCACGTTGGCTCCCCGGCCACCATGTTGGCAAAACCCTCTTTTGCCCAGTTTTCCGGGTGCTCCTTGGAGTTAATCTCTAAGGCTCCCTGCTGCAATCTACCACGTGGAAAACCCGAAATACGCCCAAACACCCGGTGTTTTCCGCGGTTCATATGCAAATGCAACATCACCGATCCAGATCTACTTGTCTGGATAGGCTTCACACACAATGCCTAGGCCATTTTTCGCATACGGGCTCTATACAAGGGGGACTTTACATATCTACCCCGAGGAACGCTCCAACTCTTCGCTCACTCGCGAGAGAGGGCTTCCTATGCAAAGGGAAAAAGGGCTTCACATGCCCAAGGATGAGAAATCGTTACCCTTGCATTCTTCCGCGGCTCCATGAAAATCTACGCGGATGAAAAGCACCGCAATCTCCTTGCCTCCGCGGATCCGAAGACGGCTCGCGATTTGGAGCTCTGAAGCCCCCCCGGTGACCGGATCTAGCTTCTCCTTCTACCTCCAAGCTCTCTCCTCTCTCTAACTTTAGAAAGAGAGTCAACCAAGGGAAATGAGGGATTCTAAACCCTATTCCCGGACTTAAGCCCCTCAGGACCAATCCCATCCATCGGATCACAAGACAAGAAAATGGACGGCCACGATTAAGGGTAAAATACAAAATCTGGGGCCTAACACGGGTTGCAACACAGCCGTGTGCATGGCTGTATCACCCATTCGCCGTCTCGACCGACTCGATAACTAGCACAAGGCCTTAGACATGGCCTCCGACACGGCCGTGTCACGACTCGTGTCACGCCCGTGTGCAACGACCAACATTCTTTTCCCGAGAAGGACACGGCCTGCGACACGGCACTCGACACGCCCGTGTCACAAGTGACACGCCCGTGTCTATGCCCGTGTCATGGCCCGTGCACAATTGCCAACACTTGTTTCCCGAGAAGGACACGACCTGCGATATGGCACCCGACACTCCCGTGTCACATGTGACACGCCCGTGTCTTTGCCCGTGTCTGTGCCCGTGTCATGACCCGTGTACATGACTCAGAAAACTCCCAAGTGTGGCACGCCTGTGTCACATGCGTGACATGCCCGTGACACCTGCTCCAAGTCCCAGACTTGGCTTAAAACGTCACCCGTCCCTCCTTTGAGTTTCGGGGTGCTCAATTGTGAAGTCAATCTCTCGCTGTGGAGGGGCTCCAGGGAGATCGTCAGGGAACACATCAGGATACTCGGATACTACCGAGATACTGTCCAAAGTAGGCTTAGGCTTCGAAGCCTACACTAGTGTGAAGAACAGCTCTGCACCAGCACGAACTGCCTTAACCACCTGAAGAGAAGATATAAATGTCTTGCTCGACCCTCTAAAGCTGCAAATGTCGTCTCACAACTAGTCCCCAACTTGACCTCCATGCGATTGCAATCAATGTATGCTTGCTGCTCCGCGTGCCAATCCATACCAAAAATTACGTCGAACTCCACCAGCAGTAGTAACAATGTTTGCAAGTCAAACTCCTGACTACCAATCTGTATCTTTAAGCAATAGACTGTATCCGCGCGCATTGAACAACCATTTGGCAACAACACATCCAGTTTGTCCTTTGCCATCAATGAAGGTACTCCGATGCACGATATAAATCCTTCGGACAAAAAGGAGTGTGAAGCTCCTGTATCGAAAAGTGCTTTATCTGGATTATCAAAAATCAAAACAAAGTTTAGTATAAGCAATAATAAGCTATAATGCGCAAGGTACCAAGTATTTAAAGCCAAATTGCTATAAATTTAAACCGTACTCTCGGTTTATTTGGAGCATAATGAGATGCGGTGGACTCCACCGCCTTGCCATTCTCTTCATAAGTGGCTCCAGGCATCCTTTTGGACTTTAAGCGTCCGGTCCAGCAATCACGGTAAAAATTCCCCGGCTTCCAACAATTGTAGTATGCGTTTGGGGTTGGGCCCGTAGTTGCCCCCGAAACACAAGAAGAAAGGGTTGGACCCGAAGTCCTAGCCTTGTTATTGAACTTACGATAAGACTTTGAGGTAGTCGGCACCTTGAACTCTGTCCTCTTAGCACTAGAGTCCTTATTCGCCTGCACCTTCCTCAAATCCTTCTCCAAAGACCGGGTCATGTTGAATAAGGTTAGAAAACCCTGCGTCATAGGCCTTGAGAGCAGTAGCCTTAGGTCATCCCGTAGACCTTCAAAGAATCGGTTTGTCTTTCGCTCCTCATCAGCGAATGTAGCACTTGCATACCGTCCCAAACGTATAAATTTTTGGAGGTACTCGTCCACGCTACTCTCTCCTTGCACAAGCTTCTGGAATTCATTCTCCATCGCAATCCTCTGAGCCGAGGGAAGGTACCGTGCCAAGAATAGTCTCAAAAACTCCACCATTGAGATGTCCATGAGTTATCTTCCCCCCAAGTGGTGTAGCTCTAAACATTCCCACCACAACCTTGCATCGCCGTCCAACAAGAAAGTGGCTATGGTCCTCTTTTACCACTCCTTTATCTCTGTAGCTGTCATGACTCTCTTTACTCAGGTGAGCCAAACCTTAGCTTGATATGGGGTTCCAGTCCCAGAGAATACCGGAGGATTGAAGCCCATAACATGCTTGAGCTGCTTTTCAGTTACTCTCTTAGGTACCAATGGATCCACCACCACCCGCTCCACCCTTCTCGATTCCGCCGCTTGAAGCAATACCTGCTCCATAGTAGGGGCAGGCTGCTGTATTTGCCTTGTAGGCTATGCATTTATCATAGCGAATACCGCTTCAACCACCAATCATATGGTTTCTGTCAAAGGAGGTGTTGTAGGAACTTCATTCAGTGTTCTACTTGCCTAAGAATGCGGGTTTTCTAATGTCCCTACACCACTCCTGGTCACCTATAGATGTATAAAACACCGTTAAATGACTGAATAATATTGCAAGAAGCAATTATAGGAACACGCAGGTTCCTCAAACATGTGCATTTTCATTCATAAGTGGACATTCATGGGTTCTTTTTATCTTATAATAATGGCGCACACACATGTGCTCACAACACCTTAAAAGAATTCACACATGAATTCAGTTAAGCGTGACCGAAATCGGTAGTCTGATATTAAATTGCAACACCCTATCCGTCACATAGCATATAGCAGTAGGTCTGGTTGGGGCCCGACGTCATATGCCACAGATAGACCGGTGGGTTACCAAATGAAACCATTAAACCAATAATATACGTCCTACTCAGAGTACATTCTAGCGGAAGCAATTAAAAGTTGCAAAGAGAAGAACCCAAGGCAACAACATGAAAGTTCACTAACAACCTAAATAGGAATGAGCGTAGAATTACACAAGGTACTTGGCCTTATGGCCTTACAAGGGTTTACTTAAAATAAATAGTGTTTTCCAAACATCGGCACGCAGGCCAGACACACATGAATATAACAAGTAAACATTTGCATGGCCTTCAAGGGCCGGCTCAGCAAACAGGGCTTCAACCCGCTACTTGCCGCTAGGCTCCTCAATACCTGCAAGCAACAATCCATCGCAACGGTGGCAAACAAAAGCGACGGTCAGCAAAAGCTGTCCAAATTATAATGGCCCCACCCCTTTCTTGGGGGTGGCGGTGATCATTCCCTGCATTGCATTAGTAAAGTCCAACAATTAAAGTGAAAGTACAACATTTGCACAATAAACCACAGATGCAGGCCCGAACAAACACACACCCCATGCTCTCAGGGCACTTACTCGGTGAATTCGGTAAAAATCCGTGGTCTCACTACCGCCTCCAGGACACCAAATCCCATGAGCATTGTATTCTTTCTGTCCTAAGCCTAAGACCCTCCATCAATTCCAACCGTAAGTACCATGTTCCTTAGGTCTCTTTAACCGAACCACAAAGAGCGGGTACGGTTCCGCCTAACCCGTTGCTCACACCATAAAGTCAATTTAAGCCATATGCACGAGTCAAGCTTCCCCGAGTCCCAAACCAATAACACAAAAATTACATTACCCAGCTATGTGCAAGTTGGCTCCCAGGCCACCAAGATTGCAGAATCACTCTTCTGTCTAGTTATCTGAGTGCACCTTGGAGTTAGTCCCCAAGGCTCCCTGCTACAATCTACCGTGTAGAAAACCCGAAAAAAACCATCGGCACGTAGTCTTCTCCGACCATTCATGCACAATGAAACATCACCGATCCAGACCAACTTGTCCGGGTAGGCTTCACACACCATATGATGGCGAGGATGCTCCGTCATTTGCCCGTGCCGACATGGATCTCTCTTTTGCTTGCCGCCACTACATGTTCGAGGATATTGACGGTCGTTGCCGCAACCGTCGTCGCCTCCATCACATGGACCTCTCGTTTGATCTCCGCCGCTACGTGTTCGAGGATATTGACGGTCGTTGCCGCAACCATCGTCGCCTCCATCACATGGACACCTCTTTTGATCGCCGCTACTACATGTTCGTTGATTTTGATGACCATTGCCGCAAGCTTGAAGGTTGGGACATTGCCGCGACATCCTCCGCCAAAGCCGCGTCAAAAGCCACGACACCCTCCGCCATAGCCGCGTCAAAATCTCTGCCGCATCTACGCATGAAATTATAATTTGATTGCTTAATTCCTGCATTTTAATTTCAGCATTTATTTCATAATTTCAGTATTTTTAATTTTGTTAAGTATCATTAGTGGCTAGGATTTGTTTGTTTTGGATGAAGGGTTGGATGGAGTGGTGTAGCTTTAATATATATATATATATGTATGTGGAGTGGGAAAGGTAATTGAAGAAGAAAAAAAAGAATTCCTCCTAAAACCTAAGTGCACGGTTGCTCCCAAAACCGCCGCCCCTATTCGGCCTGGCTGAACCCGACGCCTGGACAAAGCCGCCGCTCGCTTGCTGCCACCCCTTCCTTCGGTGGTGATATTGTTGCTCTGTCTACCTCCATCCTCTCCTCCGGTGTGACTCCGAAGAAGGCGGCTCGACTCTTCCTCATCCGGTGTGACTCCGGTGACCCTTTTGGAAGTGCGACTCTTCCATAGCTATCCTCCTCCTCCTCTCCTCCTCTTTAATTTCAGAAGTTGTTGGTAACGATCTTCCTCCCCCTACACTTGTGTGTTTCTTCTAGCTAGATTGTGAGATTGGTGGAGATTGTGATTTCATATTTCATCCTAAATTTTGATTCAAGTGCATGCTTAAAATCTGAAATTTGTTATTACATTTTGTTATCCGATTTTCGCGAAGATTTCCGTAAGGGTAGGTCCCCTTGGACGTTTGCAAGCCGGGGTTTGTTTAGCCTTTGGTTTCGAGCGGATCAAGAGGATTTGGTATATCCTCGTATGGTTTTGTTTTGAGGGATATGTTTGGACTACTTTCCGAATTGCAATCTTTAGTCTGGAAGCCCTCTTTGTGAATGGAAATGTTGATGATGCGATGCTAGATGTATGGTTAGGATATGATAAATGTAATTGTGTATGTTCGTGCAGGTTTGGGTGAGATTTCCCCGTTGTGAAATCGCGCATTTACAAACGAAACTCTGCCGAAATTTCGAGTTTTGCGCGCACACCACGTGTTTGCTCAAATTCCCCTTAGGAGTCTTTCGTCTTTATCGTGCCTTAATTCCATTTAGGGAGTGGCCGACATCAATTTGGTATTAGAGGGAGGTTTGTCAATATCTCAACTTGACAACGATCCGCTCGAACCGAGCTACCCCCACTTGCACTTAGGCACGTTTTCGTTGGTCTTAAAATTTTATTTTTATTTATATATATATAAAAAATATATATATGTTTTACGTTTCTAATTAACTTGAGTTGTTTCCGATTGGTCTGTCATGGCGCACGTTGGGAATCCCCTTCCCTCGCTTTCCTCGGTTGGTGCATTTCGCAAGGAGATGAACCGCCAATGTGATGACCTAAAGGGATTAATAGCGCAACTTAGCGGTCAGCTACTAACGCCTCATCTTGAGCCCCCCAGGAAACAGCTTAGGACCCCTGTTCCTAGTTCGAGGGTTAGTCAAGCGATTATGACACCTTCACCGCGCACCTATAGGCCTGTTAGAAATCCTGCTCCGACCTATGATGGGTTAGGTGATCCGCATGTATTTTTATGTTGGGTGAAGGATATGGAGCGCTATTTTGAGAGATATCGGATTGTGGATCCCCACAGGATCCCCGTTGCGAAACTACAATTATTTGGTCGAGCACAAACCTTCTGGCTCAATGAGGAGCGACGTTTTGGGACGTCCCTCGACGACTCACTTGTAGGTTGGAGGATTATGAAGAATTTATTAACGGATGAGTATTTGAAAGTGAAGGGATAGATACTACTCTAGAGGGGGGGTGAATAGAGTAATCAAATTTTGCACAATACAAAACTTAACTGTCTACCCAACTCCCTTGGAGTGAAGTGCGGAATGAAGAGATTATAGATTTTGATTGAACCTTAAAGCCTAACACAAGTGTTGTGTACAAACACAAGCTAACTGTAATTACAGTTAAGCTTGGAAAAACCTAAACAGCAACTAGCAGCCTAGTTATATCTATTCACAGCCACAGTACAGGAATTAAACAGTTGAATCCAGACGACATAAGGAGATTTATAGTGGTTCCCCAAACAACTTGGGTACGTCCACTCTTCTACCCACACGGTAGGAATCCACTCAGGTTTTTGATCAGGTGCCCTGCCACCAACAGAATCTGCTTCAGGTAGATTCAGAAACCCTTTAGACTTTTGATCAGGTGTCTAAAAACCAAGCACAGGTTTTTGATCAGGTGCCCTGCCACCAAGGGATACTTTTGAAGGGAGTAATAACCCTGTACAGGAGGGGGAAGAAGGTTAAGATGTCTTCTCTATTTTACAATAGATTAGAGAAGCACAAAAAGCTTGCACTGAGCTAGAATGCTCTAAAGAATCAAGGCTCCCCCTGGCTCAAAGATGTCCAGGTGAAGTCTTGCTTCAGTGCAGAAACTCTTCAGAAAATTCTGAAGGAAAGAGCTACAAGAAGAAAATAAATAACAAAAAGAAATCTCTTCAAGCAGCTATTCTTCTTCTTCTTCTTCTTCTTCAAAGAAACTCTGAGTTGATCTTCCTGAAAGCAGGAGAACTCAGGTGAAGAAGAGATGAAGGTCTTAACACTTCTCAGTTAGATGGAGTTTGCTGAGAGCAGGAAACTTGAGCTTGGTGAAGGCTTGAGTGCTTTTGAATATGTATGTAACTCTTCTGTTGACTAGCTTGAATCCTTCTGCAAAGGGTTCTTTATATAGTCATCAGCAAGCAACGACTCTCTTCCATTTGAATATTTTGTCTTCTACTGAGCCTTGAGACCTGGGCTGTAAATATCAAGAAGACAGAAAAATCTCTGCAGCAAAACATTCCATAAAAAGGAATAAACCTCTTTCTAAGAAGCTGCAGGATTAAATCAAATAACAGAGGACTAAATAAAGTCACATCAGAAACTATCTCTTTATAGCAAAAGAAGACTTTTCAGTCTAACGGCTATAAAGGGGCTGACAACAGATAAAGTAATTTAAATAGACAGCTAATAAGACAAACAACTTTATCTTAAAAGATTTTAACTCAGGCAATAAGAATAGAGCAAATAATGCCTGGAAACTTTATCATACAGCTTAAAATAATGTGCCAGAAAATGTATTAAATAATTAAATATAATAAATAAATACAAAATTCAAAGGCAGGCAGAAAGCGTCGAACGACCTTCGGAGATCGTCGATCGACGCACGGAGATCGTCGATCTATCGGGCAGATAGTCGAACGATCCAGATAGTCGACCTATCGAAGAAGATAGTCGAACTACCCCGGCAGATAGTCGACCTATCAAAACAGATAGTCGAACTATCAGATAGTCGATCTATCTAGGACAGATAGTCGAACTATCAAGCGCACAGAGATAGTCGACCGATCAAGCAGATAGTCGACCTACCAGCGCAGAACAGATAGTCGACCTATCAAGCAGATAGTCGAACTACCAGCGCAGAACAGATAGTCGACCTATCAAGAAGATAGTCGAACTATCAGCGCAGAACAGATAGTCGACCTATCAAGCAGATAGTCGAACTATCAGCGCAGACCAAGGCGTCGACCAACTGATAGACGATCGTCGATCAGTCGATAGACGATAGTCGAACGACGTTCGACTATGGTCGAACGAAAAAACTACTTAACCAAATTCTCAATTTGGAAAAGCGAGGACTCTACAGCTAGACTCCTAACCATTGACCATAGATATTTCATGGGTCAAGGAGCACAAAGAAGAAGACTAAACTCAAATCAAACTAGGGTACCAGCAATCTCCCCCTATTTGAGTTAAGTCTCTCAAAAACTAAAACATCTAGCAAGAGAATACCAAAAAAATAATTTCAACAGATAGATAGCAATAAACTAGCAGATTATCAATCAGATAGATAAATAATCAAATATATCACAGCAGTTTAAATCAAACTATCAAGAATCTTTAGGGTCAGGTAATGGATCAGAAGAACTAGAGACAAAAGAAATTTTTCGAAGAGGGTCATCTGATTCCTTCTTTGACATCTTTAAATCCTGTACTCCAAGAATCTTTAGCTCTGTAGCTCTGGGAACAACAGCTTCAGGATGTTTTTCCATGTACTTTGCTGGATCAAATATCTCAGGATTGACTTGGAATTTCTCAAATTCTTTCTTTCTGTACACTGACATTGTAGTAAAGCCAGATGTATCTTTACCTTCGGCTCTTGCTTTTCTTATTTGGGCTGCTCCTACAAGCTCTTGAAAGCGAGCCATCCTAAAATTAGGATCGAGCTCAGGATTTTCATATGCGGGCTCTGGAGAAGCAGCAGCTATTATATCTAGATAAAACATTAGAGAACTTAGCAAAAGGAACTTGCTAGAAGGTTTTAAAACACTGTAAACTATTTACCTTTTGAAACACTCTTCTCAGATTGAACTGGAGAAGGAGGTGGGGAAAAGGTTGGTCTTTGGGCCACAACCTCCTTCATTGGTCTTTGAGATCCATAAGAAGATTTGCTTTGCGAACTTTGATGACCTTGTCTTGGTTGGGGCTGAGCAGATGCAGATTTTCCATAGGCAGCAGATCGACTAGCAGGTAGATTCCCAGAGGCTCCTGCACCTGGAGGTTGAGGAGGACCTTTGGGAGTCCATCTGGAGACTGGACTGTCATACCTCTTAGTTCTCTTCCTTTCTTTTTGCTGGTTTTTCGAAAACCTCATCCAATGCTGAAAATCTTTAGATTTGGGGTCAATGCCCTTCAAAATGTAGTAGGGAATGTCATTATCCTTATTTGGAGGTGGAGGAGGAGCAGCTTTTCTTTTCTTAGCAGCAGATTTCTTTTTCTTTGATTTTTCAGACATATCAGAATCATCATCATCATCAGAATGGGATGATGGAGGGTTCTCATAGGGATCATAGGCTTCTGAGACAGCCTTTTCTTTAAGCTTTGAAACAGATTTCTCCCTTTCTTCTTCCATGGCATCCAAGGCCAGAAGGGAGTCTAAATCTAAACCAGGAGAATCATCCCAGATGGATGACTTCTCAAATTGCAAATCTTTCTCTTTTTCTTGTAAAGATTTTACTCTTAAGTCCCAAGCAGCCCTTGCTTGAATTTCTTCCAAACTTAAAACAGGAGAATCAACTTTGATTTCCTCTTGATTTTCATCCTCTTTATCATCTAAAAACACATCCAATTCTGGATCTAATTGAGTATCAGAATCACTTGGAGCAGCCACAGAAACAACTGCTATTTTCTGGGCAGTTAAATCTTCTTTAATAATATCTGTAAAATTACGAATACATGTCTGCTAAATAAGCTTGAATCATACCTTCAAGGTATTCACATACTATCAAATTAATAGATTCATCGACAAAACGAATGAAAGAATTACCTTCATATTTAACCATCTCCCAGCATTCATTCAGATAATTAGTTATGATTCCTTCCAGGAATCTGGCAATCATAGGAGAGGTTATATCTTCTAAGCATACTTTCACTGCAATTTCTGAAAGCAGAATTCCATCTGATATTTCCTTCTCAGTCAAGACTGGAGCTAAAACTTTCTTAGCAGGAGCAATCTCTTCCTCAGCTGGAGTTACCACATCCTCAGCTGGAACAATCTCTTTCTCAGCAGGAGCTGTCTCTTCTTGAACAGACATAACAACATCTGGAACTTCTTCTGGAGCAGATTCTGGCTGGACAGATAAGACAACATCTGGAGCTATCTCTATATCAGCTGGAGGGGAAGCAGGGAGGTCTGAGACATCTTCATTGAACATCTCCCCCTGCCTGATTTCAGTGGCTACTGAAACCAGGCCCCTAGAGGTAGATGGCTCAGCTGATTTGGAAATGGATTGGATGGAGGCAGTTAGACGGTCAATGGAGGCAGCAAGGGGAGCGATTGCCTCGTCAATCATGGTTTTGATCGACGGGGTAATCAGCTCCACGATGCGAATGATAATCTCAGGAGAGATTTCAAAAGAAGATGGATGAGAGGAGGATGGAACAGCAGCAGATATTGCAGGAATGCTGGGATGAGAAATATTAGGGACAGGGGATCGAACTGGGGTTGCAGCAGGAGAGGGAGCAGGGGATGGGGAATGAACTGGAGAATTAACGGGAGATGCATGAGGAGTAAGAACTCTCTCTGATCCTAACAAATCGAAGCTAGGAGCAGATATCCTAGCCAGATATGCAGGGAGAGGAGAGGCTGGAGGAGACAGAGAAACAACCATAGTTGTTTCAGGTGCAGCAGAAGAGGAAGGTCGTACCTCAGCTGAAGTTGATGGTACTTCAACTGAGGCAGACGGCAAAGCAGAGGAGGAGGAAGGGAGAGCTGAGCCAGCTTCACTAGGTTGAGGAGCGACTGAAGCAGTCCTTGTGTCCTCAGATTGAGCTGGAGCCGATTTCACGAATGTCCTCTTCCACTTTGAGAACAGATGGGGATCCATCTTCTTGCTGGCATTGATGGTTGTTGCGGCAGAACTCAGCAGCTGGGGGAATTTCTCCTTCAGGAAAATACCTATAACCCTTCCCAGGGTAACTTCCTTCTTTCCTGTCTTCTTCCTGATCAAATCAAACAGAACAGCAGCCCAATCGATCCTTTTCTTATTAACAATTGCACACATAAGTGCGAATTGCTGTCTTGTTATGTTATCATGGGCGGAGTGCTTGCCCAAAAGCACTTTTCCAACAATCTCAGCGAGGAACTTAATCTTGAAGGGGAAGTTTACCTTGAGCAGCTTGGTGGGAATGCCCTCGGCATGTCCCAGCTCGACGAGCATCCTTCCGAACTCTTGAGCATCTTGCTCATAATCTTCATCACCAATAACTAAACCGAAAACATCAGAAAGAACGGCCGGAGTCAGGATAGCTTCTACTCCGCCGATGATACCGATCATCGCTTCGTCTGTGGAAGACGACGTGAAAGCCCATTCTTTTATTTCTGGAATATTAATCTTGATCCTTTCAGACATCAGCTTCTCTAGACCTTGATCTCTGCAGAGCTGGAGAACTTCCACTATGCCGGCATCGCAACTGCTGAAAGCTTCGAAATCTACACTGAATCCGGCATCGAACTTGACGACGGCTAGAACAGCTGGGGAAATCGCCATCGAATTGCTGGAGAGACGCGAGAAGGAGGAGGAAGACGAAGGGGACGGAGCGGCAGAAAATCGCAAGCGGGAAAGCAGAATGCGAAAGGGCACGTTCCGTCGACGATAAAGCAACAGATCTTTTAACCTAGGTCGACTATCGGCTTTATATTGAACCGGATATAGTCGGTCTATTTAAAAAGATCTTGACCCGATGGTCGAACGATCGTTCGACGATCGGCTCAGAAGCAGAGTAGTCGGACAATCGTTCGACTATTTCTGGCTTCTCAAACAACAGGCTGTCGTCGTCCAGAGATCGACGATGAGCCCAAGCCGTTCGACGATGGTCGAACGTCGATCGACGATCTTCAAACAGATAAGCTATCATTAACCAGAGGTCGACGATAGGCTTAAGCCGTTCGACTATCTTCGAACGTCGTTCGACTATCTTCAAACAGACCTCAACATAGGCAGATATCGTCACACTTAGTCTCGTCCATTGATCATGCCTAGTTGGACTAAAAAGAACAGATGCTTCTGTTCATCTAAAGGCTTGGTGAATATATCACCTCTCTGAAACTCAGTGGATATGAACTCAAGACAGATCTTGTTCTTTTCCACACAATCTCTCAGGAAATGGTGCCTAATCTCAATGTGCTTCGTTCTAGAGTGGTGCACTGGATTTTGTGCAATTGAGATAGCACTGGTACTATCACACATGATCTTGGTGTTCTTGTGTGAGTAACCATAATCCACAAGCTGGTTTTGAATCCACAGGATCTGTGAACAACAACTAGCAGCAGCTATATATTCAGCCTCTGCAGTTGAAGTTGAGACAGAAGCCTGCTTCTTACAGAACCAAGAGACCAATCTCTCTCCCAGGAACTGACAAGTTCCTGAGGTGCTCTTCCTGTCAACTCTGCAACCAGCATAGTCAGAATCAGAATATCCAATTAATTCAAACTCTGACTCAGCTGGGTACCAAAGTCCTAGATTTGGACATCCTTTCAGGTATCTCAGGATTCTCTTTAGAAGAATCAGATGAGATTCCTTGGGGTTGACCTGGAATCTAGCACAAAGGCATGTAGCAAACATTATATCTGGCCTACTTGCAGTTAGATATAATAGGGAACCAACAATGGCCCTATAATTCTTTTGATCAACTGGCTTGTCGTGATCATCAGAATCAATAACTACATTAGTAGCCATGGGTGTAGGCATTGCTGAAGCATCAGCCATCCCAAATTTCTTTACCAATTCCTTGGCATATTTGGATTGGGAGATGAAGATACCATCAGCATCTTGCTTAACTTGGAGACCAAGAAAGTAAGACAGCACACCCATGCTACTCATCTCAAACTTAGAATGCATCAAGTTGGAAAACTTTTTGCACAGTTTGGGATCAGTGGAGCCAAAGATAATATCATCTACATACACCTGAACTAACAGGATTGTGTCCTTGTGATGCTTAACGAACAGGGTTCTATCAACTACTCCCCTAGTGAAGTTGTGCTCTAACAGGAAACTAGCTAAGGTCTCATACCAGGCCCTAGGAGCTTGCTTTAGTCCATAAAGAGCTTTTTGCAACTTAAAAACATGAGAAGGCTGAGTTGATGAAACAAACCCTGGTGGTTGTTCAACAAACACCTCTTCCTTAAGCTCACCATTCAGGAATGCACTTTTGACATCCATTTGGAACACCTTAAACTTCATGAAGGCTGCATAGGCCAAGAAGATCCTTATTGCTTCTAGCCTTGCAACAGGAGCAAAGGTTTGGTCATAGTCTATACCTTCCTCCTGTCTGTAGCCCTGAGCTACAAGCCTAGCTTTATTCCTTACTATTATTCCATTTGCATCTAACTTGTTTCTATACACCCACTTGGTGCCTATGATCAGTTGGCCTTTAGGTCTTGGAACCAAAGTCCAAACTTTACATCTCTCAAACTGATTGAGCTCCTCTTGCATTGCAATGATCCAGTGGGGATCTAGCTCTGCATCTTTAAAGGTGAGGGGCTCAACCTGTGAGAGGAAACAAGCATGCATCACATCCTGTCTTAATTGATGTCTTGTTTGCACACCAGCTGATATGTCTCCAATCACTTGAGATGTGGGATGATCTCTAAGTGTGACAATATCAGCAGGTGGGATGTGATCTTCAGCAACAGTTGGGATTAATTCCTCAGGAGGAATTTGATCTACTGTTGGTGGAACAGCAACAGCTTCAACAGCTTCAGCAATGTCTTCATCACTGTCTGATTCAGTGATCTGAAGAGTTGAAAGTTGAAGGATTTCTTGAGGGGCATCATGTACCTGCAAAGAACTGGAGGAAGGAGAATTTTCTTTCTCCTTGTAAAACATCTGAGACTCATCAAAAGTCACATGCACAGATTCTTCTATCTTACAGGTTGATTTGTTATAAACCCTATAAGCTTTGCTTACTTGGGAATATCCAAGCATGATTCCCATTGAAGCTTTTGCTTCAAACTTTCTAATATATTCTTTATTATTATTATGAATATAAACAGTACAGCCAAAAATTCTAAAGTAATTAATTTTTGGTTTCTTTCCTTTAAGCAACTCATAAGGAGTTTTACACTTAAGTTTGTGTATCAAACTTCTATTCAAGACATAGTTGGCTGTACTAACAGCTTCTGCCCAATAGGATAGAGGCATGTTAGCATCTGCCAACAATGTGCTAGCAGCTTCAATTAGTGTTCTATTCTTCCTTTCAACTACCCCATTTTGTTGGGGAGTTCTAGGAGCTGAGAAGCTATGTTTGATACCTTCTCTCTCACAGAATTCTTGCATGAGAAGAGAGTCAAACTCAGTACCATGATCACTTCTGATCAAGGCCACATGAGTAGAGTACTCAGTCTGCACACAAAGTAGAAAGTCTGTAAGGGCTTTGAAGTTATCAGACTTAGTTCTCAAAAAGAAAACCCAACTGAACCTAGAGAAGTCATCTACAATTACTAAGGTGTAATACTTCCCTCCTAAACTCTGTACATTTATTGGGCCAAAAAGGTCCAAATGTAATAAATACAGGATTCTAGGAGAATCACTTTTATTTACAGATTTAAATGAGTTCTTGGTTTGCTTGCCTAGCTGACAAGCCTTGCAAAGGCTCTCCTTCTTGTAGGGGCAAGAAGGTAAACCTCTAACAAGGTTGTGCTTAGATAACCTAGATATATTTTTCAGGTTTACATGACTAAGCCTTTTATGCCATAAAGAATTATTATTAAGGGTTAATTCATTAAACAGGCAGATTTCAGAGTGAGATGAATTAAAATCTACTAAATATATATTGCCTATTCTATTACCTATTAAAACAACATTATTATTTAAAGTAATATTGCAAGAGGAGTTAGAAAAAGAAACCTGGTAGCCAGCATCACATAGCTGGCTAACTGAGATCAGATTATGCTTCAGTCCATTGACATAAGCAACTCTCTTGAATGTAACAGCTCCAATCGTGATCTTGCCATATCCTTCTGTCTGACCACAGCTGGAGTCTCCAAAGATAACCTTTGGGCCGAGCTTAGCTTTGTACTTTGACAGAAGCTCTTTGTTTCCTGTCATATGCTTAGAGCATCCACTATCCAAATACCACTTATTTTGAGTGATTGGATAGGCCTTCACCTGCAAAACAATTATTTAGACAGAGTGGACCCAGGTAACCTTGGGTCCCTTGTTTTTCACATAAGAAAAACTGGAAATATAAGAGAATGCAGGCTGAGGGTGATAGCCTAGTGGGTGAGATCTCCTAGGTGGGATTCTCCATGCAGATGATGGGTCAACAAACCTAGGGTTTCTATTTTCATTTAGGTTTCTATGATACTGATTATGATTTTGAAAATCATATTGAAAACGTCGATCGACGTTCGACGATGGGCGCTCAGATCGTCGACCTTCGTTCGACCATTGAGCTTCCGATCGTCGAGCTTCGTTCGACGCTCTTTGCATTTCTTTAAAAAATTTCTTTCTCTTTTCTCTCTTAGCCTTATTTAATGTTTTATTTACAAGGTTTACTTGCTCAGTGTTCTTCTTTCCACTAGCTGAAATGAAGTTCACTGGAGTTGAAAGATTATTTTTAAGCAAGACTGGGGGTTCACTGGGAGAAGCTCCTAAGCCTAATTTATCATTACCTGACCTAGTGTTAGCCATGCTGGTAATTTCTAACAGCTTAAGGCTTCTACCATTAAGGGACTCTTCTAATCTCTTAGACTTAGCTAATTCTACTTTAAGAAATTTGATTTCTTCACTACAAGTAGTGAGTTCTTCCTTTAACCTAACATTTTCAGAGGCTATTGATTCAGAGTCAGCTAGCCTATTTCTAAGTTCTTTTATCTCTTTTTCTGAACTAATTAAATCTAGACATAAAGATTTAAAATCTAACTTAAACTCTTCTGAAGTAAAATCATAAGATGAAAGTACCTCATCTTCAGTAGGCATTTCTTCATCTGAGTCAGAACTCTCTGCAGCAGAGTGGTTGCTGCAGGCATCTATTGCCATGAGCCAAACTTCTTTTGCCTTCTTTTCTTCTTCATCCTCACTAGAGCTTGAGGATGAGGATTCTTCATCAGAATCACTCCAGGTTTCAGCAATGAAACCTCTCTCCTTCTTCTTGTTTTTGTAGGAGGATGGCTTGGAGTGCTTCCTGTGTTGTTCTTTATCTTTTCTCTTTTCTTTGTTTTTCTCCTCTGGACACTCTGGCAAGATGTGTCCAGGCTTCCTGCACCCATAACAAATAATTTCTTTAGTTGGAGTACGATCATACCTTGGCTTTTCTTCATACTTTGAAGATTTTCTTCTGAACTCTTTTCTCCCCATTTTGAGAAATCTCTTGGCAAACAATGCCATGAGCTCCTCATTTGATTGGCTGCCTTCTGAGGCTTCAGCAGCTTTAAGAGCTAGAGATTGCTCTTTTCTTGTTGGAGTGGGGGTCTTGGCTTCTGCTTCAGCTTCCCTTGTCTTCAGCACTTGCTCAAAAGATTTGAGCTTGCCGAGAAGGGCTTCAGTTGAGATTTCATTGGTACTTCTGGCTTCTTGATTGGCCAGATCCTCAAATCCCATGTGCTAGGGAAGCACATAAGGATCTTATCATTGACCTCTGTCAATGAGATATCCTTGTCAAGGGTCCTCAGCTCATTGATGATTGAGCTGAGCCTGGTGTACATCGCTTCAACTGATTCAGCATCAGTCTTTTTGAAGTTCTCATACTGTGAGATAAGGTTGGACCTCCTGTCCTTCCTTTCATCAGCTGAACCAGCTACAATCTGGTTCAGTGTGTCCCACATGGCCTTTGCTGAAGAGCAATCAGCAACCTTCTGGAACACTTCATCAGACATAGTCTGAGCCAGTATGTTCATTGCTTTGGCATCAGCAATTTTGGCCTTCTTGTACTCATCATTATAGTCTGGAGGAGGCACTGCACTCATATCAGATGATGAGGCAGTGGCAGCAGCAGGTGCTCTTGGGGGACCTGACAAAATAGAAGCAAAAATACTCTCATCAATAGAGTTCATATAAAGTTTGATCCTTGCCTTCCAGATGCCAAACTTTGCTAAGTTGCATGCTGGAGGTCTGGTGCTAGAATAATCCTTAGACTGGGCCATGATAGTGAATATCTATAAACTCTTGGTATCTATCAGGATCTTGTGACTTAGGTGTTAGCCTATACAGTCAGTCAACCTCCCTCTGATACCAATTGAAAGTGAAGGGATAGATACTACTCTAGAGGGGGGGTGAATAGAGTAATCAAATTTTGCACAATACAAAACTTAACTGTCTACCCAACTCCCTTGGAGTGAAGTGCGGAATGAAGAGATTATAGATTTTGATTTAACCTTAAAGCCTAACACAAGTGTTGTGTACAAACACAAGCTAACTGTAATTACAGTTAAGCTTGGAAAAACCTAAACAGCAACTAGCAGCCTAGTTATATCTATTCACAGCCACAGTACAGGAATTAAACAGTTGAATCCAGACGACACAAGGAGATTTATAGTGGTTCCCCAAACAACTTGGGTACGTCCACTCTTCTACCCACACGGTAGGAATCCACTCAGGTTTTTGATCAGGTGCCCTGCCACCAACAGAATCTGCTTCAGGTAGATTCAGAAACCCTTTAGACTTTTGATCAGGTGTCTAAAAACCAAGCACAGGTTTTTGATCAGGTGCCCTGCCACCAAGGGATACTTTTGAAGGGAGTAATAACCCTGTACAGGAGGGGGAAGAAGGTTAAGATGTCTTCTCTATTTTACAATAGATTAGAGAAGCACAAAAAGCTTGCACTGAGCTAGAATGCTCTAAAGAATCAAGGCTCCCCCTGGCTCAAAGATGTCCAGGTGAAGTCTTGCTTCAGTGCAGAAACTCTTTAGAAAATTCTGAAGGAAAGAGCTACAAGAAGAAAATAAATAACAAAAAGAAATCTCTTCAAGCAGCTATTCTTCTTCTTCTTCTTCTTCAAAGAAACTCTGAGTTGATCTTCCTGAAAGCAGGAGAACTCAGGTCGAAGAAGAGATGAAGGTCTTAACACTTCTCAGTTAGATGGAGTTTGCTGAGAGCAGGAAACTTGAGCTTGGTGAAGGCTTGAGTGCTTTTGAATATGTATGTAACTCTTCTGTTGACTAGCTTGAATCCTTCTGCAAAGGGTTCTTTATATAGTCATCAGCAAGCAACGGCTCTCTTCCATTTGAATATTTTGTCTTCTACTGAGCCTTGAGACCTGGGCTGTAAATATCAAGAAGACAGAAAAATCTCTGCAGCAAAACATTCCATAAAAAGGAATAAACCTCTTTCTAAGAAGCTGCAGGATTAAATCAAATAACAGAGGACTAAATAAAGTCACATCAGAAACTATCTCTTTATAGCAAAAGAAGACTTTTCAGTCTAACGGCTATAAAGGGGCTGACAACAGATAAAGTAATTTAAATAGACAGCTAATAAGACAAACAACTTTATCTTAAAAGATTTTAACTCAGGCAATAGGAATAGAGCAAATAATGCCTGGAAACTTTATCATACAGCTTAAAATAATGTGCCAGAAAATGTATTAAATAATTAAATATAATAAATAAATACAAAATTCAAAGGAAGGCAGAAAGCGTCGAACGACCTTCGGAGATCGTCGACCGACGCACGGAGATCGTCGATCTATCGGGCAGATAGTCGAACGATCCAGATAGTCGACCTATCGAAGAAGATAGTCGAACTACCCCGGCAGATAGTCGACCTATCAAAACAGATAGTCGAACTATCAGATAGTCGATCTATCTAGGACAGATAGTCGAACTATCAAGCGCACAGAGATAGTCGACCGATCAAGCAGATAGTCGACCTACCAGCGCAGAACAGATAGTCGACCTATCAAGCAGATAGTCGAACTACCAGCGCAGAACAGATAGTCGACCTATCAAGCAGATAGTCGAACTATCAGCGCAGAACAGATAGTCGACCTATCAAGCAGATAGTCGAACTATCAGCGCAGACCAAGGCGTCGACCAACTGATAGACGATCGTCGATCAGTCGATAGACGATAGTCGAACGACGTTCGACTATGGTCGAACGAAAAAACTACTTAACCAAATTCTCAATTTGGAAAAGCGAGGACTCTACAGCTAGACTCCTAACCATTGACCATAGATATTTCTTGGGTCAAGGAGCACAAAGAAGAAGACTAAACTCAAATCAAACTAGGGTACCAGCAGTATTACCCTCCATACTGCCGCTCTCCGTCGTCTGATTATTTGAGTGAGTTGACGCCTGCGATTTTGCCTACGTCGAACCAGTATGTCCCCTCATACTCCCATACTCGGATATCTCATGATTTTGTTTCTCCCCGCCAGGGCACTAGCCCCGTTTCTGATCTTAGGAGTGACTGTAAGCCTCACGCTAGATCCTTGCACCGCCAAGATCTGACTAATTCACGCACTTGTACCCCTACCGTTAGTGAGAAGGAAAGGGTTAGGTCCTCTGTCCCTCCACCTGTCATTGTCTCAACTAGGGATGCCATAAAACCACGGGATAAGCCTAGGCAAATAGTTAAAAGTTGCAAAGAGAACGCTACATGTTATGTTTGTGGAGTGATTGGACACTATGCCATGGAGTGCCCACAAAGCCTAGGGCTTTGGCTCTTTTATCTTCGATGTCTGAGCCCGCCACTGAGGGCGATGCCGATTGTTCTGACGACTGTAGTGACGACGAGGAGATTGGATATCCTAGTGATCTAGATGATGATGTCTCCCCTGAGGTATCTCTTCCGGGGATTAGCCCACCTCCCCTCGACCTTATTTCAGGCCCGTCTCCTATGCTAGTTGAGGAACCATACAATGGCCCAGAGTTAGCTGACGTACCTACTGAGTTGGAAGATATACCTTGCGAGGGATCCGCTGTAAGACCCCCCCCCCCTTTTTTTTTCTTTTTCAACTACCGGGGTCTTAGGCCCAGAATCGCCGCTTTGCGGTGACACCTTCACGTCTTGAAGGGTCATCACCACAAGACACCGATTCTGCCGGCCAATTCGATCACAGAAAGGTAGCACAATAATAGAAGTAAGAGCAATGCAGTCCACAATAATATATCACATATATAGAATAAAAATCTCCATGAAGGGAGTGTCCACAGAAAACATCAGAGTACTATAAATACGGGCTTATGCCCGATACATCATGTCCTCACTACAATATCACTCATGCGGAAGCAAAAACAGGAACTACTCAGGGTCGAGACTAACGGTCCCGGCTGTATGAACTCCGGAGCTAGACTGCCCCATCTCCAGGCGCACTAATCTCTGGGGCTGCTCCTCCATGCTGGGCTCCACGATCCCCTAAATGATGCGGTTCGAAAACCATTAGTCATAAAGACTAAGCCCTATCATCCCCTACCCCTTCCCCTATGGCTCCTAGGTACCGAGCGGAGAGGAAGAAAGGGAAGGACATGATGGTGGAGAATAATCAAGAATCAAATGGCAGCGGAACTAATCTAGCAGTTCTATGATAATATGACAGAAACAGAAAGTAAGGAAAGTAACCTTAACTTATGTGCGGAAGCGCATAAACCAAGAGATCTTCTGCAAGGCTCCCATTGTATAGAGTGTCCCATACCGCCTATACGTTGGGGTGTCGGTTATCAAACAACAGCATGTATATATATTGAAAATTAACCTTTGATTTATAAACTTGCCCACACAAGCCTATAGACCAAGGGGTCGTTTTGCAGGTCCTAAAGTATAAGCGTCCCATACCACTTATACTTTAGGTGTCAGGGTTAAATGAATTGATTATGCTATGACATGCAAGTGGGTATGATGAAACATGCAAGTGCAACTCACACACCCGACTCTGTGCACACAGACCTTTAGTTCCCCCTTTCGGAGCCGTTACCTCCCAGGATACCTCCGTAGTGGCGGACGGAAGCGGTGGGTTGGGCCTCGCCCACCTCAAAACCAGTAAAAGCACCACTGGTCTGACCTATCGTACGCCTCAACTCTTGGTGCACTAAGCGGACGCCTGCGTACTCTTGCCGGCTGGCGCACCGGACTTCTGTTTGCGAAGTGCTAATCACCTCGCTGAGTCAACGATATTGGTGTCGGTGCAATCGAAATCCCCGATATCGTAAAACCCACCACCTTATCTTTTCCTATTTTATGCACATGCAAGTTTAATCGTAAACACACAAAAACCGAGCCGAAGCTCCCCGGACCAAAACGTCCGTCTCCAAACCAACCGAGTCGAAGCTCCCCGGACCCAAACGTCCGTCTCCAAACCAACCGAGCCGAAGCTCCCCGGACCCTAACGTCCGTCTCCAAACCTACCGAGCCGAAGCTCTCATCAATCTTCCTGTGCCAATAGTGTTTGTGAAAGGTGCAGCCCTAGTTATTAGTTACTCTTGTTGGTTTGTTATTACAGTTTACGTTAGCCCAGGACTGCCCCCGGTATTCCCCGTGAAGGGCTCTCAAGGGGCACTAGGAACCAAGACGGCGGCATTACGGCCTGAAGTTCCCTTTCGCAAGGCACTTATTGTTATTGGTTTATCTCCCTTAACCCGATTCCCTTCTCATATTACGATAGACTATCCTAGGGTGATTTTTAACCTTCCTCTCTTCGGGAAAGGCAATCTTTCGCCGAAACCCGAGCACCTCTTAACTCTAGCTATCACCACTCCTCACTACTCTTTATACCTTCCTATTGTGATTTCCTCCACTATTGCCCACCCAGACAATATGATTAACTCCAATGCCTTCCTCAGATCATGTCCTATTGCATTTCACAAATTTTTTATATGTAGACCGATCTAGACTATATGTCGAACCGGTTATGCAATGATCCAATACTCATCCAAATGCCCTAAATTATTTACTGGAGACTTACCATGATATAAATGACCTAAATCCAGAAAATGGAAATTTTCATAATTTATTTGGCATTAAATTAAATTCCTCGAAAATCCCAAGGGCTACCGGTTTGAACATGAACTACCCTAAGTTCTCATGCAAGATGTCCAGCAACTTTATGATAAATAGTAGGTTATCTCAATAGGTTAAATTCAAAGTATCATAATTTTTCTATCATCAAAAGGGCATTAAAACTATTTTTGAATTAATCTCTATCTTCTGTCATTTATGAATCTAGTACAGAAAATATTCTTCCAAAAATTACAAATAATTTATGACATGCAGATAAAGGCCTAAAATTAGCACTGGCCCAGTTTCATAATTTTTCAGTAATAAAATCATCCCTAAATAATTTTTCAAGCATATAACCCTTTTTTAACTTTTATGAAGGAAGTACTGGATGTACTCAACTAAAAATTATATAAAAATTCAGGGGTAATCATTCTATTCTAAAATCTATATTTCCAAAATTTCATAAGATTTCAATGAACAGAAATTCCTAAATAATTAAATCATCATCTAAGGCCATAGCAAGCTTTACAAATGAAGTGCTAGCAATAATCAACATAAAATTTCAGAAAAATTGTTATAAGTTTTGCCTGATCCAAAACTCACTCTACCCGAATTTCACAGTTTTTAAGTAAGGTTCAGTGACTTATTTTACCTATTTGATATTTTACCCTAAAACTAAGGTTACGGTTTTAAGGTATCTACTTGTCTCCAAATTCTCCAAGATTACATCCAGACGATTCTTATCAAGCTTTTGTCAACTCTACAGAGTTTCAAGGCAATACAAGAGCAATTGCCCCCATGTCCTTCACAACCCTCAAAACCCTTCATTTAGGGTTTGAGCTTGGATCCTAGGGCAAATCAACCCTAAACCTCACCATTTTTCTCCAAGCAGGTTATAACACCCTTCTAAGTCAGAGATCAGAAAATCAGCCTCTGTTGAGGTGATTTGACCTTTCCAAACTCTTAGTGCACTTTTTACTAAAAGGTGTCTCACTAATGCCTAGTTAAGGGTAGAAGATTTCCTACCCAAAACTCCTCCAAATCAGTTGGAATTTTGTACAGACCTAGGTTTTATAGCCAGGGACCACTCACCAAAATTTGGGAGGGTTTGGAGGTCATTTGACCACTTAAATAAATTCCTCTAAGTTTATTAAATTGAAACAAAAACTTTAGGCAAAATATCTCCAAAAATTCCCATTTTTGGTCTGCCTTTATGTATTGTTAAGGCTAATCCCCTGCCCAAATTTCAGGTCATTTGGACAAGGGACGAAGAGTGGGCATCCGTTTTAATTTCTGCCCAACTCTAGGTATAGCCCCCACTAAAATGGGTGTTGCGGCCGAACCGCTTACCCAAACGAGTTGAAACCAATTTTAGATTAATCTAGACTCGAAGGGCTACAACTTTTGTGTTTGGTCACTTTTCCTAAAATGGCCTCTAAGTGCCTCATTTTGCAGCATTAAAATATGCCCATCCAAGTATAATTTCCTTACAAAATTATTTACATAATTTATATATTAAAAACAGTTTTTACTGTTCATCTTCTACAAAACCCGAAAACCAGACACAGAAACTCAGATTTCCCGTAGCTCTTTCGCGCTCCATCACCGGTCGTCCGGTCACTTCCCTGGCCAGCCACCACCACCACCACCTCCGTTGAGGCGATGGCTATCGGTCGGCGGTGGTTTGGCCGCCGGAGGTGGCGGTTTCCGACGAACTCAAGAATACATTTTCTTCATTGTTTTCCATGAAAACGAGAGATGGGTCCGGCTCCGTTGAGCGTGAACTTCCTTTCTAAAAATCCTAAGATCTACCCATGAAAGAGAAGAAGCAAAGGAGGACCTTATTCGCGGTTTGGAGGCGAGAAGAACGACGGGGTGCCATGGCACGGTGGTGGCGTTGCTGAACTTTTCCTACAACAAGAACAAAGATCTGATCCATTTGATTGAGCGTGTAAACTTCTCCTCTTGCTCCAAGTGGGCTTTTATAAGTCAGCATGAGGGGAGGTGAAAGGGTAAAGCCTTAATGGTCATGAAGGCTCCTCCTAATAACATTTCGGTTACAGTGAATGGATAAGAAACGGTGGAAGATGAACAGGTGTGCCCAGTTGGCGGTTTCCTATCGGACCACATCTTCCTCCTTTATTATATAATTACAGAAGGAAAAACGGCCTGTAATTACTCCTGGTGTAACTTCCCACACCAGCATTTATTACTACGCGTGTTAGAATAATTTCGGGCCTGAACCGTCGTTTCGGCCAATGTCACGGGCGTGACACATAGGTCACGGGTGTGACAGGCCCGGGTGGCAATTCTGAGGTCGACGATCGTCGAACTGGAATCGACGGTCGTCGAAAGGTGGTCACACCCTAGGTCACGGGCGTGACACCTTGGTCACGGGCGTGACAGGCCCGAACAGCAATTTTGAGGTCGGCAATTGTCGAACTGAGATCGACGGTCGTCGAAGGCTGGTCACTCCCTAGGTCACGGGCGTGACACCTAGGTCACGGGCGTGACAGGCCGGAGTTCAATTTCGACGATCGTTTTACGGAGATCGACGATCGTTGAAGGAGTCACGCCCCTGGTCTCGGGCGTGACACTTTGGTCACGGGCGTGACATGTCCGGGCTGCACGTTTGACGATCGTCTAACGGAGATCGACGATCGTCGAAGGAGTCACGCACTAGGACACGGGCATGACACCTTGGTCACGGGCGTGACATGCCCGGGCTTCAAGTTCGACGATCGTCTAACGGAGATCGACGATCGTTGAAGGAGTCACGCCCTAGGTCACGGGCGTGACGGGTCGGTCACGGGCGTGACCAACCCGTGACCCGAAATCTCGGCCGATTTATTTCAATTTTTGGGCTTCCTAAGGTTCTGTCACGACCAACCGACTGCTAGGGGTCTAGCCGGAAATGGGATGTTACATCCGCCCTTTTGGATCGGCTAGCGGACTTGTTAGGACACGACTTGATTTTACCTAGTCCGACCCACTTAGTTAAACCGTCATTATTAGCACCTCCGCTTGAGATGTCTAGTGAGCTATGTATTAATGAGTATCCGCCGGCGGGCATGTTTTCATTTGCAACTGCGTTTGATTTCACGGCGACTGTGCCTATTGATTTGGTGCCCTCACGACATTGTTATCCATCAAATCAAATTGCACATATCTTTCGTCCATCCTGGTATGAACTGCATGTAAACATATCATTGCCTTATGCCAGTGTCTATGAGTTGCATCACTTCCACGCCCGTTCACCTTCGAGAGCATCTGACTGCGGAATTGTTGATTCTAATTTAGTCTGGTTAGCCCCGAGTGGATACCTTCGGGTTCCGTAACAAAAAATTTACAGTGGAGCGCCGACCCTTTCATGATTTTCAAGAATTTTGGATTTAATGCAATTTCTTTGGATTTTTACGATGCAATCAGTTTTTCACCGCATTTCAATTTTTCGGATTTAATTGTGCAAATCTGGTCTCCATATGAGCGACTTTCCCCGACGTTTCTCTCTTCCACTTCAAATTCTCGTGAGTTGAGAGGTGAGATTTTTTCCGTGTCGCACTTCCATTTGGGTTTACTGGGTCTCGCATTGGATGGTAAGATCTGCACTGTTTTTCTTTATGCTGACACATCTATGAGGTTTCCTGCTGTTCTTGATCATGATAGGCTCTGTTCTATTGCGGACGCCCGCAATGTTTGTCCTGCAACCTGGATGTCCGCTCTTGCTATGCTACCTGTGGATGTTGCTGTCTCTTGTTTTTCTCTCCCTGGCCACTCATCGGAGATGAGTGATTTAGAGTGGGGGAGGATTGATGGCGAGGATGCTCCGTCATTTGCTCGTGCCGACATGGATCTCTCTTTTGCTTGCCGCCACTACATGTTCGAGGATATTGACGGTCGTAGCCGCAACCGTCGTCGCCTCCATCACATGGACCTCTCGTTTGATCGCCGCCGCTATGTGTTCGAGGATATTGACGGTCGTTGCCGCAACCGTCGTCGCCTCCATCACATGGACCCCTCTTTTGATCGCCGCCGCTACATGCTCGTTGATTTTGATGACCATTGCCGCAAGCTTGAAGGTTGGAACTTTGCCGCGACATCCTCCGCCAAAGCCACGTCAAAAGACACGACACCCTCCGCCATAGCCGCCTCAAAATCTCTGCCGCATCTTCGCATGAAATTATAATTTGAATGCTTAATTCCTGCATTTTAATTTCAGCATTTATTTCATAATTTCAGCATTTTTAATTTTGTTAAGTATCATTAGTGGCTAGGATTTGTTTGTTTTGGATGAAGGGTTGGATGGAGTGGTGTAGCTTTAATATATATATATATGTATGTGGAGTGGGAAAGGTAATTGAAGAAGAAAAAAAAGAATCCCTCCTAAAACCTAAGTGCACGGTTGCTCCCAAAACCGCCGCCCCTATTCGGCCTGGCCGAACCCGACGCCTGGACAAAGACGCCGCTCGCTTGCTGCCGCCCCTTCCTTTGGTGGTGATATTGTTGCTCCGGCTACCTCCATCCTCTCCTCTGGTTTGAATCCGAAGAAGGCGGCTCGGCTCTTCCTCATCCGGTGTGACTCCGGTGACCCTTTTGGAAGTGCGACTCTTCCATAGCAATCCTCCTCCTCCTCTCCTCCTCTTTAATTTCAGAAGTTGTGGGTAACGATCTTCCTCCCCCTACACTTGTGTGTTTCTTCTAGCTAGATTGTGAGATTGGTGGAGATTGTGATTTCATATTTCATCCTAAATTTTGATTCAAGTGCATGCTTAAAATCTGAAATTTGTTATTGCATTTTGTTATCCGATTTTCGCGAAGATTTCCGTAAGGGTAGGTCCCCTTGGACGTTTGCAAGCCGGGGTTTGTTTAGCCTTTGGTTTCGAGCGGATCAAGGGGATTTGGTATATCCTCGTATGGTTTTGTTTTGAGGGATATATTTGGACTACTTTCTGAATTGCAATCTTTAGTCCGGAAGCCCTCTTTGTGAATGGAAATGTTGATGATGCGATGCTAGATGTTTGGTTAGGATATGATAAATGTAATTGTGTATGTTCGTGCAGGTTTGGGTGAGATTTCCCCATTGTGAAATCGCGCATTTACAAACGAAATTCTGCCGAAATTTTGAGTTTTGCGCGCACACCACGTGTTCGCTCAAATTCCCCTTAGGAGTCTTTTGTCTTTTTCGTGCCTTAATTCCATTTAGGGAGTGGCCGACATCACCATGCCTATGTCCGTACTTCAATGCCGGACTCTACATGAAAAACAATGGGGACTATTCATGTCTACCCGAAGGAACACCTTACACTCACCGCATACTCGCGAGAGCTGGCTATGCAAAAAGGAAAGAGGACTTAACATATCCGAGAAGAGAATCTTTACCCTAGCAATTCTCTTCGGCACCATGAAGATCTAGTCGGATGGAAATCACCGTATCGGCCTCACCTTTGCAGATCTAGACTCAGACCGAGAATCGGGGCTCCAAAGCTCCACCGACGGTCGGAGTTGACCTTCTCCTTCTTCCTTGCGCTCCCCTCTCTCTAAACCTTAGAAAGAGAATGCTCCAAGTAAAATGAAGGTTTGAAAACTCTATTCCCGACCTAAAACCTAGCCAGGACCATCCCGGGCCCTTGGATCCCAAAAGAAGGAAACGAACGGCCACGATTCGCACTTAAAGTAATTTTACTGGGTCGAACACGGCTTGTGACACGCCCGTGTCCAAGGCCGTGTTCCACACTCGACGTAACCTAAAATATAAAGAACAACACATGGACTGTGACACGGCTTGTGACACTCCCATATCACCCATCGACACACCCGTGTCATTGGCCATGCGCCTCAAACGGTGCTGAAATCGTCGCGTCCAGAACAGGACACGGGCTTAGACACGCTCGTGTCAACCTTGACACGCCTGTATAAATCAATACACGCCCGTGTTCCGGGCCGTGTTCCTCAATCGACACAAGACTAAAACCTCCCGAAGAGGACACAGCCATATGACATGCTCGTGTAACAGGCCGTGTGCCAGACACGCTCTGGGACATGCCTGTGTCCCAGGCCATGTAACTCTCTCCACAAAGCCTAACAAACAGCGCTAGCATGACACGGCCCTGGACACGCCCATGTCTCAGGCCGTGTTCTCAACCTTCTACGATCATCGGCTGTATCTCATCGACCATACGGGAAATCATGCAACCCGAGTATGACACGGCACCGGGACACGCCCGTGTCCCAGGATGTGTGACCCTTACCAAGGCCCAAACTTGGCTCCAAACGCTGCCCGTTCCTCTTTTGAGTTTTGGGGCGTTATATACTTTCCTAGTTGGACTGCTAGTTTTGTTTTATTCTCTTTGCGAATATTCTATCCGCCATGTCTTTGGCGCCGTTGCCGGGGAGAAACTTTTGTTGATAATTTGAAAACACGAACCTATTACTTTTTCACTTCTCTTTCTCACCCTCTTCCTTAAAAATTAAAAATTCAAAAAATTATCAACACTCTTAATATAAACCCACATCACAATTTTTCTACACCACCTAACTCTCTCGAAAAAGGCAATTTGGCTTAAATACTATTAAATTGTATTGTTCCTTGCGAACCCTTTATCGGGTAGCCCTTGGGAAGTTCGGGAGTTAAAATATTAAAGAAATTTATTTCAAAAAAAAGTAACTCTTTTTCTAGTTTATTTTTCTCTTTCTTCATCTTCTCTTCTGCTAGTCTATGACCCAAAAAAATTCGTCGGATACTTTGGAATTGGACTATGAAATTGAGCGTACTCTTCAGAAAAGATCGCGATTCCAAGGCCCTACTCTCCAAATACCGGTTGAGGATTCCGAGTCTATTTCTACTACAAGAATGGAAGAACCCGTCGTAGAGGAAGCCCTGTATAGGCCTATGTCCTATTATGCACGACCGATTCTAGAGGATACAGAATCAAACATAGTTTGCCCTACTATAGCTAATAATAATTTTGAACTGAAGCCTAGCATAATTCAAATGGTGTAGTAGTATGTGCAATATGACGATCTTCAAGATGAAGATCTGAATGCGCATATAGCTAGTTTTCTTGAGATTTATGACACTTTTTAAAATCAATGGTATTACAAATGATGCTATTAGGCTAAGACTCTTCCCTTTTTTCCTAAGAACCAATGCCAAGTAATGGTTGAACACTCTACCAAAAATAGCAACCCCACATGGGATTAGCTAACTGAAAAATTTCTGGCAATGTATTTTCCGCCAGCTAAAACCACAAAACATAGGAACTATATTTATGCCTTTGGACAAATAGACTCTAAAACTTTGTATGAAACATGGGAAAGTTTTACAGAACTCTTAAGACGATACCCCCATCATGCGCTGCCTGTATGGTTAAAGGTGCAGACGTTTTATAACGGGCTAAATCAAAGCATAAAGAAAATGATAGACGCAGCTTTCGGTTGTACCTTAAACCACAAAACCGTTGAAACAACTATTGAGCTTTTCGAGGATATGGCCATGAACACATATCAGTGGAATGTGTCTAGGTACCGCCCAAACATACCTGCAAGTATCTTTGAAGTAGATAACATCTCACAGCTAGCTCTATAAGTGGAAGTATTAAGTAAAAAGATAATGGAGATGACTGCTGCCTCCGCCCCTTTGGTATGGGAATCTGTAACTCCTGCTCCCGAACAGTTGGACTATGTTAGTAATATGCCTAGAAACGCTTTTCATAATTTTTCTATTGCTAATTTTTCTGCTCCGGGTTTTGCTTTTCCGAATAGTTATAATCCGGTTTTATGAAACCACCCGAGCTTTTCGTGGAGTGATCCCTCGAACGATGTACACCGGCCACCACAAAATGATTTTTCTACACCACCTCCACTTCTTCAAAATTATCCAAAACCTCCAAACTTGGAGGAGTTACTTTCTAAATATATAAATAAAAATGACGCTACTATAAGAACCCTAGCCGGGACTGTTAAAAGTTTAGAAAATCAAGTAGGAAAACTCACAAAAATTATTTCTGAGCGACCTGCCGGGTCCCTTCCTTTCAATACCAAGCCCAAACCTAGAGAGCAAGCAAAAACTATAACTCTTCGAAATGGGATGCAAGTTTCTGGTGTGGTTACCGAAGAGCCCGAGGTAAGCTCCGCCCCTGTTTTGAATATTCCGCCATCTGTTGAAAAATAAGTTATCACTCCACTCTCTACTTTAGAGAAAGATATCACTCCACCACCCATTTTTAAAAATGATCCAACTCCACAATACCCTTCCGAACTTAACTAGCAACGTCAGGATGATCAATACTCCCGCTTCCTAGAAATATTTAAGCAAATCCACATAAATCTACCATTCCATGAAGCAATCTCCTAGATGCCGAAGTACGCTAAATATCTTAAGGACGTCCTGACTAATAAAAAGAAGTTAGAAAACTTATCGCATGTCACACTAAATGCCGAGTACTTTACGGTCTTGACAAATGGTTTACCAAAGAAGATCAGTGATCCGGGTAGTTTTTCTATTCTGTGTGTATTTGGTGATTGAAGTTATTACTTAAAGGTTAGCTTGTCACCTACTGGGGGGTGAATAGGTCTTTAAAATTACTTAAGCCTTTTTGTTGTTTATAAATTTGGTGATCTAGAGCTTTTCCTAATTACCTGCAATATGAGAAAGAAACAAGAAACACAGCAAGCACACAAATATTTATAGTGGTTCCCCAATTGGGTACATCCACTTTCCATCCCACCTATCCAACTGATTTGTTAGACTAGGCACAAACTCCATCAATATGCTCCTCAACGCTTACACCTCAGGCCATCAGCCTTACACAGATTCTTTTCAGAATCAAAACTCAAAACCACAAGGGTTCCTACCTCAGAGCCCTGCAGTGCTCCTACAGCTCAATGGTCCACTGACCACCTACCTCAGCCTTATTTCTAAGTCATATAGCTCAGGCTTCTCAGCCATATAACTTTAGGCACACAGCCCTACTCTCAGAGTGCTGCGGCACTACTACAACTCAGTACCTATATAGGTACCAACCTCAGTTCCCTTCTAGGAACCTACAACTCAGCCTCATCCAAGGCCTACAACTCAGTGACACACTTGTCACCTACAATTCAGTGAATCCCCTATCACCTACCTCAGGAATTAGGCCCTACACTCAAGCTGGGAGGACAGCCCTACCTCAATTCCACACTTGGATCCTACCTTAGTGTGAAGCACTCTCCTACCTCAGGCAGATTAAGCCCTATAGCTTAGATCCACACCTTGATCCTACCTCAGTACCCCAGTAGGGCACCTACCTTAGTGACTAATTAGCCATCTACCACTTAGACACAAAGTTCCCTACACTCAGATTTAGATAAACTTAATCCTATAGGAAATAATCAAGTAAATTGAAATACTGACTCAGAGAAAAATCTCTTAATCCTACTTGTTGTACTGAGCAAATATCAGTCCATCCCACTTGCTGTAGAAGGAATTAGTCTTCTTCTACAGCTACCAATTTCTCTAATGTACTAAAGGCAACAACTGCTGTTGAAGGCTTACAGCCCTTCACATAACTATCTTCTCTTGCTGATAGATTGAATCAGCCAACTTTGTTGGGTATTGTATCCACAATAACCCAGATTTGTATGAAGTCACCCATGAACTAAGATGAATTAGTTTGTACTTGATTTCTTATTCTAGTTATGTGTTTGCAAGATTTAGTGCCAAGTATAGACCAATGTCAGTCTACAGTGGGTCATTAAACACAGTACCATACAATGTAATTCCTCATTATGTGATCCAAGGTGTTGACTCATGTGTAGCCTCTCTATTGGGAAACAATTCATATTCAAGCACATGGACTAATGGAAAAAGACTTGATGTTGTTTGGAATGAAGAATTCAATTTTCCTGAATCTGAGAAAATTATAAATGTTGTACTCAAGTAGCTCTATTAGTACTCGAGTAGAAGCCTTAAAAGCACTCGAGTAAAAATTGTCTGTAAGTTGAGTATGGAAGTGGTTCTCGAGTAGCTTTAATTTAGCACTCGAGAAGCCAAGTCCAGCACTCGAGTAGACCAGCTCTTATTCTCGAGTGAACATGTTTATCTCTCAGAAAATTTTCTAAGTCAAGTAGTAGAGTAGTCGAGCTGAGTACTCGAGTAGTTGAGAAGTTTAAGTCGAGTGACAGAAGTTAGTTCTCGAGAAATTTTTAGACCACTTGAGTGAGATTTCTTTGTATTCGAGTAGCTTGTTTATTACTCGAGTAGTCTAATTTCAGCACTCGAGTGATCGACGGTTTTATCCAGAATTTTATCTAAGTCTATGCTCTCGAGAAGTTTAAGTCTCCATCTCGAGAAGTTTATCTAACACTCGAGTGATCCTTTAACCACTCGAGTGATTTACTTCTACATCCAGAATTTCCATAATTGCCTCCTCTCGAGTAGTCAAAGTCTCTCACTCGAGAGCTAGTTAATTCTCGAGTAGTATACTTCTCACTTGGGTAATGCTGAACCGTTTTCAGAAAATTGTTTAAGTTTCTATTAGATCTAATTTTTGAATGTCGTGACATGATTGGTCCACGTAGACATCATTAATGATGATTATTAAACTTACGGAGATTGTATAAAAGGTCCTGTCATAATGACAAACCCTAAGAGAGTAATTTTAAGATCTGAATCGGCCTATAATTTTCTTCTTCTACAGAAAGTCGCCGCACACCTTCAAGAAATCCAAGGGAAACTTTCGATCGAGAGATTCGTAGATCAAGGGATTCTTCTTTCTCCATCTACTCCTTGATCGTGTGAGTCAAAGTTTCTCAGAACAAGATCGATCCAAGAGTCTTCTTCTATAATTTCTGAGAAATCCGCAAAGTCCATAAAAGAAGACCTAGGGAGATTTTCAGATCTGAGAAAATTATTATTTGTATTCTACAAATATCTTTTTAATCTTGTAGGATATTATTCTCTGAGTGTACGAGATTTATTCTCTGAGTTGTAGGAAGTTTTTTTCTTCCAAGTGTAGATTCGTTTTGGATCTAGATTATAAGAACGTTGTTCCGAGTGGTAGGATCGTTTTGATCCGAGATTAGTGGATTAGCTGAGTCTAGTGCTTTGCTAGATCGGTGAGTGGAAAGTGGATGTACCCAAGATTGGTGAATAACTATAATTCTTGGTGCCCTCTGTGAACGCTTGTTTATTTCTTGTGCATTAGATCACTAAAGCTTTTATTCCGCAATAAGTAGCACAACTCACCTATTAACCCCCCTCTAGGTGATTTAGGTAGACAACTTAGACATTTTTCAATTAGTATCAAAGGAAGGTTTATCTTTAGAAGATTAACCCCTTGATCACATCTGCCCCCAAGTTGTCTCTGAGTTATTCAAGCATAGATAGAGAGAAGTATTTTGCCAAGCTTCCCTTGTGCACAAAGAATAATTTTGTAATATGGAAAGAAAGAATAAAATTCTTTATGGAAGCTGTGGATCAAAGGATCTTCATGATCATTGAAGAAGGTCCATATGTTCCCATGACCGCCTCCACTATAGATGCTACAAAGCAAGTTCCTAAGAAGCTAATGGATCTTGACAAAGATGAGATTGTGCTTGTCTCTTTAGACAAGAAAGCCAAAAATATTATAGCAAGTGCAGTCGATGATTCAATGCTACAGAATTTGATTCACTGCCAGTCTGCTAAGGAGATGTTGCAGTCTTTGATCATCTTGATGGAAAGTACTGAAGAAGTATGGGATGACAGAAGGTCCCTTCTGAATCAGAAGTATGAAGCCTTCCGGCAAGGTCCCAAGGACACTATAGCTGATACTTTTGAGAACTTCTTCAAGATATTCAATGGACTAAGAGTATATCGTCGGGTCTTCACCAATCGAGAGCTTAAAGACAAGTTTATGAGATCCCTAACCAAGGAATGGGACAACAAAGTCTGTGCCATTAGAGAATTGGGCAAGCTAGCTAAGACTGATCCTCAGAACCTCTTTGGAAAGCTGATGTCCAACGAACTTCAAATTAATTCCAAAAAAGCTGAAGAAGAGAAGAGTCGATTCTCTCCCAAGGAGAAGTCAGTCGCTCTGAAGGCAGACATCTTAAGGAAGGGCAAAGATTCTTCACCTGCCCTTGCTCAAGTAGAAAGTGAAGAACAATAATCTGAGCCAAGCACCTATGGCTCAGAGCTATCTAAAGGAGAGTTCTCGCTGCTCTCAAGACAGTTCAAGAACTTCTTGAACAAGAAAAAGCAATGGAGAGGCAAGGATGCCTCATATAGAAGATCACAAAAAGATGGTGATCGACGATATCTGTGTGTCGACACAAATGGTGTAGACTGATACTTCTGTGTGTCGACACAAGTCCTGTGTGCCGACATAGCTTTGATCTTGCTCTCGACACAACATCTTCAGAAGTGTCGACACTGAGCGAGTGTCTCGATGCTTTTATACTCAGACAAATTTCTTCATTACTGAGCCTGCACAAATAAACTTAAACAAACATCAAATACAAGATTATGTATGTCATTGATTTAAGTGAGGCTTCTCCAAATTTGGTACAATTACCAATGTACCCAACAATTTCCCCTATTTGGAGAAGTCATAACCACAAGTCAATGATATACACCATTATAATAACAAGCAAAATTAATGATGTACTAACAAACACAGACAAGGTTAATCAATAGACAGAAAATATATATGTTACAAAGTTAAGCATATCCATCACAGAAACATGTAACATATAAACAGATAGAATCAAATAGATTTACCCAACTATGAAATTATCCCATCATTTCAAATTATATCTGACTTATAAAATTCAAGAATGTCTAGTAAGAACAACATTATTATATAGTTCTAAATTTTAAGACATAAAAAAACTCTAAGTCAACCTGGGTTCCTTGATCACAATTCCTTTGCCAGGTTGAATCCTAGCTTGTACATTAGCTTCTATGTCATCAACCAGCTTCTTTCCTTTCTGATCCTTTTTCTTGAGCTCTCCAGCCTTGATCTTTTGCCTTTCAAAGTAATGAAAAGGCTTTGGGAAATACTTGTTAGGCTCCACTGAGTTATCAGGTATCTTACCAGCTTTAAGATCTCTTATGAACTGAAATATGGCATCTTGCCGCTCCTTATATTTACTCCATTCTTGTTCAGAATACAATTTGCCTCTATCATGCATATTTTCTTTCATAGCTTTCCAAAAAGTCAGAATAATATTCCTTGTGATTGGACTCCATTGTTCAAAATCAGGCTTTAATTCTGCATGTTCTCTAAACCTTTTCTTAGACAACTGAGCTTCTTTTTCTCTTTGAACTATAGCTGCAGGAATTTCAACTATTTCAAAAATAACATTATGTACCTCTTGTGGAGGGTTATACATTTGGTGAACTGCCTGTTGGATTTCTTCAAAATCAGAAGGAGGATAAATAACTTGAGCTACTTCCTACTGAACCCCTTCAATATAAGAAGGTTGAATTCCAAATTCAACAGTGTTGTCATCATCACAAAGTGGTGGATAACTAAGAGTTTCTCTGATGCTATTTGATATCCATTTAGCATGATCTAAGCTGGCTTTGACTCATACTCTCTCCACTTTAAGACTTCTCTTTCTACATGATCTCTCAGATCACCCATTTGATACCTTACCTGATCAGCCAAATAATTTGTTCCTTCATTTTAGTAGGTCATGAACTTCTTCAGTTAATCAAAAATAGTTTTTTGAGATGCCTAGATTGCGGTTTGGACAGCTGCTAAATCTTCAATGATTTGCTTGGACACTTCAATCTTTATAGCAATTATATTATTCTTAATTTTTGTTAGAATAGCATGATGTGAGTCTTTGAGATTGTCATTCATTCTAATTTGATTTTCCAGGACATAACCTTGTTTGAATGCAACATCTGCTATTTTAGTCTTCATCTCCTATTGTTTCTTGGCCAGTTAAACTACAACATTACCTCCCTTATGGAAGCAAGCTGTTATCTCTTTTTTAATTTGATTAACTTAAAATCTGATGGATTTGAAATCCTGTGACAGCTGAAATTGCAGGTACTTGTGGGTCTTATCCACATATTTTTTAGAGTAGTTCTTTGCTCATCCATCTTCACTTGTAGTTGCACTAAAAGTGAACTGAAGTCTGCTATAGGAGTTGTTGTTGATGGGGCAGTCTTCAAAGCTTTCTTATAACCTATGCTTTTCTTCCTTTTTTCCATTAGTTTTCTCTTCTTTAGCTTTGAGGCTTCTGGTCCAGCTTTTGATTCTGAGGAACTTGCAACATCTACAACCTGAGGCTGGTTATTAAGAATATGTACTAGGTCAAGGTCTTGTAGCTCCCCCTCAATCTGTGCATCTTATTTGAGTATGTGTTGGTTATCCTTCTGGACTTTTGGCAAAGTATCAGATGGAGGAACATTGTCCGCAGTAACCCCAGTCTTCTCTCCTTGGACATCAGCTTCTTAAACAAAGGTCTCTTTCTCAGTAACTTGAACTAGCTCAGTTTGTGCTTCTAGCTCATCTACCATATCAGCATCCTTGTTGATATCCTTGAGAACCTCCAGGATAGTGAGATAAGCTGCTTCACTGTCCATGATAATTTTCTTTACACTACTAGAAAAATTACTTTTAGCAATGATTTTTTTTTGCCACGGGGGAAAACCGTGGCTAATATTGTAGTATTAGCCACGGTTTCTATTCTGTGGCTAATAAGCTAGTATTAGCCACGGATGAATAATCCTTGGAAAATAACCAGACTTTTTGCCATGGTTTGCCTGTTTCGTGGCTAATATTCAAGTATTAGCCACAGAGGCAAAATCCGTGGCAAAAAGTCGGATTTTTTTTAGTCCCACACCGCCAACTAAAAGATCGATTTGGGGTTTATATTACCCAATCTCAATTAATGTTTGAAATAAAATTGGCTCGCAGGCGGCGGCCGGGCGGCGGCGGCGGCGGCGGCGGCGGCGGCGGGCGGCGGCGGCGGCGGCCGTGCGGCGGCGGCGGCCGGGCGGCGGCGGTGGCCGGCCAATTTTTTTTTATGTTATGAAATAACGTTTGTTACAAGCCCTTTAGCCACAACAATTGAACCGTGACAAATAAGGAAGTTTTAGCCACGAAAATTAAACCGTGGCTAATAACTTATTTGCCACGGATTCAGCCTGGCTAATACTATTAGCCACGCTCGTATTGCCCACGCCCATTTGCCGTGGGTAGGCCGTGGCTAAAAGGTATTAACCACAGTTTTGGACTTTTAGCCACGACAATCTGTCGTGGCTAAAAGTTTGTTTTCTAGTAGTGTTAAGTCTCCCCCTGGAACTGAGGTCTCTTGTGGATGTGACACTGAATCATCTTCCCTTTGAGATTGTACTTCATTTATAGCCTCATCAGAACTGAAAACCATATCCTATTATGAATCACTAGATGATTCTACAATCTTTGCTGCTGATTTCTTTTTCTTTGGTTCTTTTTGATGTTGCACAGGAGCTGGAGTCTCCTTGGTCCGTAGCCTATCCCAACTTGACAAGATTCTAGTGTCCATTCTCCTCATATGATTGATTTTAGCTCCTGTAGCTTGATTTAGTATCTATGGAATTACTGAGACCAGATACAAACTCAGGATCCTGCCAAGGTTAGGCTTCTTGATCCCTTCCTTGATCCTATTAAAGACTACTATCGAACAGTTAGTTTTGAGATTGAATATTAATCGTTCATTAGGCTGAACATGAAGGAAGATATCTTGTTATGTCCCCTTGTCTTGCATAGTATAACCTTCCCAACCACTTCAGAATGAAATTTCACTTTGGAATTCATTCCTTTTTTGTTCATTGAGGATCCAATCTTGTGGCTGCATTCAGATCACACCATTGGTGTCCCTTTGCTATCTTGTCAGAATCAACCTCATCTTCTTCATTGAGTGATGACAGTTAGAGTACCTTGCTCAGATTTTTAAAAGTAAGCTTTATCTTTGTCCCAAGAACTGTTGACCTAATCTTATTTCCAGTTGAATCAAGCTTTGCGTTGGAGAAGAATTCAATTACTTCTTTCTTCCAAATTTTAGTTGGTTCTGAGACAAGAAATTCTAGTCCAGTGTCAGTGACTAGGGTGATGACATTCTGAATATCTTGAGAAGCATCTATGAAGGCATTACTAACCAGTTCATAACACTCATTGATGTTATCCTCCAACTTTGCCGCCATTGAATGTTCAATGAAGAGAGATTAAGGATGGTTGAGAGGAGCTCTAGCTCTTGACACAGAAGTTCAATCTCTTGAGAAAGCTAAGTCATGTGGTCAACTAATTCTCATTCTAACCTATTTATAGGGTTTTAAATTTGGAAGGTCAAATGACGTGCCCAAATATTATGTGTCAAGACCTTGTGTCGACACAGAAGTTAACATCTCGACACAGATGATAGGGATTTTGCACTATTATTTATCAACATCACTCTACATGAGTCGACATATAAGACTTGACATTGTTGTGTAAACACCTTGATTTAAGGTGTAGACAGAAGTATGTCGACACATAGATGTAAGATGTCGACAGCATTGTGTCGACACTTTCCTTTTAATGTCTACACAAAGCACTGGTAGTGTCGACACAAATAACAATTAATGTCAACCAACTTATTGTTGACGTCAATAAGAATTCTTAACTTAGCCAATATCTAAGGATTTTTCCTTTAATGAGTTTATACATTGACTTAATTAATATCTAGCATTCCTAGCTCAATATTAAAGTTATTGATCTTAGTTTCATCCAGAGGCATAGTGAATATGTCAGCTATTTGTCTATCTGTAGTGACAAATTCTAAACAGATGTCATTTTTCTCTACATGTTCTCTTATAAAGTGATACCTAATTTTAATATGCTTTGTTCTGCTATGTGAAACAGGATTTCTAGTAATGGAAATAACACTTGTAGAGTCACAATATAAAGGTGTTTTACTTAGCTTGATGTCATAATCTTCTAATTTATGTTGCATCCACAATAGTTGTGCACAACAACTTCCTGCAGCAATGTACTCTGACTCAGCTGTAGAAATGGCAACACTTGTTTGCTTTTTTCTGCTCCATGATACCAATCTTCCACCTAGGAACTGACAAGTACCTGTGGTACTTTTCATATCTTCTTTGCATCCTGTAAAATCTTTATCTAAAAATCCAGTTAATAGGAAATCTCCATTCTTAGGGAACCAAAGACCCATATCTGGTGTGCTCTTATGATATCTCAGAATTATTTTTACAGCAGAATAGTGTGAATATTTAAGGCATGCTTGATATCTAGCACAGACACATGTTGCATACATGATGTCAGGCCTACTGGTAGTCAAGTATAGGAGGGATTCAATTATCCCTCTATACAAAGTCTCATCAACAGGTTTTCCTGCTTCATCTTTGCATATAGGCATACTTGACCCCATTAGAGTTTTCACGGTGGATGCTGTATCCATACCATAATTCTTTATAAACTCCTTGGTGAACTTAGACTGTGATATGGATAAGCCATCATCAGTCTATTTTATTTGAAGTCCTAGAAAGAACTTTAGCTCATCCATACTGCTCATTTCAAATTTCCCTTGCATAAGTTTAGCAAACTTCCTACAAAGGTTGTTTTCAGTTGATCTAAATATTATGTCATCAACATAAATCTAACTAGTATGATCTTGCCTTTGGATTCCCTAAGAAATAGAGTTTTTTCTATTTTTCTCCTTGAGAATTTATTCTCATTGAGGAAGGTAGAAAATGTCTCATACCAAGCCATATGAGCCTATTTCAACCCATAAAGGGCTTTCTTAAGTCTATATACATAGTTTGGAGAATGAGAATCAACAAAACCTTATGGCTGTTCTACATATACTTCTTCCTTCAAGTCTCCATTCAGAAATGCTGACTTGACATCCATCTGGTATACATTGAATCCATGATAGGCTGTATAGGCAAGGAATAGTCTTATGGCCTCCAACCTTGCTACAGGAGCAAAGGTTTGGTCATAGTCTATCCCTTCTTCCTGCATGTAACCTTTAGCCACAAGCCTTGCCTTATTTTTTATTATGATTCCATTCTCATCAAACGTATTCCTGTAGATCCATTTATTTCCAATAACATTGTGTCCTTCTGGTCTAGGAACAAGTTTCCATACTTTGCATCTCTTGAACTGGTTCAGTTCTTCTTGAGTGGCACCAATCCAGTGAGGATCCTTAATAGCTTCCTCAAACTTCTTAGGTTCCACCTGGGACAGAAAGCTTGAATATAGTAGAGTGTTCATTCTCTTGATCTGTATCATTACACCATGTCTAGAATCACCAATGATTTGGTGAGATGGATGATCTTTTAGATGTCTCATTGCTTGAGGCATCCTTTGTACAATAGTCTATTCTTCAGTTTCTTCAACTTCCATTTATGGAATATTATCAGCTTGCTGTTCTAGAGCTCCCCCTTGACAACATCCATCATCTTTTGTTTTTTTCTGCTGTCTTGACTTATTTAATGGATAACATCTCCAATTTGTCCTTTAGACCTACAGAACTAGATGAAATGCTAGGCAGCTCATTGTTAATAAGCATGGATTCATCAAAAACTACATGGACAGATTCTTCTACAACTTATGTTGTCAAGTTATAGACCCTATATGTTTTACTATTATTGCTGTACCCAACAAAGATTCCCTCTTGGGACTTGGCAGCAAACTTAGTCAAGTGAGACTTACCATTGTTATATATATTGCACTTGCTACAAAAGATCGTAATATAGGATAGGTTTAGTTTTCTACCAGTCAGAATCTCATAGGGAGTCTTCTTATGACTTTTAGTGATAGATGCCCTATTGAGGACATGACATGCAGTGTTTACTGCCTCTGCCAAAAATTTTCTTGGAAGAGAAGTGTCACTTAGTAGGGTCCTACCAGCCTCTATTAGAGTTCTATTTTTTCTTTAAGCAATACCATTTTGCTAAGGTGTTCTAGGTGAGGAGAACTCTTGATGAATCCAAATACTTTCACAAAACTTTGTCATGCATTGAGACTGAAATTCAGTCCCATTGTCACTTTTGATTTTGACCACTGTACTGTTAAATTCATTCTGTATCTGCTTAACAAAGGTCTGGAAAACATCAGTTTTTTCTAATTTATTCCTTAGGAAGAACACACATGCAAACATGAAAAAGTCATCTATTACTACCAATGTATTGGCTTTCCTACCTACACTATGAACTGGCATAGGACCAAAAAATCCATATGAATAAGGTAAAGACACCTCACTGAATCTTTTGTATTAAGAATTTTAAAAGAGGATCTGGTTTGCTTGCCCTTTTGATATGCTGAATTGATACTCTCCTTAACACACTTGACTTTAGGACCTTTCCTGACTAGATAACCAATGAAGAGTTTTCTTATTGTCTTGTAGTTTAGATGAGCTAGTCTCTTGTGCCATTATACACAGTGAGTGGCTTTCTCATCTGCAACTAGACAAATAGGAGAATCTTTTCTCATACCTTCAAAATCTAGACAATAAACATTTCCTCTCCTAGTGCCAGATAAGATGACCCCTTGGTCATTAGAATTTCTTATTTGACACTTATCTTTGAGGAAAGAAATGTCGTAGCCAAGATCACATAACTGCCTTATGCTTATTAGGTTATGTTTCAAACCATTCACATAGGCCACTTGTGTGATAGTTACTAGACCATTTGTAATCTTACCAAAACCTTTTATAATCCCACTTTCTGAACCACCAAAGATGACTTTGGGTCCATTGTTAGTTGGAATAAAGTTCTTTAGCATCTTATTTGTTCCAGTCGTGTGCCTGGAATAATCACTGTCCAAGTACCATATAAGGGTATGACTACTTGGACTCACCTGCATAGAACAAGACTATCTACCCTTAAGGCCCCAATTTTTTTTGGGTCCTAGGCACTGGTTAGACTAAAAATGCATCTGCATAACTGCAGCTTTACTGACAGATAGACTATCACTCTTGACATTATCTTTAAACAAGCAGTCAATAGAAAAGTGACCCACATTGCCACAACATCATCACTCATACTTATTATACCTCCTCTTAAGTACTGGTCTGACAGCATTGTTGTCTTTAGTTCTTAAATCTGAGGGTATAACAGTTCCTTTTCCTAGTCTAACAGTCAAAGCCTTCTTAGGAATTAGTCTAGCAGCAGATGTACTTTGGATATCCTGAGTCTTAACAACAGCATTCTTTTTTTCAGAGTAAATGCTCCCGATTGCTTCAGTGATGCCCATATTAGTCCTACCATCAGACTTCCCCTTTGTCTTGTTCTAGTTTGTAAGACCTTTGAAGTGAACTGTTTGTTTTTGTTTGAGTGATGGGGCTGGGACACCAAACACAAATTGTCCAAAATGGGCAAGTTGAGTTTTCTGGTGAGGTGCCATATAGTCATATGCACCCTTGCCATTCTTAATCTCACAGTGACCATAAATGCATTCATGGTCATACCTATTTGATGGATGATCAATCTTCTTAAAAGATATTGGGGCATTGAGGCTAGTGGCTGTACTAAAGCTTTACCTTTACTTTTAGATTTGGCAACTCTAGTTCTACCTTTGTAACCTGTCCCTTCATAACCTTTTGGATGGAAAAGGAATCTATTAAAGGTAAAACTGTACTAGGTTTAAAAAATTTAGCCACTAATTCCCACTCCTTTTGATGTCTGCTTTCAAGATTCCTGATCGATATGATAAATCTTGAAAGTAATTGTACCCATTTGAATAACAGTTATGTTCTTTAGTTTACTAACTTCTTTTATCTTCAGATCCAGCACTTTTGCTGAGTCTGAAGCAGCTAATTTCTGAGAGGCATTCTCCTTTGCCAACTTTTTGGCTAGTGATGCGTAAAAATCGTCTCACAAACTACAATCAGAATAGGCAAGTGTACTTATCGTTTTATTTTATATTGATAAAAATATATCAAGGTCGTATAAAAACTCGTGGCAGGCAAGTACTGTTACTCACAACGATTCAATTATCCTACAGAACGATTGATGGGTTTGAAAATTAAAATGAACTAAGCTTAATTAAAAGAAAAATAAAATATTCCGAAAGAGTGCTCGATCGACGATTCACTTTGAAATAAAATAACGAAATAAATTAGTTTAGCATTTGCACTACTATTAAGACCGTGACGGATCCGATATTAGGAAGTAATCTTGCTAGAGCATTAAATCAGCTAACTTATAGATGTTTTGACCGAAATCTCTTTACAAGTCAAAATGGCCTAAAGTCGCATTACCGAAGTGACCCGCACTATTTGATTTGACTCAAATATGGAGGATTTACGTCATCCTATCTCTAGGGTTGCGTTCAACTACTTCCTTCTTTGAGTGATCTTTCAAATCAACGAGTCTCTCGAATTCTATGAAATGAGATCAAATGCCTACTATCGTATACTAGAATACGGAGTCGACACGATAAAAATCAAAGAAGGATCAAAAATAGGAAAAATACAAATGCAAACATAAAATTAAAGATGCATTATTTTATTGCAAAGCTCATCACGATCGAGCACAAAATATAATTAGCTGAGCATATTAGAGGAAAAAAACAAAATAGAAGAAAGAGAAATCATTTGCATTGCATTATAAAAAGAGAAGAGTACACAAAATAAGAACAAGACAAAATTATTCTACTAAAGCAAAAATTACAATAAAAGGAACTTGACAAGAAAGTAACACTCTTGAACTAGCACTCTACTTCCTACCACAAAAACTTAACTCCCCAAAGCATGAGGCAAGGGGTCCTTTTATAAGTGGGGAGAAGGTTCTATAATGAAGGGATATGAAGGGAGAAAGGGGGGTGGTCGGCCATGCATGTGGAGAGGGTTCATGCATGCCATTTAATGAGGGAGAGAGAGAAGGGAATAAATGCATGCATTTCATTTTGGAAAATAAAAATTAATAAAATAAATATAAGAGGGGGGATGGATGGGTTTAAATGAGAATGAAAGAGGGGAAAAAAGGATAATTGAGAAATAAAGAAGGGAGAGAGGAGTGGCCGACCATGCAAGGATGGCAAGGTGCATGCATGTGAAAGTTATGGAGGAGGAGAGAGAGAGAGGGGTGGCCGGCCATGTATGGACTTTGTGGGCTGCTTGGTGGGCTAGGGTAGGGCTTGGATTGCATATAGGGGCTGCTCCAATAGTGGTCGGGCTGCTCCATTGTTGTGTTGAATTTGAGGGCTGCATCAACATGGAGGAGGGCTCGGGTAGCTTGATGAGAAGGGCTGCTCCAAGGGCTTGAACTAGAGGGGGCTTTGGCTGCTTCTTCAAGTGCTCGGGTTGCTAGGTGGGCTGCATGTAGGACTCAGGTAGCTAGATGAGAAGGGGTCGGGCTGCACCTACAAAAATAAAACATGCATTAGTTAATTCTTTTAAATAAAATGACAACAATAAACATAAAATATCATAGAAAATAACAAATAACAAAGACAAAAAAATAACAAAACATAAATAATAAAAACATAACACACAATTACAACATAACAAAAAATTAAAATATTAAAACATAGTATACATAACATAACATAATACATAAAATAATAAAAAAACATATAAGAAAACTATAGATTTTTATATCATAACACAAAAGTCTTTAAATAAGAAATAAAACATAACAAGCATAAAAATACTTAAAATATATAATTAAACTAGGAATTTAGCATACTAAACTATCCAAAAACCGATGACTAAAAGTAGTCATCAAATTCCCCCATGCTTGAGCTTTTGCTATTCCAGAGCAAAAGTATGAGAAATATTTATAAGACATTTATAAAATTTTCAATTAAACTAAAAATTTATTTACACCAAAATCAAGCCAAAAATAAAATTTAGGGATTTACGAATTAAGTCTGAAATTATGAAATTAAAGTGAAAAGAGAGAAATATTTAGCCAAAATAATTTTCTAATAAATTAACTAGCACTCAAAATTGAGTAAATTGCAAACAAGGTTAGATTAAAATTATAAAAACCATAACTTAAAAGAAACTTAAGGAAGAATTCAACCTACTACTTATGCTCTCCCAATATTTTAATTTAAAATCTTAGACAACGATATTGGCTAAAGGGTTTGGGGAGGAAATCAACATGAAGAGGACTTTGATTGGAGGTGATCATCATTATTTTTTTCACACCCCACAAATTTTTTTTTAAAATAAAAAATATATATAATACCAGAAAATGATAGACAAACATCTTATCACTTCCCACGACATATATGAACTTTTAATTCCTCTCTTCATCAGGGTTGCATATGTTTACCAGAGAATAAGGAACTAACATCTCTTTATTCCCATGATATATGATCTAACAATAAAAAAAGGAAGGGTTTAAACAAAATTTTAGAAAATAAACTAAAACACTAGAGAGCAACTACTAGTAGATTGAGATTTCCTAAAAATCTAAAAGCACGAGGTAATAATAATTAGAATCCAAAATTGTTAAGCAAAATTACTACAAAATTGAAACTATTTAAAATAAATGAGAAAAAGTGTTAAATAAATTACTCTAAGCAAATTAAAACCATAAGATAATTCTCACAACTAAATCACTAAAAATTAGATCTAACTAAATCTGATGAAACAAAAGATTAGAAAATCAAAAATAGTAAAAATGCTTATAAACAAACTCTAACAAAATTTCTGAAAACAACAAAAATACTAAGCAAGGGGTTTATAATATTTTTGGATTTTTTTAAAGATTTTGCATTTATTTTTAATTTTGAAATCTAATTTTTTTTGAATTTTTGAATTTTTTTGTTTTGATTTTGCTTTAGTTAAAGAAAAAGTAGTACTAAAGAAGATTAATAAAACTATAATAATTTTTTTTGTTTTTGTAGAAATTTAAAACACATTTTTTTTAGAAAAGAAAGAAGAAAGAAAACAACTAAACCCTCCCCCATGCATAAATTTTGAATTATCCTCAATGAAAAATAAGAACAAGAAAGAAAAAGGAAGAAGAAAAGTGAGGGGGATGCAATAAAGTAAATAAATAAAAATAAAACAACTTCCTCGGATTCGTAAGGCCGAATGCAGATGTCTCTCCCCCATGCTTGAGTAGGACACTGGCTCAGGCCTAAGGAAGAGAGGAAAGGATGAAGCCAAATGAACCGTCGGGGGCATTATTCCTGCAAAACAAAAGAAGCAAACAAAAAGAAAAAGAAAGAACAAAAAGTGATAAGCAAGGGGTGCCTCCCAAGAGCGGTCTTTGTTTAACGTCGTCTGAGCCCGACATTATTGGTTAGCTAAATGGATAATAAAAAGTAAAGTGAAGAGGTAACTCCCTAAGTATGGGCTTAGGAGAGTAAATTAAAAAAGTGAAAAATTGATGAATCTGATGCGTGGAAAACGGCAAGCGCACCGGTCGCACAAGTAATAAAGTTTGGGAATAAATCCCCGAGTGTCGGTCTCTTGAGGAACACAGTAAGGGATGAGTTAATGTCGAGGAGGACTTGAGATTGAAGTCCTCGGGGCGTAGGTAACGATGGGGTTTGTGATGGTTGCGGAAACAGAAAATAAAAGCTACAAGCTACTCCTATGCAACGCCGCTATGCGATGCTTCGCCAGGCGGGATGGAAGGCTAGTCGGGCCGCTATGCACCGAATCGCTAGGTGGATGGACGAGTAGGCTAGCGGATGAGGTGGAGAGAACGGCGGAAATCCTACTATGCAGGCCGCTATGCACTGCTTCGCCAGGCGGGATGGAAACTACACGGGCCGCTATGCACCGAATCGCTTGGCGGATGGAAGAGTAGGCTAGCGGATGAGGTGGTGAGAATGGCGGAATGAGGGTCGTGGGCACCTCTTCGCAACGCACGCCACTAGCAATTGCTAGTGCGGCAAGGGTGGATGGATGGCGGAATAACAAGGCGCACCTCAAGCAATAATAACAAAATCACAATAACTCACATAGACATGAATAAGTGAAAATGCTAATCAATAAAAATACTTCATCAATACATAGAGTTAAACTAAGCTATCAAATACAAGAGAAAGAGGTGTGCGAATCGACCGAATCCGAAGCCTTGTTGAGGGTTCACGGTTGGAATCCCGGGTTGTCAATCCGAGTCCAAGCTCGGTCCTCAACTGCGTCCGGGGTAGAGGAGGCTGTCACTCACTCCCAATGGACCCGTCTTCTCCGTTGAAATGATCCGTAGATTGCGGCTCCGGCCCTTCCTTGCTTGATGGAGAAAGCTCGGTCAAAACTCCGCTTGAAGCTTGAGGATGAAGGAGGAGGCCGAGAGGATGCTCCGGCGTTGATTTGGCGTTGTAAGCTTGCCCGGAGACCCTCCCTAAGGTGGGAGATGGAGGAGGATGGCGGAAACCCTCGTTCGGGACGAGAAACGGCGGAAAAATCGCGTGATTTGATCGATCCCAAAATTAGGGCGGACCTGCGCTATTTATAGAAAACAGAATTAAACAGTGCGCACGATCACTGGCGCACGACCAGTGGTCGTGCGCGGTATGGCCTGTGATCGTGCGATATGGAGGCAGAAAAGTGGAAAAAGATATAATGACTGCGCACGACCGGCAGCGCACGAGCAGTGATCGTGCGCGGTATGGCTGGTGATCGTGCGATATGCCGGGACAGAACTTTCACAGAAGAGGTCAGGACTGCGCACGACCAGTGATCGTGCGCCAAAGAGGTCGATGATCGTGCGTGGGTAAAAACGCACGACCATTGACTCCTTTGCCAAAAATGGTGAATGTCCTATCCCGGACGCCCACACGATCCCAGAACCTGCAGGAAAACTGGACGGGATGTCGACATGGCAGTCACAGACATAAATATTAAGCAAAGCAAAAAGGGAAATACACACACGCACAGAAATAGGCTAATAAAGTGCACAAGATGTGGAATAACCGTAGCGAACCAAAAGAAGTGCAAATGACGCTAAACGGTGTGCAAAGACAAGAAAATAAGCCTAGATGAGTCCAAAAATAGGTATATAAAGAGGACTCATCAGAATCGCACCAATATGTGGCGGAATCTTCAATGGAATGATGCCCGAAAATGATCGGACAGAGTTATAGAAGAACTCTGCCGTATGTAAAATGGTAAAGAAGGGGTCGTCAAAAGAAGAAGAAATAGAAAGAGGGATAAAAGAAGTAGAAAAAGAAATTTCATCAACGGAAATTTTACAAGGATAAGGAGAGACTTGTGAAATTTCGGGAGAAGAAGTGGTAGACAGGACTAAAGAAGAATTATCTAAAATAAAAGAAGAAGAAGAAAAAGACTCGCTAAAACTAGAAAAAGTTGGAACAGTTAAAGTTTGAAGCAAAATGGAATCTCAAACATCTTTAGGAAAAGAAAGAGAATGATGAGACGTATTGTCATCCTCAAAAGGTAAGAAGCACGCCGAAGTATCCATAGGGGTGTCATCTAAAGGAGGAAGGAAACAATACAGAATATCCGAATAGTTATCCTCCTCGAGAGGAAAAAGGCAAGCCGGGATATCCAGTGACTCATTATACGATGAAATTGGATGAGACGAGAAGAAGACGAAGAAAACGATGCGGACTCACGAGAAAAATAATCCATAATAGTTTTGAAATGCGAATTAATATTATCAAGAGAAGTTTGCAATTAGAAATACCCATTATCGATTGAATTAAAATTTAGAGCCGCAGTACTTTGCGGGGCAAAATCATAAGAAAAATAAGACAGGTTCCCAATCTCCCAATTAGGATAAAAATTGGAGTAAGGGTCAAATTGGCCACTTTGACCTCCTCCAAAAAAATTGAAATCAAAAGAGGGAGGGGTTCCCGAAAGACATGCAAAATTAAAATGGTCGAGCGACCCTCAAAAAGCGCAAAAAGATGATGATTCCATAAAAAAAATAAACTGTTACTAAAAAGAAAAAAGAAAATTTAATTTTGATTTTTTGTTATTTTTTTGGTTTTTTTTTTAATTTCAGTTGAAGTAATAAACCCAGTGCTTTTGTAATATTACCAAAAATATTCCCCGGCAACGGCGCCAAAAACTTGATGCGTAAAAATCGTTTCACGGACAACAATCTGAATAGGCAAGTTTACCTATCGTTTTATAATATAGTGATAAAAATATATCAAGGTCGTATAAAAACTCAGGGCAGGCAAATACTATTACTCACAATGATTCTATTATCCTACCGAACGATTGATGGGTTTGAAAATTAAAATGAACTAAGCTTAATTAAAAGAGAAATAAAATATTGCGTAAGAGTGCTCGATCGACGATTCTCTTTGAAATAAAATAATGATATAAATTAGTTTAGCATTTGCAATACTATTAAGACCGTGATGGATCCGATATTAGGAAGTAATCTCGCTAGGGAATTAAATCCCCTAACTTATAGACGTTTTGACAGAAATTTCTTTACTAGTCAAAATGGCCAAAATTTGCATTACCAAAAAACCCACACTATTGGATATGACTCCAATCCAGAGGATTTACGTCATCCTATCTCTAGGGTTGCGTTCAACTCCTTCCTTCTTTGAGTGATATTTCAAATCAACAAGTCTCTCGACTTCTATGAAATAAGATCAAATGCCTACTACCGTATACCGGAATACGGAGTCGACACGATAAAAATAAATGAAGGATCAAAAATAGGAAAATTACAAATGCAAACATAAAATTAAAGATGCGTTATTTTATTGCAAAGCTCATCGCGATCGAACACAAAATATAATTAGCTAAGCATAATAGAGGAAGAAAATAAAATTGAAGAAAGAGAAATCATTTGCATTGCTTTATAAAAAGAGAAGAGTACACAAAATAAGAACAAGACAAAATTATTCTACTAAAGCAAAAATTACATTAAAAGGAACTTGATAAGAAAGTAACACTCTTGAACTAGCACTCTACTTCCTACCACAAAAACTTAACTCCCCAAAGCATAAGGCAAGGGGTCCTTTTATAAGTGGGGAGAAGGTTCTAGAATGAAGGGGATATGAAGGGAGCAAGGGGGTGGCCGGCCATGCATGTGGAGAGGGTTCATGCATGCCATTTAATGAGGGAGAGAGAGAAGGGACTAAATGCATGTATTTCATTTTGGAAAATTAAAAGAAATAAAAAAAATATTAGAGGGGGGATGGATGGGTTTAAATGAGAATGAAAGAGGGCAAAAGAGGGAATAATGAAAAATAAAGAAGGGGGAGAGGAGTAGACGGCCATGCAAGGATGGCAAGGTGCATGCATGTGAAAGTTATGGAGGAGAAGAGAGAGAGAGAGAGAGAGAGGGGTGGCCGGCCATGTATGGACTTTGTGGGCTGCGTTGTGGGCTCGGGTAGGGCTTGGATTGCATGTAGGGTCTCCTCCAATAGTGGTCGGGCTGCTCTATTGTTTTGTTGAATTTGATGGATGCAACAACATGGAAGAGGGCTCGGGTAGCTTGATGAGGAGGGCTGCTCCATGGTCTTGAACTAGAGGGGGCTTGGGCTGCTTCTTCAAGGGCTCGGGTAGCTAGGTGGGCTACATGTAGGACTCGGGTAGCATGATGAGAAGGGGCGGGTTGCACCTACAAAAATAAAACATGCATTACTTAATTCTTTAAAATAAAATGACACAACAACAAACATAAAATATCATAAAAAATAACAAATAACAAAAACATAAAATAACAAAACATAAATAATAAAAACATAACACACAATTACAACATAACAAAAAATTAAAATATTAAAACATAGCATACATAAGATAACATAACAAAACATAATACATAAAATAATAAAAAATATATAATAAAACTATTGATTTTTATATCATAACACAAAAGACTTTAAATAAGAAATAATACATAACAAGCATAAAAATACATAAAACATATAATTAAACAAGGAATTTTGCATACTAAACTACCTAAAAACGGATGACTAAAAGTAGTCATCAACTACGATCATGCTTTCCTTAAATGCTTTAAGGAGCTCACCATAATCATCAATCAGTTGATTGATGTCTCCCTCAGATTCAGAACCATCATCAAATATTTGAGTTGATTCTTCTAATTCAGGAATAGTTACATATATAGATCCAAATGGTGAGGAATGTACCTTACGAGGACCAGGCTAATCATGGGTGTCTCTTTCCTCATCAACTCCCAACAGGCCAAATCAATGATTGTCTTCTATCCTTGAATTGATGTCATTCAGCATCTACAGGAATTCAGTATCCATAGAATCTACTTCTGTTGAATATAGCCTAATTTAGGCCTCAACATCATTTTCTCTTTCTGATTCTGATGAAGATGAATCAGTCCAGCTTTTTTCATTCTGGGCAACAAAGGACATTTCCTTCTTGCCCTTCTGGTGCTTCTTCTTGTCTCCTGATTCCTTTATTTTAACAGGACAGTCAGCTATGAAATGACCTAGTTTGCTACAGCAATAACAAACTATTTTAGAAGAAGTTTGTTTACTAGTTTTTGATCCATACCTGTCCTCTTTAGAGGATTTTTTCTTTCCTTTGTAGTAATCATCCTTGGGGTAAGAAGATGTTGATGGCCTACTTATCCAACTCTTTTTTCTTTACAAATCTCAGGAACTGTCTGGTGAAAGCAGCAAAGTCTTCATAAGAATTATGACCATCTGATAAGTTGGTGACTGTGCTTTTTGTTTCTATCTCAGCAACCTTTCTGAGAGGAGAAGGATACTTTATCTTACCCTTTCTTGTGGCCTCAACTTTGAAAGACGCAGACTTATCCTTGATTGAAGACTTGTTACATTTCTCCTCCTCTTTTATTGCTGTCAACTGCATTTTATAGGACAGCAGTTTACCAAATAGTGTTGGTGGAGGTGTATCAGCTAATCTTGCCACTTCTCTTATATCACAAATCTTAGTATCCCAATCTTTGGTTAATGACCTGAGGAATTTGTCATTTAGCTCATATGTACTGAATACCCTTCCATAAGTCATTAGTTCATTCACAATCCTAAAAAATTTCTTATAGCATTCTGCAATGCTATAAGTCTTGGTCTGTTTAAAGCTCTCATACTCCCTATTGAGCCTAGAATTTCTTTCATCTGTAACCTCTTCAGTTCCTTCCATGTCGACAACCAGTGTGTCCCATATTTCTTTTGTTGTTTTGCAATGGACCAGATTCTGAAAAGTTTAATCATCTATGACACTAACTATTCTGTTCTGTGCCCTTTTATCCATAGTAGACAAGATGATCTCTTCTTTAGTCATCTCTTTATATCTCTTAGGAGTGGATTTATTGGCATCAAGAACTGATGTTTTCATAGGTATAAAGTGTAATGCCCCGAAACTCAAAAGAGCGACGGGTGGTGTTTTGAGTCAAATCTGGGATTTAGTAGAGGTGAAACGGCCAGGGGTGTGTCGTGCTCGGGTTCAACGATGGTCGTGTGGTCGATAAAATTACATTCAACAATCGTCGGGGCAGTGAACACGTCCTGGGATACGGGCGTGTCCCAGGGAGTGTCAGTCACTCAAAGCATTTCACTCAATGATCGTTGAGTGAGGACGCACAGCCTGAGGCCAGGCGTGTTCGGGTCCGACACGGGCGTGTCAAATTTGACACAGGCGTGTCGAACGACCGTGTACTACTCGGGTCGTTTGGCAAATTGTACTAAGAAAGCTACATGGCCTGGTACACGGGCGTGTCCCAGGGCGTGTCTAGCACACGATATGTGACACGGGGATGTTATATGGCCGTGTCGTGCTCGGGACATTTTGGACCTGTGTCGATGGAGGCACATGCCCAGCAACACGAGCATGTACTGGCTGACACAGGTGTGTCAAGCGTGACACGGGCGTGTTGAGTGCCCGTGTTATTTTCGGGACGTGACGGTTTTGGTGTCGATTGAGGAACACAGCCTTGGACACGGGCGTGTCGCAAGCCGTGTTCGGCCTAGGAAGTTTAATTTAAGGTTGAATTGCAGCTGTTCGTTTCCTTATTTTAGGATATAACGGCCTGGGCTTTCCATGTTAGGGTTAAGGCCGAGATTGGGGGTTTAAACCATCACTTTCACTTAGCCATTCTCTTTCTAAAACTTAAAGAGAAGGGAGAGCAAGGAGTTATGAGGAAGAGGAAGATCTGGTCTCCGAAGGAGATTCGGAGTGCCAAATCGCAAACTTAGCCCGGATCTGCGGAGGAAAGATCATCGCGGTGCTTTTCATCCATGTAGTTTTCCAAAGAGCTGGGGAAAAATACTAGGGTAACGATTCTCATCTTGAGCATGTGAAGATCTTCTTCTTTTGCATGGGAAAACCTTCTCCCGCGAGTGTGCGACGAGTTTGCGGTATTCCATAGGGTAGATATGTAAAGTCCCCCATGTTTGCATGTAGAGTACGAAATAGAAACGGATATAGGCATGGTGTGTGAAGCCTACCCGGGCAAGTTGGTCTGGATCGGTGATATTTTACTATGCATTATTTGCTGGAGAAGACTTCGTTCCCTTTTGTTATTTTCGGGTTTCTATGTGGTAGATTGAAGTAGGGATCCTTGGGGATTAATCCCAAGGCGTACCCAGAAATCTAGGTAGAAGCGTGATTGTATTGTTGTTGGTGGCCCGGGAGCCATCATTGTACATAACCGGGTTATGTACGTTGTTTTATTGTTTTATGGGTTACGGGGAAACTTAGCTCGCGCTGATGATTTTTAGTGTCGTGGCAGTGTGAGCAGCGAGTTGAATGAAACTATACCTGCTCTATGTGGTTCGGTTTAGTGGCCTGTCGATGGCATAAAGGGAGGGTCTTCGGCTTAAGCCATGAAGACTTTATTGCTTACGAGATTGCCTGTAACATCCCATTTCCGGCTAGACCCCTGGAGGTGGTTTTGTCATAACAGAACCTTAGGAAACCCAGGATTTGAAGATTATCGACAAAAATTTCGAGTCAAGGGGTGGTCACGCCCGTGACCGACCAGTCACGCCCGTGACCTAGGGTGTGACCCCTTTGACGATCGTCGACCTCAGGAAGACGATCGTCGAGCTCAAAAATGTCATCATGGGCCTGACATGCCCGTGACCGGTCCGTCACGCCCGTGACCGGTCCGTCACGCCCGTGACCTTGGAATGGCGTTGAGTGAGCTAAGCACACACAACGTCGTTGGCTGGATGGTGTTGAGTGAGCTTAGCTCACTCAAAGCCATAAGCTGGATGGCGTTGAGTGAGCTTAGCTCACTCAAAGCCATAAGCGTGATGGCGTTGAGTGAGCTTAGCTCACTCAAAGCCATAATCGGGATGGCGTTGAGTGAGCTTAGCTCACTCAAAGCCATAAGCAGGATGGCATTGAGTGAGCTCAGCTCACTTAAAGCCATAAGAGGGATGGCGTTGAGTGAGCTTAGCTCACTCAAAGCCTTAATCAGGATGGCTTTGAGTGAGCTAAGCTCACTCAATGCCTTAATCAGGATGGCATTGAGTGAGCTTAGCTCACTCAAAGCCGTAAGCTGGATGGCGTTGAGTGAGCTAAGCTCACTCAAAGCCATAAGCGGGATGGCATTGAGTGAGCTTAGCTCACTCAAAGCCATAAGCTAGATGGCGTTGAGTGAGCTTACCTCACTCAACGCCATAGTCTGGAATGGCGTTGAGTGAGCAGAGCTCACCCAACGCCGTGCCCTGATGGCGTTGAGTGAGCTAAGCTCACTCAACGCCATTATACTTAGACTTTTTTCTGGCATTTTTACTTCTAGCTAGGTGCTGGTTTAGCTGAACCGGGCCGGTTCAGGAGTGAGCCGTTTTCTCCAATAAGACCTGATAAGTTTTATTTTATTTAAGTTGATAAGTCATGCTATGCCACGTTGACCGCCGGTTTTGCAAAAGGACAGTTGCGGCCATTGCCTAAAGCTTGAAGTCATGGCCATCAATGGCATTTGATGCCATGACTCTTTACCTTCACCTGAAACTGCTGGATTCAACTCCTCTTAGGGAGAGGAGGAGTTTCCAGCCCTCCTCCAGCTGTCATAGGGCCGATTCAGCCCCCCTCCATCATGGCCGAGCCCAGCTTTTATGGGCCATTAATGGCCACTAGCTTTTGGCCGATCCCCCTCCTTTCCCAAGCTTTTAAACATCTTCAGAGGCCCAAGGGGAGTTTTTCCCAGTGTTACCCGAAGTTTTCGAGCCTCCCCTTATTGTTGAAGAATTTCCGGCGACGCCGCCACCGCGCAAATGGCTTCCCGACGGTCTGCATGCCTCCAGCCCGCGAACAAGGTCCTCCTCTACTCCTTCTTCTATGGGTAGATCTTAGAAATTACTTAGGAGAGATGTCGAGCTCAAAGGAGCAAGATTGAGTGAGCTTTTCCATGTTTATCAAAAATTTCATGGTGGCGGGTTCGCCGGAAACCGCCTCTCCGGCGGCCGTGCCGCCGCCCGACGGTAGCCCACACCTCAACAGAGGAGGTGGTGGTGGTGGCCGGCTAGGGAGATGGCTGGGTGGACAGGAAATGGCTTTAGAAAAGCTACAGGTTTCAAGCTTTTTTTTTAGGTTGCTGGTTCGGGCTAAAGAAGAAGATGAACAGTAGCATTTTATTATATTATATATTGTATAATTTGGAATTAATTCCCTTTACTGTGCACTAGGTTTAAACTGAAAATTATTGCCCGTAGGGGCTAAAACATAAATAGTGGTCAACATAGAAAATGTAGCCCTTGAAGTCTAGTTTAATTCAAAATTTATTTCACTCGATTTGGAGTTTTGGTTAGACCACAACACACTTTTTGGTGAGGTCTATCCATAAGGGTGTCTTGACCTTAGAAAAATTCCCCACTCCAATCCAGTCATCAAAATGACTTGAAATTTAGGGTGTGGCCTAATCTTACCTATATCTAGGTGCTATCCAAAAATTAGGATTTTTGGAAAATGTTTTTCTATAGTTTTTAGAAAAATTCAATAATCCTATCATAATTTAATTAGACGGCTCAATGACTTCCAAACCTCTGTCATCATCTCCCTTCCACACATTATCCCCTGATGAAAAAATGCCAGAACCCATTTCTTTGCCCTCATCATCCATCCTCCATCCTTTTGTATCAACTCAGACACCCTGTGAGTTTATGCAAATGGATTTCCCTTCCATTCCCCTCCTTCTGGACTCCTCACTCCCCTTCTCAAAAATCTTATAGCATAGGCCATTAAACCTCTTGCTGATTCTATTTCATCCCTATCTTCCCTAATTTCTGCTGCCCCCCACTCTCCTTTCTTCTGGGAGCCTGGCTTCAGAACCCTCTCAAATAAGGCAGATGGAGATATCCAGTGAAGAAGATCCAGTCTCCTCTCCTCCAATAGATGCATCAATAACATCAGTTTTGTAGTTAGATGAGCCAGTAGATGCAGATGTAGATGTAAATATGATTACAGAAGTTGAGACAGAAGTTGAGACAGCCGACGTTGATATGTCTTGTACAGATGAGCAAATTGATCTGCCAGAAGTTTTGAGTGTTGGTGATTATTTTATCAATCCCACATTGGATTTTTTTTATTTATTGAAATCTTTTTATGCATATATATATAATCTTCCAAAAGTTTTTCAAGTGCAGTCTATGAATATTATTTGTTGTACTTCCCCAATAAGCCCTGAGGTTGTTAAACAACTAAAGAAAAGTTTTGCAGCTTCTGTAAATTCTGAATTATATATTGTTGAGGATGTTTGCAGTCCTCCTCTTCGCATGTGGGCTGAGTCCCCAATTCCAAACATGTATTAATTTTTGTTTGTTGATTGAGAATAAGAAGATAATCAAATGGTTATTGAGAATATTGCTCCACCAGAAGTTTCAGAACTTCAAATGCTACCTCAAGCTGAGAAGCATATCTCAAAGGATGCTTTGAAGGAAATTGATGATATGAAAGACAATCCTTCAAAATCTTCTGATGAAGACAATGATGATAATGTTTCTGATGATTCTGATGATCCAAAGGCCAAGATGAAGATTGCTAAGAAAAGGAAAGTTATTCCCAAGGCAACTCCCATGCCAAATCCTACACATGATACTCCCTACTACATTTTGCAAAAGATTACACCCTATCCTGGGATGCCACAATGGATGTGGTTATCAAAGAATGAGCAAAAAAAGGTATAAGAGAAGAAGGTATAGGTCTCCCCTTAAGCACTTCAGGAAAGACCCTCCTCCTCCTCCTCCTCCATCAGCAGGGGCCTCTGGAAGTGCTTTTCTCAGATCAACACCAGTTACCAAAACCTATCAGAGACACTCTAAGACAAGTCCACAAGGCAGCAGTCAACGACAATCATCTTAAAGCAAGCCTTCTCCTAATACAGATAAGAAAAGTACTTCAGCATCTACTGATAATTCAAAGAAGTACTCTTGTCCTAAAAGGCCAGAATTTCCACCTATTCCTTTTGTAGATCCAAAACAAGAAACAACTGCAAAAATCGCCAGGTTTCAAGAGTTGATTGGACTATCATAGATCAACAAGGCTAAAGCTGAAGGAAAAGATCCATCTAAATACTCAAAAATGTCAACATATAGAAAAGAAGAACTCAAGAGGTATGCTAAATCTAATAAATTTTTCAATGTTGATGATTATATGAGTTTGCATCCTGAAGCAATAATACCAAGGGCCACCTCATGCAATATAATTAGAGCATCTGACATGACAATGTCAAAGAGAGTAGCTGCAAATCCAAATAGAGAAATTATTTTCAAACAGCCATCTAACAAATCTGAGAAAGAGAAGTCAAAGTAGAACAAATGACTGGTTTGTTTAGTTTTTATTTTTCTGAACTCTAATTATTAATCATGAAGCACCTTTGTACATATCTGCTGGATATTTTATTTTCTGCCAGATATATTTTATTCTGCTTTGTGATTATTTTCTTTTGTTTGTATTAGTGACCTCACCCAAATAGGGGGAGATTGTTGGATCCCTAGTTTGGATTTTGGCTAGGTTCACTAATTAGGATGAGTTTGTCCCACATTGTATAGCCAGGGTCAAGTCTATTAGTCCTAGAGTTAAGGCTAGTCTTTAGGTTCAACCTTCATGGACCAGCCACCAGAGGAATTCAGTAGACTCAGACTTAGAAGAATTCAGAGGTAAAATTATCAGTTCGAAATTCTTCGAACTCAGCTCGGCGATCATCAATCTAAGATCGACAAACTCAGAAATCTTTCTCTGAGTTTTGCTCGACGATATTCAAGCTCAGGTCGACGATCTTTTCTTTCAGACAGATTCTCAGCTCGACGAACTTAGAGCACAGAATTGGCAAGCTATTTTCAGTATGCAGTTCACAGAGCTCAGGTCGACGAATAGGAATTCTCAGGTCGATGAACTTGGAACTCCAATCGATGAATTCTATTCAGAGGTAGACTAATTCTTTCCCTTGCTAGACTTAGGAGTTTTCCTTATTTCTGTCCTTATTTATTATATTATTTAGCAGTAATTCTCTGAGTAATTAATGCTTATATTCTCTAGAATATAGCCGTTATTGGCAACATAATTATGTTCTTCATCAGGGTTAATTACATGCTTATTTTATTGGGTAAGTTTGGGAAACTCATTTAAGTCAAATATTCAAGCCATTTCATTCTCCAGATCAGTTAGTAATTAATGCTTGAAATTCAAATTTCAAAGGAGAATTTGGATAGCAAAATATACAAGAGATTTTCACTTTTGAGACGACATTGCATGCATACACAGGCAAGACAGTCATGAGAATATAAAGAAGAGACATAGAACAACATACAGAACTCTCTCTCTCTCTCTCTATGCAGAAAACATTTTGTTTTACCTTGTTCTTTCTAAATACTGAAGAATAACAACCATTAATATCAAGAGTCTTCTTCTACGTCTACTCTAGTAATCTTCAAGGACAACAACTTTGAAATAGTCTGCAAGTTCTTGGATCTTTCAAGACAAGGCTGAAGACATATACCCTGAGCAAGGCTCCAGGCTTTCTGAACATCTCAACATTTTAGAAGGAGCTTTGACAACAGAATCCACTCAAGTATTCTCTGTTGTATAGAGAAAATAGAATACATAATCTCCTCTCTCAACCTCCTGTACAAAGGGTTTATTTACTCCCTTCAAAAGTTTATTGTTGGTATTAGGGCACCTGAACAAAAGCCTAAAGGGTTGTGAGATCTCCCTGGAAATATATCTTGTGGTGGTAGTCACCTGATCAAAACCTGATAGTGGATTCCTACTATTGTGGTAGAAGAGTGGATGTACCCAGTTTGGGGAACCACTATAAAATTCTTGTGTTGTCTGGTTGATCATTTTCCTTTTAATCCTGTTGTGCTGTGATAGATTATCTTAGACTGTTTTCATTTCCTGTTACTACTATTAGTATCACCTATTTTACTCTGATTAATTTTAAAATAGCCAAAAGTTTTAATTACTCTATTCACCCCCCTCTAGAGTAAATCAGGTCTAACCCCTTTCTTTCACAGTTCACTCAATGCCTAATAAAGAAGATAGGCAAACGCATAAAGCGTTGAGTGAGTCCAGCTCACTAAACGCCTTCAGAACGATGAATAATTTTGTTGAGTTACCATGGTGATCTAGAAGTGGTCAAACATGTAATCTCACTGCCAACGCCATATTAGCCTGCAGGGTCGCACATTAGAGCATGTGGGGAAGTTGGAAGATTGACTATGTTGGTAAAGGTTACCAATCACCATACAGAATGGGGTCCAGCAAATGTTGCCAAAGGAAAATCGTCAAGAATCATCGAGAATCGTCGAGTATCGATCGTCGAGTATCGATCGTCGAGAATCGTCGAGTATCGATTGTCGAGAATCATCAAGTTTCGATCATCGAGAATCGTCGAGTATCAATCGTCGAGAATCGTCGAGTCTTGATCGTCGAGAATCATCAAGTATCGATCGTCGATACTCGACGATCGTCGAGAGTCGTCAAGAATCGAAATGTTCAATTCTCGATGAATGCTGATTCCCGTCGAATTTTTCCCATAAACCCTTTTTTGTTTTGTCTGCGGATAGCGATTTTACCTAGGTTTATTTATGCTTTGGGTATAAATAGACACTTAGGTTTTGAGCGGAATAAAAAATGAAGAATTTCCCCGACCCGACGGAAGAGTTCCGCCAATTCTGCCGATGGAAGTGTTCCGCTGACGAAAGAGTTCCGCTTCCGCTACCTCGTTCGCTCCGCCGACCTCCTCCTCTCTGGCGACAGTCGCCGATTTTGCTATTCCTGACACGGACCTAGCAGTCCGTGGAAATGCAAGGTGCGGTTGATCTCCTTCCTGGCCCTTCGTGCGACGAAGCTCAGTGTTCTCCTGCACGTGTGGATTTCTTAAGAGACGTAGACATTATTCTACGTAGAACTCGCCACAAACAAGGACTCAAAGCTTGGAGCATCTATGTTGAGTTTTGACTCAACACCGGAAAGGTAACTTTTACATAGTTGTTTGTTAACTTCTTGATTCAACATTCATGGCCCGATCCCAATCTCTTTGGGTTGTTCTTGATTTGTATTACTTCCACTGCGTGCACAAGTGTTGTGACATCCTCATAGAGAAACCCAACAGTGGTATCAGAGGGAGGTTTCGGCCATGATTGTTGTTTTGGAAGTTAGGTTATTCAAGTACGTGTAAACCTAGGGATTTAGAAGTGTTCTTAATGTCTAGATTTAATCCTGGATCATCAATTGTTTATGATTTTTCCAAGGGAAATCGGTGGGCCCATAACCCAAAGGTTAGGAGCTCTGCCCTTTGGAACCCCGCCAGGAACGTCTGGGATTTCGTGGTAATTTCTAATTGTTAGAAATATTTGTCTCCTTAGCAGTAACCGTCCCTCGAGTGGTTAATGAACCCGTGTATTGTTTTGGATTTTGAATCCAACAATGAGAGACGAGCTTGTCTACTGCTTCAAGTTGAGTTGCCTTTGCCTTTGTCCAATGCATGTAAATCTTAAGATTTGGAAGAGTCCGGATGTTCAGATTTAGCACTTCCTTCTATATAATGTTGATAGTGCCATGTTGTGCACATAAGGGATGCATGTGGATTTTAGAAGTGTTTTTCTTTGGATGTGCACGTTGATCAAATGTTGATCATGGTTAATTGTAAGCGATTATCAAAAATCCCTTCATCAAATATTAAGTGTTCGGATGCCTTCCAAAGGATGACACTCTTCCTGCCTCGATCGATGAAGTGTGGGCTTGCCAAAGCAAGGTGCATTAATCTATCTTGGTAAGGGTGCGAGCGGATAATTGTGATATCCCACTGTCGACATCGGGTCTAACTTAACTAGGTGACCTCAAAGGTTGAGTGCCTAGAGGCATAGGGTTGGCATGCACAATGTGATGGATGCGAATAAGGAGTTATTCACCAACTATACAAGAATTGCATGAGGATGCAATTGGCAAGCATTGCCTAACTAAATAACCACATCATGAGAGAAAAGCCAAAGCTGACTTATTGTGTTGGTGAAATACGGATCTTGTCCACTAAGTGAGTAGCTCGCATGAACTCTCCGAATTGATAGTGAGGGTCATCATTTCGAATAAAATAGTGGGAGTTTTAATTGAAGTCCAAATTAAAAATAAATTGTATTTTGAAATTTTTGTACAGATATTATTCTGCATGAATCCTTGTAGAATTCCATAGCAAGTGGTTCACACTCCACTCTGTCCCTGAGAGCCATCCTTGAGAAGGATAAGCTTAGTGGGACTAACTACATGGACTGGTACAGGAACCTGAGAATTGTTCTCAAGCAAGAGCGAAAGCTCTATGTCTTGGAAGAAGAAGCCCTCGAGGTGCCGGCCGGGAATTCTACTCGTGCTGATAAAGATACTAATAAGAAGTATACTGATGACGCCTTAGACGTCGAATGCCTTATGCTTGCCACCATGAACTCTGAGCTTCGGAAGCAATATGAGAACATGGGGTGCAAGGAGATTGACGAGCATCTCAAGAAAATGTTTCAAGGGCAGGCTCGTCAAGAGAGGTTCGATGTCACAAAAGCATTATTTCAGTGCAAGATCGGAGTTCGAGACTCAGTAGGGACTAACGTACTCAAGATGATTGGGTATATAGAGAACCTTGAAAGGCTGGGTTTTCCTCTAGGTCAAGAGTTGGCCATAGATCTGATACTGCAATCGTTGCCGGACAGTTATGAGCAGTTTGTCTTGAACTACAACATGAATGAAATAGACAAGACACTGCCCGAGCTCCTACGCATGTTAAGAACTGCCGAGATCAACATGAAGTAGGCCAAGCCTGCCTGCCCCATACTGATGGTGCATAAGGGCAAGGGCAAGACCAAGGGCTCTAAGAAGACGAAGGTGGGACCTAAGTCATATCTTTAGCCCATGTCTTCTGCACTGAAGAAAAAGAAGAGCACGGTGAAGGAAGGGAAATGCCACCACTGTGGCAAGGCTGGTCATTGGAGGAGGAACTGTCTTTCTTACATTGAGGGTCTGCAGAAAATGAAGGGAGGTATGACTTCCGCTTCAAATATTTACGTTATAGAGATAAACCTTTCAGCTCCTTCATCTTGGGTATTGGATACCGGATGTGGTTCTCACATTTATACAAATGTGCAGGAACTGGAAAGGAGAAGATCTCTGAGTAAAGGGGAGGTGGACCTGCGCGTCATAAATGGAGTAAGAGTTGTTGCTGTAGCCGTAGGGGTTTACCTTCTTTCTTTGCCTAGTGTGCTTGTAATAGAACTAGATAATTATTATTTCATTCCGGCAATAACTAGAAACATTATATCTATTTCATGCTTGGACATGATTGGATTTTCTTTTATAATTAAGAACAACTGTTGTTCTATATTTAAGAATGATGTTTGTTATGCTGTAGCCCAATTATTTAATGGTCTTTATGTTTTGAACTTTGACCATCTTATCTATAATGTAGAAAATAATAAAAGACTAAGAACAAATGACTCAAACCCTACATATCTCTGGCATTGTTGTTTGGGCCATATAAACGAGAAGCGCATATCCAAGCTCCATAAAGATGGACTTTTGGACTCTTTTGATTATGAATCATTTGAGCAATGCAAATCTTATTTGTTAGGTAAGATGACTAAAACCCCTTTCACTGGTTATACTGAGAGGGCTGAAGATCTCTTGGGTGTTGTACATAGTGATGTATGCGGACCCATGAGCTCCATGGCTAGAGGTGGATATTTCTACTTCGTTACATTTACTGATGATTTCAGTAGATACGAATATGTGTATCTTATGAAGTGCAAATACGTGACCTTTGAAAAGTTCAAAGAGTTCAAGAATGAAGTAGAAAACCAGTTGGTTAAAAGGGTTAAAGCACTCCGATCTGATCGAGGTTGCGAATACCTGAGTCATGAGTTCCGCGATCATCTGAAATAGTGTGGTATTGTATCACAGCTCACTCCACCTAGAACACCACAACATAATGGTGTGTCTGAGAGGAGAAATCGTACTCTGTTAGACATGGTACGTTCGACGATGAGTCATGCAGACTTGCCTGTTTCCATTTGGGGTTTTGCTTTAGATACTGTTGCAATAACACTGAATCGCGCTCCAACGAAAACGGTTATGAAGACACCATATGAGATATGGACTGGGAAGCGTCCTAGTATGTCGTTCATTAAAATTTGGGGTTGTGAGGCATAAGTGTGACGTCAAATGCCTGACAAGTTGGAACCCAAATCGGATAAATGTTATCTGGTGGGATATCCTAAGGAAACGAAAGGATATTACTTTTGGGTAGAACGAAAGGATATTACTTTTGAGTCTATCTTCAACATGCCTAGTTCCATTTTGAAGAACGAGAACTTGGCCTCGTCCAGCGGCTTCGTAAAAATATCTGAGACCTGCTTATCTATCGGGACATAGCTGAGGGCTATATCCTTGTTCTCCACATGCTCCCGGTTGAAGTGATATCAAACTTCAATGTGCTTTGTTCGATTATGAGAGACTGATTTATTCGCGATCGATATTATGTTGGTTGAGTTACAATACATTGGAATCTATTTAAACTTCAAGTTGTAGAGTTCAAGTTGATTCCTGATCCATAGAAGTTGTTCACAATAACTACCCGCAGAGATATACTCTGACTCAGCCGTAGAAGTTACCACACAATTCTGCTTCTTACTGCTCTATGAAATAAGTCATCTTCCAAGGAATCGGCATGTCCCAGAACTGCTTTTCCTGTCATCCCTGCTTCCTGCAAAATTGGCATCTGAAAAATGAATTAGCTCAACATCATTATTTCTTTGGTACCCAAATCCAATATTCGGTGTACCCTTAAGGTATCCTAAAATTTGCTTTGCAGATACGTAATGCGATTCCTTTGAGTTCACCTGAAATCCAGTGAGACGCACGCTCAAAACAATATATCTGGTCTACTAGTAGTGAGGTAGAGCAAGGATCCGATTATGCTTCCGTACTTGGTTTAATCAAAAGGCTCTCTTTCTCATCCTTGTCCAGAGACATAGTTGAACCCATTGGAGTCCTCATAGAGGTCGCATTCTCTATTCCAAATTTCTTAAGAAGCTCCATTGTGAACTTCGTTTGAGAGATAAAATTCCATCTTCAGATTATTTCACCTAAAGTCTTAAGAAATACTTCAGCTCTCTCATACTGCTCATTTCAAACATCCCATGCATAAGTTTGGAAACTTCTTGCAAAGGTTGTCTTCCGTAGAGCCAAAAATAATATCGTCGACATAGATTTGCACAAGCAGAATATTGCATTTTACTTCCCTAAAAATAATGTTTGTCTATCTTTCCTCTTGTGAAATTGTTCTCAAGAAGAAAGCTAGACAATGTTTCATACCATGCTCGTGGAGCTTTCTTTAAGCCAAATAATGTTTTCTTAACAAAATAAACATGTTCAGGGTGAGTTGAGTTTAAAAAACTTGGGAGTTGCACTATGTATACTTTCTCTTTTAAATTCCCATTTACGAATGTTGACTTCACGTCCATTTGGTAGACGGTGAAGCCTTTGAGGTCAGCATATGCAAGAAACAACCTGATCGCCTTGAGCCTAGCCACTAAAGAAAAGGTGTTGTCAAAGTCGATCCTTATTCTTTTCTGTATCCTTGAGGTACAAGCCTTGCTTTATTCTTGATAATGACTGCATTTTCATCCAGCTTGTTTCAAAAGATCAACTTGGTGGCGATCACGATCTTTACTTTGGGCCTGGGTACCAACTCTCACACTTTGCAACGTTCAAACTAGTTATGCTCCTCTTGCATTGCCAAAATCTAATAAGCATACTTATTTTCCTCTTCAAATTTCTTCCGCTTAACATGTGACAGAAAACTAAGATGCAAAATCTTATTAGCTGTACCTATTCTAGTTCTAACACCATCACCTGACTCTCCAATTATTTTAACAACTGGGTGATCTCTTAGGTGTCTGAACCCTAGATTTCTCATTCTCCCACATGTAGGCTCTGCAGCGTTTGGTGCATCCTCTAGAGGTTGAAGAAATTCTTCCTCTAGCGGTTCTTCATCTACACATCCTGGATCGACGATCTTGACCGAGCTTGGAGCTTCTTCCTTAACAGCTTCATATAAGCTTAGTTCCTTTAACCTGGTACCTACATTTGCACCAACAACACTAGATGAGCTTCTTTGGAGTAGGCTTGTCTCATCAAATACCACATTGATTTACTCTTCTACCACAAGAGTTTTCTGATTGAAAATCCTTTATACCTTACCATGACAACTATAACCTGCAAAAATACCTTCAAAACCTTTTTCACTAAACATCGTGCAATAATACTTCCTGTTATTTAGTACGAAGCATTTACTTCCGAAGATTCTAAAATAGGGCACAGTCGATTTTCTGTCCTTCAATAGATCATAGGGGGTCTTATAATAGCTTTTGTTGATAAGTGCTCTGTTTTGCACGTGACAAGCTGTGTTGAATGCTTCAGCCCAGAAGTACTTCAGAAGTGAAGCATCGTTCAACATAGTTGTACAAGCTTCAATTAGGGTTCTAATCCTTCTCTCCGCAACTCCATTTTGTTGTGGAGTGCACAGGGAGGAAAACTCATGAAAGATTCCTTGACTTACACACAAAATTCTGTCATGGCACCAGACTCAAATTCTATTCTATGTTCACTTCTAATTTTAACCACAGAGAAGTTCAACTGAATCTGAATTTTCTGGACAAAATTTATGAATGTGTCGAAGTTGTTTGACTTGTGTTTCATAAAGAACACCCAAATAAAATTTGAGTAGTCATCAACAATTACTAACGTGTAGACCTTACCTCCTAAATTGTTAATATGCATAGGACCTAATAAATCCATATGAAGTAAGTATAAACTTCTTAAAGAATCCTTTTCACCAATACCCTTGAAGATAGCCTTTGTCTGCTTACCCATTTGGCATGCGTGATATGGATTCTTTTTAAGGCACTTAATGATGGGGGCATCATGCACTAAGTTGTGAGAAAATAACATATTTATTCTTTTGAAATTAATATGTGCTAATCTCTTGTGTCATTGGTCATAAGGAGACGCACTATCTTTTGTAAGAAAACCGACTGGTGTAGAATTGTCTCAACAAAGAAAATTTAAATAGAAAATATTTTTGCAACGAGTGACTGTTAAGACCATCTTCAAGTTTGCAGATAACTTTATCAAACACTTATCCTTGCATAACTCAACAATGTAGCCATAATCACATAGCTGATTTATGCTTATAAGATTATGGTGTAATCCTTCAACATAAGCCACGCTTGAGAAAAAGACTACTTTGTTGTAGATCATACCATAGCCTTTTGTTGTTCCCGAGTCTTACCCTATAAAGATGACTTTTTGTTGGTCTTTGACTGGGGTGAAATCAAGCAATGGGTTTTTTTCCCGGTCATGTGCCGAGAGCATCCACTGTCCAAATACCAGATGGGATTTTTGTTGGCCTTTGGACATACCTGCAATGACAAATCACTTTACCTTAGGAACCGAAACATATTTGGGTCCTTGGTTCCTGATCAGCTTAACACCACTAAGAACTTTAAATCTATGAGTGGTCACTCTCGCATGTTTTACTCGTGGAGTTACAAAGTTAGTTTGGTTAAACCACAAATCTATGCAAAAATGACCAATTTTGCCGCAGCACTAACAGTCAAACCTGTTGTACCTTCTCTTGTACTCCTGCTTTACCTTTTGAATGTTAGGTCTAGCAAGGGCAGTATACATGGAGGTGGAAGCTTCCTGATTATAGCATACATAGGGCTTCTCCATCTCCTTTCCGTTAGGTACAAAAGTTTTGGCTTTTGGTGCCCTCTTATGGTTATGTCCATGATCATAATGACCATAACTCTTGAGTTCAATCTCTTCATAAGTTGCTTTGAAGACACTTGCACCATAGTCTCGCAGACGGATCTATCCCTGGTATCTCTTCTTGGGCTCTACATAAGTAGGCCAAGCCAGATGACCATACAATGACTCAAGGTCAAACTTATTTGTCGGGAAGATTATCTTCCTAAATGAGGGTTGACCTAAAAGTGCCTTCCCATTTTCTTTGGCACTGGCTTTCTTAGCAGCCTTCCCTTTTCCAACTATGTGGCCAAGACCACTACCCTTCTTAGGAGCTGAGAACTCATCAATGAGAGGGAGAATAGTCTTCGGCTTGGAGTAACTCACAACAAGTTTTTTCTCCACCCGGAGCTTTTCTTCTAGCTTATCAAGATATTTATCTTTTAGACTTAATATTTCAGCTGAGCTTTTCAATTCCTCTTGCAAGGAGTGAACATCACATCCGAGAGTCAATTCTACAATTTCCTCCTAAGGCTTGATTCTACTTCCTTGGGAGAGGCAATCTCTTTTGCCTACTTTTTGAATAAAATGCGACATTTTTCAAAAGCTTTCAAAAGATTCTCATGCTGAACCATCAATTCAGAATCGCCTTACTCAAAAGAATAGCCTTCATGACCATTAATGGACGTTTTCGATTCTGAGAGTATCGTGTGCTAGTTTACCTTCCAGTGATACTTAGAGTCACCAACATCCACGTAGGATTGAGCCATGAGCCCGATGTAGGCTTCCTCATTCTCCGAGCTCGACACACTTGGGTAACTATCATTGAGGGTCTTGAACTTCTTGGCGACAAAGCTCTTTTCTTCTTTTCTTTTGCCCTTCAAGGATCTTTTCTCCTCTTTCTTGTAGCCCTCCTTCTTGTATTGGCATTCAGTAATCATGTGACATGTCTTGTTGCAACAATAACACACAACATCAGAGGAAGAATGTTTGTTTTGTTTAGATTTGTACCTGTCGTATCAGTTATATCTTATTCTGGAACGATCACCATCATGATGAGATTTCCTGAAATCAGATGAGGATGATTTATTATTCATCTTTCTCCTCTTGCTAAGCAGTTTCTTGAACTGCCTAGAAATTAGAGAGAACTCTCCATCTGATAGCTCGGAGCCAAATGTGCTAGGCTCGGAGTTTTCTGGGTTTCAGGAGCACAAGTCCTCATTGGTGAAACAGCTTTGGACTTTCTTAAAGCTTCAGCCTTTAAAGCTACCGATTTCTCTTTCCAGGAAGTCGGGTTGCTTTGCTCCTCCTTATTTCTTATATTCATTTGTAGTTCATAGGAGAGCAATTTCCCAAAGAGGTTCGAAGGGTCAATTTCAGGCAGCTTTCCAAATTCTCTAATGGCAACGACTTTGGTGTCCTAGTCCTTTGTCAGGGATCTAAGAAATTTGTCATTGAGTTCTCCATTATTGAAAGTACGACCATAGTTCCTGAGGCAGTTTACAATAATAAAGAACTTCACGAAGATGTTAGCAATACTATCACTTGATCCTTGCTTGAATGCTTCGTATTCCTGATTCAGCAACGATCTACAGTCATCTCTTCCTTCCTCTATCCCTTCTATCAACATAACTAGGCAGTCCTACATTTCTTTTGCAGATTTACAGTGGATTTGATTCTGAAGCATTGAGTCATCCACTGCACTTGCGATGATGTTCTTTGCCTTCTTATCAAGAGAGACTAAGGTAATTTTATCCTTAGTCAAGTCCATCATCTTCTTGGGGATCATGACTGTAGGATTCAAAGTTGATGGTTGAGTCGAGATATGGGGTCCTTCTTCCACAATCTGGAATATTCTGGGATCAGAAGCTTTCATAAAGAACCTTACCCATTCTTTCCACATGGGAAAGTTTTCTTTTGTGCATACTGTAAGCTTCATAGAAGACATGTCTTTACTTCTGTCTATGGTTATTAGATGGAATCTCTTGATGCTAGAATTGGTATCTTGTTCTACGTGTTAACCTTATATCGAACAAAACGCCCCTCTAATACTAATTGAAAGTATGTATCATATACCTAAATCACCTAGAGGGGGGTGAATAAGTGATGTCTGTGTCTTTTCACGGAATAAAAATTACTTAAAATTAAGCACACAAATACCGAGATTTATAGTGGTTCCCCGAGTTGGGTACATCCACTTTACTAGCTCGCCTATCTAGCACGAAGGGCTAGATTCTGCTACTTCACCTTTCTTAGATTTAAACAAATCTTACACCTCAGAGCCACAACTCCTATAACTCGGAGACGACACAACTACCACTCGGAGAACAACCTTTCCTACAACTCAATCCACAACCGGATATAAACCTCGATCCACAAACCAGATCTAAAACTCGGAGAAAAATCTCCTAATAATGTGAAGGAATATTGCAAAATTTAAAATATTGCAAGTCTTCACTCTGATGTTCTTCGAAAAAGTAGATCTTGAAATTTGGAGAACTCGGAAAAGAGAAATCTTGAAGACCTTGAATCTTGAACCTTCAGTCATCTATATCTGGAGGAATAGGAATCTTCTGATCGAAGCAATACTGACGTAGAGATCGAGGAAGATTGAATCTTACACAGCTTACTGTAGTCGGCCGATCATGAAGACATGTATCGCACAGAGCCGACGGTTTTACCGATTTTGAAAAGGATCGTATTGAATCAGAGAGCAAATAAGAACAATAACAAGATTAGATGGAAAGGAAATATCCCCTAATTATTTATAGAGTTCTCCTTGCCAACGGTTACAAGAAAATTTCCAAAAATTATACCTATAAAGCACTGTGCATGGCCAACCGAAAACCGAACCAGAGTTTTGAAAAATTCAGAGAATAACCTAAGTCAAATTCGTCGAGTATCGTCGAGTATCACTAGTATACTCGCCGAATGAGTCTTGATATACAACGAATTAGACTTAGAAAAATCAGTAAAGACCAGCCATTCACTCAACGCCAAAGCGAAGAATCAAACTTGACAAATTTATTGTGTATAAGCTTGTATACTAAACGAATTCGTCGAGTATAGGCTGAATGACTTAACGCTCTCGATGTCATAACAAGTAATATTCGATGAATAAGACTTAAAAAAAATCCATAGAAGTAGCGTTGATTGGATTATACAAATTCAGCGTGTATCATCTAGTATATTCGACGAATTTGACGAGTATTTTTAGATACATTCGACGAATTCGACGAGTATACACGATGATACTCGGCGAATTTTTCTTGGCGGATTTTCCAATTCTCAGAGAATTTGCCCGAAGTACAAATGATTAATTCGACGAGTGTATGATGGGATATACAATGAATTTGACGAGTATTAACAAGTATATTTGACGAATTTGACGTGTATTCCTAACCATACTCGACGAATTACACTTAGGCAAATTCCTGTCCTTCTTATTTCAAGCCGTTGTCCTTTCTTGATCCTTCTCCTATACTTGGGATTCAAATACACCCCAATAGAGAGATTACATGTGAGTCAACACATTGGCCTACACAATGAGAGATTACATTGTATAGTTCTGTGTTTATTGACCCACTATAACCTGACATTGGTATGTACTTAGCAATGTAAACCTGCAAGTACATAACTGAAATAGCAGAATCATACACAGTCACAATTCATCTTAGCTTAACTGGACTATTCTTAAAATCTAAGTTATTGTGGATGCAATAGCCAATAACTAATGGCCTACTCACTATTAACAAAGTGGCTTATGTGGAAGGTTTACAACATAACCTAATGAGCATAAGTAAATTATGTGATCTTGGCTATGCCACCTCATTCCATAAGGCTAAGTGTCAGATTAAGTGGTCAAGTGACCAAGGGTCATCTTGACAGGCTCTAGGAGTGGGAACATTTTTTTTTTAATTTTCTATGCTTAGATATAGACTCTCATGTATGCTTAGTTGTAGATAAGAAAGACTCATACTGTGTCCAGTAGTACAAGAGGGTAGCTCATCTGGATTATAAAACCATAGGCAAGCTATTTAGTGAAGTGCTGGTTAGGAATGGTCCTAAGATGAAGTGCTCTAAGGAGGTTATCTGCTCTCCATGCCAAAAGGGAAGATAGAACAAGACCTCCTTCAAGGGTATTGGGACCAAAGACTCAATGAGGTGCTTATACCTCCTACATATGGACTTGTTTGGTCCAGTGCCAGTTCATAGTCTAGTTAGGAAACTCTACACCCTTGTGGTTATTGATGACTTTTCCAGATTTACTTGTGTTTTCTTTCTAAGAAAGAAGTTTGAAACCCTTGATGTCTTCAAGAACTTTTTCAAGCAAATTCAGAATGAATTTGACAGTACTTTGGTCAAAATCAGAAGTGACCATGAGACTAAATTTCAGTCTGAATGCATGATAAGGTTCTGTGAAAAGTAAGGGATTCACCAAGAATTCTCTTCTCCTAGAACACCCCAGCAAAATAGGATTGTTGAGAGAAAGAATTGGGCTCTCAAAGAGGCTGTAAGGACCTTGTTAAGTGACACATCTCTCCTAGAATACTTTTGGGCTGAGGCAGCTAATACTGAATGTCATGTCCTCAAAAGATATTCAATCAGCAAGAGCCATAAGTAGACTCCCTACGAGACTTTGAAGGGCAGAAAACCAAACTTGATCTACTTCAGGATCTTTGGTAGTAATTGATATGTGCAAAATAATGGAAATTCCTATATGACTTAGTTTGCTGCCAAGTCTTATGAAAAATTTGTTTGGTACAACAATCATAACAAGTCCTATAGGATCTACAACTTGAAAAGTCAAGTTGTAGAAGAGTATATTCATGTAGTTTTTGATGAGTCTATAATGATTAACATTAAGCTTCTGTAGGGACATGGGGCTACCAACTCTCCCAAAAGCCCAGACTATTTGAGAACGGCGCTACCACTCCTTTATGGAGTTGGCTACCCTAGGCAGGATCCACGGGGTGGCCAGTTAGGCCTAAGGTACATGCCCGTTTAATCGACTAGTGTGGGCCATAATGCCTCGCTTCGTACCTCCCAATACCGAAGGCATTGCTAGACCCCAACAATCCCCTGCCACAAATGACCCCAGGGTTTTGAACCCGTAACCTCCATTTAATACCACCTGTAGGGACATGGTACTACCAACTCTCCCAAAAGCCCGGATAGTTTGAGGAAGACGCTACCACTCCTTTATGGAGCTGTCTACCCTAGGCAGGTGTAACGCTCCAATCCATCGTAAAACATATGACAGAAGGTTTGGCCGGTGCACGACGCCATATACTACGGACAGGTAAGGAGATTACAAGTTATTTTCAAATCCAAGTTCACTTATGAACGCACCCTAACTCATAGCATTCTAGCATAAACATTTTAGTTTATGAACCCATACTTAATAAGAATGTCCACTAGACAACATGAATGATATATATATATAATATATGTTTTGGTCGTAGCCTTATTACAACTATTTCCTTTTACAACAAGTGGTTTCAAACTTCAGCACGTAGGCCGGCCAAACATGAAAACAGTAAACGTTTGCCTTTTGGGCCTTCAAGGGCCAGCCAATTGCAGCACACGGGCTTAAGCCTGCTACTTTTCACTTGGATCTCCAACACATACACAAAAGGGCCCACCAAAACGTGGAAAACAAAGCAACGGTCAGCATTTTGCTGACCCATTTATAACAATCCCACACCTTACTCGGGGCGGCATTTCTCCACCCCTACAAACAAGGCATCATATATATTATAGCATTTACAAAGTGCAATTTAAACACCATTCATCACAGACGTAGGCTCAATGGACACAAGCTCCGTGCACTCAGGGCACATTTTCGGTGTCCACGACTTCTTGCGTATCACCACCGTTCAGAGGTACTTCACGGTTAACTTTGTCGTTCAGAGGTCCTTAACTTGTCGACTACACCATTCAGAGGTAATTAACTAAACGACTAACTGCCCATTCAGAGGTACTTACCTTACCGACTCTATGGTTTAGAGGTACTTAACTTGATGGCCCAGTAATTGTCCATCCTGACACAATTTCTATTTCAGGATGGTACTCTCCATTACTGGGCAATTATGCTCACAACATCATTTACCATTTCAGGCTGGTATACACCATTACTAGGTCTTTTCCTAGAAATTCTTCTAATACTTTGATGCAGCATCTTGCACACTCCTAGACCCCGGACTTCACACGTACATCACATGTATATCCACGGAGTCTTCTACGACATGCAAATTAAATATCACCTATCCAGACCAACTTGTCCAGATGGGCTTCTCACAGCATGCCTATTCCGTACTCTAGATTTCCGGATCAAAATGCAGGAATATATGGGGATCAAACCGATTTTCCCACTAGAATATACCCTTTTTAACCTTTTGGTGAGGGGATCCATGCAAATATGCATATTGAGGACTTCACTTGTCCGGGAGAAACTCGTTGCCCTTGTAGTTCTCTTCGGGGCCATGACAAAGCTTTTCTATACGGATGGAAAGGAACACGTCACTCTCCTCTTTTCGGATCTAGCTTCGGCCCTTGATTCCAGCTACCATATCTTCTCCAGCAACTTCAAGCTCCACCCAAATGTTAGCAAGGAAGAGAGAGAGAGAAAAGGAAATAATAACTTGCTCATGTAACGCCTCCATCCGTCACATGGAATAAAATAGAGAGTCTGGTCGGGGCCCTACACCATATTTCACAGACAAACGGTGGAATGCGTATGAATATTAAAATTATTTTCTACTCGCATCTTAACTCTGAGCATTCTAACCGAAGATTTTAACTTGCAAGAACTCATCATATTGAATGTCCACTAAATATATAAACAACACATTTATATATATCACCAGGAATGTATACAAATACATAAACGCTCAAGGCCTTAAGGCCTTACATGTTTCTCTAAACAGGTGTTGTTTCATACATCGGCACACAGGTTGGCCACACATAAAAAAATAATTCTTCGCATGGCCTTCAAGGGCCTACAAGCAGCAAGGGCTTCAGCCTGCTCAATCCAATTCATCCCATCAGCACCTACATATGGACATCGACCCCAAAGGTGATAAACAAAGAAACGGTCAACATTCAGCTGACCAATTATAACGACCCTACCCCTTACCCGTGGAAGTGGTTCCTTCCCTGCATGCATCGCAATCACAACATATATATTTATATTTCACAACAAGTGCTCTCACCCACAATATTATCACAAACGCCGGCCTTAGTGCCAGACACTCCGTGAAATCAGGGAACGCTTACAGTGTACCGAATTATCCATGGTACCACCACCGATTAGTGGTTCTTAACTTGTTGGCTATAGGGAATTATTCTACTACAACACGCATGTTGGATACCCCCTCGCCCATCCCAATCAGAGGTGTTAACCTCACGACAACAATTGAGCATTCTAGATCGACCCACCATTGTAGTGTAACAACCTTGGATTTTTCCAGCAGCCCCCCATTGTATTTCCACCAATCGATCTCTCATAACGCAGGTACAGGTTAGAACTTTCCCGTTTCTCAACTCATCAATAGCGCACATCTTGACATGGGTCGGCTATCCCTTTTCTTTTCAGCACACAGCTCACTCAGAGCATACAACTCACACAACTCACACGATACAAGGAGCTCACATAGAGTTTCCTGGATATATTGGAAGTTCTTACAATTCACAGGCACCCTCAAAATCTCCGTAAACTACTCGTTTCATACACGAAGCCTTCTCCGATTCGCAATATAAACATCACCAATCCAGACCAACCATCTGGATGGGCTTCATATAGTATGCCTATTCCGTACTTTACATTTCTGGATCTAGATGCATACTCAATCGGGAATATCAACTATTAACCCACTGGAATCACTTATGCTTTCCACCTCTTGGTGGAAGATTCCATGCACATGCATAATGGAGGACTTCATTTGTCCAATAAGGAGATCGTTACCCTTGACGATCTCTTTAGAGCCATGTAAAACTACCCTGACGAAAAGCACCGCAATGGACTTGCCTCCATATATCTGGACTCGGCTCGTGATTCAGGGCTCTGAAGCTCCACCGGCACCCAGATTCCTCCTCCACCTCCTTCCTTGTTCTCCCCACTCTCTAACACTTTAGAAAGAGAAAGTCTTGACAGAAAATGAGAGTTTACCCTTCAACTCTTTGCCTTATCACAGCAGCGAGAGTTTTGGACCGTTGGATCCTACTTGAAGGAAATGAGCGAACATGAAATGCCCTGAAAATCACTTTCCTTGGCCGAACACGGCCAGTGACACACCCATGTAATAGGCCGTGTGCCTTAAGCGGCAAAGAAACCGACTCCGCTAGACCAAGACACTGCTCTATGACATGCCCGTGTCATAGGCCGTGTGCCAGACATGGCTCCGGACACGCCAGTGTTCAACAGTCCTCCAAACACAGAGAAGGACATGACCCTTGACATGCCCGTATCACAGGACGTATGCCCAACACGACTTGCCTCTCGAGGATCGTCGAGTGCATTTCATCGAGCTCAGTAGGACACGGCCATGGACACTCCCGTGTAACAGGCAGTGTGCCACACTCGACACCGCCCAGCGGCACACTTGAGACCTCCCTGCACCACACTCGAGTAAACAGGGCAGAACACGGCCTTGGACACACCCGTGTCCTTATCCATGTTTCCTCAATAGAGCAAGACATGGCTTTGTACACGCCCGTGTCCTAGGCCGTGTTGCTCAGCCTACACAGCCCACTCATAAATGAGATTTAGGGGCGTTATAATCCTCCCCCACTGAAAGAAATTTCATCCCGAAATTTAGCTCAACTATAGACACCAATACAACCACTCCTTTGTTGAACTTTTTATAGAATGACCCTAGTTTAGAGCTCAGAGGCCGAAGCTTGTCTCGCCACACGACATCGCACAAAGACAAGTCTTTAACAAACATATTGTCAGACATACATACAACATGTACTTTATTACATCACGAAAATAACAAAGTGCACTCTTTATTTTATTTCCGCTCATCCCCATCCCTCATACTCCACTTTATGGCCTCCTATAATTCCAGATTATACACACAAGGCTACTGTACTAAACGATTTGAGATTTGTGATTCATGTAATTCGAGATTGTACACTCGAGGTTGTGCCCGGGATGCAGATGAATCTATCACTGCCTTGCCCGTTTCCTCATAAGACACACCTATCTTTTTCTCACCCTTTGGAGGGACACTCCAATAAGCAAGGGCTAAATGTCCTTGCTTCCCACAATTAAAACATATACGTGTCTCAACACGTCCTTGCCCATATATTGCTCTGGAAGCAACATTCGAAGGAGTTTGTTCAGCAGGCCTGAACCTCTTCTTGTCTCATTTCCTAAACTCTGATTGTTCTGACTATGGCACTATGAACTCCGGCTTTTCCAGCGCCAAGTTCTTCTTATCCTGCACCCATTTCAAATCCTTCTCAAGTGCACGGGCTATATCAACTAACACTTGGAATCCTTTGTTCACCAAACTCGGGAGCACCAACCACAGCTCATCACAAAGTCCCTCATTGAACCTATTCGTCTTCTGCTCCTCCTCAGCGAAAGTAGACCCCGCATAACGCCTAGCCTGGTAAACTCATGCAGGTAAGCATTAACACTACTCTCACCCTGCACCAGACGTTGGAACTCATTTTCCATTGCAATTCATTGCTACACTGGCAAATACTTTGCCAAAAATAACCTTAAGAATTCCTCTATCGATATCTCCCCTAGTCCTCTACCTGCCAAGTGGTGCAATTCTACTTCAGCCCACCAAAGCCTCGCCACTCCTTCCAGCAAGAAAGTGGCTAAGGTAACTTTCTTCCCCTCCTCAGTCCTGATTGTTGTCAGGATCCTCTTCACTCTTGCTAGCCAGTCCTCGGCCTGCGTTAGGGAACCCGCACCTGCAAACGTAGGTTGACTAAAACTAATAAACCATTTCAGTTGCTCGTCTGCTGCTTGCTCATCAATCAGAGCCTAAACACCCTCTTGTCTCACACCAAGCCGTACTAGCACCACTACAGTCCTTGCCTGCTCAATAGGCTATTCATTTAGTGCTACGAGCACCGCCTTAGTAACTAAACGTATGGTCTACGCTGAGGGAGGAGGTGTGGGAGCCTCAGCTGGTGCCACACTCTCTACAAATTGTTGGGGATCCGATCACCCCGCACAACTCCTTGTCACCTATACGTGCACAAAACACCATTAACGTCCATTCCATAACGGCAAATATACCTAGTATACACGCTCATGCTCCTCAAACACATGTAGTGTATTCCTAGTGAACATTCTTGAATTCAAATATATTATCCCTACAAAACCCTATCCTCTGATACCAATTTATAACACCTCCATCTGTCATATGGAATATAACAGAGGGTCCAGACGGGCCCCATGCCATATTTCACAGACAAACGACGGAATCACGAATGAATATCAAAATTACTTTCTACTCGCATCTTAACTCCGAGCATTCTAGCAGAAGATTTTAACTTGCAAGAACTCATCATATTGAATGTCAACTAAATATATAAAAAACACATTTATATATATCACCAAGAATGTATACAAAGACACAAATGCTCAAGGCGTTAAGTCCTTACATGTTTCTCTTAACAGGTGTGGTTTCATACATCGGCTCGCAGGCTGGCCACAAATGAAAATATAATTCCTCGCACAACCTTCAAGGGCCTACAAGCAGCAAGGGATTTAACCCGCTCAATCTAATTCAGCCCGTCAGCACCTGCCTATGGACATCCACCACAAGGATGATAAACAAAGCTACGGTCAGCATTAAGCTGACCAATTATAACGACCTTAGCCCTTACCCGGGGCAGTGGTTCCTTCCATGCATGCATCGCAATCATAATATATATATATTTACATATAACAACAAGTGCATTCTGTTATATCCCTAGTTAGATTTGGGCTAGGTTCACTAAATTAGGCTGAGTTTGACCCACATTGTATAGCCAGGGTCAAGTCTAGTAGTCCTAGAGTTTAGGCTAGTCTTTGGGTTTAACCTTCATGGACGAGCCAACAGAGGACCTCAGTAGATTCAAGACTTAGAAAATTCAGAGAGCAAAATGATCAGTTAAAAGTTCTTCGAACTAAGCTTGACGATCGTCGATCTCAGATCGACGAACTCAGAAATCCTTCTCAGAGTTGAGCTCGACGATATTCAAGCTAAGGTCAACGATCTCTTCATTCAGACAGATTCTCAGCTCGACAAACTCAGAGCATAGAATTGGCAAGTTATTCTTAATATGCAGTTCGTAGAGCTCAGGTCAATGAACAGGAATTCTCTGGTCGACGAACTTGGATCTCCAGTTGACCAATTCTGTTCTAAGGTCTACGATTTTTGTCTCGAGGTAGAATGAGAAGTTTTCCTTACTTCTGTCCTTTACTTTCTATATTATTTAGCAGTAATATTCCTGAGTAATTAATGCTCAAATTCCCCTGAATATAGGTATTATTGGCAGCATTAATTATAGTCTTCATTAGGTTAAATACTTGCTTATTTTATTAGGGACAGTTAGGGAAACTCATTTAAGACATACATTCCAGTGGTTTCATTCTCTAGATCTTTCAGCATTTAATGCAGGAATTCAAAATTTCAAAGAAAAATAATTGACTGCAGAATATATAAGAGAAATTTTTTTCAGACGGGATATAATAATAGAGAAAAGCAATAATCACTGCAATAATACACAGATCTGACATGCAGTAAGAATACAAGAGCAATATCGAGAAGATAATACAGTTGCGCATAACAACATCATATAGAGATTCTTCTCTGCATACAAAAAACATTCTATTTTCTCCCTTGTCCATTATGAAGACTGAAGAAGAACATCTATCACTATCATGAGTCTTCTTCAACCTTCTCCTCCAGGAACTTTCAAGGACAACATCTTGAATTAGTCAGAAAGTACCAGGATTAGTTCAGATAAGGCTGAAAACCTACACCCTGGGCAAGGCTCCAACCTTCTGAACCATCTCAATATCTCAAAAAGAGTCTTGACAACAGCATATCCACTATCTTCTCTATTGTTTAGGGAAAAGAGAAGACCTCATCACCCCTCTCTCACCTCCTTTACAAAGAGTTTATTAACTCCCTTCAAAAGTTTATTCTTGGTTTTTGGGAACTTGATCAAAATCCTAGAGGGTTGTGAGATCTCCCTAAAAATATATCTTGTGGTGGCAGTCACCTGATCAAAAACCTGATAGTGGATTCCTTCCATGGTGGTAGAAGAGTGGATGTACCCAGGTTGGGGAACCACTATAAAATTCTTGTGTTGTCTGTGTGTGATCATTTTCTTTCTTGTTCTTGTTGTGTTGTGATAGATAGTTTAATTTAACCTGTTTTTATTTCCTTTTATATTATTATTGGTATCACCTTTTTTATACTCTGATAAAATTAAAAAAGGCCAAAATTTTAATTACTCTATTCACCCCCCCCCCCTCTAGAGTAAATCAAGTCTAACCCCCCTCTTCTAATTGGTATCAGAGGGGTGTTCCTATGGTTGTACAAGCTAATACATGAACCAAAAGATCCCTTCTATATCTGATTTTCTTTTCATAGTTTATCTGAGTTCACATCATGGCACAAAACAATGACTCTGCAAGCACTAGATCTTCAGTTTTCAACTTAAATAAGTTTGCTATATGTAAGGAATGAATTAAGCTGTATATGAACTCTATTGATAAGGATATCTTTAATTTTATTTTTACATAACCACCAGTTCTAGTGGAAACAACTACTGCTAGTTCCAGTATACATGATGTTCCACCACCTGAGTGGACAGATGCTCAGAAAAAGGGAAAAATAGTTAATGCAAAGGCCATGAATATTCTGGCTCAGACAAAGTCTAATGACATTTTCCAGAATGTGGCTGAGTGCACATCAACCAAGGCTATCTGGTATTCCCTTAAACAGATGGTTGCTCGCTCGACAGATGAGAGAAAGGATAGGAGATCCAATCTCATCTCACAATATAAGAACTTCAAAAAGGATGAATCAGAGTTTGTTAGTGACATGTACAACAGACTGAGCTCAATCATTAATGAGCTAAAGACTTTGGACAAAGACATCACCCTGACAGAAGTTAATTAAAAAATCCTCATGTGCTTCCCTAGCTTATGTGATTCAAGAATCTAGCCTATCAAGGAAGCCAGAAGTATAAATGAGATCTCCACAGAATCTCTACATGGAAAGCTCAAGTCTTATGAGCAATTGATAAAGTCCAGAGAGGCTACAGAGCAGAAGACTCCTTCATCGGACAGAAAGGAGCAAAGTATTGCATTCAAAGCAAATGAAGAATCAGAAGCTTCAACAGCCAATAAAGAATTCCTGAGTCCCTTAGCCAAGAGATTTTACAAGATGGGCAAGAGAGATTTCATAAGGAAGTCTTCAAGGAAAGATGACAAGCCAAGGTATGACAAAATACCAACTAAAGAAGTTGTTTGTTTTGGCTGCAGGAAGCCTGGACACTTCATCTCAGAGTTCCCAGAGAACCAAAAGAAGGATAGAAGAAGAGAAAAAGAATAAAGGAAACTTCACTACAACAAGCCCTCCTCCAACAAGCATAAAAGGAAGGAGAAAGGCTTTGTGGCAGAGACCTGGAGTGAAACTGAAGATGAATCTTCATCTTCCAGCACCAGTGAAGATGAAGAGGAAGCAAAGGCAAAGGAGATTTGGCTTATGGCCATCAATGCATCAGGCAGTTGTTCAGAAGCAGAACCTGAACAATCAGATAATGAAGACTCTGAATCTGAAGAAGATCAGGTACTATCGTCTTTTGATTTTGATTCAAAAGAATTTAGAACTAAATTCAAGTCCTTATGTATTGATTTAATTAATTCTAAAAAAGAGATTAAGCAACTTAGAGAAAGACTAAATAAACAAGAAAACCTGCTTTCTGAAAATAACAAATTAAAAGATGAAATAACTTTAGCTAATTAACAGATTATATAATTAAAATCGGAATTAGCTGAGGCTAGGCAACTTGAAGAATTCCTAAATTGGAGAAGTATCAAGCTGATGATCATCACAAGCACAGTGAATTCCAGGCTCAATGGCAAGCTGGGCTTAGGTGCTTCATAAGGCCAATCCCCACAGATTCAGAAGAATATCTTAACAACTCCTATAAAATTTGTTTCAGAAAAATGTAAAGATAAAATAGAAGAAAACAATCTTAATCAAGAACTTAAACACAAGAATAAGAAAAGGAGAAAGAGTAAGAAAAATCTTAACCAAAACTATGTTCAAAATATTTCGTCAAACTCAGATCGACGAAATGTGTACAGTTCGTCGAACTCAAGTCGACGAACTTCGAATGCAAACTTTTACTATAACTATTCTCTGAACTGCAATCGATGAAACCAGTATGGTTCATCGACCAAAGATCGACGAATTTGGGGCCCAAAAAATAAATACTTTCATTCTGTGAGTGGAGTTCGACGAACTCATCCCCGTTCGTCAACCTCAGATCGACTAACGTACCCGAATTCGTCGACCCCATTTTGTAATAAATGAAACTTTAATTCCAACATACCATTTAATCAACCAAGATAAAACATTAATCCCTTTAACCAATGGATAATTCCACCCAGAAGATATCATCCCTTAGGTTACAAAAATCAACCCGAATACTCATATATTTCTAGCTTTAGTTATGTAAATCAACAAGGACCCAAGGTAAACTGGGTAAATAATAGCTAATCTGTTTTATTGTAGGTGAAAGACTATCCCACCACAGAGCAACAGTGGTATCTGGATATTGGTTGTTCAAAGCATATGACTGGAACTAAGGACAACCTAATCAATAATAAGTCAAAGCTAGGACCCAAAGTAATATTTGGTGATTCCAATTATTGCCAGACTGAAGGAAATGGAAAGGTCAAAATTGGAGCAGTCACCTTCAGGAAGGTTGCATAGATAAGTGGACTGAAGCTCAACCTTATATCCATAAGTCAGTTATGTGATGAAAGGTTTCTGGTATCATTTAACAAAACTTCATGTATTATTACTTCTATAGATAACCAAGTAGTTTTAAATGGTTTTAGAATATGAAATATCTATATAGTTTATTTTATGTCTACTAAAACTGAAAAATGTCTGTTTAACCAAACCAGTAATAACAATGATCTTTTGCATAGGAGATTAGGACATGTAAACTTGAAAAACAATTCTAAACTATCGAGGGACAACCTTGTTAGAGGATTGTCTTCTTACCCCTACAAGAAGGAAAGGCTTTGCAGGGCTTATTATGTTGGTACCCTAGTTTGATTTGAGTTTAGTCTTGTCTTCTTAGTCTCTTGAACCATGAATTATCTATGGTCAAGGTTAGTTATCTAGCTATAGAGTTCCCAGCTTATCCAGATAAGAATTTGGTTAAGTAGTTTGTTCGGTCGACTATGGTCGAACGCCGCTCGATAATCGTCTACTAACTGTTCGACGATCGTCTATCAGTTGCTCGACGTTCTGTCTGCGAGGATAGTTCGACTATCTGCTGATAGTTCGACTATCTGTGTGCTGTGATAGTTCGACTATCTGCTTGGATAGTTCAACTATCTGATAGCTCGACTATCTGTTTGATAGGTCGACTATCTGCGTTGTTTGATAGCTCGACTATCTGTTGATAGGTCGACTATCTGCTTTGTTCTGATAGTTCGACTATCTGTTGATAGGTCGACTATATGTTTTCCCTTGGTAGTTCGACTATCTGCTTTGATAGTTCAACTATCTGATAGCTCGACTATCTGTTGATAGTTCGACTATCTGTCGTTCTTTGATAGTTCGACTATCTGTTGATAGTTCGACTATCTGTTCTGCGTTGATAGTTCGACTATCTATTGATAGGTCGACTATCGGTTTTTCTTTGATAGTTCGACTATCTGTTGATAGGTCGACTGTCTGATAGCTCGACTATCTTCTGATAGTTCGACTATCTGTTGTGATAGTTCGACTATCTCCTTTGATAGTTCGACTATCTGGATCGTTCGACTATCTATCCGATAGTTTGACGATCTCCATTCTTCGGTCGACGATCTCTGAGGGTCGTTCGACGTTTTCTGTTTGCCTTTTTATTTTGTATTTATTTATTCTATTTAATTAATTAATACATTATCTGGCATTTTATTTCAGTTGTTTTATGATAATATTTCCAGGCAATATCTGCTCCATCTCTTTTGCCTGAGTCAAATCTTTTCAGATAAAGTTGTTTGTCTTATTAGTTGACAGTGTATTTTACTTTATCTGCTGTCAGTCCTTTATAGCCGTTAGACTGAAAAGTCTTCCTTCTGCTATAAAGAGTTTGTCTCTGATGTGATTTTATTTAGTACCTGTATTATCAGATTGCTCCCTGCAGCTTCTTTGAAAAAGGTTTATCCCTTTTATAGAATATTTTGCTGCAGAGTTTGTTTGTCTTTATGATATTTGCAGCCCCGGTTTCAAGTTTCAGAAGAAGACAAACAGTTCAAATTGAAAAGAGCCGTTGCTTGTTGCTGCTATAAAAGGAATCCTTTGGAGAAGGATTTCAGCTAGCTAACCAGTTATTCTAAGAGTTATTCAATTAGCATTCAAGCTTTCATCAAGACCAAGTTTAACTGCTCTCAGCAATCTTCATTCAATTGAGAAGTGTTAAGCTCTTCTGCACTTCTTCAACCTGAGTTCTCCTGCTTCCAGGAAGTTCAGACTCAGAGTTCATTTGAAGAAGAAGATAGCTGCTAGAAGATTTGTATTTTATATTTTATATCTTCTTGTAGTTCTTCCTTCAGTTTTTACTGAAGAGTTTCTGCACTGAAGCAAGACTTCACTTGGACGTTCTTTGAGCAAGGGGGAGCCTTGATTCTTTTAGAGCTTTCTAGCTCAGTGCATGTCTTTGTGCTTCTCTAATCTATTGTAAAATAGAGAAGACTTTTTAACCTTCTTTCCCCCTCCTGTACAGGGTTATTACTCCCTTCAAAAGTATCCCTTGGTGGCAGGGCACCTGATCAAAAACCTGTGTTGGTTTTTAGACACCTGATCAAAAGTCTAAAGGCTTTCTAGATCTACCGGAAGCAGATCTTGTGGTGGCAGGGCACCTGATCAAAAACCTGTAGTGGATTCCTACCTTGTTGGTAGAAGAGTGGACGTACACAAGTTGTTTGGGGAACCACTATAAATTCCTTGTGTTGTCTGGCTTGCTTAATTTAATTACTTGCATTGTGGCTGTGATTAGATATAACTAGGCTTGCTAGTTGCTGAGTAGGATTTCCAAGCCTTAACTGTAATTACAGTTAGCTTGAGTTTGTGCACAACACTTGTGTTAGGCTTTAGCGTTATCTCCTTATCTATAATCTTTTCATTCCGCTTTTCACTCCAAGGGAGTTGGGTAGACTATTATGTTTTGTCTAGTGAAAAATTTGATAACTCTATTCACCCCCCTCTAGAGTAGTATCTATCCCTTCTCTTTCATATTAATTAGGCAAGCAAACTAAAAATAGTTTTAAGTCACTTAATAAGAGAGATTCACCTAGGATACTGTACTTGCTCCATATGGATCTTTTTGTACCCATTGTTGAACAGAGCCTAGGAGGGAAGTCTTATACCTTAGTAATTGTTGATGACTTCTCAAGGTTCACTTAGGTGTTCTTCTTGAGAAATAAATCAGATAACTTCATGGTTCTTACATATTTTCTTAAGAGCATAAGGATTGAGTACTCTACTCCAGTTGCATTGATCAGAAGTGATCATGGTACTGAGTTTGAGTCTCTTCCCATATAAGAATTCTGTGAGAAGGAAGGTATCAGAGACTGTTTCTCTGCTCCTAGAACACCTCAACAAAATGGGGTAGTTGAAAGGAAAAACAGAACACTCATTGAAGTTGCAGGCACATTACTTGCAGATGCTCACTTGCCCCTATCCTTTTGGGCTGAGGCAGTGAGCACAACAAACTATGTCCTGAATAGAAGTTTAATACACAAGCTCAAGGGCAAGACCCCCTAATAACTACTCAAAGGGAAGAAACCTAAAGTAGATTATTTTAGAGTTTTTTGTTGTGTCTATTACATTCATAACAACAACAAGAAATATATTAGAAAGTTTGAAGCCAAGTCTGAAGTGGGATTTTTTTCTTAGATATTCCCATATAAGCAAGGCTTATAGGGCATATAAAAAATCAACCATGAAAATTGAAGAGTCTATTCAAATTTCATTTGATGAGACTAATATATTTTACCAGGAGAAGATAGCTTCTACCAATAAAACTTTGCAGGTACCTAACTTGTGTGAGAAGTTGGATGAGTTGACCCTCACCAATGAGGCTGTTACACATCCTTCTCCATATGTTGCTGAAGAACGTGAAGATGAAGACACTAAGTTCAATGAAGAGCCAACAACAACTAACTTAATTCGACAAGAGGAATTAGCTCCCCAAGCTATTGATTAACAAGCTCCTTCTACTGAGATAATCACACTTAGAGATCACCCTGTATCTCAAGTGATTGGAGACTTATAAGTGGGTGTGCAGACAAGGCATCAACTCCACCAGGACTTAATGTATGCCTGCTTCATATATCAAACTGAGCCTTAATGAAATAAAGATGTTGAGCAAGATCCATACTGGATCATTGCAATGCAAGAGGAGCTCAATAAGTTTGAGAGATGTAGAGTTTGGGATTTAGTTCCAAGACCCAAACACTACCCAGTCATTGGAACTAAATGGGTATTTAGAAACAACCTAGATGATCAAGGTACTATCATAAGGAACAAAGCCAGATTAGTTGCTCAAGGATACAAACAAGAGGAAGGCATAGATTATGACCAAATATTTTCCCATGTTGCAAGGTTGGAAGCAATAAGGATATTCTTATCCTATATAGTCTACAAGAAGTTCACAGTATACCAAATGGATGTCAAGAGTGCATTCCTTAATGGTGAACTCAAAGAAGAGGTCTATATAGAACAACCACCAGGTTGTATCTCTTCATCTTATCCCTCCTATTTTTTTTAAGTTGCATAAGGCTCTTTATGGTCTAAAGCAAGATCCAAGAGTTTGGTATGAAACCTTAGCTAGCTTTTTCTTAAAGCATAAATTTTCTAGAGGCATAGTAGATAGGACTTTATTTTTCAAGCATTATCATGATAAAATCTTGTTAGTACAAATATATGTAGATGACATTATAATTGGTTCTATAGATCCCAAACTATGCAAAAGGTTCTCCAACCTTATGCATTCTATGTTTGAGAAGAGTAGCATAGGTAAGCTCTCCTACTTCCTTGGTCTCCAAGTGAAGCAGTCCCTTGATGGAATCTTCAAATCCCAATCCAAGTATGTTAATGACCAGATAAAAAGGTTTGGGATGGCTGATGCTTCAGTTAAGAAAACACCTATGGCTGCTAATGCTGTGGTTGATTCTGATGAACATGGGAAACCTATTGATTAGAAATTGTATAGGGCCATTGTTGGGTCCCTGTTATATCTTACAGTAAGTAGACCAGATATTATGTTTGCTACTTGTCTTTATGCTAGGTTCTAAGTGAACCCTAAATAATCTCATCTTATTTTATTAAAAAGGATTTTGAGATATATAAAGAGTTGCCTATAATTTAGGACTTTGGTATCTAATAGAGTCAGAATTTGAGTTAACTGGATACTCTGATACTGACTTTGCTGGATGTAGAGTGGATAGGAAGAGAACATCAGGAATATTCCAGTTCCTTGGTGCTAGACTTGTCTCCTGGTTTTGCAAAAAGCAAACATTTCTGTCTACATCAACAGCAGAAGATGAGTACATATCAGCTGGCAGTTGATGTTCATAGTTGTTGTGGATTCAAAACTAACTCCTAGACTATTATTTTAACTTAGATTATTCAACTCTACTTTGTGATAGTACAAGTGCAATTTCTATTGCACAGAATCCAGTGCATCATTATAGAACTAAGCATATAGAAATAAGATATCATTTCATTAGAGAGTGTGAGGAAAAAAAAAATTAATCTTGTCTACATCTACACTGATTTGCAAAGAGCAGATATATTCACCAAACCCTTGGATGAGAGGAACCATCTGTTCTTTTTGAATAAGCTTGTTATGATCAATGGAGAAGCTTTAATTTAACTTTCTATCTGTGCTCGAAGAATTTGCCACAGTTCGTCAACTAGAGATCGATGAACTAAGAAAAGTTCTTGAGATAATTCGTCGACCTGAGATCGACGAACTCTCTGTATGAGTCATTTTCGTCGACTGGAGATTGATGATCTGGCTTCAAAAAATTTTCGTCGGTCGGAGAACGATGAAAAGTTTTCCCTTCTTTAGACTGAGATCGACAAACTCTTTTGTTAATAAAATATTTATTCAACCTCAGATCGAAGAATTTTCATTATTTCATAGGACGGAGTTTGTCGCTTCATATTCTGAAAAAGCTTATATCTAGGTTTTCTTCGAGCTCCATCCCACACTTTTTGTTTCCCTTGCACTTGGTATCTCTGTTTCCTTTTGCAGGTGATCATGGCGATTCAGGCAAGCACCCTTGTAGCGATTAAGTTCGATACTCGATTTGACATAGACTTTGAGTCATTCAAGCACTCAGATCAAATCATCTTAGATATTATGAAATTGTTTGAAGAACAGTAGTTGAAGAACCTTATGATAACAAGGATAAAGATTGCTGCAACAGAAATTCGAGAATTGGTTTTCACCTCCTCCACACCAGATGCCGAAACAATGACAGGAACAATATAAGGTAACCCAGTTTCTCTCACCCCCACCGTTTTATCAGAAATATTTGGATTAGTGAATGGAGAAGAAGATTTAGAAATAAACAGTACAGAATATGATGAAATGCAGATTAAGATGGGTTTTACAAGAGAAAACCCTAATAAACTGCTGAAGAAACATTTGCCTGCTGATTATAAATTTTTAGTTGATGTGGTGGGCAAGGTACTGTTGGGAAAGCATACTGCCCATGATTATCACTAAACAATAGTTCCTTGTGATGTGTGCAGTTGTGAATAGGAAGCTGGTGAACTGGGCTAAGTTATTATTTGATTTGATAAAGAAGAAAAATAGTAAGAAAGAGGTGTGCTTTGGAAGGATTCTAGGAATCTTCCTTCAAGAAAAGGCTACTGAATCCCTGGTCTACCAGATTATATTCATTAATGCCTCCAAAAGGCTCACATGTGCGTTATTTAGCAGGTGGGAGAGGAATATCCCAAAGCCATCAAAGGCTTCTTCCTCTTCCAGGGCATCTGAGGATACCAGAGCTGTATCAGCTGCTCCCCTACCCACAGAAGATGTCCCCTCCATAAGGATTCCATCCCCTCAACCTTTATCTCAACAACCAACACCTCCTCAAGTTCAAACACCTTGAACAACCCTCCAACAACCATCCCCATCCCCAGCTCATACACCAAAACCTCCTGCTTCCCCAATCCATCATCCCTCACCAGTTCCATCACCTGAACACCAACCAACTCTACCCCAATCTCAAGTGCATGTCAATCCACCTCAATCCCCTCTTCCTCAATATCTAGCTGACATCCAATTCCACAACATCACTTCTATACCAAATTTTGATTTGTTGTCATCCCCCATCCATACTCCATCACCTCAGGATGAGCAAATGCAAGACTCCACACCCTTCCCTCCATCATCATCAACCATCCATCCTTTTGTATCAACTCAGACACCCTCTGAGTTCATGCAAATGGATTCCCCTTCCATTCCCTCTCTTATGCAAATCATCACTCCTCTACTCAAACAACTCATTTTAGAGGCCATTAAACCTCTTGCTGAATCCATCTCAACCCTCTCTGATCTTCTGTCAACTTCCCCTACTGTTCCATCTTCTTGGGGCCTGGCTTCAGGTCCCTCTAAAGCCAGGCAGGGGGAGATATCCTGTGAAGAAGCTCCAGTGTCTCCTCTAGTAGCAGCAGTAGCAAAAGCAACAATAGTTTTGCAGATTATTGAGTTCCCAGCAACATATATCCAAATGATTACAGAGGCTGAATCAGTTGATTTTGATATGTTGAGTTCAGATGAGCAAGTTGCTCTGCCAGAGATTGTGAATGTTTGTGATTGTTTTATCAATTCCACACTAGATCTATTTGGGTTATTAAAGTCTATTTATGCATATATTTACTTTCTTTCAATGGTTTTTCAAGAGCAATCCATGGCTATAGTTTGTTACACTACACCAATAAGTCCTGATGTTGTTAATCAACTGTAGGAAAGTTTTGCTATTAAAATGTTTGTTGAACCATCATGCCCAACCTATATTATGGATGATAGCCCAATCCCTAATTTGGATGATTTGATTGCTCATGATGTGGCACAAGAACTTGGACATATTCATAATGATCCTGATTTTGAAGAATTCTTGTTGGCTAACAAAGATATAGAATATTATAAGATGGTCACTGCGAATATTGCTCCACCTGAAGTTGCTGAACCACAAGCACTTCCTCAAGCTGAAAAACAAATCTCAGAGGAAACCTTAAAGGAGATAGATGTAATGTATGACAATCCTCAAGGATCTTCTAATGATGATATTGATGAAGAAGATTCTGATGAATTTGATGATCCCAAGGTCATAAAGAAGGTTGCTAAGAAGAGAAAAGTTGTTCCAAAGGCTGCTCCTAAGCCAAATCCCATCAATGACACTACATACTATATCTTGCAAAATATTACTCCATACCTAGGGATTCCACAGTGGATGTGGCTATCTAAAAATGAGCAGAAAGAAAGAAGAGAAGAAGGTATAGGTATCCTCCTAAACAATTTAGGAAAGACCCTCATCTACCTCCTCCTCCATCTTTAAGGGCCTCTGGAAGTGTATCTCAAAGATCTGCAGCAGTCACTAAAACCTATTAGAGACATTCTAAGCAAGGAAGTCAGCAGTAGTCATCTCAAAGCAAACCTCCTCCAGCAATATATAAGAGAAGTACTTCAGTCTCTGTTTATAATTCACAAAAGGACTCATGTCCTAAAAGGCAAGAATCTCGACCAATACCATTTTTAGATCCAGAGCAGGAGATAACAACAAAAATGGCCAAATTCCAAGAGTTGATAGCACGTTCCCAAATCAACAAAGCAAAAGCTGAAGGAAAGGATCCTTCCCAATATTCAACTATGTCATCATACAGGAAGGAAGAACTAAAGAGGTATGCCAAAGCTAACAAATTTTTCAATGTTGATGATTATATGAGCTTGCATCCAGAAGCTGTAGTTCCAAGAGACACATCTGTCAATATCATTGGTGCATCAGATATGACCATGATAAAGAAACAAGCTACTGATCCTAATAGAGAAATTATTTTCAAACAGCCTTCAGATAAGCCTGAGAAAGGAAAGCCTAAGCAGAACAAGTGACTGTTTGTGTTTAATTCTTATTTTGTACTTTATTTGTTTATAATGAAGCACTTATTATAAATATCTGCTGAATTTTTTTATTTCTGCCAGATATATGTTTCTCTGCTTTATGATTTTTTTCTTTATTTTGTATTAGTGACCTGACCTAAATAGGGGGAGATTGTTTGATCCCTAATTTAATTTTGTCTAGGTTCACTAAATTAGGTTGATTTTGACCCACATTGTAAAGCCAGGGTCAAGTCTAGTAGTCCTAGAGTTTAGGCTAGTCTTTGGGTTCAACCTTCATTGACCAGCCAGCAGAGGACCTCAATAGATTAAAGACTTAGAAAATTCAGAGATCAAAATGATCATTTCGAAGTTCTTCGAACTAAGATCGACGATCGTCGATCTCAGATCGACGAACTCAAAAATCCTTCTCTAAGTTGAGCTCGATGATATTCAAACTCAAGTCGACGATCTCTTCATTCAGAGATATTCTCAGCACGACGAACTCAGAGCATAGAATTGGCAAGTTATTCTCATTATGCAGTTCGCAGAGCCCAGGTCGATGAACTTGGATCTCTATTAGATTAATTCTGTTCTGAGGTCGATGATTTCTATCTCGAGCTAGAATGAAAAGTTTTCCTAACTTCTGTCCCTTACTTTCTATATTATTTAGCAATAATATTCCTGAGTAATTAATGCTCATATTCCAATGAATATAGCTGTTATTGGCATCATTAATTATTGTTTTCATCAGGTTAATTACTTGCTTATTTTATTAGGGACAGTTGGGAAAACTCATTTAAGACAGGCATTCTATCCGTTTCATTTTGCAGATCATTCAGCATTTAATGCAGGAATTCAAAATTTCAAAGGAGAATAATTAACTGCAGAATATAAAAGAGAAATTCCTTTTCAAACGGGATATAACAATAAGGACAAGATATAATCACTGCAAGAATACATAGATCAGACTTACAGTAAGAACAGAAGTGCAATACAGAAAAGATAATGCAGTTGTACAGAACAACATCATAGAGAACTTCTTCTCTGCATACAAAAAACATTCTGTTTTCTCCCTTGTCCATTCTGATGACTGAAGAAGAACATCCATCACTATCAAGAGTCTTCTTCAACCTTCTCCTCCAGGAACATTCAAGGACAACATCTTAAAACAGTCAAAAAGTTCCAGGATTAATTCAGACAAGGCTAAAGACCTACACCCTAAGCAAGACTCCAACCTTCTGAACCATCTCAACATCATAGAAGGAGTCTTGGCAAAAGCATATCCACTTCTCTTCTATGTTGTTTAGTGAAAAGAGAAGACCTCATCACTCCTCTCCCACCTCCTATACAAAGGGTTTATTAACTCCCTTCAAATGTTTATTCTAGTTTTATGGGCACCTGATCAAAAGCCTAAAGGGTTGTGAGATCTCCCTAGAAATAGATCTTGTGCTGGTAGTCACCTGATCAAAAACCTGATAGTGGATTCCTACCAGTATGGTAGAAGAGTGGATGTACCCTGGTTGGGGAACCACTATAAAATTCTTGTGTTGTCTGTGTGTGATCATTTTCTTTCTTGTTCTTGCTGTGTTGTGATAGTTAGTTTAGTTTAACCTATTTTTATTTCCTTCTATATTATTACTGGTATCACCTATTTTCTACTCTGATAAAATTAAAAACAGCCAAAATTTTAATTACTCTATTCACCCCCCCCCCCCTCTAGAGTAAATCAGGTGTAACCCCCCATCTTTCAAACTCACGCACAACATTATCACAAACGCCGGCCTTAGTGTCAGACGCTCCGTGCACACAGGGCATGATTATAGTGTATCAAATTATCCTTGGTACCACAACTGATTAGAGGTTCTTAACTTGTTGTCTATGGGGCATTAGTATACTACAACACGCATGCTGGAGACCCCCTTTCCCATCCAAATCAAAGGTGTTAACCTCACAATAACTATTGAGCATTCTAAATCGACCCCCCATTGTTGTGTAACAACCCGAGATTTGGCCCGCATCCCCCCATTGCATTGCCACCAATCGATCTCTCATAACACAGGTACAGGTCAGCACTTTCCCGTTGCTCAACTCGTCAATAGTACACATCTTGACGCGGGTCTGCTTTCCCTTTCCTGTTCAGCACACAGCTCACTCAGAGCATACAAATCATGTAGCACACACGACATAAGGAGCTCACACAGAGTTTCTTGGGTATTTTGGAAGTACTAACAATTCACAAGCACCCTCACAAACTCTATAAACTACTCGTTTCATACACATAGTCTTCTCCATTTCGCAACATAAACATCATCAATCAAGACCAACCGTCCGGATGGGCTTCACACATCATGCATATTCCGTACTACACATTTCTGGTTCTAGATGCATACTCAACCGAGGATATTAACTATCAACCCATTGGAATCACTTACGCTTTCCACCTCTTGGTGGAAGATTCCATGAACATGCATAAAGGAGGACATAACTTGTCCAAGAAGGACATCGTTACCCTTGACGATCTCTTTGGAGCCATGGAAAACTAGCTGGAGGAAAAGAACTGCAATGTCCTTGCCTCCACAGATCTTGACTCGACTCGTGATTCAGGGCTCTGAAGCTCCACCTGTGGCCGGATTCCTCCTCCACCTCCTTCCTTGCTCTCCCCACTCTCTAACACTTTAGAAAGAGAAAGGATTGATAGAAAATGAGAGTTTATCCTTCAAATATCGGCTTTATCACTGCAGGGAGAGTTCTGGATCGTTGTATCCTACTTGAAGGAAATGAACAGCCACAAAATGACCTGAAAATCACTTTCTTGGGCCGAACACGGATTGTGACACGCCCGTGTCATAGGCCGTGTGCCTTAAGCAGTAAAGAAACCGACTCTGCCGGACCAGGACACGGTTTTGTGACATACCCGTATCACAGGGCATGCGCCAGACACACCCATGTCTAGCCCGTGTTAAACAGTACTCCAAACACAGAGAAGGAGACGGCCCTTGACACGCCCGGGTCATAAGACGTGTGCCCAACATGACTTTTCTCTCGAGGATCGTCGAGTGCATTTCGTCGAGCTCAGTAGGACACGAACCTGGGCACGCTTGTGTCACAGGCAGTGCGCCACACTCGATACCGTCCAGGGCCACACTCGAGACCGCCCTGCACCACAGTCAAGTACACAGAGCAGGACACAGCCTTAGACACGCCCGTGACCCTAGCCGTGTTGCCTCAGCAGAGCAGGACACGGCTTTGGACACGCCCGTGTCCAAGGCCATGTTGCTCAGCCTACATAGCCCACTAATAAATGAGATTTTGGGGTGTTACACCTCAATCCATCCCTTTGCAGATATGGCCTCGGCTTGTACCCCAACCATACGATCTCTTCACATCAAAATAAAACAACGTCTCGGGTTTGAGCTGATAAATAAAACCACCGCTCAGTGGCCACACACCAGCCACCTAACACGAGTCGCCACTCTACTGATTTGATAATTCAACAATTCGTCGAATGGGGTCATAGCACAGCACAGTTTTTCTCCACATTTTCATCGAGCTCTGCTCGACTGTTTCATCGAGATCTGCTCGACGGTTTCGTCGAGCTCTGCTTGACAATTCCCCTCCAGCTTAGGTCAACACTTAGCCTGACTTTTTGGGTTGTTACAATCCTCCCCCCCCCCATTACTGAAATTTCGTCCCGAAATTTAATACAGTGTGTAGAAACCTGTAACAAATATTTTACAACATAATTTTTTGTACAGCAAAAATTTTATATCATTTTATAACAGTTTATAACAAAAATGTTATAACAAGTTATACAAATAACTCAGAAAATTCAGCACGCATGGTTTTCTCCCGCTCCCATATAAGCTCCTCACGGCGATAGTTGCCCCACCAAACCTTGACCATCCCGATTATCTTATTCCACAACTGCTTATGCGCTTTATCCTCGATCCGAATGGGCCTAACCTTCGTCGTTAACCCTAACTCGACCGGTACGCGATCATTCGCAATCACTTGCGTTAGATCATTCACAGCTTTTCGAAGCACTGATATGTGGAACACATCATGCAATCCATTCAATTCTCCCGAAAGAGCTAGACGATAGGTAGCTTCTCCAACTCGTTCCACCACTACAAATTGACAAAAATACCTTAGACTTAACTTTTTCAAGCACCGAATCCTAGACATGCCTTTGAATGGCTTGATTTTTAAGTATACCCAATCGCCCACCGCGAATTCAACGTTCTGATGCTTGGCATTGTATTACTTTTCCTGCCTATCTTGGGCTATCAATAGCCTCTCCCAGATAGAGCGTATCGTCGAATTAGCCTATTCGACTTCCTTACACTTATTCAACTTAGACTTGCATATTTCCACCCAAGCTAACGGTGTACGACACTTCATACCATACAAAGCTTCAAAAGGCGCCATATTTATGCAAGCTTGATAACTATTATTGTAGGCAAACTCTACCATATATAAATGGTCATCCCACCTCTTTCTGACATCCAAGGCACACATCCGGAGAATATCTGCCATAATTTTGTTAATCCATTCGTTCTGACCATCCGTTTGCGGATGAAAGGCCGTACTGAACTTTAATTTTGTGCTAAATAACAGATAAATTAGCCTGCAATCATTCGAAGTAAAACGCCCATCTCGATCACTAACGATTCTACGGGACACACAGTGCAATCGCACCATTTTCTCGACATAAAGTTTAGCCAAAATTTCACTGAATCATCCCTCTTGTTCGATATGAAGTGATCCACTTTAGTCAAGTTGTCCACGATCACCTAAATTGAATCGTTCCCGAATTGAGATCTCGGTAAACTGTGAACAAAATCCATCGAAATATCATCAAACTTCCATTCCGGAATAGGTATCGACTTCATGAAACCTCCAGGCTTTTGGCATTAAGCTTTTACTAAGGCACAAGTCTGACATTTTGCCATATAATGGGCTATCTCTTTCTTCAGACCTGGCCACCAGAACATCTTCTTCATGTCCTTATACATTTTTGTGCTCCCTGGGTGGATTGAATACTTCATGAAGTGTGTCTCATAAAACATTTCTTCGCGTAATTTACCCACATTCTGTACACACAAACGATCACATTTCTGCAAAAGGTCGTTATCCCAGGAGAATTGGGCATTTGACCCATCAACTGCATAGCGTTATAGACATTCATCAAGTTCCGTTGCTTGCCGAATCTTGTCCGCAAGGTCATATTGTACCTCTGTCCAGTTCATGCATGCACTTACTGTAGAATTCTTATCCACACAAGAGATTTTTAAGGCCTCCAAATCCTAGATCAGACACTCATCATGCATTTGTAAACAATTTGACCTTATCGTAGTCCTACGACTCAAGGCATCTGCAACAATGTTTCCTTGCCTGGGAGTGTAATGAATATCAAAGGTATAGTCCCCGAGTAACTCCATCTACATACATTATCGCATATTGAGATCCTCCTGATCCAATAGGTACTTCAGGATCTTATGGTCCATGAATATATCCACTTTCACTCCATATAAATAGTGACGCCACAATTTGAGTGCAAAAATCAGCGCCGCCAACTCTAAGTCGTGAAAGAGATAATTTTGCTCATGGACATTCAACTAGCGTGAGGCATAAGCTATCACCTTTCTAAACTGAAGAAGAACGCAGCCTAAGCCGCTCCCTGATGCATCTCTATAAATTCCATAGCCGTCCGAACCATATTGCATAGTCAAGATTGGCACCGTAGTCAGACGACCTTCCAGCTCCTCAAAAGCTCGTACACATTCTGGCATCCAAACGAACTTTTGTTCTTTTCTCATTAGTGTTGTGAGAGGCAAGGCTATCCACGAGAAGTTCTCTACGAAGCCCCTATAGTAGCCCACCAATCAAAGGAAACTCCTGACTTTGGTTACAGAAGACAACATCGACAACTCCTGTATCGCAACTATCTTTGAAGGATCCAACACAATACCCTCTCCACTAAACACATTGCTAAGAAAGGCCACTGACGAAAACCAGAACTCGCACTTCGATAACTTGGCGTAGAGCTTGTTCTTTCTCAGGGTGTGCAACACCATCCGCAAATGGTTCACATGATCTTCTTCAGACTGAGAGTACACCAAAATGTCGTCAATAAAGATGATGACAAATAAATCCAAGTACTCTTTAAATGTTCAGTGCATTAGGTCCATAAATACCGATGGCGCATTTGTTAGACCAAACGGCATTACCGTGAACTCGTAATGACCATAGCGTGTAGCAAACGCTGTCTTGGGAATGTCACATTCCCGAATCCGCAACTAGTAATAGCCAAACATTAAATCCAAATTTTAGTAGATAGTTGAGCCCACTAGCTGATCGAATAAGTCATCAATCCATGGAATTAGATACTTCTTATTTTCCTTCAGTTTATTCAGCTCTCGATAGTCAATGCATAGTCGCAAGCTTTCGTCCTTCTTTTTGACAATTAGGACCGGAGCGCTCCAAGGTGACATACTTGGGAGTATAAAGCCATGCTCCAATAACTCTTGCAATTGAACCTTTAGTTCCGCCATCTCCTTTGGCATTACTCGATATGGCGAGCGGGCCACAGGTTTCGCACCTAGCACCAACTCAATCGTGATGTAAATATCCCGCTTAGGCGGTAACCCCGGAAGATCCTTAGGAAATACATCAGCGTACTCCGATACAATAGGAACATCACTCACACTAGGCACCGACACAACAACCTCCAACAACGTGAAGAACAACTCTGCGCCCTTCGGAACTACCTTCACAACTTGGATAGCAGACATAAACATCTTTCTCGATCCTCGTATATGTGTGAATATAGTCTCTCATTCAGTGTTCTTCCCTAGTGCGACTTCCTTAGAGTTGCAATCTATATAGGTACGCTGCTCCGAGAGCAAGTCCATACAAAAGATTACATCAAACTCCGATATCTATAGTACTGTTGCTTCCAATCCAAAGTCCCGACTTCCTATTCGCACTTATACACAATAGGCTCGGTCCGTGCGCATCAAGCACCCATTAAGTAGTAGAACATTCACTAGATTTGTCGACGTAAACGGAGGCAATCCAATACGCCCCACAAATTCTTCCGACGGAAAAGAATGAGAAGCTCTTGTATCGAACAGTGCTCTTGCCGGACATTCCGAAATTAGGAAAAAGCCTACATCAAACCAATCATACACAAGAAACGCACAAGGTACTAAGTATGGAAAATAGTAAAAACTATATCTTAACTCATACCTGTTACGACATCGCTTTGTTTTATGGCCTCCTGTTGGAAAAGATTATAGACTCGGGGTTACGCTTGAGATGTAGTTGATTCCACCACTGCCTTTCCCTTCTCATCATAAAACGCACCCGTATTTTTCTCCACTTTTGGAAGGCCACTCCAGCAATCATGATTCATATGCTCCACCTTACCATATGTATAACATGTGAGCGAAACTCTCCCAGATGTTGCTCTAGACGGAGGAGAAGAAGGAGCTAGCACAAAAGTTTTAGGCTTCTTTTTCCACAATCAATACCCAAACTTTGAAGAACTAGGTACCTTGAACTCTGGCTTCTTCCCTGCCAAGTGATTCTTATGATGCACGCGCTTTATATCCAACTCAAGGGAGCGAGCCGAATTCACCAAGGTAAGAAAACCCTACGTCATCGATCCTGAGAGAAGCAATCGCAAGTCATCTCTCAGCCCTTCATAGAACTGATTTGTTTTCCGTTCCTAATCTGCAAACGTAAAGCCTGCATATCTTCCCAATCGCATAAAATCGTGCAAGTAGTCATCCAAAGACCTCTCGCCTCGAGTTAGTCTTTGAAACTTGTTCTCCATCGCGATCCGCTGTTGAAATGGAACATATCTTGCCAGAAATCACCTTGAGTACTCCTCCATTGAGATCTCGCTCAACGGCCGACCAACGAACTGGTGCAGCTCCAACTGATCACACCAAAGTCTTGCCTCACCATCCAACAAGAAGGTAGTCACAATGACTTTTTTCCACTCTTCTGTTTCAGTTGCCGTCAAGACCCTCTTTATTCTTGAGAGCCAATCTTTGACTTTTGTAGGGGTTCCAGTACCCATAAACACAGGTTGATTGAAACTCATCACATGTTTCAGTTGCTTCTCTATTGCTCGCCTTGCGGCCATTAGTTCAACGACCACTTGTCTCATCGCTACGCACTCCACTACGCCAACCGGTTCCTATACCATTGCAGGAATAGGAGGTTGTCCCTGACCTCTAGGTTGTGCATTGATCATTATGAACATGGCTTCCACAACCAGTCATATAGTTTCCGACGAAGGAAGAGGTGTCAGCGCCTCATTAGGTGCATTACTCTCCACAAAGCTCTAGGGTTCTTGCTGCCCCGCACCACTTTGAGAAACCTAAAATATGAAACACACGATTAGGAAACTATTAATATTGCCAAAAGCAATCACAGGAACATACCAGTTTCGCAAACATGTGTATTTTCATTCCTAAGTGGACATTCATGGGTTCAATTATGTTATCACGGTAGCGCAAATCCGGAGCATATCCGCCATAGTTCTGTTGGTCCTTTCGGTCTGACCATCCATTTACAAATGAAAGGTCATACTAACTTTAAATTTTTTCCCAACAATTGATGGATTAGCCTCCAATCGTTTGAATTAAAATGCCCATCTAGATAACTGACGATGCTACGGGGTACACCGTACAATCACACCATTTGCTCGATATAAAGTTTAGCCAAAATTTCCCCTGAATCGTCCCTCTTGTTCGGAATGAAGTGAGCCACTTTAGTCAACCGGTCCATGATCACCCAAACATAATCATTACTGCGTTGAGATCTCGGCAATCCGTGCACAAAATTCATCGAAATATCATCAAACATCCATTCCATAATAGGTAGCAACTTCAGGAAACTTCCAGGCTTCTGGCATTCAGCTTTTACCAAGGAACGAGTCTGATGTTTTGCCACATAATGGACTATCTCTTTCTTCACACTTGGCCACCAGAACATCTTCTTTATGTCCTTATACATTTTGGGCTCCCTGGGTGGATTGAATAATTTGTGAAGTATGCCTCATACAACAAACCCACATTCGGGACACACAAATGATCAACTTTCCGCAAAAGGCCATCATCCCAGGAGAATTGGGCATTTGACCCATCCACTACATAGCGTTGTAGACTTTCATCAAGTTTCGTTGCTCGCCGAATCTTGTCCGTAAGATCATATTGTACCTCCGTCCAGTTCAGGCATGCACTTGCAGTAGAATTCTTGTCCACACAAGAGATGTCTAAGTCCTCAACATCCTTGATCAGATGCTCATCACGCAATTGTAACCAATTTTCACTTGTCGGAGTCCTATGACTTAAGGCATCTGTGATAACGTTTCCTTTCCCGGGAGTGTAATGAATATCAAAGGTATAGTCCCCAAGGAACTCCATCCACCTTCATTGTCGTATATTGAGATCCTTCTGATCCAATAGGTACTTAAGGCTCTTATTGTCTTTGAATATATCCACTTTCACGCCATCTAAATAGTGACGCCACAATTTGAGTGCAAAAATCACCGCCGCCAACTCAAAGTCGTGGACAGGAAATTTCGCTCAGGCACTTTCAACTTGTGTGAGCCATAAGCTATCACCTTACCAAACTGAAGAAGAACATAGCCTAAGCCGCTCCCTGAAGCATCTCTAAAAATTTCATAGTCGTCTGAACCACATGGCGTCGTAAAGATTGGTGACGTAGTCATACGACCTTCCAGCTCCTCAAAAGCTCATACGCACTCTATCGTCCAAACGAACTTTAGATCTTTTTTTGTCATTGTGGTGAGAGGAAAGGTTATCCGTGAGAAGTTCTCTACAAAGAGCCTATAGAAGCCCGTCAGTCCAAGGAAACTCCTGACATCGGCTATAAAAGACAACACCGGCCACTCCCGTATCGCAAATATCTTTATAGGATCCACCGCAATGCCCTCTCCACTAACCACATGGCCAAGAAAGGCCACTGATGACAACCAGAACTCACACTTCGACAACTTGGCATAGAGCTTGTTCTTTCTCAGGGTGTGCAACACCATTCGCAAATGGTTCGCATGATCTTTTTCAGACTGAGAGTACATCAAAATGTCGTCAATAAAGACGACGATAAATAAATCCAAGTACTCTCGTAATGTTCGGTGTATTAGGTCCATAAATACCGATGGCGCATTTGTTTTCCCAAATGACATTACTGTGAACTCGAAATGACCATAGCCTGTACCAAATGCTATCTTGGGAATGTCACATTCCCGAATCCACAACTGGTAATAGCCAGACTTTAAATCAAGATTTCAGTAAACAGTTGAGCCCACTAGCTGATCGAACAAGTCATAATTCCGTGGAATCAGATACTTGTTCTTTTTCGCCAGCTTATTCAGGTCTCGTTAGTAAATGCATATACGCAAGCTTCCATCCTTCTTTTTCACAAATAGGACCGGAGCGCTCCATGGTGACATACTTGGGCGTATAAAGCCTTGCTCCAACAATTCTTTCAATTTAACCTTTATTTCCGCCATCTCGTTTGGCGCAACTTGATATGGCTAGCAGGCCATAGGTTTTACAACTGGCACCAACTCAATCGTTAATTCAATTTCCCGCTGGGGCGGTAACCCCGAAAGATCCTTAGGAAATACATCAGCGTACTCTAATACAATAGGAACATCACTCACACTGGGCCTTGATGCATCGGATAGTGCACCGGTCACTATCAAGTAATAATTTTGGGGGACGGCTAGTGCACCGGTCGTTGTCAAGTAATAATTTTTGGAATAGCTTCCACGAATGTCAATATCAAGGTAATGCAGGATGGGTATCGTGATATCATTGTAGAAAGAATGTTAATTTGAGTTAAACGAAACAACAAATGTTGGCTTTTGATTTCTAATGCTACAAAAGACAATAAAACTAATGTGGGTCGTATGCACCGCTTCGCTTGGTGGATGGAACTAGTGCGGGTCGCTATGTCGTGCTTCGTTATGCGATTTGAGGGAGAGCAAGAGGATGGAGTTAACACACGTACAGAGAGTGAGGGTCGTAATCACCTCTTCAACTACCAATACTAGCCTTTGCTAGAGTGGTTCTAGTGTACTAGTGGAGTGGATGTGAATGGAGGCGAATGCATCACAACTAACAATAAAGGTGTAACTAACCAAAGCAAACTTCATTCACAGAAAAATAAAAGAAAATTTAGGTTCATTACAAACTTAAGAATACACTTCTCTATGGAGAAGAGGTAGAATAAACCGAAAGGGGGAAAGCCTAGCTATGGTTCTTGGCTAGAGCGGTGGGTTGTCAGTCCACTTCTTGACCCGGGCTGTGGTTGCGTCTGGAGGTAAATGGGTTGTCAATACACTTGTCTTCCTTTGTCTTCTTCCCTTGCCTTTAGTCTTTTCTCACTTTTTTGCCCAAGTGATAAGTACCTAAAGAACTCTGTTGCACACTACTGGTGGCCGGAAACTCTCCGAAGAGTTGAAGATGACTTCAGATCGCCAGAGAAATCTTCCCGGAGGGTGGAGATGAGTAGAGGACCTATGGGGGCGAGAAACGGAGCTTTCGCGTGAAGCAACATGGTGGAAAATGAAAAGCATTGACCAAATTTGCGGAGCACGGGCTTAAATACGGGCAGCACAAAATCAGAGTGCACGAACAGTGGCGCACGACCGGTGCTCGTGCGCAAAGGATCCCATGATCGTGCTATTAACAATGGCAGAACTAAAAAAAAGGAGATAAAACGCACACGAGCAATGGTGCACGACCAGAGGTTGTAAGCCCTATGTTTAATGGTCGTGCGATTTCCCCAGACAGAATATGGAAAAATGGAGAATAGTTCGCACGATCAGTGGCTCACGGCCAGTGATCATTCGCTATAGATCCAATGTGTAACACCCCTATCCGTCACATAGTATATAACAATAGGTCCGGCCGGGGCCCGACGCCATATACTACGGACAGACCGGTTGGTTACGCATTGAAACCATTCAACCAATCACAACGTCCTACACCGCACCTAGCGGAAGTAATTATTAAGTTGCTTAATTAAGAACCCTGCTAACATGAATGTCCACGCCACAAAAAATAAGGAATGTTTAATACACGAATATTGGCCTTAAAGCCTTACAAGAGTTTGCTTAATAAAAAGTGTCTTCCAAACCTCGGCACGCAGGCCGGTCACAAATGAGTACAAAAAGGAAAACACTCAAAACCTGGCGTTCGAGGGCCGACACAGCAACTTGGGCTTTAGCCCGCTATTTACCTATCGTCTCCGCAGCACCTGCAAGCAACAATCCACCGCACGGTGGTAAACAAAGGCAACGGTCAGCTATGCTGACCAAATTATAATGATTCCGCCCCCAAACCGGGGCGACAAACTTCTTTTCTGCACTTGTTAGCAAAACAAGTAACATAGCAAAATAAGCATCACATCACAGGTGCACGCTCACACGGCCGTACACCCCGTGCTCTTAGGGAACTTACTCGGCGGGCCAGTCTGAACCCCGTCCGGTCCTTGACTCCGACACCACCCCCAGGATGGCAATCTTGTGAGCATTTAGTCTTCTCAGCCGCAGCCTAGACTCGATATCCAAACCTCGGTAAGTCCCACGTAAAACTTTAGGTCGCTTTAACCGAGCAGGTGGAGCGGTTAGGGGTACACCATCCCGTTGCTCACCCCGCCATTGCCATTAAGCCTTTGACGCGGACTAAGCTTCCCCAGTCCCAAATAACGATCAAACATGGTACATAGCCTCGCTATGTACCCGGTTGGCTCCCATGCCACCGATATGACAGAAATGCGTTTCCGTCCAGATTTCCGGGTGCACCTCGGGGTTAATCCCCTAGATTCACTGATGCATACTACCGCATAGCAACCCAAAAACAAACACAACGCTCAGAGTCTTCTCCGGCCAACACATGCACATCAAATCATCACCGATCCGGAAAACACGCTCGGGTAGGCTTCACACAGCATGCCTATGTCCGTACTACGATTCCGGACTCTAACTAGGGGGACTTTACATATCACCCCAAGGAATACCACAATCTCGCCGCACACTCGCGGGAGAGGGGTTTTCCCATGCAAAGGTAAAAGAGCTTCACATGCTCAAGAAGAGAATCGCTACCCTTTCTCTTTTCCTCGGCGCCATGACGATCTAGCCGGATGGAAAGCACTGTATCGGCCTCGCCTTCGCGGATCCGGACTCGGATCGTGATTTGGACCTCCGAAGCTCCGCCGGTGACCGGATCTAGCTTCTTCTTCCTCCTCCAAGCTCTATCCTCTCTCTAACTCTTAGAAAGAGAACCAACCAAAGGGAATGAGGGTTTCTAAACCCTATTCCCGGATATAACATCCAAGAAATAGCCCCCCACGGTTGGATCCAAATCCAAGGGAACGAACGGCCACGATTAGGCCTAAAATACAAAATCTGGGCCGAACACGGGTTGCAACACGGCCGTGTGCCTGGCCGTGTCAACCATTCGCCGTCTCGACCGACTCGAAAACCAGCATACGAAATTCGACACGCCCTCCGACACGCCCGTGTCACATGTGACACTCCCGTGTCGAGACCCGTGTCACGCCACCCCGTGTGCAATCGGCCAGCTTTCCCAACCCGAGAAGGACACGGCCTGCGACACGGCACCCGACATGCCCGTGTCGCATGTGACACGCCCGTGCCTGGGCCCGTGTCATGGCCCGTGTGCATGAATCAGAAAACTGTCCAAAGTGACATGCCCTGGGACATGCCCGTGTCCCAGGCCGTGTGCCTCAACTCGATGATCGCCGATCATCAAACGTCGACCACATGACCGGTGGCCGAACACGCCTGTGTCACGCCCGTGATACCTGCTCCAAAACCCAGACTGGGCTTAAAACATCACCCGTCCCTCTTTTGAGTTTCGGGGGTGTTACAACTCTCCCCCCTTAAAAGAATTTCGTCCACGAAATTAATAAAGGAGAGAAAACAGAAACTCTCAATCGTACCCAGGCGGAACAGCTCCGGGTACACAACCAGCATAGATTGCTCTCATTCCTAAGAGATCTCCTTGCTATCGCAATTGACCCCACCGGACCATGACTATCTTGAATTCCTTGGGACAAAGCCGCTCGACTTCACGGTCTCCAAAACGAAAAGGTTTGACCCTAGACGTCAACCTTTCGTCCACCAAAACTTGATCACTCACGATCAAGTTCGAAGGCTCTTGCGCCACCTCACCAAACCGCTCTAGAAATCTCAAGTGTTCCAAGGTATACCGGGCACAGCTTTCCCCAAGCATCGCTCTTGTAAAACACTCTTGAACGACTATAACTTCCGATATGCCATCCGATAACTCCACATTCGGATACGTGGTGTTAAAGTACTTAGCCTACCTCCCCTGAGCCATTAGCAATAGATCTCATATGGTTCGCACAAAAGGGGTAGTGTTTACCATCTCTTTCTTTAAATACAACTTCGTGTCATCCGTTTCTAGCCACGACAATGGCATGCGACAACCTCAACCTCATAGGGCCTCGAAAGGCGCCATTTGTATGCTCGCTTGGTAGCTAAAGTTGTACGCAAACTTCACCAAAACAGATGGCCTTCTCACTCCTTCCCGAAGTCCACAACGCACATGCGAAGCACGTCCTCCAATGTCTTGTTGACCCACTTGATCTGCTCATCTGTCTGCGGATGTAAGACTAGACTAAACTACAGTTTAGTCTCCAGCACATTCCGTAAACACCTCCAATCATTGGACGTACAACGCCTACCTCGATTGCTCACGATGTTGCGGGGCACACCATGTAGTCTAACTATGTTATCCAAACGCATTTGCTAGTTACTCTGCCGAATTATCCTTCCTATGCGGAACGAAGTGCGACACTAAAGTTAACACAATTACGATCACCCACACGGCGTCGCTACCCGACTATTACTTTGGCAAACCATGCACACAGTCCAGTCGAACTTCTATTCCAAACTAGGCAAGGATTCACGAATTCCCCGGCATTTGGCACTCTGCCTTCACTAAGGCGCATGGCTGACACTTAGCCACAAATAATGCTACGACTCTCTTGAGCCCCGGCCACCAAAGCAATTTCTTAGATATCAGCAAAACTTGTGCCTCTTAAGCGAGTTGAGTACTTGGTAAGACGTATCACAACTCCACCCATAAATTACCCATGCTTGGGCTGCACAAATGATTGTCTTTCCTTGGTAGCCTACCCACAACCGAAGACTTGGGATTTTGACCCACCGAGCCGCACCCATGATTTCCTTCATGCAGCTACACAAACCATAGTCTGCCAACTACGATTAGCCAGGTCATACTGGACTTCCGACCAGTTCAGTTATGCTTCGACGCTAGTCTTCTTGTCAACGCAAGAGATAGCTAACATCTCCAACTCCCGGGTCAAACCCTCAACATGAAACTACAACTAGTTGGCCTGGGGCGGAAGCCCTGCATCTCAACGCATCCGCAACACATTGCCTTACAATGAGCACAAAATAACTTTCGAACGTATAGTCCCCCAGGAACTCCATCCATTTTTGCTGCCTTAATTTTAGATCCTTTCGATCCCACCGATGTATCAGGCTCCTAGGATCGGTACAAACACTGACTTTTGCACCATACATATAAAGCCTCCCTAGCTTTTGTGCAAAACACATGGCCACGAACTCCAGATGACGGACTAGACAATACCCCTCGTGCTCTTGAAACTAATGCGAGCCATAGGCCACAACATTACCACGCTGCAGCAGCACACAGTCTAATCCGCTGCCTAAGGCAGTATCGTAGATCTCACAACTTCTGGTTCCACTCGGCGAACTTAACCTTGGCGCCGCAGTTGACCAGCTCTTTAACCCTTCACCGCTTGGGCGTACTCGCGCATCTAAGCAATCCTTTTAAGCTTTTACTTGACAACGACGCGAGGGGTAATACTATCTGCGGGAAGTCCTCTACGAAGCGCCTGTAGTAGCCGACCACACCAGAAACTCTGGATTTCCGCTACCGAGACAACACAGGCCACCCTCGTATTGCGACTAACAACGCTGGAACCACACGCCCTCACTCTACTATCTAAAGGACCAAGAAGCGCTACGAGGATAACCCAAGACTCGAGTTCAGAGAACTTGGTGTATACATGGTTCCTTCTTAACGTCCACAAAACCAAGGGTAGATATTCAGAAGCGATACCCTTCGCACTAAAATTAACCCCAATGTGTCGTCGATGAAGACGATCACAAACTTGACTAGGTACTCCATGAACGTTCCGTTCATCCGGTCTATGAACATTGATGCCACACTTGACTGCCAAGACAGCATGATCGTAGACTCGGATTGCTCATCACTCGTGCTTAACACCGCCTTTGCGATAACACTTACCCTTATTCTCAGATGAGGGTAACCGGACTTACGCTCCACTACTGAGTCCACCGAAGACCCGACTAACTGATCAGAAGACCATCAATCATTTGGATCGATTACTTGCCCTATTTCTGGAAACTTACACAGCTCTCTACAACAGACACAAAATTGCAAGCTCCCGTCCTTCTTCTGAGTAAAGAGGACCAGTGCGCTCCAAGGCAACGAGCTTGGACGCACATTCCCTTGCTCCATCAACTTTTCTATTGGAACCTTTAACTCCACTATCACCTTAGGCATCAGCCTATAAGGAGAGCGTGACACAGGTTTAGCACCTGGCACAACTCAATCGTGAAATCAATCTCTCGCTATGGTGGGGTTCCAAGGAGATTTTTTGGGAACACATCGGGATGCTCAAAAACCACTGGGAAACTACCCAGAGTGGACTTAGGCATTACAGCCTCCACTAATGTGAAGAACAGCTTGGTACCAACACAAAACTATCTTGACCATTGGGAGGGCAGACGTCAGTGTCTTGCTCGATCCCTTCAGTTCCGCAAACATTGTCTCCTGCCCAACACCCAGCTAGGTCTCTTTGCGGTTGCAAACGATAAAAGCCTTCTGCCCCAAAAGCTACTCCATAACAAAGATGACGTCAAACTCTACTAACGGCAACAACGACGCTAGCAAGTCGAATCCTTGAATTTCAATAAGACTCTTACCGTACAGACTGTATCTCCGCCTGCACTGGACGATTACTGGGTAATAACCCATCCGGATTGCCAAGATTCCAAAATAAAGCCTAGAACTTCAAGTTCTAAGTAAACACGCATAAGGCAAGAAGCATGGTTGCTAAAAATTAAACAATACCTGACGACCCGACGGTCGGCCACATGACCTCCTGCTGGCCAAGGATGTTTACTCCCGGTTGGGCCGGAGTAAACAGCAATGCGGCGGACGCCACCGCCTTGCCTTTCTCTTCAGATATCGACCCTGACTTCTTTTTGGACATTGGGCGTCCACTCCAACAATCCCCGACATAGTGCCCGACTTTCCACAAATAAAGCATGCATCCGGGGTTTGAACTGTAGTCGCTCCGAATGTGCTAGAGGAACGGACTAGACCCGACCTCCTCGCCTTCTTATGCCACCTACGGTACCCAGATTTTGAGGTTGGCATTTTGAACATCGTTTCCTTTACACTAGAGGCTTCAACTGCTCCTGCCAAAACTTTCCTTGTCTTTTGAGCACTCTCCAAACACTCTCTTGCGAGATGCCCTTTCTTGCCACAAGAATAACAATTGAGGGTAGTTCGGGTAGTGGATGACCCAACCCCCTTTCTCGGCATCTTTCGATAGATTGTCCTTATAGGGTCAGTAGGGTTTGGTACACTATCCACTGGTACTTGGTGAGTTTTCCCCAACTCCACCTCCAAAGCTCTAGCCGACTCCACCAAAGCTCGGAATCCCAATAACTTTGGTCCTAGCAGTAGGATACGCAACTCGCTGCGCAGACAGTTATAAAATCTATGCACTATAGATTGCTCACTTTCCCATTCAAAGCCTGGGTAGCACCTTAACAAAAGGAACGTCTGCAAATATGCGTCAACTGAATGGGCTCCCTGCACCACAGTCATGCTCATCTGCTGCTCTAATGGACCCCCAAATGCCCTTTGCTCCAACATACCGCCCGATGTTGGGGCCATCTCAGGGACAAAGGGTTGCACATTACTCCCATGCTTTGCGTTGGTCACAACGAATACCGCTTCAACCACCCTTCTTATGGTTTCCAAAGACGTAGGGGTCTCAGGAACGTTACTTGGTGCCGTACTTTGCTCAGCAAACGTGTGTTTAGACTGCCACGCTCCACTTCCGGACACCTATAGCCGTTCAAAACACCATAAGAGACTGAACAAAATTTGCAAAAAGGAATTATATGAACACGCAGGTTCCTCACACATGTGTATTTTCATTCCTAAGTGGAAATTCATGGGTTCTTTTCATGTTATAACGATGACGCACACGCATGTGCTCACCACCCCTTAAAGTGAATTCGTCCACGAATTCATTTAAGCTTGACCGAAACCAGTAGTCTGATACTAATTTGTAACACCCCTATCCGTCACATAGTATATAACAGTAGGTCCGATCGGGGCCCGACGCCATATACTACGGACAGACCGGTTGGTTACGTATTGAAACCATTCAACCAATCACAACGTTCTACACAGCACCTAGCGGAAGCAATTATTAAGTTGCACAATTAAGAACCCTGCTATTATGAATGTCCACGCCACTAAAAATAAGGAATGTTTAATACACGAATATTGGCCTTAAAGCCTTACAAGAGTTTGCTTAATAAAAAGTGTCTTCCAAACCTCGGCACGCAGGCCGGTCACACATGAGTACAAAAAGGAAAACACTCAAAACCTGGCCTTCGAGGGCTGGCACAGCAACTTGGGCTTTAGCCCGCTATTTACCTCTCGGCTCCGCAGCACCTGCAAGCAACAATCCACCCCACGGTGGTAAACAAAGGCAACGGTCAGCTATGCTGACAAAATTATAACGATTCCGCCCCCAAACCGGGGCAGCAAAGCTTCTTCCATGCACTTGTTAGCAAAATAAGTAACATAGCAAAATAAGCATCACATCACAGGTGCACACTCACACGGCCGTACACCCCGTGCTCTCAGGGCACTTACTCGGCGGGCCAATCCGAACCCCGTCCGGTCCTTGACTCCACCACCCCCAGGATGGCAATCTTGTTAGCATTTAGTCTTCTCAACCGCAACCTAGACTTGATCTCCAAACCTCGGTAAGTCCCACGTAAAACTTTAGGTCGCTTTAACCGAGCAGGTGGAGCGGTTAGGGGTACACCAGCCCGTTGCTCAGCCCGCCATTGCCATTAAGCCTTTGACACGGACTAAGCTTCCCCAGTCCCAAATAACGATCAAACATGGTACATAGCCCCGCTATGTACCCGGTTGGCTCCCAGGCCACCGATATGACAGAAATGCATTTCCGTACAGATTTCTGGGTGCACCTCGGGGTTAATCCACCAGATTTTCTGATGCATACTACCGCATAGCAACCCGAAAACAAACACAATGCTCGGAGTCTTCTCCGGCCAACACATGAACATCAAATCATCACCGATCTGAAAAAAATGTCCGGGTAGGCTTCACACAGCATGCCTATGTCTGTATTACGATTTCGGACTCTAACAAGGGGGACTTTACATATCTACCCCATGGAATACCACAATCTCGCCGCACACTCGCGGGAGAGGGGTTTTCCCATGCAAAGGAAGAAGAGCTTCACATGCTCAAGAAGAGAATCGTTACCCTTTCACTTTTCCTCGGCGCCATGACGATCTAGCCAGATGGAAAGCACCGTATTGGCCTCGCCTTCGCGGATCCGGACTCGGATCGTGATTTGGAGCTCCGAAGCTCCGCCGGTGACCGGATCTAGCTTCTTCTTCCTCCTCCAAGCTCTCTCCTCTCTCTAACTCTTAGAGAGAGAACCAACCAAAGGGAATGAGGGTTTCTAAACCCTATTCCCGGATATAACATCCCAGTAATAGCCCCCCACCGTTGGATCCAAATCCAAGGGAACGAACGGCCATGATTAGGCCTAAAATACAAAATCTGGGGCCGAACACGGGTTGCAAAAAGGCCGTGTGCCTGGCCGTGTCACCCATTCGCCGTCTCGACCGACTCGAAAACTAGCACACGACATTCGACACGGCCTCCGACACGCCCTTGTCATATGTGACACGCCCGTGTCGAGACCCATGTCACGCCCCCCCCCCCCCCCCCCCCCCGTGTGCAATCGGCCAGCTTTCCCAACCCGAGAAGGACACGGCCTACGACACGGCACCCGACACGCCCGTGTCGCATGTGACACGCCCGTGCCTGGGCCCGTGTCATGGCCCGTGTGCATGACTCAGAAAACTGCACAAAGTGACACGCCCTGGGACACGCCCGTGTCCCAGGCCGTGTGCCTCAACTCGACGATCGTCGATCGTCAAACGTCGACCACATGACCTGTGGCCGAACATGCCCGTGTCACGCCCGTGACACCTGCTCCAAAACCCAGATTGGGCTTAAAACGTCACCCGTCCCTCTTTTGAGTTTCGGGGGTATTACATAATGATTGTGTGTAGTGTTCCTATACTATTTGGGGTTAGATTAACTGACCGCGCATGACCAGCGGTCTTGCGCTAAGGAGTCCACTCACCGTGCTTGTGTAAAAATGCACGATCAGTGGCCCTTGGGCGAAAAACATTCCCAAACAATCCCGGAACACACATACGATCTTTGTACCTACAGCAAAAACAGAAGAGCCACCGAAATGGGCATTCAACATTCTCCAGACACAAAAGAACTCCAAGTAAAGGGCAAAAGTATAATAACTACGAAATCACACTGAAAACAGGCATAAAGTGCACTTGATATGGAATGGACATAATAACAAATATGAATAATTATGGCTCTAAAGTGTTGTGCATCAACGAGAAAACTAGCCCAGATGAGTCCAAATATAAATATATATATATATATATAACTTGGACTAATCATACCCCCAGACTTAAACATTTGCTCATCCCGAGCAAATCATCACTCCGTGGACTAGAAAATAGTTACCTGGCTTAGTAATTTCCAAATAAAATCATGAGAGAAATCAAATATATCATGGGCATAAAAAATATAATAGACAAACATTTTAATTATACTACAGAATTTATACTTTTCGACAGGCATAAATAAATATTGTATCTACTCAAAATAGGAATTCTGAAGAATTGTTCGGTCATACGTAGGAAGAAAGTAGGTAGGCCACTCAGGTGAGCATTGCCAAAGACCGGAGCTTAGGATCACCTCCAAAGAAATCCAGCAATGTCGGGGACCATACGCTTTCCCTTTCACACTCTCTCCACGATACTAGTTCGACTCAAGCGTGAATCTGAAGAGCTTTAGGATCGATTGGGGCTTAGGTTAAGGTTTGGTGGTCAAAGATAAACATGGAGACTACACGCAACCCAACTGAGCTAACAACAAGCTAAACAATTGCTGCCCCTCAAAATTGCACGTGTGACACACCCCTAGACTTAGCTTGAAAATCGGGTGTATAAACAACCTAACCCGTCCAATATCAAGATAAGCAAGATGGGGATTCAATTTCTCATTGTAATTCATTTTAGATTTTCTTTTTCAATTCTCCCTTTTTTTTTGCAATCCCAAATTTTTAGCAAATATAATTTATTTTAATCATCAACCACATAACTTGAATTCTACATATCACACCTCGTCAAAAAATTAAATTCACAGGAGCTCAAGGATTTTGTTGCGATTGGAGGATTGGCTTTAGGCTTTGGTGAATGATGGTGGAGTTGAATCAAAGGAGGGGTAGGCACAAACTTGGCTTGCAACGGTTAGAAGCTAGGAAAAGGTAAACAAGGCTCAAACTAGCCAAATTGGTTACCTACGGCACACTCACGCTTGACTAACCATGCACCAATGCTTCGAGAGTAGCTTGGGGCGAGTTCTGAGACATTGAGAAAGATGATCCTTCCTCCCGACTCGAGCAAAATGAGTCTAGTGACGGCTACAGACATCCCTATGCTACCGTTCGATTTAACCAGATTCAACATTTTTGAGCAGTACAAATAATATTTACATCTACAGAAAATAAAATTTAAATCTACGAGCATGAAGAAAAATTAAATCTATATAATTTCTAAACAGACCATGAGTACTCGATTAGGAGCACTTCACGAGTTTCGCACTATTCTATCCAAATTTCCTAAGCCAGAACCACTATTTTAAAGTTTACACACAAGTAATCCAATTGACTCGAGCCGCGCACGTGGATAAGATTGCGCTCATGTGGGTGATTCAGGGTGCTACAGTGATCATGAAATAAATAAATAACAAACTGGTATGCTATTAAATATGTGCTCGTGTACTAACCACAGGCATGCTCTCCCCAAGACTTGAATGTGACAACTCGTAAAACTATACATTCTAAATAATATAAAGAACTAGGGGTAAGAAGTACCTATGCTCAAAACTGAGCATACCCGTCATGCTTTGAGGTTTTCCATTCGCAGCAGGTCTGTCGCGCTTCAAAAATTTCGAGCACCTGCGAATTAGAGATCCCACAAAAAATAAGAAAATAGAAATACATATAAATAAAGAAACACAACACGCAAAATAGGACCAAGTGGTCCTACTTGGGTTGTCTCCCAAGAGCCCCTTTTGTTTACCATCCTTAAGATGGACTGAATACCTGTATTAAGCATGATATATAAAAATAACAGTCGGAACACAGATGTGCGCCCACAGAAGTATAATTGTTCCAGGACCAAACCTGTTAAATAAAGTACAATAAAATTCTAAAGATTAATAAAACACAAGAAGATAAGAAGATTTGGTAGACTCGCTATGTGGTGAACTCCCCTCACTCCTCGTCGTTATCGCTATCGAGAATCTCGATAGTAGACGGATGACGAGTAAGCGCAGCTGGAGAGAAATGAGCCTGAGGCGGTGGAATATTCAGCCCGCCTCTCACTGCTAGCTGATATATAAAGTCTTGCATCCAGTACTGAGAGGCTTCCAAACAAGCTAGGCATTCATTCAGATATGGAATGCTCTGCTCTTGAGCTGGGCTGAACTGGCGGCTAGTCTGCCCCTCATGCTTTAGTTGAGGATGACGCTACTGCAGACTCGGCTGCATTGGCTATGCCGTACTCTGCCTACCCATGGCAGAAGACTCAGTCGGTTCTCCGTCATCTCTTCCTCCAAGCACATCTCCAGGCATGATAACAAAAAACATACGGCAAGCTTTCCTCCCAACAACTCGCAACAATTGGAAACTTACCATATTGGCCCTAGTGATCATGGTGGGAGCAATGACCGGCTCCATCAGAGGTAGTTGGCTCAAAATCCCCAGACTCTTTCCAATGTGGGTAATGTAGTAAGCACCCCCGATCATGCCAATGAGGCCATAAGTGTCCTCATGATAGAAGAAATGGGGCATCATATACCCGAGATGAATGGGGTACTGCTTCTGCATATTATACATGGAGATCAAATCTTGCGTCCCCACCACGTTCTTGCTCAGGGCCCTTGCGATGAGCGAGTGGCTGAGTAATTGCTACATATACCTCAGAGTAGGGGAGACAATCCTTATCAATTTGGCCCTTTGGGCGACGTATTCCTCGTTCCACTAGTCAGAGAACACCAAGCGGCACACGGAGTGATGCCTTTCGGAAAATCAATGCACAACTGCTGAAACTCAATCCTGGATACTTCAGCATCGGTGCATACGCTGGCGTGAATGGCGAGCTCAGGCAAAATGACAGTGAAGTCATGGCCCATCACACGGACGAAGTAAGTAGGTAGACGGAGGTTATCTTAAGTTGTATCCCAATTGAAAGTTAACAAGAATTCAAGGGTAAGCTCCCGATACCTGAGCTCGTTGCACTCGAATAATATACTCCAATGATCAAAGGAATAGAGAAGGAGGACGACCTCTACTAATGCTCCACTGTCTCCGATCGACCGTAGTTAATTTCAATCAACTAGCCGATGAGAGAGGAAGGGCTTATCCTTCAAGAAATTGAAGCGCTGGGTCTGCTCGGCCTTGGAAAATTTCTCCATTCTTCCAAAAATTTGCGCAGGAGTAGCCGAAGAATGGTCAGACCGTTGGTGGGCTTTAATCACACGGCGGCTTCCCGGTTCCTTGGTAGCACAACAGGGATGAATGGGGCCGGAAAATGCAAGAGCTTACTGGAGACGGGGCGGATCTCACCAGAGAAGGAGCGAATCCACGAGAGACGACGCATGGTTAGCGGAACGAAGTGAGAGGAGTTAGGGTGCACACACAGTGGTCGGTCGGCTGGGTATAAAAGAAACTGGGCTAGTGCACGACCGGTGGTCGTGCGCTGTAAAATAGTGCGCACGACCAGTGGTCGTGCGCAGAGAAATTTTTCGAGCGCCCTGTTTCGCAGTCAAACCTACACTACAGAATACATGGGTGCACATTTGAGCTCATCACTACAGCGGGGCTACCACAACCCTTTGGACAATTAAATTAAGCAACAATTATTAACAAGGAAAAAAGTTCATATATTAAAAAAAGAAATACTAATCTAGATAACTGATTGGTTTATTGTTGCCCAATAGGACTTATTCAAGGACCATGCACTCTCTTAACTGATGGGCGTATTAAATTTGAAGTGCTCGGGAAGTTGTTCAAGTTCACATTTTCGGTAGCGGGCACCGAAATGGCGATAGAATAAATACCCACATACCTTTGTAATTTTACCTGTCTTGAACATAAGGCATGGGTAGAATAAATGTTGCGAAGCTCGACAAATCTGACTCCACCTGCACCCGATCTCCATCATTGCTAGGCTGCATTACAGGCCCTTGCACTAAGTGGACCTGTTCCACGATGTGGTCCTGCAGAGAAGTAGGCACGAGAGCGGGGTTAGGAAATAAATTAGAAGAATGACAAAAAGTAATCTCAATCTTGGGGATTATCCCGGTGTCATCTCCCATCGGTGGAATTGTCAGTGGATCTACAAAGATGTCTAGGTTGGTGCAAGTAGGTGCTAAGGCTGAATCCGCCTCGTCCGTGCATTGGACTTCCATACATGGGACTGAGGAAACAACCTCAGCCATGCAGATGTCCTCCTCGATTGGATCTAGCATAATGCTACAAACACCAGCTTCTCCCTACGAATAAACCTCCACAACAGTGTGAGAAATAGAAAGAATGCTTTGCAAAGTAGAGGATAGAGGAGCAATGCCCGCTCAAAGTCAAGCACAGGCTCCTCAGAACTAACAGACTATATACAAGATGATATATATATACTTTAGGAGTAAAGAAATCCATGTTAGGGTTAAGATCGACACATGTATCTGTGAAAATACTAGTATTTCTCCCTTCAAAATCTGAAGGATGCACTAGTACGTATCCAAATACAGAAGTGGTGTTGTAAGTTGTCGGAGTGGAGATAATTTGAACATCCAATTCATCATCCTCCTCCAACTGCACCAAGTAAGCAACACACTCCTTCAAAGAGTGATCCCAACTCCGACAAAATAAACAATGCTTAGCCGGCTTTATCGGTAAAATGGGTAATAATGCAAAAAGAAAGTAGTGCGGCAATGGAAGCGCGGATGAGTAGCTAACTGGCTTATGTCTACCATATTGAGTACGAAATGAGGTTGGTGCTCCATATATAGATCCTTGAATGTCTTGGCTACCAACTCCTTAGGACATCTATCACTTGCTTGAGAGATATCTCCACACCAGCAAAAAGGGATATTAAAAGTGGCCCACATTGCAGAGATCACTAATCTCCAGGATTAAACTACCTTACATGGATTCTCAATAAAAATCTAATAATTCCAATTGATATAAAAAGCAAAAATAGACTGGGATAAAACAAATTCAAAACATGCAACTCTATGGTATCTCTCATAACACAATACAAATCAACAATACGCCTGCATTCCTCGACAATGGCGCCAAAAACTTCATTCGTCGGTGATGATTCTTATTTATATAGTGATTTTCGGACTCATCTAGGCTAGTTTTCTTTTACTTACACTTCACTTTTAGTTCGTTATCGTATATATTTCATCTGATGTTTATTTCCATAGGAGGTGCACATTTAGGCCCGTGGTTGTGTATTTTTGTTACTTTTATTGATCTTACTCCTTTTTGTGATTGCTTGGAATATCTACACATATCAGTGTTGGTACAAGGGGTTGTGTGCGTATTCCGCGACTATTTGGAAACAGGAGTACTACACACGATCATCAGATCTATTGCGCACGATCACTGGTCGTGTGCCACTGATCGTGCACACTATTCTTCATTTTCTAAGTTCTGCCTATGGCTAACGCACGACCACTGGACATAGTGCGCACGACCACCAGTCGTGTGCCATTGATCGTGTACACCATTGCTCGTGCGCATTATCCAAGTTCTTCTTTTGATTCTGCCATGCCAGTGCGCACGATCACTGGACAAAATGCATACGAGCACTGGTCGTGCGCCCGTGATCATGTGCATTGTTATTTCTGCTGTCTATAAATTCGCAGGTTTCGCCCTTATTCCAAGACCCAACAATTTTCTTCCATTTTTCGTCTCCGTGGAAGGGTTCCGCCGTTACCCTTCATCTTCCACCGTAGGGAGGTGCTCCAGGCAAACTTTCACTGCTAAATCCTAGCCGGAGCTTCCTCTCGGCCTTCTCCTTCATCCTTGAGCCTCAAGAAATGTTTTGACGCTATATCCAATAGGCAAAATGGAAGCTTGCAACTTTCTTCCGCAATCGAACACGAAGAAGACGGGTTAATTGGAAGGTAGTGAAACCCTTCTCTACCCCGGATGCAGTTGAGGACTGTGCTAGGACGCGGATTGACAACCCGGCGATTCCTTCCATGAACCCTCAGCAAGACATCGGATTCGGTCGATCTCTTGACTTGTACTTACTTTCTTGTCGTATATGTGTGTTAAAACTTCATTTGTAGATGTTGTTGCTCTTTAGTTGTTTACTTTATTAGATTCATTTCTATGTGATTCTGTATTGCTTTACTTCGTTAGTTACTTTAGTTGTGCCATTATCCATCCTCCGCCACCACATCAGTTTTGTCGCACTAGTAATTGCTAGTGGCGTGCGTAGCGAAGAGGTGCTCTTGACCCTCATTTCGCCGTTCTCACCACCTCATTCGCAAGCCTTCTCATCCATCCATCCAGCGATTCGACATAACAGCCCGTATAGTCTTCCATCCTGCCTGGCAAAGCATTGCATAGAGTCATTGCATAGGAGTTGTTATTAGTATTTTATTTTCTTCATTCGCAACAATCAAAACACCACTTCATTAACTCTTACCTAAGGACTTCAATCTCAAGTCCTTAAAATGTAACTCCACCTTACTATGTTCCCTCGAGATCGATACTTGGGAAAATTCGCCCATTTTACATTATTTGTGCGACCGGTACACTTGCCATTCAAACGCATCAAGTTTTTGGCGTCGTTACCAGGGAATACAGTTGTGTGAGTTTTTGGAGAGGGAGATAATAGATTAAAGCCATTTTACATTTGTGCATATCAGTTTTCTTATTTGCTTTAGTTTTTAGAAATTTTTCTTTGCTCCTTTCTTTTTGCACTTTTCTGATTTTTTATTTAGATAGAAGATCCGTGCTATTTTTATTCTAGTTGTGTAGCACTTTTTCAGCATTTTTTTTGCGATGTATTAAGTAGCTGAGTACCGTATACTTGACACTTTGCGCTGACGCATCGAATCCATGGCTGTTATGAATGCCGAGCACTGTATTCGGTGTTTTCTATGTCAAGGTGTGGGCAACATGTTGAAGGATTTCCCTCATTTTTGCGAGCCTTCTCCCTCTGAGGGCGTGTGCACAACAACCGCCCGCTCGCGGAAGACTGTTGTGGATAGGCCTACCAGGGGTTGACTGGCCCATACACTAATATAGCGCACCTTGCTCGTTCTTTACCCGTTGAGAATACCGAAGATTTTTTCACTGCATATAGATCCTTCATGGGTCCCTCGCTCACTTTTTACGAGCTTCCCTTGAGTGACGACGATCAATCTTGTGGTAGACAGTAAAAAAAGGATCAGGAATATATGGGCGCTCCTGTAAGGGACGCAAAGATTGTTCCTGTTGATGGGGTGGGGTCTGCGGATTATTTTGGGATGGGTCCTGCTCATTCAGTGATTGATTTTGAGAGCAGTTTTACCCCTCCGTAATTTTTGCCTGAGTTTGCTACTCCTTTTTCTTGTGAGTCCGCTGATGATGCCGTATTCATGGATGATTCGGTGTGTGAGAATTCGCTGATGTTGGATGAGGAATATCCACTTTCTAATGCGGTGGTCTACATCTCCTTATTGGACCAGGTGTTCCCTCTTACCACCACGGACCTCGAGTTCTCGGATTCCCCACGATACGATTCATATGACACCGACGATGATATATGATTGGATCTTGCTGAGAGTGAAACTGGGATCACTCTCCCATTTTCTGATTAATTTAGTTATTCATCTCTTTTATTACTTGATCCCCCTTCTTTATCTGAGCCTGTGAAAGATGAGTATCCACGGGTATGTTGGAATGATGATGTCCCTTGCGCTCATTCGATCACCATTTCTTCCTGCATACCTGTAGTGGATGATACCTTGCTGGGCAATGATTTATTTTATGGTGAGATGAGTGAGGACCAGTGCTCCTCCTCTTCTTACTTCCTATTTCCTCTACCTGTGTTGGTCAGGTATTATTATTTAGGTAGAGGGGTAGTTGTTTTATCGCCGTATCGGTACCCGTTATCGTAATGGATAATGGAACAGTTACCTGTGCACTTTTCTTTTCATAGGCCCATTCCTAGAATTATATACAATGTAATAAGTTGTGATGGGAGGACAATAACCCCAGTAGTTATCTTACTTTTCTTGCATTTTTATTTTTCATGTTTATCTTAGTTTAGTATTTATTTTATTTTGTCTATTTTTCTTTTGTTTTTGCGGAGCTCACCCCGACAGATATTCTTGGCAAATTCATATTGGAGGGGTTGTGATTCTTCATAAGGTAGGCCTGCTTCTGTTCTCCACGCTTCTTCTAGAATGCTCACTGGCTGAGCATTGGTTAACCTCTTCCCTTGTCTTTATCTAATTTTAATTTCAATATCATATGTTGTGTAGATTAGTTTATGTCTGAAGGAGAGCAATATTTTTACCTTTTGCACGCGCACAATTCATGTGCATACTAGAAGCTTTTATTATTTTATTTTGATTAGCTCATTGCTTTGCACAACACTATACCCATATGAGGGCGTGCTTAGCTGTTAGCATGCTGCGAGTTAAACTCGTTTCTTTTGTATGATTTGGGAAAGTTATTGTATTGGCATTGGATTGTATGACAAAGTAAAATGCTGACTCTTGTAGTGCTCCTAGTCGAGTGCTCTCGTCTCGTGTGGAAATTGGAGTAGATTTAATTTTTTTGTATGCCTATAATTTTATATTTTTCTATTTGCGTAAAGACTTTTTATTCTACTTAAAAATTGGTGAATCCGGTGTGAATCGAATGGTAGTATAGTGATGTGTGTAGCCGTCACTAGACTCGTTTTGCTCGAGTCGGGAGGAAGGATCATCTTTCTCGGTGGCTAAGAACTTGCCCCAAACTACTCTCGAAGCATTGGTGCATAGTTAGTCGAGCATGAGTGTGATGTAAGACATCATTTTGTCCCGGTTGAGCTTTGTACAATTCCTGACGTCTTATCCTCGCTAAGACCCATTGTGCCTACCCTTTTTTTGATTCAGCCCCACCTTTATTTCACCAAAGACACATAGCCGATCCCATTTGCACACCCAAGTCGAGCTTTAGTGTTTTACATTTTTCATGTTGGGTTGTTGATGTGGTGATATTACAGGTGAATTTGTAGATGTGATCCAAGGTTTATATTTGCTGAAATTGTGGAAATAAAAAGATGAAAAATAAATATATGTGAAAAAAGAAAAGTGAAAAGAAAACGTATAATTGAAAATCCTATTGGTGATGTGGTTATATTTGGAGTAGGCGGTGCACACACCCATAGGTTAAAAGTTATGTCTGGGGGTGTGGTGTACCCGTATATATTGTGGTTAGCGTTGGATTATTTTTATGATAGCTCATTTGGGTTAGGTGCATAGCCTTCCTGTTTATTTTTGTTTACCTCACAGTAACCCAAGCTCCACGTTTATCCAAAAGTCCTACAGATTCACGCTTGAGTCGAACTAGTGCCGTGGAGAGAGTGTGAACGGGCAAGTGTATGGTCCCCGACATTGGTGGATTCCTTTTGATGTGATCTTGAGCTCCGGTCTTTGCCAAATATCACCAGTGGCCTGCCTACTTTTTCCCTGTGCATGATCGGAAGAACCACCGCGATTTGATTTTTGAGTAGTAATACAATTTGATATGAATTGTAAAAAGTATAAACTATTTTGTATACTTAGAAATTTTCTCTATTTTATTTTTATGTGCGCGAGCATGAGACTTCGCATGGTACTCCGTATCTTAATTTCTTTGTTAGCTAGTTTATTTTCTCTAGCTACATAGATTTTGTTTGCTCGGGATGTGCAAACAGGTAAGTCTGGGGATGTGATGAGTCCTATTTATATAGTGATTTTCGGACTCATCTGGGCTAGTTTTCTTTCACATGCACTTCACTTTTGGTTCGTTATTGTATATATTTCATCTTATCTTTATTTCCATAGGAAGTGCACATTTAGGCCCGTGGTTGTGTATTTTTGTTACTTTTATTGATTGTACTCCTTTTTGTGATTGCTTGGAATGTCTGCACATATCAGTGTTGGTACAGGGGGCCATGTGCGTGTTCAAGGACTATTTGGAAATAGGAATACTGTGCACGATCATTCGATCTATTGCACACGACCACTGGTCGTGTGCCACTGATCGTGCACACTATTCTTCATTTTCTAGGTTTTGCCTGGGGCTAATGCACGATTACTGGACACAGTGCGCACGACCACCGGTAGTGCGCCATTGATCGTGTGCATTGATTCCATTTTTCCTGGAGTTCTGTCTGGGGTAATCTGATGACTAGTTTTAGTCATCGGTTTTTGGGGTAGTTTAGTATTCAAAATTCCTAAGGTTATTTATATTTTTATGTATTTTATGCTTGTTATGTTTTTATTTCATGTTTTAATGTATTTTTATAATATATTAATTCCTAGTTTAATAATGTGTTTTATGTTTTTTATGTTTAATTTTATGTTCTATGTCTAGTTGTATTTTGTTATGAAATATAACTATTATTATGTTATTATGTTTAGTTTTATTTTTAATAACTACTATCATGTTATGTTATAAAATATATCTAACCTTTTGTTTATTTGTAGGATCAAGGCCTTTGATGCAGTCCAAGTGCAACCCACTATGCAAGCTACCCGAGCCCCCTGTTCAAGTTCAAACCCGAGCCATATTGATGATGCAACATGCAGCAAAAGCCATGACAAAGAGCAGCCTGGCCTATCACATGCAGCCCACATGCTACCCGAGCAGCTCTTCTAGCAAACCCGAGCCCTCATCAAAGCCCACTATAAAATAGCCCACTTATCTATGCATGGTCGGCCACCTTATGTCATCTCTCTCCTCCTCAATAACTTTCACATGCATGCACCTTGCCACCCTCTCATGGTCAGCCCTCCTCCTTTTCCCTCTTTATTTCACATTCATCCCCTCTCTAAATATCATTTAAACTCATTCATTCACCCCCTCTCTATTTTTAATTTCTATTTTATTCCCCTTAAATAAAATACATTGCATTTAGCCTATTCTCTTTCCCCTCATAAATGTTATACATACATCTCCTCCATACATGGCCGGCCACACACAATTGCTCCCTTAATATTCCCTTCATTCTAGATCCTTCTCCTCACTTATAAAAGGAACCTATGTCACATGCTTTGGAAGGTTGGATTGGAGAGAGAGAAAGTGAGATAGCAAGTTCTAGTGCAAGTACTTTTCTTCATTGTTGTTATAGTTCTTTTCTTTATTGTAAATTCCTTTTGTTTAGAAGAATAACACTGTCTTTTTTTATTATTATTGTGTACCTCTTTTATTAATCAGTGAAAATTAATTTCTTTTCTCTTATTTTGGTTTCCTTTTCATTTATGTGTAGCTAATTTTCCTTAGCATTCGATCGTGAGGATCCATGAAGTGAGATGAGGATTCTTTTTATTTCATAATTTTATTTTTCTCTAACTTATTATCAGTCCTTCTTTGATTTTTCTCGTGTCGACTCCGTATTTCCGGTATACGGTAGTAGGCATTTGATCTTATTTCATAGAAGCCGAGAGACTCGTTGATTTGAAAGATCACACAAAGAAGGAAGGAGTTGAATGCAACCCTAGAGATAGGATGACGTAAATCCTCCGGATTGGAGTCAAATCCAATAGTGCGGGTCACTTCGGTAATGTGACATTAGGCCATTTTGACTTGTAGAGAGATTTTGGTCAAAACGCGTATAAGTTAGGGGATTTAATGCTCTAGAGAGATTACTTCATAATATCAGATCTGTCACGGTCGAGTTTAGTTTGCAAATTTAAATCTATATTTTTATACTTTTCGTCTCATTTCATGGTGAATCATTGATTGAATGCTAGCTTTTTATCATAAATTTTTGTTTCAAAAATTATCTTTTGTTTTAATTTTAAAATTCTCAAAAACCCAACAATCTAACGGTAGGATAATAGTAGAAGAGTGAGTAACAGTACTTGACAGCCACGAGTTTAAATACGACCTTGGTACTATAATTCGATAGGTACACTTGCCTTTTTGGGTTGATAGTCTTTCTACACACCAAGTTTTTGGCGCCGTTGTCGGGGATTTTTTTCGTCAATAATAGAAAAACGCTTTCGCCATTACTTCTGCAAAAAAAAACAACCAAAAAAAAATTTTTTTTTTCTTTTTCAAGTTTTTATTCCTTATTTTTCTTTCCTCCATTCTCTTTCATTTTTTTAGTACATGAACCGCACGAATCCGTCGTTACTTGTTGATTTGGACCCAAAAATCGAACGCTCCTTTCGGAGACAACTATGATTCGGGGATTCAAGTTCTCAAATAGCGGTTGAGGATTCCTACGGTGATTGTAATTTTAATTCTGAAATGGGAGATCCTAACCCAGGAATGGGTCAGCAAAGGACCATGTCTGATTATGCTTGACCAAACCTAGAGGGTACTGAAACAAGTATTGTTCGACCTGCGATAGCGAACAATAATTATTAGCTTAAGCCAAGCATCATACAAATGTTGCAACAATATGTACAGTTCGACGGATCAAAAGATGAAGATTCGAACTTACATATTGTTAGTTTTCTCGAGATCTGTGACACCTTAAAAATAAATGGTGTCTCAGATGATTTTATTAGGCTAATACTCTTCCCCTTCTCCTTAATAACCAAAGCCAAATAGTGGTTGAGCTCTCTTCCAAGAGGATCAATCAGTACTTGGAACATTTTAGTTGATAAATTTCTTGCTAGATATTTCCCTCCCGTTAAAACTGCTAAATTAAGAAATGATATAACTTCTTATTCTCAAATTGCTTCTGAGACCCTCTATGACACTTGGGAGAGGTTAAAAGAACTTTTGAGAAGATGCCCTCATCATGCTCTTCCTGTATGGTTACAGGTTCAGACATTTTATAATGGGCTAAATCAAGAGACAAAGCAAATGTTAGATGCTTCCTCCGCTAGTTCTTTGGACCGCAAAACTCTGGAAGCCTCTCTTGAGCTTATCGAGGGCAAGGAGATGAACACATATCAGTGGAACTTGCCTAATACTCGCCCAAATAAACCTGTAGGTCTCTATGAAGTGGACTTTGTATCCCAATATCCGTTGCAAGTGGAGATGCTAAACAAGAAGATTTCGGAGATGACTGCTGCCTCCGCCCCTCAGGTACATGAAATTGCGAATGGTGATGCTGCCGAGCAGGTGAATTATCTGGGGAACATACCCAGGCCTGCTCAAAACAATTCTGCAAATTTTTCTAATTTTTCTAATTTTTTTGCTCTTCCTGGTTTTAATGCTGCTACGAATTCTTATCACCCTGGATGGCATAACCATCCTAATTTTTCATGGAGTAATAATGCTAATGTCATACGTCCACCACACGATTTTACACCACCACCACCTCAAAACCAAAATTTTCAAAAACCTCCATCTTTAGAGGAAATACTTTCTAGATATATAAGCTCGAACGATGCTACCATTAGAAATCTAACAGGGTCGATGAAAAATCTAGAAAATACGGTCGGCCAACTCGCAAAGGTTATCTCTGAGAGGCCACCTGGCTCTCTTCCTTCAAATACTGAACAAAACCCAAGGGAGCACGCGAATGCGATCTTTCTTCAGAGCGGTAAAGTTATTCACGAGCCCACCACAAGGGAAGAGCCAGAGGTGATTGCCTCTCCTACTGCTAAAAGAATTATTGTTACAGAAACAAATGATGAAAATTCTATTTTAGAAAAAGAAAAATCTCTTTTTGACAAAGATAAATCTACTTTTGAAATAGGCAATGATAATTTTCAAAATAATGCCCCAACCATTATAAAGGAATCTCTGCCACCACCTTATCCCGCTAGACTTAGGAAGGAAAAATTAGATGATCAATATCAGCGCTTTCTTGAAATGTTTTAACATATTCATATAAATTTGCCATTTCACGAAGCCATTAGCCAAATGCCAAAATATGCAAAATATTTCAAGGATTTGTTAACAAACAAAAAGGAATTGGAAAACCTTTCTCACGTAACGTTAAATGAAGAGTGCTCGGCGGTCATTAAAAACTCTAATCTTCCTAAAAAAAATAAACGATCCGGGTAGCTTTTCAATTCCTTGCGTTTTGGTGATCTTTTTATAAAGCACGTGTTAGCGAACTTTGGTGCGAGCATCAACTTAATGCATTTTTCTTTATTCAAGAAGCTAGGATTAGGTACTCTAAGCCCTACACAAATGAGTATTCAGTTAGTCGATAGGTCAATAAAATATCCATTTGGTATCGTAGAGGACGTTCTTGTGAAGTTCGATAAATTCATCTTCTCGGTGGATTTTTTCATTCTTGATATTGAAGAGGACGTCGAGGTCTCTCTTATACTTGGTCGTCCATTCCTAGCCACCTCTTGAGAGATCATTGATGTAGTAATGGAAAACTTTTTTGCATGTAGGAGATGATGAGGTCACGTTTCTATCAATCAATCAATGAAAAACTTTCTAAAAAATGATGATTCTTGTTTTTTTTTCTGGATGTGTTAAATGAAGATTCCTCTCTTTCTCTTGCAAATGTTTCTTCAAAATTTTTTTCTTCTTCTTTTTCTGAAATTTCCTCAAATGTTTTTGATAACAAGGTTATGTCCTTGCAAGCAAATTTTGAGAATGAATCTGTTTTTAGTAGAAAAAATTATGAAAATCTTATTTTTGAAAAAGAAAAAAAACTGAAAAATTCTTACGATGAAGCACCCCACCTTGAAATAAAGCCACTCCCTGAACATCTAAAAAATACATTTCTTGAAAAAAATTCTAAATTGCCCGTTATAATCTTGTCCTATCTTTCTCAATCCGAAGACGATCAATTGATCGAAGTACTACAAAAGCATCGCCGAGCTATAACGTGGCAAATTTCTGATATTTCTGGCATAAGCCCTTCTTTTTGTACGCATAAAATATATTTTTAAAATAATTCTAAGGGTGTAGTCCAACCTAAATGTCGTCTTAATCCGAATATAAAGGAGGTTGTGAAGGGAGAGGTGCTAAAATTATTAGATGTGGAGATAATTTATCCTATTTTTGATAGTAAGTAGGTAAGTCCGGTCCAGGTTGTACCTAAGAAGGGTGGGATCACGGTAGTGACAAACAAAAACAACGATTTAATTCCAATTAGGACAGTAATGGGATGGAGGATATGCATCGATTATCGTAAGCTAAACGATGCCACTGGTAAAGATCACTTCCCCCTTCCCTTTATCGATTAAATTTTATAACGATTATCCGGACATAGTTTTTATTGCTTTCTCGACGGTCTCTCGGGGTATTTCCAAATCTTTAATGCACCCGAGGACCAAGAGATTACAACATTCACTTGCCCCTTCAAAACTTTTGCCTATCGTAGGATGCCTTTCGGGTTATGTAATGCACCTGCTACCTTTCAACGGTGTATGCTCGCTATTTTCGATAAATACGTAGAAAATATTATGGAAGTATTTATGGACGATTTTTCTATTTTTGGCGACTCTTTTTATCTATGTTTAAAAAATTTGGAAAAAGTTTTACAAGGCTGCGAAGAAACAAATTTAGTTTTAAATTGGAAAAAATGCCACTTTATGGTGCGTGAAGGCTTACCCTTGGCCATAAGATTTCCGCTAAGGGAATTTAAGTGGACAAGGCAAAAATTGAAGTAATTGAAAAGCTATCGACGCCTACGAATATCAAAGCGATTAGAAGTTTCCTAGGGCATGTGGGTTTTTACCGACGTTTCATTAAGGGCTTTTCCAAAATTACAAAGCCTCTAACCTACCTTCTCGAAAAAGAAACTCCTTTTGTTTTTGATGATTCTTGTCTTGCTGCGTTTGAATTAAACAAATCTAAACTTATAAATGCGTCAATTATGACTTCCCCAGTTTGGGGTTTACCCAATGAAATTGTAACGACCCCATCCGTTAAATGACGTATAGTAGAAGGTCCGGCCGGGGCCCCACACTATATGCCACAAACAGACGGTGAGGTCACAGGATAATATCAAACCAAACGAGTCCTAACTCAGAGCATTCTAGCGGAAGCTTATTAAGTGCAAGAACTCATAACAATGAATGTCCACTACGATATAAATATCACATTTATATGTATAACCAGGAATGTTTACAAGACCACACCGCACACGGCCTTAAGGCCTTACAAGTTACTCTTTACAACCCATATAAGTTCATACATCGGCACGCAGGCCGGCCACACATGAAATCCTACACTTCGCACGGCCTTTAAGGGCCTACCAGCAGCATTGGCTTTTGCCCGCTCAATCCATCAGCCCGCAACACCTGCATATGGACGTCCACCCCATGGGTGATAAACAAAGCAACAGTCAGCATTCAGCTGACCAATTATAACGACCCCACCCCTTACCCGGGGCAGTGGTTCCTTCCCTGCATGTATAGCAATTTCAACATATATAGAATATACACACAAGATCACAAACACCGGCCTCAATGCCAGGCGCTCCGTGCACTCAGGGCACCTTTTATGGTTTGTACTTGGTAGGCGGGCATAAGCCTCCAAACCCTTGTTGAAGACCTCACGCACCCGTCTCACTCAGAGGTACGCACCACACCAAAACCCGTGAGCACTATCAGTCGACCTACCCACGCAGTGTAACAAGCCTATGGAATTCGCCCTGCTGCTTTGCTACCAATCGACCGCTCATCCGATCTTAACATTGCCACTTGGTGGAATGGGCATAAGCCTCCAAAACCCCTGTTGAAGACCTCTCGCACCCACCCACTCAGAGGTGTCCATCGCCACTTGGTGGAATGGGCATAAGCCTCCAAACCCTTGTTGAAGACCTCACGCGCCAACCCACTCAGAGGTGTCTGCACTCCATCAACCAGCTCTTACAAGCATGCAACCAAAGGAGCTATACAAAGCATCCTATACACCACGCACATCGTCCTCACCATCTCCGCAGGCTAAACGATGAATACACGGAGTCTTCTCCGGTTCGCAATATAAACATCACCAATCCCGACATACGTCTGGATGGGCTTCACACAGCATGCCTATGCCGTACTACATACTTCCGGCTCTAGATGCAGACTCAACTGCTGGAATCACTTACGCGTTTCCATCTCTTGATGGAGGATCCCATGCACATGCAAAACAAAGGGCTTCACCTGCCCAAGGAAGAAAGATCGTTACCCTTGATGATCGCTTCGGCGCCATAGAAAAACTAGCCGGATGGAAATCACCGCAGCGGCCTTGCCTCCGCAACGCTGCACTCGGCTCTCTATTCGGCTCGACGAAGCTCCACCGGCGGTCGGAAAGCTCCTCCTCCTCTTCCTCCAAGCTCTCCTCTCTTTCTTCTCTTTAGAGAGAGAAAGGCTAAGTGGAAATGAGATTTCATCTCAATCCATGGCCTTAAAGAGGCTGGAACAGCTTTGGACCACACGATCCAAATAGAAGGAAACGAACGGCCGAGATCTGCCCAAAAACCCAACTTTTGGCTGACACGGCCTGTGACACGCCCGTGTCACAGGCCGTGTACCCTTAAGCGGCACACGCGGTTTCGAACCGACTGAACAACACGGGCATCGACTCGCCTGTGTCGAACCTGACACGCCCGTGTCATTCTTGAGACACGCCCGTGTCCCCTGCTACACGGCACTCATCGACTTCCAAAACCAGTACACGGGTCGGAACACGGCAGCCGACACGCCCGTGTCCAGCCTGACACGCCCGTGTTCATGGTCGTGTTCACGGCCGTGTACGGCTCTGACTCGAATAGGCCAAATTCGAAATTTAAATCGAACACGCCCTGGGACACGCCCGTGTCCCAGGCCGTGTACCCCCGACACGCCCTGGGACACGCCCGTGTCCCAGGCCGTGTCTAACAGCCTGCTACTCAAAATTGTGTACCAACATATTTTGAGATTCTGGGGTGTTACAACCCTCCCCTCCTTATAGAAATTTCGTCCCGAAATTTAGCGCAACGCACAAGTATCAACACAACCACGCTGTTGCGATACAAACCAAAACGATCCAGGTTTAGAACTCAGAGGCCACAGCTTGGCTCGCCCCATGGCATCGTACCACCACAACTGTTTGTCCTAAACAGAAATACATACATACATACATACAATATACAACATAATAAAGTGCACACTCCACTTTATTTCGGCTTCTCCGCATCTCGCAGAATCCGTTTAGCGGCCTCCATTAAGTCTAAAGCACGGATTTGCTGTTCTGCTTGATTTGAGCTTTGCGGCTCCTGCATCTCAAGAGTGTATATTCGCGGTTGCGCCCGCGATGCAGACGACTCTGCCACAGCTTTACCCTTCTCATCATAAGACGCACCTGTCTTTCTTTCACCCCTTGACGCACCATTCCAGCAAAATCGCGCGATATGCCCTGGCTTCCCACAAATGAAACATGTACGCGGCTCAACCCGTTCTTGCCCAAACGTTGCTCCTGACGCAACATCTGAAGAAGTTTGTTCAGCAGGCCTGAACCGCTTCTTATCACGTTTCCTGAAATCTGACTGCTCTGATGGCGGAACTTTGAAGTCGGACTTTTCCACCGCTACGTTCTTCTTCTCCCGTACCCGCTTCAAATCCTTCTCTAGCGCACTAGCGGTATGCACCAATGCTTGGAATCCTTGGTTCACTGAACTTGGGAGAGCCAACCTCAGCTCATCACACAGCCCTTCATAGAACCTATTTGTCTTCCGCGCCTGGTCCGCAAACGTCGACCCCGCATAACGACCGAGCTTGGTAAACTCATGCAGGTAATCGTCCACGGTCTTATCACCCTGCACCAGACGTTGAAATTCATTTTCCATTGCAATTCTCTGCGCCATTGGCAAATATTTCGCCCAAAATAATCTAGAGAATTCGTCCATCGATATGTCGCCCAGATCTCTACCTCCCAACTGGTGCAACTCGATCTCATCCCACCAAAGCCTCGCCTCTCCTTCCAGGAGGAAAGTGGCTAACGGGACTTTCTGCTCCTCACTAATCCTGAGCGCAGCCAGGATTCTTTTCACTCTAGAGAGCCAATCCTCGGCCTCTGTTGGAGACGTTGCCCCGACAAACGTAGGCGGATTAAACTCGATAAAGTGCTTAAGTTGCTCGTCCGCTGCTTGCACAGCAACCGGAACCTCAACATGCTCTTGCCTCGCACCAACCTCAACATGCTCTTGCCTCGCACCAACCTGCACTAGCGCCACAGCGGGCCTCGCTTGCCCAAAAGGTTGTGCCTGAAGCATAACAAAGATCACCTCCGCAACTAAGCGCACCGTTTCCGCAGAAGGGGGAGGTGTAGGCACCTCAGGTGGTGCCGCACTCTCATCCGAACACTGGGGCTCCGACTGCCCAGCTCCACTCCTCGTCACCTATAGGTGAACAAGATAGCATTACTTTCCATGGTAATACAGCAAACTCACCGAATAGACACACACACACATTCCTAGTGGACATTCCAGAGTTCATTAGCATTACAGCAGGTCGCACAAACACGTGCTCGCCACCCCAGAAAAGAATTCGACCACGAATTCGAAAGAGGAAGACCGACAAAACCGCTGATACCAAAATGTAACGACCCCATCCGTTAAATGACGTATAGTAGAAGGTCCGGCCGGGGCCCCACACTATATGCCACAAATAGACGGTGAGGTCACAGGATAATATCAAACCAAACGAGTCCTAACTCAGAGCATTCTAGCGGAAGCTTATTAAGTGCAAGAACTCATAACAATGAATGTCCACTACGATATAAATATCACATTTATATGTATAACCAGGAATGTTTACAAGACCACACCGCACACGGCCTTAAGGCCTTACAAGTTACTCTTTACAACCCATATAAGTTCATACATCGGCACGCAGGCCGGCCACACATGAAATCCTACACTTCGCACGGCCTTCAAGGGCCTACCAGCAGCATGGGCTTTTGCCCGCTCAATCCATCAGCCCGCAACACCTGCATATGGACGTCCACCCCATGGGTGATAAACAAAGCAACGGTCAGCATTCAGCTGACCAATTATAACGACCCCACCCCTTACCCGGGGCAGTGGTTCCTTCCCTACATGTATAGCAATTTCAACATATATAGAATATACACACAAGATCACAAACGCCGGCCTCAATGCCAGACGCTCCGTGCACTCAGGGCACCTTTTATTGTTTGTACTTGGTAGGCGGGCATAAGCCTCCAAACCCTTGTTGAAGACCTCACGCACCCGTCTCACTCAGAGGTACGCACCACACCAAAACCCGTGAGCACTATCAGTCGACCTACCCACGTAGTGTAACAAGCCTAGGGAATTCGCCCTTCTGCTTTGCTACCAATCGACCGCTCATCCGATCTTAACATTGCCACTTGGTGGAATGGGCATAAGCCTCCAAAACCCCTATTGAAGACCTCTCGCACCCACCCACTCAGAGGTGTCCATCGCCACTTGGTGGAATGGGCATAAGCCTCCAAACCCTTGTTGAAGACCTCACGCGCCCACCCACTCAGAGGTGTCCGCACTCCATCAACCAGCTCTTACAAGCTTGCAACCAAAGGAGCTATACAAAGCATCCTATACACCACGCACATCGTCCTCACCATCTCCGCAGGCTAAACGATGAATACACGGAGTCTTCTCCGGTTCGCAATATAAACATCACCAATCCCGACATACGTCTGGATGGGCTTCACACAGCATGCCTATGCCGTACTACATACTTCCGGCTCTAGATGCAGACTCAACTGCTGGAATCACTTACGCGTTTCCATCTCTTGATGGAGGATCCCATGCACATGCAAAACAAAGGGCTTCACCTGCCCAAGGAAGAAAGATCGTTACCCTTGACGATCGCTTCGGCGCCATAGAAAAACTAGCCGGATGGAAATCACCGCAGCGGCCTTGCCTCCGCAACGCTGCACTCGGCTCGACGAAGCTCCACCGGCGGCCGGAAAGCTCCTCCTCCTCTTCCTCCAAGCTCTCCTCTCTTTCTTCTCTTTAGAGAGAGAAAGGCTAAGTGGAAATGAGATTTCATCTCAATCCACGGCCTTAAAGAGGCTGGAACAGCTTTGGACCACACGATCCAAATAGAAGGAAACGAACGGCCGAGATCTGCCCAAAAACCCAACTTTTGGCTGACACGGCCTGTGACACGCCCGTGTCACAGGCCGTGTACCCTTAAGCAGCACACGCGGTTTCGAACCGACTGAACAACACGGGCATCGACACGCCCGTGTCGAACCTGACACGCCCGTGTCATTCTTGAGACACGCCCGTGTCCCCTGCTACACGACACTCATCGACTTCCAAAACCAGTACACGGGTCGGAACACGGCAGCCGACACGCCCGTGTCCAGCCTGACACGCCCGTGTTCATGGTCGTGTTCACGGCCGTGTACGGCTCTGACTCGAATAGGCCAAATTCGAAATTTAAATCGAACACGCCCTGGGACACGCCCGTGTCCCAGGCCGTGTACCCCCGACACGCCCTGGGACACGCCCGTGTCCCAGGCCGTGTCTAACAGCCTGCTACTCAAAATTGTGTACCAACATATTTTGAGATTCTGGGGTGTTACAGAAATAATGTCTGATGCGAGTAATTTTACGGTAGGTGCGGTTTTAGGACAACGAATTGCTAAGAACTTTCAGCCGATCTACTATGCAAGAAAAACTCTAACATCGGTTCAAGAAAACTACACCACAACTGAAAAAGAATTTTTAGCTGTTATTTTCCCGTTCGATAAATTCCGACCGTTTATTACTTTCTCTAAGGTTATTATTTTCACGGATCATTCTGCTTTGAAGTACCTTATTTCTAAACCAGATGCCAAGCCGCGCCTTATTCGCTGGATCCTCTAACTTCAAGAATTTGACTTGGAGATTCGGGATAAGAAAGGAGCGGAAAACCTAGCAGCTGATCATCTTTCTTGCCTCAAAAATCCTGAACTTGATATTTTAAATGAAAATTTTATTAAAGACTCTTTTCCGGATGATTGAATTTTAAACGTTTCTTCTTCTACCCCCTTGTTTGCCTATATGGCCAATTATCTTGTGGACCGGGTCCTTCCAAAAGAGTACTCTCCTCACCAAAAGAAGAAATTCTTTTCTGAGTTGAAGTATTATTTTTGGGAGGACCCCTTTCTATTTCGCATTTGTGCGGACAAGGTTGTTAGAAGATGTGTGTCCTGGGAAGAAGGTCAACAAATTTTAAAGCATGTTCATGAAGGTCCGACTGGCGGGCATTTTCAAGCGAATCGCACCGCACACAAAGTTCTTAGTGCTTGCTTTTATTGGCCAAGCATTTTTAAAGAAGCACAAATCTTTGTGAACGGGTGTGATCGGTGCCATCAGACCGAAAACATATCTAATAAAATGAAATGGAACAGAATTATTTTCTTGAATGCAAAGTTTTTGATTTATAGGGCATCGACTTTGTAGGCCCGTTTCCCTCAAGATTAGGAAATAAATATATTATAGTTGTCGTAGATTAAGTTTTTAGATGGGCGGAGGCCCATACTTTACCAAGTAATGATGCTCGCATCGTAGTTTCTTTTCTTAAGAAATTATTTTCTCGTTTTTGTTTTCCTCGAGAAATCATTAGTGATAGGGAAGTCATTTTTGTAACGCTCAACTCTCTAAAGCTTTAACGAAATATGGCATTACACATAAATTATCCACTTCTTATTACCCCTAAACTAACAGTCAGGTCGAGGTAGTCAATCGAGAACTTAAAAGAATTTTGGAAAAAACTGTTTCTACTTCTCGTAAATATTGTTCTTTAAAGTTAGACGATGCTCTTTGGGCCTATCAGACAGCGTACAAGACCACTATTGTGTTGTACTCCTTTCCGATTAATCTACGGAAAATCATGTCATCTCCCGGTACAAGTTGAGCACCGTGCATATTGCGCGTTAAAATTTTTTAATTTCGATCCGCACTCGATCGACGAGCATAAAAAAAACCAACTAAATAAACTTGATGAATGGCGAGTGTACGCTTATGAAAATAATAAAATCTATAAAGAACGCACGAAACTTTATCATGATAAGAACTTGCGCCATACTAAAACGTTTATACCTTGCGATGAAGTTCTTCTTTTAAATTCTTGCTTACGTCTTTTTCCTTGCAAGCTTAAATCTAGATGGTCTGGACCAGTAAAGCAAGTCTTTTCTTACGGAACAGTGTTACTCTCACACCCGGATAAGGGTGACTTTAAAGTAAATGGACATAGATTGAAACTTTATCTTTCTAATGATTCTGTGTCTCCTGCAAAGGAGGATCTTGTTTTGGACTCTTGAATATTTAACTTCATGTGGACTTTTATTTTACTTTATTTTGGACTTCATAATTATTATGAAACTTGTTGGTACCCAAGTTTGGATTTGAGTTTAGTCTTCTCTTTTAGTCTCTTGACCCAAGATTTATCTATGGTCAAAGGTTAGTTGTCTAGTTGTAGAGTTGTCACTTATCCAGATGAAAGTTTGGTTAAGTTGTTTTTGGTTCGACTATGGTCGAACGCCGCTCGACTATCGTCGATCAACTGTTCGACGATCGTCTATCCGTTGGTCGACTATCGTCGGTCAGCAGATCGTCTATCTCTGAGTTAGTTCAACTCTTGTTAGCTCGACAATCTGTGGAATCAGCCTCGTCGATCGTCGAACCCTGCTCGACTTCTTTTGACCAGACAGATTTCTTGATAGTTTGACTATCTGCTTGGATAGTTCAACTATCTGATAGCTCGACTATCTGTCTTGATAGGTCTACTATCTGCTCTGTTTGATAGTTCGACTATCTGCTTGGATAGTTCAACTATCTGATAGCTCGACTATCTGTTTGATAGGTCGACTATCTGTCTTCTTTGATAGTTCGACTATCTGTTTGATAGGTCGACTATCTGTTTGTCTTTGATAGTTCGACTATCTGTTTGATAGGTCGACTATCTGTTTGTCTTTGATAGTTCGACTATCTGCTCTATAGGTCGACTATCTGTTTTGCTTGATAGCTCGACTATCTATCTTGATAGGTCGACTATCTGATAGCTCGACTATCTGTTTGATAAGTCGACTATCTGTTGTGGTAGTTCAACTATCTTCTTTGATAGTTCGACTATCTGTTATAATAGGTCGACGATCTCTGTACTTCGGTCGAAGATCTCCGAGGGTCGTTCGACGTTCTTCTGTCTGTCTTTAGTAATTTTGTACTCCTTCTATTCTATGATTAATTCCTATTTATTTAGCATATTTTATTAAAGATTATTTCATTGATTTTGTGCATACATCTCAAGGCAATCTTTGCCCCATCCTTTGTGCATAAGTCAAGCTTTATCTGACAAAGTTCTTTATCTTATTAGTTAAAATATCTTTTTTCTTTATCTGCCATGCTGTCTTTTATAGCCGTTAGACACAGAAAGACTTCTTTGGCCGTAAAGAGTTTAGTCTGATGTGACTTTCTTTAGTACTCCTGTTATCAGATTGGTTTTGTAGCTTCTTAGAAAGCTTTATCCCCTTATAGCATGTCTGTCTGCAGGATATGTTTTTGCTTTATGCTTTTTGCAGCCCAGATTGCAGATCTCAGAAGAAGACAAAATTCAAACCAAGTTTAGAACCGTTGCAAAGGCCGATATATAAAAAGCTTCTTTTGAAAGAAAAAAATATAGATTAACAAGAGACACAAGATATACAGATTAAAAAACAAGAAGTGATACAGCTCTCAGTCATTGATTCATTCAACTGAGAAGATCATCCCTCTTCAACATTCTTCCTCAATCCTGAGTCCATCCTGCTTACAGGAACATTTACTCAGTGCCTAGAAGAAGAAGAAGAAAGGAAGCTTATTAAAAAAGAACAACTCATTACAAATCAAGAGTCGTCTTCAAGCTTCTCCTTCAAAACTCCAAGATAGTTCTTTGTCTCAAGTTCAGAAGAGTTCCTGCACCCTGAAGTAAGACTCCTTCCTGGATATTCTCTAAGCAAGGGGGAGCCTTGATTCTTTAGAGCTTTCTAGCTCTGTGCAATCCACTGGCTTCTCTAATCTGTTTTAATAATAGAGAAGAAAATTTTACTCTCTCAAACCTCCTGTATAAAGGGTTATTACTCCCTTCAAAAGTGAATCTTGGTGGCAGGGCACCTGATAAAAAACCTGTGTTGGATTTTGAGCTCCTGATCAAAAGCTCAAAGGGTCTACTTGATCTACCTGAAGCAGATTAGTTGGTGGCAGGGCACCTGAACAAAAACCTTTAGTAGATTCCTACCAAGGTGGTAGAAGAGTGGACGTTCCTATTTAGAGGGAAACACTATAAACTTCTTGTGTCGTCTGTGCTGCTTATTTAATTCATTGCACTGTGGCTGTGAGTAGAAATAACAAGGATTGCTAGTTGCTGTGTTAGGACCAAAGCTTAACTGTAATTACAGTTAGCTTTCTCCAGTGCACTTCACTTTGTGTTAGGCTCTAGGGTTATCAATATCTATAAACTCATTCCGCAATTAACTCTAAGGGAGTTTAGTAGGGTGTCATAATTTTTGAATACTCTATTCACCCCCCCCCCCTCTAGAGTTGTATCTATCCTCACTTTCAATTTGTATCAGAGGGAGGTTGACTGACTGTACAGGCTAACACCTGAGTCACAAGATCCTGATAGATACCAAGCTTATTGATATTCACTTCATGGCCCAGTCCAAGGATTACTCTAGCACCAGACCTCCAGCATGCAACTTAGCTAAGTTTAGCATCTAGAATGCAAGAATAAGATTATATATGAACTCTATTGATGAAGACATTATCTCTTCTATTTTGACAGGACCTCCAACACCTCCTACTGCAGCAACTGCTACAACATCTACACATCTAAGTGTAGTGCCTCCTCCAGATTACAATGATGCCTACAAGAAGGCAAAGATAGCTGATGCCAAAGCTATGAACATTCTGGCTCAGACTATATCTGATTAAATCTTCCAGAAAGTGGCTGATTGCACCTCTGCAAAAGCCATGTGGGACTCACTGAACCAGATTGTAGCTGGTTCAGCTGATGAAAGGAAGGATAGAAGGTCCAACCTTATATCCTAGTATGAAAACTTCAAGAAGACTTAAGCTGAATCAGGTTAAGCCATGTACACCAGGCTCAGCTCAATCATCAATGAGCTGAGAACTCTTGATAAGGAGATTACATTGATAGAGGTCAATGATAAGATACTGATGTGCTTCCCCAGCACATGGGATCTTAGGATCTGGCCTATCAAGGAGGCCAGAAGTACAAATGAAATCTCAACTGAAGCTCTCATTGGCAAGCTCAAGTCTTTTGAGCAAGTGCTGAAGACCAGGGAAGCTGAGGCTGAAGCAAAGACTCCAACTCCAGCAAGAAAAGAGCAAACTCTTGCTCTCAAAGCTGCTGATGCTTCTGAAGGAAGCCAATCCAATGAGGAGCTGATGGCACTCTTTGCCAAAAGGTTTCTTAAGATGAGAAGAAAAGACTTCAGAAAGAAATCTTCAAGATATGAAGATAAACCAAGGTATGACAGATCTCCTGCTAAAGAAATTATTTGTTATGGTTGCAGGAAACCTGGACACATTCTACCAGAGTGTCCAGAGAAAAAGAGCAAAGAAAAGAGAAAGGAAAAAGAACATCACAAGAAACACTCCAAGTCCTCCTCCTATAAAAATAAGAAGAAGGAGAAAGGATTTGTTGCTGAGACCTGGAGTGATTCAGATGAGGAATCTTCCTCCTCAAGCTCCAGTGAGGATGAGGAAGCGAAGAAGGCAAAGGAAATTTGCCTTATGGCAATTGATGCCTGAAGCAATCACTCAGCTGTAGAGAGTTCTGATGATGATGAAGAAATGCCTACAGAAGATCAGGTATTATCTTCATATGATTTTTCTTCTTCTGAATTTAAATCCCTTTGCTTAGATCTAATCAGTTCAGAAAAGGAAATTATGGAACTTAGAAATAAGTTAGCTGAATCAGAATCTATTTCTAATGAAAATGCTAGGTTAGAAGCAGAGCTCACTAAGTCTAGTGAAGAAATAAAGTTTCTTAAAAATGAACTAGCAAAGTCCAATAAATTAGAAGAATCCTTAAATGGTAGAAGCCTTAAGCTACTAGAAATCACCAGCATGACAAACCCTAGGTCAGGCAATAATAAGCTAGGCTTAGGATCCTCATCAAGTGAACCCCCATTGGTTCTTAAAAATCATCTTCAACTCCAGTGAACTTTATTTCAGCTGATGGAATAAAGAACACTGAGCAAGTAAAACAAGTTATTCAAGCCTTAAATAAAGCTAAGAGAGAAAAGAGAAAGCAAAAATTTAAAGAGCTACAAAAAGCGTCGAACGCTGCTCGACGATCGAAGGCTCAATGGTCGAACGAAGCTCGACGATCTGAGCATCCATCATCGAACGCTGATCGACGATTTCAATTTTATTTTCAAAATTACAACCAGAACCTTAGAAACCCTAAAATAAATAGAAACCCTAGGTTTGTGGACCCATTAACTGCATGAAGCATCCCACCTAGGAGATCTTACCCTTTAGGATATAAACCCTAACCTGCTTATTCTTTTATTTCTAGTTTTCATTATGTGAAGAATAATGGACCCAAGGTTACCTGGGTCCACAATGTTTAACTTAACTCATTGCAGGTGAAGACCTATCCTATCACTCAGGACAAGTGGTATTTGGATAGTGGTTGCTCCAAACATATGACAGGGAATAAAGAAAATCTGTCAAAGTTCAAGGCCAAGCTTGGACCAAAGGTGATCTTTGGGGATTCTAGTTGTGGTCAAACTCAAGGATATGGTAGGATTACCATTGGAGCAGTAACTTTCAAGAGAGTTGCATATATAACTAGACTGAAGCATAATCTTAATTATCTCAGTAAGTCAGTTATGTGATGCAGGATATCAGGTATCTTTCACTAACACTCTCTGTAATATTACTTTAAATAGTAATGTTGTGTTAGTAGGTATTAGACAAGGTAATATTTATTTAGTAGATTTTAAGTCCACCCAATCTGAATCTGCCTATTTAATGAAGTAACAAATAACAACACCTTATGGCATAGGAGGCTTAGCCATGTTAACCTCAAGAACATATCTAGGTTATCTAAATACAACCTTGTTAGAGGTTTACCATCTTGCCCCTACAAGAAGGAGAGCCTATGCAAGGCTTGTCAACTAGGCAAGCAAACCAAAAATTCCTTTAAATCTGTAAATAAAAGTGATTCACCTAGAATCCTGTATTTATTACACTTGGATCTTTTTGGTCCAATAAATGTACAGAGTCTAGGAGGGAAGTATTACACTTTAGTAATTGTAGACGACTTCTCTAGGTTCACTTGGGTGTTCTTCTTGAGAACTAAGGCTGATAACTTCAAAGTTCTTATAGATTTTCTACTTTGTGTGCAGACTGAGTATTCTACTCATGTTGCCTTGATCAGAAGTGATCATGGTACTGAGTTTGATTCTCTTCTCATGCAAGAATTCTGTGAGAAAGAAGGTATCAAACATAGCTTCTCTGCTCCTAGAACTCCCCATCAAAATGGGGTAGTGGAAAGGAAGAATAGAACCCTAATTGAAGCTGCAGGAACACTGTTGGAAGATGCTAATATGCCTCTCTCCTATTGGGCAGAAGCTGTTAGCACAGCTAATTATGTTCTGAACAGAAGTCTTATACACAAGCTTAAGAGTAAAACTCCTTATGAGTTGCTTAAAGGAAAGAAACCTAAAATTAATTATTTTAGAGTGTTTGGTTGTGTAGTATACATTCATAACAATAACAAAGAATACCTTAGAAAGTTTGATGCAAAAGCTTCAATGGGAATCTTTCTTGGATATTCCCAAGTAAGAAAAGCTTATAGGGTATTTAATAAATCAACTTCTAAAATTGAGGAATCTATACATGTTTCTTTTGATGAATCTCATATGTTTTATAAGGAGAAGGAAACTTCCCCTTCCTCAAGTTCATTGCAGATACCAGAATCTAATAAAGATGTCACTCAAGAGATTCTTCATCTATCAACTCTTCATATCACTGATTCAGATAGTGATGAAGACTTTGTAGAAGCTGTTGCTGTACCACCAACAGTTTATCCAATTCCTCCTGAGGAATTAATCCCAACTGTTGCTGAAGATCACATCCCACCTGCTGATGTTGTCACACTTAGAGATCATCCTACATCTCAAGTGATTGGAGACATATCAGCTGGTGTACAAACAAGACATCAGTTAAGACAGGATGTGATGCATGCTTGTTTCCTTTTACAGATTGAGCCCCTCACCATAAAAGATGCTGAGCTAGATCCCCACTGGATCATTGCTATGCAAGAGAAACTGAATCAGTTTGAAAGATGTAAAGTATGGACTTTGGTTCCATGACCTAAAGGCCAACTGATCATAGACACCAAGTGGGTGTTTAGAAACAAGTTGGATGCAAATAGAATTATTGTAAGGAACAAAGCTAGGCTTGTAGCTCAGGGCTACAGACAGGAGGAAGGTATAGATTATGATAAAACCTTTGCTCCTGTTGCAAGGCTAGAGGCAATAAGGATCTTTCTAGCCTATGCAGCCTATATGAAGTTTAAGGTTTTTCAGATGGATGTCAAGAGTGCCTTCCTAAATGGTGAGCTAAAGGAAGAGGTATTTGTTGAACAACCTCCTGGGTTTGTTTCTTCAACTCAGCCCTCATTTGTGTACAAGTTGCAAAAAGCTCTTTATGGACTTAAACAAGCACTCAGAGCTTGGTATGAGACTCTAGCTAGTTTCCTATTATAGCACAACTTTGTTAGGGGAGTAGTTGATTGAACCCTTTTCGTTAAGCACCACAAGGACACAATCCTGTTAGTTCATGTGTATGTAGATGATATTATTTTTGGTTCCACTGATCCCAAACTGTGCAAAAAGTTCTCTGACTTGATGCATTCTAAGTTTGAGATGAGTAGTATGGGTGAGCTGTCTTACTTTCTTGGTCTCCAAGTAAAACAAGATGCTGATGGCATCTTCATCTCCCAATCCAAATATGTCAAGGAATTGGTAAAGAAGTTTGGGATGGCTGATGCTTCAGCAATGCATACACCCATGGCTACTAATGCAGTTATAGATTTTGATGATCAGGATAAGATAGTTGATCAGAAGAATTATATGGCCATTATTTGTTCCCTATTGTATTTAACTGCAAGTAGGCCAGATATAATGTTTGCCACATGCCTATGTGCTAGATTCCAGGTCAACCCCAAGGAATCTCATTTGATTCTTCTTAAGAGAATTTTGAGATACATGAAGGGATGTCAAAATTTAGGACTATGGTACCCAGCAGAATCAGAATTTGAGTTAATTGGATACTCTGATTCTGACTATGCTGGTTGTAGAGTTGACAGGAAAAGTACCTCAGGAACATGCCAGTTCCTGGGAGAGAGATTAGTCTCTTGGTTTTGTAAGAAGCAGGCTTCTGTCTCAACTTCAACTGCAGAGGCTGAATATATAGCAGTTGCTAGTTTTTGTTCACAGATCCTGTGGATTCAAAACCAGCTTTTGGATTATGGGTACACACACAAGAACACAAAAATCATGTGTGACAGTACCATTGCTATCTCCATTGCACAAAATCCGGTGCACCACTCTAGAACCAAGCACATTGAGATTAGACACCATTTCCTGAGAGATTGTGTGGAAAAGAACAAGATCAGCTTTGAGTTCATATCCACTTACCATCAGAGAGGTGATATTTTCACCAAGCCCTTAGATGAACAGAAGCATCTGTTCTTTTTGGTTCAACTAGGCATGATTAATGGAAAAGACTAAGTGTGACGTATGCCTTTGATGAAATCTGTTTGAAGATCGTCGAACGATGTTCGATGATGGTCGAAAAGGTTGAGCCTATCGTCGACCTACGGGCGATGACAGCTTATTTGTTTGTGAAGACAGAAATAGCCGAACGATTGATCGACTACTCTGCTTTAGGAAACGATCGTCGAACGACCGTTCGACTATCGTCTCCAGTATCTTTTAAAATAGACCGACGATTGCATTTTTTTTATTTAAACTGATGGTCGATCTAGGTTAAGAGATCGTGCTTGTTATAGTCGACGGAACTCGTCTTTTCGTATTCCGTCTTTCTGTTTGAGCTCTGCCTCACGCTTTATCCTCCTCGTCTCTCTCGTCTTATCCGACAAATCGATGGCGATTGCTCCAGCCCTTCTGTCTGCGATGAAGTTTGACGCCGGATTCAGCGTGGATTTTGACTCTTTCAGCGCCTGTGATTTTGAGATAATAGAAATCCTCCAGCTCTACAAAGAATAAGGTTTGGAAAAGCTTATGACCACAAGAATCAAGATCAACATAACAGAGATTAAAGAGTGGGTGTTCACTTCATATTCCAATGACGAATCGATGACTGGAACGATTTGCGACAAAGACGTAAGTTTGACTCTAATGGGTATTGTATCCACAATGCACCTGATTTGAAGAAGCCCCTGAACAAGCTAAGGTAAATAGACAATGTATTTGATGAAATATTTCTAGTTGTGCTTGCAGTTATTCCATGCTAAGTACACACCAATGTCAGGGTGCAGTGGGTCAATATACACGGGTCTGCGCGACGTAATCCCTCGTTGAGCAGATCAGTGTGTTGGCCTACATGTACTCTCTCTATTGGGGTGTACTTAATTTCAAGTACAGGGCTATGATAAAGCAAGAGCAGACAAGGAGCAAGGATGGGCCAAAGACCAGCTCACGGGTGGAAAGACGAGAATTCGTCTAACTATAAATCGTCGAGAATCACTAAGTGATTCTCGCCGATTCGTCGAGAATCACTAAGTGATTCTCGCCGATTCGTCGAGAATCACTAGTGATTCTCGACGAGTCGACGAGAATCACTAGTTGATTCTTGACCGGGTTGGGCTGACTGTCTCGACGCAGTCAGAAAAATCATCTAAGGCAGAATCGTCGAGAATCACCAAGTGATTCTCGCCGATTTGTCGAGAATGACTTTGCATTCTCGACGAGTCGGCGAGAATCCAAGGTGATTCCCACCGATTCTCCCCGACCTATATAACTTGTGCAGCCTGAATTCTCTAAGTAGAATTCGGCGAGAATCGTAAGTGATTCTCGCCGATTCGTTGAGAATCACTCACGATTCTCGCCGAATTTGACTTGGGCATTTTTCCAACTCTGTCTGGACCGGTCCACGTTATCTGCGGGATTTTGAACCGGCCTTTGGTCTTACTGCTGGTGGGGCCCACGATGGTCATCTCTTTACCTAGTGTATAAATACTCTGTATTTGTGAACAGTAAAAAGCACAGACGACATACGAAAAGAAAGCGGCCGACGAAACCCTAATTTCGCGATCTTGCTCCGCCTCCGTCGCCGCAGCCGATCACCGAAGCCGATCTCGATCTCCTCCAGATCCTCGGTGATAGAAGCCAAGTCCCGCACAGCGTCTCACGTGTCTATCCAGAGATCCTTTGTCTCTTGATTTGAGATAGGGAAATTTTTCCTCGTCCGAATCGATCGAGACGATCGATCCTCGTGTGACCGTTGGTAGACCTTGCTGACTTCGCTAAGAAGATTGGATCTCCAGTGCTTTGCTGCTGTGTTCAGTTGCCGCCGCCAACACCGAGAGCCTTGCCGCCGCTTGACGCCGCCGCCGGTCTCGGGGAGATCCTCTCCAAGTGAGATCTAGGGTTGTGGACTCTTCGTTGACTTCAAGAACACGTCGTCGAACGAAGAGGGACACCCTATTCTCTTTATGATTGTTTGTATTTCTTACAAGCTATTTTCATTTTCTCTTTCATTATAAAGGACCGATTGGTCTCTAGTTGTAGGGTTGGGTGAAACCCGAGTTGTGGGAGTGTTGACTCCTACGTGTGGAAGGGTTCCTTCCGTTAGTGCAAGGATTGGATTTCAATCTTGTTGGTGAAGTGACCTAGTCGTCCCTGGTTGTGAGATAGGTCGAAGGGGGAAAGTGGACGTACCCAAATCGGGGAACCACTATAAATTGCTTGTGTACTTGTTGTGCTGTGTTGGTTTATTTTCTTGTGCAGGTAAAACTATAATTCCGCAAATACGCTGCAAAGACACCTATTCCCCCCTAGGTGTAAGTAGTTGACACTAAGTGGACTTTCAAGTGGTATCAGAGGGAGGTTACTCTTCAAAAAGGTTCACACCATGAGTAGAATCCTGCCACCAGTGTCAAGAAGAAGACCGATATCTTCCATGGACGGACTCAACCACTCCGGCAAGATCCCAGTATGCACCAAACTGAACTTTCCTATCTGGAAGGAAAGAATCAGATTCTACATGGAAGCAGTCGACCCCCAGCTCTTCATGATAGTGGAGGAGGGACCTTACATTCCCACTAAGGCCTCCACCATAGATCCTACCAAGAAAGTACCCAAGAAACTTTCAGAAATGGACAAGGACGAAATGGTGCTGTTCGGACTCGACAAGAAAGCTCAGAACATCCTGGTAAGCGCAGTTGACGACTCCATGATGCAGAACTTCAGCAATTGCAGGACAGCCAAGGATCTCTGGAGCTGTCTGATTGTCCTAATGGAGGGCACAGATGAAGTGAGGGACGATCGGAGATCCCTCCTCAATCAGAAATATGAGGCCTTCAGACAAGGGCCAAAGGAGGAGATCGGAGTTACCTTCGAAAACTTCCTCAAGATCGTCAATGCACTCAAAGGATATGGAAGAGTGTTCACTGACGGTGAACTCAATGATAAGTTCCTTAGGTCCCTCACTAAGGAATGGGACACAAAGATCTGCGCCATCCGCGAGTTTGGCAGACTTGCGGAAACTGATCCACAGATTCTGTTCGGGAAGCTCATGTCTTATGAGCTGCAGTTGAACACAAGGAAGGCTGAAGAGGAAGCAGAGAAAGCCGCGGCCAAGGAAAAGACGGTGGCTCTGAAAGCCATTCAATCCAGAAAGGGTAAGGGTGTCGCTTCTTCCCGTGTGTGGAAGAGGGATGAAGAGGAAGACTCTGAGCCAAGCTCCTCCGGATCAGAGTTATCTGAGGAAGATTTATCCCTTATCACACGGGAATTCAAGAAGTTCCTCAAGCTGAGGAATCAGAGAAAGAGAAACGGCTCCTCCTCAAGGGATCAGAAGAAGAACTATTCCTCTGCCAGGTATGTTTCCAAACCGAACAAACACCGCTCTTCTGACATTATATGCTTTGGTTGCAACAAGCCAGGACACGTCGTGGCCGACTGCCATCAAGGTAAGAGGGAAAAGGGAAAGGGAGAGGAGCACAGGTCCTCAAAAGACAAGAAGAAGGAGAGGAGTTACATCACAAAGAAGCCAAAGACGCTGAGTGAATCTGACACGTCAGACACCAGCGATGATGAGGAATCCTACTTTGGGCTAATGGGTCGCTCTGACTCAGAAGGAGAATGCCCCACATTTACTGGGAAGGTAAAAGCTCACACCCCTCTCTCCGACTATGACTCTGATCCTGAATCTCAGGATGATGATGCTGAGGATAGCCCTTCTGCCCTTGAAGCTGAGCTCCTAGATAAGTATGAGCTTCTGCTCAATATATTCCTGAAATGTCGAAAGAAACTGAAGGCTGAGAAAAAGGAAGTTAAATTCCTTAAATGTGAGAGTGTATCCCTGAGGGAAGAGATCACCAGTTTGATCTCCCTCCGACAGGAGCACTTGGACCTGACTTCAAAGCATTCATAGTCTCTTAAGCTCCTTGATCTTAAGCAGGAGGAAGTCGACAAGTTGGAAGAACTACTTGCGGCAGAAAGGAAGATCGTCAAGAGCTTCTCTATGCCAAAAACTGTTCTTCCATTAGTTGATACCTTCTCTACTCAAGCCAAAGGAGCTGGCTAGGGGCACATAGGGGTATCTAGCTCCTCATCCAGGAGAAACAGGAACAGGAGAAAGAATAAGGCTGCCAAGAAAGCCTCTGCTGATGAGAAAGGAAAGGCCCCACTCAGTCCAATTGAGTTCAGAAAGCCTAGCTTTCCCTGTAACCAACATGACTTTGAGTCAACATATGGGCATCACTTCAGGCCCTCGGTTGCAAAGCCGAAGAGCCGATATGATGGGTGGACCTTTCCCCGTAACTTCAGTGAGAGTGTCTTCAAGACACCTTATGAGGAAATCCATTTGGGAAATTATGGTCAATTCTCTAGCGGCCATAATAGGAAGCTGGCACCTAAGGCCAAGCAGTTACACTGAAAAGCCAAGAGGTGAAGAAGTCATGTGACTGTGGTCATCATGTTGCCTCCACCTCCAGGTCTTCGGCCCCAGCTGAACCCCACGTTTCAAGGGTAAAGCAGGCGCCCAAGAGGAAGTATAACAGGTTTGACTGCTGGTGCTGTGGCAAAATTGGTCACTTTGCCGTGGATTGTTGGTTTAATCCAAGGTATAACGAGACTCCTTATGTTAGCAATGCGAGGCCGACCACTAATAGAGTTAACTAATCGATGGGGAGTATGCTACCAAGGAATCTAGGACCAAAGTTTGATTGGGTTCCTAAGGCAAATTAATTCTGTTTTGCAGGGATGTCCAAAGGCCAACAAAACTCCTATTTGGTATTTGGACAGTGGATGCTCCCGTCACATGATCGGGACAAGAAGCCTGCTGAGGGAGTACTCTCCAGTCGAGGATGGACCCAAAGTCATATTTGGGGGATCTGATCGGGGAGTCACCAGAGGTTACGGTACGATTTCCAACGGTATACTCTCTATCACTAACGTAGCTTATGTTGAAGGGTTAAATCATAACCTGATCAGCGTAAGCCAGTTATGTGATAAAGGGTATGACGTTAAGTTCTGTAAGGATAAATGCCTGATAATATCATGTGACTCTTCGGAGACCGTATTAACAGGCATTAGGAGCAGAAATATTTTCTGTTTAGACTTTCTTAGTTTAGATTCTTCTACCCCAGTATGCCTCATTGCTAAAGGCAGTGCATCTCCTTGTGAACAATGGCACAAGAGATTGGCACACATTAATTACAAGACAATTAATATGCTGTTTTCCAAAGACTTAGTAAGGGATGCTCCCTTTAAGAAGTGCATCAAAGATAGTCCATGTCCTGCCTGTCAAATGGGCAAGCAGACTCGGGCTACCTTTAAGGGCATCCCAGACAAAGATTCCTCCAGATGTCTATATCTTCTGCACATGGACTTGTTTGGTCCAATGCAAGTTCATAGATTAGGAGGGAAGTCATATACGCTAGTGATTGTAGATGATCACTCTCGGTTTACGTGGGTGTTCTTTTTAAAACGCAAGTCTGATACGTTTGAAATCTTCACCAGTTTTGTCAAGCAGATACAGAACGAACATAACTGCTCAGTGGTCAAAATCAGAAGTGACCACGGAACAGAGTTTGAGTCTGGGGCTATGATAGAGTTCTGTGAAGAGCTTGGTATCTTTCATGAGTTCTCCTCCCCTCGCACTCCTCAACAGAATGGAGTGGCAGAGAGGAGGAATAGAACACTCATTGAAGCGTGCACGACAATGTTGAATGATGCTTCTCTCCCAGAATACTTCTGGGCCGAGGCTGTCAACACGGCCTGTCATGTACAAAACTGGGCATTGATCAACAAGAGCCATCGTAAGACTCCTTATGAGATACTGAAAGGCAAGAAACCAACCATGTCCTATCTGAGGATTTTTGGCTGCAAATGTTATGTACTGAATAATGGGAAGTACCCGCGTACTAAATTTGGTGAAAAATGCTTCGAAGGCATATTCATGGGCTATAGTAGCCACAGCCGGGCTTACAGTGTTTTCAACAAGAAAACTCTAGTGGTAGAGGAATCAATAAATGTTGTTTTTGATGAAGGAAGCTTGCTTAACTGCAAGACTTCTAGTTGTCTTCCTGAAGCTGCAGGTGCCAGACTCGAAAAGCTACAACTGGATGATCCCGAGAAAGATGCAACTCTAAAGTATGTCAAGGTCTCCACATCAACGCCGATCGGAGAAGTTGAAGCTCAAAATGAGGCAAATCCTTTAGAAGAAGGAGATGCCCAAGAAATAGTTGAAGCTCCTGATGCAAGAATTCTAGAGCTCAGACATGTGAGGGATCATCCCAGAAATCAAATCATTGGAGATCCCCGAGACGGTGTCAGAACTCGCCGAGGTACTCTTAACGAGATCTTGCATCTTAGCTTTCTGTCGCAGGTGGAGCCAAAGAAGTTCGACGAAGCGAACAAAGACGCATCGTGGATTTTGGCCATGCAAGAGGAGCTACATCAATTCGAAAGATGCGAAGTCTAGACGCTGGTTCCCAGACCTAAGACGCAAAATGTGATTGGCACCAAGTGGATCTTCAGAAACAAGTTGGATGAACATGGAGTCATCATCAAGAACAAAGCCAGACTGGTGGCTCAAGGATACAGACAGGAGGAGGGGATTGACTTTGACCAGACGTTTGCACTAGTTGCTCGGCTCGAGGCAATCCGGCTATTCCTAGCCTATGCCTCTCACAAAGGATTCACAGTCTATCAGATGGACGTGAAATCGGCTTTCTTGAATGGAGATTTGAAAGAGGAGGTATACGTTGCTCAACCTCCAGGTTTTGTCAATCCTACTTATCCTAATCATGTATATTTTCTTAATAAAGCGCTATATGGCCTAAAACAAGCTCCTCGAGCTTGGTATGAGACATTGTCTAGTTTTCTTCTTGAGAACAAGTTCTCTAGAGGAAAAATAGATAAGGCATTGTTTTTCAAGGAAGTCAAAGGCAAGATTTTGCTGGTGCAAATCTATGTTGATGACATTATATTCGGCTCAACGGACAACAATCTTTGCAAAAAGTTTTCCAAACTTATGCAAGGAAAGTTTGAAATGAGCAGTATGGGAGAGCTGAAGTATTTCTTGGGACTTCAAGTGAAACAGTCTGAGGAAGGAATCTTCATTTCTCAGACGAAGTTCACAAATGAACTCCTCAAGAAATTCAGAATGGAGAATGCAACCTCTATGAGGACTCCAATGGGATCCAGCATGTCTCTGGATAAGAATGAGAAAGGGAAACCTTTTGATGAAACAAAATACAGAAGCATCATTGGATCCATGCTCTATCTTACTGCGAGTAGACCGGATATCATGTTCTCCACATGTGTTTGTGCCAGATATCATGTGAACACTAAGGAATCTCATTATGTCGCTGCAAAGCGAATTCTCAGATACCTTAAAGGGTTTTCAGATGCCGAGAAGCAATGATGTCGAGCTAATAGGGTTTTCAGATGCTGATTTTGCAGGGAGTAGGGATGACAGGAAAAGCACCTCCGGGACGTGTCAATTCCTCGGAAGAAGGCTTATTTCATGGAACAGTAGAAGCAGAATTGTGTAGCAACCTCCACTGCAGAGTCTGAGTACATCTCGGCTTGCAGCTGTTGCGCACAACTCCTATGGATAAGAAACCAGTTAGCCGACTATGACCTCCAGTTCAAGGAAGTACCGATGTACTGCGACTCCTCCAGTGCAATTGCTATTGCCAACAATCCGGTCTCACACAGCAGAACGAAGCATATTGAAGTGCGTTACCACTTCATTCGGGAGCACGTGGAGAACAAGGACAACTCTCTCTGCTATGTTCCCACTGACAAGCAGATTGCAGACATCTTCACAAAGCCTTTGGACGAGGCCAAGTTCAGTCTTTTCAAAACTGAATTGGGGATGCTAAACTATGAGGAATGAAGACCACAGAAGCTCATGGCTCGTGCATCTAGGGGGAGCATCTGTCAGGCACTCAAGTGTAAGCATAGGTGCAAGAACTGAGGGGGAGCATGGGGTCATATGCACCAGACCCCGATTTGCAGAAGCCGAAAAGGGGGAGATTACCCTCTCGGCTAAGGTTAAGGTGGCTCCAAGTTTTGCTCTCAAGTAATTGGTAATGAATATCTCTCTCAACTCAATTTTAAGTTTATGAGTTTCACTCCTATATGCTCTATTCACCTTAGCTTGTAGGGTTTAGGCTTCTTCAAATAGGGGGAGATTGTTGGGTATTGTATCCACAATGCACCTGATTTGAAGAAGCCCCTGAACAAGCTAAGGTAAATAGACAATGTATTTGATGAAATATTTCTAGTTGTGCTTGCAGTTATTCCATGCTAAGTACACACCAATGTCAGGGTGCAGTGGGTCAATATACACGGGTCTGCGCGACGTAATCCCTCGTTGAGCAGATCAGTTGATGTAGGGGTCACCGCGACAACGCAACATAGAAATAAAGAAAGAGAGGGCTCCGACCAAAAGCGAACGAAAAGGGGTCGGTTGGCTCCCAAAGATTCGGGACTCGATACCACGTCCTTAGGACCTAGCTCCAACAAGCACACATCTCACCGTTTAGCGGACTCGATACCACGTCCTTAGGACCTACCTCTCCAACAAGCACACAACTCACCGCACCTACACAAGCATCTATTCCATCAAATGATTTTAGCAAAACGCAGCGGCAATATTCGCGGAGCGGTGATAAACTTCAAGCGGCGACGAAAGATTTAGTGGTGATTAACTCCCTTGTTAACATGGCATGGATCGTTCCAATCCGGTTAGCAAGAGGTTTAATAACAACACTTTTAGTTCAGATTTTTGCAAGCGCGAAAAATTAAGATCACGGATAAAACGATTCGACAAAACCTCCACAAACGCTTAGAAGAATCACTAGAGAGGAAAGAGATTACCCAACCAAGATCAAGCATGCACTCAAGATAAATTTGTGGGAGAATCTCTCTCTCCACGGTTCCGCCGGCGTCGCACCGAACGGAGAAGCAACCGTTCTTCCTTGGAGTCACACTACGGAAGTCTCGCCGGAGTCGCACCGAAGAGGATGGAGGGAGGCGGCGGCCTTGGAGTCACACCAAGAGGGGAGGCAAGGAGGAACTCCTATGGCCGAAATTTCCAAGTTAGGAAGGGTTAGGGTTTGATATTTTTCATCTCCTCATTCCTTCATAAAGACCTCCTTAAATAGGAGTTACAAAAACATCTTAACCATCCATGATGGAGATGAAATCTCATCCATCCGTATGGTTAAGTACACACCAAAATCAAATAAAGAGTTCTAAAATTAAAATACAACCATTATAATAAATATAAAATTATCATCAAACATGAAATAATTTTATATTTATTAATATAAAATAAAAGTGCATGAATTAAAAGTTCAATATTTCTTGGCGGCCTTGTCACGCCGCGGGCGGAGATTATAACGCGGGCTTCCATCATCGTCACGACGCCGCAGATCTTTATGTTGCAGCGCCTCGGCAGCCGGGTCTTCATCATCGATGAGTGGCGGGGGGGGGGGGGGGGGGACGCGCCATCAATCCTCCCCCACTCAAAATCAAGCATCTCCGATGCGTGGTCCGAGAGGTAGCGGCGGAGAAGTGCAGCATCCAGTCGTTGAAGCTCCGTCGCGAGGATCCAGGAATCGTCAGAAGGAGGGCGATCGCGCCAACGGATGAGGAAGCGGTAAGTAGCACCCTCCGAGGTAGTAAGTGGCTCCGCAGCAAGTATCATGGCCGGAGTGAGGAAAGTCTTCGGAAACCTGGGGAACATATCAGCAGTAGGAATAAAAGTATGCAACTTACCATCCGATGAAATGCCAGTGGGAACCGACAGAGAGAGGTCATCCGTACTACCACTCCCCAACCCATTAGAAGATTTGGTGGAAGAAGAAAACGGCAAGGAACTCAACTCATGTGGAGGCGATACGAACATCGTTAAATCCGAGACGTTAAAAACAGGGGAGATTCCCCATTCGGCAGGCAAGTCTAAAATAAAAGCGTTGTCACCTATTTTCTTGATAATCCGAAAAGGGCCGGCGCGCTTAGGTGCTAACTTTTTAACGGTGCCAGATGGCAAACGCTCGGGAACTAATCGGACTAAAACCAAATCGCCAACCTTGAAGTGTGACGCTCTCCGGTGTGTATTGGCGTGTGCCTGATAAGAATCATACTGAGCAGTCAAGGTAGCTCGTATACGTGCATGAAGGTCGTGAATATGTTGGGCAAAGGATTGTGCAAAGTGACTTGCCTTGTATGTTGGGGGCAAGGGAACCAAGTCAAGAGGCACAGGGGCCTTGTATCCGTGGACAATCTCATTAGGTGACAGACCAGTGGACCGATTTTTGGAATTGTTGTAGGCTAGCTGAGCGTGGGGAAGAAGAAGATCCCATGTGCCTTTATGATCACTCACGAGGCATCTAAGAAGGTTTCCTAGACTCCGGTTCACCACCTCAGTTTGCCCATCGGTTTGAGGATGATAGGCGGAGGAAAACAATAGCTTGGTACCCATTAGGGTCCAAAGTGTCTTCCAGAAATAGCTCGTATACTTAACATCCCTATCCGAGACTATTGTCTTCGGCACTCCCCGGTGACTAACGACTTCCTTAAAATATAGCTTTGCAATATGAGACGCGTCGTTGGTTCTAGTACACGGTATAAAATATGCCATTTTGGAGAACCTATCCACAACTACGAAGATGGAGTCGTGACGACGAAAAGTGATGGGTAAGCCTAAGACAAAGTCCATGCTCACGTCCTCCCAAGGTGTGGACGGAATAGGCAACGGTGTATATAGCCCTACGTTGGTTTTGGTACCCTTAGAGACTTGGCAAGCACGGCAACTACTCACTACTCGCCCTACCATTGCCTTTAACTTTGGCCAATAAAACTTTTCCTCAACCAGAGTGATAGTCTTATCTCTACCGAAATGGCCACTCAACCCGCCACTATGCAGTTCCCAGATGATATGGAGACGTAAGGAGGACTGCGGGATACACAACTTCCCGTGCCTAAATAGGTAACCATCCCTAATAACGAACGCGGTAATAGTGGTGGGGGAACTATCCTGGGCTGAGAGATAAGAATCCTGAAAATCCGGACATGTGGCGTACTCATCCTTGATGCGCTCGAACCCAACAACGTTAACCTCCATAGTGGTGACTAAAAGGGCTAGGCGACTAAGAGCGTCCGCAACCCGATTGTCCGCTCCCTTGAGGTGCTTGAGATTAAACGTATAACCCTGTAGGAAGGATACCCACTTGGCGTGACGCGGGCTGATTTTGTGTTGGCCATTAATAAATCGTAACGCTTCATGATCGGAGAGGATCACGAACTCCTTAGAGAGGAGATAATGCCTCCAGTGGTGCAAGAATCTAATAACTGCATAGAATTCCCTATCGTAGTTGGAATAATTTAATTTAGCGCCCGCCAACTTTTCACTAAAGAAACTCACAGGGTGCCCCTCCTGACTCAGGACACCTCCTATTCCCACGCCCGAAGCGTCACAAGTAAGCTCGAAGACTTTGGAGAAGTCTGGTAGACGTAGGACAGGTGCCTCCGTCATAAGCTTTTTGATGCGTTGGAAAGCGAAGGTGGCGGACTTCGTCCAAGTAAACTCACCCTTTCTCATGCAGTCACTAATGGGGGCCATAATGCTACTAAAGTCTTTGATGAAGCGGCGGTAGAAAGTGGCCAACCCATGGAAGCTTCATACCTCACGTATCGTGGTCGGCTCGGGCCAGTCCTCAATGACCTTGACCTTGCTAGGGTCAACTCTAATGCCCTCCGCTCCAACAATGTATCCTAAGAACTCTACTTCTGTAACATGGAACGTGCATTTCTTGAGATTAAGAAATAAAGTTTCCTTCCGAAGGGTGGAAAGAACCTCTCTTAGGTGGGTGATGTGCTCGATCGTGGTGGTGCTATATACTAAGATATCATCAAAGTAAACCACCACAAACTTTCCCATGAATGGCTGAAAGACGTGTGTCATCATGCGGGAGAAGGTGCTAGGGGCATTGGATAGCCCAAAGGGCATCACAAGCCACTCGTACAACCCGTCCTTGGATTTGAACGCCGTCTTCCACTCATCTCCCTCGCGGATCCTTATCTGGTGATAGCCGCTTCGTAAATCTAGCTTAGAAAATATGGTGGCGCCAGCCAAGACATCTAGGAGGTCATCTAGGCGTGGTATGGGAAATCGGTACTTTATGGTGATCTTGTTGATAGCGCGGCTATCAACACACATCCGCCACGTACCATCCTTTTTGGGGGCCAAAAGGGCTGGCACCGCACAAGGGCTCATGCTAGGCCTGATGAATCCTTTGTTCATCAAATCCTCGATCTGAGTCTGTAGCTCTTTGTGGGCCGCGGGATGAAGCCTATAGTGGGGTTGGTTCGGTAAGGATGAACCTGGGATGAGGTCTATCGCATGCTGTATGTTCCTCAGTGGAGGTAACACCGAAGGCAGCTCTTCTGGGTACACATCTTTGTACTCGTCCAGAAGCACTCGTAACGCTCTAGGAAGCTCTCTCAACGTTTCTGAATCACCCTTCGAACTCATAAGAACTAACGCATACATAACTCCGTCCAGAAAGGGATCTCTCACAAACTCTCTCTTACCAACTAGGCTCAACGCCTTTCTCTCTACCGGAACGATGGTGTCCTTAGCCATAACTACTGGCTCCTTTGGAGCGGTCGGTCTCAGGGTGATGGTCTTGCCGTTGAATTTGAACTCATATGTATTGGCTCGACCGAAATGTGTGACGTCACGGTCATAAAGCCAAGGGCGGCCTAATAACACGTGGCACGCGTCCATGGGGAGGACGTCACACCAGACCTCATCCGTATAAGATTTGAAGGTAAGGGGAACCAGGCAACGCTTGCCAACGGGGACAGTAACCTTGCTAATCCAAGCTACCTGGTAGGGTGTTGGGTGTGGTTCCGTGGTCAGATTCATACGTGTCACGGCGTTCTCAGAGATGACATTCACACAGCTACCGCTATCTATAATGAGTTTGCACAACTTTTCACCACTCTTAAAGATCAGGGAGAATATACTCGTCCTCCTCCAGTCATCTAGCGGACGTGGAGTGGTCAGAATACATCGCATCACCATGAGGTGGTGATCGTCTTCCATATCGCTTGGAACCCCTTCCGGGTCGCTCTCCTCGGCGGCCTCGTAGACGTAATCCGTAGAATCAGCTGCCATATCTAAGAGGGCAACGGCCTTAGTCTTAGTTGGGCATTCAAAGGCATAGTGGCCTTGAACACCGCAAGAATAGCACGTGGTATTGGCCTTGCTAACCTTCCCAATGGGCACTCGCTCACTCGTGGGGTTTCTAGTGTTCCTAGCGGTGATCACGACGGACTTAGACTCGGTGGTTCTCGACCTTCCCTTGTCCGGATAGGTGGAAGAAGACGCTCCAACATTGGTCTTAGTCTTCGTGTAGGAAGTACTGGAGTGAGCCTTGGCGGCTAAATGTTTTTCAATGTCTAGGGCGGCATTGAAGGTGGCATTCAGATCTGTGTGCCCATAGCGCAAGAGCTTCCGCTGGATATCGGGTTGAAGCCCCTTACGAAACCTAGATAATGTGACCTCCGGGGGTTCCCTAAGTTCGCAACGCACCATTCGGTCTTTCAAATCTCCCATATACTCGGCTACTGACTTTGAACCTTGCCGCAGGGTGGCTAGTTCATCGAACATCTGTGTTCGGTGGTAAGCGGGAACGTATTGGTCGGTGAGCAAATTTTTCATCACCGCCCATCCGATAGGTGGGATTCCCTCTCCGGCTCCCAACCTCCTTTCCTCATTCAGCCAAAAGGTTTTCGCACGATCAGTCAACTTCATGCGGGCAACTTGGACCTTTTGGATGTCCGTGAGATTGTGCCACTGGTAGTAACATTCCATATCAACTACCCAGCTAAGTTGGGGGTCTCCCATGCCATCGTAGGTGGGGGCATCAATCTTGATGGCTCTAGTGATTTCGAAGCCACGCTCGGGGCGGCGTTCACGAGGGGGCACTCGGGGATAGCCCTCATCAGAATCCGAATCAGTGACCGGTTGGTGCCGGTTGGGCCTTTCAACGTCACCGGGTGGTGGCGGTGGACCACCTTGATTCCGTAAAATTTGTTCTAACATCGTCCTAAGCTCAGTCATCTCCGTACGTAGACCTGCTATGGCCTCGGTGTTGGGATCATTGTGCTGATTCGCATCCATCCCAGATGTTGAAGGTAATGTGTACTCTGTGCCTAGTCTAGTGCGCATGCGAGTGCGGGCAAAACTAAGGACTTAAACGACCCTAAAATTTGACAGAAAATAGATTTAGGGATGACACTAAAGGGTAGGATATTCAGAATTTTTTTTTTCTGAATTTTTCGACAAAAACTGAGAATGTTAGCCCGCTATTTGCAGACCACCTGGACAGAATTACGACGTTTCCAATTTTTAGGCTGACCTAACGAGGACGAATCGAAAAAGTTTCAGTTTTAAAGTTGCTGGAAATAAGTGCAGGAAGCTACAGAATTTTTTTCAGATTTTTTGGACAAGTTTTTAAAATTTAGGATTTTTTACTAAACGCAGACCAATCCGAAAATTTCAGATTTTCTCTAACGACCGGATCGACCAACAAAGATCGCAGCGAGGATGTTTGCAACGTGGAAGTTGAAACAAACCGCCTCTGATACCAAATTGATGTAGGGGTCACCGCGACAACGCAACATAGAAATAAAGAAAGAGAGGGCTCCGACCAAAAGCGAACGAAAAGGGGTCGGTTGGCTCCCAAAGATTCGGGACTCGATACCACGTCCTTAGGACCTAGCTCCAACAAGCACACATCTCACCGTTTAGCGGACTCGATACCACGTCCTTAGGACCTACCTCTCCAACAAGCACACAACTCACCGCACCTACACAAGCATCTATTCCATCAAATGATTTTAGCAAAACGCAGCGGCAATATTCGCGGAGCGGTGATAAACTTCAAGCGGCGACGAAAGATTTAGTGGTGATTAACTCCCTTGTTAACATGGCATGGATCGTTCCAATCCGGTTAGCAAGAGGTTTAATAACAACACTTTTAGTTCAGATTTTTGCAAGCGCGAAAAATTAAGATCACGGATAAAACGATTCGACAAAACCTCCACAAACGCTTAGAAGAATCACTAGAGAGGAAAGAGATTACCCAACCAAGATCAAGCATGCACTCAAGATAGATTTGTGGGAGAATCTCTCTCTCCACGGTTACGCCGGCGTCGCACCGAACGGAGAAGCAACCCTTCTTCCTTGGAGTCACACCACGGAAGTCTCGCCGGAGTCGCACCGAAGAGGATGGAGGGAGGCGGCGGCCTTGGAGTCACACCAAGAGGGGAGGCAAGGAGGAACTCCTATGGCCGAAATTTCCAAGTTAGGAAGGGTTAGGGTTTGATATTTTTCATCTCCTCATTCCTTCATAAAGACCTCCTTAAATAGGAGTTACAAAAACATCTTAACCATCCATGATGGAGATGAAATCTCATCCATCCGTATGGTTAAGTACACACCAAAATCAAATAAAGAGTTCTAAAATTAAAATACAACCATTATAATAAATATAAAATTATCATCAAACATGAAATAATTTTATATTTATTAATATAAAATAAAAGTGCATGAATTAAAAGTTCAATATTTCTTGGCGGCCTTGTCACGCCGCGGGCGGAGATTATAACGCGGGCTTCCATCATCGTCACGACGCCGCAGATCTTTATGTTGCAGCGCCTCGGCAGCCGGGTCTTCATCATCGATGAGTGGCGGGGGGGACGCGCCATCATCAGTGTGTTGGCCTACGTGTACTCTCTCTATTGGGGTGTACTTAATTTCAAGTACAGGGCTATGATAAAGCAAGAGCAGACAAGGAGCATGGATGGGCCAAAGACCAGCTCACGGGTGGAAAGACGAGAATTCGTCTAAGTATAAATCGTCGAGAATCACTAGTTGATTCTTGACCGGGTTGGGCCGGCTGTCTCGACGCAGTCAGAAAAATCATCTAAGGCAGAATCGTCGAGAATCACCAAGTGATTCTCGCCGATTCGTCGAGAATGACTTTGCATTCTCGACGAGTCGGCGAGAATCCAAGGTGATTCCCACCGATTCTCCCCGGCCTCTATAACCTGTGCAGCCTGAATTCTCTAAGTAGAATTCGGCAAGAATCGTAAGTAATTCTCGCCGATTCGTCGAGAATCACTCACGTTCTCGCCGAATTTGACTTGGGCATTTTTCCAACTCTGTCTGGACCGGTCCACGTTATCTGCGGGATTTTGAACCGGCCTTTGGTCTTACTGCTGGTGGGGCCCACAACGGTCATCTCTTGACCTAGTGTATAAATACTCTGTATTTGTGAACAGTAAAAAGCACAGACGACATACGAAAAGAAAGCGGCCGACGAAACCCTAATTTCGCGATCTTGCTCCGCCTCCGTCGCCACAGCCGATCACCGAAGCCGATCTCGATCTCCTCCAGATCCTCAGTGATAGAAGCCAAGTCCCGCAAACCGTCTCACGTGTCTATCCGGAGATCCTTTGTCTCTTGATTTGAGATAGGGACATTTTTCCCCGTCCGAATCGATCGAGACGATCGATCCTCGTGTGACCGTTGGTAGACCTTGCCGACTTCGCTAAGAAGATTGGATCTCCAGTGCTTTACTGCTGTGTTCAGTTTCCGCCGCCAACACCGAGAGCCTTACCGCCGCTTGACGCCGCCGCCGGTCTCGGGGAGATCCTCTCCAAGTGAGATCTAGGGTTGTGGACTCTTAGTTGACTTCAAGAACACGTCGTCGAATGAAGAGGGACACCCTATTCTCTTTATGATTGTTTGTATTTCTTACAAGCTATTTTCATTTTCTCTTTCATTGTAAAGGACCGATTGGTCTCTAGTTGTAGGGTTGGGTGCAACCCGAGTTGTGGGAGTGTTGACTTCTACGTGTGGAAGGGTTCCTTCCGTTAGTGCAAGGATTGGATTTCAATCCTGTTGGTGAAGTGACCGAGTCATCCCTGGTTGGGAGATAGGTCGAAGGGGGAAAGTGGACGTACCCAAATCGGGGAACCACTATAAATTGCTTGTGTACTTGTTGTGATGTGTTGGTTTATTTTCTTGTGCAGGTAAAACTATAATTCCGCAAATACGCTGCAAAGACACCTATTCCCCCTAGGTGTAAGTAGTTGACACTAAGTGGACTTTCAGACTCCTGCCGCATTGACTGATATTTTCGAATTATTGAACGGTGAAGAGGATTATGAACAAGATACCCAAGAGTTTTGAAGGATGTTAATCGAGTTAGGACATGAAGAATGCATTCCTTCTAAGCTGCTAAAGGTTAATTTTCCGTTGAGGATAAAGTTCTTGGCTGAACTAGTCGGAAAAGTGCTTCTGGGCAAGCACTCTGCTAATGACAACATCACCAGGCAGCAGTTTGTCTTGATGTGTGCCATAGTAAATAAGAAACAGATCAATTGGGCAGGGATTATGTTTGATTTGATCAGAAAGAAGAATGGCAAGAAGGAAGTAACCCTAGGTAGGGTACTTGGGATATTTCTAAAAGAGAAATACTCCCACCTGTTGGTAGTAGTTTCAACAACTGTTGGAACCTTAGGTTCTGATTTGGGTTAGGATCACTATTAGGGTGATTAGTTTGACCCAAAATGTATAGTCTAAGGGTCATAGGTTTTTCCAGACATACCTCAGAAAGAATTCCAGAAGAAGTGCAGAAGAATTCCAGAGAAAATCAGTTTTGAAGTTCAGAAATTTTAGCTCACAGAGATAGTAGAACGACGCTCTACTATTGCAGTCCAGAGATAGTAGAACAGCGCTCTACTATTGCAGTCCAGAGATAGTCGAACGGCACTCTACTATTGCAGTCCAGAGATAGTCGAACGGCGCTCTACTATTGCAGTCCAGAGATAGTCGAACGGCGCTCTACTATTGCAGTCCAGAGATAGTCGAACGGCGCTTTACTATTGCAGTCCAGAGATTGTTGAACGACGCTCTCCTATTGCAGTCCAGAGATAGTCAAACGGCGCTCTACTATTGCAGTCCAGAGATAGTCGAACGGCGCTCTACTATTGCAGTCCAGAGATAGTTGAACGGCGCTCTACTATTTCTGTGCAGATTTTCAGGAAGCTTTAAGAAGGCTATTTTTGGCGTTTTCCTGTGCGGCTTTTCAGACAGACTTTATTACAGCTGGCAAAGTTATTTCAGGCTTATTTTAAGGGACTTACAGCTAATATATTTAATGCAATATTCTTATGAATATAGCCATTGAGGCTGCATTAAATATAATCTTTCTGGGGAAAAGTAATTCAGCTAGATAAAGACAAAGATAAAAAGAAAGATTAGAGAGAGAAAAAGTGAGAAGACTTTTTCTCTTACAAATAAAGGATCTCTCTCTCTCTCATATACATTAACAGAGAAGAAAGCTCGACACTCTCAGGATACAGGCAGAAGAAAGAAAGCTTCATCTTCTTCTTCTGCTTCAAGCTTCAAAGAGACAATTATTCATATCTGTCTAAGGAAGCTTGCTGAAGCTCAACATCAGTTGAAGGCCTACACCCTGAAGCAAAGACTCCCAGCATTCCTGAACCATTTCATATTCTCAGGGGGAGCTTTGACATCAACAGCAATCCACTAGTCTTCTCTCAGTTGATTTGAGAACAGAGAAGAACATCATCAACTTCTAGTTTTATAAACTGTGTACAGGGTTATTACTCCCTTCAAAAGTAAACCCCTTTGGTGACAGGGCACCTGATCAAAAACCTGTGTTGGTTTTTAGACACCTGATCAAAAGTCTAAAGGGTCTCTAGATCTACCTGCAGCAGATCTTGTTGGTGGCAGAGCACCTGATCAAAAACCTAAGTGGATTCCTACCAGGGTGGTAGAAGAGTGGACGTACCTATTGAGAGGGAACCACTATAGCTCCTTGTGTCGTCTGGTTTGCTTGCTCTGTTTCTTTCTTTGTGCTATGCTCTGTTATTTGTTTTAATTTTTAATTTTCCGCATTAACTCTTCCTAAAGAAAATATAAGATCTTCCCTCACTTTCAATTGGTATCAGAGGGAGGTTGGTTGCTCATACAGGCTAACACCTGAACCAAAAGATCCTTGATAGATCTTATTGTTCTTAAGAGTTTTTCATGGCACAAAATGAAGAATGGTCAAGCACTGGACCTCCTAAGTGCAATTTTGACAAGCTTGCACTATGGAAGGCAAGGATTAGGCTTTTTATGAACTCTATTGATGAAGCCATTTATAATTCTATTTTGTCAGGTCCCTTTACACCATCTGCAGCTACAGAAGCTCAAAAACAGCTTAAGATGGCTGATGCACAAGCAATGAACATTCTTGCAGAATCAATGTCTGATGACATTTTTCAAGAGATTGCTGAATGTTCATCTGCAAAGGAAATTTGGGACTCTCTCTCAGTAATGGCTGCTGGATCAACAAAAGAAAGAACATCAAATGCTGATTCCTGGAGTAACTTTGAAGCTTCGTCTTGCACAACTGAGGATGAAAAAGAAGCAAGAGCAAGAGAATTTTGTCTAATGGCAATAGATGCATCTTGCAAAAGGTATGATGAAGATAAAGAATCTGAATCAGATGATGATGAAGATCAGGTTATCTCTACCCTTGACTTTTCATCAGAAGAACTTAAAACAGATTTTAAATTATTATGTAATGATCTGATTCAATCTAAGAAGGAAATAAAACTTCTTAGAGAGAAAGTAAATAAACTTTCTTCTAAAAACATAAAATTCAATAAAGATTTAGAAATTGCTTTAAATCATATAGCCTCATTAAAATCAGTTAAAGATTTTCAGAAAATCTGTGTTCAACATAATTCGTCGAGCTCAGGTCGACGAAAATACTATTCGTTGAGATCAGATTTTCATAGCAAAGATTTAAAATCATTTTATAATCAAAAATTTAAAAATCCTTATACCCAGTGGTTCATCCCTTCTAGGAAACTTCATCCACTTGGCTATAAAGATTTCCCTGGATATTACTTTACTTCAAATTATTATTGTGAAAGAAAATAAAGACCCAAGGCAAATCTGGGTCCAGAATTCCTAACATCTCCTTTCAGGAAAATTGTTCAGAAGGCTACAACTATAGGGGGAGATTATCAGAATCTCAGAATAAAAATGAACAGAAGTGCAGCTGTCACTTTATTAGATTCTATGCACCTGTCCCTTAGTTTCTGTTTGTATTTCTTTTATTTTGAATCCATTTTTAACAAATCGCCCATGTACATCTGCTATCATATTATAATTCAGGCAGATCTTTTTTGCTTTGTATTTTGTTTTTATGTAAATAGTATCCTCACCCAAATAGGGGGAGATTGTTGGAACCTTAGGTTCTGATTTGGGTTAGGATCACTATTAGGGTGATTAGTTTGACCCAAAATGTATAGTCTAAGGGTCATAGGTTTTTCCAGACATACCTCAGAAAGAATTCCAGAAGAAGTGCAGAAGAATTCCAGAGAAAATCAGTTTTGAAGTTCAGAAATTTTAGCTCACAGAGATAGTAGAACGGCGCTCTACTATTGCAGTCCAGAGATAGTAGAACAACGCTCTACTATTGCAGTCCAGAGATAGTCGAACGGCGCTCTACTATTGCAGTCTAGAGATAGTCGAACGGCGCTCTACTATTGCAGTCCAGAGATAGTCGAACGGCGCTCTACTATTGCAGTCCAGAGATAGTCGAACGGCGCTTTACTATTGCAGTCCAGAGATAGTCGAACGGCGCTCTACTATTGCAGTCCAGAGATAGTCGAACGGCGCTCTACTATTGCAGTCCAGAGATAGTCGAACGGCGCTCTACTATTGCAGTCCAGAGATAGTCGAACGGCGCTCTACTATTTCTGTGCAGATTTTCAGGAAGCTTTAAGAAGGCTATTTTTGGCGTTTTCCTGTGCGGCTTTTCAGACAGACTTTATTACAGCTGGCAAAGTTATTTCAGGCTTATTTTAAGGGACTTACAGCTAATATATTTAATGCATTATTCTTATGAATATAGCCGTTGAGGCTGCATTAAATATAATCTTTCTGGGGAAAAGTAATTCAGCCAGATAAAGACAAAGATAAAAAGAAAGATTAGAGAGAGAAAAGTGAGAAGACTTTTTCTCTTACAAATAAAGGATCTCTCTCTCTCTCATATACATTAACAGAGAAGAAAGCTCGACACTCTCAGGATACAGGCAGAAGAAAGAAAGCTTCATCTTCTTCTTCTGCTCCAAGCTTCAAAGAGACAATTATTCATATCTGTCTAAGGAAGCTTGCTGAAGCTCAACATCAGTTGAAGGCCTACACCCTGAAGCAAAGACTCCCAGCATTCCTGAACCATTTAATATTCTCAGGGGGAGCTTTGACATCAACAGCAATCCACTAGTCTTCTCTCAGTTGATTTGAGAACAGAGAAGAACATCATTAACATCTAGTTTTATAAACTGTGTACAGGGTTATTTCTCCCTTCAAAAGTAAACCCCTTTGGTGACAGGGCACCTGATCAAAAACCTGTGTTGGTTTTTAGACACCTGATCAAAAGTCTAAAGGGTCTCTAGATCTACCTGGAGCAGATCGTGTTGGTGGCAGGGCACCTGATCAAAAACCTGAGTGGATTCTGACCAGGGTGGTAGAAGAGTGGACGTACCTATTGAGAGGGAACCACTGTAGCTCCTTGTGTCGTCTGGTTTGCTTGCTCTGTTTCTTTCTTTGTGCTATGCTCTGTTATTTGTTTTAATTTTTAATTTTCCGCATTAACTCTTCCTAAAGAAAATATAAGATCTTCCCTCACTTTCAACAACTATCAATGCTAGTAAGAAGATGGACCCAACACTATTTGTTAAGTGGAAAAGAAGTTTTCAGAAGCCTTCTCCTGCAGGGGTAGCTCCAGTTGTGTCAGAGAACACAAGGACTGTTTCAATCACTCCCCACCTACATGAAGCAGGCTCATCCATTCTTTTCATTCCATCCACTTCTGCTGCATTCCCATCTACCTCTACTGAAGTACCATCGACATCTGCATTACCATCTACATCTACTACCACTCTTCCTCTTAACTCTTCTTCTATTCCCCATACATCATCTCCAGCATCTCCCATTCCTGCACATCTAGCTGGGACTTCTATTCCCAGTTTTGATTTGTTAGGATCTGAGAGAATTCCAACCCAACTACATTCACCACTTACACCTCAAGATTACACTAACTTTCCCTCATCCACTCCTCAATCACTAGTTCACAACACATCTCATCAGGAAACTGCCTTTCCTGATGATTTTCCATCTTCTGTTGTTCCCCCATCCATATCTATATCTCCAGCACTCATAGCCAATATCCTGGAGTTAATTACTCCTTCAATCAAAACCATGATTGAAGAAGCAATTGCTCCTCTTGTATCCTCCATTTCTTCCCTGACTGCCTCCATCCAAGCCCTCTCCAAATCTGCTGAGCCCTCTTCATCTAGGGGCCTGGTTTCAGTTTCCACTGAAATCAGGCAGAGGGAGATGTACTATGAAGATGCCTCTTAACTGCCCCTGGCCTCTCTTCCAGCAGATCCTCCAGCAGATACTCAAAGAGAAACAGCACTTACAGAAAAAGAGATAGTAGCTCAAGAAGAAACAGTACCTCAACTTTCTGAAAATGAGATTTCCTATGTTATATTGCATGCGGAATTTGGTGTTAAAGTATGCCTCGAAGAAGCCTCCACTACCTTAGTTGCCCTTTTCCTAGAAGGAGTCATTACCTCCTTTCTAGATGACTTATGGGAGTTAGGAAATTCTGAGGAAAATCCTGAAGGTAATTCATTTACTCATTTTCTTGACATGTTAACTGACATGCTAGTCTATGAATACCTAGAAGGAATGTTTCTATTTCATTTAGTAAATTTGTGTTCCTGATACTACAGATATAGTGGAAGAAGTCCTAGCTGTTCAACAACCTGCTCAAGAACCAGTGCAAGAATCTGCTAATCAAGAGCCTGTACCCTCTCCACCAGCTCAGGTAGCAGTTAATAATGAACTAGTCCTCATGACAGTTGCAGCTGAGATAGAGAAAGTTTCAGATATTCAAGAAGAAAAGTCTACCGTCTGGGATGACACCCCTGGACTAGATCTTGATACTCTTCTGGCACAGGAGGCCTTAGAAGAAGAAAGAGAGAAAGCTGCCCTAAAAGCAAAAGAGAAAGCTGAGCAAGAGGCTCTTGATCCTTATGATCATCCTCAATCATCTGATGATGAAGATGACTCTGATGATTCAGAAGGAACCAAGAAGAAGAAATCTGCCAAAAGAAAAAGAAAAGCTGCTGCTCCTCCTCTACCTAACCCTGATCATGATGTACCATACTATATCTTGAAAGGAATAGATCCCAAGTCAAAAGAATATCAGCACTGGATGGGATTCTCCAAGAATCAGCAAAAACAAAGAAAGAAATCTAAAAGATATGACAGTGCAGCTCCTAAATGGAATTCTAAAGGACCTCCTCCTCCTCCTCCTAGTGCAGGAGCATCTGGAAATGTTGCAAGTCCCTCTGCTCCTCCTTATAGATTCACTTCTTCTCAATCTTATCAGAGGAAAGGAAATCAAAGCTACCATGGCAAGTCTCAATCTGGACATCAGAGACAGGAAGCTGAGTTACAAGAACAAGTGAAAGAGGTAGTTTACCTAAAGCCAACCTTTTCTCCTCCTCCTTCACCCAAGAAAAGGACATCACCAGATAAAGAAAGCAAGATTATATCTTCCAGAGAATCTAATCAGAAAAGGAAAATAGATGCAAAAGGCAAAAGAGTTATATACTCTGAGAAATCAAGTAAAAGATATGCTGAATTTGCTCCTCCAACATCTTTAGTTATTCAAGAAAAGAAAGAGCCAGCTGCAAGCATGTTAGAACTTTCTACTAAATTCAGAACTATAAATCCTCTAAATCCAGCTGATGAAAATGAGTATGAAAGCATAAAGCTTAATCCTGACTTCAGGATGGCCAGATTCCTTGAATTGGTTGGATCAGCTCAGATTAGAAAAGCCAGAGCAGAAGGAAAAGATATTACAGGATTAACGACTATGTCCAAATTCAGAAAGAAAAAACTTGATAGATTCCAGGTAAGACCTGAAGTTTTTAATGCTACCAAATATATAGAAAAATATCCAGAAGCAGCTGTTCCAAGAACAGGAGAAACCAAAGTTATTGGAGAACAAGATCTGAAGACATCAAAGAAGGAAGCTTTAGACCCTTTTAGAAAAATTTCTTTTCTTCCTGGTTCCTCTGTATCTAAACCAGATTCTGATGCTTCTTAAATTTCATTTATTGACAGTTATTTATTTGTCTGTTTGATTAATGCTATCTGCTGCTTAGATATTTCCTTTCCTATATTATATTTATTTCCTGTAGTCTGTTTGTTTTGTTTTGAGAGACGTAACTCAAATAGGGGGAGATTGTTTGTACCCTAGTTTGGATTTGAGTTTAGTCTTCTCTTTTAGTCTCTTGACCCAAGATTTATCTATGGTCAAAGGTTAGTTGTCTAGTTGTAGTGTTGTCACTTATCTAGATGAAAGTTTGGTTAAGTTGTTTTTGGTTCGACTATGGTCGAACGCCGCTCGACTATCGTCGATCAACTGTTCGACGATCGTCTATCAGTTGGTTGACTATCGTCGGTCTGCAGATCGTCTATCTCTGAGTTAGTTCAACTCTTGTTAGCTCGACGTTCTGTGGAATCTGCCTCATCGATCGTCGAACCCCGCTCGACTTCTTTTGACCAGACAGATTTCTTGATAGTTAGACTATCTGCTTGGATAGTTCAACTATCTGATAGCTCGACTATCTATCTTGATAGGTCGACTATCTGCTCTATTTGATAGTTCGACTATCTGCTTAGATAGTTCAACTATCTGATAGCTCGACTATCTGTTTGATAGGTCGACTATCTGTCTTCTTCGATAGTTCGACTATCTATTTTATAGGTCGACTATCTGTTTATCTTTGATAGTTTGACTATCTGTTTGATAGGTCGACTATCTATTTGTCTTTGATAGTTCGACTATCTGCTTGATAGGTCGACTATCTGTTTTGCTTGATAGCTCGAATATCTATCTTGATAGGTCGACTATCTGATAGCTCGATTATCTATTTGATAGGTCGACTATCTGCTGTGGTAGTTTGACTATCTTCTTTGATAGTTCGAATATCTGTGTCGTTCGACGATCTCTGTGCTTTGGTCGACGATCTCCGAGGGTCGTTCGACGTTCTTTTGTCTGTCTTTAGTAATTTTGTACTCCTTCTGTTCTATGATTTAATTCCTGTTTATTTAGCATATTTTATTAAAGATTATTTCATTGATTTTGTGCATACATCTCAAGGCAATCTTTGCCCCATCCTTTGTGCATAAGTAAAGCTTTATCTGACAAAGTTCTTTGTCTTATTAGTTGAAATATCTTTTTGCTTTATCTGCCATGCTGTCCTTTATAGTCGTTAGACATAGAAAGTCTTCTTTGGCCGTAAAGAGTTTAGTCTGATGTGACTTTCTTTAGTACTCCTGTTATCAGATTGGTTTTGCAGCTTCTTAGAAAGCTTTATCCCCTTATAGCATGTCTGCCTGCAGGATATGTTTTTGCTTTATGCTTTTTACAGCCCAGATTGCAGATCTCAAAATAAGACAAAATTCAAACAAGGTTTAGAGCCGTTACAAAGGCCCATATATAAAGAGCTTCTTTTGAAAGAAAAAAAATATAGATTAACAAGAGACACAAGATATACAGATTAAAAAGCAAGAAGTGATACAGCTCTCAGTCATTGATTCATTCAACTGAGAAGATCATCCCTCTTCAACATTCTTCCTCAATCCTGAGTCCATCCTGCTTACAGGAACATTTACTCAGTGCCTAGAAGAAGAAGAAGAAAGGAAGCTGATTAAAGAAGAACAACTCATTACAAATCAAGAGTCGTCTTCAAGCTTCTCCTTCAGAACTCCAAGACAGTTCTTTGTCTCAAGTTCAGAAGAGTTCTGCACCCTGAAGCAAGACTCCTTCCTGGATATTCTCTAAGCCAGGGGGAGCCTTTATTCTTTAGAGATTTCTAGCTCTGTGCAATCCACTAGCTTCTCTAATCTGTTTTAACAATAGAGAAGAAACTTTAACTCTCTCAAACCTCCTGTATAAAGGGTTATTACTCCCTTCAAAAGTGAATCTTGGTGGAAGGGCTCCTGATCAAAAACCTGTGTTGGATTTTGAGCTCCTGATCAAAAGCTCAAAGGGTCTACTTGATCTATCTGAAGCAGATCAGTTGGTGGCAGGGCACCTGAACAAAAACCTGTAGTGGATTCCTACCAGGGTGGTAGAAGAGTGGACGTTCCTATTTAGAGGGAACCACTATAAACTTCTTGTGTCGTCTGTGCTGCTTATTTAATTAATTGCACTGTGTCTGTGAGTAGAAATAACTAGGATTGCTAGTTGCTATGTTAGGACCAAAGCTTAACTGTAATTACAGTTAGCATTCTCTAGTGCACTTCACTTTGTGTTAAGCTCTAGGGTTATCAATATCTATAAACTCATTCCGCAATTAACTCTAAGGGAGTTGAGTAGGGTGTAATAATTTTTGAATACTCTATTCACCCCTCCCCCCCCTCTAGAGTTGTATCTATCCTCACTTTCAAAACATTTATTATTATTCAGACTCACTTTTATATTGTTAAATAAAGAACACTCTTGGGAGCTTGCCTAAGTATTTTTTGCTTTTATTTTTATTTTGATCTTCCTCTCGGTGGCCCAATAATACAAGTTCATGATTGTCGCTCCAACATTGCTGATTTCAAGATGGATCAAATAAGACCTCTTAATGATCAAGTGCGTTAAAAAGCAAGCTCGGGGGAGCGACATCTGCCTTCATCTCACAAACCCGGGGAAGTTTTGTTCTTTTTATTTAATTTACTTTACTGCATTTTTCTCTCCTTCTCAGTCCCCTTCTCATTCTAATTTTTTTCTCTTTCTCTGTCATTGAGGACAATGAAGAATCTTAGCATGGGGAAGGGTTTAGTTGTTTTTCTTTCTTCTTTCCTTTCAAAAAATTATTAGAATTTCTACAAAAAAAATTAGTATAGGTTTATTAAGCTTCATTAGTACTACTTTTTCTTTAACTAATACAAAACCCAAAAAAATATTATAAAATCAAATTTTTTTTTTGCTAAAATCTATTTGAAAAACAAAATCAAAAATTATTTTCTATCTTTAGTTTTATGTTTCTTCTAGTGATGTGTAGGCCCGCGCGGTTTTCTAGTTCTATGTAGATTTTCGTTAATTGGTTTTCTAAATTTATCATTCTTACATAGCTTAGTTTTACTATTTTCTTGTTCTTAAATATAAGCATCTATTTTTTAAGTTGTAAGTTAGAAAACTGTAGTGTTCTTTTTATTCGTTTAGTTGAGTACAAATGGTTTCTAGGTAATGTTATCACCTTTTCATTTGTGGGATAATACTTTCTTGGTGCCTAGAACTTGTCCCTATCTACTCTCGAAACATTTGCGTCAGTTTTACGTACTTTAGAAATGATTTAGGCCACCCTTTGACTCATTTGAACCTTTCTTGCCCACCAAAAATTTCACCGTTACAAACCAATTTTGGGACTTTTTCCATGTTTCTTTATTTTTAGCTCCACCTTTCATTTCATTATTTCGCCAAAGCCAAAATGCCTTTTCTATTATCACACTAAACTTTGAGCTTTATTTAAAATATTTTGTTTCTGAAGGGTTATTATCTTTGAAAATGAAAAGGAAAATTATTAGTTTTCATTTGGAGCTCTCTTTTATGAAAGAAAAAAAAAGTTATTATCAAAATGTTATCAAATAAAAAAAACAAAAAAAGAGAGAAAATGTTTATTTGTGACCAAATTTTGTAAAGAAAAACATTTTCATGGCCTTGTTTTGTAGTTTGAACTAGAGAAATGACGTACTTGTCATTTTTCATTTTTTTTCTCAACTCCTATTTAAAGTCCTTTTGATCTTTAGACATGATTTCGCGTAGTGGAGAGAGTGCAAACAGACAAGCCTATGGACACCATCATTGATGTATTTCTTTGGAGGTTATCTTGAGGTGATTTAGGGTTAATCGTTATTCTAGCAACCTAGTAGTTCGTCAATGTGCCGTTTATTTAGAATTTCTACTCTTTTCTTTCTTATTTTCATTCATTTTGGATGCCTCTTTTTAGGGATTTAGAAATGTGTAATTCTTCTTTATGTTCTAATGAAATTTTTAGGTTCCCATTTTCAAGTTTTTTATTCTGCACTTCTCACCCCACTAGTTGATAACATAGTAATTAGGATAGTTTAATTTTTCATGTTTTGGTTTTATTAATCTACGAAACCTAAATTTGCTTGTTTGCTTTTAATTCCTCTTCCCTAATTTCCAACTTCATTTGCAAGAGAGCAAGCAAATACTCTAGTATGGGGGAATTTGATGACTAGTTTTAGTCATCGGTTTTAGGGGTAGTTTTGTATTAAAAATTCCAAAGTTTATTTATATTTTTATGTATTTTATGATTGTTATGTTTTTATTTCATGTTTTAATGTCTTTTTTATAATATATTAATTCCTAGTTTAATTATGTGTTTTATGTTTTTTTATGTTTAATTTTAAGTTCTATGTTTAGTTGTGTTTTATTATGAAATATAACAAAGATAATGTTATGATGTTTAGTTTTATTTTTAATAACTACTATCATGTTATGTTATAAAATATATCTAACATTTTGTTTATTTATAGGTTCAAGGCCTTTGATGCAGTCCAAGTGCACCCAGCTATGCAAGCTACCCGAGCCCCCTCTTCAAGTTCAAACCCGAGCTATATTGATGATGCAACATGCAGCCCGAGCCATGAAAAAGAGCAGCCTGGCCTATCACATGCAGCCCACATGCTACCGGAGCACCACTCCTAGCAAACCTGAGCCCTCATCAAAGCCAACTACAAAACAGCCCACTTATCTATGTATGGCCGACCACCTCATGTCTTCTCTCTCCTCCTCAATAACTTTTACATGCATGCACCTTGCCACCCTCTCATAGCCGACCCTCCTCTTTCTCCCCCTTTATTCCACATTCATCCCCTCTCTTAATATCATTTAAACTCATTCATTCCCCCCCCTCTCTATTTTATATTTTCTATTTTATTCCCCTTAAATAAAATAAATTGCATTTAGCCTATTCTCTTTCCCCTCATAAATGTCATACATGCATCTCCCCCTTACATGGTTGGACACACAACATTGCTCCATTCATATTCCCTTCATTCTAGATCCTTCTCCTCACTTATAATAGGAACCTATGTCTCATGTTTTGGAAGGTTGGATTGGAGAGAGAGAAAGTGAGATAACTAGTTCTATTGCAAGTACTTTTCTTCATTGTTGTTATAGTTCTTTTCTTTGTTGTAATTTCCTATTGTTTAGTAGAATAACACTGACTTTTTTTATTATTATTGTGTACCTCTTTTATTAATCAATGAAAATGAATTTCTTTTCTCTTATTTAGGTTTCCTTTTCAATTATACGTAGCTAATTTTCTTTAGCATTTGATCGTGAGGATCCATGAAGTGAGATGAGGATTCTTTTTATTTCTTAGTTTTATTTTTGTCTAAATTATTATCGGTCCTTCTTTGATTTTTCTCGTGTCGACTTTGTATTTCCGGTATACGGTAGTAGGCATTTGATCTCATTTCATAGAAGTCAAGAGACTCGTTGATTTGAAAGATCACTCAAAGAAGGAAGGAGTTGAACGCAACCCTAGAGATAGGATGACGTAAATCCTCTGGATTGGAGTCAAATCCAATAGTGCAGGTCACTTCGGTAATTCGACTTCAGGCCATTTTGACTTGTAAAGAGATTTCGGTCAAAACGTCTATAAGTTAGGGGATTTAATGCTCTAGGGAGATTACTTCCTAATATAAGATCTGTCACAGTCGAGTTTAGTTTGCAAATTTAAATCTATATTTTTATACATTTCGTCTCATTTCATGGTGAATCATTGATCGAATGCAAGCTTTTTATCATAAATTTTTGTTTCCAAAATTATTTTAGTTTTAATTTAAAAATTCTCAAAAACCCAACAATCTTTTGGTAGTATAATAGTAGAAGTGTGAGTAACAGTACTTGACAACCCCGAGTTTAAATAAGAGCTTGGTACTACAATTCGATTGGTATACTTGCCTTATCGGGTTGATAGTCTTTCAACACACCATAATTGCACGACCATTGGACATAGTGCGCACGACCACTGGTCGTGCGCCACTCCTCGTGCACGTTATCCCAGTTCTTATTTTTTTTCTGCCATGCCAGTGTGCACGATCACTGGACCTAGTGCGCACGACCACTGGTCATGCTCCCATAATCATGCGCATTATTATTTCTGTTGTCTATAAATCCGCAGGTTTCGCACTAATTCCAAGAACCGACATTTTTCCACCATTTTTCATCTCCGTGGAAGGGTTCCGCCATTCCCATTTATCTTCCACTGTAGGGAGGTGCTCCTGGAAAGCTCTCACTGCCAAATCCAATTCGGAGCTTCCTCTTAGCCTTCTCCTTCATCCTTGAGCCTCAAGAAAGGTTTTGACGCTGTATCCAACAAGCAAAAGGGAAGCTTGCAACTTTATTCCGCAATCGTGACACGAAGACGACGGGTAAATTGGAAGGCATTGACATCCCTTCTCTACCCTAGACGTAGTTGAGGACCGTGCTAGGATGCGGATTGACAACCCGACGATTCCTTCTGTGAACCCTCAGCAAGACTTTAGATTCGGTCGATCTCTAGACTTGTACTTGCTTTCTTGTTTTATATGTGTGTTAAAACTTCATTTGTAGTAGTTGTTTCTCTTTAGTTGTATGCTTTATTAGATTCAGGTCTATTTGATTCTATATTGCTTTACTTATTTAGTTGCTTGTGTTGCGCCATTATCCATCCTCTGTCACCATATCTTTTTTGCCACACTAGCAATTGCTAGTGGCGTGCGTAGCAAAGAGGTGCTCTCGACCCTCATTCCGCCATTCTCATCACCTCCTCCGCAAGCCTACTCGTCCATCAACCAAGCGATTCGGGGCATAGCGGCCAGTGTAGTCTTCCATCCCACCTAGCGAAGCATTGTATAGCGGCATTGCATATGAGTAGTATTTAGTATTTTATTTTCTTCATTCGCAACAATAAATCCCCCTTCGTTAACTTCGACCTAAGGACTTCAATCTCAAGTCCTCCTCAAAAATTAACTCCACCTTACTACGTTCCCTCGAGATCGTTACTTGGGAAAATTCGCCTATTTTATATTACGTGTGCGACCGGTACACTTGCAATTCAAACACATCAGTCGTAAAGTGCACCAGTCGCTGTCAAGTAATTATTTTGGGAATAGCTTCACCGAATATCGATCTCGAGGGAATGTTGGTTGGGTATTGTGATAGCGTCGTAGAAAGATCGTTACTAAGAGTTAAACGAAACAACAAAGGTTGACTTTTGATTTCTAATGCTACAAAAGACAAAAAGAAAACTACTGCTGGTCATAAGCACCGCTTCGCTTGGTGGATGGAACTAGTGCAGGCCGCTATGCCGTGCTTTATTAGGCGAATGGATGGAGAGAAAGCGGTGGAGTTAACATACGTATAGAGAGTGAGGGTCGTAATCATCTCTTCAACTACCAAAACTAGCCTTTGCTAGAGTGGTTCTAGTGCGCGAGTGGAGAGGATGTGAATAGAGGCGAATAAATCACACGTAACAACAAAGGATGTAACTAACCAAAGTAAACTTCATTCATAGATAAATAAAAGTAAGTTTAGGTTCATTACAAGCTTAAGAATACACTTCACTATGGATAAGAGGTAGAATAAACCTAAAGGGGGAAAGCCTAGTCGTGGTTCTTGGACAGAGTGGTGGGTTGTCAGTCCACTTCTCGACTCGGACCATGGTTGCATCCGGAGGTAAATGGGTTGTCAATCCACTTGTCTTCCTCCGTCTTCTTCCCTTGTCTACAGTCTTTTCTCAATTTTTGCCCAAGTGACAAATACCGGATGATCTATATTGCACACTACTGATGGCCAGAAACTCTTCGAAGGGTGGAGGATGACTTCGGATCACCGGAGAAAGCATTTAGGAGGGTGGAGATGAGTGGAGGACCTGTGGGGGTGAGAAACTGTGCTTTTGCGCGCAGAAGCTGGGCGGAAAATGAAAAGTGTTGACCTAATTCGAGAAGCACGAGCTTAAATACGAGCAGTAGAAAATCAGAGTGCACAATCAGTGGCGCACGACCGGTGGTCGTGCACACTAGATCCCATGATCGTACGATTAGCAATGGAAGAACTCCAGAAAAATGAGATAAACGAGCACGAGCAGTGGCACACGACCAGAGGTCATGCGCACTTTGTCCAATGGTCGTGTGATTGCCCCATACAGAACTTGGAAAAATTAAGAATAGTGCGCACGATCAGTGGCTCAAGACCAGTGGTCGTATAGATCCAATGATCATGTGCAGTGTTCCTATACTATTTGTGGTTCGATGAACTGACTGTGCATGACCAGTGTTCGTGCGTAAGGAGTCCACTGACCGTGCGTGTGTGAAAATGCACGATCAGTGGCCCTTAGGCGAAAAACATTCGCAAACAATCCCAGAACAGACACACATGACCTTTGTACCTGCAATAAAAATAGAAGAGACAATGAAATGGTCATTTCAAATTCTCCATACACAGAAGAACACCAAGTAAAGGGAAAAAGTATAATAACTATGAATTCACACTAAAAACGGGTCTTTACTGTACTTAATATGGAATGGACATAATAACAAATGTGAACATCTATTGCTCTAAAGTGTAGTGCATCAACGAGAAAACTAGCCCAGATGAGTCCAAAAATATGTATATAACTTGGACTCATCAGGAATCGGCTCAACATCCTCCAACAATGTGAAGAACAACTATGCGCCCTTCTGAACTGCCTTGACAACTTGGATAGAACACATCAATGTCTTGCTCGATCCTCGCATACCTGCGAATTTAGTCTCTCATTCTGTGTTCTGCCCTAGTGTGAATTCCTTAGAGTTACAATCTATATAGGCACGCTGCTCCAAGAGCCAGTCCATACAAAAAATTACATCAAACTCCGATATCGGTAGTACTAATGCTTCCAATCCAAAGTCGCGACTTCATATTCGCACCTCAACACAACAGGCTCTATCCGCACGCATCAAGAACCCATTAGGTAGCAGCACATTCTCTCGATTTGTTGGCATAAACGAAGGAACTCAAATACGCCACATGAATTCTTATGATAGAAAAGAATGAGAAGCTCTTATATCGAATAGTGCTCTCGCTGGACATTTCGAAATCAGGACAAAGCCTACATCAAACCAATCATATACAAGCAATGCACAAGGTAGTAAGTATGGAAAACAGTAAAAACTATATCTTAACTTATACTTATTATGACGTCTCTTTGTTTTATGGCCTCCTGTTGGCCAAGATCATAGACTCGAGGTTGCGCTTGAGATGTTGTTGATTCCACCACTATCTTTCCCTTTTTAGCATATGATGCACCCATCTTTTTCTCCCCTTTTGGAAGGCCACTCCAGCAATCTTGATCCATATGTGTAACGCCCCTATTTTTTTCGACGATTTTATTTAAATGGGAAGCATCATATTTATGACGTCATGGCATTACCTTTAACGTCAAGATGGCGACGTAATGCCATAAAGGCATTTTCGTGTCCTTGCGGTCAAGTCGGCCGAATTCTTGTTGTAATGGGAAAATTTTGCATTTGGAATTTAAGTTTAGTTATTTTCGACTTACTCGTCAAGTTTCATCGCGATCCGGCGATATTTGGGTCTCGGCGTTTTTCCGAAGTTTTGTGGAATTTATGTTTGTCGTAAACTTTGAAAATTTATATCTCGAGAATGGCTCGTCTGATTTTTGTTTTGACTTCGCCGTTGTGTTCGTAGCGTCTGTGCTCGCCTACAGCGTGAGTTTCATTCGATTCTGCGCGCGTTTGGGCCTCCGTTTCGAACTCGCGTTTCCTTATTCAAATATCTATAAATACGATTATTTTAATATGAAAAGTACTATTCATTCGTATAGTTTGATCAAAAGGTATATTGCAAAGAAATTGTCTTTCTGCTTTCCTTATTCTTGAGTGAGATTCCCTACGTCTCGTGTAGGTACTGTTCATGCTAAGCTATACTCGAGTGTCGGTTCTTTTACTCGAGTGATTTTCTTTAGTACTCGAGTAAATTATTTATTCTACTCGAGTAATCTTTCTGTTACTCGAGTATATCAATCATGTTACTCGAGTAAATCTTTCTTCTACTCGAGTATCTTTCTGTTACTCGAGTATATCAATCCTGTTACTCGAGTAAATCTTTCTTCTACTCGAGTATCTTTCTGTTACTCGAGTATATCAATCATGTTACTCGAGTAAATCTTTCTTCTACTCGAGTATCTTTCTGTTACTCGAGTATATCAATCCTGTTACTCCAGTAAATCTTTCTTCTACTCGAGTATCTTTCTGTTACTCGAGTATTTCAATCCTGTTACTCGAGTGAATCTTTCTTCTACTCGAGTAATATTTCTGTTACTCAATTATATCAATCCTGTTACTTGAGTAAATCTTTCTTCTACTCGAGTAATCTTTTCTGCTACTCGAGTATATCAATCCTGTTACTTGAGTAATTCTCTCTTCTACTCGAGTAATCTTTTCTGCTACTCGAGTAAATTAATCATGTTACTCGAGTAATTCTTTTATCTACTCGAGTAGTCGTTTCTACCTCTCGATTACCGGTAAGCTTGTTCTCGTGTAGTCCGTTGTAGTCTGCATTTGGGTGCATTTTGGTGGGTGAAAACGGTGTCGTATGGAAAAATGGCTAACATGAAGTTTGTTCGTATCGACGAGATCGACAACTTTCATGTTGGGCACTTTTCGATTTGAAGCCATACTAGACCTCTAATTTTGTTTTCCGCGAACTGCTCGTACTTATACCGTTTTTTTATATTTAGACAAAATATTTTATAAGTACTTATATATATATACTCTTATACTTAGGTTATTAGAAAAGAATAAACACTTCATCTTCTTCGATTCCTTCTCCCGAACCAGAGCGGCGTGAGCGAGAGAGAGAATATTTCGTGAGCCTTCCGGTGGCGGCCGACGGAGCTCCGGTGCTCGGAATCTTCAACCGAGCGTAGATCTGGAAATCTCTCATCGAGAGCTACGCTATCGTAGTGAATTTTCCCCTTTCCTCGAGTTTTCTCGTTAGGGTTTTTCGTTCCTAACCCCTTTTCGACCATTTTTGTTTAGATTTCAACTCCTCTCGTGTTCTTTTGCCCCGATCTGCGACGCGGAGCGATTCGGAGAACTTTTCCGGTAAAACCAAGGCAAGTGGTGGTTTCCCCTCATTTCTCCTTCTCCGATTTGATGGTGACGGTTCAGTTTTTATGTTCTTTAAAATTTTCTGCACTTTGTCTTCCAAGTTATTGCTACGATTAACCTTTTTAAATGATCACTCGATGTTGTATTATTTTGTCATGGTGAACTTGATCTTGTCATGATATATTTGATTGTTTTTGAAGTGTTTTAATGATGGCTTTAAATGCCTTACCTATCGTTTTTGAACGTATTAGAGTTTGTCTCGGATTGTAATCGTTCATAGGGGTTGATCAACCATGTCTTGAAACTAGAAGTGTAAAGAAGAATCTAACGAGCGAAATCTCGAGAAATATTTGTGTTGTGGTTTCTTTGGGTTTCTAAAATTTGCCGGAGTTAGTGGATTAAACCACCTCCGCATTGTCTGGCTCCTTTATGGTACCTTGTGGAAGCCTACCGGGTTTTTGGGCATCTGCGGTGTATGGTGGAGAGTATGAGACTCCCTCGCAGTTAAGCTGATAAATTATTCGTGAGAGGTGTGTCCAGTTGAGTGACCACCACGCCCGTGTTTTTGGGGTACGGCCGACCATAGGTGCTTAGTAAAGCTAGTTAAATTTCTTCCTTATGTTTTTACTTTTATTGTTCCCTTTTTGCCTTGGGAAATCTGCTGTATTTGTTGGAGTACGTGACGATTCATGTAAGTAGTTCTTTCCTTTCCTGTTCGATTCCTTACTTCAGCACTGTTGGTCTTGGGTTGGTACCCCGTTTGACCTTTATTTTATTTTGTTTATTTCTCTGCCGCCATTTGTCCCTCTTGCTGAGGTGTTCTGTCTTTGGAATGCCTCAGGATCGGAGTATTAGCACGTAGCGGAGCCAGTTTTGGAGCCCTTGCAGCAGCAGGTTGGCTGTGGTTTTCCCCTCGCCGTAGCGAGGTAGTTTGTTGTTTTAGTTTTCTTTGCCTAGTTTCAGACATATTCATACTGTGGGTTCGTGTTAGGTTGTTGACGCCCACAGGATTGTTGATCTCTTTTGGCACTTGCAAGCTGATGTGGTTTTCTTATGTTCGGGATGATTTATTGCTAGGATTGCATGTTAGATATTTTTAACCTAAAAACCCTACTATTAGTAAAGCATACTTGTCATCTCTTTCAAAACTAAGCCACTACTTTCTATTTAGCGTAAAGACTTTCTATACTTATTATAAATCTAGGGTTGCATAGTATGAGTTGTTCCTCGGGGACATTTATACTCTTGTAGAATATTAGAGTCAATTTAAACAAGTATCTTCCGCAAGCGTATAACTTATATTTTAAACTGTGGACTAGATGATTCACTAAGCCGAGGGATACGGCTACCGTCATTACATAAACCGTATTTCATTCATAACAAATTATGTTTCTTTTTTAAAAATCGTAGAGTTTGGAGTCTTGCCTGAACGTTCGCAGTTATCCCCTGCACGGCGTGGCATCACGATGCGTATTTTCCCCCTTGCTCTGATATAATTAAATTGTTGGGGAAAAATGCGGGCCGTGACAATATGCCCCACCTTGCCACATGTATAACATGTGAGCGGACCTCTCCTAAATGTTGCTTCAGACGGAGGAGAAGGAGCCGACACAGAAGTTTTAGGCTTATTTTTCCACCATCGATACCAAAACTTTGAAGAACTAGGTACCTTGAACTCTAGCTTCTTCCCTACAATGTCATTCTTACGCTACAAGCGCTTCGCATCCAGCTAAAGGGAGCGGGCGTATTTACCAAGATAATTAAACTCTGCATCATCGGTCCTGAGATAAGTAATCGAAAGTAATCTCTCAGTCCTTTATAGAATCGATTTGTTTTCTATTCCTCATGTTCAAACGTAAAGCATGCATATCTTCCCAATCACATAAACTCGTGCAATTAGTCATCCACCGACCTCTTGCCTTGAGTTAGCATTTAAAATCGGTTCTCCATCGCAATCTGATGTGTCGATGGAACATATATTACAAAAAACACCTTGAGAACTCCTCCATTGAGATCTCGCTCAATGGCTGACCAGCGAACTGTTGCAGCTCCAACTCATCACACCAAATTCTTGCCTTACCATCCAACAAGAAGGTAGTAGAAATGACTTTTTTCCACTCTTCTATTTCAGTTTCCTTCAAGTCCCTCTTTATTCTTGAGAGCCAATCTTCGGCTTGTATAGGGGTTCCTGTACCCATAAACACAGTGGGATTGAAACTCATCACGTGTTTCAGTTACTTCTCCGTTGCTCGCCTTGCGGCCACTGGCTCAACGACCACTTGTCTCACCGCTACGCGCTCCACTACGCGAACCGGTTTTGGTACCATCGTAGGAATAGGAGGTTGTCCCTGACCTCCAAGTTACGCTTTCATCATTGCGAAAACGTCTTCCGCAACCAGCCGTATATTTTCCGCCGAAGGAGGAGGTGTCGACACCTAATTAGGTGCACTACTCTCCACCGAGCTCTAGTGTTCTTGCTACCCCGCACCACTTCGAGTTGACTATAATGTGAAACACACAATTAGGCAACTATGAATATTGCCAAAAGATATCACAGGAACATACCAGTTCTACAAATATGTCTATTTTCATTCCTAAGTGGACATTCATGGATTCAATTATGCTATCACGCTAGCGCACATACACGTGCTCACAACCCCTTAAATGAATTCGACCACAAATTCAAAGAAGAAAGACCGAGAACAAAAGCTGATACCAATTTTGTAACTCCCCCATCCATTGTATAACATATGACAGAAGGTCTGGTCGGGGCCCGACGCCATATACAGATAGGTTAGGAGATTACAAGTTGTTTACAAATCCAAGTTCACTTATGAACGCACCCTAACTCAGAGCATTCTAGCAGAAGAATTTTAGTTTATGAACACATACCGAACAAGAATGTCCACTACATAACAGGAATGATATATATATAACACATGTTTTAGCCTTAGCCTTAGCACAACTGTTTCCTTTTACAATAAGTGGTTTCATACTTCAGCATGCAGGATGGACACACATGAAAACAGTAAACGTTCTCAATTTGGGCCTTCAAGGATCAGCCAATTGCAGCACATGACTTCAGCCCGCTACTTTCCACTTGGCTCTCCAGCACATGCAAAAAAGGGCCCACCAAAACATGGAAAACAAAGCCACGTTCAGCATTTTGTTGAGCCATTTATAACGATCCCACCCCTAACTCGGGGTGGAATTTCTCCATCTCTGCAAATAAGGCATCATATATATTATAGTATTTACAAACTTCAATTTTAGAATCATTCATCATAGACGTAGGCTCAATGGCCAGACGCCCCATGCACTCAGGACACATTGTAGGTGTACACGACTTCCCGCGTATCACCACTGTTCAGAGGCGCTTCACGGTTAACTTTGTCATTCAGAGTTCCTTTACTTGACGACTATGTCATTCAGTGGTAATAAACTTAAAGACTAACTGCCCATTCTGTGGTACTTACTTACCGACTCTGTCGTTTATAGGTACTTAACTTGATGGCATAGAAATTGGCCACCACGACACAATTCCCATTTCAGGCTGGAACTCACCATTACTAGGCAATTAAGCACACTGCATCATTTACAATTTCAGGCTAGTACACACCATTACTAGGTCTTTTCTTGGAAATGCTTCAAATACATTGATGCAACATCTTGCACACCACTAGACCCCGGACTTCACACATACATCACATGTATATCCAAGGAGTCTTCTCCTGTACGCAAATTAAACATCACCAATCCAAACCAACTTGTCAAGATGGGCTTCTCACAACATGCCTATTCCGTACTCTATATTTCTTGATGTAAATACAGGAATATATGGGGATCAAACTAATCTTCCCACTGGAATCTACTCTTTTTACCTTTTGGTGAGGGGATCCATGCAAATATGCATATTGAGGACTTCACTTGTCCGGGAGAAACTCGTTACCCTTGAAGTTCTCTTCGGGGCCATGACAAAGCTTTTCTACATGGATGGAAAGGAACACGTCACTCTCCTCGTCATGGATCTAGCTTCGGCCCATAATTCCAGCTACCAGATCTTCTCTAGCAACTTCAAGCTCCACCCAAACCCGAGCACCAGCCGAAAGTTCTGCTCCAGAACTGGGAAGCAAGGAAGATAGAGAAAAGGAAATAATAACTTTCTCAATCCATCCCTCTGCAGATATGGCCTCGGGTTATACCCCAAACATACGATCTCTTCATATCAAAAGAAAACAATGACTCTGGTTTGAGCTGACAAAGTCAACCACTGCTCAGTGGCTGTACACATGACACCTGACACGATTCGCCACTTTAGCGACATGATAATTCGACAATTTGTTTTTCTCGACATTTTCGTCGAGCTCTGCTCGACGATTCCTGATAATACATTTTGTAGTTTAAACTACTAGGGTAATTGTTTGAACCGTGGTTTCACATTCCTTGTGTTTGACAATATAAACTCACAGGTTGTATTTGATCATATTGTACATTGATAGAGTGCGCAGGTTGTCAGGTGCAAGCAAAGAAAAAGGCATATATGAAAGCTACCGCCCATCGTTAGTACTTACCAAGCCATGCTAGCCCACTCAATGCTGCGTTGAGAGTTTTGAGACAAAAACCATTGAGTGAGTCGAGATGATGGCTTTGAGTGAAAGCTACCGCCCAGCGGTAGTACTACCAAAGGCACTAACGCGATGACTTATTTGTACCTAACGCTCTGGATGGTTTCGTCGCTAGCTTTACCGCGCCGAGCGCTACCGCCAGGCGACTGTATTACCGCAAGAGGTAACCTAATGATTTTTTTGAACCTACTACTCTGGATGGTTTCGGAGGTAGCTCTACCGCACCGAGCACTACCTCCAGGCGACTGTATTACCGCAGGCGATAACTGAATGATTTATTTTGTCCAAGCGCTCTGGAAGATTTCGACAGTAGCACCTGCCGCGCAGCACTAGCCTTGTCAAACAGTTATTGTCTTTTAAGGAACGTCACATCCTATGTTATCTTGCGGCGGAAGGTCCTACCACGCCTCGCTAGTTCAAATGAAGAGGAAGAATATCATTTCGAAGATTATTTTCTAGATTTGGAGAATAGCTGGCACAACAAGCGCGTGAAACTACCGCAAGCGCTAGTCTTATCGCCGGCGCTATCCTGTTTTCATGAAGACGTATAAAATCCGTTGTGTTGCATGTTGTCATTGCGAGTCCCAGACGAATTTTGACGAAGGGTTTCAGAACTCCAGATTTCGGCTGCCTCCTTGCGTCCCTCTCCTCTTGTCTTCGTCAAAGTTGAAGGAAGCCTTCTCCCTCACGTTCGTGAACGGAAAACTCCGGCAATCCAGAATCTTCATCGACCACTGAGAACCGACCGGTTGCTCGCCAACAAAGATCTCAAGTACCGGCCATAGATCGCACACCGGAGAATTCGTCAAGAGGGAGAACTTCATTTTCTTATTGTCTCTACTTTTAATTTTTGTACTCTTTTTCTATTTTCTATTTAGTTTTTGGTGAGGAAAATCGACCGGTGAGGGTCATCGGAATCCGGGTAGTATTTCTCGGTAAATCGTCCCGGGATTTGGGACGTCTAGATCGGAGGATCTAGCAGGGCTCTAAGACCCTCCCTTGTGTAGAGGTGAATAGTGGGCTCTAAGACCCTCCCTTGTGTGGAGGTGAAGAGTGGGCTTGAATGCCTTTCCTGGAGGGAAAGGGTGAGAGCCAACTGGTCCGGGTAGTGGGTTGGTATAGAAAATAAAAGGGATTCTATTTTCATCGTCTCCGATCTTCGACATCATGGAGATCAAGGGTTAATGTAAACTATTTATGAACTATATTTCATTATTGTTTTAATGCAATGAGATTACTTTCTTCTGTGATTGTTGTTAGTGCGTGAAATTTAGTAAATTTTTATTAAACGTTGTAAAACCTTATTAACCCCCCCCCCCTCTAAGGTTGGCCACTAGATCCAATAAGTGGTATCAGAGGAAGGTTACTTCAAAAAGGCTTAACATCCTGAGGTAATATGGCAAACACTGTGCACGTATTCACTTAGGGACAAGGTGTGAGTAGACCTCCGCTATTTATGGGTAATGACTATAGTCACCAGAGGACTCAGATGAAATTTTTTCTAATTACTCACAGCATGGACGTATGGGACATGATAGAGACAAAGTACACTTCACCCACTATCACGGTTGGGGATACTGTTTTGGAAAAATCACTCAATAAGTGGGATGACGCAGATAAGCTGAGATGCATAAACAATGCTAAGGCTATGAACTCCTTATACTATGCCTTAGATAAGACTGAATTCAATAGAATTTGTAATTGTGAAACTGCTTTTGATATTTGACGTATTCTTGAGCTTACTCACGAAGGTACTTCACAGGTGAAGGAGCCAAAGCTATACCGACTTGAATCTGAATATGAGCAATTTCGGATGGAGATCGATGAGGATGTGGACAGCAAGTACACGCGGTTCACCAAGATCGTCAACGCTTCATGGTCTCTCGGGAAGAGCTTTCCAAATGGTGACTTAGTGAGGAAGATCCTGCGATCTTTTCCTCCTCGCTTCAACCCCAAGGTGACTGCAATTGCTGAATCTCATGAAATCAGAACCCTGGAGATTGAAAGCCTCATCAAAAATCTCAACACACAAGAAGTGGAGCTGAAGATTCAATTAGAGGAATATCCCAAGGAAATGAAGAAGAAGGGACTTGCATTGAAGGCTTCACGAGAGAGAAAAGCCTTACGAGATGAATCATGGTTCTTGGCGATGAATGAGATGTTGAGCCAATTTGAGCATAGTAAGGTATGTGTGTTAGTGGATCGTTCGGATAACCATCCCGTCATAGACTTAAAATTGGTTTTCAAAAACAAACTTGATGGTGAGTCTAGGATAACTAGAAATAAAGCCTGTTTGCCCCAATTACTTGTCTTGAGTCCATTCGTATGTTTTTAGCTTTTGCTAGTCCTAAGAAAATTAAACTATTTCAAATGGATGTTAAGAGTGCCTTCCTAAATTGGTACATTAAGGAAGAAGTATATATCGAGCAACCACCCGATTTTCTCAATGCCTCCTACCCTCATCATGTTTATCGGCTAGTGAAGGCCCTGTACAGATTAAAGCAAGCACCCCGTGCGTGGTACGATAGGCTCACTACATTTCTCTTAGATCAAGGCTTTAGGATGGGTAGTGCAGACACCACTCTATTTGTTCAAACCAAGAATTCTGATCTTATTATCCTTCAAATTTATGTTGATGATAAAATTTTCGGGGCCACAAATGAGAAGTTGTGTGAAGAAATTGTCACCTTAATGAAATCTTATTTTGAAATGATCCTAGTAGGATAACTTACTTATTTCCTAGGTTTTTAAATTTCTCAACGCCAAGACGGGATTTTTATCAATCAATCAAAATATATTAAAGACGTGCTTGTACTTTTTGGGTTTGAGAATTTGAAACATGTCGAAACTCCTATGAGTGCTTCTCTTAAATTAGGAAAAGATGTGAGTGGGATTTCTATCGATCAGACTATGTTTCGGGGTATGATAGGATCGTTGCTATATTTGAGTACCTCAAGGCCCGATATCACGTTTGTAGTAGGTATGTGTGCAAGGCATCAAGCCGACCCTAGAGTGTCTCATTTGAAAGCAGTAAAACATATCTTTTGGTATCTTATAGGCACACAGAACCTAGGACTTTGGTACCCTCACTCCTCTGATTTCTCTCTTCACGGGTATTCAGACTCAGACTATGCTGGATGCTCTCTCGATCGAAAGAGCACAAACGGTACTTGCAATTTCCTATGCCCAACACTAATCTCATGGTCTAGCTACAAGCAAAACTCGGTTGCTATATAAACCATTGAGGCTGAGTATATAGCATTAGGAAGTTGTTGCACTCAAGCACTATGGATGTCTCAAACGTTAGAAGACTTTGGTCTCACATATCGAAATATAACACATCGATGCTATAATAAGAGTGTCATTGACTTAACCTATAATCCAGTGCACCATTCTCGGTCAAAACATATTGACGCGCGTCATCATTTCATTCGTTATCATATCAAAAAGGACAACATGAGTGTCGTCTTTATTGGCACCGATGACCAACTTGTAGATATTCCAACTAAACCTCTCCCGAATGCCCGTTTTTCTCTACTCCGACTCGAGCTTGGCATTCTTTATCTCTCATCCTAGTTCTATTGTATTTTTTTGCTCTTTCATTTTCTATGCATTCTTTTGTGTGTTATATCGTTTCTTTTTTAAAAAAATCGAAAAAAAACAACAAAACAAAATAAACACAAACTTGTCTCCTTTTGTTTGTGTGCTTTCTTTGCATTGTTTAAGTTTTTTTTCCAAAAAAAAAAAAAAAAAAAAAACCATGAATCGTTCTTTTCAAAGGGCTCACGTGACTGCATTTTAGAACATAATTTGTATGCACAGTGTTTAAGTTTACTCGATTTATCTTTTTCAAACATTGTCCTCCAGTCATAGTGAGCTAATTCTCTAAGTGCTTAGCTATTGAGTGCGCAAATACTTGTGAGTGTATGTTGCCTATGCCTCTAGGTATGTGTGAGGATTTATATAAGGGAATGACCTATCACACTGCACACATCTCTAGTTGAAGCACTCTTGTACAAATACAAGACTTACATGCTATACCTCTTGACGTTGTATCCTTACACTTTAGAAATATTTTCAATAATCAATGTCACGACATGTATGTGCTTGTATAAAGATTAAAACTTTGGGAAAATATCTCGAGTGCTGAGGTCTTAAGCATACACGTTAAAGTGCATCTATATAGGTGGATATGTTGGGTACACTGAAAAATATGTACAAGATTTGGAGAAGCCTCATCTTACAAAATGATATACATCAATTTGTTATTGATGGATGTTTGAGTTTCATTGTGTAGGTGTAAGGTTTGCAAAAAAAATTTCTAAGTACAAGTGTCGCCACTTATGAAGAATTGTGTCGACACCCAGAAGTTGTGTCAACACTAGAAGCAAGGCTTGTGTCGACACACAGGCATTGTGTCGACACCTGAAGAAGAAGCTGTGTCGACACCCAGAATTGTGTCGACACCTAAGGCAAAAATTGTGTCGACACCTAAAGTAGAAGTTGTGTCGACACCCAGGAGTTATGTTCATACCAGAAGAAAGGCATATGTCGACACTCAGGAATTGTGTCGATACCTGAAGAAGTTTTGTGTCGACACATAGGACTTGTGTCGACACACACTCAATGCCATTTGTCTACAGCTAAGTCAAGAACAGAAGCAGTTGTGTCGACACACACTCAACGACATCTGGATGACACACAATGCTATCTAACAGCAACAACTATACTGAGTCAGAAGGCTTGTTTCGACAGATAGGACTTTTGTCGACACACACTCAACGACAGCTGGATATACACTCAACGCAATCTGCCAGCATCAGTTATTTCAAGAGTAGGAGCAGTTATGTCGACACACAGGACTTGTGTCGACACATACAAACAGAAGCTGTGTCGAGTAGCAGACGAATGACTATGTCAACACATGGAGTGTTATGTCGACATCATAAATACTTGTGTCGACACTTAGTCTAAGTTGTGTCTACACATGTGAAGAAGTTTGCTGAGTGGTTATGCTGAGTTGAAAAGTCTTTAAGGAATCAGCTATCATGACTGGTGACTCGACAGCTGTCATAACCAACAGGTCTTACACCTTTTTCAGAACTGTCAGAAGGTTGTTACAAACCGGATCAGCCGGTCATCATGAGGAAACTTTATATAAGGGACTGATACTTGACAACCCAAAACAAGAACAGAACTAAGGAAGTAATCAAGCTATTTCAGGAAAGAGAATCTGACAATAAGAAAAGGGGAAACCCTTACGAAGATAGATCTAGAGCAGTCTGCAAGAGAAGATTCAGATCTTATTCTAAATTCAAGGAAGGAGATGACAAGAGATAAACTTCTACAACTAGAAGAGTTCAACATAATTTTGTTCTATCAAGAAGCTTTGAAACAGCTAAGTCAGGTTGAATCTGAAGATTCAGTTTATTCAAGAACTGATCAAGAAGCTCTAACATATAGAGAGATCTATCTAGTGATATCTTTGTATCTCTTAAACACTTAATTTCTTATAGGATCTTTTGTAAGATCTGAGTTGTAAGCCTATAATTATAAAGGCTGAGGTAGGGCTGAGGGCCAGAGGTTTAGGACTTGTGATAGTCTGAGTTGTAAGCCTAGTGATAAAGGCTGAGGTAGGCCTGAGGCCTGAGGTAGGATTCTTGGGAAGAATCTGAGGTAAGACTTATATAAGTCTGAGCTGTAGGAACCAATCTGGTTCTGAGTTGTAAGATCTGTAGATCTGAGCTAGTGGAAGGAAGTTGGGCTGAATCCAGTTCTCTACTGGATAGGAGAAGGGGGAAAGTGGATGTACCAATATCTTTGGGAACCACTATAAATCTGGTGTTTGTTGTGCTGTGATTTCTGTACTATAGATTGTATTTCCTGTGCTATGTTAATACTAGTTAATTACCTAAATTATAAAATAAAATTAGAACCTATTCACCCCCCCCCCCTCTAGGTGTCTAGGCTCTTGAAATAAGTCTTTCAAGTGGTATCAGAGGGAGGTTGCTCAAAGATTGACCTAACAATCTGAGTGAATCTCCAAGGCAATTAAAAGATTTCAAGAATGGGTTCAAATGAGAATCAAAAGGAGTTTGGATCTATGAAACTGCCTATATGCAGGAAAGAATGCTTTGGCATTTGGAAGGAAAGGGTAAGATTGTTTATGGAAGCTTCTGATCCAAGAATCTACATTACTGTAAAGAAGGACCCTTCATTCTAATGAAGGTATCAGCTCTGGATGCAAATGTTAGAACCCCTAAGAATTATCCTGAAATTACAAAGGATGAGATCATTCTTGTAACACTAGACAAAAGAGCACAGAACATTATTATAACTGCTATAAATGATGTCAAATTTCAGAATATGGTGCATTGTAAAACCTCCAAGGAAATGTGGGACACCCAGATTGTCTACATAGAGGGAACTGAAGAAGTCAGAGAAGAAAGGAAATCTCTGTTGAATCAAGAATATGAGAGCTTTAGACAAGCCAAGACTGACAACATAGCTGAATGTTACAAAAATTTATTCAGGATAGTTAGTGAGCTGATGACCTATGGAAGACTCTTCAGCACTTTTGAACTGAATGACAAGTTTCTCAGGTCTTTGACAAAGGACTGGGACACAAAGATTTGTGCCATCAGAGAGGTGGCCAAGCTTATTGATACACCTCCTCCCATACTATTTGGAAAGCTGCAATCATATGAAATGCAGCTCACTACCAGAAAGGAGGAAGAGAAGAGCAGCAGGTCTTAGTACAAGGATAAGTCAGTTTCCTTCAAGGCAGAAGGCACAAGAAAGGGCAGGAGAAAATATCCTTCTCCACCTAGAAGGAGTGTTGAGGAAGAAGAAGGAATTCCTGACAAAAGAACTGTATAACCACGTATCCGGTGAGTGGTTTCGCAAAAGCCAGACCGGCCGGTCTAGACCGCCTCATGGTCCGTACAGGGCCCTTTGCCGAGCCCGAGCTCGGCAATCGTCATGTCGAGCTCGACGATCGTCGGGCCGAGCTCAGGATTCTTGGAGCTGAGCCCGGCCGATGACTCTCCAGGGACAATTTCCGAGCCTGCACTTGCCAAAGTGGGGTACTCGCCCGGCGAACTTGCATTCGCTGCCCTTGCCGAGTAGAGGATCCAATGGCCATCCCGCCCCTAATGGTCTACCCCTAGCCTCTCAAAACAGCGGAGCTTGGCTGTTGGCAGGCCAGCCTAAGGGGTCTTCAGTAATTTAAACCCAGCAGAGGTAGGCTATCTGCAGGCCGTTTTAAGTTTTCTATAAATAGGACCCAAGGGGTACCTCAGAGCACACTTACTGGTCTCCCAGTCTTCTCGTGATTTCTGAGGTACCATAGCCCAACCTTTTGGCTAAGGAGGGGAAGCACTCTGAGATCTTCAAGGATTGTGGTGGGACCTCCACGCCGGGCCCTTGGTCTAGTCCTTTTTTCTTCACTTTCTTATCGTTTTCTTGTAGGAGCGGAGTAGGTGCGCGACAACCCCTTTCCCCAAGGGTCGAACTCCACAGAGACCAATTTTTTGTTTCAACAAGCACATCCGATAGCCATAACTCTGATGAGGACTTTGCTGCCTTTACAAGGCAGTTCCAAAGGTTCATGAAAAAGAAGTGGAGATCTAGACCATCATCATCCTTTTCCAAGGATGAGTATTACAAGAAAAAGAAGACTCCCAAGGAGGACAGGTATGCCTCAAAACCTAGTAAACAAACTAATTCAAAGATTATTTGCTATTGTTGTAATAGGACAGGACATGTTATAGCTGACTGTCCAGACAAGAGGACTGAATCTAAGGACAAGAAGAAGCATAAACTGAAGGGCAAGAAGGTGAAATCTTTTATTGCTCAGAAACAGAAGAGTTGGACAGAATCTTCATCTTCAGGATCAGAAGAAGATGATGCAGAAGCATATGTTGGGCTGTTCTCAAAAGAAGAGGATTCTAGAGAACTAAAATTCCTACAAATGATGGACTCCATAAAAGGAGGGGAAGAACATTGTTGTAGAGGGTTGATGGCCCTGTCAGAAAATGATCAGTGTTAGGATCAGCCTGGTCCAAGCAAGGTATACAATTATCCCTCAGCTTCTGATTATTTCACTGGATCAGAATTAGAAGCATCTGCATCAAGAGATGTGGATGGCTTTGAGTCTAAAGGGGATGTACACCAACTCATTGATTAGTATGGTGGGTTGTTTCAAGCTCTAAAGAGAAGCAAGCTTCTTATAAAGGAGTAGGCAAAGGAGATTGAATCTCTTAAGCAGGCAACATCAGAATCAGTCAAGCTGATTGATTTGAAACTGAATGAGGTTGCAAAACTCAAGAACATAACTGTCATTCAGATGGGCACAATCTCTTTCAAGGAAAATCATATCAAGAATTTTGAGGAAAGACTTAAGAAAGAAAAAGAGTTAGTGGCTAAATTCTCTAAGACAAAATCATTCTTGCCTTTAATAGTCAACTTCATTTCTCAAAAAGGTAAGATTGGTCTAGGCTTTAAGGGAAGAACAAGGGCAACCCATTCACATGGAAAAGGTAAGGCCCCAGTTCAGCCACTGGCCTCTAAGCCCCCTATTATCTTTAAGAAGGTGATGCAACCTACAAACAGGTATGATCATGAAATTACTCATGGTCAATGTGATTATGGAGATCACATTGGCATGTGTGCAAATGCTAGTAGGCTACTCTATAGGCAAGCCCATCAGGTTCAAAAGGAATTCTTGTGGTTTGCTGCTCCAGCACCTACACACAAAAGAATTGCTGGCAGCAAGGTTGTGAAGTCTGTACCTAAGAGAAGGTACAACATATTTGAGTGTTGGTGTTGTGGTAAGGTAGGCCACTTTGCTATAGATTGCTGGTTTAACACAAGTGTTAAAACCAAGAATAGTTTTCCTATTAGAAAAGCTGTAGGTAAACACGATATTTTCAAACTAATAAGAACCTAGGACCCAAAACTAATTTGGGTTCTAAGGATGAGTGATTCTTTATTTGATGCAGGTGAATCCAAGTGGTCATACCCCTATATAGTACTTGGATAGTGGACGTTCCAGACACATGACTGGAACAATAAAAATGTTGAGGTTCTATGTACCCATAGAGAATGGACCCAAAATGATCTTTGGTGGATTAGAAAAAGGAATCATAAAAAGATTTGGTAACATCTCTAATGATTCAATTATCGTCACTAAAGTGGCTTATGTGAAGGGGCTAAAACATAACCTGATTAGCATAAGTCAACTTAGTGATCTAGGTTATGTCATGCATTAAAGAGGGTGTGTATTCAGCTTGCCAAAAGGGCAAACAGACTAAGACCTCTTTCCATGCACTGTATACCAAAGATTCAATGAGATGTTTATATCTCTTGCATATGGATTTGTTTTGTAGGAAAGTATACACATTAGTTATTGTGGATGACTATTCTAGATTCACATGGATTTTATTCTTGAGGAAGAAATCTGAAACTCCTACTATTTTCCTGATTTTTATTAGACTTCAGAATGAAGTTAACAATTATGTGGTCAAAATAAGAAGTGACCATGTAACTGAATTTCAGTATGAATGTATGACAAATTTCTGTGAAGAACTGGGGATCCATCAGGAGTTCTCCTCATCTTGAACACCTCAACAAAATGGTGTTGCTAAAAGAAAGAATAGGACTCTAATTGAGGCAAGTAGGACACTACTTAGTGACACTACTCTCCCTGAGTATTTCCGGGCAGAGACAGTAAATACTTCATGTCATGTACTCAATAGAGCCTCCATCAATAAGAAACATAAGATGACTCCCTATCATATTTTGAATGGTAGAAAGCCAAACATTTCCTACCTCAGAATCTTTGGTAGCAAGTGTTATGTCCTAGTTAATGGTAAGAACTACCAAACTAAGTATGCTTCCAAATCCCTAAAAGGGATATTGGTTGGGTACAATAATAATAGTATGGCATAGAGGATCTACAACTTGACTACTCAAGTTGTAGAAGAATCAGTTCATGTTGTATTTTATGAGTCTAAATTGATTAACAGTGAATTGTCTAGTTCTTTAGTTAGTTCTACAGGCCTAACAGACAAGATAGACAAGCTGACCATAAATGATGAAGCTCCTGCTAGGATGGATAAAGAAAAAGATGCATACTGTCCAGGGGGAGAACAGATTCACTGGATGATGAAGACAATGAGGAGCATCAGGTTGAGGAAAATGAAAAAGGCCATGAGTTTGACAGGTTTCCTCCAGCTTGAAGACACTTGAAGGATCATCCAGCTCACCAAATAATTGGTGATGAAAGTCAAGGTGTTCTAACAAGGAGCAAGAACATGAACACAGTTATATGTTCAAGTTTCTGGTCACAGATAGAACCCAAGAAGTTTGAAGAAGCCATGCAAGACACAAATTGTATTGAAGCTATGCAAGAAGAGCTGAATCAATTCAGAAGGTGTAAAGTCTGGGAACTGATTCCTAAACAAAAGGATCATAACATTATAGGAACCAAGTTGATCTATAGAAACAAACTAGATGAGAATTACACTATAATTAAGAATAGGCCAGGTTGGTAGCAAAAGGCAACATGCAAGAGGAAGGAATTGACTTTGATCAAACCTTTGCCCCAGTAGCAAGGCTAGAGACTATAAGGATGTTCTTGGCCTATGCTGCCTATCAAGGGTTCAAGGTATATCAGATGGATGTAAAGTCAGTATTTTTGAATGGTGACGTAAAAGAGGAAGTCTATGTTGAACAACCATCAGGTTTTGTAGATTCTCATTATACTAATTATGTATATAGGCTTAGGAAAGCTCTATATGGTTTAAAACAAACCCCTAGGGCTTTGTATTAAACCTTGTCTACTTTTCTTATTGAGAATGAATTCTCTAGAGGAAAGATAAACAAAACTCTATTCTTTAGGGAATCTAAAGGCAAGATAATCCTAGTCCAGATATATGTTGATTACATTATCTTTGGATCTACTAAAAACAACCTTTGTAGAAAGTTTGCCAAACTTATGCAAGGGAAGTTTGAGATGAGCAGTATGGGTGAGCTGAAGTTCTTCTTGGGACTTTAAGTAAGACAGACTGATGATGAATTGTCAATATCTCATTCTAAGTTCACCAAGGAGTTGATTAAGAAATATGGAATGGACTCAACCTCCACCATGAAAACTCTAATGGGAACAAATATGCCTATAAGCAAAGATGCGATAGGGAAACCTGTTGATGAGTCTTCGTATAGAGGGATAATTGGATCCTTACTCTACTTTACTACTAGTAGACCTGACAACATGTATGCTACATGTGTCTATGTTAGGAACCAAGCTTGCCCAAAGAAATCTCATTATACTACAGTTAAAAGAATTTTAAGATATCTTAAGGGCACACCTAATCTAGGTCTTTGGTACCCTAAGAATAGAGATTTCTTACTAACGGGTTTCTCAAATGCAGACTTTGCAGGATGCAAAGAAGATAGGAAGAGTACTACAGGAACCTGTCAATTCCTAGGTGGAAGGCTGGTGTCATGGTATAGCAAGAAGCAGACCATTGTATCTATATCAATAGCTGAGTCTGAATATATAGCTGCAGGCAGTTGCTGTGCACAATTATTGTGGATAAAGCACCAACTTGAGGATTATGTCATCAAGGTAAGTAGAATTCAACTATTTTGTGATTATATAAGTGCTATTTCTATTGCTAAGAATCCTGTATCTCACAGTAGAACCAAACATATAGAAATTAAGTTTAATTTTATAAGAGAACTTGTGGAGAAGGAAGATATTAATCTAGAATTTGTAAGCACAAATAGTCAAATTGCTAATATTTTTACAAAACCTCTGGATGAAACTAAATTCAATCATTTTAAAATTGAATTAGGTATGTTGAACCTAGAGTAGGTCAGCACAAGCATTCCTAAGTAGATTATGTAAGAACAATATTTCTCAGGAAATTTGTCTAAGTACATTGGTTGTGTCGACACAAACAAATTGTGTCGACACACTCAGTATGTTATGTCGACAAAGGAAAAGGATGTGTCGACACAGACACAGTATCTGTGTCAACAGAAGAATAGGTGTCAACACAACTATGTTGAGACTTTAAGTTAACTGTTTTTTGTGTCGACACACAAAAATCAAAGTAGACACTTTTTGTCGAGACATGTCAAGTTCATGTCGACACTGACATAAGTATGTAGACACATAGTCGTGTCAACTAAACCAAAGTGTTGTCGAGACCTAGTATTATTACTAAGGAGCGTCTTTTGAACTCCCATTTACATCTAGACTATAAATAGGTGAAGCCAAAATCTAGTAGACCACGCTTTCAGATTTCTCGACTCTAGACCTTGTCTTGACTTCAATATTCTCTTCTCTTCTCTCTCTCTCCCTTTCATTAATGGTGCCCATCAAGGAAGACAAGGTGAACGAAGGCTATGAGTTGGTTCGTGATGGATTCACGGTAGCATCTCCAGAAATCCAGGGAGTAATTACCCTAATTTCAGAGAATGGTTTGGAATACTTGGTCTCAGAACCGACTAAGATCTGGAAGAATAAAGTCATGGAATTTTATTCATCAGCCACTGTGGACATAGACGGGAAGAAGATTCAAGCCCCAGTACAAGATTCCCGAGTGAAACTTACTCTAAATACGATTAGGAAATCACTCCATATTCCTAAGGTTAAGGATGACGATGACATCATTCCATCAATGAGAAAAGTTACATTAAGCTGGTGCGGCCTAAGCCCTAATATCAAAGTTTGATCATCTATTACCAAGAAAGGGATGAATTCACAAGGAAAGTTTCTGTCTGAAATCATAGGCAAGGTAATTCTATGTAAGACTGGTGGACATGAAAGAGTATCAGTCTCCATATTTAATCTAATGACAAGGGTCATCTTCACTATAAAAACAGACTGGGCATCAGTAATATTTGACAAAATATAAGAAGGAATAAAGAAACCAAATCTTTGAAGAATCCTCAGCTTATATTTATATTCAGCAATACCAGATATAATGAGCCAACTTCCAGCATTCAAGATCAACCATATGAGGAGAATGGATGTAAGAATTCTGTCTAGGTGGGATAGAGCATTAACAAAGGAGGTTTCTACTCCACAAAAACAGACAAAGAAAGAAAAGAAGAAGAAGGAAGCTGTTCAGCAAGCAGAATCCTCCAGTGATTCTGAAGAGGAAGTGGTCTTCACTTCAGATGAAGACAGGTTCCAAAAAGATGTTCAAGATCAAGTAGAGAGCAGTGTGCACCTAGATCAACAGGTAGTCACTAATCCATGGGAGAAAATCCTGAATCAGAAGCACAAGATACTGTACTTTCGGAGCTACCTGCTCAAGGGGAAGGAATTGATGCTGCTACTCTAGAGAGTGAGTATACAGCAGATACAATAATTGATATTTTATCAGATATCAACAAAGAAACATTCAAAATTGCTGAGAAGGAAGCACAAGATGTGCAGATAAAAGATACAGCTTCGAATGAGCAAGTAAGTATCTCCTTTATTGAACAAGCCCTGGACAAAAATCTGGATGCCAAGGGAGAACCTTTTGTTTTCAAAACTAACCTTGTTCCTTCTGTACAGATACAATAAGAGGTAACAATGGAAGATATATTTCCTGATTTACCTACTGCAAGGACTAAGGGGGAGCAATCCCAAGTAGAAAAGGACATGCCAAGAATCGAGGGGGAGGAGCAACTGAATGACCCAGCTCATAAAGACACAGTAGACATAGAAAGCTCATCACAACCCTCTGATGATGAGGAAGCCTCTATGGCTAATAAGAAAAAGATGGTTGAAATCAAGAAAAAGAGCTCAGGCTACAAGAAATCCTTGCACATAGTCACACAACCTCCTGCTCCAAGCATGGACTTTAGTTCAATACTGGTCCAAATTCAAGTAAAATTGGATAAACAAAGGCAGTCTTTAGAGAAGTATGTGGATGAGTCCAATAAGGAACTGCAGTTTCAGCTGGCTCAGGACATAAAGTGAATCAGATTTGAAGTCAATCTGCACAAGAAAGAGATGACAGATTGCTTCCATAAAGGAGGCAATCTTGTAGTATATTTGGCTGAGCAACAACAGCTGCTGAAGACTGAGGTTGAGGACATTGTCATAAAGACAAGGGTATGTTTTGGAAAAACAATTCAGGTCTAATGAAAACCTCAAAGACTCCCATGCAGAAATCATCAAGAAACTGGGAAGTATGTCAACAGATTTGAAAATTGAAATATCAAAGCAACTATAAGAAGATCTAGCTTCTGTCCACACAACTATTGGAGCCTCTCAAAAGACCATTTCTGAGTACCTAACTATGTTAAAAGCTTACTATCAAGAAGGTACAGAATATCTAGCTGATCAGATAAGGTTTCAAAAGACTGATCTGAGGGATCATATAACTAGAGAAGTCATAAAGGGGGAGAGATTGTTAGTCAAGGCTAGCTCTGATCCTGCAAAATGGATCTCTAATTCCATCAGATCTACACTTGGCTTTCCTCCTTTGTGTGATGATGACAATTGATGCATGTAAATACGGCAAGCGCTCCGGTCGCACAAGTAATAAAGTTTTGGGAATGAATCCCCGAGTGTCGGTCTCTTTACGAATGCAATTAGCGTAGAACAACGAGCGATCCAAAATTATCGTTTTGAGAGTTAATTAAATAAAGGAAAAATAAAGAGCTTTGAAGGTGGTTTTGCAAATAAATAAACTAAAGCGAAATATACGGGTCGCAATCACCGCTTCACAAGGTGAGATGGATGTAACGGCCGTAATGCTGTACTTCGGTAAGGCGAATGGGCGGTGAGCTAGTGAGTGAGGTGCTTAGTGCGGAGTGCAATCGAATGGAACGAAGGAACGGAGTGAAGTGAGATGGGGCGAGGCGCATCAAATAACAAATCTCACGAGCAAGATTAAACAACAATAATCTAATTAAAACAACTAGAAATCGAAGTTGATTACAAGCTTAAGTCATTTCATAAAACAAGAGAGATGGAGAAAGACTAAACCAAGAAAGTGAAGATCCACCGCGGTTGTTGGGCGGAGGTGCAGGTTGTCAATCTGCTTCCACGCACAGTCCGAGGAGGCTTCCTGTACCGACGAGCTGTCACCTCGAGGGCCTTTAAGTCCGTTCTCTAGGTTGTCTTCATCATCTTCTTCGGTGGAAAGCTCGGAGAAGCGGTTTTTAATGGCCGGGAGGATCACCGAAGGATGCAGAACGCTTTAGAATCGCCGAAAAAGTACCTCCCGAAGGTAGGAATGAAGGTGGAGATGGATGGAACTCCTGGGATGCGGAACGGCGAAGTGCGGCAAAGATCAATCCAGGGTCCGTACCCTAATTCGTGGAACAGGGCGATTTATAGAAGCAGAGTTAAATAACGCGCACAACTACGGGCGCACGACCAGTGGTCGTGCGCGAACAAAGTTAGCGCACGTGTGGCAACAACCTATAGAACCTTCTCCAGGAAATCAAAGCTCGCGCACGATTAGCAGCGCACGATCAGTGATCTTGCGAAATTGCGAGACAGAACTTTTCAAAAGAGGGCATGACTGCGCATGACCGGCAACGCACGAGCAGTGATCGTGCGCGGTATAGCTTGTGACCGTGCGATTTGGCGAGGCAGAACTTTCACAAGACCAGCCAGACTACGCACGACCGATGATCGTGCGCCAAAGAGGTCGACGGTCGTGGGTGGCTAAAAACGCACGACCATTGACTCCTTTGCCAAAAAATGGTGAAAGCCCTATCCCGGACGCCCACACGATCCCCGAACCTGCATGAAAACTAGACGGGTTGTCGATCATTGCAGTCATAGATATTAATAAAATGTAAAGCAAGAGGGAAATACACACACGCACATAAATAGGCTAATAAAGTGCACAAGACGTGGAATGTCGTAGCGAACCAAAAGGAGTCTAATGGCGCTAAATGGCTGTGCAAAGTCATGAAATGAAGCCTAGATGAGTCCAGAATTCGGTATGAAATAGGGACTCATCACACCCCTAGACTTAACCATTTGCACGTCCCGACAAATAATCATCTCGTGAACTCAAAAATAGCTAGCTGACGAAGGAACTTCAATTTAAAGTAGAACGAGAAATCGAAAACTCAAGTGTATAGAAAATATGATAGGAGAAATTTTTAATTATACTATGAAATTTATAACTTTCGACAAATGTAAATAGATATTGTCACTACTAGAAAATTGAATGCAGGAGAATCGCTCGGTCATGTGTACGAAGAAAATAGGCAAGTCGCTTGGCTAAGCATTGCCAAAGATCGGAGCTCATGATCACCTCCAAAGGAATCAACCAATGTCGGGGAGCATATGCTTGCCCGTTCGCACTCTCTCCACGACACTAGTTTGACTCGAGCGTTAGTACGTAGGACTTCGGGTAATAATGGGGCTTGGGTTACGGTGAGGAAAACAAGGATAAACAAGATGGGTAATGCATCAAACCCAAATGAGCTAACGTACAAAAAATAGTAACCGCTAACCACCAAATAAACGTAGGTGCACCACACCCCCAGACTTACTTTTACAAATGGGTGTGTGCACCGCCTACTCCAAACAACAATCTCATCTCAAAAAGATTTTTCATTTAAACTTTTGCTTATTTCTTTTCTTTTCCTCTTTTTTTTTCTTTTCTTTTTATAAATTTTTCTTTGAAGCTTTCACATTTTTATTTTACAAAATCAGCACATTTTTCTTTTGGGCACATCCACATATAACAAAAATGAATAACCACATCACAACCTAACGTAAAATGTAAACTACTAATGCTAGAATTGGGCGTGCGACTAGGATCGGCTATTAGGCTTTGGCGAATATAGTGGAGCTGAATCAAAAGGAAGGGTAGGCACAAAGGGGCTAGCGAGGGAGACGTTAGGAAAGGGTACAAAGCTCAACCGGCCCAACATGATGTCCTACATCACTCTCATGCTAGACTAACCACGCACCAATGCTTTGAAAGTAGCTTGGGGCAAGTTCTTAGCCACCGAGAGAAATAATCTGTCTTCCCGACTCGAGCAATACAAAGCTAGAGACGCTTACACACATTCCTACGCTACTGATAGATTGCTCCGGATTCATAATTTTGAGTAGGACAAACAGGATTTACGAGTGCAGAAAAATATAAATTTACAAGCATAAAGAAAAATTAAACCTATACAATTTCTACACCACGTGAGTACTCGATTAGGAGCACTGCACGAGTTTCGAACTACTCTAAATAAAAACCTAAAGTCAGCACCGCCATTTTAAAATTGACACAAAATGACAACATTGACTCGAGCCACGCGCGTGGTTAAGTGCGCGCTTGTGTGGGTGGCAAGGTGTGTGCAGCAGGATTCTATAATAATGAAGCAAAAAATAAAACTACTGGCATGCTATCAATGTGCTCGTGGAGTGCATAAGCGGCTCTTCCCCCCAGACTTGAATGAAAACATAGGCAGAAATGAAAATAGACATCTAAAATAAAAAGAGGGCTGAGGAGAAAGGGTGCCAAAGCTCCAAAGAATGAGCATACCAGAAGGCGGTGGTTGCTGCATCGCACAAAAGTATGCTAAACCTGTGAATTAGGTTGAACATAAGAAAAGACAAATAACAGAAAATATAATAAAAGAGCAAAGTAAAAAAGCACAAAAAAGAGGGACCAAAAAGGTCCAAGCTTGGGTTGTCTCCCGAATAGCCCTTTTGTTTACCGTCCTTAAGGTGGACCAAATACCTGTATTAGCAGTTTATATATCGTTCTTGCAGTTTATAAGAAAAATAAAAAAAACCGAACACTCATGAGACACAGAATCTGAAGATATAAATGCAGAGGAAAAAGAGCTCAAACATAGAAGTTCCAACAAAAATAGAAGACCCGCTGCGAAAATTGGTGATCAAGGCGTCACGGTATCACTTTGCGAGGAGTAAGTGAGCTGCAAGCTTTGAGGTTCGCCAATGATAGCACCACCATTATACAATTTTAGCCGATGCTCGTTGACTTTAAAATTGTCTACGCTCTTCCCGGTTATTTAAATTGCACCAAAAGGGGAGACTCCGATCACTGTGAAGGGGTCGCTCCACCGCGATTTTAACTTTCCTGGAAACAAACGGAGGCGGGAGTTGAACATCAAGACTTGGTCTCCCGGCTGGAATTCTTTGGGAATGATTTGACGGTCGTGCCATTTTTTTGTTTTTTCTTTGTAAATCTGCGCGTTCTCGTATGCAAAATGCCAGAGCTCCTCCAGCTCATTCAGTTGAGAGCGGCGCTTGCTTGCTGTAGCCTCAATGTCCATATTTAGCAATTTGGATGCCCATAATGCTTTGTGTTCTAACTCGACCGGCAAGTGGCAAGCTTTTCCATATACAAGTTGAAAGGGAGTCATACCGATAGGAGTTTTGAAGGCGGTTCGGTATGACCATAAGGCATCATCAACCTTCATGGCCCACTTTTTCCTGTTGGAATTAAAAGATTTTTCAATGATTCTTTTGAGCTCCCCATTTGAGACTTCTACCTGCCCACACGTTTGAGGATGGTTGGCAAGAGAGATTTTGTGGTGAACTCAAAACTTCTTCATGAGTTGCAAGAAAGATTTGTTGCAGGAATGGCTCCCTCTGTTGCTGATGATGGTACGCGGAGCACCAAATCTAGAAAAAATATTCTTGTGTAACAAAGTCAAAACCGTGCGGGCGTCATTTGCGACAACAGCTTTGGCCTCAACCCACTTGGAGACATAGTCAACCGCGACAATAATATAGAGTTTGCCGTGCGACATGGGGAAGGGTCCCATGAAATCAATCCCCCAAACATCAAATGGCTCGCAGACTAGCATGTTGTTGAGAGGCATTTCGTCCCTTTTTGAAATATTTCCTATACTCTGACATTCATTGCATTTGGCAACGTACGTTTGGGCATATCTGAAAAGGGTTGGCAAAAATAGGCCACATTGTAATACCTTGCGTGCCGTTCTGGTGGCGCCAAAATGCCCGCCGGCCTCCAGGTCATGACAGTGATTTAAAACAGATTGGAATTCAATCTCGGGTATGCAGCGCCTAATGACTCCGTCATTGCACAAACGGAAAAGTAACGGGTCTTCCCAGAAATAATATTTGGCATCAGATAGAAGTTTCCGCTTTTGCTGTGATGATAGGCTAGGAGAGATAGATTTGCAAGTGAGGTAGTTGTCCATGTCTGCGTACCACGGGATTGTAGGAGGGAGTGAAGTGATGGAGAATAACCGTTCATCCGGGAAACAATCAGCTATCTCATTGCGCTCGTAATTTGATGTAGCTCCTTCAATATCGCTCTCCAATCTTGATAGGTGATCAGCTATGACATTCTCCACTCCTTTCTTATCGCGGATCTCGATGGCATATTCTTGCAGCAGAAGAATCCAACGGATTAACCGGGGCTTGGCATCTTTTTTCTTGAATAAATACTTGAGTGCAGCATGGTCAGTGTAAACAATGACCTTGGATAACACTAAGTATGAATGGAATTTTTCAAAAGCAAAGATGACCGCCAACAACTCCTTTTCTGTAGTGTTATAATTCATTTGGGCATCGTTGAGAGTTTGGCTCGCATACGAGATGGTATAAAATATTTTGTCTCTCCTTTGACCAAGCACCGCACCAACTGCAACATCGCTTGCGTCGCACATGACTTCAAAGGGTAAAGTCCAATCTCGTGCCACCAAAATGGGAATGGAGATGAGTCGGTCCTTTAAAGTCGTAAAGGCTTGCATGCAATCTTTATCGAAGTCAATAGAGCATCCTTAGCCAGCAGATTTATGAGGGGTTTGGATATTGATGAAAAATTGCTGATGAATCTTCGATAAAATCTAGCGTGTCCCAGGAAGCTGCGGATACCCTTGACGGTAGATGGAGGAGGATGATTTTTGATGATATTGACTTTGGTTTGGTCGACTTCGAGCCCCCGACGATAGACCTTGTGGCCCAAGATGATTCCCTCGCGAACCATGAAGTGGCATTTTTCCCAATTCAGGACGAGGTTGGTATCATCACACCACTTCAGGGCCTTGGCTAGATTCGCTAAGCAGGATTCAAAGATGTTCCCGAAAATGGAGAAATCGTCCATGAATACCTCAAGAAAATCTCCAATCATGTCACCAAAAATGGCGATCACACATCGTTGGAAGGTTGCGGGGGCATTGCACAATCCGAATGGCATTCGTCTGAATGCAAAGGTGCCTGATGGGCAAGTGAATGTCGTCTTGTCTTGATCGTCAGGGTCGACTGCTATTTGATTGTATCCCGAATAGCCATAAGGAAACAATAATATTCCTGACCGACCAACTTTTCGAGCATCTGATCTATGAAGGGAAGCGGGAAGTGATCTTTGCGCGTAGCCTCATTCAGTTTTCGGTAATCAATGCAAACTCTCCACCCGGTGACCGCACGGGTAGGTAGTAGTTCATTTTCACCATTAGCCATCACAATAATCCCGCAATTTTTGGGCACCACTTGAACTGGGCTAACCCATTTACTGTCACTAATTGGGTAAATTATACCAGCGTCTAGCAATTTTATAACTTCAGCCTGAACTACCTCATACATCTTGGGGTTCAGTCTCCTTTGAGGTTGTGCCGACGGTTTGTATTGATCTTCAAGAAGGATTTTGTGCATGCAAAATGTAAGACCCCCCTCCCGGAACACAAAACATGGCACGAAAGGAGTATTATGCCCAGAGTAGCCGCCTTGCGGTAGCACTAACACACGGGTTAGTCTGTACTACAAGATGCCTATTCCGCTGGCTACAACCAATATCAATGTACTATGCCAACCCAATCATAAGATAAAAAGAAAGTAAATTCACACATTGTTTTAAGTCCAAAACGAAGCGGAAAATAAGAAGCATAACAAGCTTCTAAAATATCAGAGTCTAAAAACTGTTTGTCAAGAAGGCTACAACAAAACACTCACAACTGTTACGGATGGTATCGACTGTACCGTCACCTCAGGTCCTGTCGTCCGGGCCTGGATGTCCTGCTGCTGGCCTATCTGCGGGGTTTCCTCCTAAAATGGAAGACGTAGCAACCGTTAGTCATAAAGACTAAGTGGCTTCACATCAGCTCCCCTGGAGACTCCTCGGCACCGGGCAGAGAAAGGAAACAAGTACAATATGTATATATATAACAGGAGTAATCAAGTAGGTGACAAGGAACTTGTAAGAATAATATCTCTACGAAGTAAGCTAGCAGTTCTATTAAATCAAATAATTAATCAGCAGGTAATCTATAACAGGAACAGTAACTTAACTTATAAGAGTGCCCATACAAACTTATAAGTTAAGGTTCGGCTTAACAGAAAAGTAACTCATCGTATAAGGGTGCCCATACAACTTATACGTTAAGGATCTTGTGCATGATATGAATGGTATGGTATAAATGCTATGCAATGACCGACCCATGTTCACACACATGCAAGTTGCTATGTCGACACAGACTTGAAGTTTCCACTTTTCGAGCAGGTTGCTAACCTCTCGGGCATCAACCGTCGTGGCCAGAGGGTGACAGTGGAGCGGGCGTCTCCACTACTAGGTGGTATCCACACTACCTGTCCTAGGCCTCCGTACGCCTCAATGCAAAGAACACCACAGCGGAGCTCACATGCATACTACGGCTCAGAAGGGGTCTTGCGTAGATGTGCACCAAGAACACAGCCCAACCTGGCCTTTGATTTCGAATCGGAAGGAACCTCGGAATCGTATGAGGCGCAAGCCCAACCGTTCTCATGGCGCGGAGGAGACCTCGGGTTATGGACACCAAGTGTCTAGCCCTACCGCCCAAGGTCTAACTATTGGCTCCTATCACTGTGACGACTGGCAAGCCCGTAGACCTGCCACATTCATTATCTCGGTATCGCGACACATCGAGTCGTCGCACACCACATGCACCATCACAACTCACTCGATGCTACCCGTAGGGAGACTACATCTCTAAGCATCGGTTATCAACAAGACCCATTAGGCTCGGATCACGGTTACAAAATACTCTCCCAATAAAGTTCATCACAATCACAACTATCTATATAGTCGATCACCTCATTTCATTACATGATAGCTATATTCTACAACAAAGCTCAACCTCCATTGATCACTAGCCATCCTATCTCGATTCACATCACCATTAACCTAGATGGCTACCAATGTTAAGCACAACATTCATAAGTTTAATTATAGCATCATGATTAAGGGAGCCAAATGATATAAATTGCACATCATAACTTTCACAAAGAGTACACTTAACCATGAGTTAACATGAACATCATTATTGTATAGCCTACCACAAAAACTGGAATTCTAGGAACTACAAGAATCTGCTATAAACGCTCAACCCCTCGTTGGAAAGGTATTCACGAGAGCTACGACTTTTATGTTGAGTCGAAAACCCAGATCTTGTCGCATCACACCAGAAATTCGACTAGAAGTCTGCTACGTACAGGATACAGATTTCCTGGACATAATTTCCCCCAATCGCAACAGACTCGAACATACTTTTCCGTGGATACAGGTATCTCCTAGAAACATGCAACCACTCGTTGGAAAGGTATTTTCGAGGGCTACGACTTTTATGTTTAGGCAAAAACCCAGATATGAACAGAATGCCTCCGAAACTGGCAGCGAAGATCGCTGCGTGCAGAAGTCAGATTTCTGCACGCATCTTAAGTTGAGATGAACGGCATCCGTTCATCTTCCTTCTTGAACCGACCTCGAAAAACTCCTCCAGACATTCGTCCACCCTTATTCACCCTCACAAAGCCGCACTTCTCCACAAATCACTCTCTCATCTTCACTTTGAATGATGGAGAGGTTGAAGAAGACTAAAAGCCTAGAAAACAACCTAGGCATGGCTTTCCCTAAGAAATCTCGTCTTTACCATCAAGACTCTATTGAGTCGATATCTCTCCTAGAATATAACTACAGATCTAGCACCAAGGGAGAGGGGAGGAAGCTCACCTCATTTCCGGCGGTACCAACATTCCCGGCCATGGATCTAGTCGTTCTTCTTTGCGGCATCCCTTGCTTGGTGCTTGTTCTTCACGGCAAAGGAAAGAGAGAGAGAGAGAGAGAGAGAGAGAGAGAAGGCCGCCTCCAAGAGCTCCAACTTCCCTCGGCTCCGACGGTTCGTGAGTTCCACGATGATGGCAAGGGTTGATCGGCGCAAGGCTAGGGTTCGGCTTTAACGTCCCTTTATAAGCCGATACATTAGGTTACATCTTCTGCCACGTGTCAACGCCCCATTGGACCGCTGATAATGGATCATATTGAAGTGACCCGGTCCAAGGAATCATCCAGCATGAATACCGAAGCCCGGTTCGGTCCGCCTGTGCAAGCCAGTGAATCTGCCTGGCCGAAGAAAACGCACAAGTCGAATTCGGCGGGAATCATCTGTCATTCTCGACGATCGGTGAGAATCGTCAGGCATTCTTGACGAATTCATCGTGTATCAACAATGATACCCGGCAATTTTCCCTTAGCCTAGCTTATCAGAAATCCAGCGTTGTGTGCGTTGAGTATTCTCATCGATACTCGACGATCGGCGAGAATCATCAGGCATTCTCGACGATTTTCACTTCGGCAATTCTTATCGGAAATCCGGCATTGAGAGCGTTGAGTATTCTCATCGATACTCGACGATCGGCGAGAATCACCTGGTATTCTCGACGATTTTCCCTTAGGTCATTCTTATCGGAAATCTGGCGTTGAGAGCATTAAGTATTCTGATCGATACTCGACGATCGGTGAGAATCACCAGGTATTCTCGACGATTTTCTCGTAGGCCATCCCCTTTCGATCCATTGGATATCACCCAACCCTACACTCTATCCAACGCACTTGACACCTTTTGCCAGTGCGCCCCGAGCCCGAGTCAAGTCTCTTGACTCAAAACTCGTGCGAGGGGCCTAGCGCGAATTTGGACGTTACAAATCCTATAAACAAAATAAAAGATTTCGTCCCCGAAATCAGGCTAGGGCTATGGGGATGCAAGTACAAAATAATATGCGCTATAAAATGTTACCTTGGGAGAACAGCTCTGGGTAGCGCTTCCGCATTAAGTCCATCGGCTCCCAAGTAAATTCTTCCTTCTCATGATTAGACCATAGCACTTTTACTAGAGGCACACTTTTACGACGCAGGGCTCTCACCTCGTTGTCAACGATCCGCACCGGCTCCAATCGCACAGACCTATCAGATTCCACAGCACCATCAGTTATGGGGGTGTATTGGTCAGGCCGTATCAATGCTTTCCGGAGAGATGATACATGGAACACGTCGTGCAGGTTCCCCAGTTCTGGTGGCAACTCTAACCGGTAGGCCAACGGGCCAATCCTTTCCACTATGACATAAGGTCCAACGTACCTTGGGCTTAGCTTCTTCACGCCTCGTACTCGTGATACTCCATGCATCGGCCAGATTTTCAGAAACACCCTGTCTCCCACTTGAAATTCCACCATCCGGTGTTTCGCGTTATAATACCTTGCTTGCCGACTCCGAGCCTCAAGCATGCGATCCCGTATCAATCTGATTACCGCATAAGTATCATCAATATACTCTATGCCCAATGCCTTCGGGTCTTCGTCTTGCACCCAGGACATGGGGGTCCTACACCTCCTTCCGTATAGAGCTTCATGGGGTGTCATACCAATGCTAGCTTGATGGCTGTTGTTATAGAAGAATTCCACTAAGGGGAAGAGTCTTTCCCACGGCTCCCCCTATCTATCACACACAATCTCAACAGGTCCTCCAATGTTCGAATGGTCTGTTCAGATTGCCCGTCCGTCTGAGGATGAAAAGCTGTGCTGAAAGTGAGACGCGAGCCCAAGTAAGCCTATACAGCCCTCCATTCTCTTGACGTAAATCGGCCATCTCGGTCAGAGACGATCGTCTTCGGCACTCCATGATACCGCACAAACCATTCTACGAATAGGCGCACCAAAACATCCACATGCGCCTCCTTCTTCATTGGGATAAACTGGGCTACTTTGGTCAAGCGATCGACAATCACCCACACCGAATCATTCCCCGAGCGTGAGCGAGGTAATATGTGGACGAAGTCCATGGAGATATCCTCAAACTTCCATTCTGGGATGGGCAATGACTATAACATTCCACCGGGACTTCTGCACTCTGCCTTCACCATTTGGCAAGCCACACAATGCGTAACAAAATACTTGACATCCCTCTTCATGCCCGGCCAACATATCGTCTTCCGAAAATCGGTGTACATTCTTGCGATCCCAGGATGTACTGAATATTGGGAGCAATGAGCCTCCTTTAGGATATCCTCTCGAATATTTCCACCTTCGGGGATATAAAGCCGTCCACGAAAATGGACGAGGCCGTCTTTTAAGAAGTACTCTTCCGTCGTCCCATCCTCAATTGACTTGAAAACTGGAATTAGAGCCACATCCTCCTTCTGCTCCATCCGAATCTGGTCCCGTATGTTGCAAACTATATTCATCGCGACCAAGTATTCCGTATACTCTTCCGATTGATCCTTAAATACCAACGTGATCTCCATCTCGGTACTTTTCGACTCAAGGTATCAGCTACGGAATTAACTTTTCTGGGGTGGTAGTTCACGGTGAATTCGTAGTCACACAAAAACTCCAACCACCGCCGTTGTCTAAAATTCAACTCCTTTTGAGTATGGACGTACTTTAAGTTCTTATGATCCGAGAAGATCTCGTAGTGGATGCCATACAGATAGTGTCTCCAAATCTTTAGGTCGAACACCACCGCTCCCAACTCCAAATCATGCACCGAATAGATGGCTTCATGCTTCTTCAACTGTCTTGAAGCATAAGCAATCACGTGCCCATTCTGCATCAACACGGCTCCCATCTCTTGGTACAATGCATCCGTGTAAACTTGAAAGCCTTCCTTCCCTTACGGGAGGGCTAGGATGGGTGCGGTCGTAAGCCGATCCTTGAACTCTTAGAACGCGGCTTCGCACTGGGGTGTCCATTCGTACGGCACACCCTTCTTCGTCAGTGTGGTAAGGGGAAGGGAGACCTTCGAGAAGCCTTTCACAAACTTGCGATAGTACCCGGTAAGTCCAAGAAAGCTCCGTATGTTGGCCGCCGACTTCAATGGCGACCATTCCTTCACGGCCCGCACCTTGGCTGGATCCACCGCCAGCCAAGCCCCACTAATCACATGGCCCAAGAAGGCAACCTCTTGGAGCAAAAACTCGCATTTGCTGAACTTGGCAAATAAATCGTGTTCCTTTAACTTCTCCAGTACTAAGGCTAGATGTTCGGCGTGCTCCGCTTCTGTCTTGGAGTAGACCAGAATGTCATCGATGAACACGATGACAAAGATGTCCAAATAGGGGCCGAACACCTTGTTCATCAAACTCATAAAGGCTGAAGGGGCGTTCGTGAGCCCGAATGGCATCACGGTGAACTCATATATGCCGTATCTCGAGCTAAACACCGTTTTCTGAATATCGTCCTCTTGTATTCTCAGCTGATAATACACCGACCGCAGGTACAACTTGGAGAACCAATGTGATCCCACCAACTGATCAAATAGTTCATCGATGCAGCGTAGAGGGTAGGTGCTCCGCACCGTTAACCGATTCAATTCTCGATAATCTATGCACAACCGTAGGGTGCCGTCCTTCTTCTTAACGAACAAAACAGGAGCTCCCCAAGGTGATGAACTTGGGCGAGCGAAGCCTTCTTCCACCAATTCCTGAAGTTGGACTCTAAACTCTGCAAGTTCCTTCGGAGCCATTCGGTAAGGAGCCCGTGAAACGGGCTTGGCACCCAGAACTAGCTTGATTTGGAAATCCACCTCCCTATGCGGGGGTAGTCCCGGCAATTTCTCTGGGAATACCTCGGTGAAATCCCGCACCACCCGCACATCTTTGACAGCTAATGCCATCTTCTTCAACTCGAAACAAATTACGTAGACTTCGTCCCCCTCCATATGAGATTTTATAACCTGAATTGAAGATAACAGTTTACGAGGTGCGAATCTAATACCTTGGAAGACGACTTCCGAGTCTCCATTCCTCCAAGTAACTTGCTTCTCCGCACAATTAATTCTGGCGTGGTGCCAGTCCAACCAATGCATGCCCAAAATGAGGTCGAACTCCGGAATCTTCAATACTGTCGCTGCAGTTTCAAAGAACTTCCCTCCTATGAGCGTGTCGAAGTCACAGCTGGCAGACGACGTCATCTCGGATCCATCCGGGAGACGCACCCTTTGCGTAGTGCCAGTGAAATGGTGCACCCTCTCTAAGTCTTTCACGAAGTCTGCCGAAATGAACGTGTGAGATGCGCCCGTATCAAATAACACATAAGCGGGGATCCCACTAACCATGACGGTGCCTAAAATATCAAGATATAACCACTAGCTAGGGATGTATATGTTCCATGTATCATAAAAAGAAACATGTCCGAGCACTATTAATAAACTCAGTACGTACCTGCGATAACCTCTTGCGGGTTCCACGCTTGGGTCATATCCAATACGAACACATGCTCCCGCGCATGTCCCTTATTTCTCCCTGGTGGTCCCCGTCCCCGACCACACATATGCCCCCATCCACGAGGAGCTGCTGGAGGGAGAGCAAGAGGAGCATTCGCGAACAACCGCGGGCAGAAACGCCGGACGTGCCCTGGTTGGTTGCGCTCGAAACACACTATGTCTCGTCAGCCCCCAGGTTGTTGAAATTGTTGTTGTTGTGGTGGTGGATGCAAAGATGGTGGCTGCAGAATCGGGTGCTCCATTCTATAGTTCCGGTTGAACCACCGTCCGCCTCTCTGATTTCCTCTTCCTCTACCATGATCATGTCTCCTTCTATTACTGGGGCCGACTTCCATCACCCCTTCTGCAGGTCTCTTATTACTTTCCATGTGATCTGCCTCTAGTCTCTTTGCCATGTCAATAATTTCCGCCAGGCTAGCGTCAGCTATAAACAAAAGGGCCTGTCTCAGGGGGTCCCTTAACCCTTTGTAAAAGCGCTTCGCATAGCCTCTATCATCCAAGTCATAAGAATCGGCAAACCTAGCGAGGTGTTGGAACTCTTGCTAATATTCCGTCACCGATTTCGATCCCTGCTTCAGTTGTAGAAATCTCTCCTCAAGTCCATCCCGTGTGGAAGAGGGGATGGAATGTTCCAAGAAAGCTTCCGAGAATTCACTCCAACTAATGTCTGTGTACACTCGCCCTCGAAAGGTGGAGCCCATGAGGGACTTCCACTATCGTTTGGCATGCAGCTCCAGCAACGTCACAACCAAGGTCACTGCCATATTGCTCGGGCATCTTATACCGGCCATCAGCTCTACAACGGTATCAATCCACTCTTCGGTGCGCACCGCCGACTCTGTCCCTAGGTAAGCAGGAGGGGACAGGGCACGGAAGGTGTTCAACCAGTTGGAGCCCAGAGCTTGTTGCTGCACCGGAGCTTGTTGGGCTCTAAAAGCATCTAATATTGCTGACAGCATTTTCCCCAACTCTAACTGTTGGAATTGTGAAGGAACGGAAGGGGTTGGAGTACTCCCAACCGGCTCCACCTGCGCTGGGACCTACACATAAGGTACGAACTAGGGTCAGGTTGGCTAAAACTAAGGTCAAAGATGGACAAACTTACTGTGAATTACATATGGGCACACCACTGCTTCTGCTAAGTCAGTTTGTCCCCAAGCTGACTAATCGAACTGGAGTGGCCCATTGTTAAATGACTTCTTTAGGTGAGGATCGCGACAAACTGATACCAATTTTAAGACCCCCCTCCCGGAACACAAAACATGGCACGAGGGGAGTCTTATGCCCAGAGTAGCCGCCTTGCGGTACCACTAACACACGAGTTAGTCTGTACTACAAGAGGCCTATTCCGCCGGCTACAACCAATATCAATGTACTATGCCAACCCAATCATAAGATAAAAATAAAGTCAATTCACACATTTTTTTAAGTCCAAAACGAAGCGGAAAATAAGAAGCATAACGAGCTTCTAAAATATAAGAGTCCAAAAACTGTTTGTCAAGAAGGCTACAACAAAACACTCACAACTGTCACGGACGGTATCGACGGTACCGTCACCTCAGGTCCTGTCTTCCGGGCCTGGATGTCCTGCTGCTTGCCTATCTGTGGGGTTTCCTCCTAAAATGGAAGACGTAGCAACTGTTAGTCATAAAGACAAAGTGGCTTCATATCCGCTCCCCCGGCAACTCCTCGGCACCGGGCGGAGAAAGGAAACAAGTACAATATGTATATATATAACAGGAGTAATCAAGCAGGTGACAAGAAACTGGTAAGAATAATATCTCTACGAAGTAAGCTAGCAGTTCTATTAAATCAAATAATTAATCAGCAGGTAATCTACAACAGGAACAGTAACTTAACTTATAAGAGTGCCCATACAAACTTATAAGTTAAGGTTCGGCTTAACAAAAAAAGTAACTCATCGTATAAGGGTGTCCATACAAACTTATACGATAAGGATCTTGTGCATGATATGAATGGTATGGTATGAATGCTATGCAATGACCGACCCATGTTCACACACATGCAAGTTGCTATGTTGACAAAGACTTGAAGTTCCAACTTTTCGAGCAGGTAGCTAACCTCTCAGGCGTTAACCGTTGTGGCCAGACGGTGATAGTGGAGCGGGCGTCTCCACTACTAGGTGGTATCCACACTTCCTGTCCTAGGCCTCCGTACGCCTCAACGCTAAGAACACCACAGTGGAGCTCACATGCGTACTACGGCTCAGAAGGGGTCTTGGGTAGATGTGCACCAAGAACACAACCCAACCTGGCCTTTGATTTCGAATCAGAAGGAACCTCGGAATCGCACGAGGCGCAAGCCCAACCGTTCTCATGGCGCGGAGGAGACCTCGGGTACTGACACCAAGTGTCTAGCCCAACCGCCCAAGGTCTAACTATTGGCTCCCATCGGTGTGACGACTGGCGAGCCCGTAGACCTGCCACATTCATTATCTCAATATCGCGACACATCGAGTCGTCGCACACCACATGCACCATCACAACTCACTCGATGCTCCCCGTAGGGAGACTACATCTCTAAGCATCGGTTATCAACAAGACCCATTAGGCTCGGATCAAGGTTACAAAATACTCTCCCAATAAAGTTCATCACAATCACAACTATCTATTCAGTCGATCACCTCAATTCATCACATGATAGCTATATTCTACAACCAAGCTCAACCTCCATTGATCACTAGCCATCCTATCTCGATTCACATCACCATTAACCTAGATGGCTACCAGTGTTAAGCACAACATTCATAAGTTTAATTATAGCATCATGATTAAGGGAGCCAAATGATATAAATTGCACATCATAACTTTCACAAAGAGTACACTTAACCATGAGTTAACATGAACATCATTATTGTATAGCCTGCCACCAAAACTGGAATTCCAGGAGCTATTGGAATCCGCTATAAACGCTCAACCCCTCGTTGGAAAGGTATTCGCGAGAGCTACGACTTTTATGTTTAGTCAAAAACCCAGGTCTTGTCGCATCACACCAGAAATTCGACTCGAAGTCTGCTGCGTACAGGATACAGATTTCCTGGACATAATTTCCCCCAATCGCAACAGACTCGAACATACTTTTCCATGGATACAGGTATCTCCTAGAAACATGCAACCACTCGTTGGAAAGGTATTTTCGAGGGCTACGACTTTTATGTTTAGTCGAGAACCCAGATATGAACAGAATGCCTCCGAAACTGGCAGCGAAGATCGCTGCGTGCAGAAGTCAGATTTCTGCACGCATCTTAAGGTGAGATGAATGGCATCCGTTCATCTTCCTTCTTGCACCGACCTCCCAAAACTCCTCCAGACATTCGTCCACCCTTATTCACCCTTACAAAGCCGCACTTCTCCACGAATCACTCTCTCATCTTCACTTTGAATGATGGAGAGGTTGAAGAAGACTAAAAGCCTAGAAAACAACCTAGGCATGGCTTTCCCTAAGAAATCTCGTCTTCACCATCAAAACTCTATGGAGTCGATATCTCTCCTAGAATATAACTACAGATCTAGCACCAATGGAGAGGGGAGGAAGCTCACCTCGTTTCCGGCGGTACCAACATTCCCGGCCATGGATCTAGTCGTTCTTCTTTGCGGCATCCCTTGCTTGGTGCTTGTTCTTCACGGCAAAGGAAAGAGAGAGAGAGAGAGAGAGAGATCGAGAGAAGGCTGCCTCCAAGAGCTCCGACTTCCCTCGGCTCTGACGGTTCGCGAGTTCCACGATGACGGCAAGGGTTGATCGGCGCAAGGCTAGGGTTCGGCTTTAACGTCCCTTTATAAGCTGATGCATTAGGTTACATCTTCTGCCACGTGTCAACGCCCCATTGGACCGCTCATAATGGGTCATATTGAAGTGACCCGGACCAAGGAATCATCCAACACAAATCCCGAAGCCCGGTTCGGTCCGCTTGTGCAAGCCAGCGAATCTGCCTGGGCGAAGAAAATGCACAAGTCAAATTCGGCAGGAATCATCTGTCATTCTCGACGATCGGCGAGAATCGTCAGGCATTCACGACGAATTCATCGGGTATCAACAATGATACCCGGTGATTTTCCCTTAGCCTAACTTATCGAAAATCCGGCGTTGAGTGCGGTCATTATTCTCATCGATACTCGACGATCGGCGAGAATCACCAGGCATTCTCGACGATTTTCCCTTCGGCAATTCTTATCGGAAATCCGACGTTGAGAGCGTTGAGTATTCTCATCGATACTCGACGATCGGCGAGAACCACAAGGTATTCTCGACGATTTTCCCTTAGGCCATTCTTATCGGAAATCTGGCGTTGAGAGCGTTGAGTATTCTCATCGATACTCGACGATCGGCGAGAATCACCAGGTATTCTCGACGATTTTCCCTTAGGCCATCCCCTTTCTATCCGTTGGATATCACCCAACCCTACACTCTATCCAACGCACTTGACAGCTTTTGCCAGTGCGCCCCGAGCCCGAGTCAAGTCTCTTGACTCAAAACTCGTACGAGGGGCCTAGCGCGAATTGGGACGTTACACAAAACGTCGGGCTAATGCCTTTTTTATCAGCCAAAGATCGTCCAAAGACATTTTTATATTTCTTTAAGACATTGACCAAAGCATGTTCGTTGTCGGCGGAGGGAGACGCAGAGATAATAACCGGACACGCTGTGCCTTCCTCCAAGAAAGAATATTTCAGGGATTTGGGCAGCGACTTCAAAGTGACGGTAGTGGTTGCGATGGAGGGTTCCTTGATCAGATGCAGAGTTCCTGATAAGGTAGTGGAGGGTGTGTCCTCATTTTCCCATTCTGGCTCGTCCTGGTCAAAAATCAATTCGTCGCATGTGTCCGGGTCTTCAATCAAATCAGCATTGTCACAATTAGTGATTCTGAGTTATTGTGGCGGTTCGTAGACATTAAAAGAAATTGATTCTTCTCCCTAGCTTAGAGTTAGTTCTCCCTGGTCGACATTGATAATTGCCCGGGTAGTGGCAAGGAAGGGCCTTCCTAGAATTATAAGAACTTTGGGATCAGCCTTCATGTCGAGGATGAAGAAATCAGCCGGGAAAGCGAGGCCGTTAACTGTGATAGTGAGGTCTTCAACTATCCCAGCTGGGTTTTTTATCGATCAATCGGATAATTACAACCTCAGGTGGGTGGGCTGAAGAATCCCAACACCTAGCTCTTGGAAGATGGAGAGAGGTTTCAGATTTATCGAAGCTCCCAAATCATAAATTGCGTGGCCAAATCTGTGGAGGCCAATTCTACAGGGGATGGTGAAGCTGCAAGGATCTCTGCGTTTGGTTGGAGGATAGTTAGTGAGGAGAGTGGAACACTCTTCAGTGAGGTTAACCATCTTCAGTCCTTCCAAGGATTTACACCTCGAGATGAGGTTCTTGAGGAACTCGGAATATCCTGGGATCTGAGTGATAGCTTTAGTCAAAGGTATGCTAACTTGAACTCCTTTCATGATCTCAAGGAACTTCTAAAATTGCCTTTCGGTCTTTTCATTCTTTAGTCGATGGGGGAAATGCCGGCCTCACGGTGTCCTTCACAGTTGGCGGTACTGTCATGGGTTCATGCTCGATCGGCGAAGATAGAGGTTCAATTATCGAATCAGAAATGGGTACACAAGAAGATTGTGTAGGAGGATCAGGAGGCAATGCTCTCTCGAGGCTTTTTCCACTTCTCAGTCTCATTGAATGTACCGTTTCCTGGTTTAGATCGACTAAACTTAGCAGCGCTTCCGTAAGAATCCCGAAGGCTGCTTGTAGACGTTGAATGGTTGTAGCTTGTTCGTTGAACATTTCCATCATTCTGCATACAAACGCGAAAAATTGCTCGGTCTTCGACACAGGAGGATTGATGGATTCATCAAGGACCACCGATTTTATCTCCACAGAAAGATTGGGGTAAAGCGAAGTGTTCCAATGCCTACTAGTTTAGGCAATGTGGTCAATAATCTCCCAAGCATCTTCGCTGGATTTGTTAAACAGAGTTTCGCCGGCTGCGACATCAAGTAGTGGCCGGAATCTGTCTAAAATACCAAAGTAAAAAAGTTTGGATCAGGAGAATTTCCGACACTTCCACTCTACAACATTCCCTCCGCAGAGACTGAAAACGTTCCCAAGTAATGAACAAGGTTTCTTCCTCTCTTTGGGAGAAGGTGATGAGCTCCTTGTAACTTTCTCTGGTTAGCATTCGCTTCCTAAATTTGGTCAAAAAGTTTCCTTCGAGTTGCTTCCAAGAATAAGGTATTCCCTTTCGTATATCATGATACCATTGTTTTGCGCCGTCCATCAAAGAAAAGGAGAAGAGATGAATCTTCAGCTGCTCGCATTAGGAAGTGTTTGACGAACATGTGTTATAAATTTACAAAAACTTTTGAACGTGGAAGAAAGCATCAGTGTTTCCATCTCCATTAAATTGACAGTTTTCGATGATATATTCGATCAAGTCAGGCGAGATCTCGAAACTTTCATTACCCATTTCCACTCGATTGGTGAGGTTGGATTGATAGGTTTACTGCTAAATAGAAGGAATTGAGTGAGAGCTGACCCTGCGTTCACTACGGAAACTAAACAAAGAAACAACGATCAAAAAACACTAACTCTCACAACAATACTTTCAAACGTCATGGTCGTTCTACAGTTGCATTCCCCGGCAACGGCGCAAAAAACTTGATGCGTGTAAATACGGCAAGCGCACTGGTCTCACAAGTAATAAAGTTTTGGGAATGAATCCCTGAGTGTCGGTCTCTTGAGGAATACAATTAGCGTAGAACAACGAGCGATCCGAAATTACTGTTATGAGAGTTAATAAAATAAAGGAAAAATAAAGGGCTTTGAAGGTGGTTTTGCAAACAAATAAACTAAAGCGAAATATGCGGGTTGCAATCACCGCTTCACAAGGTGAGATGGATGTAACGGCCGCGATATCGTACTTCGGTAAGGCGAATGGACGGTGAGCCAGTGAGTGAGGTGCTCAGTGCGGAGTGCAATCGAATGGAACGAAGGAACGGAGTGAAGTGAGATGGGGCGAGGCGCATCAAATCACCAATCTCACGAGCAAGATTAAACAACAATAATCTAATTAAAACAACTAGAAATCGAAGTTCATTACAAGCTTAAGTAATTTCATAAAACAAGAGAGATGGAGAAAGACTAAACCAAGAAAGTGAAGATCCACCGCGGTTGTTGCCCGGAGGTGCGGGTTGTCAATCCACTTCCACGCACAGTCAGAGGAGGCTTCCGGTATCGACGAGCTGTCACCTCGAGGGCCTTTAAGTCCGTTCTCTAGGTTGTCTTCATCATCTTCATCGGTGTAAAGCTCGGAGAAGAGGTCTTTAATGGCCGGGAGGATCACCGGAGGATGCAGAACGATTTAGAATTGCCGGAAAATGACCTCCCGATGGTAGGAATGAAGGTGGAGATGGATGGAACTCCTGGGATGCGGAACGGCGAAGTGCGGCAAAGATTGATCCAGGGTCCGTACCCAAATTCGCGGAACAGGCTGATTTATAGAAGCAGAGTTAAATAGCGCGCACGACAACTGGCGCATGACCAGTGGTCCTGCGCGAACAAAGTCAGCGCCCGTACGGCAACAACCTGTAGAACCTGCACCAGGAAATCAAAGCTCACGCACGATCAGCAGCGCACGATCAGTGATCGTGCGAAATGGCGAGACAGAACTTTTCAAAAGAGGGCATTACTGCGCACGACCGGCAACGCACGACAGTGATCGTGCGCGGTATAGCTGGTGACCGTGCGATATGGCGGGGTAGAACTTTCACAAGAAAAGCCAGACTGCGCATGACCGATGATCGTGCGCCAAAGAGGTCGATGGTCGTGTGTGGGTAAAAACGCACGACCATTGACTCCTTTTCCTAAAAATGGTGAAAGCCCTATCCCAGATGCCGACACGATCCCCGAACCTAAAGGAAAACTGGACGGGTTTTTGATCATGGCAGTCACAGATATTAATAAAATGCAAAGCAAGAGGGAAATACACACGCGCACAGAAATAGGCTAATAAAGTGCACAAGACGTGGAATGTCGTAGCGAACCAAAATGAGTGCTAATGGCGCTAAATGGCAGTGCAAAGTCATGAAATGAAGCCTAGATGAGTCCAAAATTCGGTATGAAATGGGGACTCATCAACAATGTTGCTGAGTCTGGAGTGCAACCTGCAAATATTAAAGGAGATCAGCCTGAAGTGACACAGATTATTTACCCTCCTGCTGAATTTGACATGGTTCAACAAGTAGTGCAGAAAATGTACATCCCTTACAGGAGGCACAAAGTGTGATTATTGAAAAAGTAGACATGTCAGAGGCTGCCAAGGAAGCTCAGAAGGAAGCACAGCTATCCAAGAAAAGATTCAGAGAGCAGGCTTAGATAAAGCAAGATTTTGAGAAATTGAGCCCCACTTCCAGGAATATTATTTTGACTGCCTGGAAGGCTGTAAAGGATAAGACCTATAATAGGGGAAAATTGTATTCTGAGCAAGAATGGAATAAGTAGCAAGAAAGGAAAGAAGCCATTCTTTAGTACAGATGAAGTGCAAAAGTTGGGAAGTTAGCTGCTAATGCTGTGGAGCCTAGAAGGTACTTCCCCAAGTCTTTTCACTATTTTGAAAGGCAAAGGATAAAGGCTGAAGAATTAAAGAAGAAGGATCTTAAAGGAAAGAAACCTGCTGATAATACAGAACCCACTGTGCAGGCAAAGAAGAAGTCTGAAAAAGGCATTATAATTAAGGAGCCTAATCAATCATAGGATAGATGGGATTATGTGTAGAATAATGTAACTTTTGTTTTTGTTCTAAGGGAAAACATGTAAACCCAGAACTTTCTGATTAATACATAAAATCAGCTTCACTATTGATTTTAGTTGTTTACATTATTTATATATTATCTTGCACTGATATGAATGTACATCTATTTTTATGTGCTTTATTATGAGAGATGTATATCTTTGACTAAGGGTTATGACTTCTCCAAATAGTGGGAGATTGTTGGGTACACTGAAAAATATGTACCAAATTTGGAGAAGCCTCATCTTACTCAATGATATACATCATTTTGTATTTGATGGATGTTTGAGTTTCATTGTGCAGGTGTAAGGTTTGCAAGAAATTTTTCTAAGTACAAGTGTCGACACTTGTGAAGAATTGTGTCGACACCCAGAAGTTGTGTCGACACCCAGAAGTTGTGTCGACACCCAAGTATTGTGTCGACACCTGAAGAAGAAGCTGTGTCGACAACCAGAATTGCGTTGACACCTAAGGAAAGAATTGTGTCGACACCTAAAGCAAATGTTGTGTCGACACCTAGGAGTTATGTTGACACCAGAAGAAAGGCATATGTCGACACTCAGGAATTGTGTCGACACCTGAAGAAGGTTTGTGTCGACACACAAGACTTGTGTCGACACACACTCAACACCATTTGTCTACAGCTAAGTCAAGACCTGAAGAAGTTGTGTCGACACACAGGACTTGTGTCGACACACACTCAACGATATCTGGATGACACTCAACGCCATCAACAGCAACAGCTATACTGAGTCAGAAGGCTTATGTCGATACACAGGACTTGTATCGACACACACTCAACGACAGCTGGATATACACTCAACGCCATCTGCCAGCATCAGTTATGTCAAGATCAGGAGCAGTTCTATCGACACACAGGACTTGTTTCGACACATACAAACAGAAGTTGTGTCGAGTAGCAGAAGAATGACTATGCCAACACATGGAGTGTTATGTCGAAATCATCAAGACTTGTGTCGACACTTAGTCTAATTTTTATCGACACATGTGAAGCAATTTGCTGAGTGGTTATTTTGAGTTGAAAAGTATTTAAGGAATCAACTATCATGACTGGTGACTCGACAACTATCATAACCAATAGCTCTGACACCTTTGTGAGAACTGTCAAAAGGTTGTTACAAATCGGATCAGCCAGTCATCATGAGGAAACTCTATTTTATGGACTGATCCTTGACAACCAAAAAAAAGAACAGAACTAAGGAAGTAACTAAGCTATTTCAGGAAAGAGAATCTAACAACAAGAAAATGGGAAACTCTTAAGAAGGAAGATCCAGAGCAGTCAGCAAGAGAAGATTAAGATCTTATTCTTAATTGAAGGAAGGAGCTGATAGGAGATCAAATTCTACAACTAGAAGAGTTCAACCTTATTTTGTTCTATTAAGAAGCTTTGAAACAGCTTAGTCAGGTTGAATCTGAAGATTTAGTTTATTTAAGAACTGATCAAGAAGCTCTCACCTATACAGAGATCTATCTGGTGATATCTTTATATCTATTAAACACTTAATTTCTTGTAGGTTCTTTTTTAAGATCTTAGTTGTAAGCCTATAATTATAAAGGCTGAGGTAGGGCTGAGGGCCTGAGGTGTAGGACTTATGATAGTCTGAGTTGTAAGCCTAGTGATTAAGGCTGAGGTAGGGCTGAGGCCTGAGGTAGGATTCTTGGGAAGAATCTGAGGTAAGACTTGTATAAGTCTGAGCTATAGGAACAAATATGGTTCTGAGTTGAAAGATCTGTGGATCTGAGCTAGTGGAAGGAATTTGGGCTGAATCCAGTTCTCTACTGGATAGACAAAGGGGGAAAGTGGATGTACCTATACGTTGGGGAACCACTATAAATCTGGTGTTTGCTGTACTTTGATTTCTGTACTATAGATTGTATTTCCTATGCTGTGTTAATACTAGTTAATTGCCTGAATTATAAAATAAAATTAGAACTTATTCAACCCCCCTCTAGGTTTTAGGCTCTTGAAATATGCCTTTCAGGATAGATTTCGATTGGCTTGGGGTCCCTTGCAATTAAAAAAAAAATAACAACCTGATAGCTCTAAGCAAATAAGCTCAAAACTCTATGCTAGCTATTCACTTTCTATTCAAGGACCCCCCAAACACTACTCATTCCTCCTGATAAGTCTTTATGAGCATTGTGAGGATGAGCACCTAGGTTCAAAGAGTCGTCTCGATCGTGTGCCTAGACCCACACTAAGCTACATGCCTCTAGTTTCCAATCCTAATATAACATTGTTAGATACGTGATGTGATTAATCCCTATATTTCTACTGTGTAAGTTATTTTAAAGCTCGAGAGCTCACATATAATACTTGTTATTTCTTATTGGTGCTCTCTCTCTATTGATGTTTCACGTCCACATCATTGTCTTATTTAAGAGTTCCGCGCATAATTATTGGACTGCAACTGCACAAACTATTTATAGCACAATACGCACTAGCACTTGATTTACACTCATGACATTTTACAATGTTTGCTTAAAATAATTTCTTTCCTATCTCTTAGAACATTGTTGTCGTACTCATTGTGTACTTTGATTCGTGTGCATTGTCCAATTTTTATTAACTCTGACTATCTGCTCGATTTTGCGTCCTCTCTAATTATGAAATTTTGCTCCATTATGTGACCCCGGTACTTAAAATTTTCTGATATTTATTACGTTTTGGGTCACCCGTATACTTAATATATATATATATATGTACTTTTTTCATCCTACTTGTCTGGTTGGCCTTGCTCGCCCTTTTGATATTATCATAGGGGGAGAATATATTGTTCATGATTATGTTCATGAGTATGGTCGGGTTAGGAGAGGTCATATGTAGGGGGAGCACGGCTAGGAGAGGTAAATTGTAGGGGAGCATTATGCTAATGTGTGCTCATAGATAGGGGGAGCAGTACATAAATAGTGGGAGCAAGTAGAATGTATAGACTCTCCAATACACTGTAACCTATTGTTAGCTTATATTTCCTATCTTCATTTTGCACTATATCTCATGTTTATTTTTCATGAACGGGAATTGATATTATCAAAAGGGGGAGTTTGTTGGAACCATTGTTTCACATTCCTTATGTTTGAGAATATCAACTCTCAGGTTTTATTTGATAATATTGTATGTTGATAGAGTGTGCAGGTTGATAAGTGCAAGCAAAGAAAAAGGCATATATGAAAGCTACCGCCCGGCGTTAGTACTTACCGCGCCGCGCTAGCCCACTCAACGCCGCGTTGAGAGCATTGACAGAAAAAGTGTTGAGTGCGTCGAGATAATGGCTTTGAGTGAAGGCTACTGCCCGACAGTAGTACTACCGTAGGCGCTAACGCGATGATTTATTTGGACCTAGCGCTCTGGATGGTTTCAGCGCTAGCTTTACCAGTAGAGAACAATCTGGATGCCCGACAGTAGTGCTACCGCCGAGCGACTGTATTACAACAGGCGGTAACTTAATGAATTATTTGGACCTAGTGCTCTGGATGGTTTCGACGGTAGCTCTACCACGCTGAGCACTACTGCCAGGGGACCGTATTACCGCAGGTGGTAACTGAACGATTTATTTTGTCCTAGCGCTCTGGAAGATTTCGGTGGTAGCACCTACTGCGCGGTGCTAGCCTTGTCAAACAGTTGTTGTCTTTTCAGTAACGTCGCATCCTCTGTTACTGCACAACGGAAGGTCCTACCGCACGGCGCTAGTTCAAATGAAGAGGCAGAAATATAATTTCGAAGATTATTTTCTAGATTTGGAGAATAGCTTGCACAATAAGAGCGCAAAACTACCGCAGGCGCTAGTCTTACTGTCGATCTTAGCCTATTTTCATGAAGATGTATAAAAGCCGTTGTGTTGCCTGTTGTCATTGTGACTCTCAGATGAATTTTGAAGAAGGGTTTCAGAACTCCAGATTTAGGCAGCCTCTTTGCGTCTGTTTCCTCTTGTCTTCGTCAAAGTTGAAGGAGGCCTTCTCCCTCACATTCATGAACGAAAAACTCTGGCGATCCAGAATCTTCATCGACCACTGAAAACAAACCAGTTGCTCGCCAACGAAGATCTCAAGCACCGGCCGTAGATCGCACACCTGAGAAGTCGTCAAGAAGAAGAACTTCATTTTCTTATCGTCTCTACTTCTAATCTTTGTACTCTTTTTTTATTTGCTGTTTAGTTTTTGATGAGGAATATTGACCAGTGAGGGTCGTCGGAATTCGGGTTGGATTCCGCGCTAAATCGTCCCGGGATTTGGGACCTCTAGATCGGAGGATCTAGCGAGGCTCTAAGACCCTCCCTTGTGTGGAGGTGAAGAGTGGGCTCTAAGACCCTCCCTTGTGTGGAGGTGAAGAGTGGGCTTGAATGTCTTTCCTTGAGGAAAAGGGTGAGAGCCAACCGGTCCGGGTAGTGGGTCGGTATAGAAAACAAAAGAGATTATATTTTTCATCGTATCTGATCTTCGACGTCATGGAGATCAAGTGCTGATGTAAACTATTTATGAACTATATTTCATTATTTTTTTAATTCAATGAGATTACTTTCTTCTGTGATTGTTGTTAGTGCGTGAAATTTAGTAAAATTTTATTAAACGTTGTAAAACCTTATACACCCCCCCCTCTAAGGTTGGCCACTAGATCCAACAGTAATTACAAGTTTTTATTATAGAAATCATGTTTTTAATTTTTTATTTTGACCCCGTTTTGTATATATATTTTAGTAACACTAATATTATCTTTTTTTTTGAAGGTTTTCAGCAATATTCGTCGAACTTTGCAAATTCATCGACCTCAGCTAGTTCTTCGAGCTCATCTTTAAGTTCTTCGATCGATGAACGTCCTCACCATTTGTCAAGCTTCGCCTTCAGTCCCAGTTTGTCGAGCTCAGTGATGAGTCCATATTTTATACCTATTTGCGGACTCATCTGGGCTCATTTTCTTGTCTTTGCACACCGTTTAGCGTCATTTGCACTCCTTTTGGTTCGCTATGGTTTTCAACGCCCTGTGCACCTTTTTAGCCCATTTTCTGTGCTTGCGTGCATTTACTTTCTTGCTATGTTTATCACTGTTTGCTGTGGCTGCCACGATCGATGTCCCGTGCAGTTTTCCTGCAGGTTTGGGGATCGTGAGGGCATTCGGGATAGGCGTTTCACTATTTTTGGCAAAGGAGTCAGTGGTCGTGCGTTTTTACCCACGCACGACCATCGACCTCCTAGCGCACGATCACTGATCGTGCGCAGCCCGGTCTCATTTGTGAAAACTCTGTCTTGAACCTTCCGCACGATCACTTGCCATACCGCGCACGACCACTGCTCGTGCGCCGACGATCGTGCGCAGTCATACCCATTTTGCAAAAGACTGTCTGGCTATTTCCGCACGATCATCAGCATTGCCTCGCACGATCACTGATCGTGCGCTGCTGATCATGCGCGACCACTGATTTTCTGATGCAGGTCTACAGGTTGCTCACGCACGGGCGCTGACCTTGGTCGCGCACGACCACTGGTCGTGCGCCAGTGGTCGTGCGCCCTATTTATTCTGCAAGCTATAAATACGCTGTTCCGCGAATTAGGGCGAGAGCATCGTTACGGAACCTTCGCCAGTCCGCCGTTTCGCCCTCCAGCAGTCCCATTCACCTCCACCTTCATTCCTACCAACGGGAGGACCTTCTCCGGGTATTCCGAAGCATTTCGCATCCTCCGGCGATCCTCCCGGCCATTGAAGCATTCTTCTCCGAGCTTTCCACCAAGGAAGAAGACGAAGCATACCTAGAGAACAGAGTAACAGGCCCTCGAGGTGACAGCTCGGTGGTACCGGAAGCCCTCCTCGGACTGCGCTTGGAAGCGGATTGACAACCCGCACCTCCGGCCAACAACCGCGGTGGATCTTCAATCTCGTGGTTTTGCATTTTCTCTCTTTTCTTGTTGTATGGAATGTTTGTGCTTGTAATGAACATCAACTTCTAGTGTTATTTCGTTTGGTTGTGTTTCATCTTGCTTTAGAGATTTATTCTTTGATGCGCCTCGCTCCATCTCGCTCCACTCCACACGTTCGTTTCACTCAAGCTCGCTTCGCACTAATCACCTCACTCGCTAGACTTCTGTCCACTCGTCAACTGAAGTACGGCATCGCGGCCACTACATCCATCTCGCCTTGAGAAGCGGTGATTGCGACCCGCATAGTTTACATTAGTGTAATCGGTCGTAAGACCACCAACCAAAGCCCCTTTCTTTTTCTGTTTATTTCAATTAACTCTCATAACGATAGTTTTAGAGTCTAAATCGTTCGACGCCAATTGCATTCCTCGAGAGACCGACATCCGGGGATTCATTCCCAACTTTATTACTTGTGCGACCGGTACGCTTGCCGTATTTTACGCGCATCACTCAGCATTCATCAAACTCTGCAAATTTCATCGACCTCAGCTTTTCGTCGAGCTCAGTTCGTCAAACTCGCCTTCAGTAAAGTTTGTCGACCTCGCCTTCAGAAAAGTTCGTCGACCTCGCCTTCATCAAAGTTCGACGACCTCATCAATTCTGTTGACCTCCCCTCCACATTCTGTGTTCGATGAACGTCTTCAATTTCTTTGAATTCGCAAGAATTCATCAAGCTCAACCTTTTCGTCAAGCTCTCCCCCCCCCCCCTTCTCAGTTTGACGTTCGTCGACCTCACCTTCTCTCCTCAGAGTTCATCGACCTCATTTTCTGCGTTCGACAAATGGTTCTTTCTGCCATTTAATTGTGCCCAGCCTTCAATTCTCCGGTCAACGAACTCCTCCAAAGTTGTCGAGCTCACCCTTCAGTTGGACATTGGTCGACCTCCCGTCCACCTTCTCTTTTCTCCGTTCGTCGAGCTCTCCCTCCTTCTCCTCTGATTTCGTGGACCTCACCTTCTCTTCTCTCCTCAGTTCGTCGTGCTTACCTGCTGCTAGAGGACAAGTCCATCTTTTTAACAAAAGCCTGTTGCCTCCATTAATGCACGTCACCCGTACCTAGGCAATCATAATTTCCCGCCAGAAGTCGTACCAGGGTCAACTCTCGTGTATGGATAATGGCATTTCCTGCTCCTTGAAAATCTACAAATAGAGCCCCGACCTTTGTGAAAAAGATATGGAATTTCGGGAGAAGGGAAGTGCTGCCATTTTCAATTCTCCCTTAGTGTTCTTACTCTCTCCTATTTTTATTTCAGTTTTTTTTGTTTAGTTTCAGTTTCAGTTTTCTGTAATATTTTAGTTTATTTTCATTTTCATTTTTAGTGCTTGCTTAGTTTTCATTTCCTGCAAGTGTAATATTTTTATTTTCCATGTTGTTGCTCTCTGTTGGATTTAATATAAATTTTGTTTATTTTTCTTATCTCTATTTTTGTTTCCATACACTCCTACTCAACTCTCCTCCTCCACTTCACCATGAGTAACTAATCCTCCTTGTCCTCGATCTTGATGATCCGAGATTTGAGTTAATTAAGTTATGACGCTCTAGTTTGCTTTTGATTTTTAAGGTTTAGACCTTGAATTACTATTGATTAATCATGTTTGGAGATATATCATCGATGTATATTTTCCATCATTGTTTCAACTCTTAGCTAGCCTAAAGGCTCGTAGTTTGGAGTGAACACTGAAGAGTAAAGAGAGTTTCACACAGCCCTCAAGAGAGACAGACGTTAAATATCCCGGATTTGAGTGAAATCCAATAGCGGGGATCAGAACATAAAGCGAGCTTTAGGCCTCCGATTTGGACGAGAGTTCGGTCAGACCTTCCTAAGCTCAGTTGGACAAGACTTCGAGAGAAGCGTGTTAATTATTTAGGAAAATCCATGGTCAATCTCCTTTGCCTTATTAAGTTAGAGTTTATTATCTCATTTTTGATCAACTTATACCGAGGTGATTCTCGATCAAGTACTTTTCTATTTCATCATTTCAACCCCTCGTTGTAATCGTTTTTAGTATCTCTTTATTTAGCTGCAAGTAGTTCTCTTTTTAGCGCAAATATTTCCTTTCTTAATCGCAATTAGTTTTCTTTTAACAAACCCTAAAACAATCCTTCAATAAGATAATAGTCTTCGTGTGAGTAATATGACACTTGTGTCCCCATGCTATAATTCGATAGGTATACTTGCCCAGTTGGATTGCTAGTTCGATTTTATTTTCTTTGCAAATATTCTATCCACCAAGTTTTTGGCGCCTTTGCTGGGGAACAACTTTTGTTGATAATTTGAAAACACGAACCTATTACATTTATCACTTATCTTTCTCACCCTCTTTCTTAAAGATTAAAAATTCAAAAAAAAAAATATTAACGCTCTTAATAGAAACTCACATCACAATTTTTCTACACCACCTAACTTTCTTGAAAAAGGCAATGTGGCTTAAATATCACTATCTTGTCTAGTACATTGTGAACCCATTATCGGGTAGCCTTTGGGATGTTCGGGAGTTAAAATATAAAAAAAAAACTATTTCCAAAAAATTAGTAGTTCTCTTTTGATAGTTTATTTTTCTCTTTCTTCATCTTCTCTTCTGCTTGTCCATGACCCGCGGAAATCCATCAGATATTTTTGACTTGGACCACGAAATTGAGCGTTCTCTTCGGAGAAGATCGCGATTTCAATGTCCTTCTATCAAACTGTCGATTGAGGATTCCGAGTCTATTTCTACTACAAGAATGGAAGAGCTCGTCGTAGAGGAAGCCATACATAGGCCTATGTCATATTATACACGGCCAAATTTAGAGGGTACAGAATGAAGCATAGTTTGCCCTGCTATATCTAATAATAATTTTGAACTTAAGCCTAACATAATTCAAATGGTGTAGCAGTATGTGTAATATGACAGACTTCAAGATGAAGATCCGAACGCGCATATAACTAGCTTTCTTGAGATTTGTAACACCTTTAAAATCAATGGTGTTACAAATGATGTTATTAGGCTAAGACTCTTCACTTTCTCTCTATGAACCAAGGCTAAGCAATGGCTGAACACTCTACCAAAAAATAGTATAACCGCTTGGGATCAACTAACTGAAACATTTCTGGCGAAGTATTTTCCGCCAGCTAAAATTGCAAAACTTATGAATGATATTTCTACCTTTGGACAAATAGATTTCGAAATCTTGTATGAAACCTGGCAAAGATTTAAAGAACTCTTAAGATGATGCTCCCATCACGCGATGTAATGCCTCGAAACTCAAAAGTCAAACAGGCGGTGTTTGAACCAAGTTCGGGTCTTGGTAGGGTAAACACGGCCTATGACAAGGGCGTGTAACATGGCTGTTTCGTGCTCGGGTCGTCGAGTTGAGGTCAACGATCGTTGAGTGCCCAACATGGCCAGGGACATGAGCGTGTCCCAGGGTAGGTCAGGCACACGGCATGGGACATGGGCGTGTCACATGGCTGTGTACTTCTCTAGAAAGTTTGGTCCTGTGTCGACTGACGAACACAGCCTGGAACACGTGCGTATACTAGTCGACACAGGAGTGTCAAGTCTGACACGGGCGTGTCGCCACCCGTGTCCACTATAGGATATGATGGTTTGCGTGGTAGTTATTTGCGACACAGCCCCTGGTCACACACGTGTAAGGTTAGGACACGGGCGTGTCCCAACCCGTGTTCTTTTTTATGCTCGATATTCGTTGCTGGATCGAGGCACATGGACTAGGACACAGCCGTGTGCAAAGCCATGTTCGGCCAAGGATTAAGAAATTTTAGGCTAATCTGAGCCATTTGTTTTCTTTAAATAAGATCTGACGGGCCAGATGTGATCCTACTGTGTTAAGTTCGGGAATAGAGGATTAATCCCTCATTTTCCTCCTAAGTTCACTCTTTCTAAGAAGTTAGAGAGAGAAGAGTGCAAGGAAGAAGGAAGGGAGGAATCCGGCCACCGGCAGAGCGTCGGAGCACAAAATCGAGATCCGAGACCAGATCCGTGGAGAGAATTCCCTTGCGAAGCCTTCCATCCGGCTAGTTTCTCATGGCGCCAAAGCGGACTTCAAGGGTAACGATTCACAACTTGAGCATGTGAAGCTCTTCTTCCTTTGTATAGGAAAACCCTCTCACGCGAGTGAGCGGTGAGTTTGCAGTGTTCCTTGGGGTAGATATGTAAAGTCCTCCTTGTTTAGAGTCTGGAATCGTAGTACGGACATAGGCATGGTCGGTGAAGCCTACCCGGACAAGATGGTCTGGATGGGTGATGTTGCATTGCATGAGCAGCCGGAGAAGACTCCGTGAATTTGATTGTTTTCGGTTTTTTACACGGTACATTACAGAAGGGATCCTTGGGGATTTACTCCAAGGCGCACCCGAAAAAAACTGAGCGGAAACGTAATTCTGCTAATTTGGTGGTCGGGGAGCAAGCCTTGAACATAATAGGGTTATGTGATGTTTGGTAATGAATTAGGATCTGGGTGAAGCTTTGCCCCCCCTCCCCCGTACGTCTTAATGTGACTAGGCGGAGTGAGCAACGGGCAGGTGGAAACGGACCTGGGCTATATGATTCGGTGCTAGAGGCCCTAAAGTCAAACTGGTCGTTGGCAAAGTCGGGAGTCTTGGACTGCGGTCAAAAAGACTACAAAATGCTCACAATGTTTGCCGTCCCGAGGATGGTGGTCAAGCCACGGAATTGACCGGATTCACCGAGAATGTGCCATGAGTGCACGGGGTGTTTGGTCGGCGAGCCTACACCTGTGGCGAAATATACTTATACACTTAATTGTTTAGCTAGGCAAATGAAATGCAGGGAAGGAGCACCGTAGTCCCGAATATTGGGCGGGGTCGTTATAATTTGGTCAACTTTAGCTGACCGCTGCTTTGTTTTCCACCGTGAGGTGGAATATTGCTTGCAGGTGCTGCGGAACAAGGTACCAAATAATGGGCTGAAGTCCAAGCTGTTGTGCTGGTCCTCGAAGGCCAAAGTGAACTGTTATTTTAGTTCTTTCATGTGTGGCCGGCCTGTGAGCCGTTGTCTGTAAAACAATATTTTGTTAAGTGAACATTTGTAAGGTCATAAGGCCAAGTACTCTATTGTGTATTTGTAATATTTCATTCCTATGGTGAATAGTGGACATTCATGTCGTTGTTGTGCAATTTTGGGTTCTCTTAAACAATTTAAAAGCTTCCGGTAGAATGCTCTGTGTTAGGGCGAGTAGTTGAGTATTTGGTATTATTATGTAACCCTTCTGACTGTCCGTGGTATATGGCGTCGGGTTCCAGCTGGACCTTCTGTTATATGTCATACGACGGATGGCGGTGTTACAATTTGGTATCAGACTCAGGTGTCGGTCTTCTTTATTTCAATTCATGGGCGAATTCATTTAAGTTGAGGTGAGCACATGTATGTGAGTCATCGTTATAACATAAAAGAACCAATGAATGTCCGCTTAGGAATGGAAAAATACACTTGTTTTGAGGAACCTGAGTGTTCTAGTGATTGCTTTTAGCAATTTGTGTGTCGCCTAATCAAGAGTTATGCAATTGTAGGAAGCTAGGAGTGGTGTTGGGCAATTAGAGCATCCGCAATCGGCTAAATGTAGTTCACCAAGTAACGTACCTACAACACCTCCTTCATTATAAACCATCAGATTGGTTGCTGAAGCAGTCTTTGCCATGATAAATGCCCAATAAGTGCAGCACACACCACCTGCTAATGTGCAAGAATTCATTAGAGTGGTAGAGCTAGGAGTGGTAGAGCTTGTGGCAGTTGATCTGGTAACACCAAGGAGAGCCACGGAGAAACAACTCAAGCATGTGATGAGCATTAATCCTCCTGTATTCGACGGGATGGGAACGCAAACTCAAGCTGAGGATTGGCTCTCTACGATGAAGAGGGTCAAGACCACCACAGAAACTGCAGAGTGGCAGAAGAGCACAATAGCGACCTTCCTATTTGTTGGTGAGACAAGGATGTGGTGGGACGAGATGGAGGTTTATCTCTTAGTGGCAAGGCAACTTGCTAATGTACCGATGGAGGAATTCTCAAGGTTATTCTTGGGCAGATACCTACCTTCTGCCCAGAAGCTTGAGATGGAGAATAAGTACCTTGGTTTGATTTAGGGAGAGAGAAGCGTGGATTAGTATCTCCACAAGTTTACTCGTTTAGGTCGTTATGCTGGTGTTATGTTAATTGAAGAAGAGCGGAGGACCAACTGATTTTATGAGGGCTACGGGGAGACCTACAGCTACTCCTCGCTGGGCCTAAGGTGCAGGGATCCATAGCCTTGGTAAATGCAGCTCGGTCATTGGAAAGGGTCGCCAAGAAAGTTCAAGAGAAGAAGGACATATGGGAAAAGAGGTCAGAGTTCAAAGCGCCGAGTTCAAAGTCTGGTTTTCGCAGATGGAACAAGAAGTAGAAGACTTCAAGCTCAGCCCCTTCGTCTGGTGCGACGGGGGAAAACACAAGTCGAATCCCAGGAGCATGATACAATTGTGGAAAGGTGGGACATTTTGCACGTGAGTGTTGGAGCGGACGTGCAATGTCCGAGAAGAGGCATGGAGCAACATATGAAGAAAAGGGGAAGTCGGCGGAGTCAATCGCATCCCACCATGCTCCAGCCCAGCCTAGAGTATACAACCTTGGTCTGCAAGAGGCTATTAAGCAAGCTAATGTGGTGAGAGGTATGAGTTAAATTATTACTGTTTAGCTTTTGTAGCTGCTACCTTTTTTACATGTTAGCTTATAAATGTTGGTGTTAGGCATTGTGTTAGTTTTCAATAGTCCGACGAGAGCCCTGTTTGATACAGGAGCTTCGCATTCCTTCTTATCCGAAAGATTCGTATCGCACATCGGAGTTCCTTCCTCGATGGTAAAAGATAATTTGGATGTGTTGCTTACCAATGGGTTCTCAATGCCCGCAGATAAAGTCTGTGTTTTAAACTTACGGATCAGGGATCAAGAGTTTGTTTTGCAAGCGTTGGTGCTGTTGTTAGTGGAGTTTGATGTAATCTTTGTAATGGAATGGCTCTCAGAGCAGCGAGACTTCATTGATTGCAACCGAAAGGAGGTTAAGTTGGGACTGAATACTGATCGGGAGAGCATGTTTGTTGGAATGAAAGGGTCGAGCAAGATTTTAATGACACCTCTTCAAGTGATTAAGGCAGTTCGGTCTGGGGCAGTTCTGTTTGTCACTTTTGTGCAGGCATTAAAGCCTAAACCTAGTCTGGAAAGTATTGCAGTGGTGTCCGAGTATCCTGATGTATTCCTAGATGATCTCCCGGGAGCCCCTCCTCAACAGGAGATTGATTTTACAATTGACCTTGTGCCGGGTGCCAAACTAGTGTCACACTCATCGTATTAGATAGCGCCTAAAGATATGGCGGAGCTGAAGGTGCAACTACAAGAATTGTTAGAACAAGGGTACGTGCGTCCAAGTTTGTCTCTCTTGAGCGCACCGGTCCTCTTCGTTAAGAAGAAAGATGGGAGCTTGCGACTCTGTATTGACTATCGAGAGTTGAACAAGCTTACAGAAAAGAATAAGTATCCGATCCCAAGGATTAACGATCTATTTGATAAATTTGTTGGGTCAACGGTATATTTGAAGCTAGATTTGAAATCCAAATACTACCAGCTAAGGATAAGGGAGAGTGATATCCCAAAGACAGCGTTCAGCACGCGGTTTGGACATTACGAGTTTACGGTCATGCCGTTTGTGCTGACCAATGCGCCATCCGTGTTTATAGATCTGATGAACAGGACGTTCAGAGAGTACCTAGACCATTTCGTGATAGTATTTATCGACGACATCTTGGTGTACTCGCGGTGTGAGGATGATCACTACAAGCATCTGCATATGGTATTGGAGACGTTAATGAAGAATCAATTGTATGCTAAGTTCTCCAAGTGTGAGTTCTGGTTATCCTCAATAGCATTCCTTGGGCATACTATTAGTGGTGAAGGGATAGCGGTGGATCCGGCGAAGATAGCGGTGAATCAGGAGTGGTCAGCGTTTACTACGTTGGCGGAAGTCCGGAGCTTTCTGGGGCTTGTCGGCTACTATAGGCGCTTTGTAGAGAACTTCTCGCTTATAGCGCTACCACTCATGACATTGAAAAGAAAGAATCAAAAGTTTGTGTGGACGCTGGAGTGCGCGCAGGCTAATGAAGAATTGAAGAGACGGTTGGTCACAGCGACTATTTTGCGTTCGTCGAGTAGGTCCAAAGTGTTTGAAATTTATAATGATGCTTCAGGCAGTGGTTTGGTGTATGTTCTGCTACAGCATGGGAGCAATATAGCCTATGGATTACGATAATTAAAGGTTCATGAGAGAAATTATCCAGTCCATGACTTGGAGTTAGCGGCCGTGATATTTGCTCTAAAGCTATGAAGGCACTATCTGTACGGTGTGAAGTTTGATATCTACACCGATCATAAGAGCCTGAAATATTTGCTAGATCCGAAGGACCTAAACATGAGGCAGCGGAGGTGATTGGAGTTCCTGGAGTACTACACTTTCAAAATACATTACGTGTCCGGGAAAGGAAATGCAGTGGCAGATGCGTTGAGTCATAGGGCACCTGCACAAGCCAACTAGTTAGCAGTGCATGAAGAGAGTTTGGCCTGTGATTTGGAGGCATTGGAGATATCCTGCGTTAACATGCAGTCTAGTGCCGAAGTAATTTTGTGTTCGATGAAGGTGCAATATGACCTAGCTGATAGGATTCGACAAGCTTTGGTTCAGGATAGCAGTATGAAGCAGTTCTTGGATGAATCGTTGGATGGTAAAATTCCCAATTTACTGTTGAAGATGGACTACTAAGGAAGGACGGTCGCCTATGCATCCCTAGTGTGGATAATCTTTGGGAGGTGTTGATGTACGAGGCTCATCATGCCAAGTACTCAATCCACCCGGGGAGAACAGAAATGTATAGGGACATGAAGAAGTTGTTTTGGTGTCAAGGGTTGAAGAAGGATTTAGAAATTTATGTGGCATAGTTCCAAACTTGTGCCTTAGTGAAGGCTGAGTGCCAGAAGCCCGGAGGTTTCTTGAAGTCCTTGCCTATCCCAGAATGGTAGTTCGATGACATTTCCAGGGATTTTGTGCATGGTTTGCCAAGGTCGCAGAAGTGAAACGACGCCATTTGGGTGGTCGTAGATAGATTGACAAAAGTGTCGCACTTCATTCCTAATAGGAAGGAAGATCCGGTGTAAAAGTTAGCAAAGCTCTTGGTGGATAATATTGTATGGTTGCATGGTGTGCCCCGCGGTATTGTTAGTGACCGAGACGGACGCTTCACGTCAAAATGACTGGAGGCTGGTGCATAAGTTGTTGAGAACTAAGCTGAGTTACAACACATCCTTTCATCCGCAGATGGAAGGTCAGACCGAAAGGGTCAACAGGACAATAGAGTACATGCTTCGCATGTGCATCTTGTATTTCGGAAAACAGTGGGGAGATCACTTGTACATTATAGAATTTGCATATTATAATAGTTTTCAAGTGAGTCTTGGAATGGTGCCTTTCGAGTCCCTATATGGGAGAAGGTGTTGCATGCCGTTGTCTTTGTTGGAGACAAGCGAGTCAAAGTTATACAAACGTCAGGTAGTGAAAGACGCCAATTCAATGGTACGTATGATTCAGGAACGGTTAAAGATCGCTCAAGACAGCCAGGAAAAATACTATAATGCCAAGCATAAGAATGTGGAGTTCAGTGTTATCGAATCGGTGTATTTGAAAATCAAGCCATTCAAGGGTGTCTTGCGGATTCGACGCTTGAATAAGCTGAGTCCGAGATACCTTGTACCGTTTGAGATCCTAGAGCGGATTAGAGAAGCAGCGTATCGATTGAAGTTGTTGGTGGAGTTGAGTGGTCTACACGATGTATTCCACGTATTAGTATTGCGGAAGGTGGTATAAGAGCCTTCGCAGGTCGCTGCGGTCGATTAAGTGCCGATTGATAATGGGTTGACGACAAAGGTCAAGCCAATTCACATTGAAGAATTTGAAGTCAAACTGCTCCACAACAAGGAAATCCGAATGCTTAAGGTCCGTTGGGATAACTGCGGACATGAGTAGCTTTCTTGGGAGCAAGAGCAGACTATGATGGAAGAATACCACGAATTATTCGACTCAGGTAATATTTAAATTGTTTTGTATACCTTTACATAATTTCGTCGACGAAATTATTTAAGGGGGGAGATTTGTAATGCCCTGAAACTCAAAAGTCAAACAGGCGGTGCTTGAACAAAGTTCGGGTCTTTGTAAGGTGAACACAGCCTATAATACGGGCGTGTCACACGGGTGTTTCACAGGGCCGTGTCATGCTAGGGTCGTCGAGTTGAGGTCGACGAGTGTTTAGTGCTCGAATATGGCCTGGGACACGGGTGTGTCCCAGGGCGTGTCAGGCACATGGCATGTGACACGGGCATGTCACATGGCCGTGTACTTCTTCGGAAAGTTATGTCATGTGTCAACTGAGTGACACGGCCCGGAATACGGGCGTGTACTAGTTGACACGGGCGTATCAAGTCTGACACCGGCGTGTCGCCACCCGTGTCCATTATGGGATGTGACAGTTGGCGTGACGGTTATTTGCGACACGGCCCCTCATCACGGGCATGTCGAGGACCCGATACGGGTGTGTAAGGTTGGGACACTAGCGTGTCCCAACCCGTGTTCTTTTTTGTGCTCAATATTTGTGGCTGGATCGAGGCACACGGCCTTGGAAACGACCGTGTGCAAAGTCGTGTTCAGCCCAGGATTAAGAAATTTTAGGCTAATCTGAGCCGTTCGTTTTCTTTAAATACGATCTGACGACCCAGATGTCATCCTGTTGTGTTAAGTTCGAGAATAGAGGATAAATCCCTCATTTTACTCCAAAGTTCACTCTTTTTGAGAAGTTAGAGAGAGAAGAGAGCAAATTAGAAGGAAGGCAGGAATCCGGCCGCCGACGGAGGGTCAGAGCACCAAATCGAGAATCGAGACCAGATCCATGGAGAGAATTCCCTTGCGAAGCCTTCCATCCGGCTAGTTTCTCATGGCGCCAAAATGGACTTCAAGGGTAACGATTCACAACTTGAGAATGTGAAGCTCTTATTCCTTTGCATAGGAAAACCCTCTCACGCGAGTGTGCTGTGAGTTTACGGTGTTCCTTGGGGTAGATATGTAAAGCCCCCCTTGTTTAGAGTCCGGAATCGTAGTACAGACATAGACATGGTGTGTGAAGCATACTCGGACAAGTTGGAATGGATCAGTGATGTTGAATTGCATGAGAAGCTGGAGAAGACTTTGTGCCTTTGATTGTTTTTTATTTCTATGCGGTTGATTGCAGCAGGGATCCTTGGGGATTAACTCTAAGGCACACCCGGAAAAAACTGAGCGGAAATGTAATTCTACTAACTTGGCGGTCGGGGAGCTAACTTTGAACATAACTGGGTAATGTGATGTTTGGTAATGAATTAGGATCCGAGTGAAGCTTGGCCCGTGCATACGTCTTTACGTGACTAGGAGGAGTGAGCAATGTGCGGGTGGAGACGGACCTGGGCTATGTGGTTCGGTGCTAGAGGCCCTAAAGTGGAACTAGCCGTTTGCATAGTCGGGTGTCTTGGACTGCAGTCGGAAAGAATAAAAATTGGACACAATGTTTGTCGTCCCGAGGATGGTGTTGAAGCCACGGAATTGATCGGATTCACCGAGAATGTGCCCTGAGTGCACAAGGTGTTTGGTCGGGCGAGCCTACACCTGTGGTGAAATAGACTTATTCACTTAATTGTTTAGCTAAGCTAATGAAATGCTGGGAAGGAGCACCGCCGTCTAGAATAAGGTGCGGGGTCGTTATAATTTGGTAAGCTTTAGCTGACCGTTGCTTTGTTTGCCACCGTACGGTGGAATGTTGCTTGCAGATGCTGCGGAACTTAGTACCAAATAGCGGGCTTAAGTCAAAGCTGCTTTGTGGGTCCTCGAAGGCCAAAGTGAACTGTTATTTTAGTTCTTTCATGTGTGGACGACCTGCGAGACGATGTCTGTAAAACACTATTTTATTAAGTGAACATTTGTAAGACCATAAGGCCATGTACTCTATTGTGTATTTGTCATATTTTATTCCTGTGGTTAATAGTGGACATTCATGCTGTTGTTGTGCAATTTTGGGTTCTCTTAAACTATTTAAAAGCTTCCGCTAGAATGCTCTGTGTTAGGGCGAGTAGTTGAGTATTTGGTATTATTATGTAATCCTTCAGACTGTCTGTGGTATATGGCGTCGGGTTCCAGCTGGACCTTCTATTATATTCCATACGACAAGATGGGGGTGTTTCATATGCTACCTATATGGTTGCAGGTGCAGAAGTTTTATAACGGGCTAAATCAAAGAACAAAGAAAATGATAGACGCAGCTTCCAGTGGTACCTTAAACCACAAAACCCCAAAAGCAGCTTTTGAACTTTTTGAGGACAAGGCTATGAACACATATCTGTGGAATTTGCCTAGGTCCCACCCAAGTAAAACCTGCAGGTATCTTTGAAGTAGATAACGTCTCCCAGCTAGCTCGCATTATATTTTAAATTTACTTGTTTTTTACTTCTCTTTTGTAGAGATTAGCAGGTGTTCGCGAGTTCACTTTAGATACTCATGTTATATTTTAAATTTAGTTTTTTTTGACTTCCCCATTGTAGAGATTAGCAAGTGTTCATGAGTTCACTTCAGGTACTCGCATTATACTTTATATTTACTTATTTTTAACCTCTCTTTTGAAGAGATTAGAAGGTTTTCGTAAGTTCACTTCAGGTACTTGCATTATATTAAAATTTACCTGCTTTTGACTTCTCTTTTGGAGTGACTAACAGGTGTTCGTGATTTTATTTCATGTAATCTCATAATATTTTAATTTTACATGAATTTTACTTTTCCTTTCCATAGAATAGTAGGAGTCCATGAGTTCACTTTAGGTACTCGCGTTATATTTTACATTTACCTACTTTTTACTTCTCTTTTGCAGAGATTAGCAGGAGTTCGCGAGTTCAATTCAGGTACTCGCATTATATTTTTAATTTACTTGATTTTGATATTCTATTTGGGGAGATTAGAATGTTTTCGCGAGTTCACTTCAGGAACTCGTGTTATATTTTAAATTTTCTTGCTTTTGACTTTTCTTTTGGAGGGATTAGAAGGTGTTCGCGAGTTCACTTTAGGTACTCACATTTTCGTTTAATTTTACCTACTTTTGACTTCCCCTTTGCACAAATTAGTAGAAGTTCACAGGTTCACTTCAAGTACTCGGATTTTATTTGAAATTTACCTACTTTTGGCTTCTCAATTGTAGAGATTAGTAGGGGCTCGCAAGTTCACTTCATGTACTCGCATTATAATTTAAATTTTTCTTCTTTTGACTTCTCTTTTGTAGATATTAGTTGGTATTCTCATGCTCACTTCAAGTACTCACATTATATTTTTAATTTACCTACTTTTGATTTCTTATATGCAGAGATAAGCAGGTGTTCGTGAGTTCACTTCTAGTACTCGCGTTTTATTTTAAATTTACATGCTTTTGAATTATTCTTTGAAGAGATTTGCAGGTGTTCGTGAGTTTACTTCTGGTACTCGCATTATATTTTAAATTTACCTATTTTTGATTTCTCTTTTGCAGAGAATAGCAGGTGTTCCCGAGTTCACTTCAAGTACTCGCGTTATATTTTAACCACTTTTCTTTAGAGATTAATAGGTGTTCACGAGTTCACTTTAAGTACTCGCGTTATATTTTAAATTTACCTGCTTTTAACTTCTTTTTGCAGAGATTAGCAGGTGGTCACGAATTCACTTCAGGTACTCGAATTTTTTTTGAAATTTACCAGCTTTTGACTTCTCTTTTACAGGTATTAGCAAGTGTTCGCGATTTCACTTTAGATACTCTAATCATATTTAAAATTTACATAGTTTTGACATCTCCTTTGCATAGATTAGCAGGAGTTTGCGAGTTCAATTCAAGTACTCGCATAATATTTTAAATTTTGCTTCTTTTGACTTCTCTTTTGTAGAGAATAATGGGTGTTCTCGAGTTCACTTTAGGTACTCTCATTACATTTTAAATTTACATTCTTTTGATATCTTCTTTGCAGAGATTAGCAGGTATTTTCGAGTTTTGTAGTTTTCGCTAGCGCAAAATACTTTGCCAAAAAAATTTCAGTTAATTGATCCCAGGTTGTGATGCTGTTTTAAGGTAGAGTGTTCAGCCACTTCTTAGCCTTAGTTCTAAGGGAAAAAGGAAATAATCTAAGCCTAATAGCATCATTTAAAACACCATTTATCTTGAAGGTGTCACAAATCCCAAGAAAGCTTGTTATATGTGCTTTCGGATCTTCATATTGAAGTCCGTCATACTACACATACTGTTTCACTATTTGAATTATGCTAGGCTTCAGTTCAAAATTATTATTAGCTATAGCAAGGCACACTATACTATATTCTGTTCCCTCTAGATTTAGTCGTGCATAATAGCACATAGGCCTATGCACGTCCTCCTCCACGTGGGGTTCTTCCATTCATAAAGTAGAAAGTGACTCAGAGTCCTCAACCTGTACTTGGAGAGTAGGGCTTTGAAATCGTGATCTTCTCTGAAGAGTACGCTCAATTTCATGGTCCAAGTCAAAAATAACCGACAAACTCCCGCGGGTCATGCACTAAAAGAAGAGAAGAAAAGAAAGAGAAATAAATAAACTAGAAAAATGCTAGATTTTTTTTTTGAAATAGATTTTTTAATATTTTAACTCCCGAACTTCCCAAGGGCTATCCAATGAAGGGTTCACAAGATACTAGACAAGATAGTGGCACTTAAATCCCTTTGCCCTTTTCGAGAGAATTAGGTGGCGTAGAAAAAATGTGAAAGAGGATGAGATTAAGAGCGATAATAAAAAAAATGGATTTTAAAAAAAAATTTAGAAAGAGGATGAGAAAGAAAAATGATAAAAGTAATAGGTTCGTGTTTTCGATATATCAACGAAAGGTTCTCCCCGACAATGGCGCCAAAAACTTGGTGACCGCTTTTTGCTTAAGAAAATAGAGCCGAACTAGCAATCCAATTTTGCAAGTATACCTATCGAACTATAGCTAGGGGACACAAGTATCGTATTGAAATTCGGGAACTGTTGAGTACACTTACTCACACGAAGACTATTATTTTATCGATAGAAAATCTTTAGGGATAAAGAGAAAATTAAACGCACTTAATGAAAGGAAAATAGCACTAAAGGAGAACTAAATGCAGCTAAGTAGAGAGCATAAAAGAAAAGATTACGATAAAGGATTGGAACGATGAAATGGAAATGCACTCGATCGATAATCACCTCGACTAAAGTCGATTAAAATCACGATAATAAACCTAAGCTTAATAGGGAAAAGGTTCTTGACCGTGGAGTTTCCTAAAGCTTGAACACGCTTCTCTTGAAGAGGTGCCCAACTGAGTTTAGGAAGGTCCGACCGACTCTCGTCTAAATCAGAGGCCTAAAGATCGCTTTACGCGGTTAACCACACTATTGTATTTTACTCCAATCCGGGAGATTTGGACATCTGCCTCTCTCGAGGGGTGCGTACCACTCTCTTTACTCTTGAATGCTCACTTCAAACTATCAGCCTCTCAGCAAGCCAAGAAGGAAAGATATATTGGAAATTATTTGTCGACAATAAAATTCCAAACGAGAAAAATCAAGAGTATTTCGAAGGCCGAAACCCTAAAAAGAAAAGGTAAATTCAATGCATCATAAGTTAATCACTCGAACATCGGATCATCAAGATCGAGTACAAGGAGGATTAGTTAATAATAGCGAAGTGGAGGAAGAGGGATGAGTAGAAATGCATAGAACACAAATATAAGAAAAGAGCACTTTTATATTAATATTAAGAGAAAGTTACAACTTGAAATGAAGGAGCTGCACTTGCATAGAAATGAAAATTGCAATGAAATAAAAGGCTAAGCTAGAATTAACACTAGGCTACAAATGAAGTACAAACCTAATACAAAAGTTATTACAAAAGGAGCACTAAGCTAGGGTTAAAAAAACACAAAATGAGAGAGAGAGAGAGAGAGAGAGAGAGAGAGAGGGAAGTACACTAAAAAACACTAGTAAACAAATTGGCAGCACCTCACCTCTCAACCCAAACTTGTTCTGAAATTGAAGGGGGTATCTGAATTTATATACTTTTCCACGGGTTGGTAATGTCCTAGTTCATGCCTAGGGAGGGCGTGTCAGGGGGCGTGACACGTACAGGGTTGACCTCGGGTTCTAGATTCTGGCGGGAAGGATGATTGCTTCTATGTGATGGCTGACACGCCCTGGGTCACGCCCGTGTAGGGGGGCATGAAACGTACATCGCGTCGAAATAATTGGACTGAAATACATCAGTCTTGGAAAAGGGGGTGAACACGCTATGGGTCACGCCGTGACGGGGGGAGTGACAGGTACGATTGGCGTGCGGAGGTGACAATGCATTTAATGCGGCGGCAGACTTCGGGTAGAGGGCGACACGCCCCATGTATCTCCCTAGGACATGCCCAAGGAGTGCGTGTTAGGGGGGCATGACAACGATTTTTCCTATTATTTTGTCTCTGTCAGCAAGCTTCCTCGGGATCGGGTGATACGTGTAACACCCCTATCCGTCGCATAGCATATAGCAGTAGGTCCGGCCGGGGCCCGACGCCATATACTACGGACAGACCGGTTGGTTACGCGTTGAAACCATTCAACCAATCATGTCGTCCTACACAACACCTAGCGGAAGCAATTTATTAGGTTGCAAAAGAAATAAGAACCCAGCCACAACAGCATGAATGTCCACTACAAACTCAGGAATGTTTGCATACACCAAAAGAGAAATGGCCTTAAGGCCTTACATTGTTCACTTAACAAAAGAAGTGTTTTCATACTTCGGCTCGCAGGCCGGCCATACATGAAAAACGGGAAAGAAACATAAGCAATTAGGCCTTCGAGGGCCGACACGGCAACAAGGGCTTTAGCCCGCTATTTCACGCTCTGCTCCGCAGCACCTGCAAGCAATAAACCACCGCCCTGTGGCAAACAATAGCAACGGTCAGCAATGCTGACCAAATTATAACGATCCCGCCCCCCACAATCGGGGCGGCGATGCTCTTTCCCTGCACTTTATTAGCATAGGCATTTATATAAAGTATTTGCACTTCACCACAGGCGTAGGCTCGCACGGCCACACACCCCGTGCACTCAGGGCACATTCTCGGCGAACCGGCCAACATCACGTCAATTCAAGCCATAGACGTTCCCAATCCACCACCGCCTCTTGGACGGTCATCCATATGAGCATTTTGTCTTATTGGCCTTGGTCACGGCAATTTAAGCCATAGACCGCCGAAGACCCTCATCCATGCCAACGGTCCTACCGAACGACATAGACCGGGTACGGTTCCGCCTGACCCGTGCTCATACCGCAACGACAATTTAAGCCATATGCGCAGGCCAAGACTCACCGAGTCCCGTTTCCACCACAATAATCACATAACCCTGTTATGTTCACGTTGGCCCCCGGCCACCGTGTTCTCAAAACCCGCTTTTGCCCAGTTTTCCGGGTATACCTTGGAGTTAATCTCCAAGGCTCCCTGATGCAATCTACCATGTAGAAAACCCGAAAACACCCAAACACCCGGAGTCTTTCCCGGTACAAATGCAATGCAACATCACCGATCCGGACCAACATGTCCGAATAGGCTTCACACACAATGCCTATGTCCGTTTTCGCATACGGACTCTACACAAGGGGGACTTCACATATCTACCACAAGGAACGCTCCAACTCTTCGCTCCCTCGCGAGAGAGGGCTTCCTATGCAAAGGAAAAGAGGGCTATGCCCAAGGATGAGAAATCATTACCCTTGCATTCTTCCGCGGCGCCATCGAAAACTACACGGTTGGAAAGCACCGCAACGGCGTCGTCTCCGCGGATCTGGACTCGGATCGCGATTCGGAGCTCCGAAGCTCTTCCGGCGGCCGGATCTTGGACTCCTCCTTCCTCCTTGCTCTCCCTTCTCTCTAAACTTTAGAGAGAGATTGGCCAATGGAAAATGGGTTTCTAAACCCTATTTCCCGACTATATCAACCCAGGAGTAGCCCCCCACCGTCGGATCCAAAGCCAAGGAAACGAAAGGTCGAGATTAGACCTGAAATCCCAAAATCTGGGCCGAACACGGGTTGGCACACGGCCGTGTGCCTGGCCGTGTAGCTCATTCGCCGTCTCGACCAAGATTGAAAACCAGCAACACGGCATGTGACACGGCCTCTGACACGCCCGTGTCGCCTGCGACACGCCCGTGTAGGGACCCGTGTCACGCCCCCCGTGTGCAATTTATCAACACATCGCAGTCAGAGAGGTACACGGCCTGGTGACACGGCATCAGACACGCCCGTGTCAAATTTGACACGCCCGTGTTTGTGCCCGTGTCATTACCCGTGTACCCAACCGCACAGCCCAGGTGTGACACGGCCTGGGACACGCCCGTGTCCTAGGCCGTGTTCCACCACACGACCATCGTCGACCTGAACTGGTCGACGACACGGCCAGCTCGACGGCCCGGGCTCGACATGCCCGACACGGCCTCCGACACGCCCGTGTCGGGGCCCGTGTCACCTGCACCAAAAATCTGTCTTGGCCAAAAACGATCCCCGTCGCTCCTATAACATTTTGGGGTGTTATAACTCTACCCCCCTTAAAGAATTTCGTCCACGAAATTAATAAATGACAAACATGACTTAACGTAAATCAGTACCTGAGCGGAACAATTCCGGGTACTCCTCGAGCATAGTCTGCTCCCGTTCCCAAGAGAGCTCCTCACGCCCGCAATTATCCCACCGGACTTTAACCATCCGGATCTCCTTGTTACGAAGCCTCTTGACCTCAACATCTTCAATACGAATGGGATTGACCCTAGTCGTCAACCCTTCGTCCACCGGCACTTGATCAGCCGCGATCACCTGCGAAGGCTCTTGCACCGCCTTCCGCAACGCAGAAATGTGGAACACATCATGTAATACACTTAATTCCTCCGATAGCCTCAAACGGTATGCCGCTTCGCCGACTCACTCTAGAACCTCAAAAGGTCCAAGGTATCTTGGGATCAGCTTCTTCAAGCTTCTCACCCGCGAAACCCCCTTAAACGACTTCACTTTCAGATATACCCAATCGCCTACCGCGAACTCCATGTTCCGGTGCTTTGCATTGTAATACTTCGCCTGCCGATCCTGAGCGATCAACAAGCGCTCCCGAATGATCCGCACTAACGATGTAGCACTCTCTACCTCCTGCTTCTTGTACAACCTTGCCTCACCCGTTTCAAGCCACGATAACGGCGTGCGACACTTCCTTCCATACAGGGCCTCGAAGGGCGCCATTTGTAAACTTGCTTGGTAGCTGTTGTTGTACGCGAACTCCACCAAATACAAGTGGTCTTCCCAATGCTTATCGAAATCCAGAACACACATGCGTAGCATGTCCTCCATTGTTCTATTGACCCTCTCGGTCTGCCCATCCGTCTGCGGATGGAAAGCTGTGCTGAACTTTAACTTTGTTCCCAGCATTTGCTGCACCAACCTCCAATCATTTGACGTGAACTGCCCATCGCGATCACTCGCAATGCTACGGGGCACACCATGCAGCCTAACAATATTGTCAACATACAACTTTGCCAATTTCTCCACTGGGTCATCCTTCCTATGCGGAATGAAATGCGACACCTTAGTTAGCCGATCTACGATCACCCAGATGGCGTCGTTCCCTTTCTGCGACCTTGGCAACCCGTGCACAAAGTCCATAGATATATCGTCGAATTTCCACTCCGGTATAGGCAAGGACTTCAGAAATCCTCCCGGCTTTTGACATTCCGCCTTCACCAAGGCGCACGTTTGGCATTTAGCCACGTACAACGCCACATCTTTCTTGAGCCCCGGCCACCAAAACAACTTTTTGAGATCACGATACATATTCGTGCTCCCTGGGTGGATTGAGTACTTGGTATGATGAGCCTCGTACATCAACTCCGCCCGGAGGTTACCCCCACTCGGGACGCACAACCGATGATCCTTCCTCAGTAAACCATCTTCCACCGAGAACTGGGAATTTGACCCATCCAGAGCGGCCTCCATAAGCTCCTTCATGGAGTCATCTAACTCCAATGCCTGCCGAACCCGGTCAACCAGGTCATACTGCACCTCTGTCTAGTTTAACATTGCTTTGGCGCTCGTCTGCCTGTCAACGCAACAGATCTCAAGCTCTTCCAACTCCCGTACTAGCCGCTCATCATGCACCGACAACCAGTTGGCTTGGGCGGGAGCCCTGCGGCTCAGCGCATCCGCAACTGCGTTGCCCTTCCCGGGTACATAATGTATTTTGAAGGTGTAGTCCCCTAGGAACTCCATCCACCTCCTCTGCCTCATATTATGGTCCTTCTGATCCAACAAGTATTTTAGGCTCTTGTGATCGGTGTATATATCGACCCTTACGCCATAAAGGTAGTGCCTCCACAACTTGAGTGCAAATATCACGGCCGCCAACTCCAAGTCGTGCACCGGATAATTTCTTTCATGCACCTTCAACTGACGCGATCCATACGCTATCACGCTCCCATGCTCCAACAACACGCAGCTCAAGCCACTACCCGAAGCGTCGCTATACACCTCGAAGCCCTCGGTCGCACTCGGCGAACTAAGCACTGGCGCCATGGTCAACTGCCTCTTCAGCTCCTCAAAATCTTGCACGCACTCTTGCGTCCACAAGAATTTCTGATCCTTCCTTGTCAACTTCGTGAGAGGTAAAGCTATCCGCGAGAAGTTCTCTACGAAGCGCCTGTAATATCCGGCAAGCCCGAGAAAACTACGGACTTCCGCGACAGAAGACAACGCAGGCCACTCCCGTATCGCAACAATCTTCGCCGGATCCACCGCTATACCTTCCCCACTCACTATATGACCAAGGAACGCTACTGAGGGTAGCCAGAACTCGCACTTGGAGAACTTTGCGGAAAGCTCATTCCTTCTCAGAGTCTCCAACACCAGGTGCAAGTGCTTGAAGTGGTCTTCTTCGCACTGCGAGTACACCAATATATCGTCAATAAAGACGATCACAAAGCGATCCAGGAAGTCTCGGAACGTCCTGTTCATCAAATCCATAAATACCGATGGCGCATTCGTCAATCCAAATGGCATGACCGTGAACTCGAAATGCCCATACCTCATACTGAACACCGTCTTCGGGATATCACACTCCCTGATCCTCAGCTGATAGTACCCCGACTTCAAGTCCAACTTGGAGTATACCGACGATCCGACTAACTGATCAAAGAGATCATCAATCCTCGGGATCGGGTACTTATTCTTCTCCGTCAGCTTGTTCAACTCTCTGTACTCGATATACAGCCGCATACTCCCGTCCTTCTTCTTAACGAAGAGGACCGGTGCGCTCCAAGGCGACGAGCTTGGACGCACATAACCTTGCTCCATTAGCTCCTCTAACTGAACTTTCAACTCTGCCATCTCCTTTGGCGCCAACCTATACGGAGCACGTGACACCGGTTTGGCCCCCGGCACGAGCTCGAAGGTGAAATCAATCTCCCGCTGCGGTGGGGCTCCTGGAAGACTATCCGGGAACACATCGGGGTATTCGCAAACCACGGGAATCTCAACCAAAGTGGACTTTGGCTCCACAGCCCCCACTATTGTGAAGAACAGCTCTGCACCAGCACGAACTGCCTTCACCACCTGAAGAGAAGACATCAGTGTCTTGCTCGACCCCTTCAGCCCCTCGAATGTAGTCTCCCACCTTACACCCAGCTTGACCTCCTTCCGATCACAGTCAATCCAAGCTTTCTGCTCCGAAATCCAATCCATTCCAAAGATCACGTCGAACTCTACTAGCGGCAACAATGACGCTAGCAAGTCGAACTCTTGGCTCCCATTGCGAACCTTCACTGCGCACACTCTGTCCGCACGCATCGAGCACCCATTCGGTAGCAGCACATCCAACTTGTCCTTTGCCATCGAAGAAGGGACTCCGATGCGCGATATAAAACTTTCGGACAAGAAGGAGTGTGAAGCTCCCGTATCGAACAGTGCCCGTGCCGGACTATCACTAATCACAACAAAGCCTATACAAACAATATTAGGCTAACAAGCAATAGATAACGGTATTAAAGCTAACTTGCTAAAAATTAACTCATACCTGTCAGCACATCCTCTTGCTTGATGGCCTCCTGGTCGCCCAAGTTATAGACTCTAGGCTGAGTCGGAGCATAGTGGGACGCGGTCGACTCCACCACTTTGCCCTTCTCCTCGTAGGTAGCTTCTTGTTTCCTTTTGGACTTTGAGCGTCCACTCCAGCAATCACGGGCAAAGTTCACCGTCTTTCCACACCTGAAGCAAGCGCCCGGGGTTCGATTGGTAGTTGCCCCCGAGGCACTCGTAGAAGAAGCTGGACCTGATGTCCTAGCCTTTTTGAAGAATTTTCGGTAGCCCGACTTCGACGTAGTCGGCGCTTTGAACTCCGCTTTCTTACTACCAGATTCCTTCTTCGCTTGGACATTCTTCATGTCCTTCTCCAAGGATCGGGCCGAACTGACCAGGGTCATGAAACCCTGCGCCTTGGGCCCCGATAGTAGCAACCTTAAATCATCTCTTAGCCCTTTGTAGAAGCGGCTCGTCTTGTGCTCCTCGTCTGCGAAGGTAGCGTCGGCATATCTCCCTAACCGAGTAAACTCGTGGAGGTACTCATCAACGGTGCAATCCCCTTGCACCAACTTCTGAAATTCGCTTTCTAGCGCAATTCTCTGCGCCGAGGGGAGGTATTGAGCCATGAACAGTCTCGCAAACTCCTCCATCGAAACTTTGGCCAACGGCCTTCCCAGCAACTGATGTAGCTCTAGGCCTTCCCACAATAGTCTTGCATCCCCATCCAAAAGGAAAGTCGCTATAGTGGTCTTCTGCCACTCTTCCGTTTCCGTCGCAATCATCACCCTGGTGACCCTTGAGAGCCAATCCTCTGCTTGGGTCGGGGTTTCTGCCCCCGTGAAGACCGGTGGATTAAAACCCATCGCGTGCTTCAGTTGTCTTTCAGTTGCTCTCCGAGGCAACTCTGGCTCCAAAACTACTTGCTCAACCCTCCTTTGGTGGCGAGGACCCCCCGCCATTCGTTCGTGCCGCCATGGAGTTCTCGTTTGACCACCGCCGATACTTGTTCGTGGACGTTGATGGACGTTGCCGCAACCGCCGGCGCCACCGTCGCCGCAACCGTCACCGCTACCGTCGCCGCAACTTGTTCGTGGACGTGGATGAACGTTGCCGCAACCGCCGCCGCCACCGTCGCCGCAACCGTCACCGCTACCGTCGCCGCAACCGTCACCGCCACTGCCGCGGCATTTCGTCGCTTCGTTATGAATATAGTGTTATTTCATCTTTGAAATAATATTATAATCATAAGCGTTTAATTATCTTTATTAGTCGTATAATTTATAGGATCTAAAATTATAAGTTTTCATTTTGTTGTTTATTTTGTTAAAACAATTTAGGTGTGGCTAGGATTCAATCTAGTGAGATGGAGGGTGATGATGGAGTGGTGTATGTCTCTATATATATATGTGTGTGGAGTGGGAAAGCAAGAGAATTGAAGAAAAAAAAGACCTAAGAAGATTTCGGCCCTTAGCCGCCCCCTCCTCCCGATTCTTTCGGCCTGGCCGAAACCAGCGCCCGACGCCTGGACAAGCCGCCGCTCGCCTGCTGCCGCCCCTCCCTCGGTGGTGATATTGCTGCTCCGGCTTTCTCCATCCTCCTCCGGTGTGACTCCGAAGAAGGCGGCTCGGTTCTCCCTCATCCGGTGCGACTCCGGTGACCCGTGGAAGTGCGACTCTTCCACCGTTATCTTGCTCCTCCCCCTCCTCATCTCCTCTCCAATTTCTGGTTTGGGTAACGACTTCCTATTCCCTAAACATTGTGTGATTTCATCTTGCATTTGTGAGAGTATTGGAGACCTTGGATTTCATATTTTATCCTAAATGTTGAATTAATTTGCATATGAAAAATCTGAAATTGTTATTGTGTTCATATCCGATTTTCGCGAAGATTTCCGTAAGGATAGGTCCCCTTGGACGTTTGTAAGCCGGGGTTTTTTTAGCCTTTGGTTTCGAGCGGATCAAGAGGATTTGGTATATCCTCGTATGATTTTGTTTTGAGGGTTATAGCTTGGACTATTTTCCGAATCGAAGCTTTAGTCCGGAGCGCCCTCGTTGTGGATGGAAATGATGTGTTGCGATGTTAGATGCATGGTTAGGATATGCTATTAGTGGATGCGTATGTTCATATAGGTTTGGGTGGAAACTCCCCAATTGTGAGATCGCGCAATTACAAACAAAATGCTGCCGAAATTTCCAACTTTGCACGCGCACCACGTGTTCGTTGAAATGCCTCTTAGGTTATTTTAGATGCTCGTTTAGTGTTCGCTCAAATTCACCATAGGCTTTTAGTTTGTTATTTTCCGATTAGCTTCGCGTAGGGGTAGCCTGCATCAATTTGGTATCAAAGGCAGGTTTGTCAATTTCTCAACTTGACAACGATCCGCTCACTTGCACTTAGGTACGTTTCGTTCATTTTAAAATTTTTATTTTTAGTTATATAAAAACAAAAAAAAAAGTTTTAAGTGTTTTTCCTAATTTGAGTCTCTTTTTTTTTCGTTAGTCTGTCATGGCACGCGTTGGGAGTCCCCTTCCCCCATGTTCCCCGATTGGTGCCCTTCGCAAGGAGATGACTCGCCAATGTGATGACATAATAGATATGTTAGCACAACTTGGTGGTCGGCTTCCGACACCGCATCTTAATGCCCCTAGGCAACCGCTTAGGACCCATGTTCCTTCAAGTACGGTTAGTCAAGCGATCACGACACCACCATCACGCACTCCTAGGCCTGTTAGAATTCCTGCCCCAACCTACGATGGGTTAGGTGGACCGCGTGTTTTCTTACGTTGGGTAGATGACATGGAAGTTTACTTTGAGCAATATCGTCTCGTGGACCCCCACCGGATTCCCGTTGCGAGATTGCAATTATCTGGTCGAGCCCTGACATTCTGGGTCAATGAGGAGAGACGTTTTGGGCCGTCCCTCGTTGGCTCACGTGTGGGTTGGCAATTTATGAAGAACTTGTTGACGGATGAGTATTATCCCTCATACTGCCGCTCTCAGCCTTCTGGTTATCCGAGTGTAGAGCCGTCTGAGATTTTGCCTATACTGAGCAAGTACGTTCCCCCATACTCCCGTATGAGGACGTCTCATGTTGTTATCTCACCCCCCCAGGACGCTACACCCCTTTCTGATTATAAGAGTGACGATAGGCCACGCATTAGATCTTTGTCCCAAAAGGAGCTTACCATTTTGAGTACGCCTACCCCTACCATTAGGGAGAGGGAAAAGGTTAGGACCACTGTCCCACCACCTGTCATAGTCATTACTAGGGATGCTCCAAAACCGCGAGTTGAGCATAGGAAGATAGTTAAGAATTGCAAGGAGAGTGCTACATGTTATGCTTGTGGAGCGATTGGCCACTATGCCGTGGAGTGCCCCACTAAGCCTAGAGCTTTGGCTCTTTCAGCTTCGACGTCTGAGCCCGCCACTGAGGGCGAGGCAGATTTATCTGACGATGAGGAGAATGGATATCCTAGCGACTTGGATGATGATATTTGGGATGCTGATGATTTTTCGACTTGTGAGAGCACCCCGTGGGCTACTATATGTGAGAGTGCCATACTTGCTCACCCTATTATTGAATCCATTCACGAGACTATGAATCCTATTATGAGTGAGCCTCCCCCTGATTTTTTAGAGCATGTATCTGAGTTATCTGACGAGCTAGAGATTGAGGATTCCTCTAGTCCTATCATGGATGAACCTACTGATGCTTTGGGTGTTTTAGCTGATGCTGATAATTATGGTTTAGATTGGGACGATGTGCCTCCACCTACACCAGACTTTTTGGGTTCTGTTGAGACTCCTACGGTCGCACCTCTTACCCTCGATTTGGCTGATTCCCCTGAGGACGTACCACTTCATTGGGACTTGGATGTTTCTGATATTCCCACTCATGTTGGAGATTTAGTGGAGGTCCCTCCTGACGCCTATGTGGACTTGTCCGCGATAGATTTTTCTGCTGAGACCCTTCTTCTGGATGATTTTTCTAGCACGGGTCCGATACTTTTGGATGATTCTGGTGACTCAGCCCCGACTGAGAGTCCATTGATGTTATTTGAGGATGATTTTTCCGATGTATGCCCGGACGTGAGCTTCCTGGATGATTGTACTTTGATTGAGCCACCGTTGTGTGAACCTTCTATAGATTTGGATTTATTCCCGGGTTTGATTATACCGACCCTGCCTCATACTGATTCGCCTCTAGTAGATATCTTTTTAGGACGCAGATTCAATACACCTCTTCTGAGTTCTTCTGACACGCCCACTTTATTAGTTCCTACACCAGCGTTATCTCTTTGTTTAGGTGTACACGAGCTGAGCGCTCTAGTTTTTGATCTTGTCACTACACTGCATTGGTCTGACCACGCCTTATGTTTGTTAGATCCCTTCATGCGTGTCATGTCTGGGTCTAGTTTTCCGTTGGAGACTGTTTCTGATTTCACGGCGATTGTGCCTATTGATTTGGTGACCTCACGACATCGTTACCCGCCAAATCAACTTGCACATATCTTGCGTCCATCCTGGTACGAACTGCATGTAGACATATCATCGCCTTATCCCAGTGTCTATGAGTTGCATCCTTTCCACGCCCATTCACCTTCGAGAGCATCTGACGGCGGAATTGTTGATTCTAATTTCGTCTGGTTAGCCCCCGAGTGGATACCTTCGGGTTCCGTAACAAAAGTATTACATTGGAGCGCCGACCCTTTCGAGATTTTCACGAATTTTGGGTTCAATGCAATTTCTTTGGATTTTTACGATGCAATCGGTTTTTCACCGCATTTCAATTTTTCGGATTTAATTTTGAAAATCTGGTCTCCATCTGAGCGGCTTTTCCCAACGTTTCTCTCTTCCACTTCAATTTCTCGTGGGTTGAGAGGTGAGATTTTTCCCGTGTCGCTCTTCCATTTGGGTTTACCGGTTCTCGCATTGGATGGTAAGATCTGTGCTGTTTTTCTTTATGCTGACGCACCTATGAGGTTTCCTGCTGTGTTTGGCCTTGACAGGTTATGTTCTATTGCGGATGCCCGCACTGCTTGTCCTGCCCCGTGGATGTCCGCTCCGGACACGCTACTTGTGGATGTTGCTGTCTCCTACTATTCTCTCACCGGCCACTCATCGGTGATGAGTGATTTCGTGCGGGGGAGGATTGGTGGCGAGGACCCCCCGCCATTCGTTCGTGCCGCCATGGAGTTCTCGTTTGACCACCGCCGATACTTGTTCGTGGACGTTGATGGACGTTGCCGCAACCGCCGGCGCCACCGTCGCCGCAACCGTCACCGCTACCGTCGCCGCAACTTGTTCGTGGACGTGGATGAACGTTGCCGCAACCGCCGCCGCCACCGTCGCCGCAACCGTCACCGCTACCGTCGCCGCAACCGTCACCGCCACTGCCGCGGCATTTCGTCGCTTCGTTATGAATATAGTGTTATTTCATCTTTGAAATAATATTATAATCATAAGCGTTTAATTATCTTTATTAGTCGTATAATTTATAGGATCTAAAATTATAAGTTTTCATTTTGTTGTTTATTTTGTTAAAACAATTTAGGTGTGGCTAGGATTCAATCTAGTGAGATGGAGGGTGATGATGGAGTGGTGTATGTCTCTATATATATATGTGTGTGGAGTGGGAAAGCAAGAGAATTGAAGAAAAAAAAGACCTAAGAAGATTTCGGCCCTTAGCCGCCCCCTCCTCCCGATTCTTTCGGCCTGGCCGAAACCAGCGCCCGACGCCTAGACAAGCCGCCGCTCGCCTGCTGCCGCCCCTCCCTCGGTGGTGATATTGCTGCTCCGGCTTTCTCCATCCTCCTCCGGTGTGACTCCGAAGAAGGCGGCTCGGTTCTCCCTCATCCGGTGCGACTCCGGTGACCCGTGGAAGTGCGACTCTTCCACCGTTATCTTGCTCCTCCCCCTCCTCATCTCCTCTCCAATTTCTGGTTTGGGTAACGACTTCCTATTCCCTAAACATTGTGTGATTTCATCTTGCATTTGTGAGAGTATTGGAGACCTTGGATTTCATATTTTATCCTAAATGTTGAATTAATTTGCATATGAAAAATCTGAAATTGTTATTGTGTTCATATCCGATTTTCGCGAAGATTTCCGTAAGGATAGGTCCCCTTGGACGTTTGTAAGCCGGGGTTTGTTTAGCCTTTGGTTTCGAGCGGATCAAGAGGATTTGGTATATCCTCGTATGATTTTGTTTTGAGGGTTATAGCTTGGACTATTTTCCGAATCGAAGCTTTAGTCCGGAGCGCCCTCGTTGTGGATGGAAATGATGTGTTGCGATGTTAGATGCATGGTTAGGATATGCTATTAGTGGATGCGTATGTTCATGTAGGTTTGGGTGGAAACTCCCCAATTGTGAGATCGCGCAATTACAAACAAAATGCTGCCGAAATTTCCAACTTTGCACGCGCACCACGTGTTCGTTGAAATGCCTCTTAGGTTATTTTAGATGCTCGTTTAGTGTTCGCTCAAATTCACCATAGGCTTTTAGTTTGTTATTTTCCGATTAGCTTCGCGTAGGGGTAGCCTGCATCATCCTTTGCTCTGCTGTCTGAAGCGGTACTTGCTCCACAGCAGGAGCAGGCTGCTGCACCTGCCTTGCAGGCTGCGCATTGATCATAGCAAAGATAACTTCTGCCACCAATCTAATGGTCTCGGCAGACGGAGGTGTTGCAGGCGCATCGCTTGGCGCACTGCTCGCCTCAGAAACTGGCCGTTCAAACGGCCCAGCACCACTCCTGGTCACCTATAATCATGCAAAACACCGATAAGCGACCAAAAATTACTACAAACAGCAATTATAGGAACACGCAGGTTCCTCAAACATGTGTATTTTCATTCCTAAGTGGATATTCATGGGTTCTTTTCTTGTTATAACGATGACGCACACACATGTGCTCACCCCCCCTTAAAGTGAATTCGTCAACGAATTCATTTAAGTCTGACCGAAACCAGAAGTCTGATACCAATTTGTAACACCCCTATCCATCGCATAGCATATAGCAGTAGGTCCGGCCGGGGCCCAACGCCATATACTACGGACAGACCGGTTGGTTACGCGTTGAAACCATTCAACCAATCATGTCGTCCTACACAACACCTAGCGGAAGCAATTTATTAGGTTGCAAAAGAAATAAGAACCCAGCCACAACAGCATGAATATCCACTACAAACTCAGGAATGTTTACATACACCAAAAGAGAAATGGCCTTAAGGCCTTACACTGTTCACCTAACAAAAGAAGTGTTTTCATACTTCGGCTCGCAGGCCGGCCATACATGAAAAACGGGAAAGAAACATAAGCAATTAGGCCTTCGAGGGCCGGCACGGCAACAAGGGCTTTAGCCCGCTATTTCCCGCTCTGCTCCGCAGCACCTGCAAGCAATAAACCACTGCCCGGTGGCAAACAATAGCAACGGTCAGCAATGCTGACCAAATTATAACGATCCCGCCCCCACAATCGGGGCGGCGATGCTCTTTCCCTGCACTTTATTAGCATAGGCATTTATATAAAGTATTTGCACTTCACCACAGGCGTAGGCTCGCACGGCCACACACCCCGTGCTCTCAGGGCACATTCTCGGCGAACCGGCCAACGTCACGTCAATTCAAGCCATAGACGTTCCCAATCCACCACCGCCTCTTGGACGGTCATCCATATGAGCATTTTGTCTTATTGGCCTTGGTCACGACAATTTAAGCCAAAGACCGCCGAAGACCCTCATCCATGCCAACGGTCCTACCGAACGACATAGACCGGGTATGGTTCCGCCTGACCCGTGCTCATACCGCAACGAATATTTAAGCCATATGCGCAGGCCAAGACTCACTGAGTCCCGTTTCCACCACAATAATCACATAACCCGGTTATGTTCACTTTGGCCCCCGGCCACCGTGTTGGCAAAACCCGCTTTTGCCCAGTTTTCCGGGTGCACCTTGGAGTTAATCTCCAAGGCTCCCTGATGCAATCTACCACGTAGAAAACCCGAAAACACCCAAATACCCGGAGTCTTGCCCGGTACAAATGCAATGCAACATCACCGATCCGGACCAACATGTCCGAATAGGCTTCACACACAATGCCTATGTCCGTTTTCGCATACGGACTCTACACAAGGGGGACTTCACATATCTACCCCAAGGAACGCTCCAACTCTTCGCTCACTCGCGAGAGAGGGCTTCCTATGCAAAGGAAAAGAGGGCTTCACATGCCCAAGGATGAGAAATCGTTACCCTTGCATTCTTCCGCGGCGCCATCGAAAACTATACGGTTGGAAAGCACCGCAACGGCGTCGCCTCCGCGGATCTGGACTCGGATCGCGATTCGGAGCTCCGAAGCTCTTCCGGCGGCCGGATCTTGGACTCCTCCTTCCTCCTTGCTCTCTATTCTCTCTAACCTTTAGAGAGAGATTGGCCAATGGAAAATGGGTTTATAAACCCTATTTCCCGACTATATCCACCCAAGAGCAGCCCCCCACCGTCGGATCCACAGCTAAGGAAATGAACGGTCGAGATTAGACCTGAAATCCCAAAATCTAGGCCAAACACAGGTTGGCACACGGCCGTGTGCCTGGCCGTGTAGCTCATTCGCCGTCTCGACCAAGATTGAAAACCAGCAACACGGCATGTGACACGGCCTCCGACACGCCCGTGTCGCCTGCGACATGCCCATGTCGGGACCCGTGTCACGCCCCCCGTGTGCAATTTATCAACACTTCACAGTCAGAGAGGTACACGACCTGGTGACATGGCATCAGACACACCCGTGTCAAATTTGACACGCCCGTGTTTGTGCCCGTGTCATTACCCGTGTACCCAACTGCACAGCCCAGGTGTGACACGGCCTGGGACACGCCCGTGTCCTAGGCCGTGTTCCACCACACGACCATCGTCGACCTGAACTGGTCGACGACACGGCCAGCTCGACGGCCCGGGCTTGACACGCCCGACACGGCCTCCGACACGCCCGTGTCGGGGCCCGTGTCACCTGCACCAAAAATCTATCTTAGCCAAAAACGATCCCCGTCGCTCCTACAACATTTTGGGGTGTTACAATACACCCTGTGACCCTCCCAGGGAGGGCAGGACAGGGGGGCGTGTCAGGTCATTTTGGCCAAAATTCTAGAAAACTGCAAAAAGACAAGAAAATGTTAGTGACAATAATATTTACATAAGAAAGATAAAAATTAAGCTAATATGACACGATTAGCGCCTTCAAAACTAGAAAATACGATAATAGTTTAGGCTACAAAATGTATTATCACCTAGACATGCCCGTGTCATAGGCCGTGGGCCTCAATCGAGACCCACTCGAGACCCACTCGAAACCCACTCTTGTACACAGAGCAGGACAAGACCTTAGACTTGGCCGTGTCCCTAGCCGTATTGCTCAGTATACAGTCCAAGGATTTTTGGGGTGTTACAATCCTCCCCCACTTACACAAAATTCATACCAAAATTTAGCTCAAATGTAGAAACCAACACAACCACTCCTTTGTTGCACTTTTTACAGAATGACCCGGGGATAGAGCTCAGAGGCAACAGCTTTACTCGACTCATGACATTGCACAAATACAAGTATTTAACAAATATATTGTTAGACATACGTACAACATGTACTTTATTACATCACGAAAATAGTAAAGTACACTTTTTATTTTATTTTCTATCATCCGCATCCCTCATACTCCGCTTTATGGCCTCCTGTAATTACAGATTATACACGCGCGGCTGCTGTTCTTCACGATTTGAGCTTTGCGGCTCCTATAATTCGAGAGTGTACACTCGAGGTAGTGCCCGGGACACAGATGACTCTTTCACTGCCTTGCCCTTTTCCTCGTAAGATGCACTTGTCTTTATCTCACCCTTTTAAGGGCCACTCTAAGAAGTACGGGTTATATGTACCTGCTTCCCACAATTAAAACATTTACTTGCCTCAACACGTACTTGCCCATATGTTACTCCCGAAGCAATATCTGAAGAAGTTTGTTCAGCAGGCCTGAACCTCTTCTTGTCTCGTTTCCTAAACTCTTATTATTTTGACTACGTCACTTTGAACTCTTGCTTTTCCACCGCCAAGTTCTTCTTATCCTACGCCCGTTTCAAATCCTTCTCAAACGCACGAGGTGTATCTACTAACGCTTGGATGCCTTGGTTCACCGAACTCGGGAGCGCCAACCTCAGCTCATCATGAAGTCCCTCATAGAACCTATTCCTCTTCTGCACCTACTCAACGAAAGTAGACCCCGCATACCGCCCAGCCTTGTAAACTCATGCAGGTAATTATCAACATTACTCTTACCCTGCACCAGACGTTGGAACTCATTTTCCAAAGCAATTCGCTGCAATACATGCAAATATTTTTCCCAAAATAACCTTAAAGATTCCTCGATCGATATCTCCCCCTAGGCCTCTGCCTGCCAAGTGGTGCAATTCCACTTCATCCCACCAAAGTATCGCCTCTCCATCCTAAAGGAAAGTTGCTAAGGTAACTTTCTACCCCACCTCGGTCCTAATTGCTGTCAGGATCCTCTTCACTCTTGTGAGCAAGTCCTCGGGCTGCATTGGGGAACCCTCCCCTACAAACGTAGGTGGATTAAAATCCATAAACTATTTTAGTTGCTCGTCATCTGTATGCTTGTCAATCAGAGCCTCAATATGCTCTTTCCTCGCACCAAGTCGTACTGGAACCACTACAGGCCTTGCTTGCCCAATAGGCTGTGCATTTAGTGCTATGAGCACCACTTTAGTAAGTAAACGTATGGTCTCCGCCGAGGGAGGAGGTGTGGGCGCCTCAGGTTGTGCCGCACTCTCTGTAGATTGTTGGGGATCCGATCACCCTGAACCACTCCTCGTCACCTATACGTGTACAAAACACCATTGACGTCAATTCCAAAACGGCAAACATACCTAGTATACACGCTCACGCTCCTCAATCACATGTATTGCATTCCTAGTGGACATTCTTGAGTTAAATTATGTTATCCATACCAAACCCTATCCTCTGATACTAATTTTTAACACCTCCATCTGTCACTTGGAATATTACAGAGGGTCCGGTCGGGGCCCCACGCCATATTTCACAGAAAAACGGCGGAATCACATATGAATATCAAACTTTTTTTCTACTCGCATCGTAACTGAGAGCATTCTATAGGAAGATTATAACTTGCAAGAACTCATCAAACTGAATGTCCACTAAATATATAAATAACACATTTTTATATATATCACCAGGACTGTATACAACCACAAATGCTCATGGCCTTAAGGCCTTACATGTTTATTTTTACAAGTGTGATTTCATACATCGGCACGGAGGCCAAACACACATGAAATTATAATTCTTCGCCCGACATTCAAGGGCCTACACAGCAAGGGCTTCAGCCCGCTCAATCCAATTAAGTCCATCAGCATCTGCATATGGACATCCACCCCAAGGGTGATCAACAAAGCAACGGTCAGCATTCAGCTGACAAATTATAACGACCCTACCCCATACCTGGGGCAGTGATTCCTTCCCTGCATGAATTGCAATCACAATATATATATTTATATATCGCAACAAGTGCTCTCATGCACAACATCATCACAAACGCCGGCCTTAGTGTAAGACGCTCCCTCCACAAAGGGCATGCTTACGGTGTACCAAATAATCCTTAGTACTCTTGGTGGAGGATTCCATGCTTATGCATAAAGGAGGACTTCACTTGTCCAAGAAGGAGATCATTACCCTTGACGATTGCTTTGGAGCCATAGGAAACTAGCCGTATGGAAATACCCGCAATGGCATTACCTCCACAAATATGAACTCGGCTCTCGATTCAAAATGCTGAAGTTCCTCTGGCAGCCGAATTCCTTATCCACCATTTTCCTTGCTCTCCCCTCTCCATCTCTTTAGAAAGAGAATGGCCAAAGATAAATGAGAGTTTATCCTTCAACTCTCAGCCTTATATTTGCAGGAAGATCTCTGGACCATTGGATCCAAGTGGAAGGAAAGGAACGACCATGAATCGCCAAGAAAAGAACTTTCTTGGGGTGACACGGCTTGTGACACGCCCATGTCACAGGACATGTGCCTTAACTGGCAAGGGAACTGACTCCGCCAGACCAGGACACGACCATATTACACGCCCGTATCCCAAGCCGTGTAATAGACACAGCTTAGGACATTCCCATGTCCATCCCGTATTTATCTATCTACACAGACCTTGCCACAACCCGAAAAGGACACGGCCATTGACACTCCTGTGTCACAGGCCGTGTGCCCAACTGACATGCCTCTCGATGATCATCGACTGAATTTCATTGAGATCATTTCATCGAACTCACAAGACATGGCCGTAAACATGCCCATGTCACAGTCCGTGTACCTCACTCGAGACCCACTCGAGACCCACTCGAGTACATAAAGTAGGACACGGACATGGACACGCCCGTTGTAACATCCCTCAAATGACTAGACCCCTAGGATTTTGTTTTGTCATGACTAGGTCATGACAAAACCACCAGAAGCTCTAAATTAAGTGGGCAATGCCCAAGGTGAAAAATCACCTTGGTTACCTATAGCTCATCCTCCACATTTAGACCTAAGGTTTGAATTTAGTGCTACACCTTGACCCCCATGACCCTACCACAACACCCCTAACACCTTGGGCAGACCATATGGCCACTAAGGACCTACTCTGGGCAGTCAAAGTGGTTAAGTTGAACCTAAGTCAACCCTAACCCTAAATGGGTCAAACTAGCCTACTTAGGGTCAATAGACCTTCCCTTAGAAAGGAGGACCCCACCCATGACCTCCTAACCCTAAAGTAAGGTGAATAAGTCACCAAGGACCCATTGGGGTCAACCCTAGTGGCTAAGTTGACCCAAGTCTACTCTAGCCCCAAAGTGGTCAAAGTAGCCTAACTAAGGGGCAACTGACCTCCAAGGTGCCAAGTAAACCCTACCTAGACCCAAGGGGAGTCCAATGGGTAACTAAGGACCCATTGATGGCAACTCAAAAGATCAAATTAACCTAGGTCAACCCTAATCTAGGTTAGTCAAGCCTAGCTCAAATGGGCTAACCTAAGCTCAAGCCCTCTTTCCTTTTGGGCTAACCTTATTACGATGAAGAATATGGGTTAGTGGGCACCAATAGGCTGGAGTGGTCAGCATGGTTAACCTTGATGACTAGGAGAGAGAAAACTCCAACTCCTCTTTAATGGAGGAGAGAGAAATTGTGAAAGAGAGCCATTCATGGCCAAGGAGGCCAAGGGGCAATTCCACATTGGCTGATCCAACTCCCCATTAGATCCAGGAAGACTAGAGGGCCATTTTTTTTTCTATTCATTGCCAGAATAGTGTTGCCAAGCCATGGACGAATTCAAACTTCAAGGCCATTAAAGGCTTGAAGCTTGAACCACTTAACTCTCCCCATTAATGGCTGGAATCAATTCTTCTAAGGGAGAGGAAGAGTTCCCAACAATTTCCCGACCTATTCATGCCTAGATTCACCCCCATGCCATTGCCAAAATTTGCATTAAGGGGGCCATTAGTGGCCACTTCAAGCTTGCCCCTCCCCTCCCCTTTTTACTCACCTAAAATCATCCCTGGATCAAGGGAAAACTTTCCCACACCTTACCCGAAGGAGACAAGCAAGTGCAATGTGTTGTTGTAGAGCTCCAGCGACACCTCCATTACCAATGGAATCCTGGTGATCGACGCGTATCCAGGCCGCAAGCAAGGTCCTCCACTTCTTCTCCAATGGGTAGATCATAGGGATCATTTAGAATAAAAATCGGGATCAATTGAGCCCAATCGAAGATCTGTTTTTCATGGTTTTTCCGTCAAACATTCACCTATCGGGATCGCCGTAGACGGCCCCTCCGGCGGCCGTGTCTCCGGCAATTGATGGCCACCACTTCGTCGGAGGTGGTGTTGGTGGTGGCCGGCCAGGGAGGCGGTCGGGTGGCCGGCCAGGGGGCGGCCGGGTGGCCGGCCAGGGAGGCGGTCGGGTGGCTGGCAAAGGTGGCTAGAAGTTGGCCCAGGTTTTATAAATCCACGCCCTTTGTTGGAGGTGAAAGACGATCCAGCAGTCGTCGGATCTTGCATCAAGATAAGTGCTGATCATTTCAATCATTTAAATTTAATGTTTTTTTGTATTATAACAACATACACTTTAGAAAATTAATTAAAAATATTTGGAGGCCCCTTATGAAAAAGTTTTCAACATGCAAATTGTAGATATGAGAGTCTACTTTATTTTAAAATTGATTTCAATGAATTTGGGTAAGTGGTCTGACCACATCACTCATTTTGGTGCAACCTATACCTAGGTGTGACCAGTCACAAAAATTATTGCCCACACCAAACCACTAACCAAAATACATTTATATTTATGGCATTGGCTTTTCATAACCTTCCCCTCATACTGTCCAAAAATCAGAATTTTTTGGACAATAATTTTCTATAGTTTTGTGAATAATTTAATAAATTATATGGAATTTAATTAGGTTCCTTAATCTCCTTAAAAACCTCCAAAATTTTGGTGGGTAATATTGCGGGATAGTATAAGAATTCATATTTATTTTCATCACTTTTGGTGATGGTTTAGGATGGAAACAAGCAAACCCTAAGTTGGCTCAATAAGGGGAAATTAGGTCATAGTACCATTTGTGAGTTTAAGTGGTCAAACCACCTCAACAGAGGCTGAGACATTGTCCAATGGTTTTTTGTGACCTTGGACACCCTCCTATGGGAGATGGGGTGGATTAGGGTAGATTTGCCCTAGGACCCAAGACCAAACCCTAAGGTTGGTCTTTTGGGGTTTGTGAAGGGTATGTGGTCAGATGCCCTTGTATGGATTTGAAATTTGGTGGAGAGGGCTCTAGGGTAGCTAAGGTCCTCTAATAAAAATATTAGAGAATTTGGAGATGGATAAACCCCTCAAAACCCTAACTCTAGTTTTTGTCATAATCCTTAAAATTTAAGGATAGGTAATTAGAACTCTATGAAAACCTGTGAAACTTAGGTAGTGTAGTCATAATGTCATTATAAGCCTTGGAATAATTTTATTGGGAATTTCAAATCAATAATTTTAGTATCACTTTTGCAATAACAGTATTAGCTCCAATAAATTATGTTTTTATTATGACATCAATATTCATTAGATGATTATGAAATTGTGGCAGAGTGAGTTTTAGACCTTTATGAACATACATAAACTTTATTGTAATTTTTAGATGAAAATTTCAAGTACTTACCTCACAAGTATATAAATACAGGAATATGATCAATAATATATTTAGAGCTCCCTTTTTATTGGAAAATTATGAAACTTGATCAGTGGTTTTCCTAGGTCAATATGCTCATATGGGAATTTTGTTACAATTTGTAGATGAATAATTTATATACTTAGTTCATTAACCTATTAACTAGGATTATTATGAGAAAATCAAGTTTATAGTTCATTATTCACTGATAAATTATGAAACTTGACCTCGAGTGTTTATATGTCTTTATGTTCATCTTTGAATTTTCTCAGAATTTTTGGAAGTATATTGGCATTACTTATCTCTTTAATTTGGTTAATGTAGGTTATGTTCAAAAATTATGTTTAAAGGTTTAAGTCTTACTAAAAATTGGGAGACCTTGAATTTACTAATAAGTAGTTGTATTTGTTGGTACCCTAGTTTGGATTTGTGTTAAGTCCTCTCAATTAGTTTCTTGACCCAAGATTTATCTATGGTCTAAGGTTAGTTGTTAGGTTAGATTCCCTCAGTTGTAGAGTTGTTGCTTATCCAGATGAAAATCTGGCTAAGTTGTTTTTGGTTCGGCTATGATCGAACGTCGCTCGACTTTCGTCTATCAACCGATCGACTATCGTCTATCAGTTGGTTGACTATCATCAGTCAGTAAATCGTCTATCTATTGTGATAGTTCGACTATCTATCTTGATAGCTCAACTATCTTATAGCTCGACTATCTGTTGTGATAGTTCGACTATCTGTCTTGATAGCTCAACTATCTTATAGCTCGACTATCTGTTCTGATAGGTCCACTATCTGCTCTCTAGTTAGGTCGACGATCTCTGTGGTTCGGTCGACGATCTCTGTGGTTCGGTCGACGATCTCTGTGGTTCATTCGATGATCTCCGAGGATCGTTCGACGTTCATTTGTCTGCTTTTAGTAATATTATATTCCTTTTCTTCTGTGATTTATTTCTTATTTATCTGGCATATTTTATTAAAGATTGTTTCATTGATTTTATGTTTACTTATCAAGGCAATCTTTGCCTCATTCTTTTTGCATAAGTCAAGCTCTACTCTGACAAAGTCTTTTGTCTTATTAGTTGACATATCTTTATGCTTTATCTGCCATGCTGTCCTTTATAGCCGTTAGACACAAAAGTCTTCTCTGGCCGTAAATAGTTTGGTCTGATGTGACTTTCTCTAGTATTCTTTTATCAGATTGGATATGCAGCTTCTCTGAAAGCTTTATCCCTTTATAGGATGTCTTTCTGCAAGATATATATTGTATTGTGCTATTTGCAGCCCAGATTGCAGATCTCAGAAGAAGACAAAGAATTAGAGCCGTTACAAAGGCTAATATATAAAGAGCTCTTTTGAAAGAAGTTTGAACATACATATATACATATATAGAGAGAGATACAGACACATACACAGATATTCATATACAGATTTAAAAAGAAGAAGACACATCTCTCAGATCATTTCAAATTCAACTGAGAAGAACTACTTTCTTCAGCATTCTTCTTCAAATCCTGAGTTCATCCTGCTTCCAGGAACATTCACACTCAGTGCCTCAAGAAGAAGAAAAAGAAGAAAGAAAATCGTATTGAAGAAGAACAAACATTCTACATCAAGAGTCTTCTTCAAGTTGCTCTTTCAAAGAACTTCAAGACAACAGATTTTATCCGTCAAGAGTTCAGAAGAGTTCCTGCACCCTGAAGCAAGACTTCTTCCTGGATATTATCTAAGCCAGGGGGAGCCTTGATTCCTTAGAGCTTTCTAGCTCTGTGCAATCCACTAGCTTCTCTAATCTTATTTTACAATAGAGAAGACATTCTAACTCTCTCACCCTCCTATACAAAGGGTTATTACTCCCTTCAAAAGTGAACCTTGGTGGCAGGGCACCTTAGCAAAAACCTGTGTTGAATTTTGAGCTCCTGATCAAAAGTTCAAAGGGTCTACTTGATCTAACTGAACCAGATCAGTTGGTGGCAGGGCACCTGAACAAAAACCTATAGTGGATTCCTACCAGGGTGGTAGAAGAGTGGTTGTACCTATTTAGAGGGAACCACTATAAACCTCTTGTGTTGTCTGTGTTGCTTACTTTAATTATTGCACTGTGGCTGTGAGTAGAACTAACTAGGACTGCTAGTTGCTGTGATAAGACTAATGCTGAAACTGTAATTACAGTTAGCTCTCTCTTGTGCACCACACTATGTGTTAGGCTCTAGGGTTTCAAATATCTATAAACTCATTCCGCAAACTAACTCTAAGGGAGTTGAGTAGATTGTCATAATTTTTGAATACTCTATTCACCCCCCCCCCCCCCTCTAGAGTTGTATCTATCCTCACTTTCAATTGGTATCAGAGGGAGGTTGACTGACTGTACAGGCTAACACCTGAGTCACAAGATCTAGATAGATACCAAGTTTATAGACATTCACTTCATGGCTCAGTGTAAGGATTATTCTAGCACCAGACCTCCAGTTTGCAACTTAGCTAAGTTCAGCATCTGGAAGGCAAGAATCAAGTTATATATGAATTCTATTGATGAAGATATTTTTTCTTCTATTTTGACAGGACCTCCAACACCACCTGCTGCAGCCACTGCTATAACATCTACAAATCTCAGTGCAGTGCCACCTCCAGACTACAATGATGCATACAAGAAAGCAAAAGTAGCTGATGCAAAAGCCATGAATATTCTGGCTCAGACCATGTCTGATGAAACCTTTCAGAAAGTGGTTGATTGCACTTCTGCAAAAGCCATGTGGGACTCACTGAACCAGATTATAGCTGGTTCAGCTGATGAGAGGAAGGACAGAAGGTCCAACCTTATATCTCAATATGAAAACTTCAAGAAGACTGAAGCTGAATCAGTTGAAGCTATGTACACAAGGCTCAGCTCAATCATCAATGAGCTGAGAACCCTTGATAAGGAGATAACATTGACAGAGCTCAATGATTAGATACTGATGTGCTTCCCCAACACATGGGATCTTAGGATCTGGCCCATCAAGGAGGCCAGAAGTACTACTAAGATCTCAACTGAAGCCCTCCTTGGAAAGCTCAAATCTTTTGAGAAGGTTCTAAAGTCAAGGGAAGCTGAAGCTGAAGCTTAGACTCCCACTCCAACAAGGAAAGACCAAACTCTTGCTCTCAAAGCTGGTGATGCTTCTGAAGGAAGCCAATCCAATGAGGAGCTGATGGCACTCTTTGCCAAAAGGTTTCTCAAGATGGGCAGAAAGTAATTCAGAAAGAAGTCTTCAAGATATGAAGAAAAGCCAAGGTATAATAGATCACCTGCTAAAGAAATTATTTGTTATGGCTGCAGGAAACCTGGACACATTCTACCAGAGTGTCCAGAGGAAAAGAACAAGGAAAAGAGAAAAGAAAAAGAACATCAGAAGAAGCACTCCAAGTCCTCCTCCTACAAAAATAAGAAGAAGGAGAAAGGTTTTATTGCTGAAACCTAGAGTGATTCAGATGAGGAATCTTCCTCCTCAAGCTCCAGTGAAGATGAGGAAGAGAAGAAGGCAAAGGAAATTTTCCTAATGGCAATTGATGCCTGCAGCAATCATTCAGCTACAGAGAGTTCTGATGAAGAAGAAATGCCTACAGAAGATCAGGTATTGTCTTCTTATGATTTTACTTCTGCTTAATTTAGATCTGAATTTAAATCTCTATGTTTAGATTTAATTAGCTCAGAAAAGGAAATTAAGGAGCTTAGAAATAGGATAGCAGAATCAGAAACCATCTTCAATGAAAATGCTAGGCTAGAAGCTGAACTCACTAAATGTAGTGAAGAAATAAAATTTCTCAAAACTGAACTAGCCAAATCCAAAAGATTAGAAGAATCTTTAAATGATAGAAGTCTTAAGCTACTAGAAATTACTAGTATGTCAAACACTAGGACAGGTAATAACAAACTAGGCTTAGGAGCTTCACCAAGTGAACCCCCCTTTATTCTTAAAAACCATCTTTCAACACTAGTAAACTTTATTTCAGCTGATGGAATAAATAATACTGAGCAAGTAATTCAAGTTAACAAAGCTTTAAATAAGGCTAAGAGAGAAAAGAGAAAACAAAAAGTTAAAGAACTACCAAAGTCGTCGAACTATGCTCGACGATCGAAGGCTCAATGGTCGAACGATGCTCGACGATCTGAGTATCGATCGTCGAACGATGATCGACGATCTCAATATGATTTTCAAAATAATCACCTGAACCTTAGAAATCCAAATGTAAATAGAAACCCTAGGTTTATTGACCCATCAATTGCATGGAGTATTTCACCGAGGAGATCCTATCCCTTAGGATATAAACCCCAGCCTGCTTATTCTTTTATTTCAAGCTTTCATTATGTGAAGAATAATGGACCCAAGGTTGTCTGGGTCCACAATGTCTAACTATTTAATTTGCAGGTGAAGACCTATCTAATTACTAAAGACAAATGGTATTTGGATGGTGGCTGTTCCAAACACATGACAGGAAACAAAGAAAATCTGTCAAGATACAAGGCCAAGCTTAGACCAAAGGTGATCTTTGGGGATTCCAGCTGTGGTCAAACAGAAGGATATGGTAGGTTTACCCTTGGAGCAGTAACATTCAAAAGGGTTGCATATGTAACTGGACTGAAGCACAACCTAATCTCAGTATGACAGTTATGTGATGCAGGTTATCAGGTATCTTTCACTAACACTCTTTGCAATATTACTTTAAATAGTAATGTAGTGTTAGTAGGCATTAGACAGGGTAATATTTATTTAGTAGATTTTTACTCAACTCAATCTGAAATCTGCCTGTTTGATGAAGTAACAAATAATAACACCTTATGGCATAGGAGGCTTAGCCATGTTAACCTCAAGAACAAATCTAGCTTATCTAAATACAACCTTGTTAGAGGTTTACCTTCTTGCCCCTACAAGAAGGAAAGCCTATGCAGGGCTTCTCAATTAGGCAAGCAAACCAAAAATTCCTTTAAATCTGTAAATAAAAGTGATTCACCTAGAATCCTGTATTTATTACATTTGGACCTTTTTGGCCCAATAAATGTATAGAGTCTAGGAGGGAAATTTTACACTTTAGTGATTGTAGATGACTTTTCTAGGTTAACTTGGGTGTTCTTTTTGAGAACTAAGGCTGATAACTTCAAAGTTCTTACAGACTTTCTGCTATGAGTGCAGACTGAGTATTCTACTCATGTGGCCTTGATCAGAAGTGATCATGGTACTGAGTTTGAGTCTCTTCTCATGCAAGAATTCTGTGAGAAAGAAGGTATCAAACCTATATTCTCTGCTCCTAGAACTCCCCAACAAAATGGGGTAGTGGAAAGGAAGAATAGAACCCTAATTAAAGCTGTAGGAACATTGTTGGCAGATGCTAACATGCCACTCTCTTATTGGGCAGAAGCTGTTAGCACGGCTAATTATGTTTTGAACAGAGGTCTTATACACAAGCTTAAGAGTAAAACTCCTTATGAGTGGCTTAAAGGAAAGAAACCTAAAATTAATTATTTTAGAGTTTTTGGTTGTGTAGTGTATATTCACAATAACAACAAAGAATACCTTAGAAAGTTTGAAGCAAAAGCTTCAATGGGAATTTTTCTTGGATATTCCCAAGTAAGTAAAGCTTATAGGGTGTTTAACAAATCAACTCTAAAAATATAGGAGTCTATGCATGTTTCCTTTGATGAGTCAAAGATGTTTTACAAGGAGAAGGAAACTTCTCCTTCCTCAAGCTCATTGCAGGTACCTGAGTCATGCAAAGATGTCACTCAAGAGATTCTCCCTCATTCAACTCTTCATATCACTGATTCAGACAGTGATGGAGACACTGTGGAAGCAGTTGCTGTACCACCAACAGTTGATCCAATTCCTCAAGAGGAATTAATCCAAACTGTTGTTGAAGATCACATCCCACCTGCTGATATTGTCACACTTAGAGATCATCCTACATCTAAAGTTATTGGTGACCTATCAGCTGGTGTGCAAATAAGACGTCAATTAAGACAGGATGTGATGCATGCTTGTTTCCTTTCACAGATTGAGCCCCTCACCATAAAAGATGCTGAGCTAGATCCCCACTGGATCATTGCTATGTAAGATGAGCTTAATAAATTTCAAAGATGTAAAGTATGGACTTTGGTTCCAAGACCTAAATGCCAACTGATCATAGGCACCAAGTGGGTGTTTAGAAACAAGTTGGATGCCCAAGGAATTATTATAAGGAACAAAGCTAGGGTTGTAGCTCAGGTCTACAGATAGGAGGAAGGTATAGACTATGACAAAACCTTTGCCCCTATTGCAAGGCTAGAGGCAATAAGGATCTTTCTAGCCTATGCAGCCTATATGAATTTTAAGGTTTTTTAGATGGATGTCAGGAGTGCATTCCTAAATGGTGAGCTAAAGGAAGAGGTGTTTGTTGAACAACCTCCTGGGTTTGTCTCTTCAACTCAACCCTCAATTGTTTACAAGTTGCAAAAAGCTCTTTATGGACAAAAGCAAGCACCCAGAGCCTGGTATAAGACTCTAGCTAGTTTCCTGTTAGAGCATAACTTTGTTAGGGGAGTAGTTGATAGAACCCTGTTTGTCAAGCATCACAAGGACACCGTCCTGTTAGTTCAAGTTTATGTGGATGATATTATTTTTGGCTCCACTGATCCCAAACTTTGCAAAAAATTCTCAGACCTGATGCATTCTATGTTTGAGATGAGTAGTATGGGTGAGCTGTCTTACTTTCTTGGTATCCAAGTAAAGCAAGATGATGATGACATCTTCATCTCCCAATCCAAATATGCCAAGGAATTGGTATAGAAGTTTGGGATGGCTGATGCTTCAGCAATGCATACACCAATGACTACTAATGTAGTTATAGATTCTGATGATCAGGGTAAGCAAGTTGATCAGAAAAACTATAGGGCCATTGTTGGTTCCCTATTTTATTTAACTGCAAGTAGACTAGAAATAATGTTTGCCACATGCCTATGTGCTAGATTCCAGGTCAACCCCAAGGAATCTCATTTGATTCTTCTCAAGAGAATTTTGAGATACCTGAAGGGATGTCCAAATTTAGGACTATGGTACCCAGCTGAATCAAAATGAGTTAATTGGATACTCTGATTCTGATTATGCTGGTTGTAGAGTTGACAGGAAAAGTACCTCAGGAATATGTCAGTTCCTGGGAGAGAGATTAGTCTCTTGGTTCTGTAAGAAACAGGCTTCTGTCTCAACTTCAACTGCAGAGGCTGAATATATAGCAGCTGCTAGTTTTTGTTCACAGATCCTGTGGATTCAAAACAAGCTTTTGGATTATGGGTACACACACAAGAACACAAAAATCATGTGTGACAGTACCAGTGCTATTTCCATAGCACAAAATCCTGTGCACAACTCTAGGACCAAGTACATTGAGATTAGACACCATTTTCTAAGAGATTGTGTGGAAAAGAACAAGATCAGCCTTGAGTTCATATCCACTGACCTTCGGAGAGGTGATATTTTCACCAAGCCCTTAGATGAACAGAAGCATCTGTTCTTTTTGGTTCAACTAGGCTTGATAAATGGAAAAGACTAAGTGTGACTTTTGCCTTTATTTAAATCTGTTTGAAGATCGTCGAACGACGTTCGACGATAGTCGAACAGGTTGAGCCTATCGTCGACCTATGGTTGATGCCGGCTCATTTGCTTGTGAAGACAGAAATAGTTGAATGATTGCTCGACTACTCTGCTTCAGGAAATGATCGTCGAACGACCGTTCGACTATCGCTTCTACTATCTGTTAAAATAGGTCGACGATTGTAGTTTTAATATAAAACCGATGGTCGACCTAGTTTAATAGATCGTTCTTTTTATAGTCGACAGAGCTCGTCTTTTCGTATTCTTCATTCCTGCTTATAAGGTTTGACTTGAGCTCTGCCCCGCGCTCTTTGTTCTTCATTTCTCTCGTCTTCTCCGATAAAATCGATGGCGATTGCTCCAGCTCTTCTGACGGTGATGAAGTTTGATGCTGGGTTCAGCGTGGACTTTGATTCGTTCAGCGCCTGCGATGCTGAGATTCTAGAGATTCTCCAGCTGTGTAAGGATCAAGGACTAGAGAAGCTGATGTCCACAAGGATTAAGATTAATATTCCAGAGATTAAAGAATGGTTCTACACTTCGTCGTCTAGTGACGAATCGATGACCGGGACCATCAGCGGCGAGAAGGTAACTTTTACTCCTGCCGTCTTGACTGAGATTTTTGATTTGATTAATGGTCAACAGGAGTATGACCAAGATACTCAAGAGTATGGAAGGATGCTTGTCGAGCTAGCTCATGCCAAAGGAATTCCTTCTAAGTTATTGAAAGTAAAGTTTCTGATGAGGATTAAGTTCTTATCACAACTGGTTGGAAAAGTGCTATTGGTTAAGCACTCTGCTCATGACAATATTACCAGGCAGCAGTTTGCCTTGATGTGTGCCCTTGTCAACAAGAAAGAAATCAATTGGGCAGGAATAGTTTTTGATTTGATCAAGAAGAAGAACTCTAGGAAAGCGGTAACCCTTGGAAGGGTAATTTGAATATTTCAAAGAGAGAAGTATCCCTTACTGTTGGGAACAGTTTCTACTTCTATAAATACAACCAAGAAGATGGACCCCACTTTGTTCATAGAGTGGAGAAGGAATATTCAGAAGCCCTCACCTGCTGGGGTTGCTTCTGTTACATCTGAGAGAACAAGGACTGTGCCACTCACTCCCCACCTACTTGAAGAAGGCTCTTCCATTCCCCCCATTCCACCTTCATCTGCATTGCCATCAACATCTACTGTATTACCATCCACTTCTACTGAATTGCCATCTACATCCACTGCCTCTCTTCCACTAGATTCTTCAACTATTCTCCATGCATCACCACCAGCGTCTCCACCCCCTTCTCATCTTGCTGGGATTTCATATCCTAGTTTTGATCTGTTGGCTTCTGAGACTCTACCAACTCCACCTCAGTCACTAATTTCACATCAACATCATATTGATCTTCATACATCTTCATCTCCATCACTAGCTCATGCATCTGCATCTCATCAGGAGAACATCATCCCTGATGATCTTCCATCTGTTGTGATTCCCCCATCCACCTCCTTTGAAATCATACCAGCTTTCATAGCAAGAATCTTGGAGCTAATTACTCCTTCAATCAAATCCATGATTGAAGCAGCAATTGCCCCACTTTTCTCTTCCATTTCTTCCCTTACATAATCCATCAATGCCCTCTCCAACTCTACTGAGTTCTCTTCACTTAGGGGCCTGAGTTAAGTACCCACTGAAATCAGGCAGGGGGAGATGTTCCAGGAAGATGTCCCAGGACTTCCCCTAGTCTCTGCTCTAACAATTTTTCAAGTAGCTCAAGTCTCAGGACAGAGGCCAGCTGATGTTATCATAGAAGCAGAATTTGCTTGTAAAGCCTGTCTTGAAGAATCCTCCACTCCCATTGTTGCCCTATACCTTGAAGGAGTCATCACCTCCTTTCTAGATGACTTATGGGAGTTAGGAAATCCTGCAGGTAATTCTTTATCTAAATTTACTGACCTGTTTACTGCCATGTTAACCTGTGAGTATCTTGAAGGAATGTTTCTAGCCCATTTAGAACATTTTTGTCTCCCTTTGGCTACAGATCCAGCTCAAGAACCTTCTCAACAACTTGTTGAAGAACCAGCTCCAGAATCTGCTCAAGAACCTGCTACAATAGAAGAACCTGAAGCTGAGCAAACTCCAGAAGAACTGGTCCTCAATATAGTTACAGTTGAGCAAGAGAAAGTTATAGATGAACAAGAAGAAAGATCTACAGTCTGGGATGACACCCCAGGACTAGACCTTAATACTCTTCTTGCACAGGATGCCTTAGAAGAAGAAAGAGAGAAAGCTGCCCTAAAAGCAAAAGAAATGGCTGATCAAGATGCCTTAGACCCTTATGACCAAACTCAGTCATATCACTCTGATGATGAGGATGATTCTGATGATTCATAAGGTTCAAAGAAGAAGAAAATTGATAAAAGGAATAGGAAGGCTGTTGCTCCTCCTCCACCAAATCCAGATCATGATATCCCATACTACTTATTGAAATGGATTGATCCCAAATAAAAAGAATACCAACATTGGATGGGACTGTCCAGGAACCAACAGAAGAAGAGAAAGAAAAGCAAAAGATATGACTCTCCAGTTCAAAAGTGGAATCCTTGAGGTCCTCCTCCTCCTCCTAGTGCAGGAGCCTCATGAAATTTTTCTTCCAATCCCTCGGCTCCTTCTACAAGATTCACTCCCTCTCAAGCTCATCAAATAAGAAGTAATACATGTTTCCAAGGCAAATCCCAGTCAGGCCAACAAGGACAAGAGGCTGAATCAAAAGAACAAGTGAAGGAAATGATTCATCAAAAACCAACCTTTTCTCCTCCTCCTTCACCCAAGAGAAAAGCTTCACCTCCCAAGGAAAAGATAAGTATACCATTCAGAAAACCAATTCAGAAAAAGCAAACAGATTCAAAAGGAAAAAGGATAATCTACTTTGAAAAATCCAGTAAGAAATATGCAGAATTTGCTCCTCCATCTTCTCTTGTTATTCAAGAAAACAAAGAGCCAGCTGCAAGCTTGTTAAACTTCTCTACTTAATTCAAGACCATAAAACCTCTTGATCCAGCTGATGATAATGAATATGAAAGCCAAGAGATTAATCCTAATTTCAGGATGGCCAAATTTCTCGAATTAGTTGGATCAGCCCAGATCAGACAAGCTAGAGCTGAAGGCAAAGATGCAACAGGCTTAACTACAATGTCAAAGTTCAGGAAGAAGGAACTAGACAGATTCTAGGTCAGACCTGAGGTTTTTGATGCTTCAAAGTATATGGAAAAGAATCTAGAAGCTGTTATGCCAAGAGCAGGGAATCCATGATCATTGGAGAACAAGACTTGAAGACATCAAAGAAAGATGCTCCAGATCCCTTCAGGAAAATTTCTTTTCTTCCTGGTTCTTCTGTTTCTAAATCAAATTCTGATGCTGTTTGAGTTGTTTATTATATTGACTGTCTGTTTGATTATTTGTTTGATACAATTGATGCTTATTTATGATATGATACACCTTTGATCCTAACAGGTCAATGTTGTTTTATATCTATTTTATAGCATTTGTTGTTGTTTGTTGTTTTGAGAGACTTGACCCAAATAGGGGGAGATTGTTGGTACCCTAGTTTGGATTTGTTTTAAGTCCTCACAATTAGTTTATTGACCCAAGATTTATCTATGGTCAAAGGTTAGTTGTTAGGTTAGATTCCCTAAGTTGTAGAGTTGTTGCTTATCCAGATGAAAATCTGGCTAAGTTGTTTTTGGTTCGACTATGGTCGAACGCCGCTCGACTTTCGTCTATCAACCGATCGACTATCGCCTATCAGTTGGTCGACTATCGTTAATCAGCATATCGTCTATCTGTTGTGATAGTTCGACTATCTATCTTGATAGCTCAACTATCTTATAGCTCGACTATCTATTATGATAGTTCGACTATCTGTCTTGATAGCTCAACTATCTTATAGCTCGACTATCTGTTCTGATAGGTCGACTATCTGCTCTCTAGTTAGGTCGATGATCTCTAAGGTTCGGTCGACGATCTCTGTGGTTCGGTCGACGATCTCTGAGGATCGTTCGACGTTCGTTTGTCTGCTTTTAGTAATATTATATTCCTTTTCTTCTGTGATTTATTTCTTATTTATCTGGCATATTTTATTAAAGATTGTTTCATTGATTTTATGCTTACTTCTCAAGGCAATCTTTGCCCCATTCTTTTGCATAAGTCAAGCTCTACTCTGACAAAGTCTTTTGTCTTATTAGTAAACATATCTTTATGATTTATCTACCATGCTGTCCTTTATAACCGTTAGACACAAAAGTCTTCTCTGGCCATAAAGAGTTTGGTCTGATGTGACTTTCTCTATTATTTTTTTATCAGATTGGATATGCAGCTTCTCAAAAAGCTTTATCCCTTTATAGGATGTCTTTCTACAGGATATATATTGTATTGTGCTATTTGCAGCTCAGATTGCAGATCTCAAAAGAAGACAAAGAATTAGAGCCGTTACAAAGGCTAATATATAAAGATCTCTTTTGAAAGAAGTTTGAACATACATAGATACATATATAGAGAAAGATACAGACACATACATAGATATTCGTATGCAGATTTAAAAAGAAGAAGATACAGCTCTCAGATCATTTCACATTCAACTGAGAAGAACTACTTTCTTCAGCATTCTTCTTCAAATCCTGAGTTCATCCTGCTTCCAGGAACATTCACACTCAGTGCCTCAAGAAGAAGAAAAAGAAGAAAGAAAAGCTGATTGATGAAGAACAAACATTCTACATCAAGAGTCTTCTTTAAGCTGCTCCTTCAAAGAACTTCAAGACAACAGATTTTATCTGTCAAGAGTTCTGAAGAGTTCCTGCACCCTGAAGCAAGACTTCTTCCTAGATATTCTCTAAGCCAGGGGAGCCTTGATTCCTTAGAGCTTTCTAGCTCTGTGCAATCCACTAGCTTCTCTAATCTTGTTTTACAATAGATAAGACATTCTAACTCTCTCACCCTCATGTACAAAGGGTTATTACTCCCTTCAAAAGTGAACCTTGGTGGCAGGGCACCTTAGCAAAAACCTATGTTGGATTTTGAGCTCCTGATCAAAAGCTCAAAGGGTCTACTTGATCTACCTGAACCAGATCAGTTTGTGGTAGGGCACCTATACAAAAACCTGTAGTGGATTCCTACCAGGGTGGTAGAAGAGTGGATGTACCTATTTAGAGGGAACCACTATAAACCTCTTGTGTTGTCTGTGTTGCTTACTTTAATTATTGCACTGTGGCTGTGAGTAGAACTAACTGGGACTGCTAGTTGCTGTGATAGGACTAAAGCTGAAATTGTAATTACAGTTAGCTTTCTCTTATGCACCACACTTTGTGTTAGGCTCTAGGGTTTCAAATATCTATAAACTCATTTCGCAAACTAACTCTAAGGGAGTTGAGTAGATTTTCATAATTTTTGAATACTCTATTCACCCCCCCCCCTCTAGAGTTGTATCTATCCTCACTTTCAGTCTTGTATTTATCATAATTTTGTGGAACATTTTGCATGTCTAAAAATAGTACTTCATGTTCAAACTAAGGCATTTGGATCTCTTAGGAAATTTTAAAAAATATCAAGTAAATTAGAAAAATTATAAACTTACGGATTTAGGCTAATCATATCATGATAGAACTCCAACAAATATTATAGGGATTTTGGATGATAATTTGGAGTACCTCCCATTGTATACATCATATAGCTTAGGATGGTCTGCGTTTAGTAAAAACTATAGAAATCATAATATGATGCAAAATGAACCTAGGGAATTGGGATATTAGTGTATTGATCTGGTTAGTAGAATGAGTTCATCATCGAGAGTCGTGATGAGGAGTGGGAGGTTTGACTAATGTTAAGAAGTGCTCCGGGGCGACGAAACATTATCTTTCCCGTGGAGAGAGAAAGATTCAAAATACACTAGGGTTAGATACAGTACAACATTAAATGGATTGGTAGTTTGGTAACAACCAATAATAGTAAGTGTCTTGCGAAAGGGAACGATGAGCTTCAGTGACCATCAAAGGTCCTAGTGCACTTTGAGAGCCCTTCACGGGGAATACCGGGGGAAGTCCTGGGCTAACCTAAACAGTAGGAATAATAAACTTCAAGAGCAACTAGTATAACTAGGGTTTTACTTCTCATACCCCGGTGTTCGGGAAGTTAGTTTGACTAGGATGTCCGGTCGGTAGGCTCGGTTGTTGTGGAAATGGATTAGCCCGGCAAGCTTGACTCGGTACTTAAATGTGACGGACGGGTTAGTCCAGGGAGCTTAGGCTCAGTGTTTGATACATCAAGGTTGTATGTGCACAAAAAAATAAGGTGGTGGGTCTTCGGTATTGGACGGTCGTTCGCACCGACATCGATACGTTGACTCTGCAGTATGGGACACCTGGCCATGGAAAGTCTGGTGGATATGGCCAGCATAGTATATAGAGACTCTAGGTTGTGTCCTTCTAGAGGCGTACGTAAGGGCTAGTCCTGGTAGTGTGGATACCCGCCTAAGAGTGGGGGGCACGACCCACTATCTCTGTTTGCCACTACAGAGGTTCCTGGAAATGAATCTAGCATCCCAAATAGGGGGAACTAAAGGTCTCTGCGCACAGAGTAGTGTGTGTGAGTTGCACTGCATGAACATAAACATTAACCCACATAACATAGCATTGCACACCATGGCATCATTATTCAACCCTTACCCCTTAAGTATAAATCAGTATGGGACTGTTTATACATTAGGCCTTACAAAATGACCCCTTAGAATATAGGCTTGTGTGGGCAAGTCTATAAGTTAAGGTTATGCTTTATAATATCTTTTAAACTGCTTACAACCTACACCCTATCGTATAAATAGGAATGGGACTATTTATGCGATGGGAGCCTTGTAGAAGATCCCATGGCTTATGTGTTCATTTCGGCGATCATATAAGTTAAGATTCTATATTTATTTTTTGATATGTTGAATCACTTACTGCTTATTCAACCTTATATATAGAACTGCTATATTAGCTCCACCGTCACCTGCCATTTTGTACTCTCCACTTTCATAGCTTCCCTTTCCTTCTCCCCGTACGGTGCCTTGGAGTCATGGGGGAGGGGTAGGGGATGATAGGGCTTAATATTTATGACTAATGGTTTTCGGACCACAATATTACAGGGGCTCTGGATGGGAGATAGGGACCAGCATCACAGGGAACAGCACCAAGAGAGTACGGTGCGCATGGAGGTGGGCCAATCTAGTATCAGAGCACCAGTGACCAACTCCGTGAATGATTAGTCTTTCTTATAGCTTCCACGAGAGATTGTAGTGAGGATCTGATGTACCGTGCTTAAGCCCGTTTATATTTCATTTGTACTGTTCTATTGCAGTACTCTCTCTTTTTTATATTTATGCAGTTGTTGGTATTTCTCATTTTTATATGATGTTTGTGGACTCAATTATATTTCAGTTTATGATTACTACTCACTCTTTGATGATCGAAAAGGGTAGTAGAATCTGTGTTTTGTTATGGCGGCCTTCCCGAGTGTCGGTGCCACCGCAAAATGACGATTCTATGAATAACACCCCGGGGTTTGAAAAAGAAAAAAAAAGGTATTGCAAGTGGTATCACAGTAAACCTCGATTAGAAAAATAGAAGTCCACTAACCCTGGGTCACCCCCGCACGACCTTAGTTTGAGGATAAACTAGTAGTTGAAGTAGTGATGTACCCATATGGGAAATCACATGTAAAAGTCCCCTTCTTCATTAATTGGAATTCTTCTTTGTAGCATACGGCAAACCTTGCCCCAACAGGGAGCACCTCTGGCTCGAAGATCTCTTTTTATAGTTCTTTAGCCAACGAGTTAGACTCAACCCACTAGGACTCATGACTAACCATGACAACTTATAGTATACCCTAATAAGAAATAGACCTTCGGTATTAACCTTGTTAAGGTAAGGAGATACCCAAAGAGAATAAAGGAGGATTTTAACACTAGAATGGAAACCTAAGACATAAACTCAGGTGACCCTACGGTCCATTACTCAATCTGGTAGGACTTCTTTAAGGAGAATTGAGACCAATAACCATTATTAGAATGGTAGAAGACACGTAGTCTCAACCCTCGTACCACTAACAAGATTACATGGAGACAACTACCACGACAAATACTGAGGGTCGGATAGGAATTCAAGCTCGGATGAGACCCAGTTGGGATTGGGAACATGTTGACCCCGATAAGGTTGTCGTAAATGTGACTCGGAGGGTTTAGAGTATGGAGTATATCAACAGGTTTTAGGTGGGAAGCCCAAGTCGAAGATTGATGCCCTAGGGATTGTACACCTAGCTGGGACGAATATAACATGATAATATCAAAGATACTTAGCACAAGGTTGGTAGGGGCTTATCTTTTGTTTATTGTGTGGCTTACCTTTTGTTTATTGGGGATTTGCCCTTTATTTATTGGGTAAATTAGTATTGACTTGGGTTTCCATAGACCTAATTTAGAGAATAAGGCATAACAAACATAGTGAGATTGAAGTCGAAATTATTCGACGTTATTCGGGTGAAGATAAGAATTTGGAAAAACCTATTTGGAATGATGAACTGTATCATTACCAAAACAATGACTTGGTGATAAGACGAGGATTAACTTGATCACGCAAAATTTGATGATGGGTAACAAGATTCCGGAAATCTGAGAAGGAAAACAAATTTTTAATCGCTATGATGTATCACCGGAAGTATGGTGTATCTCAGAACACGTATCTCCCTGGAGTGAAGAAAGAGGAAAAATTATCATACACGGCCCGAGTTAGAGTGGAAGTTGGAGGGTATAATTTGGGATTTTCATACACAAGATCCCTCATCCACACTCCGGACGCAATTATATAGGGAGCATTGAGGATAGACTAGCCGAGGTAGATAGAGTCACCCCGACCAAAAAGAATACTCCCATAGGTATTTCATGAAGTTTGGGAGTAGAAGTCCGTTATCATGGTATGCTTAAGGTGATCGTGACGAATCAGGATGGATGGTGTACGTCTAAGGAGAGAGGGTTAGTCCAGACTTATCTGGGCTGTCGGCCGACATTCAACACAGCTCTCCACCCTCGTACGGAAGTATAGGATTCCACTATCATGGATCTAGGACAAGGATTCAAAGGCACTCGACTCGAAATTTATGAAGAACCCAGATACCTGGGTGTGACTAATTCAAGATAGGATGTTGGAGGCTCATAGAAGACCGACCATATATTACGATGCGCGACATTGCCAAGTAGAGTCTCAAGATTGAGACCATGATTCCTGAAGATACGTCTTGTGCATGGAGTCTCGCGGGTACGCAGGCGGAAGAAGCTCAGTCCATGGAATATGGGGTGTTATAGGATCCGGGAGTGGACCAGCCCTCTGGCTTACAAGCTGGTGCTACCGCCGGAGTTTGTGTGTTGGAGCCAGTGAACCCGACTCCGCCTAAAGCTCGGATCAAAAACTACAGCTCACACTTTCTCCTATTGAACCACCCCCTAGATAAAAATCTCAGAGGAACAGTCTGTGGGCTTCAGCGCGGAGGTCCCACCTCTTACCCGGAAGAATTATCAATTCTCCCGCTCCCTAGACAATGCTGAGCTAGGTGCCTCAGAAGAAGAAAAGAAGGGGAAACAACCTTCTATAAGAAACCTTACCGGTCTATTTATAGGCCTCTGAATCTGAACTGCCAATAACCAAACTGAACAAACCGTAAATTACCAGAATACCCTTAGTCGGGTCTGCCAACAGCCAAACTCCGTTGTTCTGAGGGGTTATATGCAGAACACCCAGGGTAAAAGTGTAAAATCACATGTGGCTAAAAAGGTAAACCCCTCTCTACCTAAACCAGCCCTTGACTGAACACTAAACCGATCACTAGCCTCTCGCCGAACCGGCGCTTGGTGAGAGCGTCGTCTCGCCGGCGAGACCTCCTACCTCTAAAGCCCTCTTGCCTAGCGAGTCGACTATTGACTCAGTATCTCTAGCCTAGCGAGTAGCTCTCTCCCCAGGAGTGGTCCCTTCCCTGGGATCCACTCGCCTATTGAGTCGGCTCTCGCTTGGGTCCATTTCTCACGGCAAAATAGCCTCCTCTTAAACCCATCTCGCCATTTGCTCCTACGAGCCCGAAGTTTTAAACAATCCCCTCTCTTTTCGAGGTTTCCTCAAGCTCGGAAAGAAATTCCAACCGAGGCTCGTGTCATTAAAGTGAATTTATGATGAAATCTTTTTTTTTGGGGCCCTCCATCTAAACCTATAAATATAGGATTTCCGTCCCCGTGTAGAGAGTGCCTTCCCCCTTTCCATATTTCGTCCTTCTCTAGCTCTACTGCTATCATGTCTCACAGTCAGAGCTTCCGCGATAGCATTGCGATGGTGCGCAAACGGAACAAGGCCAATGTGGCCGCTCTAACCACGGTTCAGGTTCGCACCCCCTTCTTACCATCATCATCGTCTTGCCCAAAGAAGGCGAAAACAATGGACCCCTCTTCTTGGCAGAGGAGTTCTCTTACGCCTTCCCGGAATTCCATGGCCCTTCTCCTCCCGCGTCTCCCAGAGAGAAAGAGGTGAGCTTCTGCTTCTTATCCTTATTTCTCCTTTATTTGCATTTTCTCACCTGTTATTTACTTTCAGGGGGATCTCGCACCTCAACATCGACTCGAGAGCCCGCGGGACATCAACGCCGACAATCAACAAAATTCCGACTCGCCTCAGCCATCCACCCCTCCATCTACTCCTCCAAGTGCGAGGGAGAAGGAACCTTCTCACGGTGCTGGGACCTCTTGTTATCCTGGTAAAAAACCTTCCCTTTTAGACATCTGTCCCGATCGCTACTCCCATACACTATTGCGAGAACCCCACTTACTCTACCCCCTGCCCCTTGCGTAGGCGTCTAGGTCGACTCTCCTACTGAAAGATTCTCTAGTAAACAAGTCATCTCACCCCCTCCTCCTATAGATGAGATTGAAGACTACTTGGGTAACCCCATTAATCTGCTAGAGATGAAGCACATAATAGCTGGGATGTTTCGGAAGTACGCTCTCATCATCCCCGAGTTAGAACAAGATAACAAGGCAGCGATCGACCAATTGACGTGTTGGAAGTTGAATGTGCTCGCTTGTCTTTGGAGATCGATGTTGACATTGAGATATATGAGACTGATCCTCATGCCAACCTAAACGAGGTCGATCAGCAGCTTCGTCTCGCGCGCCGTGGTTTTGATGCGGCTCGCGCTTTTCACCTCCCTAACCGGCCCCCTTCTACAGGATATTGCGGCGGCCTCTGGAAATAGCCCAAGCACTGAAGATCCCTCGGCCCGTGTCGCCAAATTTACCCATCTCGCTCTTCAAATTTGTAATATTCCTGTAATATTTATTATGCTACTGCCTCACCCAGGGCCTAGGACCTGTGAACATATTGCCTGCCTTGTGCAAGATGGACAATTAAATAATCGGTATTTCAAGTTTATTTTTTATGCTTAGTTTCACTTCTTTTTAGTTATTTCTTTTTGCCATTCGATCTTTGTCCAACCTTGTTGAGGGAACCAGCGTTGGGCCGCACACAAATCGAGGTAGAGAGAGAGTGAAATGTCGGTCGACTCTCCCCCTTCCTCCATATATTTTTCCCGCCCTTTTTTCCACTGAACATATCCGCTATAAATACCCCCTCACTCCGGATCATAGCAACGCTCCTACCTCTATTGCGCCATAGCTCTCATCCTTTTATTCCTTCCGTCTCGCGTATTGCTCTCACTTCTACTTAATCTCACTTCCTTCTCCTTCAACCGTCTCGCCGATTCATCCCTTTGCTTCCTACTTCAATCGTATTCGCTTTAAATGGGAAAGAAGAAGGTTGATGAGGGCGAGGGGCGCAACTGGTGTGGGAAACGATTCGCAGACCTCGACTTCCCTCCCGGCAGAATTTCTGAAGAGGAATACAACCTTTTTACCCGCGATTTATTGACGGAGGAATTTGAGTCGCGACAACCAAAATTCGGCGAGTCGATCAATACTTTCTACCCTGGAGAACTTGCCTTCTTCATATCGCACTTTGAGGCGAGGCTGATATTTCCCCTCTGGCTAGAGGTTTAATAGGTCTTGAAGTACTTTGGCGCAGTCCCGGCGCAGGTAAACCCGAATGCCTTCTCGGTACTAGTTTCCTTCACCAGATACATGCGTCGAGAGCGCATCGAGTTTAGCATGCCAGTTTTTTGCAAGATGTTTGTCTACCATGCCAACCACGACTGTGTATCCTACTTCACCATACAAGGTCTCAAGTTATGCGAGATGCCCAACAAGCATCATCACTGGCTCACCCACTTTGTCTTCATCCGCGGCAACTTGGGGGGCATCCCGCTCGCGCCCGTGTCACCTACCGAGGTGTTCTACACGTCTCCACAAGTGGGCGGCATGGACAAGCTTCTCTTCGACTTCTTCGTCGGCAAGAACTTCGAAGTTCAATTCCTTAGGCGTGGTCTCGACTCCATCCTTCCTGCTCCCTAAAAAAGGTATGTTCCTGTCCCTTTGATCTCGTCTTTACTTATTTCATCTTGCCTTCTTTTCACCCAGTTATTCGTTTAGGAGAGAGGAACGTCCTGTTCACCCCCTTATAGGAGTAATTATAATCCATCCAAGGATCTCGCTCTCGCTAGCATGGAGGTCAAGGAGGCAAAAGATTCCTTGTCCCCTTCCTCAAGAAAAGACCCACTGAATGCACCGCTCCGTCTTCCCCCAGCCCCAAGAAAAAGATGAAGAAGGCGTGTCCTTCTCCAAAGAGAAAAATGAGAAGGCCCCCAAAGATAAGAAGGAGATTCCGGGGTCCCTGAGCCCCATCTCCATAGGATCGCAGTCCCCTCAATCACCTCCTCATTCGTCTCATCAACTAGCAATCTTGCCTACCCGCGAGACGGCACTGCTTGACCAACTTGTTGACACCTCGATTCAACCAACAGGGTCTCCATCTCGCGATGCCGCTTCTTCCAGCCGCCTGGCCCGCTCTTCTCATCAAAATTTCAACATGGGCCCCTTGGTCCAAGACACCATTAATGACCTAGTTTTAGAATGGGATGAGGCGAACCGAGTATCAATCTCCACCCTCCTTCCCTCATGGAAGGAGCAGGACCTGCCCACTAGCCACGCCATCTCCCTGTGCTTCGGCCTTTATGGGGGGTCAAGGGTCAGATTCCGTCGAGATGGATACTTCGTGAGATCTGGTTCTGAAGACTACGCATGTGCATCTGCGCACCTTAGAGCTTTTGCATCGGCTCTCGCGCCGCATGATTTTTAATAACCGAAATTGGAAGGAATTTGAGGCTGACCTGGCGGCGGAATGCGAGAAGTCAGGGGACCTCGAAAAGAAGTTTGCAGTTGCCGAGACCCTTCTCTCTAAGGCCCGGGGAGGCGTGGTAAGCTTTATCTTACCTTCTGTCGGCTTCTCTCACATCTGCCTCTGGTTAACTGATAAGATTTTGCAGGATTTCGAGACGGCCTACCGGCTGCATTCGCGCATAGCGGCTGTGGAGGAGGAAATCAAATATCTGATGTCTCAGATCGTCCATCTTCGAGACAGCGCTCCATCGTCTTCTCGCTCAGTACTTCCCCAGGATCCTCCTCCTCATTATTCTTACGAGGAGGTCGAAGAGCTCTGCCAATACTCCAACATTAGGACGACTGAGCTCATCCTGAAAATTATGAAAGAGCTGGGGGTTGTCAAGGAAGAGTCTGAAAATGTTACTGCCTGCATTCTCGTGCCAGAGATTTATGGTGAGGAGGGTGATGACTTGTCTTCCAGCAAAGAGGAATGAAACACTTCTGGCGAGACCTAGGGCTCTCTCTTTTTGTTGTCTTATAACTTTGTACTTAGTTTCTTTTTGTAATGAATAGTTTTATGGATTAGTGTATATGCTCTTTTTTCTGTTAAGCTATTTCATTTTATTGCGAGAAGATTCTTAAGTTTGACTACGCTTGCAAGATGGGGTCATTCCTCGTCTCGCCACCTTGCTTGGAGAGTGGATTTTGTTCAGAGTTAGAAATGCCACTTCCCCCACCGCTCTTACGCGTGGGACCGACTTATTATACCCTCTCATCTCGCCTCACGGTATCTCCGGCGCAAGTGGTCTCGAGGGGTCAACACGCCCCTCATTTTAGGCAGGACCCTCCTTCCCCCTTATTGTCCACTCGCCATATGCGATACCTTCGCCCCGGCGGCTAGCTGGGAGTGTACCCACTTGCACTGCTCCAACTCTTTCCTCCCGTTTATCATTTTATAAATTTTCCTTATTTGTTGAATGTAAAAGTAGCGAACAAACGACTAGAAAACAAGGCGGAACTTATAATAATTGAAAATTTTATTATCCAAAAAGATATCATTTACAAAGGTAAGGCCTCACTTTTATAGAATGGATGAGAGGGGAGAGAGTACAAACTAACAATGTGGGACTAAAAAAGGCCGGACAAGACGTGCGGTTAGACAATAGGCTGACCGCTCGGTAGTACCAGAGAGAGAGCGAGATGCAGGATGAGACCTCTAGACCGCCCGGTCTCTTAGCCACCGGAGAAAAGCTGCCAGACCGCCGGACTGCAAACAACAACAGCCGGTCTACAACCCTCCAGGCTCAAACCGCCAGACCGCCCAGTCTACAACCCGCCAGGCTCAAACCGCTAGACCGCCTTGTCTCATACTTCAACACTCCCCCTCAAGCTGGAGCATAGATATCAATCATGCCCAGCTTGTCACAAATGTGGAAGAAGGAAGTAGAAACCGGCTTGGTGAAGATATCTTCCAACTCTTTGTCGGAGGTGACGAACGGAGTGCAAATCTGTCTCTTCAAGAGCTCTTCCCGAATGAAATGGCAGTCGACTTCTATATGTTTCATTCTCTCATGGAAGACCGGATTTTTGGATATATATATAGTTGCCTTGTTATCACAGAACATAGGAAGAGGATAGTCGTAGACCTCTCCTAGGTCAAGCATGAGAGCCCGCAACCATTTTAGTTCACACGTGGTTGATGACATACTTCGATATTCAGCTTCTGCACTGGACCTTGAGACAACAGATTGCTTCTTGCTCTTCCAGCTCACAAGATTACCTCCAATAAATGTACAAAAGCCAGATGTAGATTAACGGTCACCTTTATCATCCGCATAGCTTGAGTCTGAGTAGGCTTAAACTCTAAGATGACCATGCTTCTGAAAGAGTAGCCCTTTTCCCGGTGCTGCTTTGACATACTCTAATATCTTCAAGGCAGACTGAAGATGACATTCCCTGGGAGCTTGCATGAACTGACTAACCTTGCCTACATCATAGGCGATGTCGTGTCTGGTCACCATAAGATAAATGAGTTTGCCCACCAGATGTCTATACCTCGTGGCATCGGATATAAGAGGAGACTCATCTGTCCACGTTTTGTCTTCTCCAATAGCCATGGGATACCGTACTGGTTTGGCACCGGTCAATCCTACATCCCGTAGAAGATCAAGAGCATACTTCCCTTGGGAGAGAACCAGCGAGTCGGGCTTCCGAGAGATTTCTATCCGCAAAAAGTATTTTGGGGAGCCCATATCTTTCGTGACAAGGTGTTGACAGAGGTGTTTCTTTGTCAAGTCAACCCCAGCTTGGTCATTGCCTATAAGAAGGATATCATCTACATATACCGCAAAAACAACAAGGCCTGATGCATTTTTGCGAATAAACAACGAGTGATCAGTCGAACATCTTGCAAAATCGATGGCAGCCACAATGCCACTGAACTTGTCGAACCATGCCCGAGGGCTCTGTTTAAGCAATAGATGGCCTTCTTCAACTAGCATACTCGTGTCCCCCCCTAAGCAACATACCCCGGAGGTTGCTCCATGTAAACGTCCTCGTGAAGATCCCCATAGAGAAATGCATTTTTGACATCAAGCTGGGAAATAGCCTAATATCGGTTGACAGCCACAGAGAGAAGAGTTCGGATGGTGCTGAGGTGAGCAATTGGGTAGAAGGTATCAATGTAGTCAACCCCATAAGTTTGAGTAAAGCCTTTGGCCACCAGTCGGGCCTTGTAGCGTTCCACAGTGCCGTCTGGGAGAAACTTCACAATAAATACCCAGCGACAGCCAACCACATCAGTACCCACTGGTGGAGAAACAAGGGTCCAGGTACCCCTTTCAGTGAGAGTGGTGATTTCCTCATGCATAGAAGATTTCTAATAAGGAATAGCCAGAGCCACTTGGTAGGTGCGGGGAGTAGTAGTAGTCGAGATAGCCAAAGAAAAATTCCTGCGAGAAGGAGTAAGCCGATAATAGGAAACAATAGCCGCAAGCGGGTGTTGAGTGCATGCCCGCACCCATTTGCGAAGTGCAACGGGAAGATCCAGCTCGTCTTGGGCCTTAGGGACCGGAGCGTCCGTGGCGGAGAGAGCTGGCCCGGGACTAGAGAGAGACGGCTGCGGAGAAGTGGGACACGGGGAAGAGGGGTTGGAGATGAGAAGTAGGATGCATTTTCGAAGAAGGTGACGTCTGCGGAAACAAACTGTTTGCGCAGAATGGGGTCAAAGCAACAATAGCCATTTTGAGTGGTCGAGTAACCCAAAAAGACACATTTTGTGGAACGGGGGGAAAGCTCGTCACGGGTAGCGGACGGAGCATGCACAAATGCCGTACACCCAAAGATACGAAGAGGGAGAGGAAAGGTTTCCTTGCCTGGGTAGAGAATGGAGAAGGGGGTCTTGCCATGAAGAATAGTAGAGGGAATGTGATTGATGAGATAGCAGGCTAGGAGAACAGCATAGCCCCAATAGGAGCGAGGCCCCTGCACTTGCGTCATGAGTGTGCGAGCGACATCGAGGAGATGGCGGTTTTTATGCTCCGCCACCCCGTTTTGTTGGGAGGTGTAAACACAGCTAGTCTGATGTAGAAGACCATGTTGCATACAAAAAGATGAAAACTCATGACTAAGATATTCTCTAGCATTATCAGAATGAAGAATTTTAATAGAAATGTCAAACTGAGTTTTAATCATATTATAAAAGGATTGCCATACAGAAAAGAGTTCAGAGCGATCTTTTAAAAGATACACCCAGGTACATCTAGAGAAATCATCAATGAAAGTTACAAAATAAGAACTACCCCGACCAACGGTGAGAGTAGGAGCAGGACCCCATACATCAGAATGAATGAGATCAAACAGGCAAGAGGAACCACGGCCTTTCTTCAGCGAGAAGGAGAAGCGATGATGTTTGCCCAGCTGACACGCATCACAGTTTAGAGGAGGACTGGTCTGAGGTAAGTGGGGCAGAAGGTTACGAAGAATTCGAGCAGGAGGATGTCCAAGGCGAAGATGCCATTGAAGCAGATCAGTAGAAGAGGAAGAGAAGGCGGACATAGCGGAAACGTTGTCGAGGATGTAAAGGCCCCCTCTCTCAGTCCCAGTAGCAATCGTCCGTTGGGTCCTCGGGTCATGAAAACAACAAGAAGTAGGAGTGAATAAGACAGAGCATTGAAGTTTCTTGCATAAGGTAGTAACGGATAGTAAATTGCAAGGGAACTTTTGGACATAGAGTGTGTTCGCTAAGCAAAGTGACGGGGTGACTTGAACAATGCCTGTTCCATAAACCGGGGAAGGAGAACCATCTGCAACTAGAACCGGGGGTAACCGATCATGCGTTTCGAGGAGAGAGAAACATTGAGGATTGCCGGTCATTTGATTTGTAGCACTAGAGTCAATCGGCCATTTACCTTGGTTAACGACATGAGTGCTACCTGAGGTTATGGTCACAGAGGCAGAAGGCCAAGATGGGGCGGATGTTGAGGAAGAAGCATCACCAGAGGGGCGAAGATGAGGATGTTTCTGCTAGCAGCTATCAATAGAATGGCCGGTGCGACCAAAATGAGAGCAAAGGAACCTAGACGGACCGCGCGCTCCTGATTGGCTGCGGCCACTATTACCGCCCCGCTTAGTATGATGAGCATAGGCGTCCTGCGGAGAAGGGGAGGACAACAGAGGGCTCTGGAGCAACGAAGTAACTGCGGCGATGCGAGTTGCGGTGGTATCCAAGGTGGGAGACTCTGCTTTGCCCAAGATCTGCTGGCGGATCATATCAAAAGACTCGGGGAGCCGTAGAAGATAACAAACAACCAGGAGTTCCTGGAAGTGTTTGTGTTGCTCGGCTAAGTCCGCAGAGAAGGTGCGATTCTGGAGGATCTCAGTGCCAAGGGCCTGAACTTGCTGATAAGCCGCATCAGGAGTCATGGAAGGACGAGCAAAGAGGTCCGCATAAAGAGTATAGATACGGTAGGTCTGGGTCCCCTTCGAGTAAAGAGCGGCAAGGTGAAGCCATGCGGCCTTGACTGTCTCATCATGGCAAATGACGGGAAGGCATTTGTCAGAGAGGCTGTTAGCCAGCCAAGTGCGGAAAGGGGCACAACACGCATCCCAATCATCAAATTGAGCTGAATCGGGAGGAGGAGGTTCATCGGTGAGGTTATGACGTTTGCGCTGAGAGCGAAGGAGAAATGTAAAGGAAACGCTCCAATCCGAATAGTTGGAACCAACTAGTTTAGAAACCGTTCCCAGGTTTCTGGAAAGAGTAGAAGGTGGAGGCGGAGTCGGATTGGCTACAGGAGTTGTGGCAGTTGAATTCTAAGAAACAGCCACAGAAGAATGTAATAGTAAGCCGCGCGGTTAGAAAACAAGCCGCAGGAATGGAAGAAGGAGAACTGCAGCGGTCACAATGTCAGACACCAGCGACAAGGAATGCCACGACCAAACCGCAGAACCAAGCAAAAGGAAAGAAGTCGGGCGGGTAGAAGACAGATCACACGAACAGAAGTTGGGTTCGCTGGGAGGAGAAGGCCAAAACAGGTCGCGTCGACAGGGGGAGGCGACTAGAATAGGTCGCGAGGAAAAATGCAAGCAAACCGGCCGTGAAAACAGGTCGCGGGAACAGGGCACAAGCAAAAGAACCAAGCAGCGCGAACAGGGCGCAAGCAAACAAACAGGTCACGCGAACAGGGCGCAAGTAACCAGGCGGAAGAAACAGGCCGCGAAAATAGGTCGCGAGAAGAAGAAACAAGTCGCGTGGAGAGGGGCACAGAATCAGGAGGAGAAAATCAAGTCCTCTAATACCATGTAAAAGTAGCGAACAAACGACTAGAAAACAAGCCGAAACTTTGAATAATTGAAAATTTTATTATCCAAAAAGATATCATTTACAAAGGTATGGCCTCCCTTTTATAGAATGGAGGAGAGGGGAGAGAGTACAAACAAACAATGTGGGTCTAAAAACAGGCCGGACAAGACATGCAGTTAGACAATGGGCTAACTGCTCGGCAGTACCAGAGAGAGAGAGCAAGATGCAGGATGAGACTGCTAGACCGCCCGGTCTCTAAGCCACCGGAGACAAGCCGCCAGACCGCCATACTTCAAACAGTAACAGTCGGTCTACAACCCGCAAGGCTCAAACCGCCAGACCGTCTTGTCTACAACCCTCCAGGCTCAAACCGCCAGACCGCCCGGTCTCATACTTCAACATTGAACAGTAGGGATGTTTCTTTAAGAGAACTCACCGCTTACTCTGCCACTTAACCTGACCATGATCCTGGCAGCTTAGTGAGCTTGGTCAGCATGTCTTATTAGGGCCCTATCCTTCAACCTGCCATCGAGTGAGCCTATAACCCTGCCAGCTTGATGAGAGCTTGGTCAGCGGGTTTTCTTGGGGTCTCCTATCCAATCCAACTCTAACCACCGAGTGAGCCTACAACCCTGCCAGCTTGATGAGAGCCTAGTTAGTGGGTCTTCTCAGGGTCTCCTCTCAAAACCAACTCCAACGGCCGAGTGAGCCTATAGCCCTGCCAGCTTGATGAGAGCCTGGTAAGCGGGTCTTCGTTAGGTCTCCTCTCCAACCAAACTCCAACCACCGAGTGAGCCTACCGCCCTGCCAGCTTGATGAGAGCCTGGTAAGAAGGTCTTCTCGGGGTCTCCTCTCCAAACCAACTCCAACCATCGAGTGATCCTACAGCCCTACCAGCATGATGAGAGACTGGTCAGCGTGTCTTATCGGGATCTCTTCTCCAAACCAACTCCAACCAACGAGTGAGCCTACAACCCTTCCAGCTTGATGAGAGCGTGGTCAGCGGGTCTTCTCGGGGTCTCCTCTCCAAACCAACTTCAACCACCGAGTGAGCCTACAATACTACCAGCTTGATGAGAGCCTGGTCAGTGGGTCTTCTCGGGGTCTCCTCTCCAAACCATCTCCAACCACCGAGTGAGGCAACATCCCTACAAGCTTGATGAGAGCCTGGTCAGCGGGTCTTCTCGGGGTCTCCTCTCTAAACCAACTCAAACCACCGAGTGAGCCTATAGCCCTGCCAGCTTGATGAGAGCCTTATTAGTGGGTTTTCTCGGGGTGTCCTCTCAAAACAATCTCCAACTACTAAGTGAGCCAACATCCCTGCCAGCTTGATCAGAGCCTGGTCAGTGGGTATTCTTAGGGTATCCTCTCCAAACCAACTCCAACCACTGAGTGAGCCTACAGCCCTGCCAGCTTGATGAGAGCCTGGTCAACGGGTCTTCTCGGGGTCTCCTCTCCAAACCATCTCAAACCACCGAGTGAGCCTATAGCCTTGCCAGCTTGATGAGAGACTGGTCAGCGGGTCTTCTCGGGGTCAGAGTCGTGTCAGCGCGTCTTCTCGGAGTCTCCTCCTAAACCATCTCCAACCACCGAGTGAGCCTACAGCCCTGCCAGCTTGATTATAGCCTGGTCATCGGGTCTTCTCGGGGTCTCCCTTCCAAACCAACTCCAACCACAGTGTGAGCCTACAACCCTGCCAGCTTGGTGATAGCCTGGTCAGTGGGTCTTCTCGGGGTCTCCTCTCCTAACCAACTCCAACCACCGAGTCAGCCTACAACCCTTCCAGCTTGATTAGAGCCTTGTCAGCGGGTCTTCTCGTGGTCTCCTCTCCAAACAAACTCCAACCACCGAGTGAGCCTACAACCCTGCCAGCTTGATAAGATCCTGGTCTGCGGGCCTTTTTAGGTTCTCGTCTCCAAACCAACTCCAACCACCGAGTGATCCTACAGCCCTCCCAGTTTGATAAGAGCCTTATCAGCGGGTCTTATCCAGGTTTCCTTTTCAAATATCGTAATCTAATCTCATGGAGGAAAACATCTGGAATTTTATTATATCGGGAAGTCGTGCCAAGTTTACAAGTATTTAAAAAGGCAAAATATCAAGTATTGGAAGACTAACAACAAGTATGGAAAAAGACAACATCAAGGGTAGAATCTTTTCAGGTCGTCGCCACTTCGGGCGCGTTCGAGGGGTACCCCGTCTACATCTTGGAGATGGTACCCTCCTGACTTCATGGCCTCCCTCACTATGAAGGGACCCTCCTAATTAGGTTTGAGCTTCCCCACCGGGGCTCCCCTGCCCGTTGCATCTACTTTCTTGAGGACCAAGTTCCCCTTTCTGGAACTGCCTAACCCTTACGTGCTTGTCAAAATACTTGTACATTCGGTGCTAGACTTCCTCCTGTCGGATTGATGCTAGCTCCCTGAGCTCCTTCACCAAGTCAAGGGGGAGCTGCTGTTCTTCCTCATTTTCTGCTGGCTACCTTTTATCTCCTTTCCTTGCCGCTGCCACCCTGGGGGATTCAACCTCGAACTCCTCAGGTATAACGGCCTCCGAGCCTTTGGAAAGTTTGAATGGCGTCTCTCCCATGGTGGTATTCAGTGTAGTTCTCAAAGCCTAGAGAACGGAGGGGAGTTGTTCTACCCAACTCCCCCTCAAATTCTCTACCTTCTTCTTTAAGAGGTTTACGGTGACTTTGTTTACAGCTTCCACCTTCCCATTGCTTCGAGGATGATGAACTGAGGTGAATTGAAGATCTATGCCTAGTTGGACACAGAAATCCACGAATTCCCTACTAGCGAACTGCGGTGCATTATCTATGATGATGGCCAACGGGAGACCATGTTGGCAGAAGATCTCTCCCCACATGAAATTTCTGACTACCTACAACGTCACCTTTGCTAGTGCCTTCACCTCTAGCAACTTTGAAAAATAATCCACCATGACCAGCAGGAATCTCCTCTGGCCACTGGCTTGGGGGAACGAGCCAACCAGATCTAGTCCCCATATGGCAATGGGCTATGGAGTCGTGATTGTGCGTAACCTTTGTTCCGGGAGGAGTTGAAGAGTGGAGAACTCCTGGAATTTCCTATATCTCCTTGCGAATTGCTCAGCATCCCTCCTGAGGGTAGGCCAGAAGAAGCCTTGCCTAAAACCCCTTCCTTCCAAAGTCTGACTTCCCGAATGTCTCCCACATTCTCCTGAGTGAATTTCCACTAGCACCATAGAGGCCTCCTTCTCAGATACACACCGAGCCAGTAGGCCTTAGAGAGTCTTCCGGTATAAGGTTCCATCTTTCAATAGATAATATGTTGATTTGTTCCTGACTTGCTTCTTTTCAAGGTCTCTCTCGGGTAGACGTCCCGATGTCAAAAAAGCGATAAATGGATCCATCCAGGACCCTTGCTGGTCCACTTCCATCAGCTCTCCCCCTTCTATGGAAGGCCTGAAGAGCTCTGTCATAGTTCCTCTGGCACGAGAGCCGTGCTTAGCGAGCTGGTCTGCCTGAGCATTCTCTTCCCTTGGGACATGATGAATTGAAAAGCTGCGGAACTGCCCGATGACACCCCTCGCCTTAATTATGTACAATTGGAGGGTGGTATCTCTCACTTCAAACTCTCCATTAATGTGTCCTGCAACTACCATAGAATCTGTGGAGACCATGATGTACTGTATGCCGAGCTCCCGAGCCAGCCTGAGCCCTTCAATGATGGCTTCGTATTCCGCCTGGTTGTTGGTGAGGGTGAAGTGAATCTTTAGGGCCTGCTCAATTCTGGTCCCCTCGGGGCTCACTAGAATCATCCCTCCTCTGAAAGAGCATCTTCCCGAGTCCCCATCTACGAGCATCTCCCAAGCCGCTTCAGCGGGTGCTTCAGCTTCTTCGACCTCGATTACATATTCTGCCAAGAAATCTGCAACTACTTGCGCCTTGATAGCCACTCAGGGGATGAAAGTGAGATCGAACTCACTGAGCTCTATCGACCACTTGGCCAACCTTCCCGAATGCTCCGCCCCATCCAGGATTCGACGGAGAGGATGATACGTCATGACCTGGATAGAGTGAGCATGAAAGTACGACAAGAGCTTTCTAGCTAAGACGATGAGGGTGAAGGCCAGTTTCTCAAGGATAGGTATTTTAGTTCCGCCCTATCCAGGACCCTGCTTACATAATAAATTGGGAACTGCCTCTTACCGTCTTCTCGCACGAGGACTGAACTTAATGCTCTCGCCCCTACTCCTAGATAAAGGAACAAACTCTCTCCCTCTCGTGGCCCTTGGAATAGCGACGTTAGGGTGAGCTGTTTATTTAGAGCTAAAAAAGCCTTCTCGCATTCAGAGGTCTATTCAAATATCTTTCCTCCTCTCAACGTTTGAAAGAAAGACGCACACCTTTCTCCTGTTCTGGAGTGGTACCTACTCAATCCAGCAAACTTGCCAGTGAGACGTTGAACCTCTTTAGCATTCCTCAGAGATTCCAACTCTATGATTGCTTTCACTTTGTCCGAGTTAGGCTCTACTCCTAAGGGGGTGAGGAGGTGTCCCAAGAACTTCCCCCTGCTTCCCCCGAATACGCACTTTAGAGGGTTGAGCCTCATCTTGTATTTCCTTATAGTTCTAAAGATTTCCTCTAGATCTAGGAAATGAGACCCGAGGTCCCGGCTCTTGATCATCAGGTCATCTACATAAACCTCGAGGTTCCGTCCCTTCTGCTCTAGAAAGATCCATTCCATCATCCTCTGATAGGTTGCACCTATATTCTTCAACCCGAAGGGCATCATGTTGTAATGGAAGCACCCATCTTTGGTGATGAAGGTGACATCCTTGACGTCTGGGGGTGCATACGTATTTGGTGGTATCCTGAAAAGGCATCTAAAAAACTCATTAGTGAAAAAAACGACGGTTGAATCAACCAGCACATCGATTCGAGGCATAGGGTAACAATCCTTAGGTCATGCTTTATTTAAAAGGGAAAAATCGACACACATCCTCCACTTTCCCTCTCCTTTCTTCACCATTACAACTTTACTCACCCACCCAGGATACTTGTTTGCAGATATGAACCCTGCCTGAGGCAGCTTCTCCACCTCTTCTCTAATGGGCCTGGCCATCTTGGCAGCGATGGCCCTCTTTTTCTGTTGAATGGGATGATCCTGGGGGTCATGGTTGAGACGGTGGCATGCCACGTCTGCATCGACTCCCAGACATGTTGGCTGCGCTCGAGGCAAAGACGTCGATGTTCTCCAGTACGCACTTTCTGATTTTCTCCCAATCCTCGGGGCTGAGCTCTCCATTGACTTTTAATTTTTCCTTCCTTCCCTCCTTGATGAGGACTTCCACCTTCAGCACCTCAACTACCGCCTCCAGCCTCTAAGGCTCCTCCTCTCCCTCCTGCTCCCTCAGCTCGAGCTCTATGGCTTCACGCTCCTCAACGGCTATAACAACCTCCCTTAAGAACCTCTCCACCTCTTCATCAGCACCCCTTCCTTGCGACGTACCTCCTCTCCTCCCTGGCTGAGCCTCCCCCTTGGACGACTCCCCATCTTTCCTTATTTTTCTTTTTCTTCCTCCTTCGCCTTCTAACTCCTCTCCAACCTCCTGCTCTCCTGCCATTTCTGGCTCCCCCGCAATGCCACTCTCCACTCCTATGGCTTCTCTATCCTATTCCACCTCTCCTCCGACCTCCTGCTCTCCTGCCATTTCTGGCTCCCTCGTAATACCACTCTCCACTCCTATGGTTCTCTCTCCTCCTCCACCTATCCTCCGACCTCCTGCTCTCCTGCTATTTCTGGATCCCCCACAATGCCACTCTTCACTCCTATGACTTCTCTCTCCTCTTGCTCCCACTACTCATGCTCTATGGCTTCATGCCCCTCAACGGGCGCAGCCACCTCCCTTAAGAACCTCTCCACCTCTTCATAAGCACCCCTTCCTTGCGACGTACCTCCTCTCCTCCCTGGCTGAGCCTCCCCCTTGGACGACTCCCCCTCTTCCCTAATTTTTCTTTTTCATCCTCCTGCCACTTCTACCTCCTCTCCAACCTCCTACTCTCCTGCCATTTATGGCTCCCTCGCAATGCCACTCTCCACTCCTATGGCTTCTCTCTCCTCTTGCTCCCATTGCTCCATCCTCTTCTCCAACTCCTCATCATCACCTTTCTAAGAAATGGTGTACACCGCTGTCACGTAGCATTCTTTGGCTGCCTTTGGATCTCCTCGCACCCCGATCTGAGTCCCCCCTGAGTTGAGATTCAAGCATTGATCGAAAGACGATGGTACGCATCTGAAGGCGCTGATCAATGGGCGCCCAAAGATGGTGTTGCAACTGCTGGGAGCGTCCACTATAACATAGCGACAATTCTTGGACATCCCTTTCAGAGTCACTTGGAGTCCCACTCCTCTCTCGACCTCCTTCCTTTCTCCTGAAAACCCGAACATCAGTCCGTCTACTGCCAACACCCTCCTGGAATCTACCCTCATTTCGTTGAATGCCTTCTTAAAAATGACATTCACTGAGCTCCCATTATCCACCAAGATCCTTGACACCGTGAAGTTTTTTATGGCTGTCTGAATTACCAACGTATCGCAGAATGGATCCTCGTGATCCGGCAAGTCCTTCATGGAAAAGATGATCTTCTCATCTGGGGGAGGGGCTTGTGACGTTGAGGCAATGATCCAACGGTACATGGTATGAAGGCTGGCGTTGCGGGTAGCCTCAATCCCCCCCCCATCAATGGATCACCCCAATCCCCCCTCGATCTCCCACATTAGATCGGTCTACACATCGATCCTCCTCCCCAGTTCCAGTCACCTCTACTATCCACACCGGTAGCTGCTGCTCACCTTCTCCCCTCCTCTCCTTCAATTCCAGAAACTCCGGGCAGGTAGTCGTCGCGTGGCCTTTCTCCTCGTGGAAGTCACAATACGATAAGGCTACCTCCCCCTCCCGCCTTCCTTCCGGGTGGTTCCTCCTTCTTCTTGCTCTAGCTCCCGCTCTTCCCCGCTCTCTTCCTCTCCCTCACCATCGGCCGATGGCCATAGCTTGCATAGTCAGAGGTGGGAGTGGCCTAGGACCATGTCCGTACCCTAGTAAATTGAACCTCCCGGGTCTTCCCTGGTAGTAGTTCCTTAACCCTTGGGGGAAACCTCTTCCCTGCCCTTGAACAGGGCCTCTTGGCTACCTCCAACCCAACTCCTGATGCACCGGACCCCTCGGCTCTTCCCAAATCCTTCCTTCTTGCTTCCTCTCTCCTCCTAGTTCCCTCGACTCCACCTCCGTCAACCTTGCCAACTTTTTTGCAAATGCCGGGTTTGCTGCCTCTATCAATATCTCATTCGCTGCCTTCTCCATCAACCCTTCGAACGACAATGGCGCCTTCTTGGTCAGACTCATCTTGAAGAAGCCCTCCCTCAGCCCCATGGTAAAGGCCATTTGGATTTCAAATCCTCGCACCTCCTGAATGTCTAGAATTTCCTCCTGGAAGCGATCCATGTACTGGGCCAAGGACTCGTCGGCCTTCTGCTTTATCAGAAAAATAGACTCTAACTTCTTATTCCGCTTCTTCGAGGTTGAGAAGCTCAACTGGAAGCTCCTACTCAAGTACTCGAAACCATATATCGACCTTGTCTATAGTTGATGAATCTAATCCCTAGCTTTGTCCTTCAAGGTGATGGTGAAAAGGTGGTACTTGAATGCGTCTGTCATCGACCTGATGGAGACCGCGTCTTTGAACCATTGGAAGTGCTGGAGGGGGTCGTCTTTCCCCACATAGTAGGTCATCTATGGCTTGTGAAACCCCTCAGGGATGGGAGACGAAAGAATCAACTGGCAAAAGGGAGACCCTCTCGCCAAAGGTCTCACCACTTCCACTCGCGCGACCATCTCCCCTGGCAAGACGGCACTCGCGGGACTTGCGAAGAGCTCCCTGCCCTCCAGGTCTCGCCGGCTTCCTTTTACAACTTTCTCCTTCCCTGGTCTCCCCCCCAGTGTGTCGTCGCCTACTCTTTCCGAGACGATCCCCTCATGAGGCACAAGACCAGGTGCTTGAGGTGGGGGGGGGGGGTCACGAAATCACCTCTTCAAGATCTGCTGCAGCATGTCCATGATGCCTCCAATGGATGTCAGTAACTCGTCTCTCCCAATATATCCTCCTAGGTTCTAAGACCCGCCCTCGTCTCCTTCTCCAAGATCTTCTGCCATGGAGTAGTCCAAGGTTCTTTTGTGTAGGCTGCGATCCACGCTCATCGCACCAAAAATGTGTGAGCCAGTAAACCTGACTCCCCCTAAAGCTCAGATATAAAACTGCAGCTCACACTTACTCCTCTCGAACCACCCCTTGGATGAGAATCTCAGAGGAACACACTGTGGGCTTCAGCGTAGAGGTCCCACCTCTTACCCGAAAAAATTATCAACTCTCCCCCTCTCTAGCCAATGCTGATCTAGGTGCCTCAGAAGAAGAAAAGAAGGGGAAACAAACTTCTATCAGGCACCTTACCGATCTATTTATAGGACTCTGAATCTGAACTGCCAATAACCAAACTGAACCAACCATAAATTACCATAATACCCATAGTCGGGTATGCCAACAGCCAAACTCCGCTGTTTTGTGGGGTTATATGAAGACCACCCAAGGTAAAAGTGTAAAATCAATGGGGCAAAAAAGGTAAACCCCTCTCTACCTGAACCGGTCCTTGATTAAACAGTGAACCGGTCACTAGGCCTCTCGCCGAACCGTTGCTTGGAGAGAGCATCATATCGCGGGCGAGAGATCCTCCATCTAGAGCCCTCTCGCCTAGCGAGTCGGCTCTTGCCTCAGTGCCTCTAGCCTAGCGAGCAGCTCTCACCCCGTGAGTGGTCCCTTCCTTAGGATCCACTCTCCTATCAAGTTGGCTCTCGCTTAGGTCCATCTCGCCCGACAAAATAACATCCTATCTAACCAATCTCGCATTCTGCTCCTGCGAGATCGAGGTTGTACATAGTGGGTTTGCACGACGTATTCCACGTCTCATCTCTTAGGAAGGCTCTACTACAGCCGGAACAGTAGGTTCTTGGTATAGATGGCTCGACAGATTTTGATCAATCGGTAACAAGATGAGCCGGTCAGGATAGAACATACAGCGGTGCGGGTATTGCGACGCAAGAAGGTTCCACTAGTTAAGGTTCTGTGGAGAAACCATGGACAGGAGAAGCATTCATGGGAGCCACATGACTTGATGCAGCAAAAGGATTCCGAGCTCTTCGGGTCAGGTATACCTTAAACCTTAGGAATGTTACAAGTTTCTCTTATTCTAATAGAAACCGCCGTAGGCTAAACCTTAATTTCGGAGACGAAATTTTTATTTTAATATATTGGGATTTGTAACATCCCTCAAATGACTAGACCACTAGGATTTTGTTTTTTCATGACAAGGTCATGATAAAACCACCAGAAGCTCTAAACAAAGTGGGAAATGCCCAAGGTGAAAAATCACCTTGGTTTCCTATAGCTCATCCTCAACATATAGACCTAAGGTTTGACTTTAGGGCTACACCTTGACCCCATGACCCTACCACAACACCCCTAACACCTTGGGCAGTCCATAGGGCCACAAAGGACCCAATATGGGCAGTCTAAGTGGTTAAGTTGACCTAAGTCAACCCTAACCCTGAATGGGTCATTAATGGCTTGAACCACTTAACTCTCCCCATTAAGGGCTGGAATCAATTCCTCTAAGGGAGAGGAAGAGTTCCCAACCATTTCCCGACCTGTGCATTCCCAGATTTCCCATGCCATGGCTAAAATTTGCATTAAGGGGGCCATTAATGGCCACTCCAAGCTTGGCCCCTCCCCTGCCCTTTTTACTCACCAAAAAGTATCCCCAAATACAGGGCAAACTTTCCCACACCATACCCGAAGGAGACAAGAGATTTCACTGTGCTGTTGAAGAGCTCCGACGACACCTCCACCACAAATGGAATCCTGGTGATCGATGCATCTCCAGGCTGTAAGCAAGGTCCTCCCCTTCTTATTCTCCTATGGGTAGATAATAGGGAACATTTAGAATAAAAATCGAGCTCAATTGAGCCCGATCGAAGCTCTGGTTTTCATGGTTTTTCCGTTAAAAATTCACCTATCGGGATCGCTGGCAGCCGTGTCTCCGCCAATCATTTGCCACCACTTTGTCGGAGGTGGTGTTGGTTGTGGACGGCCAGGGAGGCGGCCAGGTGGCCGGCCAGGGAGGCGGCCGGGTGGCCGGCCAGGGAGGCGCCCGGATGGCCGGCAAAGGTGGCTAAAAGTTGGCCCAGGTTTGAGAAATCCACGCCTTTTGCTCGAGGAGGAATATGATCCAGCAGCCGTCAGATCTTGCATCGAGATTAGTCCTGATCATTTCAATCATTTAATTTTAATGTTTTTTTTGTATTATAACAACAGACACTTTAGAAAATTAATTAAAAATATTTGGAGGCCCCTTATGAAAAAGTTTTCAACATGCAATATTTGGCGGCCGGAAGAGGCGGCTGGTAGTAGGCCATGGTTCCGGCAATCTAGGCCCTTAGCTGGAGGAGGAAGACGATCTAGCAGCCGTCAGTTCTTACATCAAGATTTGTGTTGATCATTTCAATCATTTAATTTTAATGTATTTTTGTATTATAACATCAGACACTTTAGAAAATTAATTAAAAATAGTTGGTGGCCCATTATGAAAAAGTTTTCAACAAGAAAATTGTAGATATGAGAGTCTACTTTTTTTAAAAAAATTGATTTCAATAAATTTGGATAAGTGGTCTAACCACAACACTCATTTTCGTGCAACCTATACCTAGGTATGACCAGTCACAAAAATTATTGCCCACACCAAACAACTCACCAAAATACCTTGAAATTTATGGCATAGGCTTTTCATAACCTTCCGCTCATACTCTCAAGAAATCAAAATTTTTGGACAATAATTTTATATAGTTTTGTGAATAATTTAATAAATTATATGTAATTTAATTAGGTACCTTAAACTCCTCAAAAACCTCCAAAATTTTTGTGAGTGATCTTGGGGGATAGTATAAGAATCCAAATTTATTTTCATCCCTTTTAGTGATGGTTTAGGATAGAAACATGCAAACCCTAAGTTGGCTCAATAAGGGGAAATTAGGTCATAGTGCCATTTGTGAGTTAAAGTGGTCAAACCACCTCAACAGAGGCTGAGACTTTGTCCACTGGTTTGTTATTACCTTGGACACCCTCCCATGGGAGATGGGGTAGATTAGGGTAGATTTGCTCTAGGACCCAAGAACAAACCCTAAGGTTGGTCTTTTAAAGTTTGTGAAGGGTATGTGGACAAATGCCCTTGTATGGATTTGAAATTTTGTGTAGAGAGCTCTAGGGTTGCTAAGGTCCTCTGGTAAAAATCTTAGAGAATTTGGAGATGGATAACACCCTCAAAACGCTAATCCAAGTTTAAGTCACAATCATTAAAATTGAAGGATAGGTAATTAGAACTCTGTGAAAACTTGTTAAACTTAGGTAATGAAGTCATAATGTCATTATAAGCCTTGGATAATTTTATTGGGAATTTCAGATAAATAATTTCAGTATCATCTTTGCAATACCAGTATTAGATCTAATTAATTATGTTTTTATTATGACATTAATATCCATTATATGATTATGAAATTGTGGCAGAGTTAGTTTTAGACCATTATGATCATACATGAATTTTATTGTAATTTTTAGATGTAAATTTCCAGTACTTATTTCACAAGTATATAAATATAGGAATATGATCAATATTATATTTATAGCTCCCTTTTTATTGGAAAATTATGAAACATGATCATTAGTGTTCCTAGGTTAGTATGCTCATATGAGAATTTTTTTACAATTTTTAGATGAATAATTGTTGTACTTAGTTCATTAACCTATTAACTTGCTTATTATGAGAAAATCAAGTTTAGAGTTCATTATTCACTGATAAATTATAAAACTTGCCCTGGAGTGTCTATATGTCTTTATGTTCATCCTTGAATTTTCTTAGAATTTTGGGAAGTATATTGGAAGTACTTGTCTCTTTAATTTGGTTAATGTAGGTTATGTTAAAAAATTATGTTTAGAGGTTTAAGTCTTTCTGAAAATTTAGAGACCTTGAATTTACTAATAAGTAGTTGTCTTGTATTTATCATAATTTTGTGGAACATTTTGCATGCCTGAAAATAGTACTTCATGTTCAAACTAAGGCATTGGAATCTCTTAGGAAATTAAATAAATTATCAAGTAAATTAGGAAAATTATAAACTTATGGATTTAGGCTAATCATATCATGATAGACCTCCAGTAAATATTATAGGGATTTTTGATGATAATTTAAAGTACCTCCCATTGAATACATCATATAACTTAGGATGGTCTATGTTTAGTAAAAACTACATAAATCATAATATGATGCAAAATGAACCAAGGGAATTGGGACATTAGTGTATTGATCTAGTAAGTAGAATGAGTTCATCATCGGGAGTCGTGATGAGGAGTGGGAGGTTTAACTAGTGTTAAGAGGTGCTCGGGGACGACGAAACATCGCCTTTCCCGTGGAGAGAGAAAGAGTAAAAATACACTAGGGTTAGATACACTACCACATTAAAGGGATTGGGAGTTGGGTAACAACAAATAATTGTAAGTGCCTTGCGAAAGGGAACGTTGGGATTCCGCTACCATCATAGTGCCTTGTGCCCTTTGAGAGCCCTTCACGGGGAATACCAGGGGCAGTCCTGGGCTAACTTAAATAGTAGGAATAATAAACTTCAAGAGCAACTAGTATAACTAGTGTTTTACTTCTCACACCCCCAGTGTTTGGGAAGTTAGTTTGACTAGGATGTTCGGACGATAGGCTCGGTGGTTGTGGAAATGGATTAGCCCGACGAGCTTCACTCGTTACGTAAATGTGATGGACGGGTTAGTCCGGGGAGCTTAGGCTCAGTGGTTGATACATCAAGGTTGCATGTGCACAAAAAAATAAGGTGGTGGGTCTTCGGTATTGGACGGTCGTTCACAAAGACATCGATACATTGACTCTGTAGTGTGGGACACTTGGCCAGGGAAAGTCTGGTAGATATGGTCAGCATAGTACGTAGAGACTCTAGGTTGTGTCCTTCTAGAGGCGTACGTAAGGGCTAGGCCTGGTAGTGTGGATACCTCCCTAAGAGTGGGGGGGGGGGGCACGACCCAATATCTCTGTTTGCCACTACAGAGGTTCCTAGGAGTGAAGCTAGCAGCCCAAGGGGGAACTAAAGGTCTGTGCACATAGAGTCGTGTGTGTGAGTTGCACTGCATGGACATAAACATTAACCCACATAACATTGCATTGCACACCATGGCATCATAATTCAACCCTTACCCCTAAAGTATAAATCGGTATGGGACGGTTTATACATTAGGCATTACAAAATGACCCTTTAGCATATAGGCTTGTGTGGGCAGGCATATAAGTTAAGGTTATGCTTTATAATATCTTTTAAACGTCTCACAACCGACACCCTATCGTATAAATAGGAATGCGACTATTTATGCGATGGGAGCCTTAAAGAAGATCCCTTGGCTTATGTGTTCATTTCTGCGATCAAATAAGTTAAGGTTCCATATTTCTTTTTTGGTATGCTGAATCACTTACTTCTTATTCCACCTGATATATAGAACTGCTAGATTAGCTCCACCATCACCTGCCATTTTGTACTCTCCACTTTCATAGCTTCCCTTTCCTTCTCCCCGCCCGGTGCCTAGGAGCCATTGGGAGAGGGGTAGGGGATTATAGGGCTTTGTCTTTATAATAAATGGTTTTCGGACCACAATATTACAGGGGCTCCGGATGGGAGAAAGGGACCAGCAGCACAGGGACCAACACCAGCGGAGTATGATACGCATGGAGGTGGGCCAGTCTAGTACCGGAGAACCAGTGACCAGCTCCGCGATTGATTAGTATTTCTTATAGATTCCGCAAGAGATTGTAGTTAGGATCTGATGTACCGGGCTTAAGCCCGTTTATATTTCATTTGTACTGTTCTATTGCAGTACTCTCTCTTTTCTATATTTATGGACTTGTTGTGATATCTCATTTTATATGATGTTTGTGGACTGAATTATATTTCAAATTTTGATTACTACTCACTCTTTGATGTTCGAAAAGGCCGGTAGAATCAGTGTTTTGTAGTGAAGGCCTTCCCGAGTGTCGGTGACATCGCAAAACAGCAATTCTGGGCATAAGACCTCGAGGTTTGAAAAAAAAAGGGGTCTTACACCCGTGTCCCTGGCCTTGTTGCTGAGTTTATAGTCCAAGGATTTTTGGGGTGTTACATTGGAAACGCCTATCAGCTCTTGATATGTCCTTGGCGCTTGGACATTAGACTTAAACTTAAGTGGTCCTTCTCGCAGACCATAAATAAGAGCTGCTTGATAAATTTCTTGATCGACGATCTCAATGTACAGAATCTCTTTCGGGAAACGATCCACAAAATGAGACCAAGTTTTGTTCTCTTGTTGCCTGATCTCAAAGATGGCTTCTAGACCACCCTTTCTCTTTGTAGAGGTAGAAAACCTGAGCAGAAACTCTCTTCGCAAATCAGCAAAATAAGCGATGGACTGAGGACGCAGTCCATAGAACCACTCTCTCACTTGTCCATCAAAGAATGTCACGAAGAGTTTGCATTTTGTAGCATCTGAGAAGGTCTTGAGAGCTACGACTGATTAAAAAGCTTGAAGGTTCTTCATTGGATCCGTCTCTCCAGTATAAATTGGCAACTTAGGCTATCTTAAGTTAACTTGAGTTGGTTGATGCCGAACATTCTCTGAAAATCGTGACGGCTCTTCCTACTCTCCTATAACATAAGGAAAAAAGGAGCATAAGTTGTAGCTGTAAAATGAGCAGGAGAACAGAATGGAAAAGCTGTTGCGGGATGAGCAAATGCATGAGCTGAAGAGTTGGGATGAATTCCCTGAAAATTTAGAAATCTTGCTGGACTTCCTCGGGCAGCTTCCTGAAAGAAGTTTTGACGAGCTATGAACTCATCATTTTGAGATCGCAAAGGGGCTGCAGGCCTTTGGGGAAAGGTTGGTGGGTAAACCGGATTATAGATGGGCGGATAAGCCGGTGGATAAGTTTACGGATTCTCCAATGCTGGTGTTGGATTAATAGGGGGAACTAGTGCTGATGCAGATTATATTTCTAATTGCTGCGTGATAGCAGCTAAAGTACGGTTGATTGCTTGAAACTGTTGGGCAGTTTCTTTGCATGATTGCTCCAATTCTTCCTTGAGAGGATCTTCACTAGGAGTTGGAGGAATAAGGTTCCCGGCTAGTTCATGGTCTGACATGAGTAACCGTTGATTTCACTATCTGTTCGAGATTTGAAGCTCGCATGTTAAATATTGATGCGGAAAATTCGCTCTTCCGCTAGCTTGCTCGAGAGTGGAGCGTGATCGATCCGAGATGCGAGGATAAAAAGGGATGTTGATGAAAAACTGTCGAGCAAAAGGTTACTTTGACGGTTGGATTGATGGTTGAGACCGAGAGATGGGAAAAGAGAAGGAAAGGGGGCTGCTTGCAACAACAACATCAGAGTTCACCCGCCGCGACTTAAATTCCACTCCTGCGATGGGCTTTCCTTTGATTATGAATTGATATTACAGCTTGAGATTTCACCTTTACATGGAAAGCAAATAAATGTTACAAAGGGGGAAGCTGGAGGCTTGAGAGAAGAGGAATCCATAGGCCACACAGTTTGACAAAGCAGGTCGGAAGACTACGTGGAAAGCTGATCCCGTAGTTCGCTACTCAAGGCCGAGCGGAATGCACGATCAAGCAGAGAGGAAAGCTTAGGTTATTGAAGCCAAGGAAGGCTGGGACTTGATTGTGGAGGTCGTGCCGACTGAAAGTTGGAGTCCGCAGGTTCTGATGACTTGGCTGACTCCTTTGTCATCTGTAGTGTGTGTGTCCCCAAAATTAGAGGTATGGAGTCCTTTTTATAGGCTCAGGCTGGAGATGGTCCTTGTAATGTTACCCCAAGTAGGGCGGTGATCTTTGATCGAGTCTGCGATATGATGCGTACTGAAGAGGCGGGTTGCGCATACTGGCGAGGTGGAGCATGTATCCGTTGATGACTGGCGGCCTGGCGGCTGGTCACCACTGCTGATTGGAGGATTAGAAGCAGGTTGCCATTGCTGACTGGTGGCTTGGAAGCAGGTCGCTATTGCTGACTGGCGGCCTAGAGGTAGGTCTCCATTAATGACTGGCGGCATGGAGGCAGGTCGCTATTACTTACTAGCGACGTGGAGGTAGGTCACCACTATTGCTATGCGGCAAGCTGTAGGCTTATTACCGCTGCTGATGGTGGTCGTCCTGGAGGTAGGTCGTCATTGCTGACTGGCGGCCTGGTGGTAGGTCGCCATTACTGAATAGCGGCCTGGAGGCAGGTCACCATTGCTGACTGGCATCCTGAAGGTTGGTCGCCACTACTGCTATGGGGCGAGCTGGGGAATTATTGTAACACCCCAAATTTTCCCCGAGGTTAAGAAGTACCAGAGTACGGGAAAACACGTGTTGTGATGCCACGTCGAGCAGGAGATAACTGCTGACGCTCAGGCAACACACTAAGACTTCAAATCATAAGTTTTAAAATAGTAGGAAACTAGTTTATTTAAAGGCCATATCCCTTGGCATAGTGGATTAGCTAGTCCACGATAAGAAAATATATTTGCTTGCAGCGGAAAAATACTTTGATTTAGTTGATTTGACACCATAAATGAGTATAAGGGCCCTCAAGGGACCACTTATGGTATGCACGGCTCCTAAGGTGAGTATAGTATTTATATATGAAAGATATTTTTTTCGCTTAAAGATGAGAGTGTTTTAGTTTTACAAATATGATATGCATGAGATACATATAATAGTTTAGGGTTTTAAAATACCTAACATGCAACCTAGCATAAAACCTTTCAAGAAGCAAGTAAGCAACCCCAAGAGGGCAAAACACCAGTTTTAATTCATATCCAGCAAAACAAGTAAGCCACCAGTGGGCGTCGACAACCCCACACTAACCCACCGGTGAGTGTGCATGTCCATGCAGAAAAGAAGAATAACTACCTCAAAGGTGGAAGATCTGTAACTCAGCTACCCTCGAGGCTATCAGCAAAACCCACTAAAAGGGAACAATCGCTCTATCGGCTACAACCTGGACATGAGGCATTAAAGAAAGAATGCCTCAGCACAATATCAAAGCACGAAGAATATATGATTTAAGTGCGTGTAAAAAGGGTTTACCAACTCGGTAACAAAAGCAACATCTAACATTAAGTGAAAAGTATGACAGTAAGAAGAAAAATACTATCAAAAGGACAGTAAAGGTAAATCGCACCAAGTGTGAGCACAAAAGCTTCCTGCTTGGCAGAATAAACAACCTGCAGTAGTAAAGCATCAGTATACTAGCAGGAATAGCCAAAAGTAGGAAAAGAAAGAGCTAACAATCCTGAATTTGTGGGAAAATTATTGGGGTGAAAATAATAAGGGGCTGGAGTGGGTGGCAGTACCAGCACCAAAAACCAGACCCAAAAATAAATACTCAAGGGTGAACACAACTTGTAGCAGCCTTAGGGTCCACACACCTAAACAAGTCGGCCCCATTGTCCAGACTTTGTGGTGTCCACAGCTCATCACACACTTTTCACCCCTCCAAAGTCCAGAAAACACCCCCTCCGGCCATAGTCCACGAGTCTGCATCGAAAAAATAGTCGAACACCCCAGCATCCCCCTTTGGAAGGAAAAACTCATCTAACAGTCCTAAAGAAGCACACATCCCAAGGCTAAAGGCTTAGCCTAAAAAAAACTACGGCGTTGAGTGAGTCTACCTCACTCAACGCCAAAGCAGCCACGACGTTGAGTGAAGTACCCTCACTCAACACCAAAGACTTAACCGCAAGCCCTGGTCGTGGCGTTGAGTGAGTCTACCTCACTCAACGCCAAACCAACTTTGGCGTTGAGTGAGGTCAACTCACTCAACGCCATAAGACTTAACTGCTGAAAAGACTGAGGCGTTGAGTGAGTCTACTTCACTCAACGCCAAAACAACTTTGGCGTTGAGTGAGGTCTACTCACTCAATGTCAAAGACTTAGCCACAAGTCTTAGTTGTGGCGTTGAGTGAGTTCACCTCACTCAATGCCAGACCTGCCTTGGTGTTGAGTGAGGTCGACTCACTCAACACCTCGGCACCCTTAGCCGCAAAAAAAAAAATCAACCTGGCGTTGAGTGAGGCCCACTCCACTAAACGCCTGGACCCTTTGAAAAAAGTCTAAACCCGACCCCTGCTCCACTCAACGCCTGGCATGCAGAGCCTCTGAAAATTAATTCCAAGGCTCATGCTTCTTCTCCTTACCCGATCTACCAGCAACCTAAGCTAGCAAAGACTAGTTAAATACTTTGACTAATTAACACAAAACCTAAAACTATCATGATCCTTAACCCGAATTCGATACACCCCTCCCAGGTACATAAATAAACAGGAAAACTAGAGCTAAGCCTTCCCGAAAAGCTTAAATAATTTCCTAAGAAGCTAGATCTGGGCGAGAGAAAGGATTCCTAAACTAGCGGCCAGTGCCGGTCAAAACTGCAGCTCCTCCGCCGGTTCCTTCTTATGGAAGCCTGCTGATTGCTTGGGAAGGAGGAGAAGTGAAGCTTGAAACCAACTGTCTTCCTATATATATCTCCAGCCACCTTCTCCCAAAAGATAATATCAAAAAATCTAAGTACGGGGAGTTTCGGCCACCAGCTACAGTAATCCTACCTCTTCACCCGCCAGCTAACACCCACTTCTAGATTAAGCTCACATATATATATACATGTATACTTATCTTAACCTCACCTCAGCTAACCAAACTCCGGCCACCCAGCTGACCCTACCCGAGCTAAGCTAGGCTGAAAACATGAGTCCGAACTGCTAAAGCTACAGGTTTAGCTAACCTTAAATACAACCCGATTTCCTTTTAGCCCAAAATCAGTAAGCTCAAATTCTGTATTTGCCAATACAAATAATTAAACAATTCACCACCACAAGCTAGGCTACACACAACTTGCTAGAAGCAAAATGTCGAAAAGATGCAAAAAACATACGATCCCGGTTTTCGATAAAACTCGCACCGTGGCTAAGTACCCAAGCTACGAAAACAACGGCGAAGTCGAAAATAACATCCGACGATCGAACACTCGGGCTTACACCACCCATGCCAAAGCAAAAGCATTCCCTAAGAGGCTCAGCCGAGTCATCAAAACTGACACAGACTAGCTAGGTAATCTTGCAAATAGGTTACACAAGGAACCTAAAGAGCAAAGACTACGCTCTAATAACGGCAAAAGGACGAAAACGCATCAATGTAACTCCAAACGATAAACAAACAAAACACCGAAAAACTGGGGGCGTTACAGCCACTCCCCCTAAAAGAAAGTTTCGCCTCGAAACTATAAACATAAAACTTCAATCAAGAAGAAAAAGAAACAGCTAAGCCAAAGCTATAAAAAGCACCAAAAACATACCAGGCACGAGATCAGGGAAAGAGATGAGGATTGGCCTTCCTCATCGCCAACTCTAGCTCCCAAGTTACGCTTTCTACACCCTGGTTCTTCCACAGAATCATAACCATAGGAATAGTTTTCCTCCGCAACACGCGAACCTGAGCATCCAAGAGGCGGACAGGCACCTCCACAAAGGAAAGGTTCGGCTCTAACTGGGGCACAGAATCAAAAACCTGCTTGTCACTCGTTGATACTCCAATCCACTCAGTAATAAAAAATGGCCCCATGTATCTCGGGTCCAATTTCCTGTTCTTACCAAACCTCTTAATCCCGCACATCGGGGAAACCTTTAAGAACACCTGGTCCCCTACAGCAAATTCCAAATCTGATCTACGCTGGTTGCCGTTCTTTTCATATCTCTCCTGGGCTATTCGAAGCTTTTCCTGAATAAGCTTCACCGAAATCTCCATCTCCTCGAGTGCTTCTGGACCCAACATGGGTCTCTCACCCAACTCAGCCCAAAACAAATGAGTCATGTAGCGCCTCCCATACAAAGCCTCAAAAGGAGCCATTTGCAAGCTTTCTTGATAGCCGTTGTTATACGCAAACTCCATAAGCCGCAAACGCTCGTCCCACGCCCCACCGTAGTCCATAATATACCATCGGATCATATCTTCCACAGTCATATTTACCCGCTTCGTCTGACTGTTGGTCTGCGGGTGATAAACAGTGGAGTACCTTAAATCTATCCCCAACCCCTCTTGAAGACTCTTCCAAAAATGAGACGTGAACCTGGAGTCTCGATCTGATATGATGCTCATGGGTACACCATGCAGTCTGATGACCTCCTAAAAATACAGCTCTGCTATCTTCCTCATCGGGTAGTCGATCTTGAATGGCACGAAGTGAGCACACTTCGTCAGTCTGTCCACGATCACCCATACTGAATCATGCCCCCTAGGAGATCTTGGCAAGCCTGTAATGAAATCCATCGAGATGCTTTCCCACTTCCAAGTCGGAATCTCCAAGGGAGTCAGCTTGCTACCTGGTCTTCCATTATCAACCTTCATTTGCTTCCAAGTGTGGCACTCAGAAAAAAATCTGGCTATGTCTCCCTTCATCCCATACCACCAGGCAATCTGCTTCAAATCGTGGTACATCTTGGTGGATCCTAGGTGGTAGGCAACGCTAGATCAATGGGCTTCCCTGCACACCATAACCTTATGTATCCAACCGCGGGAATCCAAAACCTGCCACGGTACTTCAAAGTACCTGTATCATCTATAGAAAAAATCTGGCAGTTCCCCTCTCTCAGCTCGAAGATACAAATACAAAAGGTCAGGATCATCCTTCTGATGCAATCTCGTGATCGTTATCCATGAAGGTTCTTCCACAGCCAGGCTGCTCTGCACATCGCAGCTACCCACAGAAATGCCCATCAATAGAAACTCCTCTACTAACAACTCGGCTGTGAGACAAAAAATCTTCCATGATTCTAGACTAAGTGCGTCGGCCACCACATTGGCCTTGCCCGAATGATACTGAATCTCGACCTCATAGTCGGGCACGTACTCTAGCCATCGCTGCTGACGCAGATTCAACTCCTTCTGCGTGAAGACAAACTTAAAGCTCCTATGATCAGTAAAAATCCTACACTACACACCATAGAGCAAATGCCTCCACAACTTCAGAGCATAGATCACGGCAGCAAACTCCAGGTCGTGTGTAGGGTAATTCCTCTCTTGTGTCTTTAGCTGTCTCGACCCGTACGCAATCACCTTCCCGTCTTTCATCTATAGGTATCCCAGCCCGATATGCGATGCATCATCATATACATCATACTCAACCCCTTCAATAGGCAAGGAAAAAACAGGAGCTGAACATAGCCTTCTCTTTAGCTCCTCAAAAGCCTCTTCACATTTGCCATCCCATACGAAGGCAACATTCTTCTTTGTCAACTTGGTCAACGGCGCAGACTGGGTGGAGAATCCCTCCCAAGAAGCTTCTAATCTATCGAGGAGTAATAGGTCTTGCCCATTCCATAATCGCAGCGATCTTTTCTGGGTCCACTGAGATGCCCTCCTTGTTAACCACAAAGCCGAGGAAAGATACCTGAGGCAGCCAAAATTCACATTTGCTCAGCTTGGCATAAAGCTTATGGTCTCTCAGAGTCGCCAAGACCAAACGCAAATGTCGATCATGCTCTTCTGCATTCCGGGAGTACACCAAAACGTCGTCAATAAAGACAATCACAAACTTGTCTAGGCAATCCTTGAACACGCGGTTCATCAAATCCATGAAAGCTGAAGGCTCATTAGTCAAACCAAATGACATGACTAAGAACTCGAAATGCCTATGATGAGAACGGAACGCCATCTGTGGAACATCTGACTCCCGAATCCTCAACTGGTGATAGCCCGAATGAAGGTCTATGTTTTAAAACAAAGCACTACCACGCAGCTGGTCAAATAAATCATCAATCCGAGGCAGAGGATACTTGTTCTTAATTGTAACCTTGTTCAGCTCTTTGTAGTTGATGCATAGCCTCATCAACCCGTCTTTCTTCTTTATGAACAGCATAGGTGCACCCCAGGGCGACGAACTCGGCCTGATAAAACCCTTTGCCAACATCTCATCTAGCTGGATCCGCAACTCCTCCAGCTCTCGCGGGGCCATGCGGTACGACGCCTTAGCAATAGGACGCGTACCCGGCTTCAAATCTGTAGCAAACTCGACATCTCTATCGGGTGGAAGACCGGGAAGATCGTCAGGAAAAACATTAGTGAACTCACAAACAACAGAAATCTCCTCCAACTGCAGCACACTAACATCTGTCCATACTAGAGAGACCAAACAGGCAAAATAGCCAGAATCAAGCAACTTGCGAGCACATACCGCAGAAATAATCGGAGACTCCTTGAGGGGATCGACATAAACGCTCTCGGGCTGACCATTGTCCTTCACAAAATCTAAGCGTTTATCCTTACACTGGATAACCGCATCATATCTGGACAACCATTCCATGCCAAGGATAACATCGAAGTCCTCCAGGTCAATCACCTTCAAGTCTGCCTTTGCTAGAAAGTCCCCCAACAAGATTGGGCAGCCCTGAATACCGGAATCTGAAATCACAGAGCCACCAGAAAGGAACTTGATGCAGAAAGCTCCACCAACACGATCTAGGCCCAAGCGAAATCGCTCCACAAAAGACCTAGCAAAAAAGAGTGGGTAGTGCCAGAATCGAAAAGAACGCGTGCACAGCGGTTCTTTACCTTAAATCTCCCTATGAAATAGCCCACGCAACTAATGGAAAATAAACGCTAAACTATTCAAGAAGTAAAATATCAAGTTAGGAAGAAATCTAACCTAAAATAACCTGGGTCGAGGTCAACGCTTCCTCCAAAGAGATAACATTCAACTTCCCCTTGCCTTTATCCATGCGCGGGGGTGGTGGAAATGCCTTCAATGGAACTGCTGGGAGAACGGGCTGCGCCTGAGGGCACCTCGTCTTGAGTTGGCCCTTTTGCCCAAACTGAAAGCAAACTTTATCTTTCAACCAGTAACGGGTTGCATCATGTCCCTTCTTTCCGCACAAAGTACACACCACATCGTCTCTGGGGGCACCCTATATAGCATGAACTTGATCTTTCTTCTGCGCTGCCAATCTCTTGAAGCACTTCTCCAAAGGATGGCCCGGCCGACCACAGAAGCTACAAGTCCTCTTGGTCTTCTTCCTTGAAACTGCATCAGGTTCCTGGGGGCCTTTCCCTCCAACAGACTTCCGCTTGTCTTGCCTCACCTGCTGGCCTCTATTCTTAGCATTCTCAATGGCCTCGACCTTCAAGGCAGCTTCAACCACACCGGCATAACTGACTGCTCCGTAGGCATTTGCTAACTGCTAAACATCGCTTCTTAGCCCACCCAGAAACCGATTAACCCGGTCTGCTTCAACACTCACAAGTCTAGGAGCAAACCGACTCAGCTTGCTAAATTCAACCTCATACTCACTGACCGTGAGTTTCCTTTGCTTCAAATACAAGAAGTCGTTCATCAACCGTTCCCGCTTGACCGAGGGCAGAAATTTACTTAACAGCGTTACCTTAAACGACTCCCAGGTGCATCCTTCCACCAAGCTTTCTTTCTCCCTTAGACACCAACTCTTCGCTAATCCCTTGAGCTGGTTGGCAGCAAGCATTACCTTCTGATCATCCGTAATCCCAGAATAGGAGAACATATCAAAATTTTGTAACTGGTCACAGGCTTGTAAGGGGGCGTGTCGGGTCTAGCGTGCTGAACAAGTCAAAATTTTGTAACTGGTCGATTTCTAAAAGCTTCTAAAATGGGACACGTGTCAGTCACGGCCGTGACTAGGGGCATATCATGCGGGCATGACAGGATAGCTTGTAGTTTTATGTCGGCAGCAACTAGTCTTCGACTGGGTTGACTGGCGTTGAGTGTTCAGTCAGCAGGAGATGGCGTTGAGTGTTGATTCAGCAGGAGATGGGGTTGAGTTGAGATGGCATTGAGTTGAGATGGACTTGAGTGGAGATGGCGTTGAGTGGAGATAGGGTTGAGATAAGATGGCGTGGAGTGGAGATGGTGCGACACTGGGCGTGTCGGGTCTAAACATGGGTGTGTCTTCACGTTGGAATTGTATGCGGCTGATTTCTTCAGGAATCAAAGTAACACGCCCTGGTCACGGGCGTTACCAATTTTGACACGAGAGTGTACTTTGAAAAAATTATGTTTTATGCAAAAAATTCAGAAGACAAAAGAAACCATGTTAGAAGAGTATTTACAAAAAAGAAATATTTTATTGAAGAAAAATAACTAAAAACAACAAAAAATAAAAAAACAACAACTAAATAATGTACGTAAAAATACATATATTTACAACTTATCACTGAGTCATGCTGACGTCAGCAAAGTCAAGTTGTCAACCAAAATTCAAATGGTGCGGAATTGCTGCCCGAGACATTGGCAGCCAGCTGTCTTCATCTTCTGCACTTTCTAAGGAATATCTCCATCATAAAGTGTTGGGGCCCACACACAGCAAGGAGCCGATAAATCAGGATTAAATGGAAAGCATGCGCTTGATGGCTTAATCTCAACCATCAATCTTGGTGGTGGGTCCCACTGCTCAATTGGCCTTTAGAGTATAAAAGGAAGCAAATCGGCCATAGCAACAAATAATAATCAATTCCCCATCTCGGGTTTCTGAAAACGAAAAGAAGGGTGGCAGAACTTCATCTTCTTCCTCGCCATTTTCGTCGAGCATGATGAAGTTGTACAGCATAGAGAACCTTGCTGGGAAGGAGATAGCTGGAGCAATTACCATATGCAATAGCAGGATCAGAATTTATTCTGAGGGTGTAGTTCTTCAAATTCTATAGAGAAAAGTAAGCTGTTCGAAGAAAGATTATACCGCCTACTTGTTATCTTCAACAGCAATTGGTTAGACTAATATCTGCTCAGTCCAGGAAGAAAGTGGCATATAGATCTTGCTCTGGTGTTTAATCACCTCATTCTTTATTTCTTCTTGTGTAAAGATACTTGGTGAATCTGGAGTTGTAAGCCTATATTTTAAAGGCCGAGGTCTTTGTGACTTGTGTTTGGCTTTATGTCGGGTGAATGGTCTTTGTGACCTAGGGTTGGCTTAGTGCCTAAGTGTTAGGTCTGTGTGACCTGTGTAGTCCTGCGTGATCTATGCTATAAGATATTAAGTAGCTGAGTTTTGGAGGTAGAGTAGAATCTAACGTACTGTTAGATAGGCGCAGAGGGACAGTGGATGTGCCCAAGATTCGGGAACCACTATAAAATTGCTGTGTCGTATTTGGATTTTTTTGAAAGAAGATAACTAATCTAATCACAGGCATAAAAATCTAATAACAAGTTAAAAAAAGTTAAATAGAGACAAAAACCTAATCACCCCCCCTCTAGGTGTTTAACTAACCTTGACAATAAGACTTTCACCAAGAGGTGGTGGAAATCCCTCATGGGCTCCACCTTCCAAGACCGGGTGTATACAAATATTAGATGGAGTGAGTTCTCTGGGGCATTCTTGGATCACTTCATCCCCTCGGTTGCTCGGTATGAGCATGAGGAGAGATTCCTGTAGCTAAAATTTGGATCGAAGTCGGCTACAGAATACAAGAGGGAGTTTCAGCATCTAGCAAGGTTTGCTGACTCCTATGAGTTAGATGATTGAGGTTATGCTAAATGGTTCTACAAAGGCTTGCGGGATCCCCAGAGGGAAGCCCTTTTGTTTATAGTGGACTCGAGTTTTACTGAGATCATTGATGTGGCAAAAAGGTAGGAGGTAGATCATTTGGGGGAGTTATAAGTGACCCACTAAAGGTATGATGGAGGCAAGTCCTAGTTATAGAAGGTGGCAGGATAACAAGGGAGAGAAACAACAGAGGCAGGGGTCAATTCGGTCAGAATTTTAGGATGGGACATCTTGTCCCGCAACTAGCACTACCTCCACCTCTACAAATATACATACAGCCGAGGGAGCGGTCCGAGCAAGTCTGCTTCCAGTATAATAAACTGGGCAACATCCGATGTCACTGCACTCAGCTAGGTGGAAATGTTCCCCCTGCTCTCCCTCCAACAGCTCCACGAGGACAGGGACACAAGCGTGGTCAGGGATGAGAACCACGAGGATGAAACCCGGGACCTGCTCGAGAGTAAGTTTTTGTGCTTGACATGGCGCAGGAGCGGAACCCGCAGGATGTGATTGCTGATATGTTATGATTTAATTACTATGCTATAAGCTTCTTCCTTTTACTAGTCTATGATATACCAGGGTTCTAGCTTGAGTGTGTATAATTGATACTTATGCATCGTGATGGTTGGTGGGAAACTAGCTTATACATTCTATACCGATACCAAACACTTATTTGAATCAGCAGACTTCATTAAAGAACTAGAAGGAGTGCAATACTTCACTAGTGTTGCTCGGAGAGTATGCCTCCCGGATAGATCCAAGATGACTGCATCCACAAACTGTGAATTGGAGGTACTTCTTTGAGGAATAATCTTTGAAACACCTGCTATAGTATTGAGAATGCTGGAATTCGACCTCATTCTGGGCATGGTGAGGTTTGATTGGCACCACACCGGGATTATTATGCTGAAAAACAAATTTCCTTGAGGCATGGGGATTCTGAAGTCATCTTTCAAGGTATTGGACTTGCACCCCGTATGTTATTATCTTTAATTCAGACCTTAAAGGCCCATATGAGGGAGAATGAGTTATATACAATCTGTTTTGAACTAAAAGAGATGGCAGTCGAATTGAAAGACATGTGAATAGTGCGGGATTTCCCTAAGGTATTCCCTTAGAAATTACCAGGATTACCGCCGCATAAAGAGGTGGACTTTCAAATTAAGTTGGTACTGGGTGCCAAGCCCATCTCTAGGACCTCTTACCGAATGGCCCCGAAGGAACTCGCGGAGTTTAGAGTTCAACTAAAAGAATTAGTAGAATCAGGGTTCGTTCGACCTAGTTAATCACCTTAGGGAGCCCCTATTCTATTGGTTAAGAAGAAGGATGGAACGCTACAGGTATGTATAGATTACCGGGAACTCAATCGCTTAACGATGTGAAACACCTATCCTTTACCGAGGATCGAAAAGTTATTCTATTGGTTGGTAGGAGCGCATTGGTTTTCTAAGTTAGATCTACTCTCGGGGTATTACAAATTGAGGAAACAAGAGGAGGATATCCAAAAAGCGGCATTTAGCTCAAGGTATGGTTTATATGAGTTCACTGTGATGCCATTTGGACTCACGAAAGCCCCTTCAGCATTCATGAGCCTGATGAATAAAGTGTTTGATCCATACCTACATGTCTTCATCATCGTCTTCATCGATGACATTTTAGTCTATTAGAAGTCAGAGGTGGAGCATGTTGAACACTTGACCTTCGTACTGAAGAAGATAAAGGAGCGTGCAATGTTTGCTAAGTTCAACAAGTGAGAACTCTGCCTCCGAGAAGTTTCCTTCTTGGGCCATGTGATTTATGGTGTTGGAGTAGCAATGGATCCAGCCAAAGTACGTGTCGTAGAGGAATGTTCGCCATTGAAGTCAGTGACCGATGTATGGACTTTCAATGGACTTGTCGGACATTATCGTAAGTTCGTGAAAGGATTCTCAAGGTTAGCCCATCCTATCACTACACTGACCAAGAAAGGTGTGCCATATGAATGGACACCCTAGTGTGAGGCAGCCTTCCAAGAGCTGAAATAAAGACTTACCTCCGCACCCATCCTAGCCCTTCCATCTAGAAAGGAAGGATTTCAATTCTACACCGATGCATCATATCAAGGGATGTGAGCAGTACTAATGCAGCATAGGCATGTGATTTCTTATTCTTCGAGGAAACTGAAGAAGCATAAAGCCAATTATCCGGTTCATGATTTGGAGTTGGGGGCAGTGGTGTTCGCCTTGAAGGTTTGGAGGCACTATCTATATGGCGTCCACTATGAGATATTTTCAGATCATAAGAATTTAAAGAATGTTCATACTCAAAAGAAGTTGAATCTGAGACAGTGGAGATGGTTAGAATTTCTGTGTGATTACGAGTTACCTTGAACAACCACCCCAGAAAAGCAAACTTCGTGGCAGACGCATTGAGCAGAAAAGTAATAAGTGCGAGCCTAGAATCTCGAATGATGAGTATGAAATTGGCTCGTATGCTGGAGGAAATGGAGATCACATTTGTACTGAAAGGTCAATCTGAGGGATAAATGGAGTACCTAGCCGCAATAAGTGTAGTTTGTGATATTCAAGATCGAATTCTGACAGGCAAGCGAAGGATGCTTCTCTGGTAATTGTAATTAATTCAATTGAAGATGGAACAATTGAAGAGTATATGCTAAAGGACGACCTCATATATTTCCATGGCCGACTCTACATTCCCAAGGGTGGAGAAATTCGGGAAGATATATTGAGAGAAGCAGCTTGCTCTAAGTATTCAGAGCATCCCGGGATTTTTAAGATGTATAGTGACTTGTGGAAGACCATGTTTTTTTAAGGATGAAGAAAGCTGTGAAGTATTATGTTACGCATAGTGAGGCTTGTCAAAATGTGAAGATGGACTGGAAGAGCCCCGGAGGAATATTACAGTCAATACCCATTCACGAATGGAAGTTCAAAGAAATCTCCATGGACTTCGTTCACAGATTGCCTCGATCATGCTCTGGGAAGTTTGAGGATATTTCCAGCATTCGTTTATGGATCTCCTGACGAAGGTAGCCAGGTGTAACACCCAAAAAAAGAGAAGTGGTCATTGGAGGTTATCGCATGGAGATAGACTTATCGCCGATGATAGATCAGTGAATTAAAAGACCCAAGGCTCGAGTTGTTACCGCCTGGAAATAGGATTCTAGTGCTCGACGGTACGACTCAATGCCTTTTGCAAGGCCACTCAATGCTTTCAACGTTGTCAATAAAGAATCGAGTGTGCTATTGTGTGGCGATATAAAGTTATTGTAGGGCAATAGCACTGGATAGCAGCGCCGGCTGGTCAAAGCGGATACCCCATGTAATACCGCATGGTGGTTTGTGTTATCGCGCGACTGTAGCTTTAAAATAAAGGCTGGACTTGAGATTTCATTTTCATTTTCTCTCACAGACTCTCTTTCTTAGTTCTGGAGAGGGAAGAGGAGGAAAAGTCTAGGAGCTCAAGTGGAGAATCCAACAAGGGTATGCTTGTGATCAGAATTGTTAGTCGACACTAGATCAGTGGGGAGGAAGCTGTGACAATCTATTTTATCTGGTTCAAAGAACAAGGTGATGGCTCTGAAGAAACCTACAAGGTTAAAGATCTTCCTTCTTGGACAAGTGAAGTCCTTCTTTTGGCATATGCATGGAATCCCCCACCAAAGGTGGAAAAGCGAAGGGAATTCCTTGGGTAGATTCATGAAATCCCCAGTGAGTCTTGCATATAGATCAGGAAATTTGTAGTACAGAATAAGCATAATGTGTGAAGCCCATCTGGATTTGTTGGTCTGGATTGGTGATGTTTATTTTGCATGCTGGAGAAGACTCCAAGTGTAATCAAGTAGTTTATGGGGTATGCGGTTTTGTACCTATGAACTGAAAGTAGTAGGAAGTACTGGAGTTATATTCCAGGAAAATACTCTCGAAATTCCGCAGTTGTAAGACCAGTAGGATATCATCGGGCGACAGTGAGTATCGCCAATGGTGATAGATCTTGGTGAGCTATTTTTGATGTGTGATATGAAAACATCTGTTGGCCCCGCCAAGCGATCGTGATGAACGTTGGAAATGACTCCCTTTTGATTGTAAAGCCTGTCTCTGGGAGACTGTGAGGCTAATCTGTGAGCTGTGAGCTCCTAAAGGCTAGTGAGCCTAATGAATAAGGGGAAGCCGACCCTCATCAAACTAGACATTAAATTGATGATTTGAGCAACTGTCAATGGCTGAACTGTATATGTATTATGGTTGTCTAACTCAAGTGCCTAAGTTATTGTCATTTGTTAGGATCACATAATGAGAGTCTTAGGATGTACGCCGTAATGACTAAAGTCTTAGGCCAGGGGTTGTGGAGACAATGAATGCTCAAAGTTAACCGTTATGTCTGGGACCTCTGAACGGTGGTAGGACACTGACAACAGGTACACCGAAAATGTGCCCTGAGTGCACGGAAAGTTTGGCCGTTGAGGCATTCGTTTTTGAAATATTGAACTGTGCGTGTGTGCACGTTCTTGTGATATATCTACTTGTGAAAATGTTATGCCTGCAGGGAAGGAATATCACTGCCCCGGGAAAGGGGTAGGGTCGTTATAAATTGGTCTGTTGAATGTTGACCATTACCTTATTTTCCACCCTTGTGGTGGATTGTTCCTGTGCAGGTGCTGAAGAGTCGATCGGTAAATAGTATGCTGAATCCCTTGCTGCTATGCTGACCCTCGAAGGTTGAGCATAAAAGTTTTTCTATTTTCATGTGTGGCCGGCTTACACGCCGATGTTTGTAAATCACATTTGTAAAGTATAACTGTAAGGACTTAAGAACATAACTTTTGTGTATTTGTAATTGACATTCTTGATATATATATAAATTTTGTGGTTTGTATATAGCGGACATTTAATTTGTATGAGTTCATACAACCCTAAAACTTCCACTAGAATGCTCTAAGTTAGGATTTGTGTAATTTTTGATATTAATCTTTAATCTCACTGTCTGTTTATGCAATATGGTGTGGATCCTCGGCCCAACGCTCTATTATATTTCATGTGAGGGACAGAGGCATTACAATTTGGTATCAGCTTGTCTTGGTCTTCCTCCCGTGAATTCGTGGTCGAATTCTTGTGAGCGGTGAAGAGCACGAGTAAGTGCGGTCTGTTATAACATAAATGAACTCAAGAATGTCCACTTAGGAATGAAAATACACTTGTTTGAGGAACATGCGCATTCCTTTTCATCGTTGTTGCTTTTGAAAAGTCGTTAAGGTGTGTCTTTTACACAAATAGGTGACTTGATGTTGTGCGGGACAGTCTGAGACCTAGAGTTTTGTTGAAAGTGCGGCGCACGGTGAGGTTCCCACACCTCCTCCATCTACGGAGATTGTGCTCTTAGTTATTGAGGCGTTGTTTTCAATGATACACGCACAACCTACTGGGTAGGAGCAACCTGCAATGGTGCCAGAAAAGGTTGGTGTGAGGCCAGAACCTGTTGAGGCTATGGTAGATATACGAGTAGCGAAATTACAACTGAAGCAATTCATGAGTTTCAGTCCTCCTGCATTCGCGGGGGAAGGATCCGCAATATAGGCATAAGAATGGCTTGCACGAGTCAAAAGAATTTTAACATCATTACGAACTGAGAAGGAACAGAAAGTCACTTTGGCAACTTTCCTACTAGAAGGAGAGGCTCAGCTTTGGTGGGATGAAATGGAGCTGCACCACTTAGCGGAAGACAACAAACAGAGGTCTCGATAGAAGAGTTTTTGAGACTATTCTTGGCAAATCATCTACCGTCGTCGCAGTACATAGCCATGGAAAATGAATTTTAGCATCTAACTTAGGGTGAAAGTAGTGTCGATACCTACTTATATGAGTTTACAAGGCTGGGACGCAATGCGGGGTCTATCTTCGCAGAAGAAAAGCGTAAAACCAACAGGTTCTACGAAGGGCTACGGGATGAGCTGAGATTTCTGCTCTCGAGCTCGGTGAACAAAGGGTTTCAAGAATTTGTGGATATGGCTTGTGCACTGTAGAAAGACTTGAAGAGGGTGCAGGATAAGAGGGACTTGGCCGTGACAAAGCCTGAGTTCAAATTGCCGCACACGGGAAAATCTAGCTACCGAAAGAAATGGGGTAGAAAATCTAGCCCGAGTTTATATTAGCCTTTATCCTTTTTTGGGACTACCCGGCGAGGGCACTCTTAGATACGGGTGCTTCGCATTCATTTCTATCTGAGGACTTCCTGTCTTGGATTGGAGTGCCTACTTGTGTGACGACAGTTTGCCTATCGATATTGTTGCCAAATAGATGCGTGATGCGGGCAAATAAGTCTTATTGTATTGAGGGGCGGATAGGAAGTAAGGATTTCGGATTGGAAGCATCTGTGCTACCAATATCGGAGTTCGATGTAATCTTTGGTATGGACTGGCTCTCGGAGCAGCGTGTATTTATAGATTACAACTCAAAGGAGATCACATTGGGACAGAATACTGAGCTAGAAACTAAATTCACGGGTATGCAAGGATCGAGCAAGATATTAATGTCTGCTCTCCAAGTCATCAAAGTTGTTCAGAAGGGTGTGAAGTTATTCTTCATGCTTATAAAGGCTGTTGAGCAAAAAGCTAATGTGAGCGACGTTCTGATTGTATTAAAGTATGATGATGTTTTTTCTTAAGGATCTTCCGGGGTTACCGCTCGAGCGGGAGATTGACTTCTCTACTGAGTTGGTGATAGGTGTGAAACCTGTGGCCCACTCTCTGTATCGTGTAGCACCAAAGGACATTGCGGAATTAAAAGTTCAACTACAAGAACTGCTAGAGCATGGATATATATTCACAAGTATGTCATCTTGGAGTACACTGGTTCTTTTTGTGAAGAAGAAGGACGGTAGCTTGCATTTGTGCATTGATTATAGAGAATTGAACAAGCTGACAGAGAAGAATAAGTATTCAATACCACGGATTAATGACTTGTTTGATTAGCTAGTTGGATCAACGGTAACACAAAACTAGATTTTAAGTGTGGCTATTACTAATTGAGGATTCGAGAATTTGACATTTCCAAGACAGCGTTTGTATATGGTATGGGCACTCTGAGTTCACTGTAATGCCGTTTGGGCTAACAAATGTGCCATCGGTGTTCATAAACCTAATGCACTAAATATTTCGAGAGTACTTGGACATATTTGTAATTATCTATATTAATAACATTTTAGTGTATTCTTAGTCTGAAGAAGACCATGCAAACCATTTGCATATGGTGTTGTACACCCTGAGAAGAAACAAGCTCTTTGCCAAGTTCTCAAAATGTGAGTTCTGGCTGCCGTCAGTGGCCTTTCTAGGCCAAGTGATCAGTTGAGAAGGTATAGAAGTGGATCCAGTGAAGATAGTGTTAATTCAAGAGTGGCATGTTCAGTCTTCTATAGCTGAAATACGAAGTTTCCTTGGACTTGCGGGCTATTACAGGCGCTTCATTGAGAACTTTTCACGCATAGCCTTACCTCTCACCACACAAACACGAAAACATCTGAAGTTCATTTGGATGTCGGAGTGCACACGAGATTTCGAAGAGCTAAAGAGTCGTTTGACCATGACGCCTATTTTAACGTCGCCAAGTGGTGCGGACAGCAATGAGATTTATTGTGATGCATCAGGGAGAGGCTTAGGCTGTATTCTTCTACAGTTTGGAAAAGTGATAGCCTATGGATCACGCCAGTCGAAAGTGCATGAGCGGAACTCTATCTTCCACGACTTGGAGTTGGCGGCGGTGATATTTACACTAAAATTGTGGCATCATTACTTATATGGTGTGAAAGTTGACATCTTCACGGACCAGAAGAACCTTAAGTATCTTCTGGATCAAAAAGATCTAAATATGCAACAGCGAAGGTGGATGGAGTTCCTCTAGGACTACACCTTCAAGATTCATTACACACTCGGAAAGGGAAATGTGGTCATAGATGCCTTGAGTCGCAGGACTTTGGCAATGGCAAATTGGTTGTAGATGCATGATGAGTGTCTGATCCACGAATTGAAGAACTTAGACATTTCTTGTGTGAACAAGAATGCCACTGAAAATGCGTGTCTGAAATGGACAGAGGTTCAATATGATCTCGCGAATAGGGTTCAGCGAGCAACAGAACTCGATAAGAGTCTAAAATGCTATGCAGCGGATGGGTTAAATGCCCAATTCTCCTTGGATGATGGCCTTTTGCGGAAATATGGTCATTTGTGCATCCCAGATGTGAGTAAACTTCATGAGTAATTGATGTATGAATCACATTTTGTAAAGTACTCAATTCACCAAGGGAGAAAGAAAAATGTATAAGGACATGAAAAAGGTGTTTTTGTGGCCAGGTTTGAAGAAAGACATAGCCCATTACGTGGAAAAATGTCAAACTTGTGCCTTGGTGAAAGCTAAATGCCATAAACCTGGAGGATTCCTGAAATCATTACCAATCCCGATATCGAAGTTTGATGACATTTCTATGGATTTCGTGCATGGACTGCCGAGATCTCAGAGCAGAAATGATGTCGTGTGGGTGATCGTTGACCAGTAATCCAAAGTGTCGCACTTCATACCTAACGGGGAGGATGATTTAATGGAAAACTGGCTAAGCAGTACGTGGATAATATCATACGATTTCACGACGTGCCCTATATCATCGTTAGTGACCGAGATGGGCGTTTTTCTTCAGGTGACTGGAGGCTAATCCACCAACTGTTGGGTACCAAGTAAAATTTTATTACGGCCTTTCATCTGCAAATGGATGGTCAGACCGAAAGGACCAACACAATAATGGAGGATATGCTCCGTATGTGCGATCGTGATTTTGGGAAGAGGTGGCAGGACCAACTTTATATGATTGAGTTCGCCTATAACCATAGCTATCAAGCTAGCATAGAAATGACGCCCTTTGAAGCTTTATATGATAGGAAGTGCCATACACCGTTAGATTGGGCTGAAATAGGCGAGCCTAAGCTATATAAGAGTAAAGACTTCAAAGATGCAAATTCAACCATATGTACTATACGAGAGAGGCTACTGATAGCCCAAGATAGGAAAGCGAAGTACTACAATGTCAAGTACCAAAACGTGGAGTATGCAGTTTGCGATTGGGTACACTTGAAGATCATGGCATTCAAAACCATGTACAGGATTCTACGCTTGAAAAAGTTGAGTTCGAGGTATCTTGGTTTGTTTGAAGTGGTTGAACGAGCTGGAGAAGCTACCTATCAGTTAGCTATTTCAGCGAAACTAAGTGTATTTCACGATGTGTTTCACATATCAGTGCTATGAAAAGCTGTGAAAGAGCCAATGAAAGTGATTACAAATGATCGAGTACTGGTCAATCACGGGCTAACGATGATGGTTTGTTCCATTCGTATCGAGGATACGGAGATCAAGCAACTACAGAACAAAACAATCGGGATGGTCAGGGTCTGTTGGGACAACTATGGCCGTGAAGAGCTGACTTGGGAGCGAGAGCAAACCATGTGCGAAGAATATCCCGAGTTATTTGTAAAATGATGTTGTAACATTATTTTGTGAAAGGAAAATATGTGGTAACTTATTAGTTGCTGGTTCTCCTTATAGATGCGTAAAATTTCAGGAAAAAATTTCTATAAGGAGGGGAGGGTTGTAACACCCAAAAAATGAGAAGTGGTCATTGGAGGTTATCAGGAGGCGATAAGCTTATCACCGGTGATAGCTCAGTGAATTAAAAGATTCAGGGCTTAAGTTTGTACCGCCTGGCGATTGGTAGCTAGCTCTCCGTGGTAGCACTCATCGCCTTTCACAAGGCCACTCAATGCTTTTAACTCTGTCAATGAAGTAGTGAGTGTGCTACCACGTGGTGATAAAGAGTTATCGTGAGGAGATAGCTCTAGATAGCGGAGCCGGCTGATCAAAGCTGTCACCGCCTGTGATACCGCGCGACAGTAGGTTTTATAGTGAGGCGGTAGATTTCAAATAAAGGTTGGACTCTAGATTTCATTCTCATTTTCTCTCAAACACTCTCTTTCTTAGTTCTGGAGAGGGGAGAGGAGGAAAATTACAAGGGCTCAAGAGGATAATAGATCCAGGGTATTCTTGTGATCGGAATCACGAGTCAACACTTGATTCGCGGAGTGGAAGTTGTGAGACAATCTGTTCCATCCGGATCAAAGAACAAGGTCATGGCTCTGAAGAAACCTACAAGTGTAACGATCTTCTATATTATACAAGTGAAGTCCTTCTCTTTGCATATGTATAGAATCCCCCTCGAAAAGGTTGAAAAGCGAAGGGAATTCCTTTCGGTCAATTCATAAAATCCCTAGTGAGTCTTGCATATAGATCCAAAAATGTGTAGTACGGAATAGACATGTTGTGTGAAGCCCATCTTTACATGTTGGTCTAGATTGGTGATGTTTATTTTGCCTGTCGGAGAGGACTCCGAGTGTAAATGAGTACGTTACGGGGTCTACGTGGTTGTACCTATTAACTGAAAGTAGAAGGAAGTACTATGGTTGCATTCCAGGAAAATACCCTCGAAATTCCACAGTTTTAAGACCAGTTGGATATCGTCGGGCGATAGTGAGTATCGCCAACAACGATTTCTCTTGGTGAGCTATTTGTGTTGTGTGCTATTAAAAGACCATTATTTCAGGATGCTGCAGAGTTTTGGGATGAGTGTGGGTCAGAAAGAGAACTTCTGTTGGTCCCTCCAAGCGATCGTGATGAATGCTGGCAATGAATCCCTTTTGATTGTAAAGCCTGTCTCTGGGACACTGTGAGTCTAATAAATGAGCTGCGAGCTCCTAAAGGCCAGTGAGCTGAATGGACAAGGGGATGCCGACCCACGTTAAACTAGACATTTAATTGATGATTTGAGCAACGGGCAATGTCTGAAATGTATCCGTGTTATGATTGTCAAACTCGAGTGCCTAATTTAATGGAGTTCTTTAGGATAACATAATGAGAGTCTTATGCAATACGCCGTCAACACTAAAGTCGCTTGTCGGGGGCTGTGGAGAATTTGAATGCTCAAAGTTAACTGTTTTGTCTGGGATATCTGAATGGTGGTGGGACCCTCGCAACAGATACACCGAAAATGTGACCTGAGTACACGGAACGTTTGATCGTTGAGGCATTCGTTTGTGATATATTAAACTATGCGTGAGTGCACGTTCTTGTGATATATCTACTTGTGATAATGTTATTCCTGTAGGGAAGGAATACCACTGCCCAAGGAAAGGGGTAGGGTCGTTATAAAATGGTCACTTGAATGCTTACTGTTACATTGTTTACAACCCTTATAGTTGATTGTCCCCGTGCAGGTGTTGGAGAGCCGAGCGGGAAATAGCGGGCTGAAGCCCTTGCTGCTATGTTGGCCCTCGAAGGCCAAGTAAAAAAGTTTTACTATTTTCATGTGTGGCCGGCTTGCACGCCGTTGTTTGTAAAACACATTTGTGAAGTATAACTGTAAGGTATTAAGGCCATATGTTTTGTGTATTTGTAATTGACATTCCTGATATATATATAAATTTTGTGGTTTATATATAGTGGACATTCAATTGGTATGAGTTCATGTAACCTTAAAGCTTCCTCTAGATTGCTCTGAGTTAAAATTTGAGTAATTTATGATATTAACTTGTAATCCCGTTGCCTGTTTGTGGAATATGGTGTGGATCCCCGTCCGGACCCTCTATTATATTTCATATGAAGTACGGAGGCGTTACACAAGGTTTATCCCTTCGAAGAAGGAGGCACATGTGGATGTTCTAGTGCGCCCTTTCTTGGAGTAGTTTGTACGGTACCATGGTATGCCAAGGACAATTCTTTCTGATCAGGATGGTCGTTTCACCATTAGAGAGTGGAAGGCAGTACAGACATATTTGGGTTCACACCTTACCTTCAGCACGACCTTTCATCCTCAAACGAATGGCCAGTCTTAAAGGACCATCAAGACCCTAGAAGATCTATTAAGATTGTGTGTGCTAGATAGATGAGAGACGTGGGAAAGACTCTTAACCTTGGTTGAATTTTCATACAACAATAGTCATCAGGCCAGTTTCGGGATGACACCCCATGAACCCTTTATGGAATAAGGTGTAGAACTCCCTTGTCATGGGTGCAGGATGAAGACACGAAGGTTTTGGGAATTGAGTATACTGATGATACAGATGTTGTTGTTAGATTAATACGGGACCACATGCCTTAGGCTCAAAGTCAACAGGCTAAAAATTATAATGCAAAGCACCGGATGGTGGAATTTCATGTGGGTGACAAGGTGTTCCTTAAGATCCGACCGATGCATGGAGTGTCACAAGTGCGTGGTATGAACAAGCTAAGTCCAACATACGTTGGGCCTTATGATATATTAGAAAGGGTTGGTTTGGCCTATCGGTTGGAGCTACCACTAGATCTAGGGAATTTACACGACGTAATCCATGTGTCGTCACTTCGGAAGGAACTTATATGGCCCGATCAACATGTCATCACCATAGATAGAGCAGTAGCAACTGATAGATCCGCCCGACTATATCCGATGCGTATAGTGGACACCAAAATAAGGAGCTTGTGGTAGAAAAGTGTCCCATTGGAAAAAATCATGGGAAGAAGGACTATACTTGGGAGCTGGTAGACTTGATGCAAAAGCGCTACCCGGAGTTGTTTCCACAAGGTAAGGTTTAAAAGTGTATTTTCTTCTCATGCTTTACATCCCCCTAGTCTTAGCAAGATTTCGGGGACGAAATATTTTATTTTGTTTATAGGATTTGTGACGACCCGCTTCGTGCTTGGCCCATCGAACACATTCTGAGTCAAGAGACTTGACTCGGGCTCGGGGTTCTTTTCCCGAAGGGTTAGGGTTGAGTGATACTCAACGAATAATGGGGGAATGGAATAGAGATAAATTTACCAAGGGAAATTCGTCGGATATCTCCAGGGATATCCGACGAATTCGTCGAGAATATTTAGGAAATTAGCCGAGTGGAATTCGTCGGGTATGGGTACTATTCTTCAGGTATCTCTGGGTGATACTCGATGCACTCGATGCCAAAATTTGAGAAACGGATAAGTGAAATTCGTCGTATATCACTGATTATATCCGACGAATTCGTCGAATATGGTGGACAAGGATTCGGCAGGGAAAAAATAGAAAATTCGGCCAAGGCGAATTCGTCGAATGTCACTTTGATAATTCAACAAGACTAGTCAGGAATTCGTTGAGAATGCACGCATTAATTCACCGATTCATCGAATATTGAAGAGGTCATTCGCCGATTTCATCGAATTTGGAAGAGGTTACTTGCCGATTATTTGAGTATAAAAGAGGATACTCGCCTAATTTTACTTAGTGCATCTTCGGCCTCGGTAGAATACACAGTCCTGTATAGGCGAGTTGAACCAGATTTCTGGATGCGTGTGTAATGATTTCCTTGGACCGGTTCTTGTCAATAAGACTTGATGTAAGAAATAATATGGGGTCCAATGAGGATAAGACACTTGGCGGAGTGACCCAAACCTAATAACTTATTATAAACAGGAATAACCAAGCCCTAGCCATCACAATCATTCACCTTGCCGAGCCGTTACCGTACGAAACTATCGGGAGAGAAACAGATCACCGTCGGATTTCAGGAGGAAGCCTTTCTCCATTTTCTCGTGAAGAACAATGCCAGCAGAAAAAAACCATGCCACCAAGGAGAGTGACGAGATCCATGGCCAAAAATGTCGGAAATGACGGAGACGAGGTGAGCTTCCTACCCTCTCCCTTGGTGCTAGTTCTCAAGTTATTCCTAGGAGAGAAGATGAACCGATGTAGTTCGTTTTGCTTTGAGTTGTGTACAAAAATCTTTTTTTCTACGCACAACAAACTTCGTGGTCGTTTTTAAGTAGTTTACAACCAGAATGGGGTCTTGGGCTGAATATGGAAATTGTAGCCCTCAAAAAGACCTTTCAAACGGATGGTTACACGTGGTCATTGAAGTCCTTTAGCCTCAAGAATCCTCAGTAGAATTTGATGTGTAGTCATGTCTTTAATACCTATTGGCCTCGGGTTTGTGTGGATCTGGATCTTAAGTTGGTAAATTATTATATCCCATTGATGTTAAAGTTTAAGTGTAATAAGTCTATGTAATCTTGATAAATAAATGGTTGATAAGATTCATTGATAGATCCTTATGTGAACAAATGGGTTGGTGAGTCATATTTGAGTAAACAGTTTGGAGGAGTTCCATAAACAAATGGTTTGGGAAAGTTGGTGAACAAATGATTTGATATGATATGCTTGTACTATTGATATTCTTGTGAAATTCGGTAATGATATGCATGGTTATAATCAGGTTAGTAAAATAGGTTTTGGAGAGAGGGTGTGATGCCCGATGATTGAATGTGCAACCTATAGCTACATTACCACGGTTGATGAATATGTGAAGTATAAATATGTTGTAGTGATTATCTTATGGAAGTATACTCGTTGGGAATGCTTGATCGTTAAGAAAGGAAGTTGTTGTGGTTAATGCATGGATATATGACATGTTGGGTATTGGATTGTGTATAGTGTCCCACTGCTTAGAGTAGTGTCTCACTATGAGTAATAATGTGGGTGTAAGATGTGGTATAAGGTGGCTTGACGCCTGTGTGGACCATGGACCCTTATGTGGTATGGAAATGTGGAAGGGGTTCGAAGTGCAGGATTGTTGACGCACTAGAGTGATGAATTGGAAAGGGTCTCAGTGTGGAGCCTTTTATGTGAAATGTATGCAGTGTGAGTCGACACGTGGTGTCATAATCCTAGGTTTAGGATAGTGTGGCAAGTATATGAGCTCGCCAGTCATCACACTGATGGGAGTTGGCAGATAGACTTGGACGGTTGGGCATTGGTCCTCAGTGTTTACTTCCAGAGGAACCCTCCATGGTAGTGGATGGTTGGCCTTAGTCCTTAGTTGATATATTCACAGAGGCACCTTCCGTGCCACGATGATAGGCAAGGTTGGGTCGTGTTCTTTGTTCACATCTACCCGAGACCCTTCTGAGTTGTAGTACGCATGTGAGATCCGTTGTTGTGTTCTTATCGTGGAGGAGTATGGAGGCCTAGGCTAGGTTGTGTGGATGCAAGTCTAGTAGTGGAGATGTCTGCTCAACTGTCACCATCTGGCCACGACGGATGACTCCTAAGAGGTTAGCTACATGATCGAAAAGTTGACCTACAAGTTTGTGTGGACATAGCAATTCCATGTGTGTGAGCATTGGTGAGTCATTGCATTGCATACAAATCATCACATTACATTACATACATAAGATACTTATCATATAAGTTTGTATGGGAACTCTTATATGATGCGTTACTTTACTGTTGAGCTGATCCTTAACTTATACGTTTATATGGGCATTCATATATGTTAAGTTACTTTCCTATTGTAGATTACCTGCTTTTGGATTGTTACAATTGAGTATAAATACTAGGCAGAAAGTTGATGAACTTGCTATACTTCGTTGTTGTTTCTTCTCATATGTTATATATATATATTCTTTACTTGTTTGTACTACTACACACCTACTTATATTATACCCTTGTCCTTTTCTTCGCTCGGTTCCTAAGAGTCATCGTGGGAGCAGATGTAATAGCCACTTTTTCTTTATGACTAATAGTTGCAATGTCTTTCTTTTTAGGAGGAAACTCCACAGATAGAGCAACAACAGGTTATGTAAGCGGGCAGCCAGGCCAGGATGATAGGTCCTGAAGTGACGGTACCCTCGTTCCATCATTGATTGACGTGAGTTTTGAGAGACTCATTTTGTAGCTGTATGACATTATGTACTATAATATTAAGGAAGCCTTGGTTTCTTCTTTTATTTGTTGTCCTTGTGGACTTTATACTAGTATGTAATTTTGGCTTCTCTTTATTTTCTTTATGTTGGGGTGGCATTGATTGTATGTTTATCCAATAGGATAGGTGTCTTATAGTATAGGTTATCCCATGTGCTAACGCTACCATAAGGCGGCTATTCATGGAATAAGACTATCCTTGGCCGTGTTTAGTATTCCGGCAGGGGGTCTTACAACACCATTGCTTCCGCTACTAGTTTGTCCTCAAACAAAGCTCGTGCGGGGTGTCCAAATTTTTTGCCTCCGGGGTCTTATGCCTAGAATCACCATTTTGTGGTGATACCAACACTCGGGAAGGTTGCCACTACAAAACACTGATCCTACCGGTAGAAACGATCACCAAAGAAATAAAAGTTTATAATTTGAACAAATAAGTCTAAGTCCGCAATCATATGTAATATAAAAAAGCTAAAACACAGCACAATCCACATAGAAATGAGATAAAAATGACAAAGATAAATGGTCTCATGCCCGCACATCACAGCTTCACTAGAACACTCTTGTGAAAGCAAAATATACTAATAACTCACGGATCCAGAAGCTGGTGCTCCTGTGCTAGACTGGCCTACCTCCATATGCACCGTACTCTGCTGGTGCTACATCTCTAGCTGTTGCTCCCTGTCTCCCATCCGGGGCCCCTGAAATGTTTGGTCCACTGACCATTAGTAAAAAGACTAAGCCTGATTTCCCCCACCCCTCCCCAGTTGCTCCTAGGCACCGTGTTGGAGGAATGATAGGAAAGCTATGATGGTGGAGAGTAAACAAGAGCAGGTTACGTTGGACCTAATCTATTAGTTGAATTATAATATTCAAAGTGCTATAAAAAGAAATAGAAGCTAGCAATACTATAGAAATACAGCAGTAAGAAGTAGAAAGTAATGTGCACCATAAAGAAAAGTAATAGATAACCATAAGGAAAGTAACCATACCTTAAGAGCATGCCAATACTAGCTTATGAACTATGGGGTCGTTTTGTAAGGCCTAACGTATAAAAAGTCCCATACGAATTTATACATTAGGAGTAAGGGTTGAAGTATGATGATGACATGATATGCTATGTTATGTGGGTTTAATGATATGTTCATACAAGTGCAACACACACACATGACTCTATGCGCACAGACCTTTCGTTCCCCGATTTTGGAAGCTAGCTTCACTACAAGGAGACTCCATAGTGGCCAACAGCAACAGAGGGTTGGCCACAACACTCTTAAGCGGGTATCCACACTACCAGGCCTATCCCTTACGTATGCCTCTGAAAGACAAATTAGAGTAAACACTAACTAATGTTGATAAACCCTCAAGTCTTTTCCTTAGCTAAGTGTAAACCACACCCACCTAGTCATCATATCGACATAAGTGTGAACGACCATAAAATACCAAATTCCCGAGCCATCACCTCCCCGGACTAACCTCTCTATTACAACTACCTTCCAATCCTTCGGCTCGCCGGGCAAACTTACCCATTTCGATAACCACCGAGCCGACCACTCAGATTACCAAACCAAGCTAACGTCCCGAGTCATCGGGGTTAGTGAAAGTGAATCCCTAATATTTACTAATTGCTCTTTGACATTTTAGTCTTAAGGTATAAAGTTAACCTTGTACTCACCAGGGCATTCCCTGTGAAGGGCTCTCAAGGGCATTAGGAACTACAATGGGCAGAAGCCCAAAGCTCCCTTTTGCAAGGTATTTATTATTGTTGGTATCTACCCATGTCCCAACTCTTTTGATCATACACTTGAACTAAACCAAAGTGTAATTAGACTTCCTCCAAGGGAAAGTCAATCCATCGTCGATCCCAAGCACAACCTTAACTTAGCTAACCAGGCTCTCACAACCTGACTCCTCTTTCATATCTGAATCAGACAAAGTACAACAACTATCCCACCTTCCCATTCCAAGGCTTACATGTTATCTTATTTTTATTGGTTTACTATCTGCAGACCTAATGAGCTACATGACGTGCATGAATGATGACCCCCTCCAAATATTCATCCAAATGACCTATTATTTTTACCGGGAGTCTAACATGATATTTAAAGATAAATCCAGAATATAATATTTTTCCTAATTTATTTGGCATTTATTTAATTTTCAGCAAAATTAGGCCAGCTATGCTTTTGAACATCAAGTATACTTTTCTGACATGGTATGGCCTCAATAAAATTATGACCAGTGTATATAATAAAAATAAAAGTAAATACTGAAATTCAAAATTTTTTGAAAAAGGTTAACCACCAAACTAATTATTGATTAAATAACATCATTAATATGTCAAAGCAGGAAATAATAGAAAAAATCATTAAAATATTATAGAAAAATTACCAGATGTCGAGAGTAACACGAAAAGTCTATTGGACCAAAATCATAATTCTCTAAGCATGTTTGGTTACACAAATAAATCATTTAAAAATATTCTACAAAAGGCACTTTGTGAAGCAATCTATATAAGACTTCCAATAATTTTATAAAAATTCATAGAACATGATGAAACCATAGAAAGTCATCAAACCAAATTTCATAATTTTCCAATGAATAAATAACTCATAATAATTTTTCTTACTAAGAGGGCAAGTACTAGGTTTGTGAATGACGTACTATAAATGTATTCCAAAAGTTCATACCAAAATTTTCAGAGGTTAATAATAAATATATAAGATCACTACCTAACTTTTATAAACATCCAAGATCATATAGCTATGCAATAAAATTATGAGTAAAATTACCCAAATTGGTACTAAACTATTTTAGAGGGGTTAAATGCTCCTAAAAAAGTAATAACATTTCATAGGGCTTATTTCCATCCAATGAACTCATCTACCAAGTTCTATGACATTCCAAGGACATATGGTCTCATGTCCTTCAATGGGCTTAAAATTCAACCCTAGGGTTCACATTAGTGTTCCAGGGTATTCCAACCCTAAACTACCCTAAATCTCTTGTGGGGGTGTTATATATGACATTAAGGATGTGGCCAAAGATCCATCACTTTTGGATGAGGATTGCCCGCTCAAACCACCATTTGCACTTTTGACTGAATCTTCCCCACATGAGGTCAAACTTTGGTCACACAAATGCCTATTAAAATCAACCCCAAATTGGATGAAATTTTAACGAGGGTCATACCATGGTCCTAATGGTAAACCAACAAAATATTTGAGGTATTTGAGGTCAATAGACACTAAAATTAAATCATAAATGATTTATTAAATTTTTCCAAAACTATAGGAATTTTTTTTCCAAAAATTCCCATTTTTGGATATGATGAGTGTGTCTATATAATTATCCCATGGTAAAAATTTCAAGACATTTGCCTAGCTGGTTTAGTAGGGGCACTCAAATTAGTCTTTGATTATCCATAGGTATAAACAACACAATTTTGAGTGCTAAGGTCCAACCACTGACCCAAATGGGTTGATATAAATTTTAAATTAAACTAGACCAAGGTATACAATTTTTATAATTATTGTTCCATTAGGGGACTCTATGTATTTTTAGTAATTAATTTAAAAAAATTGAAATAATAGTGATAGAAATGAAATAATAATGTCCTTATTTAAATCAGGCCGCACGAATCTTGGCGTTAAATAAACGGAATTCATTCATATTCCCAGGCACGCCAACATCCCAGATTAACCAGTCTTGGCCAACTTTGGGTGGTGAATTCCCGGCCACCCAAGCCCCTTCCCGGCCAGCCACTCCCACCACAACCTTCATTGAAGTGGTGGCCGGAGATTAACGTTGGTGAGTCAGCAGGAGGTTGTCGGAATGATGAATAGTGATTGTAAGAAAAGCTTGAAAAATCATGCTCTCGATTCCCTTGATCTAGGGCCAATTAGACCCAAACCTTGGGGCTAACAGATGGAGATCAATCCACAGAGAGAGAGAGGAGGAAGACAAGATATTTTAGGGTGGCTGGAGTTGGGTTGATCACCGTGTCACCATTGTCGGTGGTGGTGCTTTTGAGTACTCTGCAACAATAATACCAGAGGGATCGAAACTTTTGGAAAAGATTGGAAGCGACTTCTCTAGGTCTGGGGAAGCTTTTAAAATATTCAGTTGGGGAAGAGGAGGGGTTTAAGCATCAATGGCCATTAATTGACATGAAGGAGTTTTCAGCAAACTTAAAATTCTCTGAATCCTGCCACCAATGGAGCTCCTTGTGGCTGTTGAATTCCACAGAATTAATCAGGGGAGATGGACCACGCTATTGGAATTGATGTGAGGAGGCCCTTGGCCTCCCTTGGCCATGAATAGCCTCTTATTCACTTTCTCTCTCCTCTATTAAAGGGTAAATTGAGGTTTCTCTCTCCTAGTCACCCTTTCCAGAATTTAGATGGCATTTTAGGTAATTGTCAGCCTCCTAAAGCTAGTAGACCACTCAAATTGGGCTTAGCACAAGTGGATTGGGCTAGGTTGGGTCAACTTGAGCTAGTTTAACCCATTTTAGGGTTGAGTTAACCTTGCTCAATTTGACATTTTGAGTTGACCCCAAAGAGTCCTTAGTGACCCATTGGCCTACCCTAGGGTCTAGGGAGACATGGGTAGGATTGGTTTGACACATTTTGTAAGACCCCCCTCCCGGAACACAAAACACGGCACGAGAGGGGTATTATGCCCAGAACAGCCGCCTTGCGGTAACACTAACACTCGAGTCAGCCTGTACCACAATACGCCTATCCTGCCAGCTACAACCAATATCAACAAATAAATGACAACCCAACCATAATAATATAAAGGATTCAATCCACACTAAGCATAAGTCCATAAGTGCAGCAAAAGAGAAGCAAAACAAGCTTCTACAAAATCAGAGTACCTAAATAGAATTGCCCCGAAGGGCTACAACAAAATCTCTCTCACTCACATCTGCAACCGACGGTAGCGATGGTACCGTCCCCTCAGGCCCTGTTATTTTGGCCTGGCTGTCAGGCTGCAAGACCTGCTGCTCCACCTGCGGGGTTTCCTCCTAAAAAGGAAGACGTAGCAACCGTTAGTCATAAAAACTAAGTGGCTTCACATTCGCTCCACCGGTGACTCCTCGGCACTGGGTGGAGAAAGGAACAGGTACAATGTATATAAAACAGTAATACAAGCAGGTGAAGTAAGTATACATGACATAAGTAGCAATATAGTAGTGTATAAATGAACAAACTCTTAATCTACAATTTTAACATCTATAGCAGCAAGAGAGTATAATGTCATAACAATATGTAACTCAACTTATATGGATGCCCATACAAGCATATAAGTTGAGGGTCGTTTAGCAGTAAGTAACCCATCATATAGGAGTGCCCATACAAACTTATACGATGAGGGTCTTGTGTATGTAATGAAGTTCAATGCTATGTATGCAATGCAATGACACACCCATGATCAAGCACATGCAATCGCTATATCGACAAAAACTTATAGTTCCCAATATTCAAGCAGGTAGCTAACCTCTCAGGCGTCAACCGTCGTGGCCAAACGGTGACAGTAGAGAAAGCATCTCCACTACTAGGCTGGTCTCCACACAACCTGGCCTAGGCCTCCGTACGCCTCAACGCTAAGAACATAACAGCGGAGCTCACATGCATACTACGGCTCAGTGGGTTCTCTTGGGTAAATGTGCACCACGATCCTAGCCCCGAACTGGCCTAAGGTATGACACGGAAGGAGCCCCAGAAATGAGCACGGGGACCAAGCCCAATCGTTCAAGGTCTAACCATCAACTCCCATCGGTGTGACGATTGGCGAGCCCGTAGACCTGCCATACTATCCTTAACCCGGGATTACGACACCGCGTGTCGACTCACACCACACGTAATTCCGCAATATCGTTGCAAGGAAGGAGCCTCGGGACGTGAACACCGAGGACCAAGCCCAATCATCCATAAAATTTGGAAGGAGCCTCGGGACATGAACACCGAGGACCAAGCTAAACCATCCATCAAATACGAAAGGAGCCTCGAGACGTGAACACCGAGGACTAAGTCCAACCGTCCAACTTTACTCAGCTCAACCTCATTCCAACTAGTGACGGTTAACACCACGCTTGTTACTTCCACAATGCTACCCGTAGGGAGACGACACTCTAAGCATTGGATCACTTATTCCCTTCTATCCATTCAACATACATCATGGCCAGAGTTAAATCATTTATACATCTACCAATTTATATCTACCAATTTATATCAGGGTCTTTCTTTCAATTAAGCTTGTCCACAACTCGTTATACGAATTTAGATTTATAACCTCAACTTATCATATCACTATAATGATTATGTCAAAAGAGTTCACCCAAGCCTCGAGTTAGATCGCAACATTAAATTCCACCAAATCGCACTCCACATTACACAGCCCAGAATTTAGGTGCAGCCTTAATCCGGATAGTAACTTTGACAAAGGATTCCCGAAGCTACAGAAATCCGGCGAGTGCATGTAACCACTCGTTGGAAAGATAATTTCAAGGGCTACAACTTTCGTGTTTTGTCTAAAGCCCCGATCTGATCGCATCACACCAGAAATTCGCTCAAAGCCTGCTGCATGAAGGATACAGATTTCCTGGGTGGAATTTTCACCATTCGCAGCAGATACGAACTGACTTTCCCGTGGCTGTTGGTATTTCCTGGAAACATGCAACCACTCGTTGGAAAGATAATTTCGAGGGATATGACTTTCATATCGAGTTATAAACCCAAATCTTGCCAGAATACCCCCGAAATTGGCCACGAAGATCGCTGCGTGCAGAAATCAGATTTTTGCACGCATCATAAGGCGAGATTAACGACATCCGTTCATATTCCTCCTTGCACCGATCTCCCAAAAAATCCTCCAGAAATTCGTCCACCCTTATTCACCCTCACGAAGCCATATTTCTCTACGAATCCCTCTCTCATCTTCACTTTGAATGATGAGGAGGGTGAAGACACCTAAACCTAGAATAACAAATCTAGGCATGGCTTTCCCTAGGAAATCATCTCCTCACCATCATAACTCTATGGAGTCGATATCTCTCCTAGAATATAACTACAGATCTAGCACCAAGGGAGAGGGGAGGAAGCTCACATCATTTCCAGCGGTACCATCATTCCCAGCCATGGATCTAGTAATCCTCCTCCGCGGCATCCTTGCTTGGCGCAGTTGTTCTTCACGGCAAAGGAAGGAGAGAGAGAGAAGGCCGCCTCCAGGAGTTCCGACGATTTCCCTCGGCTCTATAGGTTTCGCAAGGTCCGCAATGACGGCAAGGTATATCGACAAAATGGCTAGGGTTCGGCTTTATCTTCCCTTATAAACCGATGTTTTCGGTTAAGTCCCTTCTGCCACGTGTCAACGTACCATTGGACCGCCCCTAATGGGTCATATTGAAGTGACTCGGTCCAAGGCAGCCAAGCCGCAGCCAGCCCGGTCTGGTTCAGTCCGCACGCACAGGACAGCGGAACCTAGGAAAACTATCTAAGGAAAAATCGGCGGGTATCATCCTTATACCCGTCGATCGGCGTGCATTGCTACCGATACCCGTCGATCGGCGGGTATCATTCTCGATACCTGTCAATCTGCGTGCATAGCTACTGATACCCGTCAATCGGCGGGTATCATTCTCGATACCCGTCGATCGCCGTGCATAGCTACAGATACCCGTCGAATTTCACTTAACTTACTTCTCAATCTTCAGCTCTGAATCCGGCGGGTATCGACCACCGATACCCATCAAATTCGGCGGGTATCATTCTCGATACCCGTCGATTTTCACTTGGCCAAGTTCCTTCACTCCAGCTACTAGTTGGGGTATCCTTAAACCCAACCCTTCATGCCACACTCCTAACACCCTCTTTCAGTGCACCACGAGTCTGAGTCGATTCTCTTGACTCAAAACTCGTGCGAGGGGACTAGCCCAAAACAGGATGTTATACCTTTGTGGTCACTTGACCCTTATTAGGGTACTTTGACCATTTTAGGGTTAGGGTTGACTTTGGTCAATTTAACCACTTGGATTGACCCCAATGGATCCTTAGTGACCAAATGGACCTCTTAAAGGGTTTGGGATATTGTGGTGGAGTCAAGGGATCAAGTTGAAGCCCAAAAGTCAAACCCTAAGGTTGGTACTTGGATTGTGCTATTGCAGACCATGGTGATTTTCAACTTCATGCCTTGGTTCACTTGGTCTTCTTGAGCTTCCTAGGGTTTTGTCATGGCCTAGTCATGAAAATATCACTCTTAGGGGTCTAGTTATTTGAGAGATATTACAAACATGCTGGTCGGGTCATAGTAGTGCTTTCTGAAGCGACGATACATGGAAGACGTCATGCAAATTTTCTAGCCCTGCTGGTAGCTTTAGTTGATTGGCCAAAGGGACAATACTCTCCAATATAACATAAGTCCCCACATACCTCAGACTAAGCTTCTTTCAAACGTGCACAAGTGACAATCCTTGTATTCCTGATCTTCAAGAACACCTTGTCACCCACTTGAAATTCCACCACCCGGTGATTCACATTATAGTACTTTGCCTGTTGACTCTGAGCCACCAACAAGCGGTCTCTTATTAATCTATCCATAGCATCAGTGTCTTCAATATACTCCACTCCCAAAGTCTTTGAGTCTTCATCCTGCACCCATGACATTGGGGTTCTACACCTCCTCCCATAAAGTGCTTCGTAGTGCGTCATTCCGATGCTAGCTTGATTACTATTATTGTATGTAAACTCCACAAGCGACAAAATCCTTTCCCATGGCTCACCCCTATCCAACATGCATTATAACATCCCGATTCACGCTAGACCACTCATGCGCATTTTCAAGTCAGGTAAGTGGACTTGGGCTCGGGGTGCGCTGGTGGATAGGCTTGCACCCTAGTCGGGGGAAGTGCTGACTTGACACTATGTGCACGGAAACTACCGTGCGGCAGTAGTAGGTTCCGTGAGGTGAAAGACCTTGTCGAGTATATACGACGAATACCCAGAGGTGTCGAGGGCATCGACTAAACTCAACGATCATCGAGTCCTACCACACGACGATAGCAAGATGCCACACGGCGGTAGCAGTCATTGAGTATATACAACGAATACCTAGAGAAGCCGAGAGAGTTAAGTAGACAAAATATAATCGAGTGCTATCGTGCGACGGTAGCCGACTGATTCTCGACGTTTGGCTCTATAATCTATCATTTGGCATTAGTGATACCACGGACAGTAGCCCCATTGAATTATTTTTCATGGTGCTCAGTGAGATAACGCGTGGCGGTAGAGGAATAGTGCGTGGTGGTAGCAGTACAGGTGGCGGCGCTCGAACCATCAGTTTGGATGGTGGCTTGTGGAGGAAATTAATTTTAAAGTTACCGTATGACAGTAGCTCCCTAATCGGGAAGCCCTATATCCATTTGTCCACTTCCTTTTTATACGATTGTCCAAGACTTGGTCGATAGTCTTCTTCTCCGATTTTCGTGGGATAAAGAAGAGTGCAGAGTTTTTCATGGAAGGACAGGGGATGGGACAGAATTTCTCTTGGAGGAGAACAATGAGAGCAAAGGTCGATGCCTCCATGCCACCAAGTAGGATAACAAGATCTATGGCTGAAAATGATGTGAGCTTCCTACCTTATCCCATAGTGCTAGGTCTTTAGTTATCTATTAGGAGAGCTGCCAGCTCAAGAGATCTTGACTTGGTACAAAATGAAGATCTCCTAGGTAGAGTCCATGCTAGGACTTTGTCTGAGGGTTTATTGTCTTCAACCTCTCCTCTCTTCATTATGAAGTTGACGGACTTGGTTTCATGAAAGATGGTGGTCTATTGAGAGTGAACAAGGGAGGAGAAGAACTAAATGTATTTTATATAAATTGTCAGAGAAAGAAGAGGAACCGATGTCGTTCGTTAGCTTTAAGATGCATGCAGGAATCTATTTCCTGCGCGCATCGAACTTCAGGGTCATATTTGAGTATGGAATTTTCTTATTTAGGTCTTCGGCTGAACACAAAAGTTGTAGCCCTCAGAGAGACCTTTACAATGGAAAGTTTCCTGTAGTTGGAGTATCTTTGTAGTTCCGGGAATGCTCACTCAAAGTTTCTACACTGTAATAACATAGGTACATACTATTTTTGGTCTAGTTATACAATCGGACATGGGCCATGGTAGGAAGAATGTAGCCAAATGATATTGAAGAATTGGTGAACCTAATTATGAACAACTAGGATGAACAAATGGTTGTTGGAACTTTGCATGAACAAATGGTTGTTGGAACCTTAAATGAACAAATGGTTTATATACACAAATAGTTTATTCATGAAATGTGGATTGGGTGAATTTATTTCACGGAGTTATTACCACGATAATATAATTGATTGGATGTTGTATAACTACATGATTTATTCATGAAAATTGATAAAGAGTAATCTTAATTAAAGTTCGATGAATGTTTTAAGTGTTTTGGAATAATTCGTGGTGCGCGATGCTTGAATGAGGATTTATATTATGTTGACCATGTGAAAGCTTAAGCGATTAATGAAATATGATTTAGGTGAAAATGTATGATTTATTATGCAGGTTCCTGTAGAATTGTAGGAATGGGTCTAGATGAGAAAATGCCTGTGGCCATGTGATATGAAGAGTCTTAATATTAAAGGAATGAATAGGGTTGTCCACTGCTTAAAGTTGTGTCTCACTACGGGTAGTAGTGTGCAATTTGCAGGATGTACAAGGTGGCTTACCACTAGTGTTCATGGTGAGCTCTTAAGTGCTTGGGACATGGACATGTGAAAGGGTTGGTAGTGTATGTGTACTTGAGTGCATAAGATTGGTATGCCAATAAGGGACCTGGTTGGAGCCCTTGAAAGTTTTTGGCTTGGGCAAGTGTACTTGTATGCAGTGTGAGTTGACACGCGGTGTTATAATCCTTGGTTAACGATAGTGTAGCGGATGTATGGTCTTATTAGTTGTCACACCGATGGGAGTTGATAGATAGATTTTGGACCGTTGGGCTTGGTCCTCAATACTCATTCCCGAGGCTCCTTCCATGCCAAGTGGATGGTTTGGATTGGTCCTTTGTTGATACGCTCCCAGAGTCTCCTTCTGTGCCACAACGATCGACCAGTTTGGGTTGTGTTCTTGGTACATATCTAGCCGAGACCCCTCCAAGCCTTAGTATGCATGGGCTCGGCTGTGGTGTTCTTAGCATTGAGGCGTATGGTGGCCTAGGCTAGGTAGTGTGGATACCCGCCTAGTAGTGGAGACGCCCGCTCTACTATCACCGTCTGGCCAGGACGGATGACGCCTGAGAGGTTAGCTACCTGCTCGAAACGTTGGAACTAAAGGACTATATCGACATAGCAACTTCTTGCTTTAGTTGAATGGGCACATGATTAATCATTATCGCATTGTATTACATTACATTGCACAAGATCCTTATCATATAAGTTTGTATGGTAACTCTTATTTGATGAGTTACTCTACTGTTAAGTCGACCCATAGCATATAAATCTTTAAGGGATTTTTTATAAGTTAAGTTACATTCCTGTTGTAGAATGATATGTTGTGGTTGAATGATATTATACTCTTATTTAATTTCTAGAGTAGAATGATGTTATTGCTATTATACACTACTATAGTTACAGTTCATGATATGTAGAGATACACCACATACTTGTACTTACTGTATATACATATATATATATATATATATATATATATATATATATATATATTGTACCATTGCTTTTTCTACCGCCTGGTGCCTAAGAGCCGTCAGAGTGAGCGGATATTATAGCCACATAGTCTGTATGACTAACGGTTGCTATGTCTTCCATTTGAGGAGGAAACCCAGTAGATAGAGCAGTAGTAGCCGGTCATACAGGAGGGTAGCCATGCCAGGTTGAAAGGGCCTGATACGACGATACCCTCGCTACCGTCGGTGACTGATGTGAGTTTTGAGAGACTCATGTTATAGCCCTTTGGGCAATCTTGTGTACTCTGATATTAAAGAAGCTTTGTATCTTAGTACTATTGTTGTACTTGTTTGGACTAATACTAGTATGAAATTTTGACTTCAATATATAAATTATTTATGTTGGGTTGGCTTGGATGATATTAGTTTTAGCCGGTAGGATAGGCGTCTTGTAGTACCAGTCAACCCGAGTGTTGACGCTACCACAAGGCGCCTATTTTTGGCATAAGACTCCCCTCGGCCAAGTTTAGTGTATCGGTAGTGTTGTCTTATAAATGGTATCAGCTTGCAATGATCCTGAACTAAAGAATTCATTGAACAATGTCGCCAACCCTGCTCGATTGGTCAGTTGGAGGACCAACTGACATAGCGGAAGCAGTTGTGTGCCCATGTGTAATTCACACTAAGTATGCCTAGTTTTTACCTTAAGATTAGCCAACCTGATATTAGGTGTTTTCCTATATTCGTTGATTCTGGTACATATAGAGCCATCGATGGGAATTCCTACACCTCCCATCCCTATTCCGTTCCAATAATCGGAGTTGTGGCAGACTCTAACTGCAATCTTGGATACCTTTGAGGTCTCAGCAGGCTCCGATGTAGCAACAGGCCCCAGGCTATAATTGGATGAGTACCTTCCGAGCTCCTTCTCCACCATTCTACCACGAGACTGAGTTAGTTGTTTTTACTGTGGAATGGCTCGACACTGTACAAGAACTGATAGCCTGAATCAGATTCCCAGCCAGTATGGATGTTTCCTTAGTTGTGTCCATCCTAGAGTCGAATGCAAAAAGGTGATGGAAGTCACTTATGGGCTCAATATTTCAAGGATGTGTATACACTGACATCAGCTGGAACCAATCTTTTGAGGCCTTCTTAGAAGATTTCATTCTCTCCACTACTTAAGACGAGCTCGAGGAAAGATTCATATAGTTGATACAGGGATCGAAGTTAGTCATGGAATATCAATGGGAGTTTCAACACATCACCAGGTTCACTGACTCCTACAATTTGGTTGACCGCAGATATGTGAGGTTATTTTATAAAGGGTTGTTAGATATCCTAAGGCAAGCACTTTTGTTTATATAGCGGACTCGAGCATGGAATAGATTATAGATATAGCAAAGAGATTGGAAGCAGACCATTTAGGAGTCCAGGCTAGTAATAAGAGAGCCACCGAAGGCGTGATTGAATAAGGACCCAGCTTTAGAATGAGACATGATAGTAGAGTTGGAAGAGGAAACCAAAGTGGTGGCGGTCATTTCCACCAGAATTTTAGGATGGAACGTCTTACCCCGCAGTTAAAACTACCGCTACCGCCGTATTTTTGACCTCACCAACAACAAGGGGGACCATTCAGACAAGTCTATTATTAGTGTAACCAGCCGGGCCACATCTAAAAATACTTCCCTCAGCTAAGTAGAGATGTCCTTATTGTCCCTTCAGTGCCTCAACGAGGACGAGGATGAGGGTGTGGCTGAGGAATGCAAGGAAGGAATTTAGGACCTTCGCGGGAGCAGATGTTTACTCTCGATATGACACAATAGAAGAATCCTTAGGACGTGATTGCAGGTATGTCGTAATTTGATTAATAGGTTATAAGCATTCTTCCTTCGTTTGCCTAAAATTGTGTATAAATCTAGTTGAAATTTTTACAATTGATACTTTGGCACCGTTATTGTTAGTGGAAAACTAGCCCACACTCTATTTGATACCAGTGACAATTATTCATTTGTCTTGGCGGATTTTGTGAAAGATTTGAATGGCGTGCAATACTTCACTGGTATCGCTCGGAGAGTACGCATCCCAAACAGCTCCGAGATGACTTCATCTGCCAAGTGACACTTGGAAGTACATATTGGAGAAAAGATTTTTGAAACCCCTGCAATGGTAGTGTGGATACCAAAATTCAACCTCATTTTGGGCATGGTATGGTTGGATTGGCATCATGCCAGAATTGATTGTGCGGCGAAGCAAATCACCTTAATGCATGGTGACTCGAAGTTTGTTTTCCAAGGTATTAGATGTAATATCCCATTTTCTACTAGACCCCTTAACTTAGATTAGGGTAGGACATGTGGATAGTGAAGGGAGAGAATTAGGCTTGGTGTGACCCAAGGAGTTAGGGTGGACCCACATGGGGCCCACTATGGGGTTGAAATCAACTTTAGATCTTACTAGCCCAAATTTAAACATGAGTTCAAGTAACCTAACCATTGTGTCCCTAACCTAAAAAGGAATCTAAGTGACCCAAAGGCCCTATCATAGGGTCACCTATTGACCCAATTTGACCAAAGTCAACTTTATACCTAATTTGGTCAAAACCACACACATAGGCCCAATTAGCCCAAGTGGGGCATCACCATGGCCCAACCAAGGTTGGGTGGTACCATAGGGTCCATGACCATCAAGTGGGGCTAGACCACTCATCAATTTGACCAAGTCAACAAAAAAGTCAACATGAAGCCTAAAGAAGGAAAAGAGAGGCCAAGCCCATTCCCAATGCGCTAGGCCCATGAGCCAAGCCCATGACCAGCTCAAGTGCTCCTTTAAAACCCCTACCCTTTGAAATTGGTGGGTAGTTACATGCAAGGGGGCATTTTAGGAATTTGGGCTAAAGGGAAGAGAGAGAAGAGAGGGAAAGTTGGAATGAACATACAAGAAAAACACTTATTAGCTAGGAGAAAAATTCGTTGCTAAATCATAAAATTCATTGCTAATTTACATTAGCAAGGTATTTAGCAACACAATTTTTTCAATTCTAATTTGAGCCTAGCTAAATTTAGCAAGGATCTTTTTTCATGCTATTTTGCAAGAAAATTTTAGCAAGATTTTTTATCTTCTTAAATTAGCAAGTAATTCGATTTTTAGTGCTAATTATTATTTTTTAAAAAAATATATATTAATATGATAAAAAAATACAAATATTATGCAAGTAGCAAGTTTCGAACCGCCAACCTCTCATAAACATCTAATTAGTCTTACCAACTGTCCTAAGAAAACTTTTTAAAATAAAATGACGGTAAATTATATAGGGCACTGTTATCTGCACCGCAATTTTGGTTATTCGCACCGCAATTTTGGTTATTCGCACCGCACTTTCTCCTAATTTTTCGTGCTTTTTTGAAATACGTCTTGTACGTGCATTTTTCAGAAAAGTGTTCAACACGAAAGTTGTAGATCTCTACGCCTGTACGAGATCTATAACTTTCGTGTTGAATACTTTTCCTAAAAATGCACGTACAAGGCGTATTTCCAAAAGACGCGAAATCTGAGGGTATTTCCAAAGTATGTCTTATACATGCATTTTTAGGAAAAATGTTCAACACGAAAGTTGTAGATCTCGTCGAGATCTACAACTTTCGTGTTGAACACTTTTCCTAAAAATGCACGTACAAGACGTATTTTCAAAAAGCATGAAAAATTAGGAGAAAGTGCGGTGCGAATAGCCAAAACTGCGGTGCGGATAGCAGCACTCATTATATATATATCTAAATTCTTTATATTTAATTTATAATATTATGTTAAGAACTATATACATATATATATTATTTCACCTTACACTAAAAATGTACCCTCATTTATAAATATATATGTAAGTTTTAAATTTTTTTATAAAATTATGTAAAAACTAAATATATTATTAATTAATTCGTTGAATGCTTATAATCTATGATAATTAATAAATATATATAAAGAAATAAATATGTTATTAATTATTTTGTTGAATACAAATAATCTATGCTAAATTCTATTTTCTAAGAAATGTAGATGTTGAAATAATTTATAAAATTATATGCAGAACTAAATATATATGTATATATATATATTTATTGTATATATATATATTTATTATTTTGTTGGATACTAATAAACTATGCTAATTTAAATACATATAAATATATAAATAATTTTTAAACAATATAAAGTATATATATATATATATATATATATATATATATATATATATATATATATATATATATAATTATTTCATTTCTAATTTTAGCTAGGGCTTAAATTTAAGAGAGAGACATAAAGAAATAAAAAAAGTTGTACTATTTTATGAAAGTGAGCAAAAGCTTTGAGGGAAATATCTTCATCAATATTTTGCAACAACAAAATTTATTGCTATTTCTTGAACAAAAAAATTTGTAGCTATTTTTGCAACAGATATTTTGCAACAAAATAATTCATCGCTAATTTAGCAACAAAAAATTTTGTTGCTAATTTTGTAGGTAAAGTACAAAATCTTTTACCTCGCTAAATTTGATGCTAATTAGCAAGGAGTTATATTCCCTTTATAATATCCCTTGCTAAATGAGGTTTTTTTTGTAGTGGAAGACCACTTTGTCCTCCTACCCTCTGCCCAAGCCCTTGGCTTAGCTCCCAAGCCAATTTCCTGCAGGTTTTAGGGGCTGGTGGCCACTTGGTAGCAAGGAGGAGCATCATATGCTCATGGAAGGCCACCCCTTTAAACACAACTCCACTAACATACAACCCCACCTCCATTCAACCCCACCATCACCATCACTGAGCCCTGGGGAGTGGAAATCGATAACTAGAGTATGGAGATTGCCGGAGAAAGTAGGAAACAAGCTAGCTCACCGGAGAGGTTGTCGGCCATGGCGCACCACCACCAAACTCGCTGTCAAGCTCGCCTAAGGTTCCGTTTCTCCTACCCTCCCTCTGTTCTAGATTTCTAGTTCGATTAGGAGATAAATTGGGCTCAATTTATTCCGATACCAGGTAAGCAGTGAGCAAGATTTCCGAGTATTTATCCTTGCTCGAGTTTGCTGGAGGATCTTCCTCCGGTGGCCATATCGTCGAGAAACGCTAGCCACCACCTCAACAGAGGTGGTGACGACAATCGTCGGCGGTGGCGGTGGCCCAAGTGGCCGGGAAAGAAGGATCAAAAGGATACAAGATGGCTCGATCTCAGCCGTCGGCTGGAGGTAGGAGATGAAGGGATGTCGTTGATTATTGTTTATATAAACTATAAGACATTTTAATTTAAATGCATCTTTCTATCACACAATTATAGTCTATTGCATGTTAATTTTAGGCCTTATATAGGCATTTCCAGCGAAAACTTCCAAACTGTAATATTTATCCCTAGGTCTTACCTTTATTTTGCCACCTTAAACTTGTAATTTGGAGCACAGTAGCTCCAGGTTGGGCCATTCTCGTAGGACTTCTCCTAAGCTAGTGCAGAAATTCCAATGGATGCCTAGGTTAAACCATAAATACACATGCATTGAAATTTAGGACATGCATGTAAATAAACTGGATAGAGGCTCATAGGGATGAATTACACATCCCATAGAAAGATTAGGATTTTTGGGATCAAAAATCCCATCAATTTGAATTAATGGAAAATTAGCTCTTTTAGAATTAAAAATGAGAAATAGGGCCACTGACTTTCTAAAAATCCTAAATTTCTATACAAGCCCTATTAGGGCATTTCACATATTTGGAAAATTTGTTGAGCAAGTTTGTGATTTATTTCTTGTATAATAAGCATATTTACAATTCTACCCTTTTGGGATTTAAATTACAATTTGGGGTAACAATGCTTGGAAATTATTAAAAAATGCGTAGACTCTTATTTCTTTTATATAAACCCCTGTGAATTTATTTTAGAATTTGTAGATGAATAATTATGTCTAAAACCTTAGAAGTGGAATTTTTGTAATAATGTTCACATGTAATTATTTTAGCTAAAATCACAGGATAGGAGTATGAAATTCTATTTTGAGTATTATAATAACAATGTTAATCACAAGTAATTTTCAATGAATTTTTAGTTGAATAATTTAAGTACTTCATTTGGAAAATGGAATAATTATGATTATAATCATAAATAGAAAATGAATGGTAAATTAAGTGGAAAATTTAGTATCTTTGGTGAACAGTCATTTTTAACCTAAATGAACTCTAGATAAATTATCTAGACATAATAGAGCATTTGATATATTAGCTCATGTAAAAAGTGACCTTGGTCACCTAATTAAATGATTTTCTTTATTTTCCTAAATACTTAGAAAAAATGATGATATTCTAAATGGTCAACTTCATACACTTGAAAAACCCATGATAAATATTTAGGGGCCTTTGGACCAAGGAATTGGAAGTCATCTCATACGTGTTAGTATTGGGTTATGGGTTGCGTTTAACAAAAGTAACGTATAACACTAGGACCCACAGAGGATATGATAGGTGGTTGGATTGAGAACTATATTGGGAAGTTGAAACCCTGGTCGGGATCACAAATAGGTCTCTATATAGTAACGAGGGTTAGAGTGCAAGACACAAGAGAATAATTATAACCGGGGCCGACGAATGATCGTCGTCCTTCCCAATAAGTACTTTATACCATTAGGTCTACTTAAGAGCAATAACGAGATTGGGGTATTAATAATGGGTAGACGCCAATAAAAGTAAGTGTCCTTGATAAAGGGAGCTTTGAGCTTCAGCCCATCGTTGTTCCTAGTGCCCTTGAGAACCTTCACCAGGCATGCCTTTGGCAGTCCAAGGATTTGCCCTAAGCTTCTATGTATAATAAGAATTAGACAAGAGTAGTCTAATAGGTTTAGGGAACGATGTGGAAAACTCAACTGTATAGGGTTGGAGGGATTCATGATGTATTTAGTCCTGCGAGCTGGAGGCTCAGATGTTTGTATACAGGACGGGTTTAGTCCTACGAGCTGGAGGCTTGGGTGGATACTTTAGCACAGATTTAGTCCGGCGAGCTAGATGCTCTGATGTTTGGATACAAGACAGGTTTTGTCCTGCGAGCTGGAGGCTCGGGTGGTTACTTCAGGACAGGTTTGGTCCTGCGAGCTGGAGGCTCGGATTTGATATAACATGCATGTCCATAAAACATATTAGTTGCGAGTCATGTAGTACAGGACTAGTCGTCACACCGACGGTAGTACGGTGGATCTGGTGAGGTGTGAGGGTTTGAGAGGCTAGTGGGTTTTTTTACACTACGGTATAGAGGAAGATCACCGAAAACGCACACTCGACCAACATGACTAGTGGGGATGGCCAGCAAATAGTATGCAGGGACTCTAGAGTGCACCTAGGATGAGTATAGAGGTGTACGAATGGTCTAGGTCTGGTAGTGTGTATACCCGCCTAGGAAGTGGAGATGCCCACTCAACTACTGTTGTAGCCACAACGGTGGTACCGGAGAGTCAGCTAACTCCAAAAAGTGGGAACTAAAGGTCTGTAATCACAGAGTCGTGTATGTGAGTTGCACTTGTATGAATCATAACTTGTATAACTCATAATAGCACGCATACATACTTAGGCATACGCATTGCAGATCTTTATCATATAAGTTAGTTTGGCCTATTTTATATGATTAGTTATATTTCGAAAACCTTAACTTATAAGTTTGTATGTGCATTCATATAATTTGAGGTACTCCTGTGATATTAGTGTAGTGGTAGATAGTTTACTTTCTTCTCTTATATTACTTACTGCACTCCTTTTTAGTATTGCTTACTTACTTTACTTGTGATATATAGAACTGCTAGTTCAGTGATATAACTGTTAGAAATATATCCATGATAGAATAAATCCACCGTCACCGGCTTTCCATTGTTTCTTCTTTGTTGTCCTCCACTTTCGTCCTCCCGCATGGTGCCTAGGAGTCACGGGAGATAGGTGAGGACAAAATGTCTTAGTCTTTATGACTAATGGTCGGTTGTGACTGTATCATTTTAGGATTTAGGTGATTGAGCACCATCACAACCAGAAGAATGAGATGACAGGACCTAAGGAGCAATTACCGAGCACTACTACTACTATACCTCGACGTCAAGTGATGACAAGTGTTTCAGTTTTCGCTTCTGCATTGTGTTGTAGTGTGAGAGAGAGAGAGAGATTTGATTCTATTTGGCATGTACCCGGTATAAGCCCTTCTCTCTTTTTGTACTCATTATGGACAATTGTACTTTTCATTATATATATATATGATATTGTACTGTGACATTATGGACTTGTTAGTTTTACATATATAGTTGTTGTACTTCTATCTAATTTGGCATACAGGTTTATGATTGTACTAGCTGGAAGGATAGACATCTTGCGGTTTCAACTAGCCCATGCGTTAGTGTCACTGAAATGTGGAGGTTCAGAGCATAAGACCTGGTAACCTCCTTAGTAAGGGGGGGATCTTACAAACTGGTATCACTTGAACAAACGATCATATGAGAAAGAAGTCCACAATATCGGGTCATCCCACTATATCATTAGTTTGCGGACAAACTATACAACGGAAGTAATGGTGTGCCCATGTGTAAAAAGTAATAAAAAATAGTCCATTTAAACAATGTGTTATGTAAACCCAATTAGAAAACCACTTTAGTTTGACCCACCAAGAGGATTTCATGGCATATCTTAGTCTATAATCAACCTCAGGTATAGATTTATTAAGGTATGAGGATACCCAAATAGGCTAAGGGAAGAATTTAAAGCAAGAGTCACTGCTTAAGGCTTAAACTCTGGCATCCCTACTCCACCCATTGAGTTATATTATCACTTTTTATCCAAGCTGATAGGACCGCCTCAAGGGGAATTAGTGCTTATAATATATTAGTGGAATAGTAGGGTACTCGTAAACTTAACACTTGTACCGATTACTTGATTATGTTGAGACAACCACCTTGACAAATAACTAAGGTAGTATAAGAATTCAAGTTTCAGAAGAGACCCATTTTGGTTTTGTCACAAGTTGGCTTTGAGAAGATTGTAATAAATAAAAACCTTAAGGGCCTAAGGTGTACAACATATCAATAAGTTTCATAGTATACCTTCAAGTCTAAGATTATTAACCCTAAGGATTGAGGCATATATAAATATTAATGAAATTTAGCCCAAAATATATGGGGGCTTATCCTTTTATTTATTGGGCTAAATTGGTAACGACTTGGATTTCCCTAGACCCTATTTATAAAACGTGTGTCGCAAACATAGTGATTTGTAAGACTTGATTTATTCAAATGTTGCTCAAGTAAAGATGAGGTTTTGTATACGCATAATCGGCAAGATTATCAACCTTTCTTAGACGTATGGTATATACATAGAGTATTGCCTGCTTATATACATTACAATCTTAGAACAATGAAAACCGGCATGAGACATTAGAAAATTTCTCAGACTTGTGAATCAGATCATTACTTAGCAAAACTTAAAGAGATATCGTAATTTAATCAATGAATAATGGCATACCATATTAAAAAAATGTAACAAGTTGTGTATAATCCACAAGAATTCAAACAAATGGCTTTCTGATAAACTAAAATAAAAACAGTAATGACAACACAAAGGTTTTATGTATAATTAAATTAGTGTGTTACCTCAACAAAGCACATTCCTAGAGGCCCTAACACCTTAACCCAATCGGTGTAAGACACGATTAAATAATATATTATCAGTTAAGGATTTGATTAATGAACTCAATATATCGAAAGAGAGAGCCAAGGTGAATTAAAAATTCAGTACAAACAGAAGGATACATGGAAATTTCGCATAGCTAGGAAAGTGACCATGACTATCACATATTAAATGGGTAGAATTGGGAGAAGTAAAAATGATGATTGATCGCTGCTATCTGCGCCTACTTTATATACCCAGGTCATTATATTAGAAACTTATAGATCGGGATAGAGTAACATCATAGTAATATGAAGAAGTGAATGTGGGACTTAATTGTTACGTGGTTAGAGCCCATAAACTGAGAATTCAAAATGTTTTAATAATTTTGTTTATAACATTGGGAGTATAACGACCCCAGAAAATTTAAAATCATGTAAAAAACCATACTAAATTGGAAGATGTATATTATAAGTATGATCATTTGGATGTGGCTTTGATGATCCCAAGAATCGAAATAAAAGTGTTTCATGATAATAATGATCTTCAAAAAGATTTAGGATTTCGAGAGCAACTTATGATTATGAACATATTATTATCCTTAGAATCAAATATTATAATAATACAGAGGATTTGAAATGCCCACTTTGTGGGTTACAAACACACTATCATGCTTAGTGAACTTAGTAAATTTGATCTAGAGTAGACAATGTAAGCCTTTCCTACGCACAAAGGTACGAATAAATTCTACCATGCATATATTGGATAGTGCAAATTATATTTTTTTGGGTGTATGTAAGTGGTGGTAACATATGAACTTAGAGAAATGATAGTCTCTACCATGCCATAATTTTGGTACGTTAGATTGAAGATTTCTTATACATATTCCACACACACTTGAGCTAATCTCATGAATATAATGGTTTTAGATGAGTATTCGACCGTGCATGCCCATTCAAGATAACTATATGAACATGTATAGGAAAGTAACTACGAGCATACCTAAGTTGAACTTTGAGCAAATAAAAGATTAATTTTTCAAGGCATGACATTAAAAATGTGACGACTCAGCAAATTGAAATGAGGTGGATGATTAATTTAAACGCACGCATAAGTATCACCCCTTTATTATGATAACATAAAGTACCGGGACACAAACGTTGATAACATCTTGATCACCTTAGGAAAATTCTTGACTATGAAGAGATCAATTTTGTTTTGCAAAGGTGTATACGATGAAATTACACGAGAAGTAATGAGTGTTTAATAAGATTCTCTTTATGATGAAATCAATTTGTGATAGAACTCGCCCTTTTGAAAAGATACGCTTATAAATTTATGAATTATACTCGATGACAAAAGTGATTGGGAGTACTTTTTTATGATCGCTTGATGTACGCGTGAAGGGTGAACACTCTATGAAATAGGTGTTGTTGTTAAGGTAGAGATGTAATAAGTCATGAATTTGGGAGTAAAAAAACAAGAATGGTGATCTTTTCTTCACATCCCGATCTCAAAGGTTGGTTAACTGCTATACATTATAGGTTTGGTCTAATGTATATGATAATTTTTGGGTGATTGTAAGTTCACATTGATTGATAGGTAATAATCTAGGTGGACATGAATGGAATAGATTTCTACATATAAGATTATTGATTTTCACGTGCCTTGTGATCATTGGTTGTAACGGACTCCAAATCCAATTTGTGATTAAGCTTTATTATAATGATAATATGTCAAAATAATTGGAAATATGTCCACATAACTTTTATGGTGAGTATCCTAAAGTATGATGAAAATACATTTATAAGGATAATGTTACCACTGATAGATTTTTCTTATAACAACAACCGCGAGTACAATATTGTAGGAAGTGTCGGACCCCGTTACATTCGGTCCAGGTTGAGGATCCATGGGCACTTGTATCAGATAAAATCGAGGATATAGAAACACACATATGACTGATCAGAGATAGAATGCTAGAGGCTCAGAGTCAACAGACTAATTATTATGATGTGGGCATCGAAGGGTAGAGATCTAGGTGCGAGACAAAGAATTCTTGGAGATACGTCAAGTGCATGGGATTTCACGGGTGAGGAGGCGCAAGGAGCTTATCCCTTAGTTTATGAGCATTACATGATCCTAGAGAAGATTGGTCCTTTGGCATACCGGTTGGAGCTGCCGCTAGAGTTAGAGATCATGCACGACGTATTTCATATCTCCTCACATCAGAGAGCATTACATTGGTCAGAGCATCACATCATAGCTACAGCAGGCCCAGTAGCACCTGATAGATCAGTACGTTTGGTGCTAGTCCAGATCAATGATACAGCTATTAAAGTACTACAGACGAAGAAGGTTCCCTTGGTCAAAATTTTGTGGTCTAACTACGGATGGGAGGAGCACACTTGGGAGATGATGGATCTGATACGGGAATGATACCCTGGACTCTTTGCCTCCGGTATATCTTAAGTATTTTTGAAATGTTTCATAAATTCTTATGCGTATGACACTGTATACCCGAACTTGAATTTCTGGGACGAAATTAATTTTTTTGTTTATTGGGATTTATAACATCCCATTTTCTTCTAAACCCCTTAAATTAGATTGGGCTAGGACATGTGGTGAGTGAAGGGATAGAATTATGAAAGGTGTGACCCAAGAAGTTAGGGTGGACCCTGATGGGGACCACTATGGGGTTCAAATCAACATTAGACCAAATTTTCCCAAACTGAAACCCTGTGTTCAAGTTAGCTAACCATTATGTCCCTACCCCAAAAAGGATTATTAGTGACCCAAAGGCCCCATCATAGGGTTACCCATTTACCCAAATTGACCAAAGTCAACCCTATCCCTAATTTGGTCAAAACCACACATAGAGGCTCAATTAGACCATGTTGGGCATCACCATGGCCCAACTAAGGTTGGGTGGTGCCATAGGGTCCATAGACTTCAAGTGGGGCCAGCCCACTCATCAAGTTGAACAAGTCAACCAAAAAAGTCAACATAGTCAACATGAAGACTAAAGAAGGAAAAGAGAGACCAAGCCCATTCCCAATGGGCTAGGCCCATGAGCCAATGCCCATTAGAAACCCAAGTACTCATTTACATCACCTACCCTTTGAATTCGTTGGCAGTGACATGCAAGCGGGCATTTTAGGAATGTGGCCTAAAGCGAAGAGAGAGAAGAGAGGGAAAGAGGCAATGGAGGCCACTTGGCCCTCCTCTCTGTACAAGCCCTTGGATGAGCTCCTAAGCAAATTTCCAGCAGGTTTTAGGGCTTGTGGCCACTTGGCAGCAAAGAGTAGCATCCTAGGCTCCTGGACGGCCACCCGCTTAAACAAAACTTCACTAACAGCCAACCCAACCTCCATTCAACCCCACCATCACCATCAATTAGACCTGATTAGTGGAAATCGACAACTGGAGCAAGGAGATAGCCGGAGAAACCAAGAAACAAGCTAACTCTCCGGAGAGGTTGTTGGCCATGGCGCAACACAACCAAACTCGCCATCAAGCTCGACTAAGGTTCCGTTTCTCCCCTCCACCAACTGTGCTAGATTTCTAGTTCTATTTGGAGAGAAATTAGGCTTAATTGAGACCGATACGATGTGAGAAGTGGGCAAGATTTTCGAGCATTTCTCCTTTCTCTAGTTCCCCAGAGGAGCCGCCTCCGGAGGCCATATTGCCAGAAAATGCTAGGCACAATCTCAACAGAGGTGGTGGTGACAATCGTCGGAGGTGGCGGCGATCCAGGTGTCCGGGAAAGATGGATCAAATGGCTATAGGATGGCTTGATCTCAGCCGCCGGCTGGAGGTTGGAGATGAAGGGATGCAGGCATTTATTGTTCATATAAACTATGGGACATTTTAATTTAAATAAATTTATATGTCACACAATTATAGTGTCATTGCATTTTAAATTTAGGCCTTGTAGATGCATTTTCAAAGAAAACTTCCAACAAGGAATATGTAGCCCTAGGTCTTACCTTTATTTTGGCACCTTAAACTTATAATTTGGAATACTATAGCTCCTTCTAGGGTAAACCTCTTGGGACTGTGCGTAAGCTAGGGCAAAAATTCTGTAAAAGAGAGAAAACGACTAGAAAACAAGCCGGAACTTTGAATAATGAAAATTTTATTATCCAAAAAGATATCATTTACAAAGGTATGGCCTCCCTTTTATAGAATGGAGGAGATAGAGGAGAGTACAAACTAACAATGTGGGACTAAATAAATGTACAAAGACTGGGCGGTTTGATATGTACAGACCGCACAGTCCGCGCGGTTAGATAACAGGCTAACCGCCCGGACAGACCAGAGGGAGATGCAGAAGGAGACCGCCAGACTGCCAGACCGCCAGACCGCCAAATATCCAAGTCGTTGTAGACAAACCGCTAGACCGCCGAACCATAGCAGCAACCACCTGGATATGCAACTGCTGGAGAGAAACCGCTAGACCGCACGGTCAACAACTCGCCAGATCCAAACCGCTAGACCGCACAGTCAACAATCCGCCAGGTCCAAACCGCAGACCGCCCGGTCTCATGCTTCAACACTCCCCCTCAAGCTGGAGCATAGATATCAATCATGCCCAGCTTGTCACAGATGTGGAAGAATGAAGTAGAAACCAGCTTGGTAAAGATATCCGCCAGCTCTTTATCAGAGGTGACGAACGGAGTGCAAATCTGTCCCTTCAAGACTTCTTCCCGGATAAAATGGCAGTCAACTTCTATATGCTTCGTTCTCTCATGGAAGACCGGATTTTTAGATATATATATAGCGGCCTTGTTATCACAGAACATAGGAAGAGGATAGTCGTAGACCTCTCCTAGGTCAAACATGAGAGCCCTTATCCATTTTAGTTCACACGTGGTTGACGCCATACTCCGATATTCAGCTTCTGCACTCGACCTTGAGACAACAGACTGCTTCTTGCTCTTCCAACTCACAAGATTACCTCCAATAAAGGTGCAAAACCCAGATGTAGACTTCCGATCACCTTTATCATCCGCATAGCTTGAGTCTGAATAGGCTTCAACTCTCAGATGACCATGCTTCTGAAAGAGTAACCCTTTTCCTGGTGCTGCTTTGACATACTCTAATATCTTTAAGGCAGATTGAAGATGACATTCCCTGGGAGCCTGCATGAACTGACTAACCTTGCCTACATCATATGAGATGTCAGGTCTGGTCACTGTGAGATAAATGAGTTTGCCTACCAGACGTCTATACCTCGTGACATCAGATACAAGAGGTGAGTCATCTGTCCATGTCTTGTCTTCTCCAGTAGCCATGGGATACCGAGCTGGTTTGGCACCGGTCAGTCCTGCATCTTGTAGAAGATCAAGAGCATACTTCCGTTGAGAGAGGACCAGCGAGTCAGGCTTCCGAGAGATTTCTATCCCCAAAAAGTACTTTGGGGAGCCCATGTCCTTCGTAACAAGGTGTTGACGGAGGTGTTTCTTTGTTAAGTCCACCCCAGCTTGGTCATCGCCGGTCAGAAGAATATCGTCTACATAAACTGCCAAAACCACAAGGCCCGATGCGGTTTTGCGAATAAATAGAGAGTGATCAGCTGAACTTCTCGCAAAGCCAATAACAGCCACAATGCTACTGAACTTGTCGAACCATGCCCGAGGGCTCTGTTTTAGTCCATAGATGGCCTTCTTCAACTGACATACACGTGTCTCCCCCTGAGCAACATACCCCGGAGGTTGCTCCATGTAAACATCCTCGTGAAGATCCCCATATAGAAAAGCATTTTTGACATCAAGCTGAGAAATAGGCCAATCCCGGTTGACGGCCACAGAGAGAAGAACACGGATGGTGCTGAGGCGAGCAACTGGGGAAAACGTATCAAAGTAGTCAACCCCATAAGTCTGAGTATAGCCTTTGGCCACCAGTCGGGCCTTGTAGCGTTCCACAGAGCCATCGGGGCGAAATTTCACAACAAACACCCAGCGACAGCCAACCACATCAGTGCCCACTGGTGGAGAAACAAGGGTCCAGGTACCTCGTTCAGTAAGAGTGGCGATTTCCTCATCCATGGCAGTTTTCCAGTGAGGAATAGCAAGAGCCTCCTGGTAGGTGCGAGGAGTAGTAGTAGCCGATATCGCCAAAGCAAAATGCCTGCGAGAAGGAGTAAGCTGATCATAGGAAACAACAGCCGCAAGCGGATGTTGGGTGCACGCCCGCACCCCTTTGCGAAGAGCAACAGGGAGATCTTGGTCGTCTTGAGCCTCAGGAACCGGAGCGTCCGTGGCGGAGAAAGCTGGCCCGGGACTTGAGAGAGACGGCGGTGGAGAAACGGGAGAAGGGGAAAGGGGTATAACAGGTAGAGGAGGCGGAGCAGACATGGGAGGGGAGACGTCGATATGCGAGGAAGGAACACAAGGTAATGGTGGAGAGGAAGAGAGGTCAGGAGGAGGAGGAGATGGAGATGAGAAGTAGGAAGCATTTTCAAAGAAGGTGACGTCCGCGGAAACAAACTGTTTTCGCAGAATGGGGTCAAAGCAACAATAGCCTTTTTGAGTGGTGGAGTAACCCAAAAAGACACATTTGGTGGAGCGGGGGGAAAGTTTATCCCGGGTAGCGGACGGAGCATGCACAAATGCCGTACACCCAAAGATACGAAGGGGGAGAGGAAAGGGTTCCTTGCCGGGGTAGAGAATGGAGAAGGGAGTCTTGCCACGAAGGACAGTAGAGGGAATACGATTGATGAGATAGCAGGCAAGAACAACAGCATAGCCCCAATAGGAGCGAGGCACATGCATCTGCGTCATAAGAGTGCGAGCGACGTCGAGGAGATGATGGTTTTTACGTTCCGCCATCCCATTTTGTTGGGAGGTGTAAACACAGCTGGTCTGATGGAGAAGACCATGTTGCATACAAAAGGAGGAAAACTCATGACTAAGGTATTCTTTAGCATTGTCAGAGCGAAGAAATTTAATAGAAACCTCAAATTGAGTTTTAATCATATTATAAAAAGTTTGCCATACAGAAAAGAGTTCAGAGCGATCTTTTAACAGATACACCCAAGTACATCGAGAGAAATCATCAATAAAAGTTACAAAATAAGAGCTACCCCGACCAACGGTGAGAGTAGGAGCAGGTCCCCAGACATCAGAATGAATGAGATCAAAGGGGCGAGAGGAACCACGGCCTTGCTTTGGTGGGAAGGGGGAACGGTGATGTTTGCCCAACTGACATGCGTCACAGTCGAGCGGAGGACCCGTGGAAGGTAAGTGGGGAAGAAGCTGACGAAGAATCCGAGCTGGAGGATGGCCAAGGCGAAGATGCCATTGAAGCAGGTCGGTGGACGAGGAAGAGAAGGCGGACAGAGCAGAGACATTGTCGAGGAAGTAGAGGCCGCCGCTCTCAGTCCCAGTAGCAATCGTCCGCTGGGTCCTCGGGTCCTGAAAACAACAAGAAGAAGGTGTGAATAAGACGGAGCACTGAAGTTGCTTGCATAAGGTAGTAACAGAGAGTAAGTTGCAGGGAAATTTCGGGACATAGAGAGTGTCCATTAAACAAAGCGACGGGGTAACTTGCACCATGCCCGTCCCATGAACTGGGGAAGGAGAACCATCCGCAACAAGAACTGGGGGTAACCGATCATGTGTTTCAAGAAGAGAGAAACATTGAGGATTGCCGGTCATGTGATTTGTAGCACCAGAGTCAATCAGCCATTTACCTTGGGTAACGACGTGAGCACTACCTGAGGTCGTGGCCACAGAGGCAGAGGGCCGAGAGGAAGAATCAGCAGAGGGGCGAAGGTGAGGGTGTTTTTGCCAGCAGCGGTCAACAGTGTGGCCGGTACGACCACAATGAGAACAAAGAAACCTGGACAGTCCACGCGGCCCGGTGTGACTACGGCCACTAATGCCGCCCCGCTGAGTTTGGAGAGCATAGGTCTCTGGTGGAGGAGGGGAGGCCAACAGAGGGCGCTGGAGAAGCGAAGTAACGGCGGCGATGCGAGCCGCGGTGGCATCCAAGGTGGGAGATTTGGCTTCACCCAAGATCTGCTAGCGGATCATATCAAAGGACTCGGGAAGCCGCAGAAGATAACAAACAACCAGGAGCTCCTGGAAGTGTTTGTGTTGGGTGGCCACGTCCGTGGAGAAGGGCCGATTTTGAAGAATCTCGGCGCCAAGAGCCTGAACTTGCTGATAGGCTGCTGCAGGAGTCATGGAAGGACGGGCGAAGAGGTCGGCATAAAGGGTGTAGATCCGGGACGTCTGGGTCCCCTTAGAGTAAAGAGCGGCAAGGGGAAGCCAAGCGGCCTTGACCGTCTCATCATGGCGGATGACGGGAAGGCATTCATCAGAGAGGCTGTTAGCCAGCCAAGTGCGGACAAGAGCATCACTCGCATCCCATTCGTCAAATTGAGCAGAATCTGGAGGGGGAGGGTCATCGGTAAGGTGATGACGTTTGCGCTGAGAGCGAAGGAGAAAGGTGAAAGAAACGCTCCAATCCGGATAATTGGAGCCAACAAGTTTAGAAACAGTGCCAAGATTTCCGGAAAGAGTAGGAGGAGGGGGGGAGCCGGATTGGCAACAGGAGTGGTGGCAGTAGAAGTCTCAGAGTGAGCCATAGAGGAAAACAAAGGGAAGTCGCGCGGTTAAGAAACAAGCCGCGGGAAGAAGAGATGCAGCGGTCAAGATGTCAGACACCAGCGGCCAGAGAGGCCACGACCAAGCCGCAGAACAAGCAGAGGGAGAGAGGTCGGGCGGTAAGAGAGCAGACCGCGCGAACAGACGGGAAAGGCGATAAGGCAGGTCGCGGCGACTAAAGAAGAGAAGAAGAGCACAGCGACTAGAACAGGTCGCGGCAAAGGACAGGTCGCGGGCAGACAGAACAAGCCGCGCGGAAAGAGCGGACAGAATCAGGAGCCAGAAATCGAAGCCTCTGATACCATGTAAAAGAGAGAAAACGACTAGAAAACAAGCCGGAACTTTGAATAATGAAAATTTTATTATCCAAAAAGATATCATTTACAAAGGTATGGCCTCCCTTTTATAGAATGGAGGAGATAGAGGAGAGTACAAACTAACAATGTGGGACTAAATAAATGTACAAAGACTGGGCGGTTTGATATGTACAGACCGCACAGTCCGCGCGGTTAGATAACAGGCTAACCGCCCGGACAGACCAGAGGGAGATGCAGAAGGAGACCGCCAGACTGCCAGACCGCCAGACCGCCAAATATCCAAGTCGTTGTAGACAAACCGCTAGACCGCCGAACCATAGCAGCAACCACTTGGATATGCAACTGCTGGAGAGAAACCGCTAGACCGCACGGTCAACAACTCGCCAGATCCAAACCGCTAGACCGCACAGTCAACAATCTGCCAGGTCCAAACCGCAGACCGCCCGGTCTCATGCTTCAACAAATTCAAATGGATTCCTAGGTTCATAAATTCACATGCATTGAAATTTAGGACATGCATGTAAATACAATAGAATTAAAATATGCCAAAAATCAGAATTTTTGGGAGGTATGTTTTTATCATTTTTATAGAAATTTCAATTATTAAATAAATTATATTTTGGGTGATCCCCTATTCCAAATCCCCCCAAATTTGGGTGGCATGACCATAGTGTCATCATATATCCATGGTAAAAGTTTAAGACAATTTTGACCTCTAAATGTTGGGGAAATTCAACATGCATGGTGGAGGCAGATGTGAAAATGGTGTGCTAATAGTACAAATGGAAAATGGGAAATTAGCCCATTTAACCCAATGCATCTCCATAAGATTTTGGACAGAGGCTCATAGGGATGTAATACACCTCCCACAGAAAGATTGACATTTTTTGGATCAAAAATCCCATTAATTTAAATTAATGAAAAATTAGCTCATTTAGAATTAAAAAAGTGAAATGGGGCTACTAACATTAGAAAATTCCTAAATCTTGATACGATCCCTATAAGTACATTTCACATCTCCGAAAAACTTTTGGAGCAAGTTTGAGATTTATTTATTATATAATTAGAATATTTACAATTCTACCCTTTAGGAATTTAAATTAAGAGTATGGGTAATAATGCTTGGAAAAATATGGAAAAAATATGTAGACTCTAATTTCTTTGATATAAACACTTGTGAATTAATTTAAGAATTTTTGGATGATTGATTATGCTGAAAACCTTAGAAGTGGCATTTTTGTAATAATGTTCACATGTAATTATTTTAGGTCAAATCACTGGATAGGAGTATGAAATTCTATTTTAATATTATAATGGTAATGTTAATCACCAGTAATTTTTTATGATTTTTTCGGTGAATAATTTAGGTACTACATTTGGAAAATGTATTAATTGTGATTTTAATCCTAAATAAAAAATGAATGGTAAATCAAGTGGAAAAATTAGTATCTTTGGTGAATAGTCATTTTTAACCTAGATGAACTCAAGGTATATTATCTAGACACAATGGAACATTGAATAATGTTGCTCATGTATAAAGTAACCTAGTCCACCTAATTAAATGATTTAATTTATGATCCTAAATACTTAGAAATATTGATGAAATTCTAAATGGTCAACTTCATACACATGACAAACCCTTGCTAAATTTTTAGGGGCCTTTGGCCCAAGGAATTTGAAGTTATCTCATACGGGTTAGTATTGGGTCATGGGTTGCGTTTAGCAAAAGTAACGTATAACACTAAGACCCATATGGGATATGATAGGTGGTTGGATTGAGAACTATATTGGGAAGTTGAAACCCTGGTCGGGATCACAAGTAGGTAACTACATAGTAATAAGTGTTAGAGTGTAAGACATATAAGAGCAATTAGAACGAGGGCCGGCGAACGATCATCGTCCTTCCCAATAAGTACTTTAAACCATTAGATCTACTCAAGAGTAATAATGATATTGGTGTAATAATAATTGGTAGACACCAATAAAAGTAAGTGTCCTTGAGAAAGGGAGTGTTGGGCTTCAACCCATCATTGTTACTAGTGCCTTCGAGAGCCCTTCATCGGGCATGCCTTGGGCATTCCAAGGAATAACCCTAAGCTACTACGTATATTAAGAATTAGACAAGAGTATTCTAATAGGTTAAGGGAACGATGTGGCAAAATCACCCTGTATAGGGTTGGAGGGATTCATGATAGGTTTAGTCCTATGAGCTGGAGGCTCAGATGTTTGGATATAGGACGAGTTTAGTCCTACGATCTTGAGGCTCGTGTGGATACTTTAGGATGGGTTTAGTCCTTCGAGATGGAGGCTCAGATATTTGGATATAGTACGTGTTTAGTCCTGCGAGATGGAGGCTCGGGTGGTTACTTTAGGACGGTTTTTATCCTACGAGCTGGAGGCACGGATTCAAAATAATTTTCTTGTGCATAAAACATATTAGTGGCGAGTCATATGGTACTAGACCTGTCGGCACACCGACGACAGTACGGTGGCTCTAGCAAGGTGTGAGGGTTTGGGGGCTAGTGGGTTATTTTATACTACGGTGGGGAGGATGATCCCGAAAAACGCACACTCGACCAACTAGACTGGTGGAGATGGCCAGCAAATAGTACATAGGGACTCTAGAGTGCACCTAAGATGTTTACATAAGCATATGAAGGGTCTAGTCCTGGTAGAGTGTATACCTGCCTAGGAAGTGGAGATGCTCGCTCCACTATTGTCGTAGCCGCAATGGTGGTACCAGAGAGTTCAGCTAACTCCAAAAAGTGGGAACTAAAGGTCTATGATCACAATGTCGTGTGTATAAGTTGCACTTGTTTGAATCTTAACCTGCATAACTCATCATAGCACGCATACATATTTAGGAATATGTATTGCAGATCCTTAACATATAAATTAGTGTGGGCTCTTTTAAATGATAAGTTATATTTCTAAAACCTAAACTTATAAGTTTGAAGGGGCATTCATATTAGTTAAGGTACTCCTGTGATGTTAGTATTACAGTAGCTAGTTTACTTTCTACTCTTTCTTTACTTTACTTACTACACTCCTTTTTAGTACTGCTTACTTACTTTAAATGTACTATATAGAACTGCTAATTCAATTATATAACTGTTAGAAATATATCCATGATAGTATAGATCCACCGTCACCTGCTTTCCTTTGTTTCTGCTTTTTTGTCCTCCACTTTCGTCCTCCCACACTGTGCCTAGGACTCCCGGGGGTGAGGCGAGTAAAATGGCTTAGTCTTTATGACTAACGGTCGGTTATGACCGTATTATTTTAGGATATCGAGGAGATGGAGCACTAGCGTGACCAGCAGGATGAGGTGGCGGGACTTGAGGAGCAGTTTCCGCGCACTACTACTCCCACAGCTCGGCATCAGGTGATGACGAGTGTTTAAGTTTCCGCTTCCGCATAGTGTTGTAGTGAGAGAGATTTGATTCTATTTAGCATGTATCGGGCATTATCCCGTCTATCTTTTTGTACTCATTGTGCACTATTGTATTTTTCATTATATATATATGATGATATTGTACTGTGATATTGTGGACTTGTTTGTTTTACATATATACTTGTTGTACTTCTATCTCATTTAGCCTATAGGTTTATGATCGTACTAGCCAGCAGGATCGACGAATTGCGGTTTTGACTAGCCTGTGCGTTAGTGTAACCGTAATGCGGCGGTTCTGGGCATAAGACCGGGTAACCTCCTTAGTAAAGGGGAGGGATCTTACATTAGATTCGCACCCTGAATGTTGTTATCTTCCATTCAGGTTCTTAAGGCCCATATGAAAGGGGAGGAGGTGTATATGATATGTTTTGAATTAAAAGAGATGGTTATGAGCATGAAAGAAGTGCTGGTAGTGCAGGATTTTCCTGAGGTATTTCTTGAGAAGCTATCAGGATTACCCCCATATAGGGAAGTGGAGATTCAGATTAAACTAGTACTGGGTGCCAAGCCCATCTCTCAGACCCCTTATAGAATGTCCCAAGGATTTTGGGGATGAAGGATGAAGACCCGAGGATTTTGGAGGTAGATTATATTGATGACACCAATACTATGGCTAGGCTGATACAAGAACGCATGTTGGAGGCTTAGAGTCGACAAACAAAGTATTATAATGTAAAAAATAGGATACTGGATTTTTAAGTGGATAACAAGGTGTTCTTGAAGATCCGACGAAGGCATGGAGGGTCATGAGTACGTGGTAGGAAGAAGCTCAGCCCGAGATATGTAGTGCCCTATGGTATTTTCGAAAGGATTTGACCTATTGGCTGGAGCTACCAACTGACCAATAAAATTTGCACGACGTCTTCCATGTATCGTCGCTTCAGAAAGCACTAAAATGGCCCAATCAACATGTCCCCACCACTTATAGAATAGTGGTCATAGATAGGTCTGTTTGAATAGAGCCAATGCGGATAGTGGACATTGAGACAAGACTCTTACAGAAAAAGAGTGTCCCATTGGTAAAGGTCTAGTGGTCTAATCATGGAAAAGAGGAATACAATTGGGAGATGGTGGACTTGATGCGGACGCGCTAATCAGAGTGATTTCACCAAGGTAAATTTAAAAGCATACCTTATTTTTCATGCTTTACCTTCCCGATAAACTTAGCCAGATTTCGGGGACGAAATATTTTATTGGTTTATAGGATTTGTAACGTCCCGATTCGCGCTAGACCTCTCGAGCGAATTTTAAAGTCAGGTGAGTGGACTTGGGCTCGGGGTGCGCTGTTGGATAGGCTTATATCTGAGCCTGGGAAATTGACGACTCGTCACGGAGTGTATGGACACTACCGCGTAGGGGTAGTAGGTACACCGCGGAGGTAGCCATCAGTGAGTATATACGACGAATACCTAGAAGAGTCGAGGGCATCGACTGAACTCAACAACCAACGTGTACTACCGCGTGATGGTAGCGGGATACCGCGCGGTAGTAGAAGTGGTTTATTATATACGACGAATACCTGGATAAGTCGAGAGCATTGAGTAGACAAAAGATCATCAAGTGCAATCGCGCAGCAGTAGCAGGATACCGCGCGGCAGCTGCTTACTAATTTATCGGCGTATAGCTTTGTAAGCTATCGACTAACGTTAGTGATACCATGGGCGGTAGCCCCGCTGAATTATTTGTCATGGTGATCGGTGAGATACCGCATGGAGGTAGAAGCATAACGTGCGGTAGTAGCATTCTAGGCGACGGTGCCTGAGCGGTCGGTTTGGTCGGTGGCTTGCAAAGGAAGTTCACTTTGAAGTTACCGCGCGACTGTAGCTCCCTGATCAAGAAACCCTAGATTCATTTGGCCTCTTCCTTTATATACGATTGTCCAAGACTTGGCGATAGTTTTCTTCTCCAATTTTTCTAAGAGAATGAAGAGTGCAGAGCTTTTCTTGGAAGGACAAGGAACGTGACATACTTTCTCTCAGAGGATAAGAGCGAGAGCCAAGGTCAACGTCATCATGCCACCAAGGATGATAACAAGATATATGGCCGGAAACAATGTGAGCATCCTACCCTCTCCCTTGGTGCTAGATTTTAGTTATGTATTTGGTGAGATGTCAGCTCAAGAGAGCTTGACGTGGTGAGAAATGGAGATCTCCTAGGTAGAGACTACCCTAGGACTTTGTCCTAGGGTTTATTGTCTTCAACCTCTCCTCTCTTTATTATGAAGTTGACGGACTTGGTGTCGTGAAGGATGGTGGTCTATTGAGGGTGAAGTAGGGAGGCAGAAAAACTGAATTTATTTTATATAATTTATTAGAGAAAGATGATAAACTGATGTCGTTTGTTAGCTTTAAGATGTATGTAGGAATCTGTTTCCTATACGCAGCAGAATTCAAGGCAAAATTTGAGTATGGTAAGTTATGATTTAGGTCTTCGACTGAACACGAAAGTTGTATCCCTCAGAGAGACCTTTCAAATGGAAGGTTGCCAGTTGTTGGGGGATCTGTGTAGATCTGGGAATGTTCAGTCAAAGTTGTTGCACGGTAATAACATAGGTGTAGGCTGTCATCGATCTAGTTATACATTCGGATTTGGGCCTTAGTAGGAAGAATGTATCCAAACAATATTAAGGAATTGGTGAACCTAGTTATGAACAACTTGGATAAAAAATGGTTTGATGGAACTTTCCATGAAAAAATGGTTGTCGGGACCTTGAATGAACAAATTGTTTATATACACAAATAGTTTATTCATGAAATTTTGATTTGGTGAATTTATTTCACAATGTTATTACCGCGATAAACTAATGGTTTGGATGTTGTATAAACAAATGATTTATTCATGAATACTGGTAAAGAGGAATCTTAATTAAAGTGCGATGAATGTTTCAAGTGTTTTAGAATAATTCATGGTGTGCGATGCTTGAATGAGGATTTATATTGTGTCTACCATATGAAAGCTTATGCGATTAATGAAATATGATTTGGGGGAAAATGCATGATTTGTTATGTAGGTGCCTGCTTAATTATAGGAATGGGGCTAGATGAGATAATGCACATGGCCATATGATATGAAGAGTCTTAATATTGAATTAATGAATAGTGTAGTCCACTGCTTAGAGTTATTTCTCCCTATGGGTAGATGTGTGGGATTAGTAGGATGTATATGGTGGCGTGCCACCTGTATTCATTGTGAGCCCTTAAGTACTTGGGGAACGATAATGTGAAAGGGTTGGTAGTGCATGTAAACTTGACTGCACAAGATTGTCATGATGATATGGGACTCGGTTGGAGCCCTTGAATGTTTATTGGCTTGTCCAAGTGTACTTGCATGCATTGTGAGTTGCCATGCGGTGTCATAATCTTGGGTTATGGATAGTATGGACGGACAAAGGGCTCGCCAATCATCACACCAATGGGAGTTAATAGATAGACTTTGGGTGGTTGAGCTTTGTCCTTGGTGCTCTTTCCATGCGAAGTAGATGGTTGGGCTTGGTCCTATGTTGATACGCTCCTAGAGGCTCCTTCGTTCCACAACGATCAGCCAGTTTGGGCTGTGTTCTTGGTGCATACCTGCCCGATAACCATCTGAGCCGTAGTACGCATGGGCTCTGCTATTATGTTCTTAGCATTGAGGCATACAGAGGCCTAGGCCAGGTAGTGTGGATACCTGGCTAATAGTGGAGACACCCTCTCTACTGTCACCATCGGGCCACGATGGACTACACTTGAGAGGTTAGCTACCTCCTCAAAAAGGGTAACTTAAGGACTGTGTCTACATAAAAACAAAGTGCGTGAGTTGAATGAGTGCATCATAAATCATCATCGCATTGCATTGCATTATATTGCACAAGATCCTTATCATATAAGTTTGTATGGGCACTCTTATATGATGAGTTACTTTACTGTTAAGCTGACTCTTAAATTATAAATATGTATGGGCATTTTTATTAGATAAGTTACATACCTATTGTAGAATGATATGTTGTTGTTAAATGATTTTATACTATTACTTAATTGCTAGAGTAGAATTATGGTATTGCTGTTATAAACTACTACAGTTACAGTTCATGATATGTAGAGATACACTACCTACTTGTACTTACTTCATATATATATATATCTATATATATATATATATATATATATATATATATATATATATATATATTGTACCATTGCTTTCTACCGCTCGGTGCCTAAGAGTCATCGGGGTGAGAGGATGTGATAGCTACTTAGTTGTTATAGATAATGGTTGCTATGGCTTCCATTTTAGTAGGAAATCCAGCAGATAGAGCAACAGTAGCCAGTCATACAGAAGGGCATCCAGCCAGGATGACAGGGCCTGATATAATGATACCCTCACTACCGTCGGTGATTGATGTTAGTTTTGAGAGACTCATGTTGTATCCCTTTGGGAAATCTTGTGTACTCTGATATTAAAGAAGCTTTGTAACTTCTTATTATTGTTTTACATGTTTTGACTTATACTACTATGCAAATTTGACTTATATATATATATATATCTGTATGTTTGGTTGGCATGGATGATATTGGTTTTAGCCGGCAGGATAGGCGTCTTATAGTACCGTTCGACGCGAGTGTTGAAGTTGCCGCAAGGCGGCTGTTCTGGGCATAAGACTCCCCTCGACCGTATTTTATGTATCGGAAGGGGGTCTTACACGCATAATATCAACAAATCATCCATGGTTCTTATGGTCCTCTCAGACTGAACGTCGGTTTAAGGATGAAAAGATGTAATAAAGGTAAGGCGAGAGCCTATATATGCTTGAATTGCCCTCCATTCCATGGAAGTGAAGCGACCATTGCGGTTAGAGGAAATTGTCTTGTGCACCCCATGGTACCGCACAAACCGCTCTACTAAGAGATGAACCAAAACATCAACATGTGATACCTTCCTCATTAGAATGAACATGGCAACCTTTGTCAAGCGATCCACAATCACCTAAACTGAATCGTTGCCAGAGCACGAGCGAGCCAACTCATGAATGAAATCCATGGATATATCCTCGAACTTCCACTCAGGGATGGGTAATGACTGCAATAATCGTCCTATGCTCTTACACTCCACCTTTACCCTTTGACAAGCCTCACAGTGTGTAATATAATACTTAACAACTATCTTCATTCCTGGCCAGAACATGGTCGTCCTCAAGTCATTATACATCTTGGCAATCCTGAGATGCACTGAATACGTGGTGCAATGAGCCTCTCTCAAGATGTCTTCCTGGATTCCACCACCCTTGTGAATATAGAGCCTGCCATAGAAATGAATGAGTCCTTCCTTCAGAGTATACTCTTCAGCAGATCCACTCTCAATTGCCTTCAATATAGGGGCTAGAGCAGCATCCTTCCCTTGCTTTGCCCGGATCCGCTGACGGATGTCACATACTATACTCATGGTAGCCAAGTATTCCATATACATCTCAAAATGATTCTTACATACCAGCGTAGTATCCATCTCCTTGAGCATTCGAGCCAATTCCATACCCATCATTCAAGACTCGGGGCTTAATGTTGGAACCTTTCTGCTTAATGCATCTACTACGGAATTCGCTTTCACGGGGTGGTAGTTCATCGTAAACTCATAATCACACAAGAACTCGTACCACCATCGTTGCCTCAAATTAAACTCCTTCCGAGTATGAACATATTTCAAATTCTTCTGATCTGAGAAAATCTCGCAATGAACTCCGTAGAGATAGTGCCTCCAAATATTTAGGGTGATGACCACTGCCCCCAATTCTAAATCATGCAATGGATAATTAATCTCATGCTTCTTAAGATGCCTAAAAGCGTAAGCAATCACATGCCCATGCTACATCAACACTGCTCCCATACCTTGATAAGATGCATCTGTGTAAACCTGAAATCCTTCCATCCAAAATGGAATGGCTAGGATTAGTGCGGAGGTAAGTCGATCCTTCAGCTCTTGGAATGCAGCCTCACACTGAGGTGTCCACTCATATTGCACATTTTTCATTGTCATGCTTGTGAGAGGGTGAGGGATCTTGTAAAATCCCTCCACAAACTTGCAATAATACCCTGCAAGTACAAAAAAACTTAGCACGTCGGTCGCCTACCTCAAATGACCCACTAATTCATAGCACGCACCTTTGTCGAGTCAATTGCTAATCCAGTACCAGTAATAACATGCCCTAAGAAGGCATCTTCTTAGAGCCAAAACTCGCCCTTGCTGAACTTAGCAAACAAGGAGTGCTCTCCTAACTCCTCCAACCCTAGGACCAAGTGGTCTACATAATTCTTCTCCGTCTTTGAAAAGAACAACATGTCGTCGATTAAGACGATGAAGAAGATTTCCAAATACGGCTCCAACACCCTATTCATAAAGCTCATTTATGCAAAGGGGCGTTTGTGTGTACAAACAGCATCACCGTGAACTCATATAGGCTGTGCCTTGAACTAAAGGACAATTTCTAAATATCTTTTTCTTTAACTCTCAACTGATAGTGTAACGCCCCAAAATTTCTTGGGGCGTGAGATGCTTCATAGGGGGTTATCGCCCAGTGGTAGCTAGTTACCGCACGGTGGTAGCTCAAGGGTGCGCGTCGAGCTCTCGAGAAAGCATCGAGCTCTATGGTACCACGCAGTGGTAGTGAAAACTACATGGCGGTAGCTCGAATCACTCAACCACTCATCTCTTGCTCATGCGCGGCGGTAGAATTAGCACTAGCGGTAGTTTTGGCGATTTATTTGGCCAAGTTCTCGGGTTTTACCGCGCGGCGTTAACCTTACCGCGGAGCGGTAGCAGCGCATTTTTTATGAATCCACGTGTCAATACCTGATTCGAGTTTAGGGGCGGTGGCGTCCTTAAGAAGATAACTGTTTAATGTACCACGTGGCGGTAACTTCTTATCGCGTGGCGGTAGCACTCATAAACTAATTTCTCCTTTGAATCGTGGTCGTTCGCTGGTTTTGGTTATGGATCCGATGGATGGAGGCTATCCCTGCGAGTATATGGTCGAGCGTGTAGGGTTTACATCTCAATTTTTTTGGGTCTTGTATCCACAATAACCTAGATTTGTATGAAGTGACCCATAAACTAAGATGAATTAAGTTGTATTTGATGCCCTGTTTGAGTTGTGTTTGCAAGATATAATTGCCAAGTGTAGACCAATGTTAGTCTACAATAAGTCACTAAACAAAGGACCATACAATGAAATCCCTCATTGTGTAATCCATAGTGTTGACTCATGTGTAGCCTCTCTATTGGTACACACTTCATTTTTAAAGCACTAAAGTTATAGGAGAAAGAACAGTTGTTGAATTCCTTGAAGAAAGAAAATTTTCAGAAAGCAAAAATTTTCAAAGTGTTTTTCTCGAGAAGTAACCTAAGTACTCGAGTAGAATTGTAGCCAGTTCTCGAGTAAGCTAAGTCTAGTACTCGAGTAACTGAAGTAGTTCTCGAGAAGACTTAATGTTAGTTCTCGAGAAGCTATGGAGTACTCGAGTAACATTTTCCTTATTCTCGAGTTATCTGAAAAGTATAGCTCAGAATTTTTCAAGTATAACACTCGATAAGCTTAGGACATTACTCAAGTAACAAAAGGCTTTGTCTTGAGTAATAGAAGTCTAGTACTCGAGAAGTATAACTTGTTCTCGAGTAGTAAAGCACTTGTTCTCGAGAAGTATAACTAGTTTTCGGGAAGTCAGTTTCTATTACTCGAGTAGCAAAGAAATTTTCAAGATTTTCTCTAAGTGTTGTTCTCGAGAAGATTATACTCTTTTCTCGAGAAGCTAATGTAATTACTCGAGTAGTATATTATCCACTCGAGTAATCAAAAAAAATTTCCTGAAATTTTTCGTTATGCCTGATGGGCAGGATTTCAAACTTAATCTAAATGATTATTGGTCCACATGTACAGTCTTTATGATTTTGACCGTTAGGCTTGTCCTATAAAAGGTCTAATCAAATCGACTAAACCTAAGAAGGAGAAACCGAGAAAATCAGTATTCTGAATCATTTAAACATTCTAAATCGGGAAAAGCAGCAGATCTTCATCGACGATCTCGTCAACTCTTCTTCTCTTATTCAAGTTATTCAGAGCAATTAGAGATCAACAGATCAAGACGTTTTTATTTCTATAGATCCATCTCTTGATCGTGCTGATCCAAAGTATTCAGATCCAGAGATTTCGGCTTGTCTTCTTCGATTTATTTCTGATAAAGCTTCAAAGTTTAAGAAAGAAGAAAGGCTGAAGATTCAGATCTAAGATAATTTTGTTTTTATATTTTTGTTTACAATATCTTTAATCTTGTAGGAGATTTTGTCTCCGAGAGTTGTAGGAAGTTTTTCTTCCAAATGTAGATCCTGATTTGAGGATCGAGTTGTAGGGGCTATTAGATCCCTAGTTTGGATTTGGGCTAGGTTCACTAATCTATGCTAAGTCAGACCCACATTGTATAGCCAGGGTCTAATCTAGTGTCTTAGGTGTTAGTCAGGTCAACAACTCATTGAGATAAGACCAAGACATCAAGGACTTAGAAGACAACAAAGAGTGAAAAAGGCAGAAATTTTTCTAAGTAAAAAGTCGTTCGACGATCTCTTAAGAGATCTCGACGATCTTCGTTCTACGCTCGACGATCTTAGAGTTAAATCTCTAAATGCTGAGATCGACAATTGCTAAACTCAGGTCGACGATCTCTGATCTACTTTCAGGACTGAGATCGATGATCTACTGTTGGAACACCCTATTACTAATTTGGGCAAGGATCACTATGTTTTTAGGAAATTAGTTTGACCTAGTTGTATAGTTGAAAAGGTAAAGTTAGAATGATTCTAGGGCTTAGAACTTAGGTTTGAAGATGCCCCAAGACCATTCAAGGATTCAGACTTAGAGCTGAGGCAAAGACAATTATCGTCGAGCTTAGGTCGACGAAACGTCGAACTCCGTTCGACGCTCTCTGAGCTCAACTCTTCTAAATCGTCGAGCTCCGGACGACGATCTTTGAGCTCAGATCGACGATCTGTCTTCAGCTTATTCTTCAGGTCGCTGAGCTCCGGTCGATGATCTTCGAGCTCAGGTCGACGTTTTCTGTCTATGATCATTTCAATCTCTGAGCTCAGGTCGACGATCGTAGAGCTCAGATCGACGTTTTTCCTGAGAGATCGACGACTTTGAGGATTCAAATTCAGTTAGCTTTTGGAATGATTTTCAAATTCTCTCAGCATTTATTTCAAGAGATCTGCTAGCCGTTTTCATTTCTTCTGGAGCAAGTTTCAAGGGATTTATCAAGGAATGTTTATTGGACTTTCTTCCAGAAGACAAAACATTTATGGAAGACATTTATTGACTGCTAACGGATATCTTGGATAGAGGATCTTCAGAGAATAAATCATCTTTTCTAGTCTGACAGAAAGATAACAACAAGAGACTACACAAGAATAGACAATCTATAACAAGAAATTCCAAGTACAGATTCACAGGATAGTGAGATCAATTCAAAAAAAAATCAAGTGATCAATCCTGGAGAATTAGTTGGCATGCTGAAAAGTGATCATGGCTTCAACATCAAGGACTCCAGACAATTCATATTTCAGCCTCTGCTGAAACCATCTTCTGCTAGAGACCTGAAGCTTCTGAAGGCCTATCACCGTAGCAAAGCTCTCATCTTTCTCAGGGGGAGCTTTGACAACACAATCAATCCACTAAGTCTTTTCTCAATTATTGAGACAGAGAAGACAACTTCACCTCTTTCTTTTTCTTTTCCTGCTGTAAAAGGGTTATCAAAACTCCCTTCAAAAGTCTTGATTCTGGTTCTGAGAGCCTTATCAAAACTCAGTGGTGGCAAGACACCTGATCAAAAAATCTAGTGTGGTTTTTGAGCACCTTATCAAAAGCTCATTGGTGCCCTGGACACCTGATCAACTCATCCTACAGTGGATTCCTACCAAGGGTGGTAGAAGAGTGGATGTACCCAGGTTTTTGTGGAACCACTATAGTTCCTTGTGTCTTCTATTTTCTTGTGGATATTCTTTGCTGTCTGCTCTGGTTTTTATTCTTACTGCTTTAGTTTTATTCTCTACATCAAAGCACCTTACACCTATACATAAATTAAGCCTTTACTACTGTGCATTTAAATATTGTAAATTTACTTTAAAATACTCTATTCACCCCCCTCTAGAGTTAAGAAAGATTTTACCCTCACTTTCAATTGGTATCAGAGGGAGGTTGGTTGTTCATACAGGCTAACACCTGAACCCAAAGATCCTTGATAAGATCAATCTTTCAAGAGGGTTATTTTCATCATATTTAATTTTATATAAAGACATGGCACAGAACAAAGATTATGCAAGCACCAGGCCTCCAGTGTGCAATCTATCCAAGTTTGCACTTTGGAAAGCAAGGATTAGACTATATATGAATTCTATTGATGAAGACATATTCAGCTACCTTTTGAAATATCTCATCAGACATTGTCTGAGCTAAGATGTTCATGGCCTTGGCATCTGCAGTCTTTGTAACACCCTTATCCGTCGCATAGCATATAGCAGTAGGTCCGGCCGGGGACCGACGCCATATACCACGGACAGACCGGTTGGTTACGCGTTGAAACCACACAACCAATCAGAGCGTCCTACACAACACCTAGCGGAAGCAATTTAATTAAGTTGCAAAAAGATAAGAACCCTGCCACAGAGCATGAATGTCCACTATAACCCAGGAATGAGTACATACACAAAAGAGTTCACGGCCTTAAGGCCTTACAAAAGTGTTCGCTTAACAAGATAGCGTCTTTCATACATCGGCGCGCAGGCCGGCCATACATGAATATGAAAAGCTAATAACTAAGCCTTCGAGGGCTGGCGCTGCAACTTGGGCTTTAGCCCGCTATTTGCCACTTGGCTCCGCAGCAGCACCTGTAGAAAACAACCCACCCAAGAGGTGGCAATACAAAAGGGGCAACGGTCCGCAAAAGCTGACCAAATTATAACGACCCCGTCCCGTTTCTCGGGACGGCGGTGCTCCTTCCCTGCATATAAAACTACCATAGCAATTCTATAGAGTATTCTATTCGCCACAAGTGTCGGCACGCACGGCCGCACACTCCGTGCTCTCAGGGCACTAATCGGTGAACCCGGTCCGGACCCAGTCCGACACCGCGATTCCACCACCATCCCTCGGACGGCAACACACGTGAGCATTTAGCCCTTTCAGCCGAAGCCTAGGCCCGTTTCCAGCCCCCCGGGAAGTCCCATGTACTTTAGGTCGCTTCTACCGAGACCACTTGGAATGGGTAGAGTTCCACCCGCCCGTTGCTCACTTCACCACGGCCATTTAGCCATCGGTGCGGGCCAAGTTTCTCCTCATTCCCACAATCGATCAAAACACGCACATAACCCCGTTATGTACCGATTTTCCCTCCAAGGCAACATCGTGGCGGCAATGCGATTCCGCCCAAGCTTTCCGGGTGCGCCTCGAGGTTAACCCCCAAGGATCCCTGTATGCAATCTACCGCGTAGAAATTTCGGAAAACTGAAATCATCGGCGCGGAGTCTTCTCCGGCCATGCAATGCAAACATCACCGATCCGGGTTAAACCCGAATAGGCTTCACACACAATGCCTACGCCCGTACTCCGATTCCGGGCTCTAACAATGGGGACTTTACATATCTACCCGAAGGGATTCCGCGCCTCAACGCTCACTCGCGAGAGGGGGATTTCCCCATGCATAGAAAGAAGGGCGACTACACATGCCCTATGAAGAGGATCGTTACCCTCGCATTTTTCCGCGGCGCCATGAAGATTTAGTCGGATGGAAAGCTTCGCCTCGCCCTTGCCTTCGAGGATCCGGACTCGGATCGCGAATCGGTGCTTCAAAACTCCTCCGGCGGCCGGATCTTGGGCTCACACCACCAAGGGAGTTCTCCCCTCTCTCTAAGATGAAGAAAGAGAAACTCAAGATGAAAATGAGGGTTTCTCCCCCCATTTCCCGGCTAATAACCCCCCAGGAGCAGCCCCCACCGTCGGATTTAGATCCAAGGGAACGAACGGCCGAGATTAGATCCAAAATCCCAAAAACTGGGCCGAACACGGCTTGACACACGGCCGTGTGTCTGGCCGTGTAGCTCATTCGCCGATCGACACGGCTCCTGACACGGCCGTGTGCCACGGGCCGTGTTACCTGGAGCTTCAGGACGATCGTCGGGCTTCTAGAACACGGCTTCGAACACGGCCGTGTTCGAGGCCGTGTGCCCCACACACGGCTTGAGACACGGCCGTGTGTCTCAGGCCGTGTCCTTCTCTGACTCGAGACTGCACAAAAACACTGAACACGGGTAGGCACACGGCCGTGTGCCAGGCCGTGTGCCCCTGTTCAGACCTCCAAAAGGCTGCTTGATCGCCCCGCGATCATCTCCGAGGTTGGGGTCTTACAACTCCCTCCCCCTTAAGAGAATTTCGTCCCGAAATTAAGAACAGAGACTACACAAAAAATAAACAAAAACATAACGGGTACCTGAGGGGAACAACTCGGGGTACTCCTCGCGCATTGCCTGCTCTCGCTCCCAAGAGAGCTCCTCGCGTCCGCAGTTATCCCAACGGACCTTCACCATTCTGATTTCCTTGTTCCGAAGCCGCTTGACTTCGAAATCCTCAATAGATATGGGCTTGACTTTCGTTGTCAACCCTTCCTCAACCGGTACTTGATCAGCCGCAATCACCTGCGAAGGCTCTTGCACCGCCTTTCGCAACACAGAAATGTGGAACACATCATGTAATCCACTCAACTCCACCGATAGCTTCAAACGGTATGCCGCTTCGCCGACTCGCTCCAGAACCTCAAATGGCCCAAGGTATCTCGGACTCAACTTTTTCAAGCGTCGAATCCGTGAGACACCCTTGAACGGCTTGATCTTCAAGTACACCCAATCGCCTACCGCGAACTCCACGTTCCGGTGCTTGGCATTGTAATACTTCGCCTGCCGGTCCTGAGCGATCAACAAGCGCTCCCGAATGATCCGCACTAACGAGGTAGCACTCTCCACCTCCTGCTTCTTGTACAACCTTGCCTCACCCGCTTCAAGCCACGCTAACGGCGTGCGACACTTCCTACCATACAGGGCCTCGAAGGGTGCCATTTGTATACTCGCTTGGTAGCTGTTGTTGTACGCGAACTCCACCAAATAAAGGTGGTCTTCCCAATGCTTCCCGAAGTCTAGAACACACATGCGGAGCATGTCCTCCATCGTTCTGTTGACCCTCTCGGTCTGCCCATCCGTCTGCGAATGGAAAGCTGTACTGAACTTTAACTTTATTCCCAACATCTACTGCACCAACCTCCAATCATTTGACGTGAACCGCCCATCGCGATCACTCACAATGCTACGAGGCACACCATGCAGCCTAACAATATTGTCAACGTACAACTTTGCCAATTTCTCGACTGGATCATCCTTCCTATGCGGAATGAAATGCGACACCTTAGTTAGCCGATCTACGATCACCCAGATGGCGTCGTTCCCCTTCTGCGACCTTGGCAACCCGTGCACAAAGTCCATAGATATATCGTCGAATTTCCACTCCGGTATAGTCAAGGACTTCAGAAATCCTCCCGGCTTTTGGCACTCCGCCTTCACCAAGGCGCATGTTTGGCATTTGGCCACATACAACGCCACATCTTTCTTAAGCCCCGGCCACCAAAACAACTTCTTGAGATCGCGATACATCTTCGTGCTCCCTGGGTGGATTGAGTACTTGGTATGATGAGCCTCGTACATCAACTCCGCCCGGAGGTTACCCCCACTCGGGACGCCCAACCGATGATTCTTCCTTAATAAACCATCTTCCACCGAGAACTGGGAATTTGACCCATCCATAGCGGCCTCCAAAAGATCCTTCATGGAGTCATCTAACTCCAATGCCTGCCGAACCCGGTCAGCCAGGTCGCACTGCACCTCTGTCCAGTTTAACATTGCTTTGGCGCTCGTCTGCTTGTCGACGCAACAGATCTCAAGCTCCTCCAACTCCCGCACTAGCCGCTCAACATACACCGACAACCAGTTGGCTCGGGCGGGAGCCCTGCGGCTCAGCGCATCCGCAACTGCGTTGCCCTTCCCGGGTACATAATGTATCTTGAAGGTGTAGTCCCCCAGGAACTCCATCCACCTCCTCTGCCTCATATTAAGGTCCTTTTGATCCAACAAGTATTTTAGGCTCTTGTGATCGGTGTATATATCGACTCTTACGCCGTATAGGTAGTGCCTCCACAACTTAAGTGCAAAAATCACGGCCGCCAACTCCAAGTCGTGCACCGGATAATTTCTTTCATGCACTTTCAGCTGACGCGATCCATACGCGATCACACTTCCATGCTGCAACAACACGCAGCCCAAACCGCTACCCGAAGCGTCGCTATACACCTCAAAGCCCTCGGTCCCACTCGGCGAACTAAGCACTGGCGCCGTGGTCAACCGCCTCTTCAGCTCCTCAAAAGCTTGCACGCACTCTTGCGTCCACAAGAATTTCTGATCCTTCCTTGTCAACTTCGTGAGAGGTAAGGCTACCCGCGAGAAGTTCTCTACGAAGCGCCTGTAATATCCGGCAAGCCCGAGAAAACTACGGACTTCCGCGACAGATGATAACGCAGGCCACTCCCGTATCGCAACAATCTTCGCCGGATCCACCGCTATACCTTCCCCACTCACTATATGACCAAGGAACGCTACCGAGGGTAGCCAGAACTCGCACTTGGAGAACTTTGCGTAAAGATCATTCCTCCTCAAAGTCTCCAACACCAAATGCAAATGCTTGAAGTGGTCTTCTTCGCACTGCGAGTATACCAAAATATCGTCAATAAAGACGATCACAAAGCGATCCAGGAAATCTCTGAACGTCCTGTTCATCAGATCCATAAACACTGATGGCGCATTTGTCAGTCCAAACGACATGACCGTGAACTCGAAATGCCCATACCTCGTACTGAACGCCGTCTTCGGGATATCACACTCCCTGATCCTCAACTGATAGTACCCCGACTTCAAGTCCAACTTGGAGTATACCGACGATCCGACTAACTGATCAAAGAGATCATCAATCCTCGGGATCGGGTACTTGTTCTTTTCCGTCAACTTGTTCAATTCTCTGTAGTCGATGCACAATCGCATACTACCGTCCTTCTTTTTAACGAAGAGGACCGGTGCGCTCCAAGGCGACGAACTTGGACGCACATAACCTTGCTCCATCAGCTCCTCCAGCTGAACCTTCAACTCCGCCATCTCCTTTGGCGCCAACCTATAAGGAGCACGTGACACGGGTTTGGCACCCGGCATGAGCTCGATCGTAAAATCAATCTCTCGCTGCGGTGGGGCTCCAGGAAGGCTATCCGGGAACACATCGGGGTATTCGCAAACCACGGGGATGCTATCCAACGGGGACTTTGGCTCCACAACCCCCACTATCGCAAAGAACAGCTCTGCACCAGCACGAACCGCCTTCACCACCTGAAGAGCAGACATTAATGTCTTGCTCGACCCCTTAAGCCCCTCGAAAGTAGTCTCCCGCCCTACACCCAGCTTGACCTCCTTACGGTCGCAATCGATCCAAGCCTTCTGCTCTGACAGCCAATCCATTCCAAAGATAACATCGAACTCTACCAACGGCAATAATGACGCTAGCAAGTCGAACTCTTGGCTCCCTATGTGAACCTTCACGGCGCACACTCTGTCCGCACGCATCGAGCACCCATTCGGTAGCAACACATCTAACTTGTCCTTCGCCATCAAAGAAGGGACTCCGATACGCGATATAAACTGTTCGGACAAGAAAGAATGCGAAGCACCAGTGTCGAACAGTGCCCGTGCCGGACTGTCGCTAATTACCACAATGCCTAAGCAAAAGACATTAGCTTAACAAGCAATAGGTAATAGTATTCTCAAGTCAACTTTAATAAATTAACTCATACTTGTCACCACATCCACTTGCTTGATGGCCTCCTGCTGGCCCAAGTTGTAGACTCTAGGCTGAGTCGGAGCATAGTGGGACGCGGTCGACTCCACCGCTTTGCCCTTTTCCTCATAGGTAGCTCCTTGTTTCCTTTCGGACTTTGCGCGTCCACTCCAGCAGTCACGGGCAAAGTGCCCCGGCTTTCCATACGTGAAGCAAGCGCCCGGGGTTCGATTGGTAGTTGCCCCCGAGGCACCTGCAGAAGGAGCTGGACCCGACGTCCTAGACTTCTTGGAGAATCTGCGGTAGCCCGACTTCGACGTAGTCGGCGCCTTAAACTCTGATCTCTTGCCACCAGATTCCCTCTCCTTCTTTGCTTGCACGTTTCTCATATCCTTCTCCAAGGACCGGGCCGAACTGACCAGGGTCATGAAACCCTGCGTCTTGGGCCCCGACAGCAACAACCTCAAATCATCCCTTAGCCCTTCATAAAAGCGGCTCGTCTTGCGCTCCTCGTCTGCGAAGGTAGCACCGGCATATCTCCCCAACCGAGTAAACTCGTGGAGGTATTCATCAACGGTGCTATCACCCTGCACCAACTTCTGGAATTCGCTCTCTAGCGCGATCCTCTGCGCCGAGGGGAGGTATCGAGCCATAAATAGTCTCGCAAACTCCTCCATCGGGACTTCGGCCAATGGCCTTCCCCTCAACTAATGCAGCTCTAGGCCCTCCCACCACAGTCTTGCGTCCCCATCCAAAAGGAACGTCGCTATAGTGGTCTTCTGCCACTCTTCAGTTTGCGTCGCAGTCATCACCCTGTTGACCCTTGAGAGCCAATCCTCTGCTTGGGTCGGGGTTTCTGCCCCCGTGAACACCGGTGGGTGAAAGCCCATGACATGCTTCAGTTGTCTTTCAGTTGCTCTCCTAGGCAACTCTGGCTCCAAAACTACTTGCTCAACCCTCCTTTGCTCTGCCGCCTGAAGCGGTACCTGTTCCACAGCAGGAGCAGGCTGCTGAACCTGCCTTGCAGGCTGCGCATTGATCATTGCCATGACCGCTTCTGCCACCAACCTAATGGTCTCAGCAGACAAAGGTGTTGCAGGCGCATCGCTTGGCGCACTGCTCGCCTCAGAACCTGGCCGTTCAGACGGCCCAGCGCCACTTCTAGTCACCTAAAATCGTGCAAAACACCGATAAGCGACCAAAAATTACTGCAAACAGCAATTATAGGAACACGCAGGTTCCTCAACAAGTGTATTTTCATTCCTAAGTGGACATTCATGGGTTCTTTTTCATGTTATAACGATGACGCACACAATGTGCTCACCACCCCTTAAAGTGAATTCGTCCACGAATTCATTTAAGCGTGACCGAAACCAGAAGTCTGATACCAATTTGTAACACCCCTATCCGTCACATAGTGTATAGCAGTAGGTTCGGCCGGGCCCTGACGCCATATACCACGGACAGACCGGTTGGTTACGCGTTGAAACCACACAACCAATCAGAGCGTCCTACACAACACCTAGCGGAAGCAATTTAATTAAGTTGCAAAAAGATAAGAACCCTGCCACAGAGCATGAATGTCCACTATAACCCAGGAATGAGTACATACACAAAAGAGTTCACGGCCTTAAGACCTTACAAAAGTGTTCGCTTAACAAGATAGCGTCTTTAATACATCGGCGCGCAGGCTGGCCATACATGAATATGAAAAAGCTAATAACTAAGCCTTCGAGGGCTGGCGCTGCAACTTGGGCTTTAGCCCGCTATTTGCCACTTGGCTCCGCAGCAGCACTTGTAGAAAACAACCCACCCAAGAGGTGGCAATACAAAAGGGGCAACGGTCAGCAAAAGCTGACCAAATTATAATGACCCCGTCCCGTTTCTCGGGACGGCGGTGCTCCTTCCCTGCATATAAAACTATCATAGCAATTCTATAGAGTATTCTATTCGCCACAAGTGTCGGCACGCAAGGCCGCACACTCCGTGCTCTCAGGGCACTAATCGGTGAACCCGGTCCGGACCCAGTCCGATACCGCGATTCCACCACCATCCCTCGGACGGCAACACACGTGAGCATTTAGCCCTTTCAGCCGAAGCCTAGGCCCGTTTCCAGCCCCCCGGGAAGTCCCATGTACTTTAGGTCGCTTCTACCAAGACCACTTGGAATGGGTAGAGTTCCACCCGCCCGTTGCTCACTTCACCACGGCCATTTAGCCATCGGTGCGGGCCAAGTTTCTCCTCATTCCCACAATCGATCAAAACACGCACATAACCCCGTTATGTACCGATTTGCCCTTCAAGGCAACATCGTGGCGGCAATGCGATTCCGCCCAAGCTTTCCGGGTGCGCCTCGAGGTTAACCCCCAAGGATCCCTGTATGCAATCTACCGCGTAGAAATTTCGGAAAACTGAAATCATCGGCGCGGAGTCTTCTCCGGCCATGCAATGCAAACATCACCGATCCGGGTTAAACCCGAATAGGCTTCACACACAATGCCTACGCCCGTACTCCGATTCCGGGCTCTAACAACGGGGACTTTACATATCTACCCGAAGGGATTCCGCGCCTCAACGCTCACTCACGAGAGGGGGATTTCCCCATGCATAGAAAGAAGGGCGACTACACATGCCCTATGAAGAGGATCGTTACCCTCGCATTTTTTCGCGGCGCCATGAAGATGTAGTCGGATGGAAAGCTTCGCCTCGCCCTTGCCTTCGAGGATCCGGACTCGGATCGCGAATCGGTGCTTCAAAACTCCTCCGGCGGCCGGATCTTGGGCTCACACCACCAAGGGAGTTCTCCCCTCTCTCTAAGATGAAGAAAGAGAAACTCAAGATGAAAATGAGGGTTTCTCCCCCCATTTCCCGGCTAATAACCCCCCAGGAGCAGCCCCCACCGTCGGATTTAGATCCAAGGGAACGAACGGCCGAGATTAGATCCAAAATCCCAAAAACTGGGCCGAACACGGCTTGACACACGGCCGTGTGTCTGGCCGTATAGCTCATTCGCCGATCGACACGGCTCCTGACACGGCCGTGTGCCACGGGCCGTGTTACCTGGAGCTTCAGGACGATCGTCGGGCTTCCAGAACACGGCTTCGAACACGGCCGTGTTCGAGGCCGTGTGCCCCACACACGGCTTGAGACACGGCCGTGTGTCTCAGGCCGTGTCCTTCTCTGACTCGAGACTGCACAAAAACACTGAACACGGGTAGGCACACGGCCGTGTGCCAGGCCGTGTGCCCCTGTTCAGACCTCCAAAAGGCTGCTTGATCGCCCCGCGATCATCTCCGAGGTTGGGGTCTTACAGTCTTCCACTTCTTTATTTCAGCATCTGTTGGAAAGACAGGAGATCCCATCTTATAAGCCAATATGAGAATTTCAAATAGGGAGAAGCTGAATCAGTGGCTGACATGTACAATAGACTAAGTCTGATTGTCAATGAGTTAAAGACTCTGGATAAAGAAATCTCATTGACTGAGCTGAATGACAAAATCCTAATGTGCTTCCCCAGCACTTGGGATTCAAGAATCTGGCCAATCAAAGATGCTAGAAGTCTAAATGAGATTACCACTGAAGCTCTCCTGGGCAAGCTAAAATCTTATGAGCTGCTCATTAAAAATAGAGAAGAAGAACAAAAGGCTACTTCTCCAGTCATCAGAAAAGAGAAGACCATAGCCTTCAAAGCTACAGAAGAGGAGCCTGAAGATAAAGCTACAGGAAATGATGAGCTCCTAAGTCTACTGGCCAAAAGATTCTACAAAATGGCTAGAAAAGACTTCAGAAAGAGATCATACAAGGGACATGATAAGCCAAGGTATGATAAATCAAATAACAATAAAGAAATTATATGTTTTGGTTACAGGAAACCAGGCCATATTGTGCCTGACTGTCCAGAAAACAAAAACAAGGACAAGAAAGATAGAAGGGAAAGAAGAAAGGAGAAAGACTTCAAGAAGAACACCTCAGACAAACCCTCCTACAGCAAGAACACACATACAAGGAAGGGATTTGTTGCTGAGACATGGAGTGAAACTGAAGAGGACTCTGAAGCCTCATCCATCTCCAGTGATGATGAGGATGATGCTGATGAAAAGGAATTTTGCATGATGGCTATAAATGCCTCTCAAACAGATTCAGAAGAAGAAGAGTCAGAATCAGATTTAGAAGCTCAACTAGAAGAAGATCAGATAATCAATTCATTTGATTTCAGTTCTGAGGACATTAAACATGAGTTTAAAGTACTATGCCTAGATCTGTTGGAGTCTGAGAAGGAAATCACTTCCCTCAGAAAACAACTGTCTGAGTGTAGCACTTTAAAATCAGAGAACCTCAAACTCTCTGAAGAGTTAGAATGCTATAGGGAGGAGATAGCTTCACTGAAGAGTGAACTATCCAAGGCCAAGTAGTTTGAAGAATCCCTTAATGGGAGGAGTATCAAACTGATGGATATCACAAGCACAGTGAACTCTAGACTTAATAGTACACTGGGCTTGGGAGCTTCATCCAGCCAGCCTACAGTTCTGATAACTCCAATCAAATTTATCTCTTATAAAGGGAAGGATGTTGTAGAGGTAGCTAGGAAGAATGCAGATTTGCCAAAGAAAATTATAGTTCAACAGAATGCATCAAACAGAGCTCGACGATCGTCGAACGGCGCTCGACGATCCAAGAAACGATCGTCGATCTCAGCTCGACGACACCTGAACTCTGAACTCCAGGATAGTCGATCTTCGAACAGAGATCGACGATCTGACCCAAGATCGTCGACCTCAGCTCGACGATCGTCGAACAGAGATCAGGACTTTGAACAATCCTTCAAAGGTAAATCTGGATTCAATCCTAGAAGTCCTACATCCCAAGGTTTCAACCCCTATACTGAATGGATAGTACCTCCTAGGAGATACCATCTTGAAGGTTATAAAAGTCAACCTGGGATGTCTTTCATTTCTGAATTTAAGGGATATCAACCAAGGCCCAAGGTAAACTAGGTCAAAAACATATAAGATGTTTATGTGCAGGTAAAGACCTATCTAATATCAAACCAGCCATGGTATCTGGATAGTGGGTGCTCAAAGCACACGACAGGGAATAAGGACAACTTCACATCCTTTAAAACCAAGCTTGGACCCAAAGTAATCTTTGGTGATTCAAACTTTGGAACAACAAGAGGATATGGTGCAGTCCAAATTGGAACAGTCACCTTCAGGAAAGTAGATTATGTTGAAGGACTCAAGCACAACTTGATAAGTATCAGTCAACTTTGTGATGAAGGATATCAAGTGACTTTCAACAAAGCTATATGCAAGGTCAAGTCAGAGGACAACACAACTGTGTTGACAGGTAACAGAAGAGGTAACATTTATTTAGTAGATTTTCATTCATCTAAAGTAGATATTTGCCTGTTCAATTCCATATCTAGACCTAATATTCTATGGCATAAGAGACTAGGACATATTAACCTTAGAACCATTGCTAACCTATCCAAGGACAACCTTATTAGAGGACTACCTTCTGGCCCCTACAAGAAGGAAGGACTTTGCAAGGCCTGTCAATTAGGCAAGCAAACTAAAAATAGTTTTAAATCACTTAACAAGAGTGACTCACCTAGGATTTTGTATCTGTTACACATGGATCTTTTTGGACCCATTACAGTACAAAGCCTCGGAGGGAAATCCTACACTTTAATGGTTGTAGATGACTTCTCAAGATTCATATGGGTGTTCTTTCTGAGGAAGAAGTCTGATAACTTCAAGTGTTTGACAGAGTTTCTCAAATGCATACAGATTGAGTTCAACACACACATTGCCCTGATCAGAAGTGATTATGGGACAGAGTTTGATTCTCTTCTTCTACAAGAGTTCTGTCAGAGTGAAGGGATCAGGCATACATTCTCAGCTCCTAGAACTCCTCAACAAAATGGGGTAGCAGAAAGGAAAAAAAGAACCCTAATTGAATCTGCAACTGCATTGTTGTCAGATGCTCACCTTCCTCTATTCTTTTTGGCTGAGGCAGTGAACACCTCCAATTATGTGTTGAATAGAAGTCTAATACATAAAATGAAGGGCAAGGCTCCCTATGAATTGCTCAAAGGGAAGAAACCTAAAGTAGAATATTTTAAAATCTTTGGTTGCATTTGTTATATTCACAACAATGACAAGAGATATATAGCAAAATTTCAAGCAAAAGCTGATGAAGGAGTGTTTCTGGGATACTCCATTATCAGTAAAGCTTATAGGGTTTATAATAAAACTACTCTAGAAATAGAAGAATCTGTTCATATTTCTTTTGATGAAACTAATATGTCTTTCAAGGAGAAGAATGCTTCTACCATAAAATAACTGCAGATACATTCTCTAGCTGAAGACTTGGACAGATTACAAGTTACTCAAAAGGATGAAAGTAGTGAGGATGAAGAAGCTGCTAATCTTCTTGAAGAGTCAGTTGCTATTCCAAAGGAGGAAACAACAACATAGGTTGGTGAACAATCAACACCACCTGTTGATTTAGTAACATCAAGAGATCATCCAATCTCCAAAGTGATTAGAAACATCTCAGCTGGTGTGCAAACCAGAAATCAGGTCAACCAAAACCTGATGCACACTTGCTTTCTATCTCAAATTGAACCTCAATCCATTCAAGATGCAGAGCAAGATCCACATTGGATCATTGCAATGCAAGAGGAGTTGCATCAATTTGAAAGAAACAAAGTCTGGGAACTAGTGCCTAAGCCAAAAGATCATTCCATTGTTGGAACAAAATGGGTGTTCAGAAACAAATTGGATGATCAAGGAATTATTGTAAGGAACAAGGCAAGGCTAGTTGCTCAAGGATACTCCCAAGAAGAGGGGATAGACTATGACCAGACCTTTGCACCTATTGCAAGGTTAGAGGCCATAAGAATTTTCCTGGCTTATGCTGCTCACAAGGCACTCAAAGTCTACCAAATGGATGTAAAGAGTGCTTTTCTCAATGGGGATATCAAAGAAGAAGTCTATCTCAGACAACCCCCAGGTTTTGTCTCTCCAACTCATCCTGATTATGTTTTCAAACTGCATAAAGCATTATATGGTCTAAAGCAAGGTCCTAGAGCATGGTGTGAGACCCTAGCATGCTTTCTTCTGGAAAATGATTTTATTAGGGGGAGAGTAGACCAAACTCTTTTTATTAGAACCCATAAGTCCCATACCCTACTAGTACAAATTTATGTAGATGATATTATATTTGGTTCTACTGATTCAAACTTGTGCAAAAAGTTTTCCAAGCTTATGCACTCTAAATTTGAAATGAGAAGCATGGGTGAGCTATCCTTCTTCTTAGGATTGCAAGTCAAACAACATGCTGAAGGCATATTTATCTCTCAAACCAAGTATACAAAAGAACTGGTTAAGAAATTTGGTATGTCTGATGCATCATGTATGAAAACACCCATGCCTACTAATGCTGTACTGGATGCTGATGAACATGGAAAACCAGTTGATCAGACAACATATAGATTAATGATTGGCTCTTTATTGTACCTTACAGCAAGTAGGCCTGATATAATGTTTGCTACATGTATATGTGCTAGATTCCAAGTTAGCCCTAGAGAGTCACACTTAACTTTAGTAAAGAGGATTCTTAGGTATGTTAAAAGCTGCCCAAATCTAGGTCTCTAGTATCCAAAAGATTCAGCATTTGACTTAACTGGATTTTCAGATGCTGATTATGCTGGATGCAGAATAGACAGGAAAAGCACCAGTGGAACTTGTCAGTTTCTTGGTGATAGACTTGTCTCATGGTATTGTAAGAAACAAACATCTGTGTCAACCTCAACTGCTGAAGCTGAATATATGGCTGCATGCAGTTGTTGTTCACAAATATTGTGGATACAAAACCAACTCCTAGACTATGGTTACAACTTAGAGAAGTCTAAAATATTTTGTGACAACACCAGTGCTATTTCCATTGCACAAAATCCAGTCCTCCATAGTAGGACAAAACACATAGAAATTAGGCATCATTTTCTAAGGGATAATGTTGAGAAAAATAAAATTGAACTTCAATATATCCCAACTGATTTGCAAAGGGGAGATATTTTCACCAAGCCTTTGGATGAAAAGAAATACAACTTCTTCCTCAATCAGTTAGGCATGTTAGATGGAGGAAGCCTAAAGTAAATTACAAGATTTTGAAAAGCTAAAAACAGACCAAGATTAGGCTAAAAACTCATCTCTTTTTGTCTGTAGGATAGTTTCTATCTCTTAACTGCGCTCGACGTTTTCTCAGAAAGCGTCGAATGGAGTTCGACGTTTACCCGAGAAACGTCGAACGGAGATCGACGTTTTCCCAAAACGTTGACCTGAGTTCAGAGCGTGTCAGATAGTTGTATACTATCTCTTTCAGGCCTTCGATCGTCGAAATGAGCTCGACGTTCTCTCTAGATCGTCGAACTTAGATCTACGATATTGAATACCTTTCAGATTCCATCAGGAGTCCTGATCATCGAACAGAGATCGACGATCCTTCCTTTTTCGCGTCGAACCCTAATATAAAATCATTTTTTGGCCGCCGCTCGTCGTTTATGCTTTCATACTCTCTGCAAATTTTTCTCCTTCCCTCCAAACTCTCTGCACTTGGTCGTGTTTGTTGAATCTTTGCAGGTACAGATGGCAATGTCGGTTGCCGCCCTCTCCAAAATGAAATTTTATACAGGCTTTGACATTGACATGAACTCCTTCGATGGCAGTGATCAGCGATTCAAAGACATTCTGAATTTGTTCCGCGAACAGCAATTAGTTCAGTTGATGACAACAAGAATAAAGATTGCAGCAGATGAAGCAAAAGAATGGGTTTATACTGCCACCAGCGAAAGTGAAAATTCTATAGTTGGCACCATCAATGGAACTCAGGTACCAATGTCCCCAGCTCTTTTGACAGAAGTATTCGCATTAAGTACTGGGAATGATTCCATCGATTTGTCTGGAGAGGAATATGATTCCTTGTTAGATCGAATGGGTCACTCTCCTGTGAACCCTAATAAACTGTTGAAAAAGAATTTATCTATTGAATTTCAATTCTTGGCTGATGTTGTTGGAAAAGTGCTTCTAGCAAAGCACTTCGCCCATGATACAATCTCAAGGTATCAGTTATGCCTAATGGGAGCCTTAGTTGATAAGAAACATCTGGATTGGGGATCGATCTTCTTTAATTTGATCAAAAGAAAGTTAGCAAAAGCTGTGTCAGTTTTGGGAGGATTATAGGGGTTTACCTACATCACAGGTGCCCTGATCTGTTGGTTTCAAGTGGGATGCACACCAATGCATCCAAAAGACTCACTTGTGCCCTCTTCAGCAGGTGGGACAGGCAGATCATAAACCCCAACAGGGTTGCTGCTGCAACACCTGCTTCAGGCACAAGGACTGCCTCAGTCACTCCTCCTCAGGTCTCTGCCCCAGCAGAAGATTTGCCTGCTTCTCCTCCTCCTCCAGCTATCTCTGCCTCAGTCATCTTACCACTCATCTCAACCATAGCCATATCTTCCCCCATTACAATCTCATCACCCATTTCACCTCCTCCAGCCTCTACCTCAGAATCATTCCATCCCTTGCACTACTATCCACCTGTCACCACTCCATCATTTAATCTTCTAGATGACTCCCTCATGGATGATTCTTCTCCTACTCCTCCTGAAATTCCATCTATATCTTCCTACCAATAACTTCTTCAGGACACACTTTCTTAATCATCCTTCACCCCATCCTTTACCAATACCATATCATCCATCTCTTCTTCAGTAACATCAATCTCAAATATTCCTTCTACTGAGCCATCTATCCCTATACCTCCTACCTCCACACCATCCATTCCATCAGTCCCAACCAACATCATTCCAGCTACATCAACTCCTACCTCTACTCAAGCCCCTCTTGAGCATGTAGATCTTTTAGCTTTGGCAGACAGGCTGTATGAGCTGCTAGCCCCCAGTCTAACCTCATTGCTGGAGACCACCTTGGCTCCACTTCTGATAAATGTTCAGGAGCTGTCTACCAGGCTATCTACCTTCCTCTCCTCTCAGGCAATCCCTTCTTCTGGGTGCCTTGATCCAGTTTTCACTGAATCTAGGCAGGGGGAGATTTCTAATGAAGCTCTGGTTTTGCTTAAGGCTGCTGAAATCTCAGAACCTGCTCCAGTATTTGCAGTAGATCTTCAGAGCCTGCTGTCAGTTTTTGATTATGTGTACTTCAATTCTCTGCCAGTTCTACAAGTTGAAGACCTTACTAAGGCCATTGTGCCTGTTTTAGAATGTGATCCTAGCCTAATTGCATCTTATATAAACTCTTTCAAGGCTGAGGATGTTGTTGCTTCAATTTTTACTGCTGCTGCTGCTACTGTTGTTACACCTATTGGATTTTCTGATATTGAAATGCTGTCTGTTGTTGCTGATGCTGCTGCCTATCTGAAAGAACTTGAACCTGCTGCTCAAATTACTTCTGCTCTTATTGCTGCTTCCATAAGTTCTACTTCTACTGCTGCTGCTCCTGCTCTGACTTCTAATCAACTGAAACCACAAGAAAAGTACATCAAAAGCATTGATGATCTGTATGATAGACCCCAGAGCTCAAAAAGTGATCAGTTTCACACTGACTCTGATGACTCTTCTGGTACTATTGCAAAGAAAAGGAAGGCCAGAAGCAAGGCCATGATGAAAGTCCCTCCTACTAAGGCCAAGGATGCTAATGATGTACCCTACTATATTCTGCATGATTGCCAAATTACTGAACCATGGATGCAATATTCTAAAAATCAACTAAAGGCCATGAAGAAGAAAAGAATGTTTGATAAGTTTGAGAAAGGTTCATCCCAATTTCAGCCTCCTCCTCCTCCTCCTCCATATTCAGGATCAGGTGGAGGCTCAGCTTCTCTAACCTCAGCTCGAAAGCAAAGTTCCTCCCAATCCTCTCAAAGATATCATCCCAGGGGGAAGTATCAAAGGGGTTATTAGTCCAGAAGGGGACAATATAGAGGAAATCAAAGAGGACACAGATTTCAAGCAAGGGAAGGACAAACTCACATGGACTCAACTCAAGGTCCTTTCCCCTATTAACTCAGAGAAATGGTTGATACAAGAACACCTACTGCTTCAGAAACTGTCAATAGATATGAGCCTGCATTTCCTTTTGAAGATCCAGAGAACAATCCATTATCATGGACTGCTAGGATGAAAGAACTTGTTGCCTTAGATCAGCTGAAGAAGGTCAGAGAACAAGGGAAAGACACTTCCAACATTACTACCTTGTCAGATCAAAGAAACGCAGAACTGGAAAGGTATGCATCAAGGAAATTCTTTGACCCAGTGGACTACATGAAACTGCATCCTGAGGCTGTGGTTCCCAGACCAAGATCTCAAACCTCCTTCGGTGCAGAGGATGATAGAAGGTCAAAGAAAGAAGCTCTAAATCCCAACAGGGAAATCTTATTTAAGAAGGGGAGTGAAAATAAATGACATTTGTAAGCAGACAATATACTCATCTTGAACATTTGCTGATATTCCATCTATTTGCTGCTATGTTGCATTATCTGCTCTTTTGTGTTAGATTTTTTTTGGTTCTATGTATGATGATTTTGTATTTATTACTGAGTTCTGTAAATAGTAATCCTAACCCAAATAGGGGGAGATTGTTGGAGCACCCTATTACTAATTTTGGCAAGGATCACTATGTTTTTAGGAAATCAGTTTGACCTAGTTGTATAGTTGAAAAGGTTAAGTTAGAATGAGTCTAGGGCTTAGAACTTAGGTTTGAAGCTGCCCCCAGGACCATTCAAGGATTCCTACTTAGAGCTGAGGCAAAGACAATTATCGTCGAGCTTAGGTCGACGATACGTCGAACTCCGTTCGACGATCTCTGAGCTCAACTCTGCTAAATCGTCGAGCTCTGGACGATGATCTTCGAGCTCAGATCGACGATCTGTCTTTAGCTTATTCTTCAGGTCGCTGAGCTCTGGTCGACGATCTTCGAGCTCAGGTCGATGTTTTCTGTTTATGATTATTTCAATCTCTGAGCTCAGGTCGATGATCGTAGAGCTCAGATCGACGTTGTTCCTGAGAGATCGATGACTTTGAGGATTCAAATTCAGTCAGCTTTTGGAATGATTTTCAAATTCTCTCAGCATTTATTTCAAGAGATCTGCTAGCCGTTTTCATTTATTCTGGAGCAAGTTTCAAGGGATTTATCAGAGAATGTTTATTGGACTTTCTTCCAGAAGACAAAACATTTATGGAATACATTTATTGACTGCTAACAGCTATCTTGGATAAAGGATCTTTAGAGAATAAATCATCTTTTCTAGTCTGACAGAAAGATAACAATAAGAGACTACAAAAGAATAGACAATCTACAACAAGAAAATCTCAGTACAGATTCACAGGATAGTGAGATCAATTCAAAAAAAAATCAAGTGATCAATCCCGGAGAATTAGTTGGCATACTGAAAAGTGATCATAACTTCAACATCAAGGACTCCAGACAATTCATATTTCAGCCTCTGCTGAAACCATCTTCTGCTGGAGATCTGAAGCTTCTGAAGACCTATCACCCTAGCAAAGCTCTCATCTTTCTCAGGGGGAGCTTTGACAACACAATCAATCCACTAAGTCTTTTCTCAGTGATTGAGACAGAGAAGACAACTTCACCTCTTTCTTTTTCTTTTCTTGCTGTAAAAGGGTTATCAATACTCCCTTCAAAAGTCTTGATTCTGGTTCTGAGAGCCTTGTCAAAACTCAGTGGTGGCAAGACAGCTAATCAAAAAATATAGTGTGTTTTTTGAGCACCTTATCAAAAGCTCATTGGTTCCCAGGACACCTGATCAACTCATCCTGTAGTGGATTCCAACCAAGGGTGGTAGAAGAGTGGATGTACCCAGGTTTTTTGGGAACCATTATAGTTCCTTGTGTCTTCTGGTTTCTTGTGGATATTCTTTACTGTGTGCTGTGGTTTTTATTCTTACTGCTTTAGTTTAATTTCCTTCTTAGATTGAATCAGATCTTTACATAATAATTTAAAATCTGTTTTAAGTTCTTCTGATGAAAAGTCAAGGGTAGAGATAACCTGATCTTCATCATCATCTGATTCAGATTCTTTATCTTCATCATACCTTTTGCAAGATGCATCTATTGCCATTAGACAAAATTCTCTTGCTCTTGCTTCTTCTTCATCCTCAGTTGTGCAAGATGAAGCTTCAGAGTTACTCCAAGAATCAGCATTTGATGTTCTTTCTTTTGCTGATCCAGCAGCCATTACTGAGAGAGAGTCCCAAATTTCCTTTGCAGATGAACATTCAGCAATCTCTTGAAAAATGTCATCAGACATTGATTCTGCAAGAATGTTTATTGCTTGTGCATCAGCCATCTTAAGCTATTTTTGAGCTTCTATAGCTGCAGATTGTGTAAAGGGACCTGACAAAATAGAATTATAAATGGCTTCATCAATAGAGTTCATAAAAAGCCTAATCCTTGCCTTCCATAGTGCAAGCTTGTCTAGATTGCACTTAGGAGGTCCAGTGCTTGACCATTCTTCATTTTGTGCCATGAAAAACTCTTAAAAACAATAAGATCTATCAAGGATCTTTTGATTCAGGTGTTAGCCTGTACAAACAATCAACCTCCCTCTGATACCAATTGAAAGTGAGGTGATAGATCTGATATGCTTAAGAGTTTTTAGAAAATAAAATGCAAAATAAAATTCACAGCACATAAGGAAGAAAACAGAGCAAGCAATCCAGACGACACAAGGAACTATAATGGTTCCCTCTCAATAGGTACGTCCACTCTTTTACCACCCTGGTAGGAATCCACTACAGGCTTTTGATCAGGTGCCCTACCACCAATAGATCTGATTCAGGTAGATCTAAAGACCCTTTGAGCTTTTGAACCGGTGCCCAAAAACCAAACATAGGTTTTTGATCAGGTGCCCTGCCACCAAAGGGGTTTACTTTTGAAGGGAGTAATAAACATGTACATAGTTTAGAAAACAAGGAGTTGATGATATTCTTCTCTGTTCTCAAATCAAATGAGAGAAGACTAGTGGATTCAATAGTTGATGATGATGTCAAAGCTCCCCCTAAAAATAAGTATTATTTAAGGAATGCTGGGAAGCTTTGCTTCAGGGTGTAGGCCTTCAACTAGATGAAAATCTTCAGCAAGCTCTGTAGAAAAATTTGAATATGTTGTCTCTTGAAAGCCTGGATCAGAAAGAAGAAGATGAAATTGATTTCCTCTATCTGAAAACTTGTTGCAGAGTTCTTCTTTTATAGAGAGAAATAGTCTTCCTGCTTTTTCTCTCTCTATCTCTTTTATCTTCTGTATATAATATATATATGTATCCACTGGGCTGAGGAAAGTCATTTGAATTCTTGTCTGATGCGGCAGAGACATTTCCAAAAAGGAAACTGTCTTGGAAAGGTAACTGACAATAAACCTCTGAATTGATTCATATTTAATGCAGCCTCCCAACGGCTATATTCATAAGAATATTTAGCATTAAATATATTAGCTATAATTGTCTCAATAGCCTTAATTAAATCTGCCAGCTGTAAATAATTCTGTCTGAAAAAAACTACACAGGAAAATGCAAAAAATGTATCTTTTAAAGCTTCCTGAAAAACTGCACAGAAATAGTTGAACTCCGTTCGACTATTTCTGGACTGCAATAGTTGAACTCTGTTCGACTATTTCTGAACTGCAATAGTTGAACTCCGTTCGACTATTTTTGGACTGCAATAGGTTAACTCTGGACTGCAATAGTTGAACTCCGTTCAACTATTTCTGGACTGCAATAGTTGAACTCTGTACTGCAATAGTTGAACTCCGTTCAACTATTTCTGGACTGCAATAGTTGAACTTCGTTCGACTATTTCTGGACTGCAATAGTTGAACTCCGTTCGATAATTTCTTGACTGCAATAGTTGAACTCTGGACTGCAATAGTTGAACTCTGTTCGACTATTTCTGGACTGCAATAGTTGAACTCCGTTCGACTATTTCTGGACTGCAATAGTTGAACTCTGGACTGCAATAGTTGAACTCCGTTCGACTATTTTTGGGCTGTAATAGTTGAACTCCGTTCGACTGTTTTTGGACTGCAATAGTTGAACTTCGTTCGACTATTTCTGGACTGCAATAGTTGAACTTCGTTCGACTATTTCTGAACTACAATAGTTGAACTCCGTTCGACTATTTCTGGACTACAATAGTTGAACTCCGTTCGACTATTTCTGTGAGCTAAAATTTCTGAACTTCAAAACTAGTTTTCTCTGGAATTCTTCTGCACTTCTTCTAGGATTCTTTCTGAGGAATACCTGGAAAGACCTATGACCCTTAGACTATACATTTTGGGTCAAACTAATCATCCTAATAGTGATCCTAACCCAAATTAGAACCTAAGGTTCCAACAATCTCCCCCTATTTGGGCGAGGATACTATTTACATAAAAACAAAATACAAAGCAAAAAGATCTGCCTGAATTATAATATGATAGCAAATGTACATGGGTGCTTTGTTAAAAAGGGATTCAAAATAAAAGAAATACAAACAGAAACTAAGGGGCAGCTGCATAGAATCTAATAAAGTGACACCTGCACTTCTGTTCATTTTCATTCTGAGATTCTGATAATCTCCCCCTATAGTTGTAGCCTACTGAACAATTTTCCTGAAAGGAGATGTTAGGAATTCTGGACCAATATTTGACTTGGGTCTTATTTTTCTTTCACAATAATAATTTGAAGTAAAGTAATATCCAGGGAAATCTTTATAGCCAAGTGGATGAAGTTTCCTAGAAGGGATGAACCACTGGGTATAAGGATTTTTAAATTTTTGATTATGAAATGATTTAAAATCTTTGCTATGAAAATCATAGCTCAACGAAGAGTATTTTCGTCGACCTGAGCTCGACAATTTAAGTGAGATCGTCGATCTCGGTTTAGAGAATAATATAGGTTGTTTTCTCTGTTCCAATTTCGTTGACCTCTATTCAGAGTTCGTCGACCTGAGTTCGACGAATTATGTTGAACACAGATTTCCTGAAAATCTTTAACTGATTTTAATGAGGCTATATGATTTAAAGCAATTTCTAAATCTTCATTGAATTTTATGTTTTTAGAAGAAAGTTTATTTACTTTCTCTCTAAGAAGTTTTATTTCCTTCTTAGATTGAATTAGATCTTTACATAATAATTTAAAATCTATTTTAAGTTCTTCTGATGAAAAGTCAAGGGTAGAGATAACCTGATCTTCATCATCATCTGATTGAGATTATTTATCTTCATCATACCCTTTACAAGATGCATCTATTGCCATTAGACAAAATTCTCTTACTCTTGCTTCTTCTTCATCCTCAGTTGTGCAAGATGAAGCTTCAGAGTTACTCCAGGAATCAGCATTTGATGTTCTTTCTTTTGCTGATCCAGCAGCCATTACTGAGAGAGAGTCCCAAATTTCCTTTGCAGATGAACATTCAACAATCTCTTGAAAAATGTCATCAGACATTGATTCTGCAAGAATGTTCATTGCTTGTGCATCAGCCATCTTAAGCTTTTTTTGAGCTTCTGTAGCTGCAGATGGTGTAAAGGGACCTAACAAAATAGAATTATAAATGGCTTCATCAATAGAGTTCATAAAAATCCTAATCCTTGCCTTCCATAGTGCAAGCTTGTCCAGATTGCACTTAGGAGGTCCAGTGCTTGACCATTCTTCATTTTGTGCCATGTAAAACTCTTAAAAACAATAAGATCTATCAAGGATCTTTTGATTCAGGTGTTAGCCTGTACAAACAATCAACCTCCCTCTGATACCAATTGAAAGTGAGGTGATAGATCTGATATGCTTTATAGTTTTTAAAAAATAAAATGCAAAATAAAAATCACAGCACATAAGGAAGAAAACAGAGCAAGCAATCCAGACGATATAAGGAACTATAGTGGTTCCCTCTCAATAGGTACGTCCACTCTTCTACCACCCTGGTAGGAATCCACTACAGGTTATTGATCAGGTGCCCTGCCACCAATAGATAAGATTCAGGTAGATCTAAAGACCCTTTGAGCTTTTGATCAGGTGCCCAAAAACCAAACATAGGTTCTTGATCAGGTGCCCTGCCACCAAAGGGGTTTACTTTTTAAGGGAGTAATAACCCTGTACATAGTTTAGAAAACTAGGAGTTGATGATATTCTTCTTTGTTCTCAAATCAAATGAGTGAAGACTAGTGGATTCAATTGTTGATGATGATGTCAAAGCTCCCCCTGAACATATGTATTAGTTAAGGAATGCTGGGAAGCTTTGCTTCAGGGTGTAGGCCTTCAACTAGATGAAAATCTTCAGCAAGCTCTGTAGACAAATTTGAATAGGTTATCTCTTGAAAGCCTGGATCAGAAAGAAGAAGATGAAATTGATTTCCTCTATCTGAAAACTTGTTGCAGAGTTCTTCTTTTGTAGAGAGAAAAAGTCTTCCTGCTTTTTCTCTCTCTATCTCTTTTATCTTCTGTATATAATATATATATGTATCCACTGGGTTGAGGAAAGTCATTTGAATTCTTGTCTGATGTAGCAGAGAGATTTCCAAGAAAGGAAACTGTCTTGGAAAGGTAACTGACAATAAACCTCTGAATTGATTGATATTTAATGCAGCCTCCCAACGGCTATATTCATAAGAATATTTAGCATTAAATATATTAGATGTAATTGTCTCAATAGCCTTAATTAAATCTGCCAGCTGTAAATAATTCTGTCTGAAAAAAACTGCACAGGAAAATGCAAAAAATGTATCTTTTAAAGCTTCCTGAAAAACTGCATAGAAATAGTTGAACTCCGTTTGACTATTTCTGGACTGCAATAGTTGAACTCCGTTCGACTATTTCTGGACTGCAATAGTTGAACTCCGTTCGACTATTTCTGGACTGCAATAGGTTAACTCTGGACTGCAATAGTTGAACTCTGTTCGACTATTTTTGCACTGCAATAGTTGAACTCTGGACTGCAATAGTTGAACTCCGTTCGACTATTTCTGGACTGCAATAGTTGAACTCCGTTCGATTATTTCTAGACTGCAATAGTTGAACTCCGTTCGATAATTTCTTGACTGCAATAGTTGAACTCTGGACTGCAATAGTTAAACTCTGTTCGACTATTTCTGGACTGCAATAGTTGAACTCCGTTCGACTTTTTCTGGACTTCAATAGTTGATCTCTGGACTGCAATAGTTGAACTCCATTCAACTATTTCTGGACTGCAATAGTTGAACAACGTTCGACTGTTTCTAAACTGCAATAGTTGAACTCCGTTCGACTATTTCTGGACTGCAATAGTTGAACTTTGTTCTACTATTTCTGGACTGCAATAGTTGAACTCCGTTTGACTATTTCTTGATTGCAATAGTTGAACTCCATTTGACTATTTCTGTGAGCTAAAATTTTTGAACTTCAAAACTGATTTTCTCTGGAATTCTTCTGCACTTCTTCTGGGATTCTTTCTGAGGAATACCTAGAAAGACCTATGACCCTTAGAGTATACATTTTGGGTCAAACTAATCATCCTAATAGTGATCCTAACCCAAATCAGAACCTAAGGTTCAAACATCTACCATCTCAGTTCGATGATCTTGAAGCCCAGTTTTGAAAGCAGATTTTCAGGTTAATGATCAGGGCTCAGCTCGATGATAGAGGATGTTTGAGCTCGACGATCTCGGGACCAGATCAACGATTTCGTCCAGATCATTATTTTATTCCTGCAGTTATTGTTTTCGTTATTGACTATTTATTCTTTTGCTTATATGACTCTGAGTGATTAATGCATATATTCTCTGAATATAGCCATTCCTTGGCAAGCATTAATTGTTGGTTTTCATAGAGTTATTATACAACCTTTCTCAGGACAGTTAAGGAAATGAGTTAATTCTCTTATAGCCGTTGCACAAGTTCCCGTGATTCCGGCAATCAATCAATGTAGACGATTTCAAATTCAGTTTGGAATTATTCTAAGAAAAGGGACTCGGAGAATAAAAGACCCAGAGAATTATTATTCAGTACTTCTTAATGAAGTCGGCAGAATTTTAAAAAAAAAATCACAAGGCTGCAAGAAATAGAAGAAGAACAGCTCATAGTTCCAAAATCAAGAGTTCATTCAGGAAGCTTGTGGAGACAATCAGCTTCAATTAGTCTTAGCTTTCTGGAATTCAAGTCCTACACCCTGTACAAGGCTCTGATTTCCTGAACCATTCAAATCACAGGACAAGCCTTGATTGCATCAGGATCACTCTCAAGTCTTCTCTCACTTGCTTGAGAAAAGAGAAGACAATTCAACTTTTTCCTTCCCCCCTCTATATAAAGGGTTTTTACTCCCTTCAAAAGTAATTCCTGGTGGTGAGGTCACCTGATCAAAAGACTTCAAGTGGTTTTCCAGCACCTTATCAAAAGCTACAAGGGTTGCAACATCTCTCTTGAAATAGATATTATTTTGTGGCAGTCACCTGATAAAAAACCTGAGAGTGATTCCTACCAGGGTGGTAGAAGAGTGGACGTACCAAGATTTGGGGAACCACTATAATTTCTCGTGTCTTCTGGTTGCACCTTTTCTTATTGCTCTTGCCAGTTCCTGTGATATTTAGAATAGTTCTCTAACTTTCCTTCTGCTTAAATATTTATTGGTATTACCTATTTTTTTACTCTGATAGAATAGTTAAAAACAACCTAAAGTTTTTAAAACACTATATTCACCCCCCTCTAGAATAGATCTGAATAACTCCCTCCTTTAAATTGGTATCAGAGGGTTGTGGTTCTTTGGTTGTACAAGCTAACACTTGAATCAAGATCCCTGCTTATTCAGATTTTCATTTCCTTAGCTATTCATTTATCACATGGCACAGAACAAGGATTATACAAGCACAAGACCTCCTGTCTGTAACTTAATAAGTTCAGTATCTGGAAGGTAAGAATAAGACTTTACATAAACTCAATTGATGAAGATATTTTTAACTCAATTTTGATAGGTCCCCCTAAACCAACTAAAGCTGCTTCTACATCTACTAACACTCATGCAGTACCACCACCAACTTGGACTGATGCTCAAAAAAAAGAAAAAATTGCAGATGCCAAGGCCATGAACCTATTAGCCCAGACTATGTCAGATGACATTTTCCAAAAGGTTGCTGACTGCATAACAGCAAAGGCCATGTGGGATTATTTGAACCAAATGGTGGCAGGTTCAGTGGAAGAAAGAGATGACAGAAGATCCCTTCTTATTTCTAAGTATGATAACTTCAGAAAGGAAGATGCTGAATAGTTTGAATAGATGTATGGCAAACTTAATGCCACTATCAGTGAACTAAGAACATTGTACAAGGACATTTCACTGACAGAGATCAATGATAAAATATTGATGTGTTTTCCCAGTTCTTGTGACACAAGAATCTGGCCTATCAAAGATGCCATAAGTATTTCAGAAATTTCCACGGAAACACTTCTGGGAAAGCTCAAATCCTTTAAGCACTTGACAAAGACTAGGGAGGCAGAGCAGTAGGTCTCTACTCCAGTCAGGAAAGAGCAGAACATTACTTTTAAATATATAGAAGAAACATCAGCTCCTGCTATTAATGAAGAGTTCTTGAGTCTCTTATCAAAGAGATTCTAAAAGATGGGGAAAAAGAGACTTTAGGAAGAAGTCATCAAGACAAGAAGATAAACCCAGGTATGACAAAAAACCAACTAAAAAGGTTGTTTGTTTTGGTTGTAGGAAACCTGGACACTACATCTCTAAGTGTCCAGAGAATCAGAAGAAGGAGAAAAGAAAGGACAAGGACTCTAGAAAATAGAAGTACAGAAGCCTTCCTCCAGCAATCATAAGAGGAAAGAGAAAGGCTTTGTAGCAGAAACCTAGAGTGATACTGACGAGGATTCCTCATCCTCTAGCTCCAGTGATGAAGATGAGGAGGAAGCAAAGGCAAAGGAAGTTTGCCTTATGGCAGTTGATGCTTCCAACATTCATTCAGCAGAAGATTCATCAGATGATGAACAACAACTTTTAAAAGTGGATCAGGTACTCTCTTCTTTTGACTTTAATTCTAAAGATTTTGTACATAAATTCAAAACTATGTTCATGGACCTAATTAGTTCAGAAAAGGAAATTAAACAACTTAGAGAGCAATTGAATGATCAAAGTAGTTTAGTTGCAGAAAACCATAAATTAAAAGATGAAATTAGTCTTGCAAATGAACAGATAATTAAACTGAAAATTGAACTAGCTGAGGCAAGGCAACTTGAAGAATCCCTTAATGGGAGAAGCCTCAAGCTGATGGACATTACAAGCACTGTTAATGCCAGACTAACTGGCAAACTAGGCTTGAGTGCTTCATCAAGCCAACCCCCACTGTTCTAGAAAAATGCATTAAGGACCCAAGTAAAATTAATCTCTGAAAATGGCAAAAAACAAATCTATAAGAAACCCTCAATAAAAAATAAAAGAAAACATGACAAACAGATAACTAGAAACAAACAAAATCAAAGTAAAAACAATGTTCAGTAGTTTACATCGAACTCAAATCGACGAAATGTGAATAAATCATCGAATCCAGATCGATGATCTTTGAACGAAAATTTCTACTATAATTAATCGTCTTACTGCGATCGATGATTTCTACATGGATGATCGAGCAGAGATCGACGAACTTGGGGCACAGAGAATGAATATTATCCTTCTATGAGTAGAGATCGACGATCTCAACCCATGTCATCAAACTCAGATCGACGATCTCACTTCCAATCGTCGAACCCAGTGAGAGTTAATAAAACCTTTAACTGTAACAAAAACCCTAATCAGAAAAGACAAACAATCAATCATTTCACCCTTTAGGAAATTCCACCTAGGAGATACAATCCACTTGGCTATAAATCTAAGCCAAACATGTCTGTTATCTCAAGTATTTCTTATCAAGAAAACAAAGGACCCAAGGTAACCTGGGTCAAGAATAATTAATCTTTTGATTGTTGCAGGTGAAGAACTGTCCACCATACAACCAACAATGGTATCTGGACAGTGGGTGCTCAAAGAACATGATAGGATGGAAGAACAACTTATCCAACTATAAGTCAAAGCTAGGACCTAAGATTATTTTTGGTGACTCCAACTTTTGCTAGACTGAAGGATATGGAGAAATCAGGATAGGTGCTGTCACATTCAAGAAGGTTGCTTGTGTAAGTGGATTGAAGCAAAACTTGATCTCCATTAGTCAGTTTTGTGATGAAGGATTTTAGGTAACTTTTAATCAGTCCTCTTGCATTATTTATTCAGCTGACAACATAGTAGTTTTATCTTGTTTTAGAGTAGGTAACATTTATATTGTTAACTTCAATTCAGCTATAAATGAAATTTGTTTATTTAACCAATCATATAATAAAAATGAATTCGGGCATAGGAGACTAGGACATGTAAATCTAAAATACATTACAAGGCTATCTAAGGACAACCTTATAAGAGGATTGCCTTCTTACCCCTATAAGAAGGATATCCTGTGCAGGGCTTTTCAACTAGGGAAGCAAACTAAAAATAGTTTCAAATCCATTAAAAAGAGTGACTCACCTAGGATTTTGTATTTACTTCACATGGATCTTTTTTGACCCATTGTTCTACAAAGCATGGAAGGGAAGTCTTACACCTTAGTTATTGTAGATGACTTCTTCAGGTTCACTTGGGTGTTCTTCTTGAAAAATAAGTCAGATAACTTCAAGGTTCTTTACAGATTTTCTCAAGTGCATACAGAGTGAGTTCTATACTCAAGTTGTATTGATTAGAACTGGTCATGGTATTGAGTTTGAATCTCCTCTTATGTAAAAGTTCTGTGAGAAGGAAGGTATCAGGTAATGTTTTTCTTCTCTTAGAACTCCTCAACAAAATGGGATAGCTGAAAGGAAAAACCGAACCCTGATTGAAGCTACAGGTACATTACTTGCTGATGCATACTTGCCCGTTTCCTTTTGGGCAGAGGCAGTGAGCACAGCTAACCATGTCCTGAATAGATGCTTAATACATAAGCTAAAGGCTAAGTCCCCCTATGAGCTACTCAAAGGGAAGAAACCTAAAGTAGACTATTTTAGAGTATTTGGTTGTGTTTGTTATATTCATATTAACAAAGGAAAACACACTAGAAAGTTTGAAGCCAAGTTTGAAATGGGAATTTTTCTAGGATATTCCTAAGTAAGCAAGTCTTATAGGGTCTATAACAAATCTATCTTGAAAATTGAAGAGTTTGTACATGTATCCTTTGATGAAACTAAAATGTTTTATAAGGACAAGAATACTTCTACCAGTCAGAACTTGCAGATACCTACTTTGTGTGAAAATTTGGAGGCTGTGACACTATCTCCTGAGGTTGTTACAACATCATCTCCGCAAATACCTGAAGATGGTGATGAAGATATCAGTGAGCCAACTGATAGTGTCCTAGTAGCTTAAATAATTTCACAAGAGGAATTAGCTCCACCAACTATTGAGCAACCAACTCCTCCTGCTGATTTAGTCACACTTAGAGATCATCCTATATCTCAAGTGATTGGTGATATATCAGCAAGTGTGCAGACTAGACATCAGCTCCACCAGGATTTGATGCATGCCTTTTTCATTTCTCAAGTTGAACCTAAACCATTCAAGATGTAGAGCAAGATCCCCACTGGATCCTTGAAATGCAAGAGGAGCTCAACCAATTTGAGAGGTGTAGAGTTTGGGAATTGGTCCCAAGAACAGATAACTACCCAGTAATTGGAACAAAATGGGTGTTCAAAAATAAGATGGATGCTAAAGGAGAAATCATAAGGAACAAGGATAGTCTTGTTACTCAAGGGTATAGGCAGGAAGAAGGCATTTATTATGATCAGACCTTTTCTCCAGTGGCAAGGCTAGAGTAAATCAGGATCTTCTTGTCCTATGCTGCTTCTCGAAAATTTAAAGTCTATCAAATGGATGTTAAAAGTGCTTTTTTTAATGGAGAACTGAAAGAAGAAGTCTATGTTGAACAACCACCAAGTTTTATCTCTTCAACTCAACCATCTTTTGTTTATAGGTTGCATAAAGCTCTTTATGGTCTTAAGCAAGCTCCAAGAGCTTGGTATGAGACCCTAGCTAGCTTCTTATTAGAACATAGATTCTCTAGAGGCATAGTAGATATGACTTTATTTATTAAACATCATCATGATAAAATATTTTTAGTACAAATATATGTAGATGATATTATATTTAGTTCTACTTATCCCAAACTATGCCAAAGGTTTTCCAACCTTATGCATTCAAAGTTTGAGATGAGCAGTATGGGTGAGATCTCCTACTTCCTTGGTCTCCAAGTCAAGCAGGCACCCGATGGCATTTTCCTATCCCAATCCAAGTATGCTAATGAGCTGATCAAAAGGTTTGGGATGGCTAGTGCCTCATCTAAGAAAACACCCATGCCTGCCAATGCTGTGATTGATTTTGATGAGCATGGGAAACCTATTGATCATAAGTTATATAGGGCCATTGTTGGGTGCCTATTATATAATACAGTAAGTAGGCCAGATATAATGTTTGTCACATGTCTTTGTGCTTGTTTCCAGGTAAATCGTAAAGAATCCTACCTTATTTTATTAAAAAGGATTTTGAGATATATAATGAGTTGCCAAAATCTAGGACTCTTGTATCCTGCTGAGTCATAATTTGAGTTGATTGGATACTCAGATGCTGACTTTGGTGGATGTAGAGTAGACAGGAGAAGTACCTTTGAAATATGCAAGTTCTTGGGTGCTAGGCTTGTTTCTTGGTTTTGTAAAAAAGCAAACATCTGTGTCTATATTAATAGCAGAAGCTGAATATATAGCAGCTGGCAATTGCTGTTCTCATATTCTATGGATACAAAATCAGCTAATAGACTATGGATACAACTTAAATAATTCAACTATATTTTGTGTTAGTACTTGTGCTATTTCTATAGCACAGAATCCAGTCCATCATTCTAGGACTAAGCATATAGATTTAAGGCATCATTTCATTAGGGAGTGTGTAGACAAAAATAAAATCAATCTCACCTTCATCCCTACTGATTTGCAAAGGGCAGATATTTTCACCAAACCTTTGGATGAAAAGAAACATCTATTCTTCATGAATCAGCTATGTATGATTAATGGAGATGAGATAATTTGACTTTCTGTCTGAGCTCGACGATTTGTTGACAGATCATCGAACGGAGATCGACGATCTGCTAACATCTCGTGAAGTTGAATGTCGAACGGAGATCGAGATCAGTCCTTAGTGAAATAATTGTAATCGAAAAGAGATCGATGATTTTTGGTTCAAAGAATTTAACGTCGAACTGAGATCGATTATTAATTCCTTATCTACGATCTGAGGTTACCGAACTCATTTTGTATTAAAAAATTTCGCCAACCTTGGTTTTGATGTCGTTTTAGTAGTTAATACGCTTGGCTAATCCCGTCTCTTCTTTTCTTAAACCTTATAATCTTGTGTTTAGACAGAAATAGTCCCGCGTTTTCCATTTCCCTTTTGCACTTGATCTTTGTTTTCTCTGCAGGAACTCTCAAATGGAAATTCCAGCGGCGATTGTGTCCATCATGAAGTTCGATTCAAGTTTTGATATTAATCTGGATTCATTCAAGCATAGTGATCAGATGTTTCATGACTTATTGAAGCTATTTGACGCACCAAAGTTACAGAAGTTTCTGACGACTAGGATAAAGTTACCAGTATCAGAAATTAAAGAATGGGCTTATGCCTCTTCTTCAGACAGACAGATGATGATAGGAACTATTTTTGGATAGGAGGTACATCTAAACCCTATCATTCTTACAGAAATTTTTGGTTTTATTAATGGAGAAGACAATATTAATTTGGATAAAGAAGAATTTGCTACCATGCTTACCAAAATGGGTCATGCTGAGGCAAACCCTAGCAAGCTTCTGAAAAAGAACTTGTCTCCTCAATACAAGTTCTTGGCTGATATTGTGGGAAAAGTATTGCTTGGGAAGCACACTGCCCATGATAATATATCCAGGCACCAGTTTATTTTGATGAGTGCCTTGGTTAATCAGAAATCAGTGAATTGGGCTGAAGTTTTGTTTGAGTTGATCAGGAAGAAAGAAAATAAGAGAGAGGTCTCTCTTTGCAGAATTTTAGGGTTTTTTCTCACTAAAAAATTCTCTGAGTTGTTGACATCCCAGACAACATTTATCAATGCTTCTAAGAGACTGACCCCAGCTCTCTTTGGAAAGTTGGAGAGGACTATATCAAAGCCCTCCAGGGCTCCCTCCACCCATAGGGTTTCTGAGGACATAAGGACTGCTCCAGTCACTCCTCACCCTAGATAAGATGAGCCAGAGATTCCTCCTTCCCCGGCTAAACCAACTTCCCTTTTCCCACATCAACCAACTCCATGTCAAAGCCCTCCTCCAGGAACTCCTACTCCTTTGTCTCCTCTACCACATTATCTAGAAGGGATCCCCTCCACCAACATCTCAATCCAAACCTCACGAACTTTTGATCTTCATTTCTCTTCACCAACTCCTTCAGCAACTCATTTACCTTCACATGAACCCTCACCTCATGTTTCCCCCCGTCCAGAACAAGTGTTTATCCCTGAATCCACCACTCAACCTACCATCTCCAACATCTGCACAGCTTGTGGTCATTCCACTTCCTCTCTACCATCTACATCATCTACTCCATCTGCTCTCATTGCCCTCCTCTCCCCTACTATCAAAGTAATTATAGAGGATGTCATTGCCCCTCTACTAGCTTCTTTTAATTCTTTTGTTTCCTCTTTTTCTTGCTCTTCTTCATCTAGGGGCCCTACAGTAGACATTACTGCTACCAGGCAGGGGGAGATGTCCAGTGAAGAAGTCCCTCCTCCTCCAGCAGTTGCAACAGCAGAGGCAGACACAGTTTTGGTAGAGGCAGACACAGGTTTGACAGCTGTAGATACAAAGATTATAGATACAGTGTTGGCAGATATAGAGAATGTAGATATTGATATTCCTGATGCAGAAGTTATTACATTTTTGGAAGATGACATTGAAATCCCTATAGAACCCTTGGACATTCTTCATGGAGATTGTTTCATCTCTCCAGCTTTTGAAATCACTTCAGTTCTAAGCTCTTTTGATCTTTTGTACAGAGAATGTTTTCCCCATACTGCTTTTCAATCTTGTACAGATAGAGTACGTTATATTGCTCCTGTGAGCAAAGATCTTTTATTTCAGCTTCTTCAAAGTTTTGCTGCTCCACTGCCTGAGCTCTTGACAGCTCTTTATCCTTAGCCTTCTGCAGCTCCTTATGCATTTTTATTGCGTAAGCTAATCAGTATTCCAGAGGTTGAGAGTCTAGAGCCCAAGGCATTCTCTCCTCCAACCTATGCTTGATCTACTTCTCCAATCCCAAACTTGGATTAAAATATAGCTGCTGATGCAGCTGAAGAACTTTCAGTTATCAAAGATATTGATGATTTGTATGATAATCCACCAGGCTCATCTGATAATGATTATGATTAAGATTAAGATTCAAACTCAGATCCAGATGTCAACAAGAAGAAGAAAGTGACCAAGAAAAGAAAAGCTCCAGTGAAGGAAGTGCCTAAGTCTAATCCTCAAGATGACATTCCTTACTTCATCAGGCACAATATTACTCTCACATCAACTACTCCTCACTGGATGAGATTTTCCAAGAATGAGATGAAGGCTCAGAATAAAAGGAGAAAGATTGGCTCCTCTACTGTCAAAGTATTTAGGAAGGATCCACTTCCTCCTCCTCCTCCTTCAACAGGTTCTAGTGGAAATGTTTCTTCTAAGACTGCTACCTCCTCCCATCAACAGACTTCTTATGCTCCTCACTCTCACAGCAAACCATCCAGGTCTTATTCAAGTGGCTATTTAAGAAGGAGAGGTAGACATAATGATCAGGCTGACCGAGAAGATATTTAAGATTCTAGTAGGAGATTCGGAATTCATGAAAAATTCAGTCAAGTTAGCCCTCCTCCAAACCTTCATGAAGGTCATTCTCAACATACAACAACAGAAAAAAAATTCCAAGAACAATCAATCAAGCATAGGAAGCTTTAGAAGCCTCTCATGACTATAAAGAAGAATCATCTCAGTATGAACTTGAGCTTTATCCTAACTTAAGGATGGCTAGGTTTCATGAATTAATTGCTCTCTCTCAAATAAACAAAGCTAGAAAAGAAGGAACTTATCCTTCTCAATTCTCGACTATGTCTAAGTATAGGTAGAAAGAGCTGGAACAATTTGATATTGATAAGAATATCTTTGATGCTTATGCCACTATGCAGGTACATCCTGAGGAAGTTGTTCCCATATTAGCTACAATTAAAGTTCTTGGTGAAGCAGATATGAAAATGTCAAGACAGCAAGCATTAGATCCAAAAATAAGAATTGAATTTACTAAGCCAGCTTCAGACAAGTCTTAGTAACTATTTTCTTTTTGTGTCTATATTAATTATTGTAAATATCTGTTGAAATTTTCTTATATCTCATGATGGATATATTTATTTACTTTTCCTGTTGTTTTCTTTTATTGTTGTTTAGTGATCTCACCCAAATAGGGGGAGATTGTTGGATCCCTAGTTTGGATTTGGGCTAGGTTCACTAATCTAGGCTAAGTCAGACCCACATTATATAGCCAGGGTCTAGTCTTGTGTCTTAGGTGTCAGTCAGGTCAATAATTCACTGAGACAAGACCAAGACATCAGAGACTTAGAAGACAACAGAGAGTGAACAAGGCAGAAATTTTTCTAAGTACAAAGTCATTCGACTATCTCTGAAGAGAGCTCGACGATCTTCGTTCTACGCTCGACGATCTCATAGTTAAATCTCTAAATGCTGAGATCGACGATTGCTGAACTCAGGTTGACGATCTCTGATCTACTTTCAGGATTGAGATCGACAATCAACCATCTCAGTTCGACGATCTTGAAGCCCTGTTTGGAAAGAAGATTTTCAGGTCAACAATCATAGGGCTCAGCTCGACGATAGAGGATGTTTGAGCTCGACGATCTAAGGACCAGATCGACGATTTCTGCAAGATAAACATTTTATTCCCTATAATAATTGTTTTCCTTATTGACTGTTTATTCTTTTGCTTATATGACTCTGAGTGATTAATGCATATATTCTCTTAATATAGTCGTTCCTTGACAAGCATTAATTGCTGGTTTTCACAGAGTTATTATACAGCCTTTCTCGAGAAATTTAACGAAATGAGTTAATTCTCTTATAGTAGTTGCACAAGTTCCTGTGATTCCGATAGTCAATCAATATGGAAGATTTCAAATTAAGTTTGGAATTATTCAAAGAAAATGGACTCAGAGAATAAAAGACCCGGAGAATTATTATTCAGTACTTCTTGATGCAGTCGACAGACTTTTGAAAAAAAATCACAAGGCTGCAAGAAATAGAAGAAGAACAGCTCTCAGTTCCAAAATCAAGAGTTCATTAAGGAAGCTTGTGGAGACAATTATCTTCAATCAGTCTCAGCTTTATGGAATTCAAGTCCTACACCCTATACAAGGCTCTGATTTCCTGAACCATTTAAATCATAGGACAAGCCTTGATTCCGTTAGGATCACTCTCAAGTCTTCTCTCACTTGCTTGAGAAAAGAGAATTCAACTTTTTCCTTCCCCCTCTGTGTAAAGGGTTTTTACTCCCTTCAAAAGTAATTCCTGGTTGTGAGGTCACCTGATCAAAAGACTTCAAGTGGTTTTCCGGCACTGATCAAATGCCAGAAGGGTTACAATATCTCCCATGAAATAGATATTATTTGGTGGCAGTCACCTGATCTAAAACCTAAGAGTGATTCCTACCAGGGTGGTAGAAGAGTGGATGTACCAAAATTTGGGGAACCACTATAATTTTATGTGTCATCTAGTTTCACCTTTTCTTATTTCTCTTGCTAGTTCCTGTCATATTTAGAATAGTTCTCTAGTTTTCCTTCTTCTTAAATATTTATTGGTATCACCTATTTTTGTACTATGATAGAATAGTTAAAAACAACATAAAGATTTTAAAACACTCTATTCCCCCCCCTCTAGAGTAGATCTGAATAACTCCCTCCTTTTAGGGGCATTTCTCTGAGTCGTAGGATTGGTTTTCAATCTGAGGTAATAGTGAAGTAGCCAAGTCTAGCGTATTGCTAGATCGGTGAGGTGGAGTGGGCGTATGCAAGATTGGGGAACCACTATAGATCTGGTATTCTCTGTGATTTGATTGCTTATTTTTTGCGCTTCATTCGTTCAGTTTTTTATTCCGCAAAAGACGCAGATCTCAACAATTCACCCCCCTCTAGGTGATTTAGGTAGACAACTAAAAAAATTAATTTGTATCAGAGGGAGGTTTTTCATCAAAAAGGTTAACACCTTGAACAAATCTCTTCCTTGTTGTATTTAGAGGATTCAAGCCTGGACATAGCCAAGGATATTACTAAGCTTCCATAATGCACAAAGAATAATTTTTCTATGTTGAAAGAGAGAATAAAGTTGTTCGTGAAAGCTACAGATCCAAGGATCTTAATGATTGTGGAAGAGGGTCCTCATGTTCAAATGATAGCCTCCAACATTGACCAAACTAAGAAAGTACCAAATAAGCTTATGGATCTTGATAAAGATTAGAATGCACTTGTCTCCTTAGACAATAAATCCAAAAATATCATCACAATTGCAGTCAACGATTCTATGCTGCAGAACTTGATTCACTGCCAATCTGGCATGGAAATGTTGCAGTCTCTTATCGTCTTAATGGAAGGCATTGAAGACGTTAGGGATGACAGAAGATCCCTCCTAAATAGAAATATGATGCATTCCGACAAGGTCCCAAGGATTCAATTGCGGATACTTTTGAAAGTTTCTTCAAGATTGTCAATGGCCTAAGAGTCTATAGCCGGGTTTTCACCAATGGAGATCTGAATGATAAGTTCCTGAGATCCCTGACTAAGGAATGGGATAACAAAGTCTATGCTATCCGAGAGTTTGGCAAGCTAGCAGAGACTGACCCGGAAAATCTCTTCGAAAATCTTATGTCATATGAATTTCAAATCAACTCAAAAGATGAAGAAGAGAAGAGTTGGTCTTCATCCAAGGAGAAGTCCGTCGCTCTAAAGGCAGACATCTCAAGGAAGTCAAAAGCTGCATCTCCTTCCCCCGCATAGGAAGAAAGTGAAGAAGAAGATTCATAATCAAGTACCTTGGGCTCAGAGCAATCTGAAGGAGAGTTTTCTCTTCTTTCAAGTTAGTTCAAGAAGTTCTTGAACAAGAAGAAACAATGGAGAGGAAAAGATGCCTCGTTGAGAAGATCACGTCATGATGGTGACCGTTAAATGAAAGTCTCAAGTAGCCAAGATAGGTATCACCCTAAAAAGAACAAACACAATTCTTCTAACATTGTGTGTTATTATTGCAATAAGCCAGGACACGTCATAGCTGACAACCCTCATAAGATGAAGGAGGATTGAAGAAGAGAGGAAAAGAAAAATTCTTATAATAAGAAAAAGACTGAAAGAAGCTTAGTAGAAAAGAAAGGCAATACCCTCAGTGACACAGACTCATCTGAGTCTAGTGATGAGGAGGAAGCCTAGTTTGGGCTCATGGAAAATATAGATGATTATGAAGAACACTAGTTCACTAGGAAGCTAAATTCTCATACCCCTCTCTCTGAATTAGATGATTCTGACCAAGATCATGAGGACTATACGTCTGATGATGAATCTTAACTCATAATTCAGTACAAAGAGTTGATCAAAGCCTACGATAAATGTCGTAGAGTCGCAAGAGCTCAAGCTAAGGAGATCAAATTTCTTAAGGCTGAGGAGAGCAGTCTGAGGGAGGAAGTCATGATGATGGAATCACTCAGAAAGGACTTCCATAATATGATTGAAGAATATAATAAATCTCTCAAGCACTTAAACCTGAAGGAGGAGATCATCCAAAAGTTGGAAGAATAACTTGCGGTTGAAAGAAACTTGTTGAAAGTTTCTCCAAGCCCAAGACATTCCTTCCACTAGTGGCTGAATTCTCTGCTTAGAGTAAAGGTGCTGTCTTAGGCCATGTGGTTTCTCCTAGTGAATCTTCTAGGAAAAATAAAGCCTAGAGAAGAAATAGGGCTACCAATAAGGCTCTTGCCAAGTAGAAGTGGAAAGCTTCTCAAAAACAAACTCCTTTCAAAATGGTTATCTTTCCAACGAACGAGTTTGATCTTGACTCGTCCTACAGTCACTTTGCTAGGCCTACTCATATAGAGCCCAAGTCTCGGTACCAAGGATGGACACGTCCCCAGAATTTTGGCGAGAGTGTCTTCAAGGCACCATATGAGGAGATCACGTTTAAGAGCTACAGAACTTATAATCATGGTCACAATATCAAGAAGGCTCCAAAAGCCAAACCCATTGTGGAAAAGCCTATTATGGAGAAGAAGTCATGTGAGTGCCATCACCACGAAACTTCTACCTCCAAATCTACTGCCCCTGCTAGACCACACTCTTAAAAGGCCAAGCAAGAGAACATTAGGCAATGTTACAATAGATTTGACTGTTGGTGTTGTGGCAAAATCGGTCACTTTCCCATAGATTACTAGTTTAATCCCAGATATTATGAAACTCCACAAGTTAATATTGTGAGAAAGACCACTCACAAAGTTAACATACATAGGGGGATTATACGAACTAGATACCAATGGACCAAACAAGTTTTGGTTCCTAAGGCAACTTGATTCTACTTTTGAAGGAATGTCCAAAGGCCACCAAAAATCCTATCTGGTATTTAGATAGTGGATGCTTGACATATTACCGAGAATAGAAGCCTTCTCCAGAATTATTTTCCAGTCATGAATGAGCCAAAGTCATCTTTGGAGGTTCTGAAAGAGGAATTACAAAAGGATACAGTTTGATCACTAATGGTAGTGTATCCTTTTATGATGTGGCTTATGTTGATGGATTAGAACACAATCTTATAAGGATAAGCCGGCTCTGCGAAAAAGGATACATCATAGAATTTCATGCAGACAAGTGTTGTATAAAATCAGTTGATAATTTAGAAATGATTTTATCAGGCACTCGTAATAGGAATATATTTTGCTTAAATTTTATTTGCAAAGACTCTTCTACGCTAGTGTGCTTTTTGGCAAACAATAGTGCGTCTTTTGGTGACCAATAACACAAGAGATTAACACATATAAATTTCAAAAATATTAATAAATTATATTCTCTTTATTTAGTACGTGATGCCCCAAATGTCAAGTGCGTTAAAGATAGACCTTGTCACGCATCTATAAAAGGCAAGCAAACAAGGGATACTTTTAAAAGCATTATTGGAAAAAATTCTAATAGGTGTTTAAATCTACTTCATATGGACTTGTTCGGTCCACTGCAAATTAGAAGTTTGGGAGGTAAGGATTATACATTGGTTATTATTGATGATTACTCTTTCTTTGCGTGGGTGTTCTTTCTAAAACACAAGTCAGATACTTTTGATATCTTTACTAATTTTGTCAATCAGATCCAGAATGAATACAACTGTTCCGTTGTCAAAATTAGAAGTGACAATGGAAAAGAGTTCAACTCTGGGGCTATGACAGAATTATGTGAAAGCCTAAGTATCTTTCATGAGTTTTCCTCTTCTCGTACTCCTCAATAGAATGGAGTTGCTGAGAGAAGGAATAGAACACTCATAGTGGCTTGCAAAATAATGATGACTGATGCCTTACTACAAGAATATTTCTGTACTGAAGCTGTCAACACTGCAAGACACATGCAAAATCGAGCACTCATAAATAAGAACTAAAATAACACACCTTACGAACTACTAAAGGGCGGGAAACCGACTATTTCATATTTTAAAATCTTCGGTATTAAATGTTTCGTACATAAAAATGGTAAGTATCATACCACTAAATTTAGTGAAAAGAGCTTTGAAGGTATTTTAGTAGGTTATAGTAGCCAAAGTAAAGCATATTGGATATTTAATAAGAAAACCCTGGTTGTAGAAGAATCTATCAATGTTGTTTTTGATGAGACGAGCTTAATGAAAGGCAGTTCTTCTAGTGTGTTTATTTAAGATACAGTTTCAAGAATAAAGGAATTAAACTTGGATGAGCCGACTGAAGAAAAAGGAAAGTGAGGGGATAGATCTATCTTAACTCTAGAGGGGGGTTAATAGAGTGTTTTAAAACGTTTGATTAGTTTTTATTGCGGAATTAAAATAAGTGATATTAATGTATATAAAGAGAAGTAAAAACAAAATTATCACAACACAGCAAAACAAGAAATAGAACAACCAAATGACAGAAAGAAACTATAGTGGTTCCCCAAAACTAGGTACCTCTACTCTTCTACCACCCTAATAGGAATCCACTAACAGGTTTTTGTTCAGGTGACCTTCCACAATAGGTTTTTGCTCAGGTGCCCTATTACCATAAGATTTATTTCAAGGGAGATCTCACAACCCTTTGAGCTTTTGATCTGGTGCCCAAAAACCAACTCAAGTCTTTTGATAAGGAGACTTGACAACCAAGAGTAACTTTTGAAGGGAGTTATAAAAACCCTTTATACAGTGAGGTAAAGAAAAATTATGTTGTCTTCTCTTTCTCAATAGCATTGAGAAGACTAGTGGATTGCTGTGATATCGAATCTCCCCCTGAGATGAATATTTATTCAGGAAGCTGGAAGATTTGCATATGGTGTAGGCCTTTAACTTGGATTATTAATCTTTAGGATCTTTTAGACAGATATTGATTGTTGTCTCTTGAAAAGTCCTGAAGTAGAAACTGAAGAAGACTAAAGATGTGTGCAAGTTGTTCTTATTCAATTTCCTATATGCACAATAGAAAAAGTCTCTTCTCTATGTCGTGTATCAGTAGTTGAGTTCTTTTGCCTAAAGAGAAAAAAAGTCTTTTATATTCTGAGTAGATTTCAGCCTTTGAATTTTGAATTTTATCCTTGATTCAATGCTGAAATCATTGGAGTTGGACAACTGGAATTTGTCTTTAATATGTTTCCTCAATTGTCCTAGAAAATAAGCCCAGTAATTAACTCTATGAAGGACATAATTAATGCTACCATGAAACAACTATATTCTTGAGAATATGAGCATTAATTATCAGAGAATTACTATCTTAGAATAATATTATTTGAAGTCATGCAGATATAAAATATGACAAACTTATTTTGAAAAGGAATTAGTCAAGCTCAGGACATATTTCGTCGACCTAAACTCCAAGTTCGTCGAGCTGAGAAATCTTCTTCATCGAGATGAGCTCAAAGATCATCATTCTAGAAAATAACTGGCAATACTGAGTTCCAAGTTCGTCGAGCTGAGATATACTTTCGTCGATCAGATAATCTGAGTAGTAGAAGAAGGATCGTCTACCTGAGCTCAGATTTCGTCGAGCTCAGCTTAGAGTAAAAACTCTGAGTTCATCAATTTGTGATCGATGATCGTCAAGCTGAGTTTGAAGAACTTCGAACGGATTTTCTGAACTCTTTAAAACTGTATTTCTTTTAAGTATGAGTCTCTGAAATCTTATGAAGGCTGGATCAAAGTAGTCTAACCTAATCAGACTAACCTTAACCTTAGAACTAATAGATGACCCTAGGCTATACATGTTGGGTCAACAAACCTAATAGTGAACCTAGCTCAAATTCAAACTGGGGTTCCAACAATCTCCCCCTATTTGGGTGATGTCACTAAGCCAAATAAAGAAAGCATGAAAACACAATGCAATTTAAATATCTGACAGAATTTAAACAATTCAGCAGATATGATATAGCTAAGTTCATTACACATATAATTCACAAGTAAATAACAAAACAAAAAAAAGTTTAAGAACCATTACAGGGAGGAGCATAAGATGATTTAGCAAAAGAAATTATCCTAGTAGGGTCTTCAGCTTCCCTTTGAGTCATTTTCATGTCTTGAGCCCTAAGAATTTTCACAGATGTAGCTTTGGGCACTACAGCTTCTTGATGGATCTGCATGTATGCATTAGGATCAAATAAGTTTCTGTTTACCTAAAACCCGTTGAACTCTTCCTGTCTATAAGAGGACATTATTGTATATTTAGATATATCTTCTCCTTCTTCTCTGGATGTATTGATTTGAGATAGAACAATAGTCTCCTTGAGTCTGGCCATCCTATAAACTGGATCTAGCTCAGGTTCATATGAGAGAGAAGGAGATCTATCTGGATTGGAAATTTGTTCAGCACTCTGAGAAGTTTTCTATGGAGGAATTTTGTACTTAATTGATTGCTGTTTAAATTTACTTGGACTAGATCTCTATTGATGTTGGCTTTGATAATATGACCTTGGAGGTTTGTAGTGGCTGTACTTCCCAGATAGTTTGGAGGACTGGTAGGAAGCTATCCTTCTGGAATGAGAAACATTTCCTGAGGCACCTACAGTAGGAGGAGGAGGAGGATGTCCTCTCCGGGTATGCCATGGTGGAGAACTATATCTTTTCTTTTTCTTCCTTTCTTTTAACTCATTCTTTGAGAATCTCATCAAGTAATGCATATCTAGAGTGAGAGGAATGTTATTCATAATGTAGTATGGAATGTCAGCAGTAGGATTTGTCTTAGGAACATCCTTGGGAGGAGCCTTTCTCTTCTTAGATTTCCTCTTCTTGGAACTGAGATCATCGAAATCATCATCCTCATCATCAACATATGTTTCAGCAGGATGAGCATATAAATCATTAATCTCTTTTAGTTGTTCATCATAAATGTGCTTCTTAGCCTGAGGCTCAGAAGATAAATTGGGGATTGGAATGGCAGCTGCTGGAACTGTATCTGCTGAATTTTCTTGAGAATCAACCATGTCTGCAAACAGAATCTCATCCAAGTCTGGCATAGGACTTTCATCCCAAATAGCCATACAAGGAGAGTCAGTTGGAGGCTCAATATATTCAAGAGCAAAAACTGGCTCATTAATTTCTGTAACTACTGAGGGCTCTATAATCATAAGAACTGCAAAACTTGCCTTTAGTTGTTCAACATCTTCAGGACTTATTGGAGAAGTAAAATAAATAATAGCTTTAGAATGATCTTGCTGAAGTACTGGTAAAGAATTTCTATATATTGAATCAAAAGAATGTATCAAAGAAGCTAAATAAATTGTGGGATTTATGATGAAATCACCATCAGTGCTTATTTCTTGTACTGCATCTTCATCTGTACAAACCATTTCAGAATCAACTACTGTTGTAACTACTTCTACTGCTAGAGAAACAACTGTTGCTGCTGGAGAAATTGCTGCTACTGCTAGAGCTAGAGCTTCTTAATGGAATATCTCCCCCTGACTGTATTTAGAAGGTACTAAACCCAGGCCCATAGAAGAAGAAGGGACAGATGAAGAAGGAGCAAGATGAGAAGCAAGAGAGGATATGGAGGCAGCAAGAGGTAATATTTCCTCTGCTATGAGTTGCCTGATGATTGGAGTGATAAGCTCGAAGATGGTGGAAATGGAGGGAAAATCATATTACATAAACTCAGGCGGTGTCTGTGTAGATACAGATGGATGGATAGAGGAGGTAGATGGAATGAAAGGAGGAAGTGGAATGAAATCATTCATAATTTCATCCTGAGGTGGAGATAATTGTTGTTGAGGAATGTGAGGTTGATATGGTGATGGTAAAAGATTAAAATTTGGGAATGACATAATAGTATGTTGTGGTATGTCATCAAGGTGAAGTGGTAAAGGAGATTGAGGATGTGGAGATGGAGATTGTGATGGTGAGGCAGGAGGGATTTGAGAGGAAGTGGATAGATGTTAGAGGAGAGTTGATGAAGGAAATATTGAATTAGGTGGAGATGGAGGAGGTGTAGTAACCTATACTCAGGTGGGGGAGAAGATATTACTGCCCTGGTGTTCTCTAAAGCTCCGGAAGAGGAGGAAGCCCTGGATGGCTTAGGGATGGTCCTCTCCCATCTACTAAATAAGGAAGAAGTTAGCCTCTTTGAGCTATTGATGAACATGGTTTTGGAGACTAATAGTTCAGGAGCCTTAGCCTGGAGGAAGATTCCCAAAATCCTCCCAAAAAAAACTTCCTTCTTGGAAATTTTCTTCTTGATCAACTAAAATAACAACACACCCCAATTTATTGATTTCTTATTAACTAAGGCACACAACACCAAGTATTGGTGCTTGGTAATATAGTCATGGGCAGTTTGCTATCCTAGCAAAACTTTCCCAACAACATCAACCAGAAATTTATATTCTACAGATAATTTTTTTTTAGAAACTTGTTAGAGTTTCCTTTAGAGTGACCCATTTTAATCAACATATCATCATACTCAGAACTATCTAGTTCTATGTCATCTTCTCCATTAACCAATTAAAAAAATTCAGAAATTATAACAAGTGTTAGAGAAACCTGTTGACTTGCAATGGTGCCAATCATGGTTGTTGCATCTAGGGAAGATGAGGTATACACCCATTCTCGTATATCTATTACTTGAAGTTTGATCCTTGTATTCATCAGTTTCTTGAGTTGTTGATCTTCAAAGAGTTTCAGAATATCTGTGAAGACCTAATCAGAAAGGCTGAAGGAATCAAAGTCAATGTCGAATCTCATTTAATATTTCATGCTGGATAGAGTAGTCGCCTAAATTGCCATTATTTTCCTACAAAAACGAGAGAGAGATCAAGTGCAATAGAACTTGAAAGCGCGGGATTGAGTTCGATGAGAACCTAAAAAAAACTTTTCAGAATATGAAGCGGCGAACTCCGTCCTGCGAAAAGATAAGATCTTCGAACTCAGGTCGATGGAAAATTTCATGGAGAAATGATATCGTCAATCTCAGTTTGAAGAGGGGAAATGGTTCGCCTTTCTCAAGTCGACGAAAAATTTTCTGAAGCAAGATCGTCGATTTCCGTTCAACGAAAAAGACTTCACACAGAGATTTCGTCGATCTCAGGTCAACAAAACTTTCAAGGGGAGTTCACAGATCGTCGATCTCCGTTCGACGAAATGTGACCAATTCTTTGACCTTGGATAGAAATCAACTTAAGCCTTCCCCATTAATCATACCTAACTGATTTAAGAATAACATATGTTTCTTCTCATCCAATGGTTTGGTGAAGATGTTTTCTCTTTGTAAATCAATAGAGATAAAGACAAGGTTAATTTTCTTTTTGTCCACACAATCTCTAATGAAATGATGCCTAATTTCTATATGCTTGGTCATACTATGATGCTTTGGATTTTGTGCAATGGAAATTACACTGGTACTATCAAAATATATAGTTGAATTATTTACATTGTAACCATAATCCAGGAGTTGGTTTTGAATCCATAATATTTGTGAACAACAACTGCCAGCTGCAATGTATTCAGCTTCTGCAGTTGAAGTGTACACAATATCTGTTTCTTACAAAACCAAGACACAAGCCTATCACCAAGAAACTGACATGTTCCTGATGTGTTTTTCCTGTCAACTCTACATCCAGCAAGTTCATCATCTGAGAATCCAGTTAATTCAAATTCTGACTCAGTTGGATAAAAGAGTCCTAGATTTGGGTAACCCTTTATATATCTCAAAATTCTTTTATGTAAAATATGGTGAGATTCTTTAGGGTTCACCTGAAACCTAACACAAAGACATATAGCAAACATTATATCTGTCCAACTAGATGTGAGATACAATAAGTACGCAACAATAGCCCTATATGTTTTCTGATCAACTTGATTGCCATGTTCATCAGAATCATTCACAGCAATCGAAGTCATGGGTGTTTTCTTGGCTGAGGCATTAGTCATCCCAAATCTTTTAATTAGCTCCTTACCATATTTGGATTGGGAGACTTTAATGCCATCGGGAGATTGCTTCACTTAAAGACCAAGGAAGTAAGAAAGCTCACCCATGCTACTCATTTCAAACTTAGAATGCATCAGGTCAGAAAACCTTTTGCAAAGTTTGAAATCATTAGAGCCAAAAATAATGTCATCTACATATATTTGTACTAATAGTATGTTTTTATTATGAGGCTTAGTGAACAAAGTCTTATCTACAATGACCCTCTCTAAAAGAAAACAAGCAAGGGTCTCATACCAAGCATTTGGAGCTTGCTCTAAACTATATAGAGCTTTATGCAATTTGAAAACAAAGGAGGGATGAGTTGGAGAAATAAAACCCAGTGGTTGTTCAACATATACTTCCTCTTTGAGTTCGCCATTCAAGAAAGAACTCTTGACATCCATTTGGTATACTTTGAACTTTTTGTAGGCTACATAGGCAAGAAATATTATGATAGCTTCAAGTCTTTAAACAGGTGCAAAGTTTTGATCATACTCAATTCCTTCTTATTTTCTGTATCCATCTGCTACCAGCCTTGCTTTGTTCCTTATGATAGCTCCTTGTACATCCAATTTATTTCTTAATACCCATTTAGTTCCAATGACTTGGAAGTCTTTTGGTCTAGGAACTAAATCCTAATCTCTGCATCTCTCAAACTGATTGAGCTCCTCTTGCATTGCAATAATCCAGTTGGGATCTTGCTCTGTATCTTTTATGGATTGGGGCTCAATTTGAGATATGAAGCAAGCATGCATCAAATCTTGGTTGAGTTGATTCCTTATTTGCAGACCAACTGATTTGTCTCCAATCACTTAGGATACAAGGTGGTCTCTAAGTGTGACAAGATCAGTTGGAGGAGTTAGTTCAACAACAGCATTGGGAATTAATTCCTCATGTGGAATTTTGCTTGTTGTTGGTAGTTCAGCAATAATTTCACTGAATTCTTCTTCATTGTCTATATCAACATGTGGAGAAGGATGTGATATTGTCTCATTGGTGAGGTTTAAATCATCCAATTTCTCACACAGTTAGGGTACCTGCAATAAATCTTTAGTAGAAGAATCCTTCTCCTTGTAATACATGTTAGCTTCATCAAATGTTATATATACATATTCTTCCATTTTTAAGGTAGATTTATTAAAAACATTATAGGCCTTGCTGACTTGGGAATATCCAAGAAAAATTCCCACTATAGCTTTAGCTTCAAACTTTCTAAGATGTTTCTTACTATTATTATGAATGTAATATCTACAACCAAAAATTCAAAAGTAATCTATTTTAGGTTGCTACCCTTTAAGAAATTCATAGGGAGTCTTACCCTTAAGTTTATGTATTAAACTCCTACTATGGACATGATTTGTTGTGCTTATAGCCTCTTCCCAAAAGGATAGGGGCAAGTAAGCATCTGTAAGTAATTTTCATGCTGCTTCAATAAGGGTTCAGTTTTTCCTTTCTACTACCACATTTTGTTGAGGAGTTCTAGGAGCAGATAAATAATGCTTGATACCTTCCATCTCACATTATTCTTGCATAAGAAGAGACTCAAACTCAGTACCATGATCACTTCTGATCAATGCAACTAGAGTAGAGTACTCAATCTTAATGCTCTTAAGAATGTTTGTAAGAACTTTAAAGTTATCTGACTTATTTCTCAAGAAGAACACCCAAGTGAACCTAGAGAAGTCATCTACAATAACTAAGGTATAAAATTTCGCTCCCAAGCTCTATATAGTAATGGTTCCAAATAGATCCATATGTAGCAAGTACAGAATGCTGGGTGAATCACTCTTATTAATAGATTTAAAACTATTTTTGATTTGCTTGCCTAATTAACAAGCCCTACAGAGGCTTTCTTCTTGTATGGACCAGAAGGCAATCCTCTAACAAGGTTGTCCCTAGAGAGTTTAATAATATTTTTAAGATTAAAATGTCCTAATATTTTAAGCCATAATTCATTATTATTACTAATTTGATTGAACAGGCAAATTTCTTAACTAGCTGACTTAAAATTAACTATATAGATGTTCCCTTGTCTAAGTACAGTTAACATAGTTTTGTTATCTATAGAAGTAATAAAATAGGTAGATTGGTTAAAAGATACCTGATAACCTTCATCACGTAATTGGCTTATAGTTATCAGGTTATTTTTTAGACCACTCACATATGCTACCTTCTTGAAGGTGACAACTCCAATGTTGACATTGCCATAGCCTTCTTTTTGGCCATAGTTGGAGTCTCCAAAAATCACCTATGGTCCAAGATTTGACTTATAGTTGGTTAAGTTGTCCTTGCTGTCTGGCATGTGCTTTGAACATCCACTATCCAGGTACCACTATTATTCTGAGATAGGATAGTCTTTCACCTACATAGAAAAAAATTAGGTGTTCTTGACCCAGGTAACCTTGGGTCCATGATTCTTTTCAAATTTAAAGCGGGAAATATATGAACATTAAGGTTGACTATTATATTCTGAGTTCGACGAAAGCTGCTGAGCATAGTTTTTATTATAGTTCTTATTTTTCTTTCTCTTTCATTTGGGTTTCTGAATTATTTCAACTTGTTCATTATTCTCATCTAGTTTTTCTTTTCCCTTTCCTTATTTAAATTTTATGGGGGTTGAGAGAATAATTTTCTGAATAAGATGAGGTTGGCTTGATGAAGCACCTAAGCCTTATTTGCCATTTTGCCTGGCATTAATAGTGCTTGTGATGTTCATCAATTTGATGCTTATCCCATTCAGGGAATCTTCAAATTACTTAGCCTCACATAATTTAGTTTTTAATTATATGATTTGTTCTGAGGCTATAACTAATTTATCTTTTAGCTTTATATTTTCAGAAAACAGGTTATCATGTTAAGTTAATTTATTTCTAAGAAGTTTGATTTCCTTCTAAGATTTAATTAGGTCTTTCATAATAACTTAAACTCAGTTTTAAAATGATCTTAATTAAAATCAAATGAGGATATTGCCTGATACTCTTCTGATTCAGAATCTTCATTTTCTGAATCATCAGCTTTTGACGGATTGCCTGATGCATTGATAGCCATCAAGCAAATTTCTTTTTCTTTAGCCTCTTCTTCATCTTCACAGGAGGTGGAAGATGAAGTTTCCTCTTCTGTCTTACTCCAAGTTTCTACAACAAAGACTTTTCCTTCCTCTTATTCTTTTGCTAGAGGATGGCTTGTTGTAATGCTTCCTATATTCCTTTTCTTTTCATTTATCCTTCTTTGAGCCTCTGGATACTAAGGTAGAATGTTTTCATGCTTCCTGCAACCATAACAAACAATTTCCTTTGTAGGAGTCTTGTCATACCTTGGTGTGTCTTCTTGCCTGGATGATTTCCTCCTAAAATCTTTTCTGGCCATCTTATAAAATCTTTTGGCCAGTAGGATTAGGAGGTCATCATTTACTGATGTAGTTTCTTATTCTTCAGATGCCTTGAACGCAATGCTTTTCTCCTTCCTTCCTAAGGTAGAATACTTCTATTCAGCTGCTTTCCTAGTCTTGACAAGCTGCTCATAAGACTTGAGCTTGCCTAGCAAAGACTCAGTAAAGATTTCATTTAGGCTTCTGGCCTCTTTGATTGGCCAGATCATAGAATCTCATGTGTTGGGGAAGCACTAATGGATCTTGTCATTGATCTCAGTCAGGGATATGTCCTTGTCTAGTGTTTTCAGCTCATTGATGATTAAAATGAGTCTATTATACAAATCAGCCACTGACTCTGACTCTTTTTTCTTGAAGTTCTCATATTGGGAAATGAGATTTGATTTTCATATCTTTTCTCTCATCAGATGATCCTGCTACTATTTGATTTAGGGAATCCCAAATGGCTTTTGGTAATGTTCATTCAGCAACCTTCTTGAAGATATCATCTAACATTATTTGTGCAGAATGTTCATAGCCTTAGCATAACTAATATTTGCTTTCTTCAGTCCAACAGTCCACTCAAGTGGTAGAACTGTACTTGAACAAGAAGTAGTAGCCACTGGAAGTGGAGGACCTATCAAAATGGAATTATAGATATCTTAATCAATTAAGTTCATATATAATCTAATCATTGCCTTCCAGATTGCAAACTTATTAAGGGTGCTTACTGGAGGTCTAGTGCTAGAATATTCCTTATTCTGTGCCATGATATAAAAGAGTCACTAGAGTTATTAAGATCTATCAAAGGATCTTTTTTATGCAGGTATTAGCCTGTGAAACCAAATGAACACCCCTTTAATACACATTGAAAGTGAGGGGATAGATATGTCTTAACTCTAGAGGGGGGTGAATATAGTGTTTTAAAAACTTTGATTAGTTTTTATTGTGGAATTAAAATAAGTGATATTAATATATATAAAGAGAAGTAAAAACAAAATTATCACTACACAACGAAACAAGAAATAGAACAACTAGACGATACAAAAAAATTATAGTGGTTCCCCAAAACTGGGTATGTTGGATCCCTAGTTGGATTTGGGCTAGGTTCACTAAATTAGGTTAAAGTCTGACCCACATTTTATAGCAAGGGTCAAGTCTAGTACTCCTAGAGTTTATGCTAGTCATTAGGTTAAACCTTCATGGACCAGCCAGCAGAGGACATCAGTTGTCTCAAGACTTAGAAGATTTAGAGAACAGAATGATTAGTTCAAAGTTCTTTCAACTCAGCTTGACGATCGTCGATCTCAGAATGAAAAACTAAGAGTTATTTCTATGATCTGAGCTCGATGATATTCGAGCTCAGGTCGAGGTTCGATTCTTTCAGACAAACACTCAGCTCGATGAACTCAGAGCACAAAATTGGTAAGTTATTCTCTCAATACAGTTCACAGAGCTCAGGTTGACGAACAGGAACTCTTAGGTCGACTAACTTGGAACTTCGATCGATGAATTCCGTTTAGAGGTCAACGATTTCAGTCCCGAGCTAGAATGAGAAGTTTTACATACTTTTGTCCCTTACTTTTTTTTAACTAGCAGTAATATTCCTGAGTAACTAATGCTCATATTCCCCTAAATATAGCGATTATTGGCAGCATTAATTATGGCCTTAATCAGGTTAATTACTTACTTATTTTATTCGGGACAGTTGGGGAAACTCATTTAAGACAATATTCCAGCCATTTCCTTCTCTAGGGCAATCCGCAATTAATGCCAGCAATTCAAATTTCAAAGGAGAAGTTATTGACTGTAGAATATAAAAGAGATTTTCTCTTTTCAGTCGATTAATATACTTAGCCAGAAATCAGAACACAGAGCCAGACATTAGAAGAGAATATATAGCACACAAAATATATAGAGAGACACATACAAAACATTCAGAACTCTCTCCCTGTGCAGAAAACATTTTGTTTTCCTCCTTGCCCATTATGAAGACTGAAGAAGAACATTCATCACTATCAAGAGTCTAATTCAATCTTCTCCTCCAGGAACATTCAAGGACAACTCATCTTGATTCAGTAAGAAATTCAAGGATTATTTTCAGACAAGGCTGAAGATCTACACCCTAAGCAAGGATCCACCTTTATGAGTCAACATCATTTCAGAAGGAGTCTTGACACTAGAAAATCCACTTTTCTTCTTTATTTTTTTAAGAAAAGAGAAGACCTCATCATCCCTCCTCTCACCTCATGTACAAAGGGTTTATTAACTCCCTTCAAAATTTCATTCTTGGTTTTTGGGCACCTGATCAAAATGCTAAAGGGTTGTGAGATCTCTCTGGAAATAGATCTTGTGGTGGCAGTCACCAAATGAAAAACTTATTAGTGGATTCCTACCAGGGTGGTAGAAGAGTGGATGTACCCTAGTTGGGGAACCGCTAAAAAATTTCTTGTGTTGTCTGGTTGTGTTCATTTTCTTTCTTTTATTATTTTGCAGTGATAAATAGATTAGTTTAACCAGTCTTTTATTTCCTTCTATAGTATTATTGGTATCACCTATTTTAAACTTTGATATAAAACTAAAAAAATAGCCAAATTTTTAAATACTCTATTCACCCCCCCCCCCTCTAGAGTAAATCAGATCTAACCCCCATCTTTCAATTGGTATTAGAGGGGTGTTCCTTTGGTTGTACAATCTAATACTTGAATCAAAAGATCCTTGCTAGATCTGATTTTCCTTTCCTAGTCTTTCTATTATCACATAATGGCACAAAACAAAGACTATGCAAGCACCAGACCTCTAGTTTGCAAATTAAATAAGTTTGCTATCTGGAAGGGAAAAATCTAATTGTATATGAACTTTATTGATGAAGTCATCTTTAATTCTATTTTGCCAGGACCACCAGTTCCAGTGGCAACAACTGCTGGTAGTTCGAACACAAATGTTGTTCCACCACCTGAGTGAACAGATACTCAGAAAAAGACCAAAATAGCTAATGCAAAGGCCATGAATATTCTAGCTCAGAAGATGTCTAATGATATTTTCAAGAAGGTGGTTGAATGCACATCAGCCAAGGCAATGTGGGACTCACTTAACCAGATGGTTATTGGTTCAGCTGATGAGAGAAAGGATAGAAGATCCAACCTCATGCCACAATATGAGAACTTTTAGAAGGATGAATCAGAGTCTGTTGGTGACATGTACAACAGACTGAGCTCAATAGTCAATGAGCTGGAAAATCTAGACAAAGACATCACCCTTACTTAAGTAAATTAATAAATCCTCATGTGCTTCCCTAGCTCATGGGATTTAAGAATCTGGCCTATCAAGGAAGCCAGAAGTCTAAATGAGATTTCCATAAACTTATACTTGGAAAGCTTTAGTCTTATGAGCAATTGATAAAGTCTAGAGAGGCTGCAGAGCAGAAGACTCCTTCATCAGGCAGAAAGGAGCAAAGTATTGTATTCATAGAAAATGAAGAATCAGAAGCGCCAACAGTCAATGAAGAAATTTTGAGTCCCTTAGCCAAGAGATTCTACAAGATGGGCAAGTAAGACTTCAGGAGGAAGTCATCAAGGCAAGATGATAAGCCCAGGTATGACAATACTCCCACTAAAGAAGTTATTTGTTTTGGGTGTAGGAAGCCTGGTCATTTCATCTCAGAGTGTCCTGAGAATAAACAGAAGGAGAGGAGAAGAGAAAAAGAAACAAGGAAGCAGCACTACAGCAAGCCCTCCTCTAGGAAGCATAAAAGGAAAAAAAATCGGCTTTGTGGTTGAGACCTGGAGTGATATTGAAGAAGAAACTTCATCTCTTAGCTCCAGTGAAGATGAAGAGGAGGCAAGGTGAAAGTGAGGGTAAGATCTATCTCAACTCTAGAGGGGGGTGAATAGAGTTTATTTAAATTAATTTCACAGTTGAAATTAATCAGCAAATATAAAATTCAATTTATAGTATAGTGTAGAGTGTTAGTAAAGAGTTAAAAACAAAGAAGTAAAGAGCACAGCACACAGCAAACCAATCACACAAACAAACCAGAAGACACAAGGAAATATAGTGGTTCCCCAAAAACCTGGGTACATCCACTCTTCTACCACCCTTGGTAGGAATCTACTCAGGATGAGTTGATCAGGTGTCCTGACACCAATGTGCTTTTGTTAAGGTACTCAAAAACCAAAACTAGATTTTTTGATAAGGTGTCTTGCCACCACTGAGTTTTGACAAGGCTCTCAGAACCAGACAGAACTTTTGAAGAGAGTTCAAAAACCCTTTTACAGCAGAAAAAGAAAAGATAAAGAGGTGAAGTTGTCTTCTCTGTTCTCAAATCAAATGAGAGAAGACTAGTGGATCTTTTGTTGTCAAAGCTCCCCCTGAGTTGTAGACAGGTTCAGGAATGGAAGCTTTGCTCTAGGGTGATAGGCCTTCTGAACATTAGATCTCCAGCAAAGGATTGTTTCAGCAAAAAGGCTGAAAGAAGAGGTGTTTGGAGTTCTTGAGATGAGGCTGTGATCACTTTTCTGTAAGCAAAAATATTGTTATTCTGATTCTTCAGAATTGATCACTTGTTAACTGTCATAGCATAATTCTTCTTGTTGTGTTCTCTGTGTATGTTGTTGTGTGTTCTTGTCTGACTGAAGATGAAAAGGAAGATCTTATTCTCAAAAAAAAAATTCTTGTCAAAAAATAGCCGTTGGCAGGCATAAATGTCTTCCATAAAGAGTCTTGTCTTCTAGAGGAAGGTCCAATAAAACATTCCCTGAATAATTCCTTGAAACTTGCTCCAGAATAAAGACAAATGGCTGGCAGATCTCCTTAACATAAATGCTGAGAGATTTCAAAAGCATTCAAAAGACTAGCAGCATTTGAATCCGTAGAATCGTTGATCTCTCAGAAAAATCGTCGATCTGAGCTCTACGATCGTCGAACTGAGCTCAGAGATGGAAACAGATCAAACAGACAGAAAACATCAAACTGAGCTCGAAGATCGTCGAACCGAGCTCAGCGACCTGAAGAATAGCTGAAGAGAGATCGTCGACTTGAGCTAGAAAAATGTAGAATGCAGTTCGACGACTAAACAAATTTGTCTGAAAGCAGATCGTCAATCTGAGCTCAAAGATCGTCGACTGGAGTTCGACGATTTATCGAAGTTGAGCTCAGAGAGCGTCGAACTAAGCTCGACGTTTCATCGACCGGAGCTCGACGAAAATTGCCTTAGACTTGGCTCTATATCCTTGATATTGGAATGGTCTTGGGGGCAGCTTCAAACCTAAGTTCTAAGCCCTAGACTCATTCTAATGTTGACCTTTATAACTATACAACTAGGTCAACCTAGTTTCCTAAGACAAACATAGTGATCCATACCCAAATTAGTAATAGGGTGTTCCAACACAAGGTCAAAAGAAGTTTGTCAGATGACCATCAATGCATCAGGCAGTTTTTCAAAAGAAAAAGCCGAACAATCAGACAATGAAGACTCTATATCTGAAGAAGATCAGGTACGATCTTCTTTTGATTTTGATTCAGAAGAATTTAAAACTAAATTCAATTCCTTATGTTTTGATTTAATAAATTCTGAAAAAGGGATTAAGTAACTTAGAGATAAATTAAATGAACAAGAAAACCTACTTTTATAAAACAATAAGTTAATGGATAAAATCACTCTAGCTAATGAACAAATCATTAAATTTAAGACTGAATTATCTGAGTCTAGACAACTTGAAGAATCCCTGAATGGGAGAAGTACCAAGCTGATGAATAGCACAAGCACAGTGAATGTCAGGCTCAATGGCAAGCTGGGCTTAGGTGCTTCATCAAGCCAACCCCCACTGATTCAGAAGAATATATTAACAACCCCTATAAAATTTGTTTCTTAAAAGGGTAAAGAGAAAATAGAAGATAATAATGTTAATCAAACATAACTTAAATACAAGAATAAGAAAAGGAGAAAGAGTAAGAAAAATCTTAACCAGAACTATGTTATGCAGATTTTGTCGAACTCAGATCGACGAAATATGTACAGTTCGTCGAGCGAGAGTCGACGAACTTTGAACTAAAAATTTTACAAGAACTATTCTCTAAACTGCGATCGACGAAACCAGTATGGTTCTTCAACACAAGATCGACGAAATTGGGGCCCAGAAAATGAATACTTTCATTCTCTGAGTGGAATTCGACGAACTCGTCCCCATTTGTCGACCTCAGATTAACGAACGCACCAGAATTCATCGACCCCAGTTTGTAATTACAGAAACTTTAATTTTGACATACAATTTAATAAACCAAGACAAAACATTAATCCCTTTAACCAATGGATAATTCCACCCAGAATAAACCATCCCTTAGGTTACAAGAATCAACCAGAATACTCATATATTTCAAGCTTTAGTTATGTAAATCAACAAGGACCTAAGGTAACCTGGGTCAAGAATAGCTAATCTGTTTTATTGCAGGTGAAAGACTATCCCACCACATAGCAACAGTTGTATCTGGATAGTGGCTATTCAAAGCATATGTTTGGAAGCAAGGACAACCAATCAACTATAAGTCAAAGCAAGGACCCAATGTAATATTTGGTGATTCCAATTGTGGCCAGAATGAAGGATATGGAAAGGTCAAGATTGGAGCAGTCATCTTCAGGAAGGTTGCATATGTAAATGGACTGAAACACAACCTTATATCCATAAGCCAGTTATGTGATGAAAGGTTTCAGGTATTATTTTACAAAAACTCCTGTATTATTACTTCAGTTGATAACCAAGTAGTCTTAACTGGTAGTAGAATAGGAAATATTTATATAGTTAATTTTAAGTCTGCTAAACAGAAATATGCCTGTTTAACCAAACCAGTAATAACAATGATCTTTGGCATAAGAGATTAGGTCATGTAAACCTGAAAAATATTACTAAACCTTCTAGGGACAACCTTGTTATATGATTGCCTTGTTACCCCTACAAGAAGGAAAGCCTTTGCAGGGCTTATTAGTTAAGCAAGCAAACTAAAAATTATTTTAAGACACTTAAAAATAGTGATTCACCTAGGATACTGTACTTGCTCGATATGGATCTTTTTGGACCCATTGCTGTACAGAGCCTAGGATGGAATTCTTATACTTTAGTGATAGTTGATGATTTCTCAAGGTTCACTGGGGTGTTCTTCTTGAGAAATAAGTCTGATAACTTCAAGGTTCTAATTGATTTTCTTAAGAGCATAAGGATTGAGTACTCTACTCCAGTTGCATTGATCAGAAGTTATCATGGTACTGAGTTTAAGTCTCTTCCCATTCAAGAATTATGTGAGAAAGATGGTATAAGACACTGTTTCTTTGCTCCTAGAACTCCTCAACAAAATGGGGTAGCTAAAAGGAAAAACAGAACACTCATTGAAGCTACAGGAACATTACTTGAAGATGCTCACTTGCCCCTATTCTTTTGGGCAGAGGCAGTGATCACAACAAACTATGTCCTGAATAGAAGTTTGAAACACAAGCTCAAGGTCAAGACCCCCTTTGAACTACTCAAAGGGAATAAACCTAAAGTAGACTATTTTAGAGTCTTTGGTTGCATTTGTTACATTCATAACCACAATAAGAAATACAATAAAAAGTTTGAAGCCAAGGCTGAAATTGGAATTTTTCTTGGATATTCCCAAGTAAGCAAGTCTTATAGGGTATATAATAAATCAACAATTAAAATGGAAGAGATTATTTGATGGCGACATTCTCCAATGTGTTAAAATTGAAGATGATGACGGCGATGACGTTCTCCTACTTGAAGATGATGATGGCAACGGCGACGACGTTCTCCTACTTGGTGACGGCGACGGCGACGACGTTCTCCTACATGAAGACGATGAAGACTACATGATGAAGGCTACATGTGATGAAAGATACATGAAGAAGAAGAGCTTTATTTAGTTTATGCCAATTTGGATTTTATTTTCATCACGTAATATTTAAAAGAGATTTAGTATCATTTTTTTTATTTGGTGGGCTGCACATAGCCTATGCTTGATGTAAAGCCTATATATAGGCTTGGACTTTCATGATTTAATTTTAGTGAATGAAAAGATTAAGAAACCCTAAACCTCTTGAGATTCCTCTCTCTTTCTTCCTCCCTTGGCATTCGGCCAACTCTCCACCTCCCTCCCTCTTCCTCTTGGCTGTCGGCCTTCCTACTCCCTCCCTCCTCTTGCTCGGCCTCCCCTCTCTTTCCTCCTCTACATCAAGCTCGGCCTCTTCCTCCTTCCATAGCCGCCACCACCACTTACCCTCTTTGCACCTCCGGCCAACCACCTACTCCTCCTCCTCCAACCCGTGCCCTTCCCCCTCCACCAACTCCAAACCCGACCCACTTCAACTCCTCCTCCCAAGATTCGGCCACCCTCTCTAGCCAACCTCCTCCACACCCCAAACCGACCACTCTCCCTTTTTTCCAATCCAAAAACCGACCCTCTTCAAGAGCCCCTTTCCCATAGTGACAATCGGCCAAGATCAAAGGTGCTCCCCCATTGTGGTATTCCTCCATCCCGGCGTGAAGCAACGGTAGCGGACAAGTTTTCTCTCCGGTCGGCGGAACTCCGGCGGAGCCGTGGAGGAGCGATCTTTGAAAGTGAACCGGAATCATCTATTCCGGTTGGGTAACGAGACCTACTACTTTTGTGTGTTTATTATTTTAGATTTTCATCTTGGTGGAATACCTTTGCGTTACCTTGGAATCGTTTTTCCGTTCGTGGCTTATCTTTCCGATTGCTTGTGTTGTTCATTTAGTTGTTTAATTTTCCGAGAGGTTTGGTGAACCTCGTTTTCATTTTGTTGGGGGAGATCTACCATTTCCGAACCGAACCTTTCGGTAGATCTCTTTTTGTACAACCATCGCTCGGTCGGACCCAATATTGGTCCTTTTAGCTTGAGAAAACAACGACCTATAGTCATTTGTTTGATCTTTATTCGGCGTGGCTACCGTACGTTAGTGATAGTTGATAACGTTGTTCGTGAGTGTGTTACATTTCATTATCGTGTGAGCGTGATAGTGGAAATAGAGAGGCGTACGAACTATTCCCTTTGCCGCCATAGCATCGAACACCGTAGCCTACATCATTATTCATATTTCATTTGATGAGACTAATATGTTTTACAAGGAGAAGATAAATTCTACCAGTGAAACTGTGCAGGTACCTAACTTGTGAGAATGAGTTGACCCTCACTAATGAGGCTGTTACACATCCTTCTCCACATGTAGCTGAAGAAAGTGAAGATGAAGACCGTGAGTATAATGAAGAGACAACAATAGCTAAATCAATTCAACAAGAGGAATTAGATCCCCAAGCTATTGATCAACCAACTCCTCTTACTGAGATAGTCACACTTAGAGATCACCTTGTATCTCAACTGATTGGATACTTATTAGTGGGTGTGTAGACAATGCATCAACTCCACCAGGACATGATGCATGTTTGCTTAATATCTCAAACTGAGCCCCAATCCATTAAATATGCTGAGCAAGATCCACACTAGATCATTGCAATGCAAGAGGAGCTCAACCAATTTGAGAGATATAGAGTTTGGGATTTAGTTCTAAGACCCAAAGACTACCCAGTCATTGGAACTAAATGGGTATTTAGAAATAAACTAGATACTCAAGATACTATCATAAGGAACAAAGCCAGACTAGTTGCTCAAGGATACAGACAAGTGGAAGACATAAACTATGGCCAAATATTTGCACCTGTTGCAAGGCTTGAAGCAATCAGGATATTCTTAGCCTACGATGCCTACAAAAGGTTCATAGTTTATCAAATGGATGTAAAGATTGCATTCCTAAATGGTGAACTTAAAGAAGAGGTCTATGTGGAACAACCACCAGGTTTTATCTCTTCAACTAATCCCTCTTATGTTTTCAAATTGCATAAGGCTCACTATGTTCTAAAGCAAGCTCCAAGAGCTTGGTATGAAACCTTACCTAGCTTTCTTTTAGGGCATAATTTTTCTAGAGGCATAGTAGATAAGAATTTATTTTTCAAGCATCATCTTGATAAAATCTTGTCAGTACAAATATATGTAGATGACATTATATTTAGCTCTATAGATCCCAAACTATGCAAAAGGTTCTCTGACCTTATGCATTCCAAGTTTGAAATGAGTAGCATGGGTGAGATCTCCTACTTCCTTGGTCTCTAAGTTAAGCAGTCCCCTGATGACATCTTCATATCCCAATCTAATTATATTAAGGAGATGATAAAAAGGTTTGGGATGGCTGATGATTTATCTAAGAAAACACTTATGACTTTTAATACTGTGGTTGATTCTAATGAACATGAGAAACCTGTTGATCAGAAATTATATAAGGCCATTGTTGGGTCCCTATTATATCTCACAACAAGTAGACTAGATATTATGTTTGCTATCTGTCTTTGTTCTAGGTTCCAGGTGAACCCTAAAGAATCTCATCTTATCTTCCTAAAAAGAATTTTGAGATATATAAAGCGTTGTCCTAATTTAGGACGTTAATATCTAACAGAGTCTAAATTTGAGTTAACTGGATACTCTGATGCGGACTTTGCTGGATGTAGAGTGGATAGGAAGAGCACATTAGGAACATGCAAGTTCCTTGGTGCTAGACTTGTCTCTTGGTTTTACAAAAAGCAAATATTTGTGTCTACATCAACAGTAGAAGCTGAGTACATAGCAGCTGGCAGTTACTGTTCACAGATGCTGTGGATTCAAAACAAACTCCTAAATTATGGTTTAAACTTAAATAATTCAACTCTACTTTGTGACAATACAAGTGCAATTTCTATTGTCCAGAATCCAGTGCATCATAGTAGAACTAAGCATAAAGAGATAAGGCATTATTTAATTAGAGAGTGTGGACAAAAAGAAAATTAATCTTGTCTACATCTACACTGATTTCCAAAGAGTACACATCTTTACCAAACCCTTGGATGAAAGGAACCATCTGTTCTTTCTAAATCAGCTTGTATGATGAATGGAGTAGCATTAATTTAAATTTTGTTTGTGTTCGAAGAATTTTTCACAGTTCGTCGAACGGAGATCGACAATCTGAGGACAGTTGTTGAGAAAATTCATCGACCTGAGATCGACGAACTCTCTGTGTGAGTCATTTTCATCAACAAGAGATCAACAATCTGGCCGGCTTCAGAAAATTTTTGTCGACCTGAGAATGACAAAAAGTTTTCCCTTCTTTAAACTGAGATTGACGAACTCTTTTGTTAATAAAATATTTCGTCGACCTCAGATCGAAGAATTTTCCTTATTTCGCAGGATAGAGTTTGTCATTTCATATTCTGAAAAACATTATATCTGGGTTTTCTTCGAGCTCCATCCCGCGCTTTCTGTTTCCCCGACACTTGGTCTCTCTGTTTTCCTTTTGCAGGTGATAATGGTAATTCCAGCGAGCACTCATTCGGCGATGAAGTTTGATATGGGATTTGATATAGACTTCGAGTCTTTCCAGCACTCTGATCAAATCTTCTTGGATATTCTGAATTTGTTTGAAGATCAGCACTTGAAGAATCTTATGATAACACAGATAAAAATTGCTGCAATAGAAATTCGAGAATGGGTTTACACTTTCTCCACACCTGATGTTGATACTATGACAGGAACAATATCGGGTAACATCGTTTCTCTCACCCCTGCCGTTTTATCTAAATTTTTTGGATTAGTACATGGAGAAGGAGAGTTGGAAATAGAGAGTTCTGAATATGATGAAATGCTGATTAAGATGGGTTATACTAGAGAAAACCTTAATAAACTGCTGAAGAAACATTTATCTGGTGATTATAAATTTCTAGTGGAAGTTATGGGTAAGGTACTGATGGGCAAGCATACCGCCCATGAATATATCACCAGGAAACAGTTCTTAGTGATGTGTGATGTGGTCAACAAAAAGCCAGTAAACTGGGCTAGAATAATGTTTGAAATGATTAAGAAAAAGAATACAAAGAAAGTGGTGTGCTTTGGAAGGATTCTCTGAATCTTCCTTCAAGCAAAGGCTGTTGAATCCCTGGTCTCTATGACCATATTCATAAATGCCTACAAAAGGCTCACTTGTGCCTTATTTGGTAGGTGGGAGAGGAATATAACCAAGCCATCCAAGGCCCCTTCCTCTTTAGGACTTCTGAGAATAACAGAGCTGTAATAGCTGCTCTTCTACCCCTAGAAGTTGTCCCCTCCACCAGGATTCCATCCCTCCACCTTCATCTCAACAATTCACAGCTCTTCAAGTTCAAACCCCTTCAACAACCCTCCAAAAAACATCCACCTCTCAAGCACATACACAAACACCTCTTTCTTCCCCACTACAACATTCTTCACCAGTTAATACTCCTGAACATCAACCATCTCCACCACAATATCAAGTGCATGCAACTCCACCTCACACTCCAGAGAATGTAACTCCTCCTCAATCCACTTTTCTCAATATCTAGCTCATATCCCCCTAAAAAACATATCATCCATACCATCATTTAATCTACTGTCATCCCCCATCCATACTCCATCACCTCAAGATGAGCACATGCTAGATTCCACTCCCTTCCCTTCAACCTCATCCATCAATATTCTATATCAATTTAGATACCCTCTGAGTTCATGCAAATGGATCCTCCTTCCATTTCCTCTCTTCTTCAAATCATCACTCCACTACTCCAATAACTCATAGCAGAGGCAATTAAACTTCTTGCTGAATCCATGTGCACCCTCTCTACTCTTCGGCCTAATGCCCTTTCTATCCCTTCTTCTAGGGGCCTGGCTATAGGACCCTCTACAACCAGGAAGGGGGAGATATTCTATGAAGAAGCTCTAGTGTCTCCTCTAGCAGCTGTAGCAGAAGCAGCAGAAGCAGCAGTCAAATCCCCAGTTTTGCAAATAGTTGAGTTCACATCAACAGATGTACAAATGATTACAGAGGCTGAATCAATTGATTTTGATATGTTGAGTGCAGATGAGCAAGTTGCTCCTCCAGAGATTGTGACTATTAGTGATTATTTTATCAATCCCACGGTAGATTTGTTTAGTTTATTGAAACCTTTTGTTTATGGATATATAAATTATCTTTCAGCAGTTTGCTCAGAGCCATCTTTGGCAATAGTGTGTTACACTCCTCCAATAAGTCCTAAAGTTGTTTAACTACTGAAGGCAAGTTTTGCTATTAAAATAATTGAGGAACCATCAGGCCCAACTTACATTTTGGATAATAGCTTAATCCCAAATTTAGAAGATTTGATTGCTCAGGATGTGGCACAAGAATTTGCACTTATTCAGAATGATCCTACTTTGAATGAATTTTTGTTGACTGACAAAGATATAGAAGATTATCAGATGATAACTGAGAATTTTGCTCCACCTAAATTGGCTAAACCTCAAGCACTTCCTCAGGTTATAAAATAAATCTCAAAGGAAACTTTAAAGGAGATAGATGCATTATATGAAAATCCTCAAGGTTCCTCTGATGATGACATAAATGATGATGATTCTGATGAATATGGTGATCCTAAATTTAAAAAGAAGGCTGCAAAGAAGAGAAAAGTTTCTCCAAAGGCTGATCCTAAGCCAAATTCCACAAATGATACTCCATACTATATCTTGCAAAATATTACTCCACACCAAGGGATGCCACAGTGGATGTGGCTATCAAATAATGAGCCGAAAGAAATAAAGAAGAGAAGGAGGTATAGGTCTCCTCCTAAGCAATTTAGGAAAGAACCTCCTCCTCCTCCTCCATCTTCAGGGGCCTCTTGAAATATATCTCAAAGATCTGCAGCTATCACAAAAACTTATCAAAGACATTCCAAGATAGACAGTCAGCAGCAGTCACCTCAAAGCCAACCTCCTCCAGCTCATATAAGAGAAGTACTATAGATTCCCTTAATGATTCACAGAAGGACTCAAGTCCTAAAAGGCTAGCATCTCCTCCAATACCATTTGTAGATCCAGAGCAGGAAACAACATATAAAATATCCATATTTCAGGAACTGATAGCACTTTCTCCAATTAACAAAGCAAAAGCAGAAGGAAAGGATACCTCTCAATTCTCTACTATGTCTTCATACAGGAAGGAAGAACATAAAAGGTATGCCAAGGCAAATAAATCCTTTAAAGTTGATTATTACATGAAGATGCACCCAGAAGCTGTAGTTCCAAGAGCAACATCTCTCAATATAATTGGTGCATATGATATGACCATATCAAAGAGACAAGCTATCAATCCTAATATAGAATTCATTTTTAGACAGCCTTCTGAGAAGCCTGAGAAAGAAAAGCCCAAGCAGAACAAGTGATTTTGTTTGTTTTGTTCTTATTTTGAACTCTATATGTTTAATCATATAGCACCTTCTGTAAATATCTGCTGAATGTTTTATTCCTGTTAGATATATGTTTTTTATGCTTTACGATTGTTTATTTTATATTGTTTTAGTGACATCACCCAAATAAGGGGATATTGTTGGATCCCTAGTTGGATTTGGGCTAGGTTCACTAAATTAGGTTAAAGTCTGACCCATATTGTATAGCAAGGGTCAATTTTATTCCTCTTAGAGTTTAGGCTAGTCATTAGGTTCAACCTTCATGGACCAGCCAGCAGAGGACATCAGTAGTCTCAAGACTTATAAGATTTAGAGAATAGAATGATCAGTTTGAAGTTCTTCGAACTCATCTTGACAATTGTCGATCTCAGATCGACGAAATAAAAGTTATTTCTCTGAGCTTAGCTCGACGATATTCGAGCTTAGGTCGACGATTGATTCATTCAGACAACTCTCAGCTCGACGAACTTAGAGAACAGAATTGACAATTTATTCTCTGAATACAGTTCGCAGAGCTCAGGTCGGCGAACATGAACTTTTAGGTCGACGAATTCTGTTCAGAGGTCGATGATTTCTGTCCCGAGCTTGAATTATAAGTTTTACATACTTTTGTACCTTACTTTCTATATTATTTAGAAGTAATATTCCTGAGTAATTAATGCTCATATTCCCCTGAATATAGCCATTATTGGCAGCAGTAATTATGGTCTTCATCAGGTTTATTACTTAGTTATTTTATTAGGGACAGTTGGGGAAACTCATTTAAGACAATATTTTAGTTGTTTCCTTCCCCAGGGCAATCAACAATTAATGCCAGCAATTCAAATTTCAAAGAAGATGTTATTGACTGTAGAATATAAAAGAGATTTTCTCTTTTCAGTCGATTAATATACTTAGCCAGAAATCAGAACACTGAGCCAAACATTAGAAGAGAATATATAATACACAAAGAATACATAGAGACACATACAGAACATTCAGAACTCTCTCCTAGTGCAGAAAACATTCTGTTTTCCTCCTTGTCCATTCTAAAGACTAAAGAAGAACATTCATCACTATCAAGAGTCTTCTTCAATCTTCTCATCAAGGAACATTCAAGGTCAACTCATCTTGATTCAGTCAGAAAGTTCTAGGATTGTTTTCAGACAAGGCTGAAGACCTATACCCTGAGCAAGGCTCCACCTTTTTGAGTCAACATCATTTAAGAAGGAGTCTTGACATCAGCAAATCCACTTATTTTCTCTGTTGTTTAGAGAAAAGAGAAGACCTCATCACCCCTCCTCTTACCTCGTGTACAAATGGTTTATTAACTCCCTTCAAAAGTTTATTCTTGGTTTTTTGGCACCTGATCAAAAGCCTAAAGGGTTTTGAGATCTCCCTGGAAGTAGATCTTGTGGTGGCAGTCACATGATCAAAAACTTATTAGTGGATTCCTACCAGGGTTGTAGAAGAGTGGATGTACCCAGGTTGGGGAACCACTATAAAATTTCTTGTTTTGTCTGGTTATGTTCATTTTCTTTCTGTTCTTACTGTGTTGTGATAGATATATTAGTTTAACCAGTCTTTTATTTCCTTCTATAGTATTATTAGTATCACCTATTTTAAACTCTGATATAAAATTTAAAAACAGCAAAAGTTTTAAATACTCTATTCACCCCCCCCCCCCCTCTTGAGTAAATTAGATCTAACCCCCCATCTTTTAGGGTACATCCACTCTTCTACCACCCTGGTATGAATCTACTAACAGGTTTTTGTTCAGGTGACCTGCCACCACAGTTTTTTGCTTAGAAGCTCTGTCATAACAAAATCTATTTTAAGGGAGATCTCACAACCCTTTGAGCTTTTGATCAGGAGCCCAAAAACCAACACAAGTGTTTTGATAAGGAGACTTGACAACAAAGAGTAACTTTTGAAGGGAGTTATAAAAACCATTTATATAGTGAGGTAAAGAAAAATTTTGTTGTCTTCGCACTGAGAAGACTAGTGGATTTCTGTGATGTCAAAGCGCCCCCTAGAGATGAAGATTTGTTCAGGAAGCTAGAAGCTTTGCACAGGATGTAGGCCTTCAACTTTGATTGTTGATCTTCAGGATATTTTAGACAGATATTGATTGTTGTCTCTTATAATGTTCTGAAGCAGAAACAGAAGAAGACTGAAGATGTGTGTAAGCTGTTCTTGTTCAATTTCATGTATGCACAATATCAAAAGTCTCTTCTCTGTGTCGTGTAGCAGTAGTTGAGTCCTTTTGTCAGATGAGAAAAAAAAGTCTTTTATATTCTGAGTAGATTTCAGCCTTTGAATTTTGAATAATATCCTTAATTCACTACTGAAATCCTAGGAGTTGAATGGCTGGAATTTATCTTTAATATTTTTCCTCAACTGTCCAAGTAAATAAGCCAAGTAATTAACTCTGTGAAGGCCAGAATAAATGCTACCATGAAACGGCTATATTCTTGAGAATATGAGCGTTAATTAACAGAGAATTACTACCTTAGAATAATATAATTTGAAGTCATGCTGATAGAAAATTTGACAAACTGATTTTGAAAAGGAATTAGTCAAGCTCAGGAAAGATTTCGTCGACCTGAACTCCAAGTTCGTCGATTTGAGAAATCTTCTTCGTCGAGCCGAGCTCAGAGATCATCGTTCTGGAAAATAACTGTCAATATTGAGTTCCAAGTTTGTCGAGCTTAGATAGACTTTTATCGACCACAGAATATTAGTAGAAGAAGAAGGATCGTTGACCTGAGCTCGGATTTCGTTGAGCTCAGCTCAGAGTTCAATATAAGAGTTCTTCGATCTGAGATCGACGTTCGTTAAGCTGAGTTCGAAGAACTTCGAACTTATTTTCTGAACTCTTTAAAACTGTATTTCTTCTAAGTCTGAGTCTCTGAAATCTTCTGAAGGCTGGATCAAAGTTGTCTAACCTAGTCAGACTAACCTTAACATTAGAACTAATAGATGACCCTAGGCTATACATATTGGGTCAACAAAACTATTAGTGAATCTAGCCCAAATCCAAACTAGGGTTCCAACAAAAAAGATAAAAAGTTCATCAAGATCACCACTCCAACCCCAATTGGAGAGGTTGATGACTATGATGAAGATAATATTTAAGTTGATGAAGTCACTCCTGTGATAGAAGAATCTCCATATGCAAGAACCCTAGAGCTCAGATACTTGAAGTATCACCCAATTGATCAAATCATCGGAGATCCCCAGGACGGTGTCAGAACTCATAGGGGTACAACTAATGAAAATTTATATTTAAGCTTCCTCTTACAGGTTGAACCAAAGAAGTTTGAGGAAGAAAAATCAGACGCATCTTGTATAATGGTAATGGAAGAATAATTGAATCAATTAAAGCGTTGCCAATTCTAAAAGCTTGTTCCAAGACCTAAAGGTATGAATGATATTGGAACCAAGTGGGTCTATAGGAACAAGATGGACGAAGATGGAACAATCATAAAGAACAAGGCCATATTCGTCGACAAGGGATACCGACAAGAAGAAGGAATTGACTTCGATCAGACATATGCTCTAGTGGAAAGGCTGGTGGCAATGAGGTTGTTCCTAGCATATGCTACACCTAAGGGCTTCACTGTCTATTAGATGGACGTGAAGTCGGTCTTCCTTAATGGTGACATAAAGGAAGAAGTGTATGTGGAACAACATCCAGGTTTCGGTTATTCTAACAATCTTGATCATGCTTACCTTTTATTTAAAACTTTGTATGGTTTGAAACAAGCTCCTCGAACTTGGTATGAGACGTTATCTAGCTTTCTACTTGTGAATAAGTTCATAAGAGGAAAGATTGATAAGATATTATTTCTTAGGAAAATAAAAGGCAAGATTTTGCTAGTGTAAATATATGTCGATGACATCATATTTGGCTCTACTGACGACAATATTTGCCAAAACTTTTCCAAACTTATGCAAGGGAAGTTTGAAATGAGCAGTATAGGAGAGCTGAAGTATTTCTTAGGACATCAGGTGAATAAGATGAATATGGAATTTTCATCTCTCAAACAAAATTCACCACGTAGTTAATTAAGAAATTCTGAATGGAGAACGCAACCCTTAAGAGGACTCCAATGGGTTCAGCTATGTCTCTAAACAAGGATGAGAAAGGGAAACCTTTTGATGAAACTAAGTATAGAAGCATAATTGGATCCTTGCTCTATCTTACTGTTAGTAGACTGAACATAATGTTTTCAACATGTGTGTGTGCTAGATTTCAAGTGAACTCTAAGGAATCTCACTATGCTGCTACAAAGCAGATTTTTAGATACCATAAAGGTACACCAAATCTTGGCTTATGGTACCCAAGAAGTAATGATAGAGAACTAATTGGTTTTTCAGATGCAGATTTTACAGGTAGCAAAGATGACAGGAAGAGCACTTCCGGGACTTGTCAATTCCTAGAAAGAGGGCTCATCTCCTGGAGCAGCAAAAAGTAGAATTGTTTCACAATTTCAACAGCCGAGTCACAGTATATCTCTACAAGCAGTTGTTTTGCGACTCATCTAGTGCAATTGCAATCGCTAACAACCAAGTCTCTCACAGCAGGACAAAGCACATATAGCTGAGGTATCACTTCATCAGGGAGCATGTGGAGCATGGAGACATAAACCTCCAGTATGTTCCAAATGACAAATAGGTTGCAGACATCTTCACGAAGCTGTTGTACGAGGCCAAGTTCTTGTTTTTCAAAATAGAACTTGGCATGCTCAACAAAGAAGAATGAAGAAGGAGGTCTCACAACAAAGGTAAAGGATAAGGCAACACTTCGAAAATTCAGAAATCTCTAAGTTTAGACTTCATTTATCGAGTACTATATTGACTACTCGAGTACTTCTTGAGTACCACTTGAGAAAGAAGTATGTCTCATGAGAACTACTTCTCGAGTAATAGTCTGCCTCTCGAGAACTTCTAAGGTACTACTCGATAAAGCAAGTTACTACTCGAGTACTACATTCTTTAAACTCGAGTAATTCCCTTCCACTCGAGAAGTCTGAAGCAGATTTTTGTATTAAAAGTTCAAATTTCTGATATTCGCACATGTACATAATACCGCCTTATTTTTAGGTATGTTAATTTTATTATTTCCTTAATCAACATAAATTAAGACTTATATAAATAGAGAAGTCCTGAAATTCCAAATCACTCAATCTCTAAACCCTTTCTCGAGAGAAAAGAAGGAAACTCTTCGGCTTCTTAACGTCGTCGCAAACTTGCCGCCGATTCAGACCTTTCTCTCAAACAGAAAATTTCCTTCCATCTCTTAAGCTATGGCTCCTCAATCTAAGATTGGGATCGAAAGCAAACTAATTTCTACAGGAATTACAAAGCTATCCGATGATTTCCACAATCTTCTACTGCTTTTAAAAACTACCAAAATGTCATTCGTCTTCGAGTACCCATGCAAAGTTCTATTTCCAGAGGTTGAAGAATTTTTCCAAAATGTTAAGGTTAAGAGAAATGGAAAGATCCCTAAGACTAGATTTCATGGTATTAAGATCAACTATTTACTCCAGTCATTTCAAAACTTCTTCGACTACCAGACATTGAAGAAGATGATGACCTAACATGCGAGGACTATGATAGGGCATGTCGTTTCTATAGAATTTCTGTTCGTCAGCCTGATCTGAATCCAGAAAGCAAACTTCTACTGGATATACTTGGGAAAGTACTTCTGTGCAAGACTAGTTCTATCAGCTTTATCACTGCAGATTTGCTTGACGTGATGACAAATGTCATATGTAGGGAAAAATTTCAATTTGGGATGATGATTTTTGACAAGATCAAGGAAAGCATAAAAACATTAAATTATGCCAGGATTATATCTCTACTACTTCATGAATTCAAGCAAGAGGTTTTTGATCTATCTAAAGGTACTACCCTACACCATATGAATAAAGTTTCTATATCTTCTATAAAAAGATGGGAACTCAAGATGAAGAACCCTGCTCAAGCTGCATTAGCTCACGATCACCCAGAGGATGAGGACAAGACCCCATCTTCCCCTCTACCTCAAGTAGCTGTCACATCTGGTGTAGTTGATGAGGGGGAGCCTGCTCCTTCAACCCCAGAGGAAAGACATTCTACTCCTCCTCCAGATGATGCTCTACCTGCTACCACCCCTACTGAAGATCTATTTACTAATGCTCAAGTACAATAACAAGTTCTTTCTAAAGAGTATGACATCAATAGAATGATTGATGAACTCACTTCAAAAGTGTATCCCTTCCCTATCCATACAGAAAAATCTCCTCCTCTAGAACCATCTCCATCTGACCATCATTCTTAACAAGAATCCCCTCTTCGTTAGTCCCCTGCTATAGATATTCAAGAAGAAGAAATAGTTCTGATTTTTGAGGAAAGAGAAGCCACTCCTGAACCAGTCGAGGCTCCCCTAAAGAGCCTGGATTTCTAACTTCCTACCATTCTTGGTGAGGAAGGAGATATTTTGATTCATACTACTAGAGATCAAAGCATAGTGATTATTGAAGAAATTCTTCCCTGGACAGCTTCTTTTGTACCTCCTCCTCCTCCACCTTCTCAAGTTGAAACACCTACCTCTGATAATATTCTGAGTAAGATAAAATTGATGCTAGCACAACAAAGAGCTTATTTTGATGAATCTCTGAAAGTTGTAACTGAAAAAGTAATTGATCTAGGAAAAGAGATGAGTAGTGGATTTGCAAAGATATAGCATAATACTGATGTGCTTAAACACCTCTTCAAAATAGGTGGGAAAGCTCAAGACCACACCATAACCAGTATTGGTTAGGTGATGGATCAGTCAGTAACCTTAGCAAACAATCAGATCCAACTGGAAAAGGAAGCTCAAGAGCATAACTTTAAGATATGTGAAGAGGTGGGCACTTTCAAAGAAGATGTTATTGCCACCCTATCCATAGAAATTAGAAAGGGGGAGAAGCTAGTGAAAGAATACTTGGAAAAATCAGATAATAACATGGAAACTCTATGGAAAGCAAAGTTGACTGAAATTCATGTTGATGTTCAAAATCAAATAGATGGTGTCAAGTTTCACACCTATGATACAACTGTTTGGATGCACAACCAAATCTTTCCTGATTTCCATGATGATCCTAATGTTATTCCCCATCATCTGAATCCAATTGCTCAGTATCCTCCAGTCCAATAGCAAACTCTCTCTCCAAGACCTGAAGGCTCAGATACACAACCTCCAAAAAATAATGCTCAAGTTTGGGAATCTGAACAGACTGATGTGCCTCATCAAGCAACTCCTGAAATTCAAATTCCTAATAGAAGAAAATATGGTCATTGTGCCTCTACCAGCAGGACCATTCCTATTCAAAAATCAGAAAAGAGAAGAACTCAAGAATTTACTGAAATTTGGAGGCCAACTTCTAAATCTTTAATCCTTGATACTCTCAAACTTATTATGGACTACAATAAAAGCAGGAATGATCATTATAGCTCTCATGAGTGGGAACTGTATGAGAAAGCCTTAACCAACAGAATAATTTATGACAGATAGTATGGAAAAAACAATCCAAAGGCTCCTCCTAAACCTCCAAATACTATCCTAAACCTTTCAGCTACCAGAAGAGACGGTTAGAGAAGAAAGAGAGACAACAATAACAACAACAACAATAGAAAATCAAGGAATGATATATGATCAATTGATTGTTTTATGAGATTTTGTTGAATTGGATTTCCGGACAATTCTATAAATATAAATCTTTAATTTTGATGATCTGATTTTCTTTTCATTGCTTAGCATTTTATTTTTATCATCACTATATTTACTGGTTACTTTATTTGTCTATCTTAATATAATTCACCTTAGTATAAAGGGTTTTTACTTCTACAAATAGGAGGAGATTGTTGGGTATTTTATCCACAATATCTTAGATTTGTATTAAGTCACCCTTAAACTAAGATGAATTAAGGTATATTTGATTCCCTGTTTAAGTTATGTGTTTGCAGGATATAATTGTCAAGTGTAGACCAATGTTAGTCTACAATGAGTCACCAAACACAGGACCATACAATGTAATCCCTTATTGTGTGATCCATAGTGTTGACTCATGTGCATCCTCTCTATTGGGACACACTTCATTTTCAAAACACTAAAGTTATAGGGGAAAGACTTGTTGCTGAATTCCTTGAAGAAAGCAAATTTTAGGAAAGCAAAAATTTTCTAAGTATTTTTCTTGAGAAGAAACCTAAGTACTCGAGTAGAATTTTAGCCAGTTCTCGAGTAAGCTAATTCTAGTACTCGAGTAACTGAAGTAGTTCCCGAGAATACTTAATATTAGTTCTCGAGAAGCTATGGAGTACTCGAGTAACACTTTCCTTATTCTCGAGTTATCTGAAAAGTCTAGCTCAGAATTTTTCTAAGTATAATACTCGAGAAGCTTATTACATTACTCGAGAAGTACAAGACTTTATCTCAAGTAACAGAAGTCTAGTACTCGAGAAGTATAACTTGTTCTCGAGTAGTAAAACACTTGTTCTCGAGAAGTATAACTAGTTCTCGAGAAGTTTGTTTTTATTACTCGAGTAGCAAAAAAATTTCAAAGATTTTCTCAAAGTATTATTCTCGAGAAACTTATACTCTTTTCCTTAGAAGCTAACGTAATTACTCGTGTAGTATATTATCCACTTGAGTAATTAAGATTTTTTTCAAGAAATTTTTTGTTAAATCTTATAGACATGATTTCAAACTTAATCTCAATGATTATTGGTCCACGTGTACAGTCTTTCTGATTATGACCATTAGTCTTGTCCTATAAAAGGTCTAATCAAATCGACTAACCCTAAGAAGGAGAACCCGAGAAAATCAGTATTCTGAATCATTTAAACATTCTAAATTGGGAAAAGCCGTCGCGCTTCATCGACAATCTCGTCGCCGCTTCTTCTCCGATTCCAGTTAATCAGAGCAAATAGAGATCAACAGATCAAGATGTTTTTATTTCTACAGATGCGTCTCTTGATCGTGCTGATCCAAAGTCTTCAGATCCATAGATTTTGACTTGTCTTCTTCGATCTATTTTTGATAAAGCTTCAAAGTTCAAGAAAGAAGAAAGGCGGAAGATTCAGATCTAAGGTAATTTTGTTTGTATATTTTTGTTTACAACATCTATAATCTTGTAGGAGATTTTGTCTCCGAGATTTGTAGGAAGTTTTTCTTCCGAGCGTAGATCCTGTTTTGAGGATCGAGCTGTAGGTGCGTTGCTTCGAGTCGTAGGATTGGTTTTCAATCCGAGGTAATAGTGAACTAGCCGAGTCTAGCGTATTGCTAGATCAGTGAGGTGGAGAGTGGACGTACCCAAGATTTGGGAGAAACTATAGATCTTGTGTTCTCTATGATTCCTTTACTTATTTTCTACGCTTTATTCATTTAATTTTTTATTCCGCAAAAGACACAGACGTCACCTATTCACCCCCCTATAGCTGATTTAGGTAGACAACTAAAGACATCTTTTTTCCTTGGACCTTCTCTTTTTAAGGGTTAAAGAGAAGTTAGAGTTAAGAAGGAAGAAGAGGAAGGAGATCTCGCCACCGTTGGAGTTTTGGAGTTCCGATTCGCAAGCCGTGTCCGGATCTGTAGATGAAAGATCGTTGCGGTCGCGTTCATCCGCCTAAGTCTTTGGCATGGCACCAAAGATAGCGCGAAGGGTAACGATTCAATACTTAGACATGTGAAGTCCATTACTTTTGCATTGGAAACCCTCTCCCGCGAGTGCGCGGGGAGCTTGCGGTATTCCTTCGGGTAGATATTGACTTTCCCAGTAGTTTTGTATATAGAGTTTGGAATCGAAGTACAGACATAGGAATGGTGTGTGAAGCCCATCCAGACAGGTTGGTCTGGGTTGGTGATGTTTTCATTATGCATGTATTACCGGAGAAGACTCCGTGCTGTTTTTTTTTCGTGTTTCTAAGCGGTAGATTGCAATAGGGAGGCTTTGGGACTAACCCCAAGGAACACCCAGAAAACTGGGCAGAAACTCATTTCTGCCAGGTACCGTATGGCATTAATAATAATGCTGGCGGTAGCTCTGTGATAGAGCTGTTATGATGCCTGTCTTGCAGAGACCTGGGCCAGTATATGGGGCTGAGAGCTCTGGGAGACCATCTTGGTGGCATGAGAGCCAACCATGTGTATAAATAGGTTATGAATTTTTGTATGATCGATACATCGGGAATCAGGGATGCTGGCCCGCGCCAATGACATAAATTGACATGGCCATGTGAGCAACGGGTTTATCTGAACCGTACCTTCTCTATGTGGTTTGGGTAAAGAGACCTAATGTACGTGACACTTACTAGTGGAAAAAAGGGTGAGTCTTAGGCTTCGTCCAGAAAGACTTAAATGATCACAATGGTTGCCATCCTGAGGGTGGTGGTGAATCCTGGGAATGGACCGAATTCAATGAGAATGTGCCCTGAGAGCACGGGGTGTGTGGTCGTGCATTCCTACCCCTGTGGTGAAGTGTGCTTAAATTGTACTTTCAATATCCTTATTGGTTATATTAATGAAATGCAGGGAAGGAGCACCGCCGCCCCGAGTAAGTGGTGGGGTCGTTATAATTTGGTCAGATTTAGCTCACCGTTGCCTTGTTTTACCACCATTCAATGATTTATTATTATGCAGGAACATGTGATCCAAGTGGAAAGTAGCGGGCTAAAGCTCTTGATGCTATTCTGGCCCCTGAAGGCCAAAGTGAAGTGTTTTCTTTTCTATGTTCATGTGTGGCCGACCTGTGTGTCGAAGTATGTAATACACTTATTGCCTAAGTAAACGTTTGTAAGGCCATAAGGCCCAGACTTTTGTGTACGTTCTTTCATTCCTATTGTTGTTGTAGTGGACATTCATGTTACATTTTTGGGTTCTTATAATTGTTTTGGAAGTTTTCACTAGAATGCACTGAGTTAGGATTCGCATTCCTATGATAGTATTGTTGTATTAATATGTAACTCCACTAAATGTCCGTAGAATATGCCATGGGTCCCCGAGTGGACATTCTGTTATATCCCATGTGACGGATGGGGGTGTTATAATTTGGTATTAGAGGAAGATGTCGGTCTTACTTGGGAGAATTTGTGGATGAATTCTATTTTAGGGCTGTGAGCACACCCATGTGCGTCATCGTTATAACATGAAAAGAACCCTAGAATATCCACTTAGGAATGAAAATACACATGTTTGAGGAACCTAAGTGTTCCTATGATTACTTTATGGCAATTTTTCGTGACCTAATTGAGTGTTTTTGATTATAGGTGATTATGAGTGGTGCAATGCAGTCACAATATTTGCACTCTATGGAGAGAAGTACGCTTAATGACATGCCTATGACCCCTCCTTATGCTGAAACCATCCAAATGGTAGCTGAAGTAGTGCTCTATATGATCAATGCCCAGCATGGAAGACATGTGCAACCACCTGTCCCTAGGATGGCTTCAATACTATTTGGTGCTCTAGAGCAAGTGGAAATTAGGAGATCATCGGATCTGAAGTTCAACATGCTTTTGACGTAAGGGACACACTCTGTTGATGAGTATTTTAATGCTTTTGTCACGATAAGGAGCTACTCAGAGTTTGAGTTGGAGGAAGAGCAGAATATGGTAAAAGGGTTTTATAGCGGTCTGCGTGATGATTTATGACTTCTATTGGCAGGACTGAAGTTATTGTTATTCCGAGCATTGGTGGAGTCAGACGGATCATTGGAAGTAGATTTGGGGAAAGTCCACCAGATGCCAGTTTGTAGTGTACAAGACTCCTCGATTTATATAAAGTCTAAACACCTCTGGAGTTGGCATAAGAGGTCTAGAATCTCTACTCATCAAGCTCCTTATGCTTGTCATACTTGTGGCAAGTTAGGACTCCTTACCCGAGATTGTCATGTTGATGCCCCAAAGACAAAGAAAGATAAGTCTGGAGCAACCTTTGGGTGAGGAGGCCCAATCCACTGTTATAAGTGTGGCAAGCCGGGACATATAACACGTGACTGTTGGGGTAGGTTTTCGAAGACAAAGAAAAAGGTAGAAGGCCATAAGCAGAGGGACGAGATGATAGGTACAGTTTCGCTTATAACATTTATACCTAGGACTTGTTTAGTTATTGACTTGTTATTTGTGTAAGTGGGATTTGTCCACTCCTGGTGGTGGAGAGTACTGTTCGTTGTGGGATTTTTTGCTCCTTAGCGTCCAAGGTTTCCTTGCGGTCCGTATTATTGCTTTCCGATGTATCGATTATGTATATACAAACCAAACAAAAACATGGTCGTTAAATATTGTATGCGGTGTAACCCTAAGGTGGTCACACTGGGCATAAACACGGAAAGCAAGACTAAGTTAGCAGTTCTTTAGGAGGTGTGGAGTTGTTCTTAACTAAAGACTACGAATCCCGAACCTGGGTTGGTCGGTGTTTCTTTGGAGTTAGAACTTGCCAACATCATCCCTGAAAGTTTCCCTAGAGCACCACACTGGAGAGAGATCGAGTTCACCATTGAGTTGAATTCTGGTGCCAAGCCGGTGTTACGGTCTCCTTACCACTTAACACCGAGAGAGATGGCGGCATTGAAGGCACAACTTCAAGAATTGATACAGCAGGGGTTTGTGCATCCAAGTTCATCACCTTAGAATGCCCTGGTTCTCTTCGTGGTAAATAAGGACGGAAGTCTGCGGCTTTGTATCGATTAACGGGAACTGTATAAGCTATTGGAGAAGCATAAGTACCCGATTCCGAGGATCGATGATTTGTTCGATCAGCTAGTTTGAATCGACTGTGTATTAATTACCGAGAGTTGAATAAGCTGACAGATAAGAATTGATATCTTATCCCGAGGATTGGTGATTTATTCAATCAGCTGGTCTGCTCAACTATGTACTCGAATCTAGATTTGAAATCCGGGTACTATTATCTTAGAATTAGGGAAAGTGACATTCCCAAGATGGCTTTCAGCACACGTTATGGGCATTATGAATTCACTGTCATGCCATTTGGGCTGATGAATGCGCCATTCGTGTTTATGGATTTTATGAACATGATGTTTAGAGAATACTTGGACCAGTTCATTCACTGATGATATACTAGTGTACTCGTAGCGTGAGGAGGATCATTTTAAGCATCTTCATATGCTTTTGGATACCCTAAGGAGGAACCATCTGTATGGTAAATTCTCCAAATGTGAGTTTTGTCTATCATCAATAGCGTTCCTTGGTAACATGGTTAGTGGTGAGGGAATTACAGTAGATCTGGTTAAGGTAGCAGCAATACGGGATTGGTCTGTGACGACTTTTGTATCAGAAATCTGGAATTTTCTAGGGCTTGCCAGCTATTATAAGCGCTTCGTTGAGAACTTCTCACGGATAGCACTACCCCTAACTACTTTGACAAGATAGGATCAGAAGTTTCTTTGGTCGCCGGAGTGCGCACAAGCTTTCGAAGAACTAAAGTGTCGTCTGACCACGGTGCATGTCTTATGTTTGCCTTGTGGTTCTGAGGGCATTGAGATTTACAGTGATGCCTCTAGGAGTGGATCAGTTGGTGTTATGCTTCTGCACGGGAAGGTGATAGCCTATTGATCGCGTCAGTTGAAGATGCGTGAGAGGAATTACCCAATCCTTGATTTGGAGTTGGTGGCTGTGATATTCACTCTTAAGCTTTTGAGGCATTATCTGTATGGGATTAAGGTCGATATCTATTCAGATCATAAGAGCCTGAAGTATCTGATGGATTAGAAAGATCTAAACATGCGATAATATAGGTGGAAGGAGTTCTATGGGGATTACACCTACAGGTTTCGTTATATTCCTGGAAAGGGGAACGTTGTGGCGGATGCTTTGAGCCGTATGACCACTACTCGAGCCAATTGGTTATAGATGCACGACGAGTGGCTTATTCGGGATCTGGAGGACGTGGAAATCTCTTGTGTTGACAAGGGATCTAGTACAAATGCATGTTATGGTTGGACGGAGGTTCAATACGACCTCGCAGACTGGATTCGACAAGCTTTGGAGTTGGATGTGAGCTTGATGTAACGTACCGATTCGCGCTAGGCCCCTTGTGCGCGCTTTTGAGTAAGGAGAGTTGATTTAGGCTAAGAGAGTGCAGGCGACCAGGTCTGCACTCGTGTGGAAAAATGAAGTTGGCCCTGTGTAGGAAACGGGTAGAGACACGAGTGTGTCCCTACCCGTGTGCCGTAGCTTTGAGTGTCATGGTGTTGAGTGATAAGAAAATGTCGTTGAGTGACTTGTCCTGAGAATTACACGGGTAGAGATATGGGTGTATCCCTACCCGTGTGTCATGGAATTGAGTGGCATGGATTTGAGTGTCTGTTTTGGGTATGATATGGGTAGAGACACGAGCATGTCCCTACCCGTGTGTCGTGGCGTTGAGTTGCATGACGTTGAGTGTCTATTTTGGGTATAACACGGGTAGAGACACGGCCGTGTCACTAGCCGTGTGTCGTGGCGTTGAGTGGCGTGGCGTTGAGTTGCGTGGCGTTCAGTGGTGTGGTGTTGAGAGTTAAGCAGTCATTGTCCCGATAAGGACATGGGTAGAGACACGGGCGTGTCCCAACCCATGTTCATCAAGTCAAGCTCGACGAAATATGTCTATATCTGGACACGGGTATACACACGAGTAGAACAACGGCCATGTCACCTTGACACAGGTATAGACACGAGAGTGTCATTACCCGTGTATGTGCACGAAGCGGCTATCGAACCATTGACGTCGTTTCTCCCGAGAAGGATACGGGTAAGGACACGGGCGTGTCCCTACCCGTGTCACCTCTGAATAAAAAGGGCAAAATGAAACCCTAGACATTTTCATTCTCTTCCAAGCCACATCTTCTGGAGAAAACTTTTGGAGGAGGGAAGAACTTGCTGGAGCCAACCAAACTTCATGAGGAATGGCCACCGCCACCAAGGAAAAGGGATGCCGATGAGAAGAATGACAAGATCTATGGCCGGAGATGGCGGAACCGCTAGAAATGAGGTGAGCTTCCTCCCCTCTCCCTTGGTTCTAGATCTGTAGTTATCCTTAGGCAAGATATCGACTCAAAAGAGTCTTGATGTGTGAGATGAAGATTTCTAGGAGGGCATGCTAGAACTTGTGTTCTAAGGTTTAGTCATCTTCAACCTCCCCTTCCTTCAAATTGATGATGGGGGTGGTTTCGTGAAGAGGAATGACCTTAAGAGGGTGAATAAGGGTGGAGGAACTTCTGGTTGTGATTTGGGAGGATTGGCTTGAGGAGGAAGATGAACCGATGCCGTTCATCTCGCCTCATGATGCATGCAGAAATCTGTTCTCTGCACGCAGCGACCTTCTTGGCTATTTTGAGGTAAGATTTGGCCAGATCTGGGCCTCCGACTAAACACGAGAGGCGTAGCCCTTGGAATTACCTTTCCTACGAGTGGTTACATGCCTATGGGTGAAGTATGTAGCCTCGAGAATGTCAGATCGAAGTATAGGGTTGTCAGACTAAGTGTGCAGAAATTGTATTTTGTACGCGGCAGGCTTTGGAGCCAATTTCATGTATTATACACTCTGAACTGGGTTACAGACTGAACATGAAAGTTATATCCCATGGAAAGACCTTTCCATCAAGGGGGTACATTCACTCACCGGATTCCTGTAGCCACGGGAATCTCCGGTTGAAGTTGTTGTCCAGTAGGTGTTCCGCACCTTAAATTCCTTTGTAAGTGTAAAGTTGGTGTTGGAACCCTAGGTTTTGATTTGAGTTCAGTCTTCTCTTTCTGTCTCTTGACCCAAGATATATCTATGGTCAAAGGTTAGTTGATAGGATAGATTCTCTAGTTGTGTAGAATTGCCTGTCCAGATGAAAATCTGGCTAAGTAATTTTTCGTTCGACTATGGTCGAACGCCGCTCGACTATCGTCTATCGGCTGATCGACGATCGTCTATCAGTTGGTCGACGTTCTGTCTGCGTTGATAGTTCGACTATCTGTTGATAGGTCGACTATCTATTTTATTTGATAGTTCGACTATCTGTTGATAGGTCAACTATCTGTTTGCTTTGATAGTTCGACTATCTGCTTGGATAGTTCAACTATCTGATAGCTCGACTATCTGTTGATAGGTCGACTATCGGCTCTTCTTTGATAGTTCGACTATCTGCTTGGATAGTTCAACTATCTGATAGTTCGACTATTTGTTGATAGGTCGACTATCTGCTTTCTGTGATAGCTCGACTATCTGTTGATAGGTCGACTATCTGCTTTCTGTGATAGCTCGACTATCTGTTGATAGGTCGACTATCTGCTCTTCTTTGATAGTTCGACTATCTGTTTGGATAGTTCGACTATCTGATAGCTCGACTATCTGTTCTGATAGGTCGACTATCTGCTGAGGTAGTTCAACTATCTTCTTTGATAGTTCGACTATCTGGATCGGTCGACTATCTGTCCGATAGGTCGACGATATCCGTGCTTCGGTCGACGATCTCCGAGGGTCGTTCGACGTTTTGCTGTATGTTTTAAATAATTTTGTCATCTTCTGTGATGTGATTAATTTCATAATTATTTTGGCACATTTTATAAAAGATTATTTGAATAAATTGTGATAACATTTCCATGCAATATCTTTTCTATTTCTTATGCATGAGCTAATCTTTTCTGACAAAGTTGTTTGTCTTATAGCTGAGATATGATTTCTGCTTTACCTGCCAGGCTATCCTTTATAGTCGTTAGACTCAAAAAGTCTTCCTTGGCTGTAAAGAGTCTCTTCTGATGTGACTTTCTCTTATATTATTTCATCAGAGTAATTTATAGCTTCTTAGAAAGCTTTATCCTTTTATAGGATATCTGCCTGCAGTATTTTGTTTTGCTTTATGATTTTTACAGCCCAGCATGCAGAGTTTAGAAGAAGACAAGATTCAAACTCAAGTAAGAGCCGTTGCTGCTGCTGCTATATAAAGACTTCTTTGAAGAAAGAAGTGAACTAGTTGATTTCTCACATATTCAAAAGCTAACTGCAACATTCAAACCAAAAAGCTTACATTTTCCAACTGCTCTCAGCTCATTCACATCTAACTGAGAAGAAGCTTTAGTTCTTCACTCTTCTTCAACCTGAGTTCTCCTGCCTCCAGGAAGTTTCATACTCAGAGTTTTTTGAAGAAGAAGAAGAAGATAGCTGCCTGAAGAAGAAATTTTATTTCATATTATTTATCTTCTTGTAGCTTTTTTCCTTCAGTATTTTCTGAAGTGTTTCTGCACTGAAGCAAGACTTCACCTGGACGTTCTTTGAGCCAGGGGGAGCCTTGATTCTTTTAGAGCTTTCTAGCTCAGTGCAAGTTATTATGCTTCTCTAATCTATTGTAAAATAGAGAAGACACCTTAACCTCCTTTCCCCCTCCTGTACAGGGTTATTACTCCCTTCAAAAGTATCCCTTGGTGGCAGGGCACCTGATCAAAAACCTGTGTTGGTTTTTAGACACCTGATCAAAAGTCTAAAGGGTTTCTGGATCTACCTGAAGCAGATCTTGTTGGTGGCAGGGCACCTGATCAAAAACCTGAGTGGATTCCTACCTTGTTGGTAGAAGAGTGGACGTACCCAAGTTGTTTGGGGAACCACTATAAATTCCTTGTGTCGTCTGGATTGCTTTATTTAATTACTTGCATTGTGGCTGTGATTAGATTTTAACTAGGTCTGCTAGTTGCTGTTTAGGATTCTTAGCCTTAACTATAATTACAGTTGGTTACCTTTTGAGCACATCACTTGCGTTAGGCTTTAAGGTTTAATCTCAAATATCTATAACTTTCATTCCACAATTAACTCCAAGGGAGTTGAGTAGACAGTCAACTTTGCTAGTGCAAATTTTGATTACTCTATTCACCCCCCCCCCCCCCTCTAGAGTAGTATCTATCCCCTTTTCTTTCAATTGGTATCAGAGGGAGGTTAACTGACTGAATAGGCTAACACCTAAGTCACAAGATCCTGATAGATACCAAAGTTTATAGATATTCACTTTCACTATCATGGCCCTGTTCAAGGATTACTCTAGCACCAGACCTCCAGCATGCAACTTAGCTAAGTTCAGCATCTAGAAGGCAAGGATTAAATTATATATGAACTCTATTGATGATAGTATTTTTGCTTCTATTTTGACAGGACCACCAAGAGCACCTGCTGCTGCTACTGCCTCATCATCAACTGATATGAGTGCAGTGCCTCCTCTAGACTACAATGATGAATACAAAAAGGCAAAGATAGCAGATGCCAAGGAAATGAACATTCTGGCTCAGACAATGTCTGATGAAGTATTCCAGAAGGTTGCTGACTGCTCCTCAGCAAAAGCAATGTGGGATACACTGAACCAGATTATAGCTGGTTCAGCTGATGAGAGGAAGGACAGAAGGTCCAACCTTATCTCACAGTATGAGAATTTCAAGAAAACTGATGCTGAATCAGTTGAAGCTATGTACACAAGGCTCAGCTCAATCATCAATGAGCTGAGGAATCTTGACAAGGATATTTCATTGACAGAGGTCAATGATAAGATTCTTATGTGCTTCCCTAGCACATTGGATCTGAGGATCTAGCCTATCAAGGAGGCCAGAAGCACAACAGAAATCTCAACAGAAGCCCTTCTCGGCAAGCTCAAGTCTTTTGAGCAAGTGCTGAAGTCCAGGGAAGCTGAAGCTGAAGCAAAGACCCCAACTCCTACAAGAAAAGAGCAAACCCTTGCTCTCAAAGCTGCTGACACTTTTGAAGGCAGCCAGTCCAATGAGGAACTAATGGCATTATTTGCCAAAAGGTTTCTCAAGATGGGAAGGAAAGACTTCAGAAAGAAGTCTTCAAAATATGAAGAAAAACCAAGGTATGATCGCACTCCTACTAAAGAAATAATCTGTTATGGTTGCAGGAAGCCTGGACATATTCTTCCAGATTGTCCAGAGGAAAAGAACAAAGATAAAATGAAAGACAAGGATCAGCACAGGAAGCACTCCAAGCCATCCTCCTACAAGAACAAAAAGAAGGAGAGAGGCTTTATTGCTGAAACCTGGAGCGATTCTGATGAGGAATCTTCTTCCTCAAGCTCCAGTGAGGATGAAGAAGAAAAGAAGGCAAAGGAAGTTTGCCTGATGGCAATTGATGCCTGCAGCAATCACTCAGCTGCAGAGAACTCAGATTCTGATGAAGAAATGCCAACTGAAGATGAGGTATTGTCTTCTTATGACTTTACATCTGCTGAATTTAAATCTGATTTTAAATCTTTATGTTTAGATTTAATTAGTTCTGAAAAAGAAATAAAAGAGCTTAGAATTAAACTAGCTGAATCTGAATTGATTGTTAATGAAAACCTTAGGTTAACAGCAGAACTCACTAATGCTAGTGAAGAAATAAAATTCCTTAAGAATGAATTAGCTAAGTCCAAAAGGTTAGAAGAGTCTCTAAATGGTAGAAGCCTTAAGTTGCTTGAAATAACCAGCATGTCTAACACTAGGTCGGGCAATAACAAATTAGGCTTAGGAGCATCTTCTAGTGAGCCCCCAATCATTCTTAAAAACCAACTTTCAACTCTAGTGAATTTTATTTCATCTAGTGGAATAAAAAACACTGAGCAAATTAATCAAGTAAATAGAGCTTTGAATAAAGCTAAAAGATAGAAAAGAAAACAGAAATTTAAGGAATTACAAAGAGCGTCGAACGCTGCTCGACGATCGCAGGCCCAATGGTCGAACGGAGATCGACGATCTGGGTACCAATCGTCGAACGCCGATCGACGCTTTCAACAAGAATTTCAAAATTCCAACTAGAACTTTAGAAACCCGAATATGAATAGAAACCCTAGGTTTATTGACCCATCATCTACATGGAGAATCCCACCTAAGAGATCCCCCCTCAGCCAGCTTATTCATTTATTTCCAGTTTTTCTTAAGTGAAAAACAAGGGACCCAAGGTTACCTAGGTCCACAATGTTTAAATTGATTTATTTGCAGGTGAAGACCTATCCTATCACTCAAAATAAGTGGTATTTGGATAGTGGTTGCTCCAAGCACATGACAGGAAATAAAGAACATCTATCAAGGTTCAAGGCAAAGCTTGGCCCAAAGGTAATCTTTGGAGATTCAAGCTGTGGTCAAACTGAAGGCTATGGCAGGATGACAATTGGAGCTGTAACATTCAAGAGAGTTGCTTATGTAACTGGACTGAAGCATAATCTAATTTCAATAAGTCAGTTATGTGATGCTGGATACCAGGTATCATTCTCTAACTCCTGTTGTAATATTACTTTAAATAATAATGTTGTATTAGTAGGTATTAGACAAGGTAACATTTACTTAGTAGATTTTAACTCAACTCACTCTGAAATCTGCTTGTTTAATGAAGTAACCAATAACAATACTTTATGGCATAAAAGGCTTAGCCATGTTAACCTTAAGAATATATCTAGGTTATCTAAACACAACCTTGTTAGAGGTTTACCTTCTTGCCCCTACAAGAAGGAGAGCCTTTGCAAGGCTTGTCAATTAGGCAAGCAAACCAAGAATTCATTTAAATCAGTAAATAAAAGTGATTCTCCTAGAATCCTGTATTTATTACATTTGGACCTATTTGGCCCAATAAATGTACAGAGTTTAGGAGGGAAGTATTATACCCTAGTCATTGTAGATGACTTCTCCAGGTTCACTTGGGTGTTCTTTTTGAGAACTAAGGCTGATAACTTCAAAGCCCTTACAGATTTTCAATTATGTGTGCAGACTGAGTACTCTACTCATGTGGCCTTGATCAAAAGTGATCATGGTACTGAGTTTGACTCTTTTCTCATGCAAGAATTCTGTGAGAGAGAAGGTATCAAACATAGCTTCTCAGCTCCTAGAACTCACCAACAAAATCGGGTAGTTGAAAGGAAGAACAGAACCCTGATTGAAGCTGCTGGCACATTGTTGGCAGATGCTAATATGCCTCTTTCCTATTGGGCAGAAGCTGTTAGTACAACCAACTATGTCTTGAATAGAAGTCTGATACACAAGCTTAAGTGTAAAACTTCTTATGAGTTACTTAAAGGAAAGAAGCCTAAAATAAATTATTTTAGAGTTTTTGGTTGTATAGTTTATATTCATAATAACAATAAATAATACCTTAGAAAATTTGAAGCAAAAGCTTCAATGGGAATTTTTCTTGGATATTCCCAAGTAAGCAAAGCTTATAGGGTATTTAATAAATCATCTTCTAAAATTGAAGAGTCTGTTCATGTGTCCTTTGATGAATCCCAAATGTTTTACAAGGAGAAGGAAACTTCCCCTTCCTCAAGTTCATTACAGGTACAAGAATCTACCAAAGATATCACTCAAGATATTCTCTATCTTTCAACTCTTCATATCACTGAATCAGATAGTGATGAAGACATTACAGAAGTTGTTGTTGTTCCACCAATAGTAGATCAAATTCCTCCTGAGGAATTAATCCCAACTATTGCTGAAGATCATATCCCACCTGCTGATGTTGTCACACTTAGAGATCATCCTACATCTCAAGTGATAGGAGACATATCAGCTGGTGTTCAAACAAGACATCAGTTAAGACAGGATGTGATGCATGCTTGTTTCCTCTCACAGATTGAGCCCCTCACCATTAAAGATGCTGAGCTAGATCCCCACTGGATCATTGCTATGCAAGAGGAACTCAATCAGTTTGAGAGATGTAAAGTTTGGACTTTGGTTCCAAGACCTAAAGGCCAACTGATCATAGGCACCAAGTGGGTGTATAGAAACAAGTTGGATGCAAATGGAATCATTGTAAGGAACAAAGCTAGGCTTGTAGCTCAGGGCTACAGACAGGAGGAAGGTATAGATTATGACCAAACCTTTGCTCCTGTTGCAAGGCTGGAGGCAATAAGGATCTTCTTAGCCTATGCAGCCTATATGAAGTTTAAGGTTTTTCAGATGGATGTCAAGAGTGCCTTTCTTAATGGTGAGCTAAAGGAAGAGGTATTTGTTGAACAGCCACCCGGTTTTGTTTCTTCAACTCAGCCCTCACATGTATCTAAGTTGCAAAAAGCTCTTTATGGACTAAAACAAGCACCAAGAGCCTGGTATGAGACTCTAGCTAGTTTCTTGTTAGAGCACAACTTTGTTAGGGGAGTAGTTGATAGAACCCTCTTCGTCAAGCAACACAAGGACACAATCCTATTAGTTCAAGTGTATGTGGATGCCATTATTTTTGGTTCCACTGATCCCAAACTATGCAAAAAGTTCTCCAACTTGATGCATTCTAAGTTTGAGATGAGTAGTATTGGTGAGCGTCTTACTTTCTTGGTCTCCAAGTAAAGCAAGATGCTGATGGCATCTTCATCTCCCAATCCAAATATGCCAAGGAATTGGTAAAGAAGTTTGGGATGGCTGATGCTTCAGCAATGCATACACCTATGGCTACTAATGTAGTTATTGATTCTGATGATCAGGGAAAGCCTGTTGATCAAAAGAATTATAGGGCCATTGTTGGTTCCCTATTGTATTTAACTGCAAGTAGGCGAGACATAATGTTTGTTACATGCCTTTGTGCTAGATTCCAGGTCAACCCCAAGGAATCTCATCTGATTCTTCTCAAGAGAATCTTGAGATACCTGAAGGGATGTCCAAATCTAGGACTTTGGTACCCAGCTGAGTCAGGATTTGAATTAATTGGATATTCTGATTCTGATTATGCTGGTTGTCGAGTTGACAGGAAAAGTACCTCAGGAACTTGTCAGTTCCTGGGAGAGAGATTGGTCTCTTGGTTCTGTAAGAAGCAGGCCTCTGTCTCAACCTCAACTGCAGATGCTGAATATATAGCAGTTGTTAGTTGTTGCTCACAGATCCTGTGGATACAAAATCAACTTTTGGATTATGGGTACTCACACAAGAACACTAAAATCATGTGTGATAGTACCAGTGCTATCTCTATTGCACAAAATCCAGTGCACCACTCTAGAACGAAACACATTGAGATCCGGCACCATTTCCTGATAGATTGTGTGGAAAAGAACAAGATCAGCCTTGAGTTCATATCCACAGACCTTCAGAGAGGTGATATATTCACCAAGCCCTTAGATGAACAGAAGCATCTGTTCTTTTTAGTTCAACTAGGCATGATTAATGGAAGAGACTAAGTGTGACGTCTGCCTTGTTGAAACTTGTTCGAAGATAGTCGAACGACGTTCGAAGATAGTCGATCAGATCAAGCCTATCGTCGACCCTTGGTTGAAGATAGCTTATCTGCTTGAAGATCGTCGACCATCGTTCGAAGATAGTCGAACAGGTCGAGCTTATCATCGATCTATGGTTGACGACAGCTTGCTGTTTGTGAAGACAGAAATAGTCGAACGATTGATCGACTACTCTGCTTCAGGACCGATCGTCGAACGACCGTTCGACCATCGTCTCCAGTATCTTTTAAATAGATCGACGATCGTTGTTTTAATATAAAGCTGATGGTCGACCTAGGTTAAGAGATAGTTGCTTTTATCGTCGACGGGGAGCGTCTTTTCGCATTCCGTCTTCCCGCTTGCTCTTTGTCTTGCGATTTCTGCCGCTCCGTCCTCGCCGTCTCTCCCTCGTCTTCTCCAGCTCTCTCAATGGCGATTTCTCCAGTGCTCCTGGCAGTAGTAAAGTTTGATGCAGGGTTCAGTATAGATTTCGACTCCTTCAGCTGTTGCGAACCCGGAATAGTGGAAATTCTTACTCTGTGCAAAGATCAAGTGTTAAAGAAGCTCATGTCTTCCAGAATAAAGATAAACACTCAAGAGATCAAAGAGTGGGCATTCACTTCGTCTTCAACTAACGATTCGATGACTGGAACCATTAGCGGAGAAGAGGTAACATTGACTCCCGCTATTTTAACAGAAATTTTTGGATTGATTAATGGTGAAGAAGAGTATGAGCAAGATGCCCCTGAGTTTGGGAGGATGTTGATTGAGCTGGGACATGCCGAAGGCATTCCCTCTAAGCTGCTGAAAATAAATTTTCCATTTAAGATTAAGTTTCTTGCTGAAATAGTTGGAAAAGTGCTACTGGGAAAGCACTCTGCCCACGACAATATTACAAGGCAGCAATTTGCACTAATGTGTGCAATAGTGAATAAGAAGCAGATCAATTGAGCAGGAGTATTATTTGATTTAATCAGGAAAAAGAATGGCAAGAAAGAAGTTACCCTGGGAAGGGTAGTTGGGATTTTTCTGAAGGAGAAATACCCCCATCTGCTTGTGTCAGCTGCCACCTCCATAAACGCTAGCAAGAAGATGGATCCATCCCTGTTCACAAAGTGGAAAAGGACCTTCCTGAAGCCCGCGCCCGCAGGGGTTGCTCCAGTTACATCTGAGAGCACCAGGACTGTCTCAGTCACTCCCCCCCCTTCTAGCAGCTGGCTCAGCACATCTATCCCTTCCATCTTCTTCATCTGTTTTGCCGTCTACTTCAGTTGAAGTTCCCTCAACTTCAATTGAAGTACGACATTCTGCTTCTCCTCTTAATTCTCCTCCCGTATCTCCTCTCCAGACTCATATTGCTGGGATCTCTCATCCCAGTTTTGATTTGTTGGTGTCTGAGATTTCTACTCCTCTTCATTCTCCAATTCCCTCTTCTGATCACATTGATCACCCGGCATCCACTCATCCGTCTCCAGTTCCATCTCCATCTCCAGTTCATTCTCCAGTCCATCATACCATCCCTGCTGATCTTCCATCATCATCATCATCCTTTGAAATAACTCCTGCATTTATTTCTAGCATTGTGGAGTTAATTACCCCTTCAATCAAAATCATGATTGAAGAGGCAATTTCTCCCCTTACTTCTTCTATATCCTCCTTGACTGATGCTATTCAAAAACTCTCAAAGTATGTTGAGCCCTCTTCTTCTAGGGGCCTGGTTTTAGTTTCTACTGAAATCAGGCAGGGGGAGAAGCTTGATGAAGATGTCTCAGAGCAGCCTTTGGCCTCCCCTCCAGCAGATCATCATGCAGTAGCAGAGAAAGCAATAGAAGATTCAACTCCTCCCCCTCTATCTGAAAAGGAAATTTCTGATGCAGTACTGAAATCTAAATTTATTGTTAAAGCTTTCTTAGAAGAATGTTCTACTCCCTTGGTTGCCCTGTACCTAGAAGGAATCATCACTTCCTTTTTAGATGAATTGTGGGAGTTAGGACACGCAGTGGTCGATTCTGAAGGTATTCCCTTTACTTACTTTTTAGACTTGTTAACTAATATGCTTGTATGGGAATATCTGGAAGGGATGATTAGATGCCATTTAGAAAAAATTTATTCATAAAATTACAGATAAAATGGAAGAAGTTCTAGATGCTCAAGAACCTGTTATCCAAACTGCTCTAGAAGTTCAGTCAGAATCAGGTGTTCAAAATTCTGAAGTTGCTCAGCCAGAAGTGCAAGCAGAACTGGTCACTATGACGGTTTCTGATCTTCAAGAATCAGCTGCAGATGTTCAAATGGAAAAATCTACTGTATGGGATGATTCCCCAGGTTTGGATTTAGATGTTCTCCTAGCACAGGATGCCATGGAAGAAGAACTAGAAAGAGCTGCTCGAAAGGAAAAAAAGAAAGGGCTATGAAAGATGCTATTGACCCATATGATCTACCCATCTCCTCAAATTCTGAAGATGAAATCGATTCTGATGAGTCTGCTGAGTCTAAAAGAAAAAGAATTGCTAAAAAGAAAAGAAAAGTTGTAGCTCCTCCTCCTACTAATCCAGATAATGATACCCCGTATTATATACTGAAAGGAATTGATCCAAAGTCAAAAGACTTCCAGCATTGGATGTTATTTTCTAAGAACCAGCAAAAGCAAAGGAAAAAGTCAAAGATGTATGACTCTCCTGTACCTAGATGGAATCCTAGAGGTCCTCCTTCTCCACCTCCAAGTGCAGGAGCCTCAGGAAACTTATCTGCAAAACCTGCTTCTCAGTCCGAAAGATCAAATCCATCTCAGTCTGCTCAAAGGAGAAGTTCACAAGGATACCAAGGTAAAAGTCAAACTGGCTATCAAAGACCTGATACTGTTAAAGAACAAGTTAAGGAGGTAGTGTATCAAAGGCCAACATTTTCTCCTCCTCAGTCAAAAGAACTTAAAAGCTCTACCTCTCCTTAGCCAGATCACTCGGAGAAGGATGTTTCAAAAGGTAAGCAATTTATTTTTATCTTAAAATTCTAGTAAGAACTTTGCTAAGTCTGCTCCTTCTTGTTATCTAGTTACTCAGGATAAAGAACCAGTTGACACATCTTCTGAGAATGTTTATGAAAGCCCAGAGCTTGATCCTAACTTTAGGATGGCTCGTTTTCTTGAACTCGTTAGAGCAGCGCAAATTAAGAAAGCAAAAGCAGAAGGAAAGGACACTGCAGGATTTACCACAATGTCTAAATTCAGAATGAAGGAGCTCGATAAGTTCCAGGTTAGACCTGAGATATTTGACCCTTCAAAGTATATGGAAAAGCATCCTGAGGCAGTGGTCCCAAGAACAACAGAATTAAAAATCATTGGAGAACAAGACTTGAAGTTATCAAGAAAAGAAGCTCTAGATCCCACAAGAAAGATTACTTTTGTTTCTAGCTCTTCTGATCCTAAGCCTAACCCTAAAGCATCTTAATATTTCATTGATTGACAGTTAATTTCTTATCTGTTTGATTGATGATATCTGCTTAGTTATTTCTCTTTATGCATTCTATTTTACTTTCAGTAATTAGGTTTGTATGTTTTAATTGTTGAGAGACTTAACTCAAATAGGGGGAGATTGTTGGAACCCTAGGTTTTGATTTGAGTTCAGTCTTCTCTTTTTGTCTCTTGACACAAGATATTTCTATGGTCAAAGGTTAGTTAATAGGATAGATTCTCTAGTTGTGTAGAATTGCCTGTCCAGATGAAAATCTGGCTAAGTAATTTTTCGTTCGACTATGGTCGAACGTCGCTCGACTATCATCTATCGGCTGATCGACGATCGTCTATCAGTTGGTCGACGTTCTGTCTGCGTTGATAGTTCGACTATCTGTTGATAGGTCGACTATCTGTTTTGTTTGATAGTTCGACTATCTGTTGATAGGTCCACTATCTGTTTGCTTTGATAGTTCAACTATCTGCTTGGATAGTTCAACTATCTGATAGCTCGACTATCTGTTGATAGGTCGACTATCTGCTCTTCTTTGATAGTTCGACTATCTGCTTGGATAGTTCAACTATCTGATAGTTCGACTATCTGTTGATAGGTTGACTATCTGCTTTCTGTGATAGCTCGACTATCTGTTGATAGGTCGACTATCTGCTTTCTGTGATAGCTCGACTATCTGTTGATAGGTCGACTATCTGCTCTTCTTTGATAGTTCGACTATCTGCTTGGATAGTTCGACTATCTGATAGCTCGACTATCTGTTCTGATAGGTCGACTATCTACTGAGGTAGTTCGACTATCTTCTTTGATAGTTCGACTATCTGGATCGTTCGACTATCTGTCTGATAGGTCGACGATCTTCGTGCTTCTGTCGACGATCTCCGAGGGTCGTTCGACGTTTTGCTGTATGTTTTAAATAATTTTGTCATCTTCTGTGATGTGATTAATTTCATAATTATTTTGGCACATTTTATAAAAGATTATTTGAATAAATTGTGATAACATTTCCATGCAATATCTTTTCTATTTCTTATGCATGAGCTAATCTTTTCTGACAAAGTTGTTTGTCTTATAGCTGAGATATGATTTCTGCTTTACCTGCCAGGCTGTCCTTTATAGCCGTTAGACTCAAAAAGTCTTCCTTGGCTGTAAACAGTCTCTTCTGATGTGACTTTCTCTTATATTATTTCATCAGAGTAATTTGCAGCTTCTTAGAAAGCTTTATACTTTTATAGGATATCTGCCTGCAGTATTTTGTTTTGCTTTATGATTTTTGCAGCCCAGCTTGCAGAGTTCAGAAGAAGACAAGATTCAAACTCAAGTAAGAGCCGTTACTGCTGCTGCTATATAAAGACTACTTTGAAGAAAGAAGTGAACTAGTTGAGTTCTCACATATTCAAAAGCTAACTGCAGCATTCAAACCAAAAAGCTTACAGTTTCCAACTGCTCTCAGCTCATTCACATCTAACTGAGAAGAAGCTTTAGTTCTTCACTCTTCTTCAACCTGAGTTCTCCTGCCTCCAGGAAGTTTCATACTCAGAGCTTTTTGAAGAAGAAGAAGAAGAAGATAGCTGCCTGAAGAAGAAATTTTATTTCATATTATTTATCTTCTTGTAGCTTTTTTCCTTCAGTATTTTCTGAAGTGTTTCTGCACTGAAGTAAGACTTCACCTGGACGTTCTTTGAGCCAGGGGGTGCCTTGATTCTTTTAGAGCTTTCTAGCTCAGTGCAAGTTATTGTGCTTCTCTAATCTATTGTAAAATAGAGAAGACACCTTAACCTCCTTTCCCCTTCCTGTACAGGGTTATTACTCGCTTCAAAAGTATCCCTTGGTGGCAGGGCACCTGATCAAAAACCTGTGTTGGTTTTTAGACACTTGATCAAAAGTCTAAAGGGTTTCTGGATCTACCTGAAGCAGATCTTGTTGGTGGCAGGGCACCTGATCAAAAACCTGAGTGGATTCCTACCTTGTTGGTAGAAGAGTGGACGTATCCAAGTTGTTTGGGGAACCACTATAAATTCCTTGTGTCGTCTGGATTGCTTTATTTAATTACTTGCATTGTGGCTGTGATTAGATTTTAACTAGGTCTGCTAGTTGCTGTTTAGGATTCCTAGCCTTAACTGTAATTACAGTTGGCTGCCTTTTAAGCACATCACTTATGTTAGGCTTTAAGGTTTAATCTCAAATATCTCTAACTTTCATTCCGCAATTAACTCCAAGGGAGTTGAGTAGACAGTCAACTTTGCTAGTGCAAATTTTGATTACTCTATTCAACCCCCCTCTAGTGTAGTATCTATCCCCTTTTCTTTCAGTTGGGTTTGGACTCGTAAGAGATTTTGTAATAATTCAACGTTAAGTTGTAGGCGATTCATAATATGCCTAATTATGATGATTCTACAGATGATGAAATTACCGGATAGACCCTACGTAAACAATTGGTGAAATGGTATGTTGTTGAACGAAACGACTTGGTGAGGGTTAGTGAACGAAGGGTAATCTTAACAAGATTTACTAGAGTTTGGGTAATTGTTCGGTGTTGGTTGTTATGAATATGTGATGTGTTAGATAAATGGTTAACTCATGTGTACACAAATGATTGATTTTGGTGAAGGAGTTGTAAGAGGTGACGTTAAAGTTATGTGACCATAACATTAGACGTAATCATGGTCTTGAGGCTTATCATATAAGGGAGTCTAAGATGGTCCACTGTATGAGGTGGTTCGCCACCTGTGTTTGTGGTAAAACCTTATGGTTCCTTGGGCACCGGATTGTGAAAGGGGTGAGTGCGGATATCTGATCGCACTGGTTGTTAATGTTGGGAAGAATCATAAATTGACGGTTGGGCTTGGTTCTTGGTGTTCATGTCCCGAGGATCTTTCCGTGCCAAGTGGTCGGTAGGGCTTGGTCCTCTTCCTCATTTTCGAGGCTCCTTCTTTACCACGATGTGGTTATCATGCATGTGGTGCGCGTCGACACGCGGTATCGTAATCTCGGGTAAAGGATAGTGTGGCAGGTCTATAGGCTCGCCAATCATCACACCGATGGGAGTTGACAGTTACACCTTGGTAGGGTGGGCTTGGTCCTCGGTGTTCATGTCCAGAGGCTCCTTCCATGCCAAGTGAACGGTTGGGCTTGGTCCTTATGCTCATTTCTGAAGCTCCTTCCATTTCACACCTTAGGCCAGTTCGGGGCTAGGATCTCGGTGCACATACCCGAGACACTCGCTGAGCCGTTGTACGCATGTGAGCTCCACTGTTGTGTTCTTAACGTTGAGGTGTGCGAAGGCCTAGGCCAGGTAGTGTGGAAACCATCCTAGTAGTGGAGATGCCCACTCTACTGTCACCGTCTGGCCACTACGTATGACTCCTGAGAGGTTATCTACCTGCTCAAAAAGTAGGGAACTTCAAGTCTGTGTCGACATAGCGATTGCATGTGCGTGATCATGGGTAGTCATTGCATTACATGCATGTCATTACACTTCATTGCATACACAAAGATACTCATCGTATAAGTTTGTATGGGCACTCCTATACGAGGAGTTACTTACTGCTGAACGATCCTCAACTTATATGTTTGTTTGGGCATTCATATAAGTTGAGTTACTTACTGTTATAATATTATACTCTCATGCTTCTGTAGATGAAAGAATTGCTAGAGTAATTTGTTGCTCATTTATTACATTGCTTTACACACATAGTGATATACCACCTACTTGTACCTATGTTTATATATTATACCTTGTTCCTGTCTACGCCCGGTGCCGAGGAGTCGTCGGGGGAGCGGATGTGAAGACACTTAGTCTTTATGACTAATGGTTGCTACGTCTTCCTTTTTAGGAGGAAACCCCGCAGGTGGAGCAGCAGGTTATGCAGTCGGATAGCCAGGCCAGGACGACGGGGCCTGAGGGGACGGTACCATCGCTTGCCTCGGTTACTGATGTGAGTTTTAGAAGTTTTTATTGTACTCTTTTTGAGAAAACTATTTGCGTACTCTGATATTAGAAGCTTGTTGTAGCTTCTTAACATATTTTTTTTATGGACTATATGTTTTGTGTGGATTTGAATTGTGTGTTATATTATGGTTGGGTGGCAATGTGTGATATTGGTTGTGGCTTGCAGAATAGGCATCTTGCGGTACAGACTAACCCGAGTGTTAGTGCTACCGCAAGGAGGATGTTCTGGGCATAAGACCCCTCTCGTGTTGTATTCTGTGTATCGGGATGGGGGTCTTATAAATGGTATCAGATTGCTATGATCCTAAATTGAAGAAGTCATTCAACAATGGTACCACCCCCGTTCATTTAGTCAGTTTGCAGACAAACTGACTTAGCGAAAGAAGTGGTGTGCCCATATGTAATTCACACTATGTTTGTCCATCTTTGACCTTAGATTAACCGACCTAACCTTAAGTTTGTACCTTGAGTGTAGATACTTGTACATGTTAAGCCGGTGAGAGGCACCCCCGCCCCATCCGTACCTACACAACTCCAATAATCAGTGCTTGGGCAGACGCTCACAGCTATCCTGGATGCCTTTAGGTCCCAATCCCAGCAATCCCCTGTACAACAGCAGGGTCCGGGATCCACTTGTTTAAGAACTTTCCGAGCTCTCTCCCCTCCTGCTTACCTTGGGAAGGAGTCGGCAGTGCGTATGAAAGAATGGCTCTACACTGTACAAGAACTGTTGGCAGGAATAAGGTGCCCAAACAACATGGCGGTGACTCTTGTAGTGACAATCTTAGAGCTGCACGCCAAAAGGTGGTGGAAGTCCCTCATGGTCTCCACTTTTCCAGGACGGGTGTACACAGATATCAGTTGGAGCGAATTCTCTGAAGCCTTTTTAGAGCATTTCATCCCCTCGGCTGCTCAGGATAATCTTGAAGAGAGATTTTTGTAACTGAAGCAACGGTCCAAGTCGGTGACAGAGTACCAACGGGAGTTTCAGCACTTTGCTAGATTTGCTGACTCTTATTAGTTGGATGACAAAGGATACTCAAAACGATTCTACAAAGGCTTGTGAGACCCCCTGCGGCAAGCCCTTTTGTTTATAGCGGACTCCAGTCTAGCCGAGATTATTGACATGGCGAAGAGGTTGGAAGCGGACAACTTCGGAAGTGCTAAGAGGCAAGCTGAAGGCGTGATGGAAGCCGGCCCCAGAAATAGAAGGAGATTTGATAATAGAGGAGGAAGAGGATATCGAAGAGGTGGCAGATTTTTCCCCCAAAATTTTAGAATGGAGCGCCCGGTTCTGCAACCGCCAGCATTGCCTCCACCTCAACAATTTCAACAACTCGGTGGGCGGCAAGAGCGAGTGTGCTTCGAATGCAACCAACATGGCCACATTCAATGCTACTGCCCACTAATATTTGGAAATGCACCTCTCGCTTTCCCTCCAGCAGATCCTCGAGGGCGGGGGCACATGTGTGGTCGAGGACGAGGACCACAAAGAGGAAACCCCGGGCCCGCTCTAGATCAGATATATGTGTTGGACATGACTCAAGAGCGGAACCCTCAGGAGGTGATTGCGGGTATAATTACAGTTAGTCATTTTATTTTCATTAATACCCTCAAGTTGCTTAAGATATACTAGACGCCTAGCTTGAGAATTATTATTGACACTTAGGCACCGTAATGGTCGGTGGGAAACCGACCTATACGTTATTCGACACCGCTGCCTCGCACTATTTTGTGTCTGAAGACTTTATCAAAGATATAGATGGAGTGAAATACTTCACTGGTATTTCTTGAAGGGTGTGCCTTCTAGAAAGATCGGAGATGACGGCAACCGCGAAGTGCGAGTTTGAGGTTCTCCTTGAAGGAAAGCTCTTCGACACCCCTGCCACAGTCTTGGGAATGCTAGAGTTCGACCTCATTTTTGTCATGGTATGGCTGGATCAGCACTATGCGAAGATTGACTGCATGCAAAAGAGGATCTCGTTGAGATATGGAGATTCAGAGGTCATCTTACAAGGTATTAACTTTGTGCCCCGTATGACATTATCTTCAGTCCAGGCTTTAAAAGCCCACATGAAGGGGGATTAAGTTTTCATGATTTACTTCGAGCTGTAGGAGTTGGCGTTGGATATCAAGGATGTGCAGGTGGTGAACAATTTCCCCGAAATATTTTCGAAGAAATTTCCAGGATTACCCCCACACAGAGAAGTAGATTTTCAAATCAAGTTAGTACCGGGTGCCAAGCCTGTCTCCAAGACTCCTTACCGAATGTCCCTGAAGGAACTCGCTGAGTTTAGAGTTCAATTGCAAGAGTTGGTAGAATAAGGTTTGTTCGCCCCAGCTCATCACCTTGGGGAGCCCCTGTTGTATTCGTTAAGAAGAAAGATGGAACCCTGCGATTATGCATAGACTATCGGGAGCTCAACCGACTGACGGTACGGAACACCTATCCGTTACCTCAGATAGATGAGTTGTTTGATAAACCGGTGGGAGCGCATTGGTTTTCCAAGCAAGATTTGTGCTCGAGGTATTATAAATTGAAAATACAAGAGGATGATATTCATAAAACGGCTTTCAGCTTAAGGTACAGCTTGTATGAGTTTATAGTGATGTCGTTTGGGCTCACAAATTCCCCATCAACTTTCATGAGCTTGATGAACAAAGTGTTTGAGCCCTACCTAGATGTCTTTATCATTGTTTTCATCGACGACATCTTGGTCTACTCAAAGATGGAGGAAGAACATGACGTGCATCTGGCCTTAGAATTGAAGAAGTTAAAAGAGCATGCCCTGTTCGCCAAGTTAAGCAAATGTGAATTCTGCCTTAAGGAGGTTATTTTCTTGGGTCATGTGATCAGTGGGGCTGGGCTAGCAGTGGATCCAGCCAAAGTGCATGCCGTGAAGGAGTGGTCGCCTTTGAAGTCAGCGTCTGACGTGCGGAGTTTCTGTGGACTTGCCGGGTACTACCGCAAGTTCGTAAAGGGATTCTCAAAGGTTGCTCTTCCTCTTACTTCCTTAACAAAGAAAGGTGTGTCGTATGAGTGGACACCCAAATGTGAAGGTGCGTTCCAAGAAATGAAGGACAGACTTACATCCGCACCCATCCTAGCCCTTCCATTCGGAAAGGAAGGATTTCAAGTTTACACGGATGCATCATATTATGGAATGGGAGCGGTATTGATGCAGCACAGTCATGTGATCGTATATGCTTCAAGACAATTGAAGAAGCATGAAATAAACTATCCAGTACATGATTTGGAGTTGGGAGAAGTGGTGTTTGCCTTGAAGATTTGGAGGAAATACCTATATGGCTTATACTGCGAAATATTCTCGGATCATAAGAACTTAAAGTACGTCCATACTCATAAGGAATTGAATATAAGACAGTGGTGGTGGTTGGAGTTTTTGTGCGACTATGAATACACCCTCAACTACCACCCTGGAAAAGTAAATTCTGTAGTCGATGCTTTGAGCAAGATGGTACCGGAAACAAGCCCTGAGTCCCGGTTGATGCATATGGAGTTTGCTCGTATTTTTTAGGAGATGGAGATAACTTTGGTGTATAAGGATCAACCGGACGGGTATACAAAGTACTTGACCACGATGAGCAAAGTGTGCGATGTTCGAGACCGGATTCGGGTGGACAAGTAAGGGATGAGGCGCTGGCCTCGGCAATAAAGTCAATTGAATATGGGATAACCAACGAGTACTCTCGAAAGGACAACCTTGTTCATTTCTGTGGCCGGCTTTACATTCCCAAGGGCGTTAAAATTCAGGAAGATATCTTGAGAGAGGCACACTGCTCTCTGTATTCTGTATACCCTGGGATTACTAAGATGGACGCCGACTTGCGGAAGAGCATGTGTTGGCCAGGAATGAAGAAAGACGTCAGACATTTTGTTACGCATTGCGAGGCCTATCAAAGGGTGAAAGCAGAATACAGGAGCCCTGGTGGATTGTTGCAGTCATTGACCATTCCTCTGTGGAAGTTCAAGGATGTCTCCATGGACTTCATCCACGGTTTGACTCTCTCTCGCTTAGGGAATGATTCGATATGGGTAATTGTTTATCGTTTGACGAAGGTAGCCCGTTTCATACCTATGAAGAAAGAAGCTCACGTGGATGTTTTGGTATGCCTTTTTGTGGAACAATTCGAACGATATCATGGCGTGCCGAAGACAATCATTTCTGTCCGGGATGGTTGGTTTACCTCTAGGGAATGGAAGGCTGTGCAGGCATATTTGGGTTCTCTCCTTACCTTAAGCACAATGTTTCACCCTCAGATCGACGGGCAATCTGAAAGGACCATCAGGACATTTGAAGATTTATTTAGGTTGTGTGTGTTGGATAGAGGAGTGCTGTGGGAAAGGCTCCTACCCTTGGTAGAATTCTCATACAACAACAACAATCAAGCTAGCATCAGGATGATGCCCCATGAAGACCTATACGGTAGAAGGTATAGAACTCCCTTTTCATGGGTGCAGAATGAAGATCTGAAGGCTTTGGGAATTGAATACATAGATGATATTGTTGTTGCTGTGAGTCTAATACGAGACCGCATGCTCGTGGCTCAAAGTCGCCATGCAAAATATTATAATGCAAAACACCGTATGGTGGAATTTCAAGTGTGCGACAAGGTATTCTTAAAGATCTGGCCGATGCATGGAGTATCTCGGGTACGTGGTGTGAAGAATCTAAGCCCAAGGTACGTTGTGCCCTACGTTATATTGGAAAGGATTGGCCCGTTGGCATTTTGGTGGGAGTTACCGCCGGAGCAAGAGAATCTTGATTACATATTCCATGTGTCGTCACTCTGAAAGGCGTTGTTGCGGTCCGAACAATATGTCCCAACCACTGACAGAGCAGTTGCAACTGATAGGTCGGTGCGACTTGAGCCTGTGCGGATAGTGGACAGCGAGACGAGGATTTTGTGTCGCAAAAGTGTTCCTCTGGTAAAAGTGTTGTGGTCCAATAATGGGAAAGAGGAGTACACGTGGGAGCCGGTGTACTTGATGCAAAAGCGCTACCCGGAGCTGTTTCATCAAGGTAAACTTTTAAAGCATATTTTATTTTATGTCTAATTTATGCTTTTCTCCCCCGTAGCCTTAACCTGATTTCGAGGACGAAATCTTTTATTTTGTTTATAGGAATTGTAACGTCCTGATTCGCGCTAGGCCCCTTGTGCGCGCTTTTGAGCAGGAGAGCTGATTTAGGTTCAGAGAGTGCAGGCAATCAGGCGCGCACTCGTGGGTAAAAATGATGTTGGCCCTGTGTAGGACATGGGTAGAGACACGGGCGTGTCCCTACCCATATGTCGTGGCTTTGAGTGGCATGGTGTTGAGTGATAAGAAAATGGCATTGAGTGACTTTTCCTGAGAAGGACACGGGTAGAGACAAGGGCGTGTCCATACCCGTGTATCGTGGCTTTGAGTGGCATGGCGTTGAGTGTCTGTTTTGGGTATGATACGGATAGAAATACGGGCATGTCCCTACCCGTGTGTCGTGGCGTTGAGTGGCATGACATTGAGTGTCTGTTTTTGGTATGACACGGGTAGAGAAATAGGCGTGTCACTACCCATGTTTCATGGCATTGAGTGGCATGGCGTTGAGTGGCGTAGTGTTGAGAGTTAAGTAGTCATTGTCCTGAGAAGGACACAGGTAGAGACACGGGCGTATCCCTACCCGTGTTCGTCAAGTCAAGCTCGACGAAATATGTCTAGAGCAAAACACGGGTATAGACACAGGCAGAACCACGGCTATGTCACCTTGAAACGGGTACAGACACGGGAGTGTCAGTACCCATGTATGTGCACGAAGCAGTTGTCGAACCATAGATGTCGTTTCGCCCGAGCAGGACACGGGTAATGACACGGGCGTGTCCATACCCGTATCACCTCTGAATAAAAAGGGCAAAATGAAACCCTAGCCGTTTACATTCTCTTCCAAGCCACGTCTTCTGGAGTAAACTTCTTGAGGAGGGAAGAACTTGCTGGAGCCAACCAAACTTCGTGAGGAATCACCACCGTCACCAAGGAAAAGTGATGCCGACGAGAAGAATGACAAGATGCATGGCCGGAGATGGGGAACCGCTTGAAATAAGGTGAGCTTCCTCCCATCTCCCTTGGTGCTAGATCTGTAATTATCCTCAGGAGAGATATCGACTCAAAAGAGTCTTGATGTGTGAGATGAAGATTTCTAGGAGGGCCATGCTAGAAGTTGTTTTCTAAGGTTTAGTCATCTTCAACCTCCCCTTCCTTCAAAGTGATGATAGGGGTAGTTTCTGAAAGTGAAGGGATAGATACTACTCTAGAGGGGGGGTGAATAGAGTTATCAAATTTTGCACTAGACAAAAATCTAATAGTCTACCCAACTCCCTTGGAGTGAAATGTGGAATGAAAAGATTATAGATAAGGAGATAACCCTGAAGCCTAACACAAGTGTTGTGCACAAACTCAAGCTAACTTTAATTACAGTTAAGGCTTGGAAAACCTAATCAGCAACTAGCAAACCTAGTTATATCTAATCACAGCCACAATGCAAGTAATTAAATTAAGCAAGCCAGACGACACAAGGAATTTATAGTGGTTCCCCAAACAACTTGGGTACGTCCACTCTTCTACCAACAAGGTAGGAATCCACTACAGGTTTTTGATCAGGTGCCCTGCCACCACAAGATCTGCTTCAGGTAGATCTAGAAACCCTTTAGACTTTTGATCAGGTGTCTAAAAACCAACAACAGGTTTTTGATCAGGTGCCTTGCCACCAAGGGATACTTTTGAAGGGAGTAATAACCCTATACAGGAGGGGGAAAGGGGTTAAGGTGTCTTCTCTATTTTACAATAGATTAGAGAAGCACAATAACTTGCACTGAGCTAGGCAGCTCTAAAGAATCAAGGCTCCCCCTGGCTCAAAGAATGTCCAGGTGAAGTCTTGCTTCAGTGTAGAAAACACTTCAGAAAGTTCTGAAGGAAAAACTACAAGAAGATATAAAATATAAAATAGAAATCTTCTAGAAGCTATCTTCTTCTTCTTCTTCTTCAAAAGAATTCTGAGTCTGAACTTCCTGGAAGCAGGAGAACTTAGGTTGAAGAAGAGCAGAAGAGCTTAACACTTCTCAGTTGAATGAAGATTGCTGAGAGCAGTGAACTTAGTCTTGATGAAAGCTTGAATGCTAATTGAATAACTCTTAGAATAACTGGTTAGCTAGCTGAAATCCTTCTCCAAAGGATTCCTTTTATAGCAGCAACAAGCAACGGCTCTTTTCAATTTGAACTGTTTGTCTTCTTCTGAAACTTGAAACCTGGGCTGCAAATATCACAAAGACAAACAAACTCTGCAGCAAAATATTCTATAAAAGGGATAAACCTTTTTCAAAGAAGATGCAGGAAGCAATCTGATAATAAAGGTACTAAATAAAATCACATCAGAGACAAACTCTTTATAGCAGAAGGAAGACTTTTCAGTCTAACGGCTATAAAGGACTGACAGTAGATAAAGTAAAATACACTGTCAACTAATAAGACAAACAACTTTATCTGAAAAGATTTGACTCAGGAAAAAGGGATGGAGCAGATATTGCCTGGAAAAATTATCACAAAACAACTGAAATAAAATGTCAGATAATATATTAATTAATTAAATAGAATAAATACAAAATAAAAAGGCAAACAGAAAACGTCGAACGACCCTCGGAGATCGTCGACCGAAGAACGGAGATCGTCGAACTATCGGACAGATAGTCGAACGATCCAGATAGTCGAACTATCAAGGGAAAACAGATAGTCGACCTATCAACAGATAGTCGAACTATCAGAAGAAAGCAGATAGTCGACCTATCAACAGATAGTCGAGCTATCAAACAACGCAGATAGTCGACCTATCAAACTGATAGTCGAGCTATCAGATAGTTGAACTATCCAAGCAGATAGTCGAACTATCAAACAAACAGATAGTCGAACTATCAACAGATAGTCGAACGATCACAGCACACAGATAGTCGAACTATCAACAGATAGTCGAACTATCCACGCAGACAGAACGTCGAGCAACTGATAGACGATCGTCGAACAGTTAGTCGACGATAGTCGAGCGGCGTTCGACCATAGTCGAACGAACAAACTACTTAACCAAATTCTTATCTGGATAAGCTGGGAACTCTACAGCTAGACAACTAACCTTGACCATAGATAATTCATGGGTCAAGAGACTAAGAAGACAAGACTAAACTCAAATCAAACTAGGGTACCAACAATCTCCCCCTATTTGAGTTAAGTCCCTCAAAAACTAAAACATAGAGCTAGCTATAGAACAATAAAATCAATACAAGAAATAGTTAAACAACTAACTGGTAATTAACAATCAGTCAGATATATAACAGTCAATCTAAATTAAGGATCTACAGAATCAGGTTTGGGATCAGAAGAGCTAGGAACAAAAGATACTTTCCTCAAGGGATCTATGGCTTCTTTCTTAGACATTTTCAGATCTTGTACACCAATAATCTTTAGATCTGAAGCCCTTGGAACGACTGCTCCTAGATTCTTTTCCATGTATTTAGAAGGGTCAAATACCTCAGGACTAACCTGGATTTTATCAAGTTCCTTCATTCTGAATTTTGACATTGTAGTAAATCCTGCAGAATCTTTTCCTTCAGCCTTAGCTTTCTTTATCTGGGCTGAGCCAACAAGCTCTAGAAAACGAGCCATCCTGAAATCAGGATCTAACTCTTGACTTTCATACTTATTTTCAGATGTAGTATTTATTGGCTTCACAGCTTTAAACTTGGTAGACATATCTAATAAACTTTCAGCTGGATCTTTAACTTCTTGAATAACAAGAGATGTAGGAGGAGCAAACTCAGCAAACTTCTTACTGGATTTTTCTGAGAAAACTGTTCTTTTACTCTTTGAAGTGTCTTTAGCAGCAGGTGAAACTTTTCTCTTGGGTGAAGGAGGGGGTGAAAATGTTGGCTTTTGATATACCACCTCCTTTACTTGCTCTTTTACCTCAGCATCATGTCTTTGATATCCAGTATATGATTTACCTTGATGGCTTTGAGAACTTCTCCTTGAAGGAGGCTGAGAAGGTGCAGACTTGTCAGAAGGGGCAGATGGATTTGCTGAAATATTGCCAGAGGCTCCTGCACCGGGAGGTGGAGGAGGAGGACCTCTGGGAGTCCATCTGGGAGCAGGACTATCATACCTCTTTGATTTCTTCCTCTCCTTTTGCTGGTTCTTAGAGAACCACATCCAGTGCTGGAACTCTTTGGATTTAGGATCAATCCCTTTCAGAAGGTAGTAAGGAGTGTCATGATCGGGATTGGGAGGAGGAGGAGCTACAGCTTTTCTTTTCCTCTTTGCAGCTTTCTTTTTCTTAGAATCCTCAGACAGATCTGAATCATCTTCATCCTCAGAATGAGATGAGGGAGGATGAACATACGGATCATAGGCTTCCGATACAGCCTTTTCCTTTTCTTTCAGGGCAGCTTTCTCTTTCTCTTCTTCCATGGCATCCTGTGCCAGGAGAGTATCCAAATCTAAACCAGGGGAATCATCCCATACTGTAGATTTTTCAGCTTGCCAAGCTTTTTCTTTCTCTTCCAAATCAGCCTTTACTCTTTGTTGCCAAGCAACTTTTGCTTTCTCTTCTTCCAAACTCAGTTTTTGGGTGTCATCTTTATTTTCAACTTGGCTTTCAGGATCCATTTCTTGACCCTCAGGAACTGTCATAGGGACCAGTTCAGATAGCACTGCTTGCTGAGCAGGTTCAGCAGCCTCAGAAACTAGAACAGGCTCTACAGCCTCAGATAGCACTGCTTGCTCTTCAGCCACATGGACATCAGGAGCTGATACAGGTTCAGGATCTTTAGCAGGTTCAGGTTCAGGTTCTGGCTCTTGGACAACCACTACTTCTTCCATTAAATCTGTAGGATTAGGAGTGAAATCTTGCTAAATGACATCTAGTCATCCCTTCCAGATATTCCCATACTAACTTATCAATTAAGTAATCTACAAATTGGGAAAGAGACATACCTTCAGGATTTTCTTCAGGGTGACCTAACTCCCATAAATCATCTAGAAAGGAAGTGATAATTCCTTCTAGGTACAGGGCAACTAAGGGAGTTGAGGCTTCTTCCAGGTAAACTTTTACAACAAATTCAGTCAACATTATTGCATCAGATATTTCTTTTTCAGATGGAGTAGGAGCTGAAACTTCTGCTACTTTTTCTGTTACTGCAAGTTGAGCTGCTGGAGGGGAGGCCAAAGGCTGCTCAAAGACATCTTCATTGAACATCTCCCCCTGCCTGATTTCAGTGGGAACTGAAACCAGGCCCCTGGATGAAGAGGTCTCAGCAGAGCTAGAGAGAATTTTGATGGCATCAGTCATAGAAGCAATGGAGGAAGCAAGTGGAGCAATTGCCTCTTCAATCATGATTTTGATTGAGGGGGTAATTAACTCCACAATGCTAGAAATAAATTCTGGAGTAATTTCAAAAGGAGGTGGAACTGCAGTGGATGGAGGAGCAGCAGAAATGGTTGTGTCAGGATGAAATGAGGTGAGGACTGGAGATCGAACTGGAGAGTTAACTGGAGAGTTAACTGGAGAATGATGTGGAGAGTGAGGAGGAGATGGAATGGGAGAATGAACTGGAGAGGAAATATCAGACGCCAACAGATCAAAGCTGGGTTGAGAAGTCCCAGCAAGATCAGTTGGGAGAGAAGATGCAGGAGGAGAGGCAGAATGTCGTACTACAGTTGAAGTTGAAGGAACTTTAACTGCAGTAGATGGCAAAGTTGAGGAAGAGGATGGAAGGGATGGAAAAGCTGAGCCAGCTTCTAGAGGGCGAGGAGCGACTGAAACAGTCCTGGTGCTCTCAGATGCAGCTGGAGCAGCCTCTGCAGGAGCGGGCTTCAGGAATGTCCTTTTCCATTTGGAGAACAGATTGGGATCCATCTTTTTGCTGGCATTTATCGATATAATAGCTGAAATCAACAGGTGGGGATATCTTTCCTTCAGAAAAATCCCAACAACCCTTCCTAGGGTAACTTCCTTCTTGCTATTCTTCTTCCTTATCAAGTCAAACAGAACACCTGCCCAATTGATCCTTTTCTTGTTGACAATTGCACACATTAGTGCAAATTGTTGTCTTGTAATGTTATCGTGGGCAGAGTGTTTGCCTAGCAGCACTTTTCCGACAATCTCAGCAAGAAATTTAATCTTAAAAGGAAAATTTATCTTGAGCAGCTTCGAGGGAATGCCTTCTGCATGTCCCAGCTCAATCAACATTCTTCCAAATTCTGGAGCATCTTGCTCATATTCTTCTTCCCCATTAATTAAACCAAATACATCAGTCAAAACGGCGGGAGTCAAAATTACCTCTACTCCGCCAATAGATCCTGTCATTGAATCTTCAGTAGAAGATGAAGTAAATGCCCATTCCTTTATCTTTGGGATATTTAACTTGATCCTTGTAGACATTAGCCTTTCCAATCCTTGATCTTTGCATAGCTGGAGAATTTCCATGATACCTGGTTCACAGCAGCTGAATGCATCAAAATCCACGCTGAAACCTGCGTCAAACTTGACTACTGCGAGGAGCATTGGAGAAATCGCCATGGATTTGCTGGAGAAGGCGCGAGAGGAACGGAGAAGACGAATCGGCAGAGAAAAGAGACATAGCAAGCACGACGACGGAATACGAAAAGACGCTCTCCGTCGACGATAAAAGCAAGGATATTTTAACCTAGGTCGACTATCGGCTTTATATTAGACCGGAGATAGTCGATCTATTTAAAAGATACTGGACACGATGGTCGAACGGTCGTTCGACGATCGGTCCAGAAGCAGAGTAGTCGATCAATCGTTCGACTATCTCTATCTTCACAAACAACAAGCTGTCGTCATCCGGAGATCGACGATAAGCTCGATCTGTTCGACTATCTTCGAACGCCGGTCGACGATCTTCAAACAGATAAGCTATCATCAACCAGAGGTCGACGATAGGCTTGATCCGTTCGACGATCTTCGAGCATCGTTCGACGATCTTCAAGCAGGTTTCAATATTGGCAGATATAGTCACACTTAGTCTCTTCCATTGATCATGCCTAGTTGAACTAAAAAGAACAGATGCTTCTTTTCATCTAAGGGCTTGGTGAATATATCACCTCTCTGAAACTCAGTGGATATGAACTCAAGACAAATCTTGTTCTTTTCCACACAATCTCTCAGGAAATGGTGCCGAATCTCAATGTGCTTCGTTCTAGAGTGGTGCACTGGATTTTGTGCAATTGAGATAGCACTGGTACTATCACACATGATTTTGGTGTTCTTGTGTGAGTAACCATAATCCACAAGCTGGTTTTGAATCCACAAGATCTGTGAACAACAACTAGCAGCTGCTATATATTCAGCCTCTACAGTTGAAGTTGAGACAGAAGCCTGCTTCTTACAGAACCAAGAGACCAATCTCTCTCCCAGGAACTGACAAGTTCCTGAGGTGCTCTTCCTGTCAACTCTGCAACCAACATAATCAGAATCAGTATATCCAATTAATTCAAATTCTGACTCAGTTGGGTACCAAAGTCCTAGATTTGGACATCCCTTCAGGTATCTCAGGATTCTCTTGAGAAGAATCAAATGAGATTCCTTGGGGTTGACCTGGAATCTAACACAGAGGCATGTAGCAAACATTATATCTGGCCTACTTGTAGTTAAATATAATAGGGAACCAACAATGGCCCTATAATTCTTTTGATCAACAGGCTTGTCGTGATCATCAGAATCAATAACTGCACTAGTAGCCATAGGTGTAGGCATTGCTGAAGCATCAGCCATCCCAAATTTCTTTACCAATTCCTTGGCATATTTGGATTGGGAGATGAAGATGCCATCAGCATCTTGCTTAACTTGGAGACCAAGAAAGTAAGACAGCACACCCATACTACTCATCTCAAACTTAGAGTGCATCAGGTCAGAAAACCTTTTGCAAAGTTTGGGATCAGTGGAACCAAATATAATATCATCCACATACACTTGAACTAACAGGATTGTGTCCTTGTGGTGCTTGACGAAAAGGGTTCTATCAACTACTCCTCTAGTAAAGTTGTGCTCTAACAAGAAACTAGCTAGAGTCTCATACCAGGCTCTGGGTGCTTGTTTTAGTCCATAAAGAGCTTTCTGCAACTTGAACACATGTGAGAGTTGAGTTGAAGAAACAAACCCTGGTGGTTGTTCAACAAACACCTCTTCCTTAAGCTCACCATTTAGGAATGCACTTTTGACATCCATCTGAAAGACCTTAAACTTCATGTAGGCTGCATAGGCCAAGAAGATCCTTATTGCTTCTAGCCTTGCAACAGCAGCAAAGGTTTGGTCATAATCTATACCTTCCTCCTGTCTGTAGCCCTGAGCTACAAGCCTAGCTTTGTTCCTTACAATAATTCCATTTGTATCCAACTTATTTCTATACACCCACTTGGTGCCTATGATCAGTTGGCCTTTAGGTCTTGGAACCAAAGTCCAAACTTTACATCTCTCAAACTGATTGAGTTCCTCTTGCATAGCAATGTTCCAGTGGGGATCTAGCTCAGCATCTTTAAAGGTGAGGGGCTCAACCTATGAGAGGAAACAAGCGTGCATCACATCCTGTCTTAACTGATATCTTATTTAAACACCAGCTGATATGTCTCCTATCACTTGAGATGTGGGGTGATCTCTAAGTGTGACAATATCAGCAGGTGGGATGTGATCTTCAGCAACAGTTGGGATTAATTCCTCAGGAGGAATTTGATCTACTGTTGGTGGAACAACAACAGCTTCTGCAATGTCTTCATCACTGTCTGATTCAGTGATCTGAAGAGTTGATAGTTGAAGAATCTCTTGAGTAGCATCAGGTACCTGCAATGAACTGGAGGAAGGAGAATTTTCCTTCTCCTTGTAAAACATCTGAGACTCATCAAAAGATACATGCACAGATTCTTCAATTTTACAGGTTGATTTGTTATAAACCCTATAAGCTTTGCTTACTTGGGAATATCCAAGCATAATTCCCATTGAAGCTTTTGCTTTAAACTTTCTAAGGTATTCTTTATTGTTATTATGAATGTACACTACACAACCAAATATTCTAAAATAATTAATTTTGGGTTTCTTTCCTTTAAGCAACTCATAAGGAGTTTTACACTTAAGCTTGTGTATCAGACTTCTATTCAAGACATAATTTGCTGTACTAACAGCTTCTGCCCAATAGGAAAGAGTCATATTAGCATCTGCCAACAATGTGCTAGCAGCTTCAATGATTGTTCGATTTTTCCTTTCAACTACCCCATTTTGTTGGGGAGTTCTAGGAGCTGAGAAGCTATGTTTGATACCTTCTCTCTCACAGAATTCTTGCATGTGAAGAGAGTCAAACTCAGTACCACGATCACTTCTGATCAAGGCCACATGAGTAGAGTACTCAGTCTGCACACATAATAGAAAGTCTGTAAGGGCTTTGAAGTTATCAGCCTTAGTTCTCAAAAAGAAAACCCAACTGAACCTAGAGAAGTCATCTACTATGACTAAGGTGTAATACTTCCCTCCTAAACTCTGTACATTTATTGGGCCAAATAGGTCCAAATGTAATAAATACAAGATTCTAGGAGAATCACTTTTATTTACTGATTTAAAAGAATTCTTGTTTTGCTTGCCTAGCTGACAAGCCTTGCATAGGCTCTCCTTCTTGTAGGGGCAAGAAGGTAAACCTCTAACAAGGTTGTGTTTAGATAACCTAGATATATTTTTAAGGTTAACATGACTAAGCCTCTTATGCCACAAAGAATTATTATTAATTGTTACTTTATTAAATAAACAGATTTCAGAATGAGTTGAATTGAAATCTACTAAATAAATATTACCTAATCTAATGCCTACTAAAACAACATTATTATTTAAAGTAATATTACAAGAAGAGTTAGAAAATGAAACCTGGTAGCCAGCATCACATAGCTGGCTGACTGAAATCAAATTGTGCTTCAGTCCACTCACATATGCAACTCTCTTGAAAGTAACAGCTCCAATTGTGATCTTGCCATAGCCTTCTGTCTGACCACAGCTTGAATCTCTAAAGATAACCTTTGGGCCGAGCTTAGCTTTGAACTTTGACAGATGATTTGTATTTCCTGTCATATGCTTGGAGCATCCACTATCCAAATACCACTTATTTTGAGTGATAGGATAGGCCTTCACCTGCAAGAAATTCATTTAGACATTGTGGACCCAGGTAACCTTGGGTCCCTTGTTTTTCACATAAGAAAAACTAGAAATAAATGAAAATGCAGGCTGAGGGTGATAACCTAATGGGTGAGATCTCTTAGGTGGGATTCTCCATGCAGATGATGGGTCAACAAAACTAGGGTTTCTATTTTCATTTAGGTTTCTACGGCTTTGATGATGATTTTGAAAATCATATTGAAAACGTCGATCGACGTTCGACGATGGGCGCTCAGATCGTCGAGCTTCGTTCGACCATTGAGCTACCGATCGTCGAGCAGCGTTCGACGCTCTTTGTATTTCCTTAAAAAATTGTTTTCTTTTCTCTCTCTTAGCTTTATTTAAAGTTTTATTAACTTGGTTTACTTGCTCACTGTTCTTCATTCCACTAGCTGAAACGAAGTTCACTGGAGTTGAAAGATTATTTTTAAGAATAACTGGGGGTTCACTGGGAGAAGCTCCTAAGCCTAGTTTGTTATTGCCTGGCCTAGTGTTAATCATGCTGGTTATTTCTAATAACTTAAGGCTTCTACCATTTAGAGATTCTTCTAACCTCTTAGATTTAGCTAACTCAATTTTAAGAAACTTAATTTCTTCACTATAATTAGTGAGATCTTCCTTTAACTTAATATTTTCAGTAGATATGATTTCTGATTCAGCTAGCCTATGTCTAAGTTCTTTAATCTCCTTTTCAGAACTAATTAAATCTAAGCATAAAGATTTAAAATCTAATTTGAATTCTGCTGAAGTAAAATCATAAGAAGATAGTACCTCATCTTCTGTTGGCATTTCTTCCTCTGAATCTGAACTATCTGCAGCTGAGTGATTGTTGCAGGCATCTATTGCCATCAGGCAAACTTCCTTTGCCTTCTTCTCTTCCTCATCCTCACTGGAGCTTGAGGAGGAAGATTCCTCATCTGAATCACTCCAGGTTTCAGCAATGAAACCTCTCCCCTTCTTCTTGTTCTTGTAGGAGGATGGCTTGGAGTGCTTCCTGTGCTTTTCCTTTTCTTTCCTCTTATCTTTGTTCTTCACCTCTGGACAATCTGGTAAGATATGTCCAGGTTTCCTGCAACCATAACAGATAATTTCTTTAGCAGGTGAATGGTCATACCTTGGTTTGTCTTCATAGCGTGAAGACTTCTTTCTGAATTCCTTTCTCCCCATCTTGAGAAACCTCTTGGCAAATAATGTCATTAGTTCCTCATTGGATTGGCTGCCTTCAGAAGCATCAGTAGCCTTAATAGCTAGAGATTGCTCTTTTCTTGTTGGAGTAGGGGTCTTTGCTTCAGCTTCTGCTTCCCTTGTCTTCAGCACTTGCTCAAAGGATTTGAGCTTGCCGAGAAGAGCTTCTGTTGAGATCTCTGTTGTACTTCTGGCTTCCTTGATGGGCCAGATCCTCAGATCCCATGTGCTAGGGAAGCACATAAAAATCTTATCATTGACCTCTATCAATGAGATATCCTTGTCAAGGGTCCTCAGCTCATTGATGATTGAGCTGAGCCTTGTATACATGGCTTCAACTGATTCAGCATTAGTTTTCTTGAAGTTCTCATATTGTGAGATAAGGTTGGACCTTCTGTCCTTCCTTTCATCAGCTGAACCAGCTACAATCTGGTTCAGTGTATCCCACATTGCTTTTGCTGAAGGGCAGTCAGCAACCTTCTGGAATACCTCATCAGACATTGTCTGAGCCAGAATGTTCATCGCTTTGGCATCTGCTATCTTTTCCTTCTTGTACTCATCATTGTAGTCTGGAGGAGGCACTACACTCATATCAGATGATGAGGCAGAAGCAGCAGTAGGTGCTCTTGGGGGTCCTGACAAAATAGAAGCAAAAATACTTTCATCAATAGAATTCATATATAATTTGATCCTTGTCTTCCAGATGCCAAACTTAGCTAAGTTACATGCTGGAGGTCTGGTGCTAGAATAATCCTTGGACTGGGCCATGATAGTGTCAGTGAATATCTATAAACTTTGGTATCTATCAGCATCTTGTGACTTAGGTGTTAGCCTATTCAGTCAGTCAACCTGGCTCTGATACCAATTGAAAGTGAAGGGATAGATACTACTCTAGAGGGGGGGGGGTGAATAGAGTTATCAAATTTTGCACTAGACAAAAATCTAATAGTCTACCCAACTCCCTAGGAGTGAAATGCGGAATGAAAAGATTATAGATAAGGAGATAACCCTAAAGCCTAACACAAGTGTTGTGCACAAACTCAAGCTATCTGTAATTACAGTTAAAGCTTGGAAAACCTAATCAGCAACTAGCAAACCTAGTTATATCTAATCACAGCCACAATGCAAGTAATTAAATTAAGCAAGCCAGACGACACAAGGAATTTATAGTGGTTCCCCAAACAACTTGGGTACGTCCACTCTTCTACCAACAAGGTAGGAATCCAGTACAGGTTTTTGGTCAGGTGCCCTCCACCACAAGATCTGCTTCAGGTAGATCTAGAAACCCTTTAGACTTTTGATCAGGTGTCTAAAAACCAACAACAGGTTTTTGATCAGGTGCCCTGCCACCAAGGGATACTTTTGAAGGGAGTAATAACCCTGTACAGGAGGGGGAAAGGGGTTAAGGTGTCTTCTCTATTTTACAATAGATTAGAGAAGCACAATAACTTGTACTGAGCTAGACAGCTCTAAAGAATCAAGGCTCCCCCTGGCTCAAAGAATGTCCAGGTGAAGTCTTGCTTCAGTGCAGAAAACACTTCAGAAAGTTCTGAAGGAAAAACTACAAGAAGATATAAAATATAAAATAGAAATCTTCTAGCAGCTATCTTCTTCTTCTTCTTCAAAAGAACTCTGAGTCTGAACTTCCTGGAAGCAGGAGAACTCAGGTTGAAGAAGAGCAGAAGAGCTTAACACTTCTCAGTTGAATGAAGATTGCTGAGAGCAGTGAACTTAGTCTTGATGAAAGCTTGAATGCTAATTGAATAACTCTTAGAATAACTGGTTAGCTAGCTGAAATCCTTCTCCAAAGGATTCCTTTTATAGCAGCAACAAGCAACGGCTCTTTTCAATTTGAACTGTTTGTCTTCTTCTGAAACTTGAAACCTGGGCTGCAAATATCACAAAGACAAACAAACTCTGCAGCAAAATATTCTATAAAAGGGATAAACCTTTTTCAAAGAAGCTGCAGGAAGCAATCTGATAATAAAGGTACTAAATAAAATCACATCAGAGACAAACTCTTTATAGCAGAAGGAAGACTTTTCAGTCTAACGGCTATAAAGGACTGACAGCAGATAAAGTAAAATACACTGTCAACTAATAAGACAAACAACTTTATCTGAAAAGATTTGACTCAGGCAAAAGAGATGGAGCAGATATTGCCTGGAAATATTATCACAAAACAACTGAAATAAAATGCCAGATAATATATTAATTACTTAAATAGAATAAATACAAAATAAAAAGGCAAACAGAAAACGTCGAACGACCCTCGGAGATCGTCGACCGAAGAACGGAGATCGTCGAACTATCGGACAGATAGTTGAACGATCCAGATAGTCGAACTATCAAGGGAAAACAGATAGTCGACCTATCAACAGATAGTCGAACTATCAGAAGAAAGCAGATAGTCGACCTATCAACAGATAGTCGAGCTATCAAACAACGCAGATAGTCGACCTATCAAACAGATAGTTGAGCTATCAGATACTTGAACTATCCAAGCAGATAGTCGAACTATCAAACAAACAGATAGTCGAACTATCAACAGATAGTCGAACTATCACAGCACACAGATAGTCGAACTATCAACAGATAGTCGAACTATCCACGCAGACAGAACGTCGATCAACTGATAGACGATCGTCGAACAGTTAGTCGACGATAGTCGAGCGGCGTTCGACCATAGTCGAACGAACAAACTACTTAACCAAATTCTTATCTGGATAAGCTGGGAACACTATAGCTAGACAACTAACCTTGACCATAGATAATTCATGGGTCAAGAGACTAAGAAGACAAGACTAAACTCAAATCAAACTAGGGTACCAATAGTTTCGTGAAGAGGAATGGCCTTAAGAGGCTGAATAAGAGTAGAGGAACTTCTGGTTGTGATTTGGGAGGATAGACTTGAGGAAGAAGATGAACCGATACCGTTCATCTCGCCTCATGATGCGTGCAAAAATCTATATTCTGCACGCAGAGACCTTCTTGGATATTTTCAGGCAAGATATGGCCAGATCTGGTCCTCCGACTAAACACGAGAGGCGTAGCCCTTGGAATTACCTTTTCGGAGAGTGGTTACACGCCTTCGGGTGAAGTCTTTAGCCACAGGAATGTCTAATCGAAGTAGAGGGGTGTCAGACTAAGTGTGCAAAATAGTATTCTGTACGCAGCAGGCTTTGAACCCAATTTTATGTATAATACACTCTGAACTGGTTGCAAACTAAACATGAAAGTTATAGCCCATGGAAGCACCTTTCCATCGAGGGGTTACACGCACTCACTTGATTCTTATAGCCACGGGAATCTTCGGTTGAAGTTGTTGTCCAGCAGGTGTTCCGCACCTTAAATTCCTTTGTAAGTGTAAAGTTGGGTTTGGACTCGGAAGAGATTTTGTAACAATTCGACGTTAAGTTGTTGGCAATTCATAATATGCCTAATTATGATGATTCTACACATGATGAAATTACCGGATAGGCCCAACGTAAACAATTTGGGAAATGGTATGTTGTTGAACGAAACGACTTGGTGGGGGTTAGTGAACGAAGGGTAATCTTAACAAGATTTACAAGAGTTTGGGTAATTGTTCGGTGTTGGTTGTTATGAATATGTGATGTGTTAGATAAATGGTTTACTCATGTGTAAACAAATGATTGATTTTTGTGAAGGAGTTCTAAGAGGTTACGTTAAAGTTATGTGACCATAGCATTAGACGTAATCATGGTCTTGAGGCTTATCATATAAGGGAGTCTCAGATGGTCCACTGTATGAGGTTATTCGCCACATTTGTTTATGGTAAACGGTTATGGTTCCTTGGGCACCGGATTGTGAAAGGGGTAAGTGCGGATATCTGATCGCACTGGTTTTTAACGTTGGGAAGAATAATAAATGGACGGTTTGGCTTTGTTCTCAGTGTTCATGTCCCGAGGCTCCTTCCGTGCCAAGTGGTCGGTTGGGCATGGTCCTCGTGCTCGTTTCTGAGGCTCCTTCCGTACCACGATGTGGTTTTTATGCATGTGGTGTGAGTTGACATGCGGTGTTGTAATCTCGGGTTAAGGATAGTGTGGCAGGTCTACAGGCTCGCCAATCGTCACACCGATGGGAGTTGACAGTTAGACCTTGGGCGGTTGGGCTTGGTCCTTAGTGTTCACGTCCCGAGGCTTCTTCCGTGCCAAGTGAACGGTTGGGCTTGGTCCTCGTGCTAAATTCCGAGGCTCCTTCCGTTTCACACCTTAGGACAGTTCGAGGCTAGGATCTCGGTGCACATCTACCCGAGACACCCGCTGAGCCGTAGTACGCATGTGAGCTCCGTTGTTGTGTTCCTAGCATTGAGGCATAGGAAGGCCTTGGCCAGGTAGTCTGGAGACCATCCTATTAGTTAATATTCCCGCTCTACTGTCACCGTCTGGCCACGACGGATGACGCCTGAGAGGTTAGCTACCTGCTTGAAAAGTGGGAACTTCATGTCTGTGTCGACATAACGATTGCATGTGCGATATCATGGGTGAGTCATTGCATTACATACATGTCATTACACTTCATTGCATACACAAAGATACTCATCGTATAAGTTTGTATATGCACTCCAATACGATGAGTTACTTACTACTGAATGATCCTCAACTTATATGCTTGTATGGGCATTCATATAAGTTGAGTTACTCACTATTATAATATTATACTCTCATGCTGCTGTAGATGATAGAATTGCTAGAGTAAGCTGTTGCTTATTTATTACACTGCTTTACACACATAGTGATATACAACCTGCTTGTACCTATGTTTTTATATATTGTACCCTATTCCTTTCTCCTCCCGGTGCCGAGGAGTTTCCGGGGGAGCGGATGTGAAGCCACTGAGTCTTTAGGACTAGCGGTTGCTACATCTTCCTTTTTAGGAGAAACCCCGCAGTTGGTGCAGCAGGTTATGCAGCCGGACAACCAGTCCAGGAAAACAGGGCCTGAGGGGACGATACCGTTGCTACCGTCGGTTACTTATGTGAGTGTGAGGTTTTTGTTGTACCTTTTTTGGGAAAACTATTTACATACTATGATATTAGAAGCTTATTGTAGCTTCTTAACATGTGTATTTTATGGACTATATGCTTTGTGTTGATTTGACTTCTGTGTTATATTATGGTTGGGTTGGCAATGTGTGATATTGGTTATGGCTGGCAGAATAGGCGTCTTGTGGTACAGGATAAACTGAGTATTAGTGCTACAGCAAGGCGGCTATTCTGGGCTTAAGACCCCTCTCGTGCCGTGATCTGTGTTGCGGGAGGGGTGTCTTACACTTGAAACGTCACTGGGTGGAAGCCGTTGATGGGTCTAATGACCAGTTCTCTATCAATGATGACCTCTTATAGAAAGGTAGCTGATCGTACAACCCCAACATGAGGATGTTGCGAGAAGAATTGATGTATGAGGTGCACTTTACGAAGTACTCAATTCACCCCGGGAGCACCAAGATGTTCAAGGACATGAAGAAATTGTTTTGGTGGCTGGGTCTGAAGAAATACATAGCATTGTATGTGGCGAAATGTCAAACATGTGCCTTGGTGAAGGCTGAATGCCAGAAGCCTGGCGGATTCCTGAAGTCCTTGCCTATACTGGAGTTGAAATTTGATGACATCTCCATGGATTTCATGCATGGTTTGTTGAGATTGCACAAGGGGAACGATGTTATTTGGGTGATCATTGATCGTTTAACGAAGGTGTCACACTTCATACTCAATATGAAGGATGGTTCAGTTGAGAAACTAGCGAAGCTTTATGTGGACAGCATAGACTGTTTGCATGGTGTACCCCAGAGCGTTGTTAGTGACCGAGATGGTCGTTTCATATCGAACGATTGAAGGCTCATTCACCAGTTTTTGGGTACTAAGTTGATCTTCAACACGACTTTTCACCCACAGATAGATGGTCAGACTAAAAGGGTGAATAGGACATTGGAAGATATGCTTCACATGGGTGCTTTAGATTTCGGTAAAAGGTGGGAGACCATCTTTTTATGGTTGAGTTCACGTATAATTACAGCAATCAAGCCAGCATTCAGATGGCGCCTTTTGAGGCTCTCTACGGAAGGAGGTGTCATACGCCGTTGGCTTTGGTAGAAACGGGATAATCGAAGCTATAGAAGCAAAGGGACGTTGAAGATGCTACTTCAACAATACAGTTGATTCGAGAATGGCTACTTATTGCTCAAGGTAGGCAAGCCAAGTATTATATTTCCAAGCATCATAACGAGGAGTTTGCGATGGGCGATTGGGTATACCTCAAGATAAAACCATTTAAGGGTGTATCAAAGATTCGATGCTTAAAGAAGCCAAGTCCGAGGTATGTTGGCCTTTTTTAGATCTTGGAGCGGATTGGTGAAGCTGCCTACCATTTGGCTCTTTCGGTGTATTTGAGTCGTTTGCATGATATATTTCACATCTCAGTGCTGCGGAAGGCCATTCAAGAGCCTACTCAAGTGATTGTTGCGTATCAAGTGCTCGTCGATATTGGGTTGACGATGAAGGTCTAGCCCATTTAGATCAAGGACGTTGAGGTCAAGCAACAGCGGAACAAGTTCATTAGAATGGTCAAGGTCCTTTGGGACAACTGTGGCCGAGAGGAGCTGTCTATGGTGCACGAGCAAACTATGAGGGAGGAGTTCCCAAAGCTATTTCACTTAGGTAATCATAAGCATTATTTACTTTTTATAGCTTCCCGTAACGCCAAATTACAGTACAAAATTTCTTTAAGTGTGTGAGATTTGTAACGCCCCAAATTTCTTGAGGCGTGAGATGCTTCACTGGTGGTTACCGCCCGACGGTAACTAGTTACCGCGCAACGGTAGCTCTAGGGTGTTCTTCGAGCTCTCGAGAAAGCGTTGAGATCTACTGTACCGCACAACGGTAGTGACTACTGCGTGGCAGTAGCTCGGACCACTCAATGCTCTCAACACTCTCAATGCCTCATCTCTTGCTAGCGCCCAGCTGTAGAATTTGTGCTGGCGGTATTTTTTTCAATTTATTTGGCCAAGTTCTTGGGATGTTACCGCGCGATGTAAGACTTACCGCGGAGCGGTAGCAGAGCAGTTATGAAGCCTCCACGTGTTAATGCCTGATTCGAGTTTAGGGGTGGTGGCGTCCTTAAGAAGCTAACCGTTTAAGGTACTGCATGGCCGTAACTTCTTACCGCACAGAGGTAGCACTCATAAACTGATTTCACCTTTAAATTGCGGTCGTCCGCTGGTTCGGTAAGGGATCTGACGGCGGAAGGTTATCCCTACGGGTATATGGCCGAGCGTGAAGGGTTTATATCTCATTTTCCTTTGGAACTTCTCTTTCTAAGGGTTATAGAGTAGTGAGAGTGAAGAAGGAAGAAGGGGAAGGAGATCTCGCCACCATTGGAGTTCCGGAGTTCCGATCGCAAGCTGAGTCCAAAATTGTGGAGGCAAGATTGTTGTAGTCGCATTCATCCGTCTTGGTCTTTGGCATGGCACCGAAGAGGGCACAAAGGGTAACGATTCTCTACTTGGACATGTGAAGTCCTCTTCCTTTTGCATAGGAAACCCTCTCCCACGAGTGTGCGATGAGAGTGAGGTATTCATTCGGGTAGATATGGATTATCCCCATAGTTTTTCATGTAGATTTTGAGATCGATGTACATACATAGGCATGGTGTGTGAAGCCCATGCGGACAGGTTGGCCTGGGTTTGTGATGTTTTCATTATCCATTTATTACCGGAGAAGACTCCGTTCCATATGATTTTTGGGTTTCTAAGCGGTAGATTTCAACAGGGAGCCTTGGGGACTAACCCTTAGGAACACCCGAAAAAGTGGGTAGAAAATCATTTCTTATAGGTACTGTGCGGCGTTAATAATACCACCGATAATAGCTCTGTATGATAGCTGTTGTGAGACCTGTTTCACTGAGACCTGGGGCCAATATGTGGGGGTGAGAGCTCTCGGAGCCCAGCTTTGTCGCCTGAGAGTCAACCTTGTGCATAACTGGGTTATGAATTATTTTATGATCGTTACATCGGAAATCAGGGAGGCTGACCCACCCGATGACTTAAATTGACATGGCGATGTAAGCAACAGGTTGAGCTGAACCGTACCCGCTGTATGTGGTTCGGTTAAAGAGACATAATGTACGTGGAACAAGGTTATACTAATGGTCACGATGGATGTTGTCCAGGGGGCAGTTGTGAAGCTTCGAAATGGACCAGATTCACCGAGAATGTTCCCTGAAAGCATGGGGTGTATGGCCGTGCGTGCCTATGCCAATGGTGAAGTGTGCTAAAATTTTACTTTTAATATCGTGATTGGTTATACTAATGAAATGCAGGGAAGGAGCACCGCCGCCCCGAGTAAGGGGTGGGGTCGTTATAATTTGGTCAGCTTTAGCTGAACGTTGCCTTATTTTACCACCGTTCGGTGGATTGTTCTTATGCAGGAACAGGTGAGCAAAGTGGCAAGTAGCGGGCTAAAGCTCTTGATGTTGTGTTGGACCTTGAAGGCCAAAGCGAAGTGTTTTTTTTCTATGTTCATGTGTGGCCGGCCTGCGTGCCGAAGTATGTAAAACACTTATTGTCTAAGTAAACGGTTGTAAGGCCATAAGGCTGAGACTTTTGTGTATGTTCTTTCATTCCTACTATGGCTGTTGTGGACATTCATGTTATGTTTATGGGTTCTTGTAATTGTTTTAAAAGTTCCCGCTAGAAAGCTCTAAGTTTGGATCCAAATTCCTATGGTAGTATTTTGGTATTAATATGTAACTCTGCTGACTGTCAATGGAATATGGCGTGGGGCCCCGGCCGGACCTTCTGTTTTATCCCATGTGACGGATGGGGGTGTTACAGATTGTACCCTGATCGTAAGTCCAACTTTGAAAACCAGTGCGCCCCACGATCTGAGGGAAAGGCTCATTGATCCGGGGCAAAGGGTAAGTGTTTCGTACGGTTAATCAGTTAAGCTTCCGGTAATCTATATATAGCTGAAGCGACCCATCCTTCTTCTTAATGAACAAAACTAGATCTCCCCATGACGATGAACTGGGGCGAACAAATCAAGAATCTACCAACTCCTGAAGCTGCACCTAAAACTCTGCTAGCTCCTTCGGGGCCATCCAGTATGGGGTTTGAGAGACAGGTTTGACACCCGGTAAAAGTTTGATCTGAAAGTACACTTTTCTATATGGGGGTAATCCTGCATCCTCTCCGGAAAAACATTCGGAAAATCCCAAACTACGACAACATACGCTATGCTTCCCACTTCCTTCTTCATCTGAAAGCTTATAGCAAAAACCTCGTCTCTGTGCGTATAGGTCTTACTGGCCTGAATAAAGGATATTAGAAAACAGGGTATGAATTTAATACCTTGGAATACGATCTCTGAGTCCACGAGCATCAACGTAAACTCCTTTATTGCACAGTTGATCTGGGCTTAGGTCCACTCACACCAGGTCATGCCTAAAACAAGATCGAACTCGTGTTACAGCAACACCGTTGTCGGGGTTTCAAAATACTTTCCTCCTATGCACACATCCAGGGTGCATTTGGCGGATTAGTTTATTACGGAGCCATCTGGGAGTCAAACTCTCTGGTTGGCTCCGGTGTCAAGTTTCACCCCTTATAAGTCCTTCACGAAATCCGACGAGACAAATGTATGCATCGCACACGTATCAAATAGGGCATAGGCAGGCCTCCACTTATAGTCACCATGACTAAATATTAGCCAAAATATTACTATTTTACTGCATTTTAGGCATGAGTAAAGTAATATACTTATGCGTAAAATACCAACTATGATGACCCGTGGGTCCCGTTCCTGCGTCATATCTAGAGTGAACATTTACTCTTGCGGAGGTCCAAGATTTCTTCATCATGGTCCTGATCCTCGACCACGGATTTGACCTTGTCCTTGTTGAGCTACAGGGAGAACAACAGGGGGAACATCTCCAACTAGTTGCGGCCGAGTAACGTTGGATGTGTCCCGGCTGATTACATTGGAAACAAAATCGCCAAAACTGCTCTCTAAGTTGTTGATACCTCTGAATCTGCTAAGGTGGAGGCAATGCTGGCTGTGGGTCTGGGTGCTCCATCCTAAAATTCTAACTGAAGCGACCGCCCCCTCTTTTATTTCCTCCTCCGCCACAAGTATTTTGCCTCCTCCTAAAGCTGGGCCCCTCTTCCATCAGGCATACTGCGGGTCTTTTACCACTGTCCTTGACTCCCAAATAGTCCACCTCCAACCTCTTTGCCATATCTATTATCTCCACTAGGCTCCAGTCCGCTATAAACAAATGTTATTTCTTAAGGGGATCTCACAAGCCTTTGTAAAACTTTTTTGCGTACCCACAATCATCTATACTATAGGAGACTGTATACCTTGCGAGATGCTTAAACTCCCGTTGATATTCTGCCACTAACATGGATCTTTCATTCAAATGCACGAAATATTTTTTAAGTTTGTCACGAGCCATGGAAGGAAAGAAATGCTCTAGGAAGATGTTTGAGACTTTATTCCAACTTATGTCTGTGTAAATACGTCCCTCGAAAGTGGATCCCATAAGGGGCTTCCACCAACTCTTTGCATCTGTTTCGAGTACAGACACTACTAGAGTAACCTCCATGTTTGTTGGGCATCTAATTCCAGCCATCAGATCTTGCACAACATCTAGCCATTCCTCAGTACAAATAACCGACTCCTTCCCATGGTAAGTAGGAGGGGAGAGGGCTCAGAAGATACTCAACCAGTTAGAACACGAGGCTTGCTATTGTAGTGGGGCCAGATGAGATCTGAATATGTCTAAGATCGCCGTGAGGGTTTATCCCAGTTCTGACTGCTGAAATTGAGCAGGGAAGGAAGGCGCGGGAGTGCCCACTACTGGATTTGTACATGTCAGGATCTACGTATAAAGGAAAAAACCTATGGTATGGTTGGCTAATCGAAGGGCAGCAACTATACATACTTAGTGTGAATTATACATGGGCACACCACTGCTTCCGCTCTGTCAGTTTGACCTAAAACTGACCAATTGAGTGGGGGTGACCCCATTGTTCAATAACTTCTTTACGATAGGATCATTGCAAGCTGATACAATTTGTAAGACCCCCCCCCCCCACCGGAACACAACACACGGCTGAAGGGGTTCTTATGGCAAGAGCAGCTGCCTTGTGGTAGAGTAAAAGCATGGGTTGACCGGTACTACAAGACCCATTCTACCGGCTCTCACAAATATCATCCATGCAAACCAAACATAAATATAATAAACAGAAGTCAAAATCCACACTAGTACAATTCCAAAATAAAAGATAGGTAGCTACATAGCTCCTGAATACAGATCAGAGTTAAATGTCCCAAGCGCTATAACTTATAGTCTCTAAAAATCACACCTCAATAACTAATGTAAGCGAGGATATTATCATATCAGTCCCTGACCCCCTGGCCTAGCATCCCTATTCCATAACCTACTGCTGCTGTTGTTCTATCCGTTGGGTGTCCTCCTAAAAATGTTGTCATAGAAACCATTAGTAATAAAGACAAAGTGTTTATCTCATCCTCTAACCCCGACGGCTCTTAGGCACCGGGAGGGAGAAAGAAAAGGAGGTACAATATATATATAAACAGTAAGTACAAGCAGGTAGTCTATCTCTACATATCATAAGAGTAACGATAGAAGTATATAACAAGTAATAACATCAATCTACACTATCAATTATGTAAAAGTAAGAGCAATCAACTACAACATATAATTTTACAACCGAATTAGAACTTAATTAATAAAAATGCCCATACAGATTTATAAGTTGCTTAACACAAAATAACTCATCATATAAAAGTGCCCATACAAATTTATATGATGAGGATATTAGGCGGTGCAATGCAATGATGATTTATGATGCCCACATGCAACTCATCCACTTTTTTTTGTTATGTCAACATAGTCCTTTAGTTCCGAAATTTTGAGCAGGTAGACAAACTCTCAGGCATCATCCATCGTGGCCAAATGGTGACAGTGGAGCGGCCGTCGCAACTACTAGGCGGGTATCCGGACTAATAGGCCTAGGCCTCCGTATATATCAACGCTAAGAACACAACAGCAGAGCCTCTGCGTACTACGGTTCAGGAGTGGTCTTGGGTAGATGTGCACTAAGAACTCAACCCAATTTGCCTATAACTTGCATGGAAGGAGCCTTTGGGAGTGTATCACAAAAGGACCAAGCCCAACCATCAACTAGCACGGAAGGAGCCTTGAGAATGAGCATCCAGGACCAAGCCCAAATGCTCAAAGTCTATCTGTGAACTCCCGTCAGTGTGACAACTTGTGAGCTCATAGACCTGCCACATTATCCTTAACCCAGGATTATGACACCATGTGTCAACACACATCGAATGTCGTTACACTTAGCCATGCCATCAAACATCCAAGGGCTCCAACCGAGTCCCTTCTCATCATACCAATCCCATGCTCAAAAGCACGCAAGGGATCCACACTTAATCCGTTATCATCACACCATTCTCGTGCTCAATAGCATAAGACTACCTTAGCATGGGAGACTAATCCTCTTAGTTGTCAATACTATCATAACTTCATTACATGAGACAAGTGACTAATACATCACATGGCCTTGGGCATTTTCTCATCTAGCCCTTTTCTATAATTTAGCCTGCATATGTATATCAATTCATACATCTTTCCCATATTTTATATCTTTAAACATTCAACATGTCACATATGCTTCTACATGATCAACACAACTTTACAAGGAATACATCACATGTTCTTCTAATGCTTGTAAATCACCACATAGCTATAGATTACACATTCAAGAATCTTGCATTACAAACTCTTTCAAAATTTATAACATTCATTGCAATGTTATTAACTGCATATTTACCGAATTTCATATATAAATCCTTGGTACAACCAAGGTCCATCCAAAACCATTACCTTACCATGGTTACATATAAATAAATTCACCCAATCCAAAATATCATTTGGTTAAGATATTTCTACTAAACCAAAAATCCGGATGCACGACTAACACTTAACTGACTTAGAGAATGTCTATTCCGACCTTATGTCAATTTAACGCATCAAATTTCGTCCCACTTTGCAAAAGCCACAATTTTCACTAGAAAACGTGCAACCATCCGTTGGAAAGGTCTTTTCGAGGGATATAAGTTATGTGTTCAGCCCAATACCTAGAATAACCTGGATCATGGAATAAATCAAGCTTGAAGCCTGCTACGCACAAAAGTCAGATTTCTGCACGCATCGTAAAGTTGAACGAATGGCATCAGTTCGTCTTATTCTTCTAGTCATTCATACAAAGTTACATTCAGCTCTTCCTCCTGCCTTATTCACCCTCAATAGACCACCATTCATCCCGAAACCAAGTCCATCATCCCAATAATGAAGAGAGGAAAGTGAAAGATTTGTTTTATATATCCTAAACACTTAGAGGGGGGGGGGGGGGTTGAATAGGTTCAAATCAAAATTTAACTTAGGAAATTAAAATTTTATTCAAAACATAGCAAATTAGGCTATAACTATCACATAACAGGATAAGACAAGCATAGGAAAACACAGCACATTACACAATGTTTTATAGTTGTTCCCCAATTCGTGGGTACGTCCACTCTCCCCCTTCACCTATCCAATAGAGAGATGGATTTGACCAAACTTCCTTCCACTAACTCAGATCCTAAGATCTTATAACTCAAAACCCAACTGGTTCCTGCAGCTCAAACTTCTTCAAGTCCCACAACTCAAATTCTGCCCAAGAATCCTACCTCAAGCAAAAAGCCCTACCTCCGCCCTTATCACCAGGCCTACAACTCAGATCATAAAGATCCTACCTCAGGCACTCTGCCCTACCTCAGACTTTATAAACTTAGACTTACAACTCGGAGAGATAACTCTCTTATACTCAGATCTATAAAAGATCTTATAGAAAAATTGGTTATAAAAGTGATAAATCCTTCACCCAGATAGAGAGATAAAGGGGTGAAGGCTTCTTGATCAGATCTCTATCTATCTGACTGCTTAAGATCCAACCTGTCTTAGATTCTTCAAAGCTTATTGAATCTAAACAAAGTAAGGTTTATCTTCTTGTGAAATTAGAGATGATCCTCAATCCATCTTTCTTCTTCTACAAAGAAAGACTGCGAGCAACATCCAGAAGATGACGATTCTTGCGTTCAACAATGCCATTCTGTTGAGAGGTATACAAACAACTTGTCTGATGAATAAAACCCTTGTCCACACATGCAACTTGTCTCTCTTTCTTTTTATGATAGAATAAGTCTTTATATAGATCCCATCTGAGGATACCGATTGATCCGGTTCATACCCGCCGTCTGACAGCTCTGACACATGCAACAGCTTTGTTAGTTATTACAGCTGTCAAGTCTTTAGTCTTGACATCTGATACCTCATTGAATTATATCTCAGCAGAAAAGTGTCGAGACAATGCTTCATATGTGTCAACACAAATAGACCATGTGTCGACACAATTCTTGATGATGTCGACACAGCTCACACAATGTCGACACAACCCTTATTTATCTTCTCGACATAGCTTCTATAGAATATGTCGACACAAGTCTCGTGTGTCGACACAATAGCTTCTAGTCTCGACATAGTTGATGTTGACAGAATTCTTGAGTGTGTCAACATAAGTCTTGTGTGTCGACACAATTGCTGATGATGTTGACACAATTGTTGCCGACAAAATTTCTGTGTGTCGACACAAGTTCTGTGTGTCAATACAATCTGGCTTCTGGTGTCGACACATCTCCTTCTAGAGTGTCGACACTTGTACTTAGTATATTTTTCCTGCATATCTTTAACCTGCACATTTAAACTCAACAACCCATCAAATACATATTGATGTATATCATTGAGTTAGGTAAGGCTTCTTCCAAATCAGGTACACAGTTTCCAATGTACCCAACAATCTCCCCATATTTAGAGAAGTCTAACCCTTAGTAAATGATATACACCATTCATAATAAAATAAAGATTATGATGAATAAAATCATTACTCAGACAGAGTACCCATAACAAGAAATAGCATGTAATATTATCACAAAATATGATAAAATATAGTAATCAAGAATCAGTTTTGAATTACAAGGTTTTTAGAACAAAAGATTACATAGTTTTAAACCTAGTCAATCTATCCCTTAGATTGATCAGGCTCTTTGATGATAATTTCTTTACCAGACTGAATCTTAGCTTCAACATTAGCTTCTGTGTCTTCAGACAGCTTCTTTCCTTTCAAATCCTTCTTCTTGAGTTCTTTGTAATGAAGCTGCAGGAATTTCAACTTTTTCAAGAATAACATTATATGCCTCATGTGGAGGGATATGCATTTGGTGTACATCCTGCATGATATCTTAAAAATTAGAAGGGGATATATGACTTGAGCTACTTCATGTTGAACCCCTTCATTGTAAGCAGGTTGAATTCCATATTCAGCAGTGTTGTCATCATCACAAAGGGGTGGATAACCAAGAGTTTCTCTGATGCTATTGGTTATCCATTTAGCATTATTTAAGCTTGCTTTGACAAATATTCTCTCCCACTTTATGAATTCTCTTTCGATATGGTCTCTTAGATCATCCTTTTGAAACTTTGCTTGATCAGTCAGATAATTTGTTCCTTCTTTGTAGTAGGTTCTGAACTTATTCATTTGATCTGAGATAGCTTTTATAGATGCCTGGATTGCTATTTGGACAGCTGCTAAATCTTTTTTGATTTTCTTTGACACTTCAGTCTTTATATTAGTGGCAATACTCCAAAGCTTTATTAGAATAGCATTATTAGAGTCTACCAGATTATCATTCATTCTTAGTTGATTTTCCAGGACATAATCTTGTTTTACTGAACTGTCCTCTACTGCAGTCTTAATCTCTTGTTGTTATTGGGCCAAGTAAACTACAACATTACCACCTTTATGGAAGCAATCTGTCATCTTTTTTTTATTCTGATTGACTTAAAATCTGATGGATTTGATATCCCGTGCCAGCTGAAACTGTAGGTTCTTGTGGGTCTCATCCACATATTTTTTCAAGAGTAGTTCTTTGCTCATTCATCTTCACTTGTAGTTGCACCAAAAGTGAACTGTAGTCCACTACAGGAGCGGGTGTTGGTGGGGCAGTCTTCAAGGCATTTTTATAGCCTGAGCTCCTTTTCCTAAGCTCCACAAGTTTCCTTTTCTTTGCCCTGGAGGCTTCTTCATCTTGAGAAGAATCAGAGGAACAAGTTATGTCCACTGTGTCTTTGGGACTAGAGGCAATGTTTGGCATCTCCCCCTCAGTTCATACTCCTTGTACATCAGGAAATAATTCTTCAAAAGTTACCTCTTGGTGCATCTGAACTAGAGGAATAACTTTTTCAATCTCATCAGATGGATCTCCCTGGAAATCAAAGCCCTCTTCCTGGGTTTTATCTTTATTAGGAGAGTTTTGTTGCTCAGATTGATCAAGATCAGACATATGCACATTCTTTGCTACATTCTCAGTAGTGTTGGCTGCAACATTGTTGATTTCTAAAACTATGTCCATGACTGTGTCAGTTGTATTTTCACTATCCAGTGCAACTTCATGTACACCTCCCCCCTAGATCTGATATCTATGGATTTTCTGGTTCATGGACAAGGGTAGTTTCAGTGCTGTTGTAATATCCCATGTTACTTCTAGGCCCCTTAACTTAGATTGGGTTAGGCATGGGGTGGGGGTTAGAGGAAATTAGCTAGGTTTGACCCTAGGTGGTGGGTTGTAGCCATGTGGGGCCCACCATAGGACCAAGTCAAACTAGGTCAAACTAGCCCAAATAGGGACCCTAGCCAAACCATGACCCCACCACATTGCCCTAACCCTTAAAACAATCTAAGTGGACCCTAAGGCATGTCCCTAGGTCAACAGTTTGACCTTAGTTGACTCAAGTCAACCTTGAGCCTAAAGTGGTCAAAACCACACTCATAAGCCCAATTAGCCTAAGTAGGGCACCCCCTTGACCCAACTCAAGTTGGGTGGTGCCATTGGGCTCATGACCTACAAGTGGGGTCAGCCCACTCACCATGTTGACTAAGTCAACCCAAAAGTCAACAAGTCAACATTTTGACCTAAGGGATGAAAATAGGAGCCCAAGCCATTTCCCTTGGGCCAAGCCCACCAAACTTAGTCCATGACCAGCCCAAAGCACCAAAGACCAGCCCTACCCCCACATAATCAGGAGAAAGAATACATGCAAGAGGGTAAAGGTGGAATTTTTGTGAATGGGAGGAGAGAGAATGAGGTGTGAAGAGAATGGAGACCACTTGGCCTTGTCTATCCTGCCCAAAGATGTGTTGGCTGACCTCCCAGGAATATTCCAAAAGCTTTAGAGGGCTGGGGTGGCCAGGTGGAGGCAGTAGTGGAGTTTCCAAGGTGAGCCCGAGCTCACCTTGGAGTTATCTCAAGGTATAAGCCTCCTCAGCCCAAACCGACCCTGCCATCAGTTTCAGAGAGAGGAAAGGAGTGGAGTTTGATACGTGGAGCGAGGTAAACGGTGGAGAATCGAGATTTTGAGAAGGAGCTCGCCGGCGCACCACCTCCATGGCAAACCGCCGCCTGAACCGCCGCCAAGCCCCAATTCAGGTCCGTTTCGCCTCACCTCTACCCGTACTTGTTTCCTAGATCAATTAGCTAGTTCGGTTGCGTTTATTTTCTTCGAACCCTAGCGCGCAATAGTATACCAGTACCTCCTTAGTACACCACCGATTAGAGGTTCTCCACTTGGTGACCGGGCACTAGTCAACTACAATACGCATGCTTGAGACATCCTCGCCCATCTCACTCAGTGGTGTTCACCTCGCAGCAACCAGTGAGCACTATCGGTCGACCTACTCTCGTAGTGTAACAAGCCACCGGGAAGGACCGCAGCCCCCCATTTGCAGTGCTACGAATCGACCGCTTACACGCTCCTACCACTGAACTTGTTGGGTTGCCCACCCACTCAGAGGTTGTTAACTTATTTGCCATGGGCATCATCCTCCAAACCCTTGTTGAAGACCTCTCGCGCCCATCCACTCAGAGGTATCAATAATCCATCTCATAACACTGTCACATAGTGTCGCTTTCCATTTCATCAACCAGCTTGTGCCGAGCATCCAACCAAAGGAGCTATACAAAGCTTCACATTCAACCAAAGGAGCTATGCAAATCATCCTTCTCCTAATTCACAATCGCCTCACCTTCTCTGTAGGCTAAAATATTTATACAAAGAGTCTTCTCTAGTTCACAGCATTACCAATCAAGACTACAAGTCTAGATGGGCTTCACACAACATGCTTATTCTGTACTACACAATTCAGGATCTAGATGCAGACTTGACATCTAGAATCGCTTACGCTTTCCACCTCTTGGTATAAGATCCCATACACATGCATAAAGTAGGACTTCACTTGTCCAAGAAGGAGATCGTTACCCTTGACGATCGCTTCGGAGCCTTGGAGAAACTAGCCAGATGGTATTCACCATGACGACCATGCCTCCATAATAATGAACTCGGCTCTCGATTCGGACTGCTGAAGCTCCACTGGCGTCCGGAAAGCTTCTCCTTTCTTCCTCCAAGCTCTCCTCTCTCTCTTCTCTTTAGAAAGATAATGGCCAAGGATTGAATGACAACTTCATGCCAATCCCGGAGTTAAACCCAGCTGGGAATACCCTAGACCACTAGATCTAGGACAAGGGAAACGAATGGCCACAAATCGGCTGAAAAGTAAACTTTTCTGTGTGATACGACCTGTGATACGCCCGTGTTACAGGGCATATACTGCAAGCGATACACAAACCGACTCACCCAGACCAGAACATGGGACAAGATATGCCCGTGTCAAACCCCTGACACGCTCGCGTCAGGAAGTACATGCTCATGTTGAGGGGCATGTTCCTCACTCGACACAGGACTAACTCTCCCGACAAGCACACGGCTAAGGCACACGACCGTGTCCTTGGTCGTGTGCTGAACACGCCCCTATGGCACGCCCGGGTCACAGACTGTGTTTTACACTCAATGCCACTCAACGCCATGAAAATTGAGCAGGATATGGCCTGGGACACGCCCGTATCCCAGGTCATGTGCCTCACTCGAGACACACTTGACACCCACTCGAAGACTACTCGAGACCCACTCGAGCAACTAAAGATGGACACGACCTTGGACACGCCTGTGTCCCAGGCCGTGTCATCCAACCTGAACTCCAAACTGGAATTTGGGGTATTATATCAGCTAAGTGTCGAGTGAAGTAAAATTTGTTGAGTTAAGTCCAGGCATTGAGTGAACTCAGCAAGTCGTCGAGTGAAGTAAAATTCATTGAGTTTAGTTTAGGCATTGGGTGAATCTGTCATGGCTTCGAGTGCATTGAGTGAACTCATCTTAGCGTCGAGTGCTTTAAGTAAATATGCCTTTGGCGTCGAGAGCGTTGAGTGAACTCAGATAGGCGTCGAGTGTGTCTAGTCAATCTATGTTGGAATCAAGTGCTTTATGAGAATATGTCTTTGGCGTCGAGTGTGTTGAGTGAACTCAGCTAGACGTCGAGTGCGTTGAGTGAATCTGACTTAGGGTCAACTGCATTGAGTGATCTCAGTCTTGGCATTGAGTGAAGCAAAGATGCGTTGAGTGGCCGTAGTCTTGCCATTGAGATATTCCAGAGTTAGTTTCATGTAATTTTAGTTTTTCCATCGAGTGACTTTGTGTTCGACTAGTTATATTTGTCTGGTATACCGTAGTAACTTCTGTTTTTCTTCCCTTTGCATCGTCATAGAAATCTTATGCTAAGCCTTGGGTTTCTTTTCGTTTATTAATATAATGTATGACTATTTGTGGCCTTGGTTGGCAATGGATAAAGGACTACCACATTAGTGCTGTTTCGTGAATCATTACACCTGGTGGGTTTTTTCTCTCTTTTTATGGGTTGTTGGGTTGTGTTGGGCATTGTGGCCACCATCATAGTGCCTTTTTGAGATGTTTGGTCTAAAGGTTGGTGTTGAACAGTGTGGCCCCAACCTTAGTACCGTTTTATCGATGTTAATGATTCACGTGCTCTAAGCTTATCAGTCCTTGTTGTTTGTATATATATATATACACATATGTACTTATGCATGCACTTGAAGATGTTAATGAAGTGTGGCTTCAAAACGCACTTGGTGAAACTTCTCACACATAAAATGTTGAAAATCATTCATTTGCTTATTATTTTATGATTTATATGTTGTGGTTTGGCACCTATTATGTCTTTGACTTGTAACCCTTTAACTTCTCTTGTATATTTACCTTTGGTTTTCTTTTGCAACTTGTTCATTCTTGCTGAGGTGTTCCTTCTTTTTAATGCCTCGGGTTCGGAGTGGTAGAAGGTTGGGTGGTTAGAGTTGGTGGCATTAGGTTTCAGTAGTAGTAGCTGTGGTTCTTAACACTCCCTTTGTGAGGTAGTTTTGTTGTTTTGTTTTTAGTTCTCACATACATGCTTTTTGATGGGTTTGTGTCAGGTTGTTGATGCCCACTAGAGATTTTGTAGAATATTAAGTTACTTGCTAGCTGCTAAGTCACTCTCTCTAGATGATTTGTGGATTTTACTTGCTCTTTGGGAAGGATTTATGATAGGATTGCATGTTAGTTATTTTCAAGCTATAAAAGTATCATTATGCTTATCTTATACTCATGACATCTTTTAAATCAAAAGTCATTATATTTAAATGATTGTAAAAGCTCTTTTCCTACTTATATTAAATCTTGAGGTTTACATATCATGAGTTGTCCTTTTGGAGGTCTCTGCTCATGTAGGATAATAATTGAGGTAAATAAAGTATTTTTCACAGTGTATATTTATATTTCTCATCCGTGGACTAGTTGATCCATCAAGCCGATGGATACAGTCATCAAACTTAACTAAAATATGTTTTCTTCAAGATAAACTGGAGAATTTCATGATAAGTGTTAGGAGTAGATTCTTACATGAACATCTTTATTTTTCCCGTGCACGGTGTAGCATCACGACACGTGTTTTCTCTTACTCTTATATAATGTTTTATGATGAGAAAATGCGGGTTGTGACAAGAGAGATGCTAGATCCCCCAATCTAGACGTCCCTTCCCCGAGTCGATTTCTCACGGAATCTACCCTGGATTCCGACAACCTGTATAGGTCGATTTCCCTTACCATAGTAATACATAAAAGAGAAAAAGTACAACAAGTATAAAAGATAAAGATTAAATCTCATTCAAAATAATTTCTCCATTGATCGATCCATGACCAGTTCTTGAGATCATTGTGTGGATGCTATAGATCAACTTCTCATAGTCGTTAGTGTCCTTACCTCGTCGAATATCATCATGTACAAACGAGAGGGAGACACTTTTTCCTTAGACAGAGATGATTTTTCGGTGCTCTAATGGCAGCACACGAACCCTAGGCTTGGGAATAGGTGTCTCCTTGTCTCTTGAATGACAAACGAAGCATTTTATACATTTTAAAAAATAGGCTACCGCTAGCGACAGAGCAAGCGCCTGGAGGTAGGACGATGCGCTTGTTGTTGACAGTTGTCCTGCTTATTTGGAAAAATATTCAAAAAGTTATTTTTCACTTTTTTGTGCTAGTGCGGCGCAGTAGTAATCTAATACTTAGCATTAGTCTATTCATTTTGATTCACTCGACAAGAGTTGAGTGAGATAGCGCTGCGCAGTATCAAGCTATTGCTCGGTGGTAGATCTATCTCGATGCCTCCGTATCTACGAGAGTTGAGTGAGATTGCGCGGGCGGTAGAACTGGCATGACGTGGTTGCAACTCAAGAACCATGTCAATTTAATTCAGACTACTTCCTAGAGGTAACGCCTACTATGCGGTGGTAGGTACAGAGGAGTGTACCTCTCTTTGCTAAAACCTATAAACCTGCACACTCTACCAAACACAGGATGTGATAAAATACAACATGGGAATTATAATATACAAACTCAGGATTCGTGAACTGTCTGCTCCAATATTATCGAAGAAATGTAGAAGAAAAGATGAGTGTGAGATTCTCTCAGGGCAAACTCCAATTCCCAGGTTACACTCCTAACGTCCTAATTTTGCTAAAGAACTATTACCATAGGAATTGTCTTTCTCCAAAATACTCGATCATATGTCTTCAAAATACGGACATGCTCTTTAACATAGGATTGAATAGGTTGCAATTGGGGCACAAAGCTAAGGACTTGACGATCACTGAGAAAGAACTTTCGTAACTAGCTCACATGGAACAACTCGTGAACACTAAGGAAATAAGTAGATAACTACATCCTATAAGCAGATTCTACGATTTTATCCACAATAAGGAAAAGTCCCACATACCTGGGATCTAACATATGGCTCTTAAAAAAATTCTTGACACTAGGCATCAGAGAATCTTTCAAGAAAACCATGTCCCCAACTAAGAACACCAAATCAATCCTCTGCTGATTAGCATACTTCTTGTAATGCTCTTGAGCCAATCGGAGCTTCTTGCATATATGTGTCAGTGCAATGCTCATCTCTTCCATGGCCTCTGGACCTAACAAAGGTTTCTTACTAACCACAAATAAAAACACGTGAGTTCGACAATGCCTCCAATATATGGATTCAAAGGCCGTCATCTGCATCTCATGATAGCTATTATTATAAGCAAACTTTATGAGTCTAAGACGCTCATCCAATGCTCCATAATGGTCAAGGATGTAACATATTATCATGTATTCAAAAATCTTATTTTGTCTTTCCGTTTAACTCTTACTCTTCGGATGATAAATGATAGAATTCCTAATGTCAGTGAGCAAAGCACCCTGCAAACTTTGCTATAAATAAGACATGTCTCTGGAATCCCGGTCTGAAACAATACTCATTAACACAACATACAACCTGATAACCACATTAAAATATAGCTTCGCCAACTTCTCGATATGATAATACATATTAAAAGTTACAAAATTAGCACATTTCATCAATCTATCAACTATAACCCAAACAACATCATGCTCTCGGGGATACCACGGCAAACTTGTAATAAAATCCTCAAAAATACTCTCCCATTTCAAACTCGGAATGTCCAAGGGTGACAACTTACCACCAGGTCTTCTATGATCTACCTTAACCCGTTGACAGGTATTGCATTCAGATACAAACATCGCAATGACATTCTTCCTTGTCGACCGCCAAATCATCTTCTTCAGATCTCGATAAATCTTTTTAGAACCAAGATTGTATGCAATACTATAATCATGTGGTTAATCACAAATCTTTGCTCGAATATCCTCAACAACAAGAAAACAAAATTTTCCTCAGTATTTCAAAGTACCATCATTATCTAAAGAGAAGTCTGGTTGTTCTCCCTTTTCAGCTCTACTTCGAATGTAATGTAAATCCAGATCATCATTCTGATGTAATATCATAAGTGTTCCATTAAGGATCTCCAACTTCCATGCTAGTCGACAGGTCGCTACTCCTTACAGTTATTTTCATTAATAAGAACTCGTCCACCAAAACTATACAAAAATATCAATGACATATGTGGCCCTTCGGTTCAAGGTATTGTCCACAACATTAGCCTTGCCCGGATGATAAAGGATATCAACCTCATAGTTTGTAACATACTCCACCCATCTCCGCAGACGCAAATTTAGCTCCTTCTAATTAAACACATACTTCAATCTCTTATAAAAAGTATATATCTTGCATGACACTCCAAATAAAAGGTTTCTCCATAGCTTCAAGGCATAAATGAATCCTGCAAACTCCAGACATCAGTAGGATAATTCCTTTTGTGAAACCTCAATTGCCTCGAACCATACGTAATAACCTTGCCTTCCCGCATAAAAACACAGCCGAGCCAAACTCGCGAAGCATACACATATACATTAAACTCCATTCCATCAGTGGGCAACACTAAGATTAAGGTAGAACATAATATCTTCTTCAATTCCTGAAAATCTTCTTCACAATCATTGTTCAAAATAAAAGTTACACTTTTCTGCATAAGCTTTGTCATTTGCGCAGACATAACTAAAAATCCTTGCATAAATATCCTAGAGTAACCTGCCAACAACAAGAATCTCCTTACCTCCTTAGGCATTGTAGGCCTCTTCCGATCAAAAACTACAGCTATCTTTACTTGATCCTCGGATATACAATCTTTACTAATAATGTGACCAGAGAAGGACACCTGAGATAGCCAAAACTTGCAATTGCTCAACTTTGCATAGAACTTGTTCTCTATCAGAGTAGGCAACACCCAGTTCAAATGCAATGTATGCTCCTTAGCACTTCTAGAGTGTAACACCCCCATCTGTCAAGTAGGATAAAATAGAAGGTCCGGCTGGGGCCCCACGCTATATTCTACAGACAGTTTGCGAAGTTACGTATTGAGACAATAATCCAATTACACATCCTAAATCAGAGTGAATTCTAGCAAAAGATAATTTAAAATGTATTAAGAACCCAACCATACGAATGTCCACTAAACCAAACTGGAAAGATAAGATAAATAGACAAATAGTTATAGCCTCAAGGCCTTACAAATGTTTCCTCAAATTAAAGTGTTTTTAATACTTCAGCACGTAGGCTGGACACACATAAAATATTAAAAGTAAACACACTTTTCTTTGGCCTTCGATGGTCGGCATAGCAAACATGGGATGTAACCTGCTATTTCACGCTCGGCTCGGTTACACCAGCACGAAACCATTTCACACCAATGGTGGCAAACAAAGCAACGACCAGCATTAGATGTACAAATTATAACGACCCGGTTGTGTCCATTGATTCCAATGTCCCAGATTTGTAAGAATTCAAAAAAGTCAATGATATACAAATAGTTGTATTTAATGTATAATTAATTTCATGCATGCAGGTTAGTACTTATTACACTGATTGGACTAGTGGTCACAAGATAGGAATACGGAGACACTGAAATTCTGTCTAAGTCCACAGGCTTTAAGTGAAGCAAACTCACTCAATGCCATATGCCTTAAGAAAGGAAGCTAGATAAAGAAATTCCACTCAGACCACAAGCGTTGAGTGAAGCCAGTTCACTCAACACCATACAAATAAAAAGCGCTGAGACTGGTGTGGATAGTCAAAGGTAAAGTTTCAAAAAGAAGGAAAATTAACTAAGGCAAAAAAGCGTTGAGTGATGTCAACTCATTCAATGCCATGTAGCATAATTCATCGAGTAAAGCTGTCATAGTCAAAGCACCAGAGTTTCTAGAAAAAAAAATATACTAAGTCCAAAAGCGTTGACCGAAGCTTGGTCACTCAACGCCATGCATAGTCTGTCAAAGGAAAAGCAAATCGGTCAAAGAAATTGGAATAAGTTCAAAAGCATTGAGTGAAGCCAACGCTATGATGATTCAGTCAAATCCTTGGAATAAAGATAGAAAATTCTATCTAAGTACAAATAGCATTGAATGAAGTCAGCTCACTCAATACCAAAGGAAGATAGCATTGAGTCATGCTGCTGCTATCTACGCCAAAGAAGAAAATGGAATTTGGCTAAGGAAAAAAGCATTGAGTAAAGCTAGTTCACTCAATGCCTAGTCAAATGTTCAGGCTGATGGAGAAAGCATTGAGTGTAGTCGACACACTCAATGCCTTCATGTAGAGAATAATTATTCTAAGTCCAGAATCATTGAGTTAAGCCAATTCTCTTAACGCTCTCAACGTCGTAGTTGTAGACAGGGCTGAAGATCAAGCTACGACAAAAAGCGTTGAGTGAAGCATATACACTCAACGCTCTCAATGCCTAGAGTTGCATAAGGATACAGAATGTTAACTAAGTTAAAAAGCGTTGAGTGGAGCTTACTCACTCAACACCTAGTAGAGTAAGAAATTTTATAAGTACAGATTCATTGAGTAAAGCTTGTTCACTCAACAGACTCAACGCTTGGGTAGTTGTCTGAAATTTTCTAAGTCCTAAATGGCTGACGTCGGCAAAGTCAACAAAAGTCAACTAAATTTAAAATGATTAAGGAAGAGTTGTAATTCATTACTAACGTCGCCATTAGTCTTAATTTATGAAATGAAGGTTATTATCTGCCGTTAACGCAGTGACATGTGTCAATCAACTTGCTACATGGCGGGATCATAAATAGAAGATGAGATCTGGACCGAGATAAGTTTTTGAGGGATCAATTCATTATGAAAAATTTTGCGGGACTTTGTCTTCTTCCCCCGCCACTGTTGTAGAGACAAGAAGATCATTTCGATGATTCTAAAGGTTTTATGAGTTAGCTGCGGCGATCAACATTTGCTACAACACAATCAAAGATATTCTCTGAGGAAGAAGAAACAGCCAAGGCCAGCCCTAGCTATAGTGACTTCTCAATCAATGCAGAGCCTAATCTTAAGATCAATTTCAGGATCGGTGAAGAAGAAATCTGTTTAGTGTTTCTCAAGACAAAAGGAGAGGCAGAGCGGTTCAATTTCTGCCAAAATAGATTAGATGATTGAAGATCATCTTTCTAGATCTTCCCTCTTCATCAACACGATCATAACTCATTTCTGAGTCAATTCCAACACAAGAATCAGATTCTTGATGATTGATGTGTAAGATTTATGTAGGTTTTTCCGAACTCATCTGGGCTTATTATCTTGTCTGTGCACTAATATTTAAGTAGGAAAAGCCTTATATTTGATTAGGGCTTCACTTAGGCATTGTTAGACTATTTTTGCACATTTTGGTTTGCAAATTACACCGAGATGTCGGGGTTAAGTACTGGGGTACTCCCCGTGCAAATTTGGTTATTTTATGTTGTGTATTGGTGTTGGGAGAATTTGGTCCAGCTTTGCTTTTTGGATGTGCAGGTGATGGGTTTCCCCAAATCAGGAATTCTGAATTGTGGAAAATGCACGGTAGTGTGTTTCCTTAGCGCACGCTTTATTCCTATTAGTGCATTTTATTCGCGGGGAAATAGTTGAACGGAGCTCGATGAATATCGTAGAGCAGAGCTCGACGATCTTCACGCACTGTTTCTTCTACACCGTGCGAGAAGGAAACACACGGTTTTCTTGTAGCTGTTTGTTTATCGTGCTCTGTAGTTAATCGTGCGATTTGTTCATACACGGGCAGAAGTGCCCGTGCGCGATTAAAACGCACGGTTCCACCATCTTGCCGGGTATTGCAGCGCTTAGTGGTTACCCATGTATTTTCCTTCACGCACGGGCGGTAGAGTCCGTGCTCGTGTAAATGCACGTGTCAACGCATCTTCTTCCGTAAGCTCTGTCTTGGAAATTAATACCGCACGGTTAACGCTTGGTCGTGCATCAAACCGTGCGTGACCTTTTTTCTGACATGCTTGTATTAAAGCTCAGGAGTTGATTGGACCAAGGATCAGTCCGCCATTTCAACTCCTCTGAGCGGGAAAATTCTACAGTAGCCAATTTTTCCTCTCTCCTCCATCGAGAGCTCATTTGGCCATCTTTCTTCCTCCAAACATCACCGCAAAAGAAGATCTTCCGCCGTTTCCTTCTTCTCCTTCTCAAGAGGAGCATTTGTAGCTCCTTCTCACTGCTATTGGAGAGTTTTTCGGTGACTGCCAACCTTTATGGTTCGTGAAGAAGATGGGTAAAATGCTTTTGAAGTAGGTGACAACACTTCAAGCTTCCTCGCACGTCAACCACCGACCGAGCCAGGGCGAAGACCGATAAACTTCGACTCTGGACGAGAATCGTGGCTAGACTTTATGCATTGGGTTGTAAATCTCTACTTTACTCTCATTTGGAAGATGTTTCTTTTCATTGGATGTTTGTTGATCTTGCTAGGAGCTATTAACAATGTTCATGAGGGTTTTCTATTGCACATATTGTTGTAGTTCTTTGTTTGGTATTACTTCCTTAGCTTGTGTGAGTTATTGCTTGATGATATGCCACACTAACGTGTGTTTGGGGCTGGCTTGGCGAAGAGGTGCTTTCGACCCTCAACAGTTACGAATGCACACCCAAATACTCATCGTAGTATTCCACCCTTGCAAAGCAGTGAAGGGAACCCGCGTAATTAATTTTAGTAGTTATAGAATAAAAATTCATCACCCAAACCTTAGTTGCGTTTGCAAACACTTTCCAGTGAGGAAGAACTCACTCCCAATCTGCACTCCTCAATAGATTCGATACTCGGAGGATAACATCCGCAGTTTATTACTTGATGAAGATTGGAGCACTTGTCGAGATTGCATCAAGTTTTCTGTGTCGTTGCCGGGGAGTGCAACCGTTGTGTGTATTTTTCTATTTGAAAAGTAGTTACAAGAGCTTTTGGCATTTTGATCGGTTTTTGTGTGTTGTATGATAGATCCAAACACAAGGGATAGAGGTCAATATCTTAGAGTTGATCTTGAAACCGCACGAGTGAGGCGAGCCTCCATCGTACTGTTGCTACTGAAGGAAGAGAAAGAATGAAAATTTAGGCCAAGAAGGAAATGGCCTTGGTGAAATGGTTTTTGAGGTCTGGGAGAAGGTCCAACCCTGCTTTAGGACAATACGCGACTTCACGACCCCTACCGCGGGAAGTGTTTACCCTTGTTTCGGTTCGGCCATCGTAAACAACCACTTCAAGATAAATCCCTCCATCCTCAACATGATCTGACAAAACACTGAGTTTTTTGGCCTGCCAAGTGAGGATCTGTAGCTCCATCTAGCAGAATTTTCAGAGATCTGTGGCAACTTCCGCTACGTCGGCATTACATTTGTCATTGTGAAGCTACGACTATTCCTATTTTTGCTAAGGGACAAGTCGAAACCTGTCTCCACACTATTGCTCTATGGACTGCGACTACATGGGAGGCTTTTTCCTCAAAGTTCTTAGCCAAATTCAACCCGATAGAAAAATTAGTGAAAGCCCGAAGGGAAATAGCTATCTTCCGGCAGCTAGACCAGGAAACATTATCTTAGGCTTGGGAGAGATTTGCTGATCGGCAGCATCGTTGCCCAGAGCACTGCTGTGAGCCGTGGAATTTGGTAGAATTATTTTATTTTGTTTTTGAGCCTATTTAAAGGGCTATGATCGACGTGGAGGCTGGAGGCACTATCATGAACCTGACTCACGACAAGGCTTTTTGGCTCATTCATGATACCGCTTCTCTAAGCACGTATTGTACTGCTGGAAGAAATGCACCTAGGGGTGCAAAAAATTTGTTCGAGGTCAATACGGTGCGACCGCAAGCTGTGGCGAGGCATCCTACATTGGATGGGATAATGTTTCTGACCAGATCAACCTCTCCTCCAACTCAGGTGATGGCTATTTCGAGTCAGGGTTGTGGAAACCCCGGCCATCATATATATGAAAGCCCCGCAGGAGAAGCTTTTGTTGATCCCTCAGGTATGTCTGCTGATAAGAGGGTGAACTTTATAAATAATAAGAAATGCAATGCTCCTTATAAAAATGCTTATAACCTGAATGCGAGAAATCATTCGAATTTCACCTGGAACCAAAATGCTCCATGTCAAAGATGGCAGGGAGGCCAGCATCAGTTTGATGCTCAAGATTCTTATAACCAGCTGCGAGCGCCGCAGTCGGGTTATAATCATAACGCACAAGGGATGCGAAAGAGTGCGTTAGAAGAGAGGATGGAGAAATTCGTGGAGATGGCTCAATCCAACATGGCTACTCAGACCGCCTCCATGAGAAACTTGGAGATGCAACTGGCGCAACTAGCCTAAATGTTGTCTGAGCATACTCGGGGCGCCCTCCCGAGTGACATTGATAAAACCCCCATTAGCAAGGGAAGTGTGTTGGGGAGATGGATGAGTCTATTAAAAATGAAGTGGCTTTGAAGTGCGAAATAAATGAGGTAGAGACAGTGTCCCTATGTGTTTCCGGATCTTCTTGCAACATTCTTGCTTTGCAAGATGTTGAGAAATTAAATTTAAATATCAAGTCGAATGTCCGGAAATAACTCGTGTTATCCGATGGTCTGTAGTGAAGACCGACAGTTAGATAAAGGAGGTGAAACTGATTTTGAATGGGGCTGCGGTAGTAACTGATTTACAGGTGCTTGGACCAATGGGGAAAGCTTTTAAACAATCCTAGGGGTTCCCTTCCTGAAAGCTAGTAGGGAGATGTTGCATTTTATCGCAAGCGGCATCACCTTGTCATCCAAGGTTTATGTGCCTTTACCACCGTCCCTTACCTCTATGAATTTGAAGGAACCCGAAAAACTGCAGGAATTTAAAGTTGTGTTATGTGATGATTTGCCTTGTGTTGTTGAGACAGGTGTGCTCTAGAAAGGAGAACCAAAAGCGGAGTTGTTTGGAGTACAGTAAGTTGCAGATGAGAAGAGTAATAGTGATCGGAGTGAGAGTCACATTGCTGAGATAAAGTAGTGGAGCACAGTTGTTGAAAGCATGAAGAAATATAAATCAAAAACTCATATTGAGCCAAATGTTTTGCGTAAGACTATAAAATAGGTTACTTAGGCTGATCTATCACCCGCCGCGGGTGAGGAAAGAATGCCTCCGAACAGAAAAGCTATAGTTACTGCTAAATTGGATAGTGTGGTTGTACAACCTTGGAAATCTCCATCCGTCGAATCGCGAATAAAAGAACTGCAAATGCGCAAGGCACTGGATTTTTCCCGCATGCATGAGAAGGAAGAGACTAGGGGCAGGGGAGATTCGTCTTCCCTGAGCCCTAAGGCTTGCGCTTCTCCCTCATCTCACGTGTCATGGGGGATCTATCACAAGTCAGCGGTTAGTGAGATGTGAAGGATCTCCGGGCCCCCTTCTTCTTTTATTCTAGTATAATTTTAGCTTAATGTTGTGTGCGATGTTTTGTACTTAATGGTTGTGTACTGTGCTTATGCTTTTGAACTTTATATAAAACAGCTAAAACATGTATTTGGTCCACCTTAAGTACGTTAAAGAAAAATGTCTCCTAGGAGACAACCCATTATTTTGTTTTAGTGCATATTCCTTAGTATGGCTTGTTGTGCTTGGATGTATTTTCATTTGCAGGTAGAGTTCATTCAGGCAGTGGACTTTCGACACAAATTAACGCCAATTTTCTGGTATGCTCATTTTTGAGCATTGGGTAACCCCTTCTCCTTACTTGCTTTTAAATTTCACGATCCCATTCTTGTGTTAGGATGTTTAGGCTAAGTCTGGTGTGGAGAATTATGCGGGGTACTCACATACATGCATTTTACTATTGTCATACTAGAAGAGTATATTATTTTGCTGTCTATGTTGTTTGGCATTGCAAAACATTGCACCACACTTAAGCGCGCACTTGAACAGGAGCACGTCATGAGTTTTATCATTAATAGTTTGCTATTTTGAAAATTTCAGCGCTGGCCTAAGATTGCGAGGCGGAGTAAAATGTTACCTCGATGAGTGCTCCTAATCGAGTGCTCATGTCTCATTTAGGATTACTTGTAGAATTTGATTCTTTTTATGCTTATATCGTATTTTATTTCTATTGGCATAAATTTTGTTTATTCTACTCGACTACTTCTAAACCAGTGTGAATCAAACGGTAGCGTATGGATGTGTGTCGAATTCACTAGCCTCGTATTGCTCGAGTCGGGAGGAAGGATTATTTTTCTTTGTGGCTAAGAACTTGCCCTTAGCTACTCTCGAAGCATGGGTACAAGGTTAGCCAAGTGCGCGTGTGATGTAGACCGTCACTTTATTCTAATTTTTGACTTGTACCATTCCCGATGCCTATCCATTGCTATCCCCGTTGAGCCTGTCCCTTCCTTTGGCATCACTATGCCTCGCTACCAATGCCATATAGCCTTTCCTACTCGCACACCAGAATGTGGTTGCTTGGTTGGTTTGTTTTACTGTAGTTTTGTTTCTATTATGTTTGGTTTTTGTGCCGCATGTGGTGTTGTCGTGTTTTTAACTCGTTTTGGTTATTTGGTTAAAGAAAAAAGAAATTTAATGAAGTGAAAATTCCTAATGTGGAATAAAAAAAACAAAAAATGGAGAAGAAAAAAAACTTTTGTTGTGGTGTTGTGAAATTTTTTTATATTGTATTTGTTATGGGTGTTCACGCACCATAAAAAGTCCAAGTATGGTTGTGCAGTGTATGTGTTTGTCGTAGCATGTTGCTGTGAGTGTTTCAGGCGATCTCATTTTGGTTGTGCGTGTCCGTCTTGTTTATCTTTGTGTAACCCACCTTCGCCTAAGCCTCCATTTTATTTCAAGTCCTACGGATTCACGCTTGAGTCAAACTAGTGTCGTGGAGAGAGTGTGAACGGGCGAGCTTATGGTCATCGACATATGTGGATTCCCTTGGAGGTTATCCCGATCCCTTGCTTTGGCAATGCTCAACTCAGTGATTGTCTGCTTTCACCTTACACGTAACCGAATGATTCCCCTCGATTCTATAGTAGAGTAGTACTAATATTTGGATACACTGTTAGAAATATATAAGCTATTAGTGCATAATCAGAAATTCCTTCTATGGTATTCCTAAGAGCGTGAGTATGTGATTTCCCATGGTACTCCGCTACGCACTTTTAGGATAGCTAAGCTATTTTTCTCGTCCGCATTTGGGATAATTTTCTCGGGACGAGCAAATGCTTAAGTCTGGTGGTGTGATGAGTCCGATTTATATAGGTTTTTCGGACTTTTCTGGGCTTATTATCTTGCTTATGCACAACTATTTCAGTAGGAAAAGCCGTATATTTTATTAGGGCTTCACTTAGCCATTATTGCAATGTTTTGGCCCATTTTGGTTTGCAAATTGCACCAAGATGTCGGGGGTAAGTACTTGGGTACTCCTCGTGCAGATTTGGTTGTTTTATGATGTGTATTGGTGTTGGGAGCTTTTGCTCCAGCTTTGGTTTTTTGCTGTGCAGGTTGTGGGTTTTCCCCAAATCAAGAATTCTTAATTGTGGAAAACACACGGTCATACGTTTCCTTAGAGCACACTTTTGGCCTAATCGTGTGTTTTACTCACGGGGAAATAGTCGAGTAGAGCTCGATGAATATCGTCGAGCTTAGCTCGACGATCTTCAACATAGTTAACACACGGTTTCTTCTGCACCGTGAGCGAAGGAAACACACAGTTTTCATTTAGCTGTTTAGTTTATAGCGCTCTGTGGTTAATCGTGCAATTTGTTCATGCCAAGGCAGAAGTGCCCGTGCGCGACTAAAATGCACCTTTCCACCTGCTTGATGGGTATTTTAGCGCTCTTTGGTTACCCGTTCATTTTCCTTCACGCACGGGTGGTAGCGTCCATGCGCGAGTAAAACACACGGGTCAACGCATCTTCTTCCGCAAGCTCTGTCTTGCAAATTAATATCGTACGGTTAGCGCACGGTCGTGCACAAAACCATGCATGACCATTTTTCTGACCTGCTCTTGTTTAAGCTCAGGAGATTACTGGAGCAAGGATCTGTCCACCATTTCTCCTCCTCTGAGCGGAAAATTCAACAGCAACAACTTTTTCCTCTCATCTCCTTTGAGAGCTGGTACTGCCACCTTTCTTCCTCAAAACATCACCACAAGCGATGATATTCTGCCGTTTCATTAATCTCCTTCTCTGGAGAAGAATTTGGATCTCCTTCTCACTGCTATTGGAGAGTGTTTAGATGACTACCAACCTTCACAGTTCGTGAAGAAGACGGGTAAAACACTTTTGAAGTAGGTGACAACACTTCAAGCTTCCTCGGATGTCAACAACCGACCGAGCCCGGACAAAGACCGACAAACTTTTACTCTGGCTGAGAATCGTGGCTTGCCTTCACGCGTTGGGTTGTAAATCTCCTCTTTACTCTCAATTGGAAGATGTTTCCTTGCTTTAGATGTTTGCTGATCTTGTTAGGAGCTATTAAAAATATTAATTATGGTTTTTTATTGCACATGTTGTTGTAGTTCATAGTTTGGTATTACTTCCTTAGCTTGCGTGGGTTGTTGCTTTATGATACGGCGCACTAACGTGTGTTAGGTGCAAGATTGGCAAAGAGGTGCTTTCAAACCTCAATGGTTACGACTGCACGCCCTAATACTCATCGGTGTATTCCACCCTTGCGAAGCGGTGAAGGTGACCCGCGTAATTAATTTTAGTAGTTGTAGAATAAAAACTCATCCCCCAAAGCTTTGTTGGGTTTGCACTCACTTTCGAACGAGGAAGAACACACTCCCAATCTAAACTCCTCGATATTTTCGATACTCGGAGGATAACTCCCCCCATTTATTACTTGACGAAGATCGATGCACTTTCCGAGATTGCATCAAATATCTTCATACTTGTTGCTTAGAAGAAAATTGGGTTGTGATTCTCTCAGTTCAAGAATCTGTAGACTTAGAGAACCAATCTCTTGACTTTAATCAATATCAATATCAAATCCATCTCGGAAGGATATTTCAAGATTCGAGTTGTAAGCCTAGTTTATAAAGACTGAGTTTTAGATTTGGTGTGATCTATATTGTAAGCCTAAGTTATAAGGGTTGAGTGTAGGATCTGGTATAGATCTGAGTGGTAGGATCCATTCTTGGATCTGTTTGATAGGGTTATTTTCTTAGCCTGTGTTGTAGGGCATTTGTTCCTATGGTAGGTGATCAGGTGATTACTGAGTGGTTGGGTTATGTACTTGTGTTATAAATCTAAGTGGAGACTGAGTGATCCGGTGTGATCATGTTGTAATCTCTAAGGAGCCAAGTTATTGGAGAAGTTCCTTGTCTAACATTCTGTTAGAAAGATGGGAGGGATAGTGGATGTACCCATACACTGGGGAACAACTATAAAAATCTTGTGTGATGTGTGTGAATTCTTGAAAGCTAAATTAATAACTCATAATAAAGCCTAACTCAGTTAAAGGCTTAAAGTTCTCAGAAGTGAATCATAAAGATCTTAATAACCTATTCACCACCCCCCTAACTTTGTGATTATCTACCCATGAATTCAAATACTTTCAAGTGGTATCAAAGGGAGGTTGCTCAAGAAAGTCTTAACAGTTTGAGTAGATCTCAAAGGGTAGCCGAGAAAAGATAAGTATGGGTTCAGGAGAGAACCATAAGGAACTAGGTTCTATGAAGCTTCCTCTATGCAGGAAAGAAAATTTTGGAATCTAGAAAGAAAGGGTTAGATTGTTTATGGAAGCATCATACCCTAGGATTTATGTTACAGTACAAGAAGAACAATTCATTCCCTTGGAGGTGTCTATTCTTGATGCAAATTTCAAGACTCCTAAGAGTTATGTAGAAATGACTAAAGATGAAATCATCTTGCCTACAATAGATAAGAGGGCACAAAATTTTATTGTTACTGCCATAGATGACTCTACTTTTTAAAACCTGGTGCACTGCAAAACTTCAAAGGAAATGTGGGACACTCTGGTGATATATATGGAGGGTAATGAGGAAGTTAGAGATGATAGGAAGTCTATGCACAATCAATAGTATGTGGATTTCAGGCAGTTTAAGGAGGAGACAATAGCTAGCTGCTATGAAAGGTTTTTCAGAACTATAAATGAGCTAAGGACCTATGGCCGGGTCTTTAGTAACTATGAGATAAATGATAAGTTTCTTAGGTCTCTTACTAGAGACTAGGAAACTAAGATATGTGTCATTAAAGATATGGAAAAGCTGGCAGATACTCCACCATCAACACTTTTTGGTAAGCTGTTGTTATATGAAATGCAACAGACTACAAGGAAGGAGGAAGAGAAGACTACCAAATCTCAGGCTAGAGAAAACATTGTGGCCTTCAATGCTGATAGATCCAAGAGGAGAAAAGAGAAGAATCCTTCTCCCCTAGGAATACCAACTGGGTCAGATAGTTTAGAACAAAGTACATCATACTACAATATGTTTGATGAGGAATTTGCTGTCTTTTGAAGGAAGTTTCTGAAGCTGATGAAGAAGATGGTGTGGAGAAGCAAATCTTCTTCTTCCTTTCAACACATGGAGGACTACTATAGAACCAAGAAGAAACCTTCCAAGCAAGGCATGCATGACTCAAAACACAATAAATAGATTTCTAATAAAATTATCTATTATTATTGCAACAAGCAATGGAATATTATAGGTGATGGCCCAGTGAAGAAGAAGGACATTGGTGAAAAGAAACATAATCATTAGAAGAGCAAGAAGGAGAAGACCTTCCTTGCAAAGGAAGGGAAAAGCTGTACTGATTTATCCTCTTATGAGTCAGATGAAGATGAGTAAGCCTACATTGGGCTGATGGCATGATCTGATGAAAAATCCTACCAGGATCAGCCTAATCTAGCTAAGGTATCCTCTCCATAAAGTTCTTCATCTAAGATAAAACATGTTGCTGATCCAGATCAGAAGCATCTTCATCCAAGGATGAAGGTGATTCTGATTATGAGGAAGACACCAATCAAGTGATTAATAAATATGGTGAAGTTCTAGAAGCATTCAAAAGAAGTAAGCAACTGACTAAACAATAGACTCTAGAGATTGAATCTCCAAAGTTTACTGTATCCCAACACTCAGAAACAGAAATCATGCTGGAACAAAAATTTAGTTAAGTTAGTCAGTTGAAGAATATTACTATTATACAGATAGGCACAATAAAATATAAGAATGCCCTTATAGGTGATCTAGAATAAAAGATCCAAAGGAAGAAGTGGATTGTGGCTAGTTTTTCTAAACCCAATTCTGTCTTTCCTATTATTAACTCCTTCTCCTATCAAAGAAACAAGAAAGGTGTAGGATTCAAGGGAAATACTAGAGCTGCCCTTTCAAATGAAAGGGAAAAGCTCCAGCTCAACCACCCATTTCCTTTAAAAGGGTAATACTCCCTACTAACTTGTATGAATAGGGCTCCATGTATGGTCACTGGAAGAATGAGAATTCTTCCTGGAATGATACAAATGTTTCTTCTAATGTAAGGAGAATTGGAATGGAAATGATTGCCTTCAAGGTTCTTTATGAGTAAATACAAATGGCCCTTTCTGGACCATTTACCTTTGGTGTTCCAGCCCATACTCTTAAGATGGGGCAGTGGCCAATCTTCAAACTCAATCAGCGAAAACTCAAACTAAAGGTTAGTCTTATAGCATGCCTGATTTGGGTGTTTTTGATGCTATTAGGAGCATGATTTCAGCAAAGAAACTGCTGCTAATAGCACTCAGAAAAATCCAATTAAAGCTGTTAAAAGACTCTTCTTCAGTTAGATAATTGTTGAAAGAAATCTGAAGAAGACTACTGTTGTTCCTTTTGGAAAGGTTGCTGCTGTTAACACAATCATTAGACTAGCTCAGAAAAGAATGTATAACCTTCATGAGTGCTTGTGCTGTGAAAAGATAGGGTATTTTTCCATTGATTGTTGGTATAATTCTTGTGCGCCCATAGCTAAAGTAAGTCTACCAGTCAGAAAAAATGCTGGTAGACATGTTCATTTTGAGACTAATATACACCTATACACAATAAATAATATGGTCCTAAGGTAAAATAAATATGTTTTGCAGGTTAGTCCAAGATTCCATACCCCCAATATGGTACTTGGACAGTGGTTGTTTTAGGCACATGATTGGAATAAAGAGCAATCTGAGGGAGTTCATTCCAGTGAAGGATGGACCAAAGGTGATCTTTGGTGGATTAGACAAAGGGATTACCAGAAGTTATGGTAAGATCTCAAATGGTTTAGTCAATTTCATAAAAGTAGCTTATATGGAAGGGTTGAAACACAACCTTATAAGAATAAGCTAACTTTGTGATCGTGGCTATGACATTTCATTCCACAAGGATGAGTGTCATATAAAGAAGATAAGTGACCAAGAGGTTATCTTTACAGGCACTAGGAGTGGGAATGTGTAATGTTTAAATTTTCTTTGTGTAAATTCAGACTCTCGCATATGCCTAGTTGCAAATGAGAAAGCCTAACACGTTGTCAAATGGCATAAGAGGCTAGCTCATTTGAACTATAAGACCATAAGCAAGCTCTTCAGAAAAGAGCTAGTTAAAAATGGTCCTAAAATGGTATGCACTAAGGAGTGCATTTTCTCTACATGCCAAAAGGGCAAGAAAACCAAAACTTCTTTTAAAAGCATTGGGACTAAAGACTCTGTGAGGTGTTTATACCTCCTGCATATGGACTTGTTTGGTCCTATGTTAGTTCATAGTTTTGGTAGGAAAGTCTACACCTTTGTGGTTGTTGATGACTTTTCCAGACTTACTTGGGTTTTCTTTTTAAAGAAAAAGTCTGAAATCTCTGATGTCTTCATGACATTTATCAAACAAATATAGAATGAATTGAATAGTTCTATGGTCAGAATTAGACGTGATCATGGAACTGGGTTTCAATCTGAATGCATGACAAAGTTTTGTGAAGAATATTGGATTCATCAAGAGTTTTCCTCTCCAAGAACACCACGACAAAATGGGATTACTGAGAGGAAGAATACGACTCTCATAGAAGCTGGTATGACATTACTACACTACTCTCCCAAAATATTTCTCGGTTGAGGCAGTAAATGCTTCTTGTCATGTCCTCAACATGGCTTCTATCACTAAGAGCCATAAAAAGACTCCTTATGAGATATTGAAGGGAAAAAAACCAAACCTTGCTTATCTCAGAATTTTTGGGAGAAAATGATATATTCTTAACAATGGGAAATCCAATATAACTAATTTTCCTACCAAGTCCTATAAAGGGATCTTTGTTGGGAACAACAATCATACTAAGGCCTATAGGATCTATAACTTGATAATTCAAGTTGTAGAGGAGTCAATAAATATAGTGCTTGATGAATCAAATATGATTAATAATGAGTTGTCAAGCTCCTTTTCTTGTCCTGCAGGCTCAAAAGTGATCATGGACAAGCTGACCGTTAAGGAAGCTGAACCTATAGTCCAAGAAAAAGATGAAAGTGTATGGATTCTAGAGGAAGCACAAGGCACACAGGATGTGGATGATGTTCAACATTATAAAGACTTTGGAGAACAGAATGCTGAAGGAAGACTGCTGCCTCCAATAGTTAGGCATTTGAAGGAGCATCCAAGCCACCAGATCATTAGTGATGTAAGTCAAGGTGTAGTGACAAGGAGCAGATGTCTCATCACAACAATATACCCCAATTTCTTGTCACAAGTAGAGCCCAAAAGGTTTGAAGAGGCAAACATGGTTTTGTTTTGGATTGTAGCTATGCAAGAAGAATTGAACACGTTTAAGAGGTGTAAGGTCTTGAAGCTAGTTCCTAGACTACAAGGACATAATGTCATTGGAACCAAGTGGATATATAGGAATAAACTTGATGAAAATGGCATTATAACTTAGAACAAAGCTAGACTGGTAGCTCAAAGATACAGACAGGAAGAGGGTATTGACTTTGATCAAACCTTTGCCCCTATAGCAAGACTAGAAGCCATCAAACTATTCATTGCATATGCTGTATACCAAGGTTTCAGAGTCTATCATATGGATGTGAAGTCATCCTAGCTGAATATAGACTTGAAGTAAGAAGTCTATGTTGAACAACCTACAGGTTTTGTTGTTCCTAACCAATCATATTTTATTTATAGACTTAGGAAATCGTTATATGGGTTATAATAAGCTCTTAGAGCATGGTATAAAACCCAATATAGCTTACTCATTGAGAACAAATTCTCAAAGAAGAAGATAGACAAAACCCTATTTGTAAGGGAATCTAATGACAAGATCATTCTAGTCCAAATAAATGTTGATGACATTATCTTTGGATCAACTAATGATAACCTTTGTAGAAAGTTTACCAAACTTATGCAAGGGACGTTTGAGATGAGCAGTATGAGTGAACTTAAGTTCTTCTTGGTTTTACAAGTAAGACACACAGACAATGGATTATCCATATTTCAGTCTATGTTTACTAGGGAATTTATTAAGAAATTTGGGATGGAGAATGCCTCCACTATATAAACTCTCATGGGGTCAAACAAGTCTTTATACAAGGATGAGACAGGACAACCTGTTGATCAAATTTTGTATAGAGGGATAATTGTCTCCATTCTATACTTAACTGCTAGTAGGCAAGACATTATGTATGCTACATGCGTCTGTGATAGATATCAGGCATGCCATAATGAATCTCATTACTCTATTTGTTGGGAATTGTGCCTTATAATGTTCCTCAAGATTTGAAGAGGCATCACCAATCATGCCAAGGGGCATAATGTATTTGATGTGTGCTTGAATTCATGCATGAAGGTTGTCCTTAATTGTACAGGTGAACAAGAAGAGTATGTTGGAAGACAGATAATTTGATTAAGGAAAAAGCGCTGAGACAATTGAGAAGATTATCTCAACATAATTGCTGAGACAGCTGAGAATCTCAATGCAAAGCTTTGACAGAAGTGTTGGTCTCAGCAGAATCATTGAGAAAGGAGATAGTCTAAGCTGTGAAGAAGAAAGCATTGAGATAGTTTAAAAGTAACTGTTGAGACAAAAGATCGTCACAACTGTGAAGAAGAAACTGCTGGGACAGTTGAGAAGGAACCACGATGACAAAGCAAGTAGAATTTCTCTAAGTCAAGAAGTGTTGAGCGAGGCATGCTCACTCAAATCTTCTAAAGAAGAGCATAGTTCAAAATTCATCGAACTGAATTCTTATTTCGCCGAGCTGAGCCAACCCTTTTGTCGAGCTCAAGTGAAAATTTGAAGATTATGAGTTCGTCAAGCTAAGTTCAGAATTCGTCGAACAGATTTCAGTATTCATCGATCCCAGCTCACCTTTCATCGAGCTCAAGTTTAAGTTTGAGGATTCTAAGTTAGTCGAGCTCAGTTCAAAATTCGTCGAACTGATTTCAAAATTCATTTAACCGAGCTCACCATTCGTCGAGCATAGTCAGATTATTTTATGCGATTGCGGGAAAGCTACAGTAGAGCCGGAAGCTACTATTTGTCCTCTTCTGAGGGTGGTGGCGCTCAACATCCTTGGCTGGGCCCACATTCAAATTATGTCGTTGATTAAAATCAACAGATATAAAAAGAAAAGAAGAAAAGGGGATTAGGGTTAACAAAATACAGGAACGAAAAAGAAAACAAAAGGAGAGAAGGAAGGACTTCATCTTCTCCGATGAGCTTGAAAGCCATGTCCAGCAGAGCAAGCCAAAAAGCAAAAGAAAGATAGCTGAAGTTTTTTCTAGTTTAGCATGTTTTTTCTTTCTAGAATAAGGTAGCTGATTCATCTAATCAGCAAGGAGAGATAGCTGTGAGAAGGGCCGTCAGCCATCAACAGCAGATAGTTGTTCTTCAGTGTAGTAGAAAAGGAGTTAGCTGTAGAAGAAGACTAGTTCCTTCTATTGCAAGGGGCTGGACTGATATCTGCTCAGTACAGAAAGGTAGACTCTTAGATTTATTTCAGAGTCAAGTTTTTATTTTATTTCAACTTCTTGATTTATTTCCTGTAGGATTCAGGTTGTCTGAATCTGATCTGTAGGCCACTTTGTTCCTGAGTTTTAGGTGACGAATTAGTCACTGAGCTAGGTGCCCTATTAGGGTACTAAGGTAGGATCCAAGTGTGGATCAGAGAGTAGGGCTGTCCTCCTAGCCTGAGAAGTAGGGACAAGTGCCTGAGGTAGGTGACTGTTGAGTCACTGAGCTGTAGGTGAAAAATGTGTCACTGAGTTGTAGGCCTTGGAGGAGGCTGAGCTGTAGGTACCTTGAAAGGAACTGAGATAGGTAACTGGAAGGGTACTAAGCTGTAGGAGTGATGCAGTACTCTGAGAGTAAGGCCTTGTACCTTAAGTTGTAGGGCTGAAAATCCTGAGTTGTAGGCCTTAGAGATAAGGTTGAGGTAGTTGGTTTGAGGACCACTGAGCTGTAGGAGCACTTTAGGGCTCTGACGTAGGAACCTTTGTTGTTCTGAGGTAAGGATCTGAAGTTAACATTAGTGTAAGGCTGAGGGCCTGAGGTGTAAGCTCTGAGGAGCAATTAGAGGAGTTTGTGCCTTCTCTAACATTAGTTAGAAAGGTGGGAGGGAAAGTGGATGTACCAAGTTGGGGAACCACTATAAATATTTGTGTGATGTGCTGTGTTGCTTGTTATTATTTATGTTGCAGTTTCTAATGACAAGCTCTAGATCATTTAGAAAGAAAACAGAAAAAATACTTAAGAACTTTCAAAGACCTATTCACCCCCCCCCCCCCTCTAGGTGACTTGCTAACCTTGAAGTAATAACTTTCAAGTGGTTTCAGAGGGAGGTTCCTCAAAAAATATTTAACAATCTTATTATACCTCCAAGGTTAGCTATAAGTTATAATTATGGGGTTAAGAATGAACTATAAGGAGCTTGGGGCTATGAAACTACCAATCTGCAGGAAAGAAGGATTTTGCCTATAGAAGCATAGGGTTAGACTGTTCATTGAAGCATTTGATCCTAGGATCTATATAACTGTAGTGGAAGGTCCTTTTATTCCCACAAAGGCTTCTACCATAGATCTAACTCTGAGAGTACCCAAGTCATATACTGAGATTGATAAATATGAAGTAATTCTATCCACCATGGACAAAAGGGCACAAAATATTATTTCCACTGTCATTGATGACTCAACCTTCAAAAATCTTGTATACTACAAGACCTCCAGTGAAATGTGGGACACTCTTGTGGTCTACATCGAAGGCTCTAAGGAATTTAAAGATGATAGGAAGTCCATTGTCAACCACGAGTATGAGGCTTTAAGACAAAGCAAATCTAGAAAAGTAGCAGACTGCTTTGAGAGGTTCTTTAGGATAGTTACTGAACTAAGAACCTATGGTGGGGTCTTCAGCAACAATGAGCTGAATGACTAGTTCCTTAGATCTCTCACTAGAGATTGCAACACCAAGATTTATGTCATTAGAGAAATGGCTAAGCTGGCAGACACTCCTCCACCAACTCTCTTTAGAAAGTTGTTATCCTATGAAATGTAGCTGGAAGCTATACTAAAAGAGGAGAAGAGCAGCCAATCCATGTCCAAGGATAATTCTGTATAATTCAAGGTAGAAGCCCCAAGAAGGAGCAGAAGAAAGACTCCCTTACCACCAAGGAGGGAAGCTGAATCAGGCTCAAAAATATCTGAGTCAAGCTCATCAGACAACCACATGTCTTATAAAGATCTAGCTACCTTCTACAGGCATTTTCAGAAGTTCATGAAGAAGGATTGGAGGAGCAGGCCATCTTCATCTTCATATAAAAAGAAGTCTTCCTAGGATGACAGGAATGTCCCTAAAACCAGTAAACAGATTTATTCTAATGTCATCTGTTATTGTTGCAGTAAGGTTGGGCATGTCATTACTGACTGCCCAGTCAAAAGAAAGGAAGAAGATAAGAAGAAGAAGAAAAAGCATCACCATCACCACAAGGACAAGAAGAAGGATAAGTCTTTTATGGCTTAGAAGGAGAGAAGCTGGACAGATTCTTCCTCCTCAAAATCTGAAGATGAAGAGGAAGAAGACTATATATGGATGATATCTATTGCTGCATGTCTAGAAAAAGAAGAGGAATATCCTATTGTTAGGATAGGAAAGAGGGCCCCTATGTCACACTCAGACAGTGATAATGAGGAGGATGAAGAATATTGGTTATGCTAAGTGCTGATGACAATAACTGAAGAGGAAAGAATTTAGGTCGATTCAGAATCAATCAAGGTACAAGCTCTCTCCATTTCTTCATCTTCCTCTAACTATGAAACCAGTCTAGGTACTAGTACTTCTTCATCCTGTAATGAAGACTGCTCAGAATCTGAGACTAATGCCAATCAATTGATTGACAAGTATAGAATACTCCTATATGCTCTAAAGAAGAGCTTAATTCTTGCCAAAAGGCAAGACAAGGAGATTGAGGTCATGAAACCTTATTAAACTCTTTATAACAATAAATCTGTTGAGTTTTATAAGAAAAGTCATGATGTGTCTGAACAAAAAACAATCTTGAGTGTCAGAACAACTTCTAGAAGAGAGGAATACGCATATTAGATATCTAGAACAAAAGTTCAAAGAGAAATTAGGGATTGTGATTAACCCTTCTCAGTCACAGGGTCAGTTGCAAAAAGCTACAACCTGCCAAGTCCCTGAGAAGTTGGGTATTAATCACATTAATCATCAATTCAAATCTAAATTCCAAAATAATAAGACAGTGTTTCAAAAGGCAAATTTACCTTCTAAAATTATCAAGGTTAAACCTTCTCTTAAGGATCAATCTGATGTGTGCTCTACTAGTGGGGTAAAGACACATGATCTTAGAAGGAGTGATGTTGTCCACTCTAGAAATAAAGTTCAGGATACGTTCTTTTGATTTGGATCCAAATAACCTTTATCTAAGGAGATGGGTGAGGGCCCGAAATGGCAGGCTCCACAAATTCAAATGGTCCTTTCTTGACCAGCTTTACTTAGTTCATCAGCACTTTCACTTAGGAAGAAGGAAGCAGCAACAATCAATGCACATCCAAAAAAATCTGGGTCTGCTCAATTCCCTAATGGACAACATTTCTGTGTTGTCCTGAAGAGAAGATACAGCATTCATAAATGTTGGTGCTATGGAAAAGTGGGCCATTTTGCCATTGATTGTTGGCATAACCTAAATGTGGCTAGTGGACAGAAGGTTGCTTAGCCAAGGCAGAGAGTTGGGCAAACATTATATAAAGTTAACATGAACCTAGGACCCAATAATTATTGGATTCCTAAGGTAATTTAAAATCTGTTTTGTAGGATTATCCAAATACCTGTCTAGATAAGAATTGGTATTTGGACAATGGATGTTCCAGACAAATGTCTGGGAAGGATGATTGCTCAAGGAATATGCTCTATGCAAAGCAATAAATAAAGGTTGAGGCTGTTAAGTGTGTAATCCTCAAAAGCTAGAGGCAACAAGCCTCAAGATAAGTCTCTCTCTCTTGTATAGAGACTAAGTTTGCAAATTCATGAAGTAAGTTAGATGTGCTTAGGAATAACCTAATCAAGCACACCAGTTAGATAGCAATGATTCAATTATCCTTCATAATTATTTGCATTATGTTGCCTTTTCTCTCAAGCCCAAATAACATGTAAATTAGTGCATAATAAGATTGCTAATAAAACCGGCTTATTAGCATGTTAGGTCTCTAATATATTTAGAATTGAATATTTATATAATGGTGTGACAAATTGAATGCACATCTAGACAGTGAGTGAAGCTACAAATTAATCAAGCATTAAGTGAATAAAAGAAAAGCTGAGAGGTATATTAGAAGCGCTAAGTTCCCAGTATCATAACAGGAAGCGTAGAGCAAGCCATAAAGCCTAAAAGTAATCACTTAAGTCTAAAAATGTTTAATTGGTTAATCTAATGATAAGGTAATTACACTTTTTCATTACATATATTAAGGCGACAAGAAATGAAAAGCCACATTGCTCTCAAAATCCTTAACCCAAGCCGTCGAGACAAAAATCATCCCAGTGTCTTGCCACACTGACTCAATGGCACTGAAAATCTGAAAGGACCTCCAGGAGGGTTATGAAATTGTTAGGAATGGATTCAGTCATGCCTCACCAGAGATTAAAGAAGTGTTAAGAATGATTGAGACCACGGGTTTGGAGTACACCCTTTTTGAACCCTCTACCATTCTTAGAGAAATGGTAGTAGAATTCTCCTCCAACATTAAGGTGTCCTCTTCTCAAAACTCACTTAAGTAAAAAATTTAGGACATCAAGATTAAGGTAAACACAAAGAGACTAGGCAAAGCCCTACATCTACCCTCCATCAACCTGAGTGAGGAAGAAGAACCCACCATCACGGACAGAGACAGAGCTCTCAGGTGGTGTGGATATATTGATGCCAAACCTGTGTCACTCAAGAGGAAATTCTTCAATCAGAGAGGCAAACTGCTGGCATATATAGTAGGGAAAGCCCTCATCTACAAACCTGGATCACATGACACAATCTCCATGTCAATGTTTGATGTCTCGACTATGATAATCTTCAATAGGTATAAATCTTGCTCATCCCTTATCTACCATAGAATAGTATACTGCCTGCACACTCCAAACGTGGGCAAAATTATTTTCTTATACCTAGTGAACACCTACCCTAATACATTGAAGCAGGTGCAAAGAGTGAAGATTCACTACCTAAAAACAATGGACATAAAAACTTTGGATAGATTCACTAGGGTCCTACAAATGAGCCAACCTTAGGCAATAAAGGACTCCTCTATGGACACATGGAAGAAACATGCTGAGGAAGAAAGATCTGCCAGCTCTGAACCATAGCATGGAACCTCCTCTCCAGCTGATGTTGTTCTGCAGGTTGACTGATCACTCAGTCAATCCTCTATAAACATCAAACATCAAGTCAGTGATGTGCATGTTGATCAAATCCTTACAGTTCCAAGATTAGGACAAGTTTCAAAGAATGCCACTGAAGAAGAGGTTGCTGTAGAAAATGAGGCTGATATGGCTGACAATGATGATGTAGCTGCAGTTAAAGATATCCCTACTACAAAAGATAACCATGAGCCTCCAGGGGCATTAGATACCTATCTAAATGGTACAAGGCGAGAAAAGGATGCTCAGTCTAAGGGGGAGCATAATTAGATGGATTTGAGAACCTTGGACCAAGTTGTCACAAGAATAGTTGAGTATGCACCCACTACAGGTAATACCCATACTCTCTTAATTAGTAGTGTTAATAAAGCTTTAGCTAAGGAAATGTTTCCTTCTATAGGTGCTGTAGTTGAGGGGGAGACTTCATAGGTCCCTGCTCAGGAAGATGTCCCTCCTCTAGTAAGCCAACAAACCAATACCCAACTCTCTAATATTTTACTTCTAAATCATATCAAAGCACTCCTGGATGCTCAGACCATAACCATCAAGGAACATATTGACCAATCAGTTGCCATGCTGAAGGATGAATTATTTACTAAAGTCAAGGAAAATAAATAATAAATCTCTCACTTAAACATACAGGTCACCACCTGGTTTGATAGGGCTAGAACTGCTTGCATAAAGCTGACCACCCTTATGAATACCTTGGAAACAAGCTAAAAACTATCTGCAGATGAAATTGGATATGTCAAGAATTTTGTGAGTGCAACTGATGAGGTGATCATGGGTATAGCATATCATGTAAATCAACATGTCACAAATTTTTCTTTTCACTCAATGCAGGAGGCAGTACTTCTAAAAAATGAGCTGCTTGCTGACAATGATAGAATATTCCAATCTATGTCAAGCAAAAATTAATACAACTCCACCCTACTATAGTAGATCATCCATGAAGAAGGAAGAAAGGGGGAGAGCATCCATGCTAAGATTGCAACACTCATTGAAGATAAAGCCTTCAATGTTATTCAAGGAACCAGGGTAGCATTACACCTACCCCTCCTGGATAAAAAGTGGCAAGAGGAACTAGACATCCAAGCACAAGCTAGAGCTGCACAAGATGCACAACATACTGCCAGAAGAAAGAGTGAAGGAACTCAGATGGCTGAAGAGTTCATGGCAAAGAGGAGAGCTGAGAAAAGAAATAATCCAGATCATGAACAGCTATGTGATGCCTCTGAATCCATCATTATCAATGCTTGGGTAAGCCAGGGACATAACTTAAAGAATATTGATATTGTATATCCTTTTGAGGAATGTATAAAGTATTTGGAAAGAAATTCCCTAAGGGAAAGAATATTCAAAGAAAATCTGGTAAGGAAGAGCAACCCTAAGAAAATGCCTCTCAAATATATTCCAAAGCCATTCCTTACTTCAAATGGCAGGAGAACAAAGATGAAAACTTGAAGAAGACTGTTGTTAACAAGGATGTTGATTCAAGTTCATCAAAGAAGAGCTGAGATGAGGCTGCAAGACCTAGGGTTCTTTAAAGGTTTATTCAATATCTTGTAATGAATATCAATATTATAGCAATATCAACTCCCTATCAATGAAATTTATTTGAGTTATCCCTGACTATATTGTTGTGATAAATGTGCTTGCAATTCTCATTTATATATCTGTGATTAATGAAATGGTGTTCCTTCATAGGCAACTTATAATCACAAGTTTTGCCTACTATTATTTGGCTAAGGTTCACTAAATCAATTAACGATTAGGCATATTTAATCATAATGTTTACCTTAACAATGATTAAAAAAAGCTTTTATTGTTAATCATAATATTACATTTTTAATGATTGATAATTCACCATCAGTAATGGTCATTCATTCATAGTGTTAAGCCATCTCTTCTATTGGGAGTTATCCTAAACTGGGATGGCTAGTTGTCATGATAATTTCTCATCAGGCCTATCATGATACTTTTTGTGTTGAAGCACCTTGGCATGGATGGGTGTTCTGCCTTCTTTAAATAGGGGGAGATTATTGAGAATTGTGCCCTATATTATTCCTCAGGATTTGAAGAGTCATCACCAATCATGCTAAGGGGCATAATGTATTTGATGTGTGCTTGAATTCATGCATGCAGGTTTTCCTTGATTGGACAGGTGAATAAGAAGAGTAAGTTGGAAGTTAGATAATATGACTAAAGAACCGCTGAGACAGGAGATTGTCTAAGATGTGAAAAAGAAATCGCAGAGACAATTGAGACGAAACTATTGACACAGAAGATAGTCACAGCTGTGAAGAAGAAATCGCTGAGACAGTTAAGAAGGAACCGTTGTGTTGGTACCCTAGTTTGTATTTGAGTTTAGTTTGCTCCTTTAGTTTCTTGACCCAAGATTTATCTATGGTCAAAGGTTAGCTAATAGGTTAGATTCCCTTAGTTGTAGAATTTCTTATCCAAATGAAAGATTTGGTTAAGTCGTTTTTGGTTCGACTATAGTCGAACGCCGCTCAACCATCATCTATCGACTGTTCGACGATCGTCTATCAGTTGGTCGACTATCGTCTGTCAGCAGATCGTCTATCTCTGAGTTAGTTCAACTCTTGTTAGCTCGACGTTCTGTGGAATCTGCCTCGTCGATCGTCGAACCCCGCTCGACTTCTTTTGACCAGACAGATCTCTTGATAGTTCAACTATCTGCTTGGATAGTTCAACTATCCGATAGCGCGACTATCTGTTTGATAGGTCGACTATCTGTTGTGTTTGATAGCTCGACTATCTGTTTGATAGGTCGACTATCTGCTCTTCTTGATAGTTCAACTATCTGCTTGGATTGTTAAACTATCTGATAGCTCGATAATCTGTTTGATAGTTCGACTATCTGTTGTGTTTGATAGCTCGACTATCTGTTTGATAGGTCGACTATCTGCTCTTCTTGATAGTTCAACTATCTGCTTGGATAGTTCAACTATCTGATAGCTCGACTATCTGCTTGATAGGTCGACTATCTGTCTTCTTTGATAGTTCGACTATCTGTTTGCTAGGTCGACTATCTGTTTGTCTTTGATAGTTCGACTATCTGATTGATAGGCCGACTATCTATTTTTCTTGATAGCTCGACTATCTATCTTGATAGGTCGACTATCTGATAGCTCGACTATCTGTTCTGATAGGTCGACTATCTGCTGTGGTAGTTCGACTATCTTCTTTGATAGTTCGACTATCTATGTCGTTCGACTATCTGTTTGATAGGTCGACGATCTCCGTGCTTCGGTCGACGATCTCCGAGGGTCGTTCGACGTCTTTTTGCCTGCCTTTAGTAAAGTTATATTATTTATTTCTTATCTGCTTGGCATATTTTTAAAGCATATTTTATTGATGTTATGCTATTATTTCCAGGAAATCTTTGCTCCATTCTTTATGCATGAGTCAATCTTTATCTGACAAAGTGGTTTGTCTTATTAGTTGAAATATATTTTCTGCTATATCTGCCAGGCTGTCATTTATAGCCGTTAGACTCAGAAAGTCTTCTCTGGCCGTAAAGAGCTCTTTCTGATGTGACTTTTTCTAGCACTCTTTTATCAGATTAGATATGCAGCTTCTTAGAAAGCTTTATCACCTTATAGCATGTCTGCCTGCAGGATATATTTTTGCTTTATGCTTTTTGCAGCCCAGATTGCAGATTCCATAAGAAGACAAAGTTCAAACTCAGATTAGAGCTGTTGCAAAGGCTCATATATAAAGAGCTTCTTTTGAAAGAAGAAATATATACAATATATACAAGATACAATATACATAGATATACAAGAAGTTTTTACTCTCAGCAGCATAGAGATCTACAGCTCTCAGAAATTCATATTCAACTGAGAAGATCAAATCTCTTCAGCATTCTTCTTCATCCTGAGTTCATCCTGCTCATAGGAAGACTTTCACTCAGAGGCTTTTAGAAGAAGAAGAAGAAAGGAAGCTGATTGAAGAAGAACAACTTTTCCAAATCAAGAGTCTTCTTCAAGCTTCTCCTTCAGAACTCCAAGACAGTTCTTTGTCTCAAGTTCAGAAGAGTTCCTGCACCCTGAAGCAAGACTCCTTCCTGGATATTCTCCAAGCCAGGGGGAGCCTTGATTCTTTAGAGCTTTCTAGCTCTGTGCAATCCACTAGCTTCTCTAATCTATTTTAACAATACAGAAGAAACTTTAACTCTCTCAACCTCCTGTATAAAGGGTTATTACTCCCTTCAAAAGTGAACCTTGGTGCCAGGGCACCTGATCAAAAACCTGTGTTGGATTTTGAGCTCCTTATCAATAGCTCAAAGTGTCTACTTGATCTACCTGAAGCAGATCAGTTAGTGGCAGGGCACCTGAACAAAAACCTGTAGTGGATTCCTACCAGGGTGGTAGAAGAGTGGACGTACCTATTTACAGGGAACCACTATAAAATTTCTTGTGTCATTTGTGCTGCTTATTTAATTTATTGCACTGTGGCTGTGAGTAGAAATAACTAGGATTGCTAGTTGCTGTGTTAGGACCAAAGCTTAACTGTAATTACAGTTAGCTTTCTCCAGTGCACTTCACTTTGTGTTAGGCTCTAGGGTTATCAATATCTATAAACTCATTCTGCAAATTAACTCTAAGGGAGTTGAGTAGGGTGTCATAATTTTTGAATACTCTATTCACCTCCCCCTCTAGAGTTGTATCTATCATCACTTTCAATTGGTATCAAAGGGAGGTTGACTGACTGTACAGGCTAACACCTGAGTCACAAGATCCTGATAGATACCAAGCTTATAGATATTCACTTCATGGCCCAGTCCAAGGATTACTCTAGCACCAGACCTCCAGCTTGCAACTTAGCTAAGTTTAGCATCTGGAAGGCAAGAATAAGATTATATATGAACTCTATTGATGAAGACATTATCTCTTCTATTTTGACAGGACCTCCAACATCTCCTGCTGCAGGCACTGCTACAACATCTACAAATCTAAGTGCAGTGCATCCTCCAGATTACAATGATGCCTACAAGAAGGCAAAGATAGCTGATGCCAAAGCTATGAATATTCTGGCTCAGACTATGTCTGATGAAATCTTCCAGAAAGTGGTTGACTGCACCTCTGCAAAAGCCATGTGGGACTCACTAAACCAGATTGTAGCTGGTTCAGCTGATGAAAGGAAGGAAAGAAGGTCCAACCTTATATCCCAGTATGAAAACTTCCAGAAAACTGAAGCTGAATCAGTTGAAGCCATGTACACCAGGCTCAGCTCAATCATCAATGAGCTAAGAACTCTTGATAAGGAGATTACATTGACAGAGGTCAATGATAAGATACTGATGTGCTTCCCCAGCACATGGGATCTTAGGATCTGGCCTATCAAGGAGGCCAGAAGTACAAATGAAATCTCAACTGAAGCTCTCCTTAGCAAGCTCAAGTCTTTTGAGCAAGTGCTGAAGACCAGGGAAGCTGAGGCTGAAGCAAAGACTCCAACTCCAACAAGGAAAGAGCAAACTCTTGTTCTCAAAGCTGCTGATGCTTCAGAAGGAAGCCAATTCAATGAGGAACTGATGGAACTCTTTGCCAAAAGGTTTCTCAAGATGGGAAGAAAAGACTTCAGAAAGAAATCTTAAAGATATGAAGATAAATCAAGATATGATAGATCTCCTGCTAAAGAAATTATTTGTTATGGTTGCAGGAAACCTGGACACATTCTACCAGAGTGTCCAGAGGAAAAGAGCAAAGAAAAGAGAAAGGAAAAAGAACATCACAGGAAACACTCCAAGTCCTCCTCCTACAAAAACAAGAAAAAGGAGAAGGGATTTGTTGCTGAGACCTGGAGTGATTCAGATGAGGAATCTTCCTCCTAAAGCTCTAGTGAGGATGAGGAAGAGAAGAAGGCAAAGGAAATCTGCCTTATGGCTATTGATGCCTGCAGCAATCACTCAACTGCAGAGAGTTCTGATGATGATGAAGAAATGCCCACAGAAGATCAGGTATTATCTTCATATGATTTTTCTTCTTCTGAGTTTAAATCTGAATTTAAATCTCTTTGCTTAGATCTAATTAGTTTAGAAAAGGAAATTAAGGAACTTAGAAATAAGTTAGCTGAATCAGAATCTATTTCCATTGAAAATTCTAGGTTAGAAGCAGAACTCACTAAGTCTAGTGAAGAAATAAAGTTTCTTAAAAATGAACTAGCAAAGTCCAAGAGATTAGAAGAATCCTTAAATTGTAGAAGCCTTTAGCTGCTAGAAATCACCAGCATGACAAACATTAGGTCAGGCAATAATAAGTTAGGCTTAGGAGCTTCATCATGTGAACCCCCAATTATTCTTAAAAATCATCTTTCAACTCCAGTGAACTTTATTTCAGCTGTTGGGATAAAGAACACTGAGCAAGTAAGACAAGTTAATCAAGCCTTAAATAAAGCTAAGAGAGAAAAGAGAAAACAAAAGTTTAAGGAAATACAAAAGTCGTCGAACGTTGCTCGGCGATCGGAGGCTCAAAGGTCGAACGAAGCTCGACGATCTGAGCATCGATCGTCGAACATAGATCGACGATCTCAATATGAATTTCAAAATTACCACTAGAACATTAGAAACCTTAATATAAATAGAAACCCTAGGTTTGTAGACCCATTAACTGCATGGAGCATCCCACCTAGGAGATCTTACCCTTTAGGATATAAAACCCAACCTGCTTATTCTTTTATTTCTAGTTTTCATTATGTGAAGAATAATGGACCCAAGGTTACCTGGGTCCACAATGTTTAACTTAACTCACTGCAGGTGAAGACCCATCCTATCACTCAGTACAAGTGGTATTTGGATAGTGGCTGTTCCAAACACATGACAGGGAACAAAGAAAATATGTCAAACTTCAAGGCCAAGCTTGGACCAAAGGTTATCTTTGGGGATTCTAGCTGTGGTCAAACTGAAGGATATGGTAGGATTACCATTGGAGCAGTAACTTTCAAAAGGGTTGCATATGTAACTGGACTGAAGCATAATCTTAACTCAGTAAGTCAATTATGTGATGCAGGATATCAGGTATCTTTCACTAACACTCTCGGTAATATTACTTTAAATAGTAATGTTGTGTTAGTAGGTATTAGATAAGGTAATATTTATTTAGTAGATTTTAATTCAACCCGTTCTGAAATCTGTTTATTTAATGAAGTAACAAATAATAACAACACCTTATGGCATAGGAGGCTTAGCCATGTTAACCTCAAGAACATATCTAGGTTATCTAAATACAACCTTCTTAGAGGTTTACCTTCTTGCCCCTACAAGAAGGAGAGCCTATGCAAGGCTTGTCAACTAGGCAAGCAAACCAAAAACTCCTTTAAATTTGTAAATAAAACTGATTCACCTTGAATCTTGTATTTATTACATTTGGACCTTTTTGGCCCAATAAATGTACAGAGTCTAGGAGGGAAGTATTACACTTTAGTAATTGTAGACGACTTCTCTAGGTCCACTTGGGTGTTCTTCTTGAGAACTAAGGCTGATAACTTCAAAGTTCTTACATACTTTCTACTTTGTGTGCAGACTGAGTATTCTACTCATGTGGCCTTGATCAGAAGTGATCATAGAACTGAGTTTGAGTCTCTTCTCATGCAAGAATTCTGTGAGAAAAAAGGTATCAAACATAGCTTCTCTGCTCCTAAAACTCCCCAACAAAATGCGGTAGTGGAAAGGAAGAATAGAACCCTGATTGAAGCTGCAGGAACACTGTTGGCAGATGATAATATGCCTCTCTCCTATTGGGTAGAAGCTATTAGCACAACTAATTATGTTCTGAACAGAAGTAGAAGCTGTTAGCACAACTAATTATGTTCTGAACAGAAGTCTTATACACAAGCTTAAGTGTAAAACTCCTTATGAGTTGCTTAAAGGAAAGAAACCTAAAATTAATTATTTTAGAGTATTTTGTTGTGTAGTATACATTCATAATAATAACAAAGAATACCTTAGAAAGTTTGAAGCAAAAGCTTTAATGAGAATCTTTCTTGGATATTCCCAAGTAAGCAAAGATTATAGGGTATTTAATAAATCAACTTCTAAAATTGAGGAATCTGTGTATGTGTCCTTTGATGAATCTCAGATGTTTAACAAGGAGAAGGAAACTTCTCCTTCCTCAAGTTCATTACAGGTACAAGAAGTTAATAAAGATGTCACTCAAGAGATTCTTCATCTATCAACTCTTCACATCACTGATTTAGACAGTGATGAAGACTTTGTAGAAGCTGTTGTTGTACCACCAATAGTTGATCCAATTCCTCCTCAGGAATTAATCCCAACTGTTGCTGAAGATCACATCCCACCTGCTGATGTTGTCACACTTAGAGATCATCCTATATCTCAAGTGATTGGAGATATATCATCTGGTGTACAAACAAGACATCAATTAAGACAGGATGTGATGCATGCTTATTTCCTTTCACAGATTGAGCCTCTCACCATAAAATATGCTGAGCTAGATCCCCACTGGATCATTGCTATGCAAGAGGTGCTCAATCAGTTTGAAAGATGTAAGGTATGGACTTTTATTCCAAGACCAAAAGGCCAACTGATTATAGGCACCAAGTGGGTGTTTAGAAACAAGTTGGATGCAAATGGAATTATTGTAAGGAACAAAGCTAGGCTTGTAGCTCAAGGCTACAGACAGGAGGAAGGTATAGATTATGACCAAACCTTTTCTCCTATTGCAAGGCTAGAGGCAATAAGGATCTTTCTAGCCTATGAAGCCTATATGAAGTTTAAGGTTTTTCAGATGGATGTCAAAAGTGCATTCCTAAATGGTGAGCTAAAGGAAGAGGTATTTGTTGAACAACCTCCTTAGTTTGTCACTTCAACTCAGCCCTCACATGTTTTCAAGTTACAAAAAGCTCTTTATGGACTTAAACAAGCACCCAGAGCCTGGTATGAGACTCTAGCTAGTTTCCTGTTAGAGCATAACTTTATTAGGGGAGTAGTTGATAGAACTCTTTTCGTTAAGCACCACAAGGACACAATCCTGTTAGTTCAAGTGTATGTAGATGATATTATTTTTGGTTCCACTGATCCCAAACTGTGCAAAAAGTTCTCTGACTTGATGCATTCTAAGTTTGAGATGAGGAGTATGGGTGAGCTGTCTTACTTTCTTGGTCTCCAAGTAAAGCAAGATGTTGATGGCATCCTCATCTCCCAATCCAAATATGCCAAGGAATTGGTAAAGAAGTTTGGGATGGTTGATGCTTCAGCAATGCATACACCTATGGCTACTAATGTAGTTATAGAGTCTGATGATCAGGGCAAGCCATTTGATCAGAAGAATTATAGGGCCATTGTTGGTTCCCTATTGTATTTAACTGCAAGTAGACCAGATATAATGTTTGGTACATGCCTATGTGCTAGATTCCAGGTCAACCCCAAGGAATCTCATTTGATTCTTCTCAAGAGAATTTTGAGATACCTGAAGGGATGTCCAAATCTAGTACTATGGTACCCAGCTGAATCAGAATTTGAGTTAATTGGATACTCTGATTCTGACTATGCTGGTTGTAGAGTTGATAGGAAAAGTACCTCAGGAACTTGTCAATTCCTGGGAGAGAGATTGGTCTCTTTGTTCTGAAAGAAACAGGCTTCTGTCTCAACTTCAACTGCAGAGGCTGAATATATAGCAGCTGTTAGATATTGTTCTCAAATCCTGTGGATTCAAAACCAGCTTTTGGATTATGGGTACACACACAAGAACACAAAAATCATGTGTGACAGTACCAGTGCTATCTCTATTGCACAAAATCCTATGCACCACTCTAGAACCAAGCACATTGAGATTAGACACCATTTCCTGAGAGATTGTGTGGAAAAAAACAAGATCAGCCTTGAGTTCATATCCACTGACCTTCAGAGAGGTGATATTTTCACCAAGCCCTTAGATGAACAGAAGCATCTGTTCTTTTTGGTTCAACTAGGCATGATTAATGGAAAAGACTAAGGGTGACGTCTGCCTTTGTTAATATCTGTTTGAAGATCGTCGAACGACGTTCGACGATAGTCGATCAGTTTGAGCCGATCGTCGACCTATGGGTAACGACAGCTCGTTTTGTTTGTGAAGACAGAAATAGTCGAACGATGGATCGACTACTCTGCTTCAGGAACCGATCGTCGAACGACCGTTCGACCATTGTCTCCTGTATCTTTTAAAATAGACCGACGATTGCGGTTTTTATTTAAACCGATGGTCGATCTAGGTTAAGAGATCGTGCTTGTTATAGTCGACGGAACTCGTCTTTTTGCATTCCGTCTTTCTGTTTGAGCTCTGCCTCGCGCTTTCCCCTCCTCGTCTCTCTCGTCTTCTCCGACAAATCGATGGCAATTGCTCCAGCCCTTCTATCTGCGATGAAGTTCGACGCAGGATTCAGCGTAGACTTCGACTACTTCGGCGCCTGTGATTCTCAGATAGTGGAAATCCTCTAGCTTTGCAAAGAACTAGGATTGGAAAGGCTTATGACCACAAGGATCAAGATCAATGTCCCAGAAATTAAAGAGTGGGTCTTCAGTTCGTCTTCCAATGACGAATCGATGACTGGAACGATTGGCAGCGAAGAGGTAAGTTTGACTCCCGCCGTTTTAACTGATGTTTTTGGATTACTGAACGGTGAAGAGGATTATGAACAAGATACTCAGGAGTTTGGAAGGATGTTAATCGAGTTAGGACATGCCGAAGGCATTCCTTCTAAGTTGTTAAAAGTTAATTTTCCGTTAAAGATAAAGTTCTTGGCTGAACTCGTTGGAAAAGTGCTTCTGGGCAAGCACTCTTCTCATGACAACATCACCAGGCAGCATTTTGCCTTGATGTCTGCCATAGTAAATAAGAAACAGATTAATTGGGCAGGGATTATGTTTGATTTGATAAGAAAGAAGAATAGCAAGAAGGAAGTCACCCTGGGTAGGGTACTTGGAATATTTTTAAAAGAAAAATACCCCCAGCTGTTGGTTATAGTTTCAACAACTATCAATGCCAGTAAGAAGATGGACCCAACACTGTTTGTTAAGTGGAAAAGAAGTTTTCAGAAGCCTTCTCCTGCAGGGGTAGCTCCAGCTGTGTTAGAGAACACAAGGACTGTTTCAGTGTCTCCCCTTCTACATGAAGCAGGCTATTCCATTCTTTCCATTCCATCCACTTCTGCTGCATTCCCATCTACTTCTACTGAAGTGCCATCCACATCTGCCTTACCATCTACTTCAATTGAAGTACCATCTTCTGCCTCTCTTCTTCTTGAGTCCTCCACAATTCTCCATACTTCATCTCCAGCATCTCCCATTCCTTCACATCTACGCTGGACTTCTATTCCCAGTTTTGATTTATTAGGATCTGAGAGAATTCAAACCCCTCCTCAGTCACCTCTTATACCTCCAGATCACACTGACTTTCCCTTATCCACTCCTCAATCACCAGTTCGCAACACATCTCATCAGGGAACTGCCTTTCCTGATGATCTTCCATCTTCTTTTGTTCCCCCATCTACATCTATATCTCCAGCACTCATAGCCAATATCCTGGAGTTAATTACTACTTCAATCAAAACCATGATTGAAGAAGAATTTGCTCCTCTTGTATCCTCCATTTCTTCCCTGACCACCTCAATCCAAGCTCTCTCAAAATCTGCTGAGCCCTCTTCATCTACGGGCCTGGTTTCAGTTTCCACTGAAATCAGGCAGAGGGAGATGTTCTATGAAGATGCCTCTGAACTGCCCCTGGCCTCTCTTCCAGCAGATCCTCCAGCAGATACTCAAAGAGAAACAACCCTTATAGAAAAAGAGATAGTAGCTCAAGAAGAATTAGTACCTCAACTTTCTGAAAAAGAGATTTTTGATGCTATAATGGAAACAGAATTTGTTATCAAAGTCTGCTTAGAAGAATCCTCCACTCCCTTAGTTGTCCTTTTCCTAGAAGGAGTCATTTCCTCCTTTCTAGAAGAATTATGGGAGTTAGGAAATTCTGAGGAAAATCCTGAAGGTAATTCATTTACTCATTTTCTTGACATGTTAACTGACATGCTAGTCTATGAACACCTTGAAGGGATGTTTCAATCTTATTTAGCAAATCTGTGTTCATGATACTACAGATATAGTGGAAGAAGTTTTAGTTGTCCAAGAACTTGTTCAGCAACCTGCTCCAGAAGTTCTACCTGATCCAGAACCTGTTGTTCAAGATCCTGAGTCTGCTCAACCAGCTCAGATAGTTGTGCAAGAAGAACTGGTCTCCATGACAGTTATAGTTGAACAATAGAATGTTTCAGATATTCAGGAAGAAAAATCTATAGTCTGGGATGACACCCCAGGATCGGATCTAGACACTCTTCTGGCACAGGATGCCTTGGAAGAAGAGTTAGAAAAAGCTGCTTTAAAGGATAGAGAAAAAGCTGTGCGAGAAGTTGTTGATCCTTATGATCATCCTCAATCATCTGATGATGAAGATGACTCTGATGATTCAGAAGGAACCAAGAAGAAGAAATCTGCCAAAAGAAAAAGAAAAGCTGCTGCTCCTTCTTTACCCAACCCTGATCATGATGTACCATACTATATCTTGAAAGGAATAGATCCCAAGTCAAAAGAATATCAGCACTGGATGGGATTCTCTAAAAATCAGCAAAAACAAAGAAAGAAATCTAAAAGATATGACAGTCCAGCTCCTAAATGGAATTCTAAAGGACCTCCTCCTCCTCCTCCCAGTGTAGGAGAATCTGGAAATGTTGCCAGTCCCTCTACTCCTCCTTCTAGATTCACTTCTTCCCAATCTTATCAGAAGAAAGGAAATCAAAGCTATCATGGCAAGTCTCAATCTGGACATCAGAGACAGGAAGCTGAGCTACAAGAACAAGTGAAGGAGGTAGTTTACCTAAAGCTAACCTTTTCTCCTCCTCCTTCACCCAAGAAAAGGACATCACCAGATAAAGATAGCAAGATCATATCTTCCAGAGAATCTGATCTAAAAAGGAAAATAGATGCAAAAGGCAAAAGAGTTATATACTCTGAGAAATCAAGTAAAAGATATGCTGAATTTGCTCCTCCAACATCTTTAGTTATTCAAGAAAAGAAAGAGCCAGCTGAGAGCTTGTTAGAACCTTTTACTAAATTCAGAACTATAAATCCTCTAAATCCAGCTAATGAAAATGAGTATGAAAGCTTAGAGCTTAATCCTGACTTCAGGATGGCCAGATTCCTTGAATTGGTTGGATCAGCTCAGATTAGAAAAGCTAGAGCTGAAGGAAAAGATGTAAAAGGCTTGACTACTATGTCCAAATTCAGAAGGAAAGAACTTGATAGATTCCAGGTAAGACCTGAAGTTTTTGATGCTACCAAATATATGGAAAAATATCCAGAAGCAGTTGTTCCAAGAGCAGGAGAAACCAAAGTTATTGGAGAGCAAGATCTGAAGACATCAAAGAAGGAAGTTCTAGATCCTCTCAGAAAAATCTGTTTTATTCCTGACTCTTCTATCTCTAAAAAAGATTCCGATGCTGCTTAAGTTTTATTGTCAATCTGTTTATGTTAACTGTTTGATTGATGCATTTGATGCTTAGATTTCTTTCCTGTATTATATTTATTTCCTGTAGATTGTTTGTTTTGTTTTGTTTTGAGAGACTTAACTCAAATAGAGGAAGATTGTTGGTACCCTAGTTTGGATTTGAGTTTACTCTGCTCCTTTAGTTTCTTGAGCCAATGGTCAAAGGTTAGCTAATAGGTTAGATTCCCTTAGTTGTAGAATTGCTTATCCACATGAAAGATTTGGTTAAGTCGTTTTTGGTTCGACTAAAGTCGAACGCCGCTCGACCATCGTCTATCGACTGTTCGACGATCGTCTATCAGTTGGTCGACTATCGTCTGTCAGCAGATTGTTTATCTCTGAGTTAGTTCAACTCTTGTTAGCTCGACGTTCTGTGGAATCTGCCTCGTCGATCGTCAAACCCCGCTCGACTTCTTTTGACCAGACAGATCTCTTGATAGTTCAACTATCTGCTTGGATAGTTCAACTATCTAATATCTCGACTATCTGTTTGATAGGTCAACTATATGTTGTGTTTGATAGCTCGCCTATCTTTTTGATAGGTCGACTATCTGCTCTTCTTGATAGTTAAACTATCTGCTTGGATAGTTCAACTATCTGATAGCTCGACTATCTGTTTGATAGGTCGACTATCTGTTGTGTTTGATAGCTCGACTATCTGTTTGATAGGTCGACTATCTGCTCTTCTTGATAGTTCAACTATCTGCTTGGATAGTTCAACTATCTGATAGCTCGACTATCTGCTTGATAGGTCGACTATCTGTCTTCTTTGATAGTTCGACTATCTGTTTGATAGGTCGACTATCTGTTTGTCTTTGATAGTTCGACTATCTGATTGATAGGTCGACTATCTGTTTTGCTTGATAGCTCGACTATCTATCTTGATAGGTCGACTATCTGATAGCTCGACTATCTGTTCTGATAGGTCGACTATCTGCTGTGGTAGTTCGACTATCTTCTTTGATAGTTCAACTATCTGTGTCGTTCGACTATCTGTCTGATAGGTCGACGATCTCCGTGCTTCGGTCGACTATCTCCGAGGGTCGTTCGACGTCTTTTTGTCTGCCTTTAGTAAAGTTATATTATTTATTTCTTATCTGTTTGGCATATTTTTAAAGCATATTTTATTGATGTTATGCTATTATTTTCAGGCAATCTTTGCTCCATTCTTTATGCATGAGTCAATCTTTATCTGACAAAGTGGTTTGTCTTATTAGTTAAAATATATTTTCTGCTTTATCTGCCAGGCTGTCCTTTATAGTCGTTAAACTCAGAAAGTCTTCTCTGGCCGTAAAGAGCTCTTTCTGATATGACTTTTTCTAGCACTCTTTTATCAGATTGGATATGAAGCTTCTTAGAAAGCTTTATCCCCTTCTAGCATGTCTGCCTGCAGGATATATTTTGCTTTATGCTTTTTGCAGCCCAGATTGCAGATTCCAGAAGAAGACAAAGTTAAAACTCAGATTAGAGCCATTGCAAAGGCTCATATATAAAGAGCTTCTTTTGAAAGAAGAAATTTATACAATATACACAAGATACAATATACACAGATATACAAGAAGTTTTTACTCTCAGCAGCATAGAGATCTACAGCTCTCCGAAATTCACATTCAACTGAGAAGATCAAATCTCTTCAGCATTCTTCTTCATCCTGAGTTCATCCTGCTCACATGAAGACTTTCACTCAGAGGCTTTTAGAAGAAGAAGAAGAAAGGAAGCTGATTGAAGAAGAACACCTTTTCCAAATCAAGAGTCTTCTTCAAGCTTCTCCTTCAGAACTCCAAGACAGTTCTTTGTCTCAAGTTCAGAAGAGTTCCTGCACCCTGAAGCAAGACTCCTTCCTGGATATTCTCCAAGCCAGGGGGAGCCTTGATTCTTTAGAGCTTTCTAGCTCTGTACAATCCACTAGCTTCTCTAATCTGTTTTAACAATAGAGAAGAAACTTTAACTCTCTCAACCTCCAGTACAAAGGGTTGTTACTCCCTTCAAAAGTAAACCTTGGTGCCAGGGCACCTGATCAAAAATCTGTGTTGAATTTTGAGCTCCTGATCAAAATCTCAAAGGGGCTACTTGATCTACCTGAAGCAGATCAGTTGGTGGCAGGGCACCTGAACAAAAACTTGTAGTGGATTCCTACCAGGGTGGTAGAACAGTGGACGTACCTATTTAGACGGAACCACTATAAAATTTCTTGTGTCGTCTGTGCTGCTTATTTAATTTATTGCACTGTGGCTGTGAGTAGAAATAACTAGGATTGCTAGTAGCTGTGTTAGGACCAAAGCTTAACTGTAATTACAGTTAGCTTTCTCCAGTGCACTTCACTTTGGGTTAGGCTCTAGGGTAATCAATATCTATAAACTCATTCCGCAAATTAACTCTAAGGGAGTTGAGTAGGGTGTAATAATTTTTGAATACTCTATTCACCCACCCTATAGAGTTGTATCTATCATTACTTTCACGCTGAGACAAAGCCAGCAGAATTTCTTTATGTCCAGAAGCGTTGAGTGAGGTAGGCTCACTCAATGCTTCAAAAGAAAAGAGCAATTCAGAATTTATCGAACTGAATTATTAGTTCGTCGAGCCGAGCTCACCCTTTCATCGTGCTCAAGTTAAATTTTGAATATTATGAGTTCATCGAGCTCAGTTAAGAATTCGTCGATCTGATTTAAAAATTCGTCGAGCCCAGCTTACCTTTCGTCGAGCTCAAGTTAAAGATTGAAGATTCTTAGTTAGTCGAGCTCAGTTCAAAATACATCGAACTGATTTAAAAATTCGTCGAACCAAGCTCACTATTCGTCGAGCGTAGTCAGAGTATTTCATCTCATTGCGTGAAAGCTATAGTAGCACTAGAAGATACTATTTGTCCTCTTCTGAGGGAGGTGGCACTCACCATCCTTGGTTGGACCCACATTCAAATTGTGTCATTGATTCAAATCAACAAATATAAAAGGAAAAGAAGAAAAGTGGATTAGGGTTAACAAAATACAGGAATGAAAAAGAAAACAAAACGAGAGGAGGCTGGACTTCAAATTCTCTGACGAGCTTGAAATCCATGTCCAACAGAGCTAGTCAGAAAGGCAGAGAAAGATAGCTGAAGCTTTTTTAAGTTCATCAAGTTTTTTCTTTCGAGAACAAGGTAGCTGATTCATCTAATCAGCAAGGAAAGATAGCTGTGTGAAGGGACTTCATCCTTCAACATTAGATAGTTGTTCTTCTGTACAGTAGAGAAGGAGCTAGCTGTAGAAGTAGACTAGTTCCTTCTACAGCAAGTGGGTTGGACTGATATCTGCTCATTCCAGCAAGGTAGACTCTATGATTAATCTCAGAGTCAAGGTTTTATTTTATTTCAACATCTTGATTAATTTCCTATAGGATTCAAGTTGTCTTAATCTGAGCTGTAGGCCACTTTGTTCCTGAGTTGTAGGTTACTAATTAGTCGCTGATGTAGGTGCCCTGCTAGCATACTGAGGTAGAGTTGGGTATTGCATCCACAATAACACAAATTTGCATGAAGTCACCCTTGAACTAAGATGAATTAAGTTTTATTTGATATCGCTATTTAGTTGTGTGTTTGCAGACTATCATTACTAAGTGTAGACCAATGTAAGTCTATACTGGGTCATGAATACAGGACCATATAGTGTAATCCCTCACCATATGATCCAAGGAGTTGACCCATGTGTTGCCTCTCTATTGGGATACACTTCATATTCAAGAACTTGGAAAAAGGGATAAAGATTGTATTCATGAAGAAGAAAGATTTCCTAACATTAAGAATTTTTCCAAGTCCACTTCTAAAGAAGCCTAGTATAGTTCTCGAGTAGTGGAGTTAGTAGAACTCGAGTATTTAGCTTAGTACTCGAGTACAAGTCTTAGTTATCGAGGAACACAATTAAAGTTCTCGAGAAGCCTAGACTAGTTCTCGAGTAGACTCAGCATATACTTCTCGAGTATCCAGAGCTAGCGTTGAAAATTTTCTAAGTCCATCTCTCGAAAAGCTGGGTTATAGTTCTCGACTACTTAGCTTCTACTTCTCGAGAAGTCAGCTTAGTACTCGAGTACATGTTTTATCTCTCGAGTAATATTCTATTAGTTCTCGAGAAGTCCAGTTTAGTTCACAAGAAGTCTTAGCTCAGAATTCTCGAGTACTTACATAAGTCCAGAACGTATGGCCCTCGAGTAATCAGCTTGTTCTCGAGAACTTTAATATACTTCTCGAGAACTGCAGTTCAGTTTTTCAGAAAATTGCTTAAGTTCAGAATTGTCGGGATTTTCGAATAATACATCGTGATTAGTCCACGTGTTGTCATTAATGATAATTCTAACAGTTAGGGGAGATCTTATATAAGGTCTTGTCATAAATACTAACCCTAAGAGGTGAACCGTACCTTTCTAAAATTCTAAATCGGCCGTCTCTCTCAAGAAAATTAACAAAAGCAGCTGCTGCTCATCTTGTCGCCAAAAGCCGATTTCGATCTAGTTCGACTTGATATTCATGGGATTCATAAATATTCATCTTCTCCTTGATCGAGTAAGTCCAAGTTTCTCAGAACTGATCCACCGAGAGTCTTCTTCAACAATTTTTGAAAAAGACAAAATGTTCAAGAAAGAAGACCTAGGGACAGATTTTCATATCTGAGAAGAAATTTCTGTTTGTATTTCCAAATCTCTTTTTAATCTTGTAGGAGATTATTCTCCGAGTGTAGAAGCTTTGTTCTCCGAGTTGTAGGAAGTTTTCATCTACCGAGTGTAGATAAATTTGGATTAAGATTGTAGGAACTTGGTTCCGAGACGTAGGATTCGCTTTCAATCCAAATTAGTGGAGTAGTCGAGTCTAGTGATTTACTAGATCAGTGAGGGAAAGCGGACATACCCAAGGTTGGGGAACCACTATAAATCTTCTTGTCATATGTGATTGCTTGATTGTTTTTGTGCAAGTTCGTTAAATTTTTTATTCCGCAAATAGAGGCACAATTCACCTATTCACCCCCCTCTAAGTGATTTAGGTAGATAACTTAACACTTTCAATTTGTATCAAAGGGAGGTTGGTCATTAGAAGGTTAACACCTTGATCTATTTCCTCTCTAATTTGTCTCTAGAGAACTTTTTCAAGCAATGGACAATGCTAAAGATTTTGCCAAGCTTCCCCTATGCACAAAGAAAAACTTTCCCATGTGTAAAGAGAGAATTAATTTTTTCATGGAAGCTGTGGATCACTGGATCTTCATGATTTTTGAAGAAGGTCCTTACATTCCTATGACTACCTCCACTATAGATCCAACAAAGAAAGTCGAAAAGAAGTTGATTGATCTAGATAAAGACGAGATTGCACTTTTCTCTCTAGATAAGAAAGCTAAGAATATAATAGAAAGTGCAGTCGATGACTCTATGCTACAAAACCTGATCCACTGCCAGTCTGCTAAGGAGATGTGGCAGTCCCTCGTCACCTTGATGGAAAGTACAAAAGAAGTAAGGGATGATAGAAGTTCCATTTTGAATCAAGAATATATGAAGCCTTCCGACAAGGGCACAAAGATACCATTGCAGATACTTTTGAGATCTGTTTCAAGATAGTTAACGGTCTCAGAGTATATGGCCGAGTCTTCACCAACGGTGAACCGAATGAAAAGTTCCTAAGATCCTTAACCAAGGAATCGGACAATAAGGTATGTGTCATTATGGAATTTAGAAAGCTAGCTTAGACAGATCCTCAGAATCTCTTCAGGAATCTGATGTCATATGATCTTCAACTCAACACAAGGAAAGCCAAAGAAGAGAAGAGCAGGTCTTCATCCAAAGAGAAGTCTGTTGCTTTAAAGGCAGACACCTCCAGGAAGTCAAACGCTACCTCTGCAGCCCCATCACAAGAAGTTATTATAGAAGAAAACTCGGAGCCAATTACCTCGAGATTAGAGCTATCTGAAGAAGATTTCTCCTTACTCTCTCGACAGTTCAAGAAATTCTTGAACAAGAAGAAGCAATGGAAAGGCAAGGATGCCTCTTACAGAAGATCACGACTTGACAGTGATCGACACTGAAAGGGCTCAAGCAGCCACGACAGATATGGTTCTAAACAGAACAATCATATTTCGACTGACATATTTTGCTACTGTTATACCAAGACTGGTCACGTCATAGATGACTGCCCCCATAAGAAGAAGGAGGGGCAGGAGAGAAGAAAAGAAGTCCTCATAAAATAAGAAGAGGAATGAGAAGAGCCTAATATCCAAGAAGAGCAAGACTCTTAGTGACTCTGACTCATCAGAGTCGAGTGAAGAAGAGGAAGCCTACTTTGGGCTTATGGCTCTATCAGATGATGAATAAGAGCTCCAGTTCACTAGGGAGGTAAAATCTCACACCCCTCTTTCAGAATCTAAAGTTTCTGAGCATGATCTTGAGGACAACTCCTTTGACAATGATTCTGAACTCATGGCACAGTACAAGGAGTTGTTCAAGGCATACGAAAAATGTCGAAAGGTCGTAAAAACTCAGGCAAAAGAGATTAAGTCTCCAAAGTCCATAAGAAGATCTCTAAGAGAGGAAGTCGTTAAGATGGAATCACTAAGAGAAGACTTAGATACTGCAGTTGATGAGTTCAACAAGGCTATCAAGCACCTTGATCTAAAGGATTAATCATCAAGGGGTTTGAAGAATTACTAGAAGCCAAAAAGAAACTTGTTGACGGTTTCTCTAAGCCCAAGGTAGTTCTTCCTCTTATTGCTGAGTTCTCTGCTCAGGACAAGGGTGCTGGGCTCGGCCATATAGAAGTTCCGAATAAATCTTCTAGGAGGAATAAGGATCATAGAAGGAATAAGACCACCAAGAAGTCCTTGGCCAAATCAAAGGGGAAGGACCCTCAAGATCAGACTATCTTTAAGAAATTCATATTTCCAACTAATGAGTTTTATCTTGACTCATCCTACGGCCACTTGACTAGGCCTACTTATGTAGAGCCAAAGTCTCGTTGACAAGGATGGACTCGCCCCAGACACTTTGGTGAGAGTGTTTTAAGGCACCTTATGAAGAAGTCATTCTTCAGAACTATGGTCCTTATGATCATGGTCATAACTTCAAGAAAGAACCAAAAGTAAAATCCATTGTGGAAAAGCCTGTAAAGTAGAAGAAATCATGTGATTGCCATCATCATGAAGTTTCTTCCTCCAAGAATGCTACCCCTCCTAGACCAGTATCCTAGAAGGTCAAGCAGGAGTACCTAAGGCAGAGATACAACAGGTTCGATTGTTGCTGTTGTGGCAGAATTGGTCATTTTGCCATTGATTGTTGTTTTAATCTAAGAAATGTTGCAACTCGTCAAGTTGGCAACATGAGAATGACCACTCATGATGCTAATCCTCGTAGGGGGAGTGTTCTAACGCGAGACCAAGGACCCAAATATGTTTGGGTTCCTAAGGCAAATTGATTATGATTGCAGGGATGTCCAAAGTCAACTAAAACGCCTATCTTGTATTTGGACAGTGGATGCTCTCGGCACAAGACCAGGAAAAGAAGTGATGTAGGCTTGTCCTAAAAGATCCTACACGGATGGCGATTCAATGACTCTCATTACCATCAACACCCTCTTTCTGACACGCTAACGAAACGAAGCAACACAATTATTATTATTTTATCTCTCGCGCTAACGTATGGGTAGCCGAACCGCAAGTGGATCTAAGAATGGCTATAGGACAAAATCCTTTCCGGCTAAAAGGAACAATATTGGTTCTGACGAGCTTAGAGTTGTACCAAAATAGATCAACCAAAGAAATCACGATTCGAAAGTGGTAGGATCTATCCCAACTAAAGAAAAAGGCAAGGATCGCCACTCCTCTCGGGATCTATCGGAAAACAAAACGAAAAAATCACAAATCTATTAAAAATAACACCGCGATAATTAAAGCTTCGAAAATCCACGAAAAAATCGTCCACCACAAGAAACTAACAAAGAGGGAAAATCTCTTCAGTTGTAATTTTCGTTACCCCTCTCGGAATAGTAGATCCTAGATTTTTGATCCACAAGAAATGAACGCTCTCCCCTTAAAATCCACAAGAAGCGCACCTCGGATGAAAAACTTGCCCGTCTTCCCCGCTTCACACCGTAGAGGTTCACGCAAACCTTTCTTCCTTGCACTTGCACCTTATTCTTTAAGGTTGGCCAAAAGTCCTTGAGTTCCTCTTGGAGAGAAAACGTAATGAGGGCTTAGTAAGGAGGAGAAGTTACGGAGAAGGTAGAATGAAAAGGAGAGAGTGAGAGGGGGTGACCAAGATCTAGAAAGAAAGAGGAGGCCCCTAGGGCGGCGGCAAGAAGAAAAGGGAGAGGTATAGGGGGAATTAGGTTTAGGAGATTTCTTGATTGATTTCAATTTTTAGTCTAAATGAAAAATGAAGAGTTTGGTCTTATATAAGTCTTGCGTCCAAGGGGCTAATAACAGCCCAAAATTAGTGGCTAAACGCACACCACAAGTTCCAAATGATAGAAATAAACTAATTTAATACAAACCATATCAACGGATAAATGCAGACCATAAACTAGCAAGATAAATTAAATTAAGTCTTGTTGCGTGGGCGAAGATTGTAGCCGTGACCGCTACGGCACCGCAAGTCTTTGGTCGGTGGAGAATCATTATCATCCTACGCCACTACCCCATGATCCCCAAGTGCGCCATGGATGTCATCTTCATCACCAAGTTGGCCATCGTTGTGGACGTCGCCATCAATCCTCCCTCGCTAAAATGGACTCATCACCGATGAGTGGGCGGGAAGGTAATGGCGTAAGAGATCCTCATCGAGAAGTGCCACCTCGGAGGCAGAGAGCCAAGAGTCGTCCAAAGCAGGGCGGCCACGCCACCTGACCAAAAACCTGTGAATGTCACCATCAGGAGTGGGAAACATTGCATCCTGCAAAATCTCGTCAGTCCAAAAATCGGTTCGGGGGAACCTTGGAAATGCGTTAGGCAAAGAAAAAAAACAAGTTTCATCATCTTTAGGCAACATACCTCCCGGAGAATCCGAAGGAGAGAGCGATCCAGAAACAATCTCACCCCCCACCCATTTAAAGATATAGTGGAAATATTAAACGGAGAGACAGAAAGTTCTGGTCGTGGAGCGACATAAACCATTTAATCTGAAACGTTAAAAATAGGGGATATTCCACAATCAGCGCGTAACTTTAATAAATAAGCATTTTTGCCAAGATTCTTTAAAACCCGAAAAGTCCCGGCTCGCCAATTCGCCAATTTCTTTTCAGTGCCCGAAGGCATCCATTCAGTGATAAGACGAACCTTTACCAAATCGCCAACATTCAAGGGGACTGCTCGCCTATGTACGTTAGCATTCGATTGATAAATAACATATTGTTTAGCTAACGTCTCGCTAATGTGCTTATGGAGAGTGTGAACATGTGAGGCGAAGTATTGTGCAAATTGACTGGATTTAAAAGATGGTGCTAACAGAATAAATTCAATAGGCACGAGCACCTTATATCCATGCACGATCTCATTTGGAGAGAAACAGGTGGACCTATTCTTAGAATTATTGTAAGCTAATTGAGCATGAGGAAGAATAAGGTCCCACGTTCCTTTATGATCACCCACTAAACAACGAATTAAACCACCTAAGCTTCGGTTAACCACTTCCTTTTTCCCATCCGTTTGCCCATCCGTTTGGGGATGATAGGCCGATGAAAACATAAGTTTTGTACCCATAAGCTTCCAAAGTGTTTTCTAGAAATAACTAGTAAATTTAACGTCCCTATAAGTTACTATCGTTTTGGGGATGCCCCAATGTGCCACAACTTTCTTGAAGTATAATTTAGCAACATGTGATGCATCGTTATTGGTATGACAAGCGATAAAGTAGGCCATTTTTGAGTATCGATCTACGACAACTAGAATGGAATCGTGTTGTCGAAATGTCAGAGGTAGGCCAAATATAAAGTCCATGCTAACGTCCTCCCATAGAACAGAAGGAATCGGAAGTGGTGTGTAAAGTCCAGCATTGGTCTTGTTACCTTTCGCTAATTGACATACACGACAACTCCCTACGATTTTATTGACCATTGGTTTGAGACCCGGCCAAAAGAATTTGTCCTCTACTACTGTTATAGTTTATCTCGACTGAAATGTACACCTAACCCTCCACTATGTAACTCCCAGACTATAAAATTGCATAACGAAGAGCGGGGAATACATAATTTCGTATGCTTAAATAGATAATCGTCACGGATGTAGTATGCAGAGATAACAGAAGGGGAATTGTCCTGAGCGACTACGTTTATATCATTAGAATCCGGGCATTGAACATATTCATCCTTAATTCTTTCAAATCCTATGACAGATACTTCCATTGTAGATAACAATAGGGTGACTCGGCTAAGAGCGTCCGCCACACGATTTAACGTACCCTTAAGGTGCTTTATGATGAATGTGTACTCCTTAAGATAGGAGACCCATTTGGCGTGCCGAGGGCTTATTTTATTTTGGGAGTTTACAAATTTCAGCGCCTCATGATCTGATAAGATTACAAATTCATTCGATATAAGATAGTGTCGCCAATGTTGGAGACAACGTATCACGACATAAAACTCGCGATCATAATTGGAAAAATTTTACTTCGGGCCCGCAAGCTTTTCACTAAAGTAACCTATCGGATGTCCCTCCTGACGTAAAACTCCTCCGATTCCTATCCCAGATGCGTCACAGGATAATTCAAACACCTTGCTAAAATCCGGCAACCGTAGTAGTGGGGCTTCGGACATCCGTTCCTTAATCGCTTGAAACACACTAGTGGCCGCTTTAGTCCAAATAATTCACCCTTCTTCATGCATTCAGTGATTGGTGCCATGATACTACTACAATTTTGAATGAACATTCGATAAAACGTGGCCAATCCATGAAAACTTCTAACCTACCGAATATTTTTTGGTTCCAACCACTCTCTAATAACTTGGACCTTTTTTGAGTCAACATGAATACCTTCAAAACTCACTATATATCCTAGAAACCTTACGGAAGTTACACAAAAAGCGCATTTTTTAAGATTAATAAATAAATTTTCTTGGCACAATGTTGTAAAGATTGTCCTTAAATGTGTCTCATGGTCCTTCTGCGAGAGGCTAAATACCAATATATCATCGAAGTATACGACTAAAAATTTACCCATATATGGTTTAAATACTAGGGTCATTAACCGCGAGAAGGTAATCGGTCCGTTGGTGAGCCCTCTCCAAGCACCAACCACTCATAGAGCCCATCCTTAGACTTAAATGCCATTTTCCATTCGCCTCATTCCCGTATCCTTATTTGGTGATAACCACTTTTAAGATCAAACATTTAAAATATTGTGGCTCCGGATAACATATCTAGTAAATCATCCAAACGGGGAATGGGAAACCTATACTTGACAATAATTTTATTTATGGCCCGGTAGTTTACACACAATCTCCAAGACTTATCTTTCTTTGGGACCAAAAGGGAAGGGATGGCTCATGGACTCATACTATGGGGAATAAATCCCTTTGCTAATAAATCTGAAATTTAAGTTTGTAACTCATTATGCGCGGAGGGATTGAGCCGATAATGTGGAAGGTTAGACAATGATGAGCCCGGGATGAAATAAATCTCATGCTGAATTTCCCTTATGGGTGGCAACTTAGATGGTAATTCCATCGGATAAACCTCTTTATATTCTTCCAATAAAGTTCGCAGAGATAACGGTAGGTTCTCTAATGAGGGTAAATCTTCCTTAGCTTGTAGACATACTTAATCATAGATGACGCCATCCAATAAGGTCTCGCGCTCTAACTCCTTACCTATCAATCTTATAGTTTTCTATTCCGCTGGCACAATGGCGTCTTTGGAGGCAATCGTCGGATCCTTAGGCTGTATGGGTTTCATGACAATAGTCTTACCATTAAACTTGAACTCGTAGGTGTTAGCTCGTCCGAAATGGGTCACGTCATAATCATAAAGCCACAGGCATCCTTGTAGTACATGACAAACATCCATGGGGATGACGTCACACCACACCTTATCGATATAGCTCTTCACTGTAAGTTGAACTATACATCGCTTAGATACCGTGATAGACGTTTTGTTTACCCACGCTATTTTATATGGTTGGGGGTGTGGTTCTGTGAATAAATGCATACGAGTGATGTCGTTCTCCGAAATGACGTTCATGCAACTACCGATATCTATTATTAGTTTGCACCACTTGTCACCACTTTTAAAATTCAACGAAAAGATATTTGTCTGATTATACTCATCCGACGCTCGCGGTGTGGCCAGAATACACCTCATAACCATCATATAAGAATCATCTTCAATATCACTCGGCTGGGCATCAGATTCATCGACAGCTTCGTAGACAATCTCGACATGCTCAAATATGGAGTCTGAATAACATGTGGCATTAGTCTTACTAATCCGTCCTATCAGAACTCTCTCACTGGTGGGATTTCTGTTGTTCCTAGCGGTAATGACTATGGAATTCCAATTAGTCGATCAGAACTTTCCTTTGTCCCGCATAGAGGTCGAAGGTGGGGGTCCTAAAATGGACTTTCCCTTCTGGAATACTCGCCCCTTGGAATTGTAGGCATTGTTCTTCTCTATATCAAAGGCTGCATTGAATGTCGTGTTAAGGTACGTATGACCACAATGCAGGAGCTTGCATTGGATGTCCGGGTTGAGTCCCTTACGAAAACGACAGAGTGTGACCTCGGGCATTCGTCGGACGTCGCAACGCACCATCAAATCATTAAGGAGTCCCATGTACTCCACTACCAGTTTGCCCCCTGACAATGGGTGGCTAACTCATCGAACATTTGGGTTCGGTGATACATCGGGACATATTGGTCAGTTAGGAGTGCTTTCATGGTATCCCACCCAATTGGGGGTACTCCATTAACGGTACCTAATCGCCTTTCTTCATTCAACCAGAACATTTTGGCCCTACCCAGAAGTTTCATCCGTGCAACCCGCACCTTCTCACCGTCCGTCAGGTTGTGCCACTCCAAATAGCACTCGATCTCCATGATCCAGTCTAAAAATACTTGGGGTTCACCCTTACCATCGTATGATGGTGAATCAATCTTAACAGCCCAAGTTACGTCGAACTCATAAGGGGCTCGAGGAGCTTGCTCATCATCCTGATCACGAGGTTTGTTTTGTCCTTCATCTCGTTGGTTGGCGGCATGGGGTTGGGGACCCGGTCGATTTATCCTAACGCCGTGATTTCGAGGCGCCGCTTGATTAAAAGCCAGCCCTTGTATTAATTTGGTGAGTGCATCGAACCTAATGTTAAACTCATCCTGAAGCTCCACGATCGTTGTCGAAGTGTGCTCATCATTATGGTCATCTGCCATAATTGAAGCGGATGGAGGATACTCCGTGCCAAGCCTAGTGCGCATGAACAATAGGAGAAATAGAGGTTTTGACCAGATTAATTTTATGAAGTTGGATTTTTTATCATTTATTGACTGGGTGAACGAAAATACCATTTCAGACTTTTGTTCTTTAAAAAATAAGGAGAGTTCTCAGGTTTTTTTCGTAATTTTCTGCAGAAAATATTTTTTTTTGTTTTTACTAATTGCAGACAAGATTTCAGAAATTTCAGATTTATGTTGTTTATTACGAATCGTACACACCGATGTGAGAGTCGAAAACCTTACGACAGAAAGATTTAAGGATGGTGTCGATTGAGAAATCAATAAAACCACATTCTGATTCCAAAATTTATGTAGGCCCGTCCTAAAATATCCTACACGGACGGTGATTCAACGACTGTCACTACGATCAACACCCTCTTTCCGACACGCTAACGAAACGCAGCAACACAATGATTATTATTTTATCTCTCGCTCTAATGTACGGGTATCCAAACCACAAGTGGATTGGAGAATGGCTATAGGCCAAAATCCTTTCCGGCTAAAAGGAACAATATTGGTTCCGACGAGCTCGGAGTTGTACCAAAATAGATCCACCAAAGAAATCGCGATTTGAAAGTGGTAGGATCTATCCCAACAAAAGAAAATGCGAGGATCGCCACTCCTCTTAGGATCTATCAGAAAACAAAACGAAAAAAATCTCAAATCTATTAAAAATAACACCGCGATAATTCAAGCTTCAAAAATCCACGCAAAAATCGTCCACCACAAGAAACTAACAAAGAGGGAAAATCTCTTGAGTAGGAATTTTCGTTACCCCTCTTGGAATAGTAGATCCGAGATTTTGGATCCACAAGAAATGAATGATCTCCCCTTGAAATCCACGGGAAGCGCACCTCGGATGAAGAACTCGCCCGTCTTCCCTGCTTCACGCCGTGGAGGTTCACCCAATCCTTTCTTCCTTGCACTTGCACCTTCTTCCCCAAGGTTGGCAAAAAGTCCTTGAGTTCCTCTTGGAGAGAAAACGTGATTAGGAATTAGAAAGGAGGAGAGGGGAGGGAGAAGGTAGAATGAAAAGGAGAGAGAGAGGGGGGAGGCCAAGATCTAGAAAGAAAGAGGAGGCCCCTTCGGCGGCGGCAAGAAGAAAAGGGAGAGGGATAAGGGAAATTCGGTTTAGGAGATTTCTTGTTTGATTACAATTTTAAGTCTAAATGATAAATGAAGAGTTTGGCCTTATATAAGGCTTACATCCAAGCGGCTAATAACAACCCAAAATTAGTAGCTAAATGCACACCACACGTTCCAAATGATAGAAATAAACTAATTAAATACAAACCATATAAACGGATAAATGCAGACCATAAATGTACAACCCATATTCGACGAGGGTGGGTCCTACCACCGCCAGGTCATTAGAAGTCAAAGTCAACAAGGCAAGATGGGGATCCAGATCAGCACCCCAGGCCGCAGGAGGTTCGGGCGAGTATGGCGAGCTCCCCAGGCCAACTCGCCAGGTGGCGACTATGGCAGATGCTCGCCTCTTCTAGGCGAGCTCCCCAGGGAAGTCGCCAACTCGCCAGGGTGGGGGTATAAGTAAGACCCCCCCCCCCTCCTTAAATTTCCCTATAAATAGGACCCCAGGGGTACGAGGGAGGGCACAAGCAAATCTCGGCCTGAGCCCTCGCGAGTTCCAACAATTCCCCTCGACTCGCTATTGCTCGAGCTCGCCTCCTTCGTACCTAGCTCGGCCAATTTGGTTGAGAAGGGGTTGCTTCTTCTAATCAACTGGGTATGTGTTGGGACCTTCCTGCCGCAGCAACCTGGGGTCTTGTTCGCACAGTTTGCTTCTGTTTCCTGACCATAGACCGTCTTTTTGACCGCTCGACCAGTAGCTTCAGGTGGCCTAGTCCGATTTCTGAGGTTGAGATATTTTTTGGCTTCAACACTTGGTGCGGTGAGCGTGGATAGCGACCGAAGAAGAAAGTCGTGGTTGGAAGATGGCCGATGGTGGAGACCGGGGCGAGTTAGGAGGTAACTCGGTGGGAGCTGGAGTCCCGGGGCAAGGTAGCGAGTATGTGACAGTGGCGGCTTTTGAAGAGTTCGCGAGGAGAGTGGAGAAGGCGATACTCGTCGGGTTGTCCAATCCGCCTGAGGTGACGGCGACTTCTCCACGCCGCCGGACACCCCCGGGCGAGGAGATACCAACTCGGCGAGCAGGGAAGGAGCCCGCTTGGGCGAGTGGAGAGCAGGTGATCCCGCCGCGACATCACCCGACGAGTAGTCAGGGAATCCGGTTTCGAGATCCGGAACTCTCGGGGAGGTATGGAGATACTCGCCGATGGAGCGAGTATGACTGCTCGAGCGGGGAGGATACTCGCCGCCGCCAGGAAGGGAGGAGCCCCTTTTGCGACGAGATCCTCGCAGCCCTCGTCCCCGACAACTTCAGAGAGCCGGTCCTCTCGTACTACTCCGGCAAGGACGACCCGGTGAGACATCTTCAGTGGTTTGAAGATGTGGTGTCTATTCGCAACATGTCTGATGCTCTCAAGTGCCGGCTCTTCTCCATTACCTTCAAAGGTAGCGCAAGAGATAGGTTCCACCAGCTGCCAACAGGGTCAGTCTACTACTTCTCAGATCTTCGACGGGGTCAGTTGGCAAGGTTTGCGACGTCCAAGCGGAGGAAGAAGGAGGCAACCACCCTTTTCAAGATTATGCAGGGGCAGCACGAGAGTTTGGGCCGTTACATAGATCAGTTCCAGGAGGAGGTGCTGGAGGTGGAAGAGGTAGACGGGTTCACCTTGATGGTGGCCCTCAAGTTTTGGCTGAAGCAGGGCCTGTTCAACATGGAGCTGGGGCACAGGCCGCCCAAGTCGTTCGAAGAAATGGTGGAGCGAGCCAATGTGTTCATCCAATGAGAGGAGAGGAACAAGGAGTTCCTGGCATGGTTAGACGGAGACAGACCGCTGGGGAAGGACAGAGGAAGGCTGCTGGAGAAGGAGAGGGCGCCGGAGGGGCGCAGCGATAGGAAGCAGGAGAGGCCGCAGAGGAAAGAGGAAGAGAAGAGAGAAAGGGGAAGGGAGCTCAGAAAAGCGGAGAGGCAGGAGAGGCCTCGAAGGCAGGAGGATACGAGGCCAGTTGGGGGTCGAGAGACGAGGAGCAAGGAGAGAAGATTCCAGTACCCGAGGGATCGCCCCCAATGGAGGCGACCCGTCCATTAGGAGGAGAGGAGGAATTACAACCCTCGGGAGCAGGGAGGAGGAAGAAGGGAGACCATGGCCATCACCCAGCGAGCCGCTAAGCACCGACGAAAGGAGAGGCAGCAGGAGAAGAGGCAGGAAAGGCAGTAGGAAGCGGCGATTCCCCTCTACTGCGATATCCATCGAGTGGAGGGGCACAGAACCTTGGCTTGCCCTGAGTTCTGGGAAGCAAGGAAGAGGATGGAAGCGACGGTGGCCGAGAGGGAGCAGCCGCAGTAGGAGGCCCAGGTTGGGCAGGTAGATTACCAAGTGCCGCAGAGGAGGAGAAACGAGGACAGGATCGACCAAGGAGGAAGGGGGAATGTCATCCCCGGTCCGGGAGGCGGACACGTCAGAGTAATCAATGGAGGGGCTGGGTTAGGAGCTTCCCGCAAAAGAAGCCTCCACCAGATCTACAAAAAGAGCGTCGCCTCGACGTCTCAAACCCCCCCCCTCCATTGAACGAGATCACCTTCTCGGAGGAAGACTTGCTCTAGAACGAGAACCCCTTCCACGACGCTCTGGTGATCCAGGCCGCGATCGAGGACTTCACCGTCGACCGAATCCTCGCGGATAACGGTAGTTCGGTGAATGTCATCTTCAAGAGAACCTTCGTCGGTCTTCAGGTGGAAGCGTCCCGGGTTCAGGCGGCGGACGGGCCTCTCTTCGGTTTCTCGGGAGAGAAGAAAGAGGTGGAAGGAGGAGTGGAGCTGCTGGTCACTCTCGGGGGAACTTTGATCCGATGTCGCTTCGTCATCGTCGACGCACCCAGCGGTTACAACGCCATCTTCGGGCGGCCCCTCATCAACTACTTCAAGGCCGTTCCGTCGTCATATCATCAGTGCCTGAAGTGCTGCCGAGACGACGTCCAAGTCAGGATCAGAGGAGATCCCAAGGCCTCCAGGGAATGCTACCTGAATGCGGTCAGAACCATCAGCTGGATGGGTGACGCAGAAAGGTTGGAGAGGATGATAGAGCAGGAGGAGGGCCTGCAGGCTGCCGAGGAGCTGGAGGAAGTGGAGGTGATCTCCCCGAGAGGAGAGCCTGAGCTGCTGAAGATCGGAGGAGCCTTGCCCCCGGAAGGGAAGGTAGAGATAGCTGCTTGCCTGCAGGAGAACGCGAACATCTTCGCGTGGAGCGCCGCCGAGATGCCAGGGATTGATGCTGATGTTGCCTGTCATCGCCTCAACTTGGATCCAGCGACGGCCCCAGTCCGTCAGAAGCAGAGGAAGAGCTCCACCGCGCTGGCGGGACCAATCCGGGAGGAAGTGGGAAAGCTGCTGGAAGCGGGTTTTGTTTCGGAGATCCAGTATCCAGGCTGGGTCTCCAATGTTGTAATGGTGAAGAAGTCGGGAGGAGGCTGGAGACTATGTATCGATTTCTCTATGCTCAATAAAGCTTGCCCCAAAGATTGTTATCCCCTGCCTCAAATCGACGCGCTGGTTGATTCCGCCGTCGGGTTTCCCGTAATGAGCTTCCTTGATGCCTTTTCAGGATATCACCAGATCCGGATGCATCCCCCCGATTGCCGCGACGTTTCCTTCATCATCAGCGACGGATGCTATAGCTACAAGATGATGCCCTTCGGGCTCAAGAATGTCGGCGCGACATATCAAAGAATGATGGATCACGTCTTCAGAGAGCAAAAGGGGCGGAATCTAGAGGTCTACGTAGATGACCTGCTCGTCAAGTGCAAGAGCGCCGCAGAGCACGTAGCAGATCTGGCAGAGACCTTCGCCACCCTGAGGAGGTACAAGATGCGGCTCAACCCGGCCAAGTGTGTTTTCGGCGCGGGAAGGGGGAAGTTTCTAGGGCACCTCCTTACTCCCCAGGGGGTGGAACCTAACCCCGACAAGGTGAAAGCCATCGTGGAGATGGCGTCCCCGAGAGATTCCAATGAAGTTCAAAGGTTGACCGGAAGGCTGGCAGGTCTTAGCCGGTTTCTCTCCAAGGCCGGAGAGAAGTGCTCCCCATTCTTCAAGGCCCTTCGGGGCAACCAGAAATTCGAGTGGACCCCGGAGTGCGAGGAGGCTTTCATAAAGCTCAAACAACAGCTGACCCGAGCTCCTCTCCTTCAGGGTCCGCAGGGCGGTGAGGATCTCTTGCTCTACCTAGGGGTGGGGGCTGAAGCAGTTAGCTCGGTGCTGGTCCGAGAAGAGGGAAAGAAGCAGCTTCCAATTTACTACGTGAGCCGGGTGTTGAGGCAAGCCGAAGCGAGATATCCAATCCTCGAGAAGTTGGTTTTCGCCTTGGTGGTTTCGGCCTGGCGACTCCGTCCGTATTTCCAAGCCCACTCTATCAAGGTTGTCTCCGACCACCCCCTGAGGATTATCTTGGATGGAGTGGAGCACTCCGACAGACTAGCCAAGTGGGCTGTGGAGCTGAGTGAGTTCGATATCTCCTACCCCCCAAGGGTCGCGATCAAAGCACAAGCCGTGGCGGATTTCCTGGCCGACTTCTTGGCCGAGGTCGAGGCAGACATGGGCGTCTCTCGGCCAGTCCCCTGGAAGATGTTTGTGGACGGCGCGTCGAGAAGGCACTCCGTAGGAGCCGGGGTGGTGCTGGTTAGTCCTCAGGGGACTAGGATCGAGCAAGCCATCGAGATCCTTTTTCCAGTTACTAACAATCAGGCGGAGTACGAAGCCATGGTGGCTGGCTTGCAACTCGCCAAGGAGCTGGCCATCAGAGACATCCAGGCTTTTACCGACTTCATGGTGTCCGCATCTCAGATTCGGGGAGAGTTCGAAGTTCGAGATCCCATTTTGCAGCAATATCTGGTTAAGGTTAAGGGCCTGATCGGGGGATTCCTATCCTTCCACGTCGAGCACGTGCCTCGAGAACGCAACTCCGAGGCAGACAGCCTTGCAAAATATGGCCCTCGGGCTGGGGGAATCGCCATCGAGTTATTTCGACCATCTGTCGAAGAAGGCGAGCTGATAGAGATCGATCAACGAGCCTCGTGGAGGGATCCGTTCATCACGTTTCTGACAACAGGCCGACTACCATCCGACGGGCAATATCAGAGAAAGCTCCGGTACAAGGCCGCATACTACTTATTGCAAGACGGCGAGCACTATCGCAAGACCATCTCAGGCCCTCTGGCCCGATGCTTGTCAGAGCTCGAGATTCCCCGGGTCCTCGAGGAGATTCACTCAGGAGAGTGTTGCAGCCACTCCGGGACGCGCACCCTGGAGCAGAGAATTTTGAGGCACGGTTACTTCTGGCCAACCATCCGAAAGGACGCAGAGGCCTATTCCAGAAAATGCTCCCAATGTCAACTCTTCGCGCCCCTCGCGCTCCAGCCGGCTCAGCAGCTTCGCTCGATCACCGCTCCGTGGCCTTTCGCAATCTGGGGAATGGACTTAATCGGCCCGTTCCCTCAAGCAGCGGACAAAGGAAGTTTGTGCTAGTAATGGTCGACTACTTCACAAAGTGGATCGAGGCCAAGGCTCTGGCCAAGACCACGTCTCAAATCGTCAAGAACTTCATCTGGGGAGAAATCGCATGCAGATTCGGGATCCCTCTGGCCATCATCACCGTCAATGGGCCGCAGTTCGCCAGTTTGGAGCTAGGGGACTTTTGTAAGCAGTTGGGAACCGACCTTCGGTTCGCCTCGGTACACCACCCTCGGAGTAATGGGCAAGTAGAGGCCGCGAACAAGCTCATCATCAGCTTGCTGAAGAAGAAGATCACCAACCTCAAGGGAAATTGGGCCGAACAACTCCCTTCCGTCCTATGGGCTCTTAGGACCACCCCAAACTCAGCCACAGGGGAAACACCCTTCAAACTGTCACACGGGTCCGAGGCACTCATCCCGGTCGAATTTGAAGTGCATAGTCCGAGGGTCATCACAGCTGAAGACGGAAGCGAGGAATGGTGGCTAGAGAACAAAGAGGCTCAGAGGCTCTCCCTAGATTATGTGGAAGAGCTTCGGGACTTGGCCTCCATACGCCAGGAAGAAATCAAGAGATGCATGGCTAGGCATTTTGACAAAAATGTCCGCTTAAAAAACTTCCTCGCAGGGGACTTGGTCATGAAGAAGGTGGACGCCGCTGGGCGGGGAGCCGCCATAGGCAAGCTGCATCCCAACTGGGAAGGACCTTTCATCGTCCAAGAAGCCCTGGCCACAGGAGGCTATTACCTACAAGATCAAGCGGGAGAGCAGCTGACTGGGACCTGGAGTGGGGACGATCTGAAAAGATTCTACCCATAGCGGTAACCCATGTATCTATTTCTGTAAACATAGTTAATATACAAAGGATGCGGGATTTTATCTCTTTTGTGTTGAACATGCCTCAAGGCTTCTGAGTGTTTCCATGGCCCACCTCATAGTCGACTTTGGGAGGCAGTGGATGGTTTGTTCCTCATACATAGCCCAGTACGGATGATGGGATGATGCTTCGGGATTTTAAGCGCTCTTGTATGACCGGGCCTCTGCATTGTCGGCCAAGATCAACTCCCCCCTTGCATGTCGGCCTATGTCTCCCCGAGTGCATCTCTCTTCCGTCTGGAGGAACTATGAGGAATAGATCCGGACCCTGATCCCCCGGACTCGAGGAGAGGCCGGCCTCGTAAAGCACCCAGAAGAAAAAAATCTCGAGTGAGCAACAAGGTAGGATAACCTGCTAAAGGGAGGGCGTGGACGAGCCTAGGGGTGTGTGTTGACTCCGAGTGCGTCCGGAGAGGACCCTCGATGAACACCACCCCCGTTTGAATCATAGCTGGAAGCGATCTTCACTATCAAATCGAGATACGTGCCTTCAACCCGTCCTTACTGAATAGCCTAGTACAGATGATAGGACGATGCTTCGGGACTTTAAGCGCTCTTGTAAGACCGAGCCTCTGCATTGCCGGCCGAGATCAACTCCCCCCTTGTATGTCGGCCTAGGTCTCCCCGAGTGCATCTCTCTTCCGACTAGAGGAATTCTTAGGAACGGGTCTGGACGCCAACCCCCCGATTTGGCAGGGTCAAGAGCCTCTCTCCGGAGAGAGTTTCTTTCTTGTCAAGATGTCTCTGAGATTAATCTCCAAACTATGTAAGGATGCAGGATTTTATTCAAGACTTCGAGTTGAGCAGCGTCGTAAGACCGGTATCCCCACGAGCTCCTCTCCTCAGGAATCGGCCGATCTCCTCAATTGTAATCCAAGACTTCGAGTTGAGCAGCGTCGTAAGACCGGTATCCCCACGAGCTCCTCTCCTCGGGAATCGGCCGATCTCCTCGATTGTAATCCAAGACTTCGAGTTGAGCAGCGTCGTAAGACCGGTATCCCCATGAGCTCCTCTCCTCGGGAATCGGCCGATCTCCTCGATTATAATCCAAGACTTTGAGTTGAGCAGCGTCGTAAGACCGGTATCCCCACGAGCTCCTCTCCTCGGGAATCGGTCGATCTCCTCGATTGTAATCCAAGACTTCGAGTTGAGCAGCGTCGTAAGACCATTATCCCCACGAGCTCCTCTCCTCGGTAATCGGCCGATCTCCTCGATTGTAATCCAAGACTTCGAGTTGAGCAGCGTCGTAAGACCGGTATCCCCACGAGCTCCTCTCCTCGGGAATCGGCCAATCTCCTCGATTGTAATCCAAGACTTCGAGTTGAGCAGCGTCGTAAGACCGGTATCCCCACGAGCTCCTCTCCTCGAGAATCGGCCGATCTCCTCGAATGTAATCCAAGACTTAGATTTGAGCAGCGTCGTAAGACCGGTATCCCCACGAGCTCCTCTCCTCGGGAATCGGCCGATCTCCTCGATTGTAATCCAAGACTTCGAGTTGAGAAGTGTCGTAAGACCGGTATCCCCACGAGCTCCTCTCCTCGGGAATCGGCCGATCTCCTCGATTGTAATCCAAGACTTCGAGTTGAGCAGCGTCGTAATACCGGTATCCCCATGAGCTCCACTCCTCGGGAATCGGCCGATATCCTCGATTGTAATCCAAGACTTCGAGTTGAGCAGCGTCGTAAGACCGGTATCCCCACGAGCTCCTCTCCTCGGGAATCGGCCGATCTGCTCGATTATAATCCAAGACTTCAAGTTGAGCAGCGTCGTAAGACCGGTACCCCCACGAGCTCCTCTCCTCGGGAATCGGCCGATCTCCTCGATTGTAATCCAAGACTTCGAGTTGAGCAGCATCGTAAGACTGGTATCCCCACGAGCTCCTCTCCTCGGGAATCGGCCGATCTCCTCGATTGTAATCCAAGACTTCGAGTTGAGCAGCGTCGTAAGACGTGTATCCCCACGAGCTCCTCTCCTCGGGAATCGACCAATCTCCTCGATTGTAGTTCAAGACTTCGAGTTGAGCAGCGTCGTAAGACTGGTATCCCCACGAGCTTCTCTCCTCGGGAATCAGCCGATCTCCTCGATTGTAATCCAAGACTTCGAGTTGAGCAGCGTCGTAAGACCGGTATCCCCACGAGCTCCTCTCCTCGGGAATCGGCCGATCTCCTCGATTGCGAGAAGGAGAGGCCCGCAGGTTATGATTCGACAACTAAGCCAGGTTCGACTTGCGTCACGCGCAGGTGGGTGAGCAGGCCTCGCGCGAGTAGGCGAGCTGATCTCGCGCGGGTAGGCGAGCTGGTCCCACGCGGGTAAGCGAGTTGGAACCGCGTGAGTAAGCGAGCCCCGGAGGGCATGCGAGTATGTCCCACGCGCCGACCTGCGCGGTGCGCGAGGTTCTCCCAGCAGGTTCACGAGTACCCGGGCGCAGGGTCGAGTAGGTCCCGGCGAGCGGATGATCGATGTCGGGACCATCCCCCTACGATCTAGCGAATGCTCCCCTCCGAGCCTATGAGCCTAGCGAGCAACATGTCAGAACAATGCAGGAGCAAAAATTTGTATAAATCACAAGTCAAAAATTGATTTACAAAAGGAATATCGGCGAGCAACTAGGACTCCTCGTCGCCACTATCTGGCCGATATTCGTCCTCTCCGATATCACCAATATCTACAGATTCATCGCACTCGCTCCCGTCGCTGCTGCTGTCATCGGAATCGCCGGAGCTGGTCAGCGGCGAGGCGCGGTACGGCAGGATGGTCCCCTCGGTGAGTAGCTTAGGAATGAGCTCGTCGATAGTGAGCGGCTTCTCCCGCTCGACGAGCTGGCCCCCGAGCCTAAGGCGCGTGAGTATGATGTTCCCCGCCGCCAGCGCAATCTCGCGGCGAACGGAGGATCTCTCCTCCCAGAGGACGCGGGATTGCTTCACCGCTCGCACCGGGTCTTCGGGTAGCGGGGTTGAGGTGCTCGGTCGTCCTTCAGCAGCGACCAGCCTCGTCTCCATCTCCGCTGCGCGAAGTTGGGCCGCCTCCAGCTTAGCCTGGGAGGCGGCGAGCTTCTCCCCGCACTCAGAGAGCTTCTTCGCTGCTTCTATCTCGGCAGCCAGCGAGATGACCGACGTCAGGACCTATCGATGAAACAAATCGAGCAACCAACCCAAGGACAGCTCACCTCGAAGTCCTTCCAGCGGACCGACTGCAAGCCGAGGTCGATGGCCTTCTTGGAGACGACCTTGAGGGCATCGGTCATCTCCAGCAGCTTCCTCGCCGAGTAGTGCCCTAGCTCCGCAGACCGCGCGAGCGCGCAGGCCGACTGATAGGCGCACTCCAATGGGGTCAGCTCCAGGACGGACTCCGCATCGACTCGCCCATATATGGCGTGGAGGACGGCGAAAGGCTCCCTCTTGTCCTCCCAGTCGGTTGACTAGGACGGGAGGTTGGTGCTCAGCGACACCGAGTTGTCCTCCGCCGACCAAGTCACGAGCGAGCGGCCATAGGAATCCACCACCCCCTGCCCGAGGCCGTAGTTGGGGTGGAAGTGGGGCAACCGGGCGCCCGTTGGCGACCGGAAATCGACGGATTGTGGCGATAAGGCCTTCGCCCTCTTCCTCGCGGGGCTTGGCGAGCTGACCCGCGACTTTCCTTTGGCCGCCTTCTTCTCCCCAACGTTGGAAGGGGGGCGAACGTCCGAGCGCGTAGTGGCGACTTCCTTCGCCAAAGGAAGAGGCTTCTCCGGAAGCTCGTTGGGAACTGCAAAAAGGGCGACAAGTTAGCTTCAGCGGAAAAAGGACAACGAGCGAGTAACCAGGACACATTCTAAGCTCGGCTTACTCTCACGGGAGTGGACTGCCTCGAGCACGTTGACGTTTAGACGCCAGAAAATGACGTCAAATCGCTGACTCCGGAAGTACTCGAAGAGCTGCTCGCGAGCTCCTTCGAGGATGGGAGGAAGGAAGGCGAAGTCGGCCGGTTGGTGCGGCCTGCCGAGAATCCCGCCGAAGTCGCCGAGGATGACCACCAACTGCTCGCTCTAGCGGTGGACCTTATTCGCGGTCCCGGCCAAGGTGCGGACGTGGCTGCTAAAAAAGACGACTCCCTCCGAGGTCGCCGCAAAGGCGAAGATGCGGCGGAAGACGGAGAGGTCGAAGGCGATCCTCTCTTCCCGGAGGAAGCATAGGAACCCCATGATGATCGCCATGCCATTGGGGTTGATCTACGTGGGGACGATCCCGAAGTAGCACAGGATCTCGCAGAACTCCGGCCAGAAGGGTAGCCGCAGGCCGGCGTCGAAATGCCGCAGCGACAAGACAAGGGCGCCCTCAACATATGTGTTGAGTCGCTCGCTGCGAGTAGGAAGCCTCGCCGAGTAGTCCTCGGGCAGCAGGCGCTCCCTGAAGGCTGCCAGGTCCTTCTCTGAGGTAATGGACTTCTTGAATGCCGCATACGCGAAATTAATGGCGTGAGCTTGTCGGAGAGCGCTGGCGTCGTCGCCGACCATGTTTGCGAGCTGTAAAAAGAGCGAGAGAAGGCGAGCTGGATGTTCGGATACTCGCCGATATGAAGAGAAGATCGCTACAACGTACGCTTTATGACCCACCTACCCCTCCTATTTATAGATATGGCAAGGCAAAGACGGGGGGGGGGGGGGGTCTGCCCGTCTCGGCGAGTATCGAACGAGCTCGCACGGTGAAGAATAAGAGGTGATGGCCGCAGAACAGAGACCTACTGTGGTTGGTTCGAAATGGTCAGATTCGGCGGGCCGGTTAGAAGATCGAGTTTTCTAACGAGAGGAGGCAAGTGCACCTATCGCAAGTAGTACTCGGTATTCGGGAAAATACCGAGGTCGTATTATTCTCGGGGACGCGTTGATTATATCTACTCTTCCAGGAATACTATTATCTTACTAACAGTAAGGTGGGATTTTTTTTTAATTAAAACGGAAAGAAAGAAAACAGAATTTTGCTAAGTTAGTTCGATGACGGGTTAACGCTCGGCATCGAATCGGATTAAGACTAAAATAATTCTTAATAATTATTGAACTTTGTTTTTAATTTAATAAAAGGCACTTGGCCATGGAGGTTCCAAGAACATGAGCTCACCTTGGTCTAGGGATATCGCTCACCTAGGTGCTAAGGCTATTCGACCGAACGTTAGTCCGACGAAGGATTCCCCTTAACGCCCGCATTACGCTAAGAACCCCGCTATTGGGTGGGGAACCCAATCCGGCAGAACTACGTTTCTCCTCTTTCGAGGGGGCGTACGCAGTTCTCTTTACCCAAGGGGGATCGGTCCATACGTGCAGCCTCTCGGCGTCGCGTATGGATAACGGAAATAGAGCCCACACATCGATTATGTGGTCATATGCGTCGTTAACCCGGGGTAAACCTTAAGTCCTTAAATTAAAATAAAAATAAAGTTTTTTAATTATTTCAAATCATTTTTTATGTCCCAATACTCTTCGATGCCGAAGGCTAAAAGAGATTAGCCACTCATCGGTATGGGGACGGCTTTATGTTTTTAGGTGAAGCGTGAGTGTTAAATTAAGCACTGAACAATTATAAGAGAAAACATGAAAAATAGGACAATTAGATAAATTGACGGCAAATTGATGCAGGCACTCACGCACACTTCAAAACCATAAAGAAAATTAAATAAAGCAAGCCCTACTCAAATGAGTAGGCGGAAATAAATGCACACACGCACACACTCTCTTAATTGAAGAAAGCGATAAATAAAGCGGTAAAATTATCTCCTACACGCACACACTCTACATAATTGAGAAAGCGATAAAATTGCAAGTCCCGGCTCAAATGAGTGGGCGGGAGTAAATTTATCTCATACACGCACGCACTCTACTTGAAAGTAAAACACACACACGCACTCTACAGAAATGTAAACACACGCACCCACATAAAGTTTTCCTACTCAAGTGAGTAGAAAGAAAATTAAAGCAGTAAAAAGACAAGTCTCACTCAAACGAGTGGGCGGGAAATGAAAGCAGAGCGCCATTTAACTCTTAACGAGTAGGCGGAAATAAATGCATACGCACACACGCACTATACAGGAGTTGAAATAAAGCAGTAAAACCTAACTCATACACGCACACACACTTGCAAAAATAAGAAAAACAAGGTTGCTGAAAGATTAAAACGACTGTATTTCTACCGCTAGAATGCGGTAGAAATGCATAAAAAGTGAAAATAAAAATTAATCGGAGCGAAAAGTTTTGCAAATAAACGCAAAATGAAAGTACTCGAAAAATTAATACAACTGCATTTCTACTGCTAGAATGCGGTAGAAATGCATAAAAAGATGAAATAAAAATTAAAGGGACTAAAAGTTTTACGAATAAAAAGCTAAAATGAAGTGAGCGAAAAATTATAACGACTACATTTTTATTCATAAGTTTTTATAAAACCTCCAAAAAAGTTAGAATAAAACTAAAAAGGAACGAGAAGTTTTACATTCCTAAGAGCCTAAGTTAAAGAAAATAAAAACGAACACTTTTAGGGCGGTTTTTATAAAACCTATATAAATAAAAATGATAAAGAAGAAAAAGCTAAAGCTAAAAAGTGCAGAAAATGAAAACTAGACGGACGGCACAACGGCTAGAAATGCCGATAAATCCTAAATCTAACTAAGTTATCAAAGCTAAAAAGATGAAAACATAAAAGAAACACAAAAAGATGAACGAAAAATTGCTTAAGTAGGCGCATTCAAATTGATTTTTCATACTAATTAAGAGAGAGAAATTCAAATTTTATTAAAGTAAAAACCCTAATACAAACTAAGAGAGAGAGAGGGGGGAGAAATTCTCCTTACATAAGTATGGAATCCAAATGGGCAGCACCTCCCCTAAGCAAAGTGGTCAAAAAAGTGGACAAAATAAGCTTCCTGGAAGCTCTTATTTATAGACAAATTTTCGGGTTGGTCACGCCCGTGACTAGGGCGTGACAGGGGGGCGTGTCGACACTATTCATGAGCTGATCGGGTGACTTGACTGGAAAGTTGACTTTGGCTGAAAACGTGGCGGTCACGCCCTAGGTCACGGGCGTGACATGTGTCAGTCACGGGCATGACTGGGGCTTGTCGGGGAGGTCGATCTGGGCGTGGTCCGGCCGCAAAGTCGCGCGCGTCACGTCGGGCCAGGTGGCAAGGTCACGCCCGTGTCACACCTTGACACGGGCGTGTCGAAGGGCGTGTCGAGCTGGGTTCGATGATCGCCGATCGTCGAGCTGGCACCTGTGGTCGGCGATCGTCGAGGGCATGACACGTGCGTATCGGTCATGTGACACGGGCGTGTCAGTCAACTTTTTGACTATTTTTGGAATTTTTCTGGAAATTTTCTGCAATAAAAATAAAGCTAAGTTAGAAATAATATTTACAAAAATAAGCAATTTATTGGATAAAACAGATAAAAAAAAGACAATAAACAAACAAAATTGACTTAAATAAAATACGAAAATATAGGTATATTTACAACTCATCAAACACCCCCATACTTAAGCTTTTGCTATTCCAGAGCAAAAGTTTGAGGTGAACTTATAAGGAATAATAAAAAATCCTAAGTTCTGCTACCGCTAAATTAATTATAAGAGAGATCAAATAAAAATATACGGGGTATAAGAGTTAAGTCCTAAAATTATTTAGATGATTTAAACAGGGCAAAAGTTTTGGCCAAAAGACTTCTTGATGTAATCAAATAGAAAGCAATAATTGTATTGGTTAGATTAACAGAAAATAGTTTGGAGTTATACGAATTTTAGCTTATAGGAGTGTTATCGGAAATAATGTAATTTACGAATTATGCTCTCAAAAAGATTTTTGAATTAATTCAAGAGTCATGAAATTGGCTAAGGGGGGTTGATGTTGGTTTATGAAGATGCTTGGATTTTGAGGCGAGATTATTTTTTTCGAACCTCCATTTTTTTTGATTTGGATGTTAAAGGAAAACTAAATCTTATTTTCCTTAACATAAAATTTTTTCTTCTTCATAAATAACCCAATGTATATGTGTCGGAGTAATGAATTTTATCCTCTTACTCCGTAACGTATAATCTTTTAATTTATTGGGTGCCTATATTTACGGAATGAAATCTTATTCCCATTGACATAAGATCTTTTTCTTTTTGGGGAAATATTTTTATCATACCAAGTAGGTTATGATAAGTAAGGGGAGAAAAGAGAACTAGATTTTTAATTGAAAAATAATTGAGAGCAACCTTTATAAATTGTACGTTCCAATTTTTCAGAAAGCTAAAAACAAGCATAATTGAATTCTATAGTCGTTATTTTCTAACATGGTACACATGCTCCTATCTATGAAAAATTAGAAGTAGTGCCTAAAGCGAGTCCCCTATTTTTAACAAATTATAATAAATTCTTTAAAACTTAACCCCGGCTATTTAGATTTTTCAATCTATAATTAACAAACGAATAGTGAACAAAGAATTGATCAAATTCGCATATAAATAAACTCAAAACGAAATTTTTGGATAACAAGAAACTTAAGAATGAAATGTTTGATTTATTTGTTTCAAAACTGACATAACAAATGTTTTTGTTGGTTTTTGAAGTTATGCTCTTTTTTTGTATTTTTGTATTTATATCTTTAATATATACATACTAAAAAGAAAGAAAAAATGCGAAAATAAAATTTTTTTGGATTTTTAAGTTTTGTGATTTTTTTTGTATTTTTAATGAAATTTTCATTCTATTTACAAAAATTTTGGAAAAAGAAAAAATATTTACAAGGATGAGAGGGAAAAAGGGAGAGGGGAAAGAGAAAGAATATATACAAAAGGGAGAGGGGAAAAGGGAGAGGGGAAACTTGATGGCCGCGGAACAGAGACCTACTGTGGTTGGTTCGAAATGGTCAGATTCCGCGGGCCGGTTAGAGGATCGAGTTTTCTAACGAGAGGAGGCAAGTGCACCTATGGCAAGTAGTACTCGGTATTCGGGAAAATACCGAGGTCGTATTATTCTCGGGGACGCGTTGATTATATCTACTCTTCCAGGAATACTATTATCTTACTAACAGTAAGGTGGGATTTTTTTTTGTTTAATTAAAACAGAAAGAAAGAAAACAGAATTTTGCTAAGTTAGTTCGATGACGGGTTAACGCTCGGCATCGAATAGGATTAAGACTAAAATAATTCTTAACAATTATTGAACTTTGTTTTTAATTTAATAAAAGGCACTTGGCCGTGGAGGTTCCAAGAACATGAGCTCACCTTGGTCTAGGGATATCGCTCACCTGGGCGCTAAGGCTATTCGACCGAACGTTAGTCTGACGAAGGATTCCCCTTAACGCCCGCATTACGCTAAGAACCTCGCTATTGGGTGGGGAACCTAATTCGGCAGAACTACGTTTCTCCTCTTTCGAGGGGGCGTACGCAGTTCTCTTTACCCAAGGGGGATCGGTCCATACGTGCAGCCTCTCGGCATCGCGTATGGATAACGGAAATAGAGCCCACACATCGATTATGTGGTCTTATGTGTCGTTAACCCGGGGTAAACCATAAGTCCTTAAATTAAAATAAAAATAAAGTTTTTTAATTATTTCAAATCATTTTTTATGTCCCAATGCTCTTCGATGCAGAAGGATAAAAGAGATTAGCCACTCATCGGTATGGGGACGGCTTTATGTTTTTAGGTGAAGTGTGAGTGTTAAATTAAGCACTGAATAATTATAAGAGAAAAAACGAAAAATAGGACAATTAGATAAATTGAAGGCAAATTGATGCAGGCACTCACGCACACTTCAAAACCATAAAGAAAATTAAATAAAGCAAGCCCAACTCAAATGAGTAGGCAGAAATAAATGCACACACGCACACACTCTCTTAATTGAAGAAAGCGATAAATAAAGCGGTAAAATTATCTCCTACACGCACGCACTCTACATAATTGAGAAAGCAATAAAATTGCAAGTCACGGCTCAAATGAGTGGGCGGGAGTAAATTTATCTCATACACGCACGCACTCTACTTGAAAGTAAAACACACACACGCACTCTACAGAAATGAAAACACACGCACCCACACAAAGTTTTCCTACTCAAGTGAGTAGGAAGAAAATGAAAGCAGTAAAAAGACAAGTCCCACTCAAACGAGTGGGCGGGAAATGAAAGCAGAGCGCCATTTAACTCTTAACGAGTAGGCGGAAATAAATGCATACGCACACACGCACTCTACAGGAGTTGAAATAAAGCAGTAAAACCTAACTCATGCACGCACACACACTTGCAAAAATAAGAAAAACAAGGTTGCTGAAAGATTAAAACGACTGTATTTCTACCGCTAGAATGCGGTAGAAATGCATCAAAAGTGAAAATAAAAATTAACCGGAGCGAAAAGTTTTGCAAATAAACGCAAAATGAAAGTACTCGAAAAATTAATACAACTGCATTTCTACCGCTAGAATGCGGTAGAAATGCATAAAAAGATGAAATAAAAATTAAAGGGGCTAAAAGTTTTACGAATAAAAAGCTAAAATGAAGTGAGCGAAAAATTATAACGACTACATTTTTATTCATAAGTTTTTATAAAACCTCCAAAAAAGTGAGAATACAACTAAAAAGGAACGAGAAGTTTTACATTCCTAAGAGCCTAAGTTAAAGAAAATAAAAACGAACACTTTTAGGGGGGTTTTTATAAAACCTATATAAATAAAAATGATAAAGAAGAAAAAGCTAAAGCTAAAAAGTGCAGAAAATGAAAACTAGACGGACGGCACAACGGCTAGAAATGCCGATAAATCCTAAATCTAACTAAGTTATCAAAACTAAAAAGATGAAAACATAAAAGAAACACAAAAAGATGAACGAAAAATTGCTTAAGTAGGCGCATTCAAATGGATTTTTCATACTAATTAAGAGAAAAAATTCAAATTTTATTAAAGTAAAAACCCTAATACAAACTAAGAGAGAGAGAGGGGGGAGAAATTCTCCTTACATAAGTATGGAATCCAAATGGGCAGCACCTCCCCTAAGCAAAGTGGTCAAAAAAGTGGACAAAATAAGCTTCCTGGAAGCTCTTATTTATAGACAAATTTTCGGGTTGGTCACGCCCGCGACTAGGGCGTGACAGGGGGCGTGTCGACACTATTCATTAGCTGATCGGGTGACTTTACTAGAAAGTTGACTTCGGCTGAAAACGTGGCAGTCACGCCCTAGGTCACGGGCGTGATATGTGTCAGTCACGGGCGTGGCTGGGGCGTGTCAGGGAGGTCGATCTGGGAGCGGTCCGGCCGCAAAGTCGCGCGCATCACGTTGGGCCAGGTGGCAAGGTCACGCCTGTGTCACACCTTGACACGGGCGTGTCGAAGGGCGTGTCGAGCTGGGTTTGATGATCGCCGATCGTCGAGCTGGCACCTATGGTCGGCGATAGTCGAGGGCATGACACGGGCGTGTCGGTCATGTGACACGGGCGTGTCAGTCAACTTTTTGACTATTTTTGGAATTTTTCTGGAAATTTTCTGCAATAAAAATAAAGCTAAGTTAGAAATAATATTTACAAAAATAAGCAATTTATTGGATAAAACAGATAAAAAAAAGACAAAAAACAAACAAAATTGACTTAAATAAAATACGAAAATATAGGTATATTTACAACTCATCAAGAGGCGACATTGCTAGAAGACCTAGAGCTCGGCACACCACAAAGAAAGCGCACACACGAAGAATCAGAAGGCGAGAATACTCATACACGCAAAGAAGTACAAAGTCGCGCATGGCGAGCTATATTCAAAAGGCAAAATTACTAAGGCGCCCTAGGCCGCTCAGGGGGGTGAGGATGTCGCCCGGCCCAGCCGATCTCGCGTGCACGCCGGTAATGATCCGACGCCAACGCCATGGCATCGTCGCCGAGCTGGAGCTGCTCCTCCATCCTTGCCAGACGTCCAACAGACCCCATGCTCGCCCAGATGCCGGCCAGCTCGTCAAGCACCAGCTGCAGGCGGTGGTTGTTCAACTGCAATTGGCGATAATTCTCTTTGACCATGTGGAAGCGAGCTTCATAGTTCTCCAAGGTCACCTGGTGCCCTTCGACCTTGGCCATCCTCGCCTCTAGAGCCGAGATGCGACGGTGAGGGTCGCAGATAGCGAGCTGGTCGAACTTGCTTTCCAGATCAATGTAGGCGCGAGCAGCGGCTTTGCGATACTCGCTCCCCGACAGCCCAATGGAGTCGATGAAAGCTGCCCCAGGGGTCGCCGGGCGATCTGACAAGAAAGAGATAGATCGTCAGGTCGGAAAAAGTGGAGCAGAAATCGAAGTTGTAAAAAAGCTTACCACGGCGAGGAGATCGGGATCGGCGCGGTGAGGGAGGTCGCCCGGAGGTATCTCGCCTCCCCGAAGAACTGCTCGGAAGATCAGCAAGCCTGCCCTGCCCGCGCTCTCCCGACCCTCGGCCGACGTAGTCGGGGTCTCCAACCCACGGAGGGAAGTAGGCCGGTCGCTGCCTCTCCGGCTTCTTCAACGGCGGCGGAGCTTGAGATGAGCTCGCCAGGTGGGGTGGAGCCCTCGGCGCAGGAGGTGGAGGAGGTCGCGGAAGATCCGACCTCTGCGAAGCAGACAAAGGCGGGGGCGGGGGCGGGACGATGCCTGGCATCTGGCCAGGAGTGGCGACCAAGGGTGGCGGCGGAGGAAATGAGGCGCTCGCCGAGATTACTTTCCCGCCACTCGCAACGGCGGAGGCCGCCCTGCTTGCCGGAGGATCCTCGCGCACCGACTCGGACAACCCGGCGGGAGTTTCTTTCACCGGCAGCTCCTTACTCGTCGGGGGGTGCCCTTCACCAACGTCGCCCCTGACGCCTTGCCCGAGCTAAGGCCCATCCGGACCGTGTAGGCGGTCTTGGACGGCCTATCGGCCGCCAGGGCGAGTAAGGGGGTCGAGCTCAGCGGGACGACGTCAAGAGTCGCGTCTGCGGCAGTCGGAAAGTCTGCATAGAAAAGTAGTCAGTAAAGAAGAAGCGGCGACAACCTAGCAGGAATGATTTCCAGATGGCGACCTGTCACGGTGACGACCTCGACCTGAGCCACCGTGGATTCCTTAGCGGCCGCGAGCTCCTCGGCCACTCCCGGGTCCGGCGGGCTATCCCGAACCGATCCAGGGAGGTCGTCAATCCCGAGATCGCTCAACAGCTTCTGGATGCTGGAAGAAGCTGCGGGATTTCCAGTCGCCGCGGCGACTTGGTTCAGCGTTGGAGGCGAGCCGACCGCCGTAGTGGCGGACTGCTTGACCTTCTTCGCCTTTTTCTTCTTCGGCGGGGTAGAGGCGGTGGCGTCTTCCTCGCGCGGCCTTTTCTGTCTGGCTATGCCGAGGAGGCCAGACAGGGCGGCGAAATTGTACATCAGCAACTTCTCAGCATCCGACATTTTCGGCGAGCTTCAGGGTCCGTCTCTAAAATCAAGCCCCCCCTATTTATATACTACTCCACCAGCAGACGACGATGCGAGCTGTCCAGATACTCGGCAGAGGTACTCGCCAAATAAGTGTTGGATGATTCTTTCTGGGCTCCTACGTCGCCCAAAAAGAGTGGGGATTGTGTACAACCCATATTTGACGAGGGTGGGTCCTACCACCGCCAGGTCATCAGAAGTCAAAGTCAACAAGGCAAGATGGGGATCCAGATCAGTATCCCAGGACGCAGGAGGTTCGGGCGAGTATGGCGAGCTCCCCAGGCCAACTCGTCAGGTGGCGACTATGGCAGATGCTCGCCTCTTCTAGGCGAGCTCCCCAGGGAAGTCGCCAACTCGCCAGAGTGGGGGGTATAAGTAAGACCCCCCCCCCCCTCCTTGGATTTCCCTATAAATAGGACCCCACGGGGTACGAGGGAGGGCACAAGCAAATCTCAGCCTGAGCCCTCGCGAGTTCCAACAATTGCCCTCGACTCGCTATTGCTCGAGCTCGCCTCCTTCGTACCTAGCTCGGCCAATTTGGTTGAGAAGGGGTTGCTTCTTCTAAGCAACTGGGTATGTGGTGGGACCTTCATGCCGCAGCAACCTGGGGTCTTGTTCGTACAGTTTGCTTCTGTTTCCTGACCATAGACCGTCTTTTTGACCGCTCGAACAGTAGCTTCAGGTGGCCTAGTCCGATTTCTGAGGTTGAGATATTTCTCGGCTTCAACAATAAACTAGCAAGATAAATTAAATCAAGTCTTGTTGCATGGGCGAAGATTGTAGCTGTGACCGCTACGACGCTACAAGTCTTAGGCCGGTGGAGCATCATCATCATCTTCAGCCACTACCCCATGATCCCCATGTGCATCATGGACGTCATCTTCATCACCAAGTTGGTTGTCGTGGTGGCCATCGCCATCAAGAAGCCTACTTCAAAATTATTCTCCAGTGTTGAACGGACCAAAGTTCATCTTTGGAGGTTCAGACTGAGTGATAACCAAAGGCTACAGTTACAGTATGATCACTAACGATCGTGTATCCTTTTTGGATGTAGCTTATGTTGAGGGATTGGCACACAATCTCATAAGCTTAAGCCAACTATGCGATAAGGGATACATAGTTGAATTCCATGCTGACAAGTGCTTGATAAAGTCTGTTAACAATATGGAAATGATTCTATCAAGCACTCGAAGCAGAAATATATTCTGTTTAAATTTCATTTGTATAGACTCCATTGTGCTTTTTAGCAAACAATATTGTGTCTCTTGGTGACCAATGGCGCAAGAGGTTTGAACATATTAATTTTAAAACTATTAATAAATTATTCTCTGTGAACTTAGTTCGTAATGTCCCGAATGTCAAGTACATCAAAGATAGACCTTTTCATGCATGCGTAAAAGGCAAGTAAACAAGGGCTACCTTTAAATGTATTATTAACAAAGATTCAAGTAGATGTCTAAATCTACGTCATATAAACTTGTTTGGTCCACTGTAAATTAGAAGCTTAGGAGGTAATGGATTGTCACACCCTAAAAATCTCAATAGCCAAAATTGGAATTCAGGTTGGCTGACACGGCCTGAGACCCGGGCGTGTCTCGAGGCATGTCAGGTGTACATTGCCTGGGACACGGGCGTGTCCCAGGGCATGTACCTCTTCTCGACGAGTACTCGAGAACTTATCGTTGAGATGCAACACGGCTTGTGACACGGGCGTGTCACAGGGGCGTGTCACAGGGGAGTGTCACAGGGTCGTGTTGGGCACACGACCATGGACACGGGCGTGTGCCTTAGTCGTGTCCTGCTCGGGTGATTTTGGAGATCGTGTTACAACGGTGACATAGCCAGATACATGGCCGTATAGTGGGTGACACGGGCATGTCAGGCTTGACATGGGCGTGTCAATGCCCATGTTATGGTTTTTTTTAAGTCGGTTGTCCACCGCTTCAGGAATACGGCCTGTGACACGGGCGTGTCATAACCCGTGTTAGGCCCAGGAAAATTAATTTCAGAGCTGATCAGAGCCGTTCATTTTCTGTGACTAAGATCCAATGGTCTGGGATATTCCTTGGGTTGATAAGGCCGAGATTGAATAGGAGAAAACTCATTTGAGTTTCATCTTTATCTTTCTAAAGCTAAGAGAGAGAGGAGAGAAAGAGAAGGAAGAAGAAGGGGAATCTGACGACCGGTGGTGCTACGGTGGTCCAAATCAAGAGCCGAGTTCGGATTTGCGAAGGTAAGGCTGCTACGAAGACTTTCATCTGATTGCTTTCTCTCACTTGGCTCCGAGGCAAATTACAAGGTTAACGATTTCCTTCTTGGACATGTGAAGTCCTACTTTTCTGTATTTGCATAGGGAAAACCATTCCCCGCGAGTGTGTGGTTGGTTGCAGTGTCCCTTGGGTAGATATGTGAAGTCCCCCTTGTTAGAGTCCGGAATCGGAGTACGGATCTAGGCATGCTGTCGGAAGCAAATCAAGACATGCTGGTCGAGATTGGTGATGCTTGTTTGCACATTAGAGACAACTCCGTGATTATTGCTTGTATGCATGAAATCTGTGGTGGATACCTGTGGCTTGGTACAGCAGGAAGTACTGGATGAAGTCCAGCAAATTGTTAGAGTTGGGTTCAACTCTTGTGAGCATGAGTTTTCACTTTGTGTGGTTTTGAGCCGTTGGGCTGCAACTGTATAAAATGGGCTTCGTGTCGAACAGGAATGGTGAAACCGACCCGCGCCTTTATTTGTTGCCTAAGGTACGATGTACTTGGTAGTAGTAAGGCGGTTTGAGCAATGGGGGGTGGTTGATCCGTACCTTCGTTATGTAGGCTTGACATGAAAGCGACAAGGCATTGGGCTTTCGTCGTTGCCATAATGAGAGTCTTGGGCCTGCGTTCCAAACTAAAAGCTTATTGGTGGGATCCGGTGTTTCTAGTACACCCAAATGTTCCCTGTGTGCACGTAGCGTCGGGCCGTCGTGCCGGCATTTGTGATATGTATTGACTGTGCGGTCGTGCACGTCTTGCGTGGTTTGCTATACATACTGTTGAAAAATGCTATGCAGGGATGGAATTCCGATGCACCGTGCTTGGGGCAGGGTTGTTATAATTTGTCAGTTGAATACTGACGTTGCCCTATTTGCCACCGCTTGGGGGATTGGTTCTTGCAGGTGCAGGAGGTGCTGGTCCGAGCGGGACTTAGCGGGTTGAAGCCCAAGCTGCGTCGCTTCCCTCGAAGGCTTTATTTTGTTTCTTCTTGTTCATGTGTGGCCAGTCTGCATGCCGATGTCTGTAAACCACACCTTTGTTAAGAGAAATTTGTAAGGCCTTAAGGCCAAATACTTGGGTTATATACATTCCTATGTTGTTAGTGGACAGTTCTTGTTTTGCTTGAGTTCAAGTTTTCATCAGCGAAGCTTCCGCTAGAATGCTCTGTGTTAGGATGCGTTGGTTGTATGATATTATGTAGTAGCGTCTCCGCCTGTTTGTGGAATATGGTGTGGGGCCCCGGCCGGACCCTCTATTATATTCTTCTTGACGGGCCGAGGTGTTACAATTTGGTATTAGCTTGTTGGTCGATCTATTCCAAATTCACGGACAAATTCTTTTGAGATGTGCCGAGCACGTGTCTGTGTTGTTGTTATAACACTTAACTTGAACTCAAGAATGTCCACTCAGGAATGCAAATACACTTGTTTGTTGAACCTGTGTAATTTTTTTTATGTTTGTCATTTACTTGGTCGCTAAATGGTGTGTTTTACACATATAGGTTACTAGAAGTGTTGCAAGTCAATCCGAACTTCAACATTCTGTAAAAAGTGGGGCACCAGCTGAGGTGCCCACACCTCCTCCTTCCACTGAAACGGTATATTTCATCATGGAAATGGTACTTGCTGTGATGAATGCTCAGCAGACTAGACATGCACGTCCTGCAGTGGTGCCAACGCATATTGGGGTACGGCAAGAACCGCTAGAAGTTGTAGTTAATCTGCGGGTACCATATCAATAATTGAAGCAATTCCTGAGCTTCAATACTCCGCAATTTACTGGGGCAGGTTCACCGGCCCAAGTAGAGGATTGGCTTGCAAGTATCAAGAGGATCATTAGAGCTATCAGGGTTGAGGAGGGACAGAAGGTTATGTTGGCCACTTTCCTACTAGAAGGACAGGCTCGTTTATGGTGGGATGAGATTGAACTGCATCACTTGGCCGACAGGAAACTTGCAGAGGTCTCGATGGATGAATTTTCTCGGTTGTTCTTGGCACAACATCTACCAATACAGTAAAGGATATCGATGGAAATGGAATTTCAATGGTTAACCCAAGGAGATCATAGTGTGGATGAGTACCTACATGAGTTCACACGTTTGGGAAGATATGCGGGTACAATCTTCGCCGAAGAAGAGCGTAAATAGTAGGTTTTATGCGGGACTGCAAGATGAGCTGCGATATTTACTCTCGAGTTCGGTGAGTATGGGGTTTCAAGCCTTAGTCTGTACGGCTTGGTCTTTGGAGACGGACATGAGAAGAGGGAAAGCAAAAGGGACCTTGGCTGTGACAAAGCCAGTGTTCAAGCCACCGCGTCCGGAGAAGTTTGGGTACCGTTAGAGATTTGGAAAGAAGTCCAAGTCTACTGGACAAGCTCCTTCTACGACTGTGACAGAGACATCTGGGTATGGATCTCGCGCTTGTTTTACGTGCGAGAAGTTGGGACACTTCGCACGTTATTGCCGAGTTGGTCCCCCAAAGGGTGACAAGAAGACGGGAGCATCTTATGCGGAGCAAGTAAAGACTCTGGTTGAGTCTTCTGCCTCGCATGTGCAGCCCAAGGTCTTCAACCTTGGACAATAGGAGGCCATTAAGCTGGCCGATGTCGTCACAGGTGCGGGCAGTTTTTAATGTTATTTTATACTGTGTGCTGTGCTTGTTTAATTGTGATGTTATAGGGTTTGTCCTTATACGAGAGTATCCAGCGCGATCACTGTTTGACACAGGTTCTTCTCATTCGTTTCTGTCCGAAGATTTTGTCTTTCGTATCAGGGTACCTATCCGGACCACGACAGACAATGAAAAGGTGTTGTTACCTAACAGATGTTTGATGTGCGCGGATAAATCATGGGATCTTGAGGTCAAGATAGGGAGTCGGGAGTTAAAGGTGGAAACATTAGTATTGCTGATAATGGAATTTGACATAATCTTTGGTATAGACTGGCTTTCAGAGCAGCGTGCCTGTATAGATTGCACTTCAAAAGAAGTCACACTCGGGCAGAATACCAAACAAGAGACCAAGTTCATTGGTATACAAGGGATGAGTGTAATGTTGTTATCTGCTCTCCAAGTCATTAAGGCAGTTCGGAAGGGTGCAGAGTTATTCTTCACACTCGTAGAGGCGGTGACGCCGAAGGCCAGTGTTAGTGAAGTGCCGATTGTGTCAGAGTATGTTTATGTGTTTCCAAAGGACCTTCCGGGGTTACCTTCCTAAAGGGAAATCGACTTCGCTCTCGAGCTGGTGCCAGTGGCGAAACCTGTGGCCCGTTTGCCATATCGGGTAGCGCCAAAAGAGATTGCCGACCTGAAAGTTCAATTGCAAGAGCTGTTGGACCAGGATACATACGCCCAAGTATGTCACCATGGAGCGCGCCTATTCTTTTGTGAAAAATAAAGACGGTAGTTTGCGGCTATGTATTGATTATCGTGAACTTAATAAGCTAACGGAGAAAAACAAGTATCCGATTCCACGGATCGATGACTTGTTCGATCAGCTAGCAGGCTCAACCATCTATTCCAAGTTGGATTTGAAATCCGGTTATTACCAATTGCGGATTAGGGAAGGTGACATTCCCAAGACAGCGTTTGACACACGCTACGGTCATTATGAGTTCACAGTGATGTCGTTTGGCTTATGTAATGCGCCTTCGATATTCATGGATCTCATGCATCGAACGTTCCACGAATACTTGGATCTGTTTGTGATCGTGTTCATTGATGATATATTCGTGTACTCACAGTCGGAGAAAGATCATGCAAACCATTTCCGGTTGGTATTGCACACCTTGTGGAGGAATAAGCTGTATGCCAAGTTCTCTAAGTGTGAGTTCTGGCTCTTGTCGGTGGCTTTTCTAGGCCATGTTGTAAGTGGAGAGGGCATAGCGGTGGATCTGGCAAAGATTAGTGCCATTGGTGAAATGCCAGTGATGTCTTCAGTGGCCGAAGTCAAGAGTTTTCTTGGACCGACAAGCTACTATAAACGACTTGTGGAGAACTTCTCCCGGATTGCTTTGCCTTTGACTGCGTTGACGAGAAAAGATCAGAAATTAATTTGGACGCCGGAGTGCGCACAAGCTTTTGAGGAGCTAAAGTGTTGTTTGACCACGATGCCTGTTTTGACGTCGCCATGTGGTACAGACGGTTTTGAGATATACAGCGATGCGTCAGGAAGTGGCTTAGGTTGTAACACCCCAAAATGTTGTAGGAGCGACGGGGATCGAATTTGGCCAAGATAGGATTTTGGTGCAGGTGACACGGCCCCCGACACGGGCGTGTCGAAGGCCGTGTCGGGCGTGTCGAGCCCGGACCGTCGAGCTGGCCGTGTCGTCGACCAGCGCAGGTCGACGATGGTCGTGTGGTGGAACACGGCCTAGGACACGGGCGTGTCCCAGGCCGTGTCACACCTGGGCTGTGCAGTTGGGTACAAGGGTAATGACACGGGCACGAACACGGGCGTGTCTAGCTTGACACGGGCGTGTCTGATGCCGTGTCACCAAGCCATGTACCCCTCTGACTGCAAAGTGTTGATTTATTGCACACGGGGGGCGTGACACGGGTCCCGACACGGGCGTGTCACAGGCGACACGGGTGTGTCGGAGGCCGTGTCACATGCCGTGTTGCTGGTTTTCAATCTTGGTCGAGACGGCGAATGAGCTACACGGCCAGGCACACGGCCGTGTGCCAACCCGTGTTCGGCCCAGATTTTGGGATTTCAGGTCTAATCTCGACCGTTCGTTTCCTTGGCTTTGGATCCGACGGTGGGGGCTGCTCCTGTGTGGTTATGGTCGGGAAATAGGGTTTAGAAACCCATTTTCCATTGGCCAATCTCTCTCTAAAAGTTAGAGAGAAGGGAGAGCAAGGAGGAAGGAGGAGTCCAAGTTCTGGCCGCCGGAAGAGCTTCGGAGCTCCGAATCGCGATCCGAGTCCAGATCCGCGGAGGCGACGTCGTTGCGGTGCTTTCCAACCGTATAGTTTTCGATGGCGCCGCGGAAGAATGCAAGGGTAACGATTTCTCATCCTTGGGCATGTGAAGCCCTCTTTTCCTTTGCATAGGAAGCCCTCTCTCGCGAGTGAGCGAAGAGTTGGAGCGTTCCTTGGGGTAGATATGTGAAGTCCCCCTTGTGTAGAGTCCGTATGTGAAAACGGACGTAGGCATTGTGTGTGAAGCCTATTCGGACATGTAGAGCCGGATCGGTGATGTTGCATTGCAGTTGAACCGGGCAAGAATCCGGATGTTTGGGTGTTTTCGGGTTTTCTACGTGGTAGATTGCATCGGGGAGCCTTGGAGATTAACTCCAAGGTGCACCCGGAAAACTGGGCAAAAGCGGGTTTTGCCAACACGGTGGCCGGGGGCCAACGTGAACATAACCGGGTTATGTGATTATTGTGGTGGAAACGGGACTCGGTGAGTCTTGGCCTGCACATATGGCTTAAATTGTCATTGCGGTATGAGCACGGGTCAGGCGGAACCGTACCCGGTCTATGTCGTTCGGTAGGACCGTTGGCATGGATGAGGGTCTTCGGCGGTCTATGGCTTAAATTGCCGTGACCAAGGCCAGTAAGACAAAATGCTCATATGGATGACCGTCCAACAGGCGGTGGTGGATTGGGAACGTCTATGGCTTGAATTGACGTGACGTTGGCCGGTTCGCCGAGAATGTGCCCTGAGTGCACGGGGTGTGTGGCCATGCGAACCTACGCCTGTGGTGAAGTGCAAATACTTTATATAAATGCCTATGCTAATAAAGTGTAGGGAAAGAGCATCGCCGCCCCGAATGTGGGGGCGGGATCGTTATAATTTGGTCAGCATTGCTGGCCGTTGCTATTGTTTGCCACCGGGCGGTGGTTTATTGCTTGCAGGTGCTGCGGAGCAGAGCGGGAAGTAGCGGGCTAAAGCCCTTGTTGCAGTGCCGGCCCTCGAAGGCCTAATTGCTTATGTTTCATTCCCGTTTTTCATGTATGGCCGGCCTGCGAGCCGAAGTATGAAAACACTATTTTTGTTAAGTGAACAATGTAAGGCCTTAAGGCCAGTTCTCTTTTGTGTATGATTACATTCCTGAGTTTGTAGTGGACATTCATGCTTTGTAGCAGGGTTCTTGTTCTCTTTGCAACTGTATAAATTGCTTCCGCTAGGTGTTGTGTAGGAAGACATGATTGGTTGAATGGTTTCAACGCGTAACCAACCGGTCTGTCCGTAGTATATGGCGTCGGGCCCCGGCCGGACCTACTGCTATATGCTATGCGACGCATAGGGGTGTTACAAATTGGTATCAGACTTCTGGTTTCGGTCAAGCTTAAATGAATTCGTGGACGAATTCACTTTAAGGGGTGGTGAGCACATGTGTGCGTCATCGTTATAACAAGAAATGAACCCATGAATTTCCACTTAGGAATGAAAATATACATGTTTGAGGAACCTGCGTGTTCCTATAATTGCTATTTGCAGTAATTTTTGGTTGCTTATCGGTGTTTTGCACGATTATAGGTGACCAGAAGTGGTGCTGGGCCGTCTGAACGGCCGGGTTCTGAGGCGAGCAGTGCGCCAAGTGAAGCGCCTGCAACACCTCCGTCTGCCGAGACCATTAGGTTGGTGGCAGAAGCGGTCATGGCAATGATTAATGCGTAGCCTGCAAGGCAGGTGCAGCAGCCTGCTCCTGCTGTGGAGCAAGTACCGCTTCAGACCGCAGAGCAAAGGAGGGTTGAGCAAGTAGTTTTGGAGCCAGAGTTGCCTAGGAGAGCAACTGAAAGACAACTGAAGAACGTGATGGGTTTTCATCCATCGGTATTCACGGGGGCAGAAACCCCGACCCAAGCAGAGGATTGGCTCTCAAGGGTCAATAGGGTGATGACTGCGATGGAAACGGAAGAGTGGCAGAAGACCACTATAGCGACTTTCCTTTTGGATGGGGATGCAAGACTATGGTGGGAAGGCCTAGAGCTACATCAGTTGTGGGGAAGGCCGTTGGCAGAAGTTTCGATGGAGGAGTTTGCAAGACTATTCATGGCTCGATACCTCACCTCGGCGCAGAGAATTGCGCTAGAAAGCGAATTCAGAAGTTGGTTCAAGGGGATTGCACCATTGATGAGTACCTCCACGAGTTTACTCGGTTGGGGAGATATGCCGGCGCTACCTTCGCAGATGAGGAGCGCAAGACGAGCCGCTTCTACGAAGGGCTAAAAGATGATTTAAGGTTGCTACTATCGGGGCCCAAGGCGCAGGGTTTCATGACCCTGGTCAGTTCGGCCCGGTCCTTGAAGAAGGACATGAAGAATGTCCAAGCGAAGAAGGAATCCGGTAGTAAGAAAGCGGAGTTCAAAGCGCCGACTACGTCGAAGTCGGGCTACCGAAAATTCTTCAAAAAGGCTAGGACGTCAGGTCCAGCTTCTTCTACGGGTGCCTCGGGGGCAACTACCAATCGAACCCCGGGCGCTTGTTTCACGTGTGGAAAGACGGGGCACTTTGCCCGTGATTGCTGGAGTGGACGCTCAAAGTCCGAAAGGAAACAAGGAGCTACCTACGAGGAGAAGGGCAAGGCGGTGGAGTCAACCGCATCCCACTATGCTCCGACTCAGCTTAGAGTCTATAACTTGGGCCAGCAGGAGGCCATCAAGCAAGCGGATGTGGTGACAGGTATGAGTTAATTTATAGCAAGTTAGCTTTAATATCGTTATCTATTGCTTGTTAGCCTAATATTGTTTGTATAGGCTTTGTTGTGATTAGTGATAGTCTGGCACGAGCACTGTTCGATACGGGAGCTTCACACTCCTTCTTGTCCGAAAGTTTTATATCGCGCATCGGAGTCCCTTCTTTGATGGCGAAGGACAAGTTGGATGTACTGCTACCGAATGGGTGCTCGATGCGTGCGGACAGAGTGTGCGCAGTGAAGGTTCACATTGGGAGCCAAGAGTTTGACTTGCTAGTGTCATTGCTGCCGCTAGTAGAGTTCGACGTGATCTTTGGAATGGATTGGCTTTCAGAGCAGAAAGCTTGGATTGACTGTGACCGGAAGGAGGTCAAGCTGGGTGTAGGGAGGGAGACTACATTCGAGGGGCTAAAGGGGTCGAGCAAGACACTGATGTCTGCTCTTCAGGTGGTGAAGGCGGTTCGTGCTGGTGCAGAGCTGTTCTTCGCAATAGTGGGGGCTGTAGAGCCAAGGTCCACGTTGGATAGCATTCCCATGGTTTGCGAATACCCCGATGTGTTCCCGGATAGTCTTCCCGGAGCCCCACCGCAGCGAGAGATTGATTTCACCATCGAGCTCGTGCTGGGTGCCAAGCCCGTGTCACGTGCTCCTTATAGGTTGGCGCCAAAGGAGATGGCGGTGTTGAAGGTTCAGCTGGAGGAGCTGATGGAGCAAGGTTATGTGCGTCCAAGTTCGTCGCCTTGGAGCGCACCGGTCCTCTTCGTTAAGAAGAAGGACGGAAGTATGCGGCTGTGTATCGATTACAGAGAATTGAACAAGCTGACGGAGAAGAATAAGTACCCGAACCCGAGGATTGATGATCTCTTTGATCAGTTAGTCGGATCGTCGGTATACTCCAAGTTGGACTTGAAGTCGGGGTACTATCAGCTGAGGATCAGGGAGTGTGATATCCCGAAGACGGCGTTCAGTACGAGGTATGGGCATTTAGAGTTCACAGTCATGCCGTTTGGACTGACGAATGCGCCATCGGTATTTATGGATCTAATGAACAGGACGTTCAGAGATTTCCTGGATCGCTTTGTGATCGTCTTTATTGACGATATTTTGGTGTATTCGCAGTGCGAAGAAGACCACTTCAAGCATTTGCATCTGGTGTTGGAGGCCTTGAGGAGGAATGAGCTTTACGCAAAGTTCTCCAAGTGCGAGTTCTGGCTACCCTCAGTAGCGTTCCTTGGTCATATAGTGAGTGGGGAAGGTATAGCGGTGGATCCGGCGAAGATTGTTGCGATACGGGAGTGGCCTGCGTTGTCTTCTGTCACGGAAGTCCGTAGTTTTCTCGGGCTTGCCGGATATTACAGGCGCTTCGTAGAGAACTTCTCGCGGATAGCATTACCTCTCACGAAGTTGACAAGGAAGGATCAGAAATTCTTGTGGACGCAAGAGTGCGTGCAAGCTTTTGAGGAGTTGGAGAGGCGGTTGACCACGGCGCCAGTGCTTAGTTCACCAAGTGGGACCGAGGGCTTTGAGGTGTATAGCGACGCTTCGGGTAGTGGCTTGGGATGCGTGTTGTTGCAGCATGGGAGCGTGATAGTGTATGGATCGCGTCAGTTGAAGGTGCATGAAAGAAATTATCCGGTGCACGACTTGGAGTTGGCGGCCGTGATATTTGCACTCAAGTTGTGGAGGCACTACCTTTACGGCATAAGGGTCGATATATACACCGATCACAAGAGCCTAAAATACTTGTTGGATCAGAAGGATCTTAATATGAGGCAGAGGAGGTGGATGGAGTTCCTAGGGGACTACACCTTCAAAATACATTATGTACCCGGGACGGGCAACGCAGTTGCGGATGCGCTGAGCTGCAGGGCTCCCGCCCAAGCCAACTGGTTGTCGGTGCATGATGAACGGCTTGTACGGGAGTTGGAAGAGCTTGAGATCTGTTGCGTTGACAGGCAGACGAGCGCCTAAGCAATGTTAAACAGGACAGAGGTGCAGTATGACCTAGCTGACCGGGTTCGGCAGGCATTGGAGTTAGATGACTCCATGAAGGAGCTTATTGAGGCCGCTCTGGATGGGTCAAATTCCCAGTTCTCGGTGGAAGATGGTTTACTAAGGAAGGATCATCGGTTGTGCGTCCCGAGTGGGGGTAACCTCCGGGCGGAGTTGATGTACGAGGCTCATCATACCAAGTACTCAATCCATCCAGGGAGCATGAAGATGTATCGTGATCTGAAAAAGTTGTTTTGGTGGCCGGGGCTCAAGAAAGATGTGGCGTTGTACGTGGCTAAATGCCAAACGTGCGCCTTGGTGAAGGCGGAATGCCAAAAGCCGGGAGGATTTCTGAAATCCTTTCCTATACCGGAGTGGAAGTTTGATGACATATCTATGGACTTTGTGCACGGGTTGCCAAGGTCGCAGAAGGGGAACGATGCCATCTGGGTGATCGTAGATCGGCTAACCAAGGTGTCGCATTTCATTCCGCATAGGAAGGATGACTCGGTAGAGAAATTGGCAAAGTTGTATGTTGATAATATTGTTTGGCTGCATGGTGTGCCCCGTAGCATTGTGAGTGATCGCGATGGGCGGTTCACGTCAAATGATTGGAGGTTGGTGCAGTAGATGCTGGGAACAAAGTTAAAGTTCAGCACAGCTTTCCATCCGCAGACGGATGGGCAGACCGAGAGGGTCAATAGAACGATGGAGGACATGCTACGCATGTGTGTTCTGGATTTCGGTAAGCATTGGGAAGACCACCTTTATTTGGTGGAGTTCGCGTACAACAACAGCTACCAAGTGAGTATACAAATGGCGCCTTTCGAGGCCCTGTATGGTAGGAAGTGTCGCACGCCGTTATCGTGGCTTGAAACGGGTGAGGCAAGGTTGTGCAAGAAGCAGGAGGTGGAGAGTGCTACCTCGTTAGTGCGGATCATTCGGGAGCGCTTGTTGATCGCTCAGGACCGGCAGGCAAAGTATTACAATGCCAAGCACCGGAACGTGGAGTTTGCGGTAGGCGATTGGGTATATATGAAAGTGAAGCCGTTCAAGGTGGTTTCGCGGGTGAGACGCTTGAAGAAGCTGAGCCCAAGATACCTTGGACCTTTTGAGGTTCTGGAGCGAGTCGGCGAAGCTGCATACCGTCTGAGGCTATCGGTGGAGTTAAGTGGATTACATGATGTGTTCGACATTTCTGTGTTGCGGAAGGCGGTGCAAGAGCCTTCGCAGGTGATCGCGGCTAATCAAGTGCCGATGGACGAGGGGTTGACGACTAGGGTCAAGCCCATTCGTATTGATGATGTTGAGGTCAAGAGGCTTCGTAATAAGGAGATCCGGATGGTTAAGGTCCGGTGGGATAATTGCGGGCGTGAAGAGCTCTCTTGGGAACGGGAGCAGACAATGCTCGAGGAGTACCCGGAATTGTTCCGCTCAGGTACTGTTTTACGTTAAGTCCTGTTTTTCCTTTATTAATTTCGTGGACGAAATTCTTTAAGGGGGGTAGAATTGTAACACCCCAAAATGTTGTAGGAGCGACGGGGATCGAATTTGGCCAAGACAGGATTTTGGTGCAGGTGACACGGCCCCCGACATGGGCGTGTCGAAGGCCGTGTCGGGCGTGTCGAGCCCGAGCCGTCGAGCTGGCCGTATCGTTGACCAACGCAGGTCGACGATGGTCGTGTGGTGGAACACGGCCTAGTACACGGGCGTGTCCCAGGCCGTGTCACACCTGGGCTGTGCGGTTGGGTACACGGGTAATGATACGGGCACGAACACGGGCGTTTCTAGCTTGACACGGGCGTGTCTGATGCCATGTCACCAAGCCATGTACCCCTCTGACTGCAAAGTGTTGATTTATTGCACACGGGGGGCGTGACACGGGTCCCGACACGGGCGTGTCACAGGCGACACGGGCGTGTCGGAGGCCGTGTCACATGCCGTGTTGCTGGTTTTCAATCTTGGTCGAGACGGCGAATGAGCTACACGGCCAGGCACACGGCCGTGTGACAACCCGTGTTCGGCCCAGATTTTGTGATTTCAGGTCTAATCTCGACCGTTTGTTTCCTTGGCTTTGGATCCGACGGTGGGTGGCAGCTCCTGGGTGGTTATGGTCGGGAAATAGGGTTTAGAAACCCATTTTCCATTGGCCAATCTCTCTCTAAAAGTTAGAGAGAAGGGAGAGCAAGGAGGAAGGAGGAGTCCAAGTTCCGCCCGCCGGAAGAGCTTCGGAGCTCCGAATCGCGATCCGAGTCCAGATCCGCGGAGGCGACGCCGTTGCGGTGCTTTCCAATCGTATAGTTTTCGATGGCGCCGTGGAAGAATGCAAGGGTAACGATTTCTCATCCTTGGGCATGTGAAGCCCTCTTTTCCTTTGTATAGGAAGCCCTCTCTCGCGAGTGAGCGAAGAGTTGGAGCGTTCCTTGGGGTAGATATGTGAAGTCCCCCTTGTGTAGAGTCCGTATGCGAAAACGGACGTAGGCATTGTTTATGAAGCCTATTTAGACATGTAGAGCCGGATCGGTGATGTTGCATTGCATTTGAACCGGGCTAGAATCCGGATGTTTGGGTGTTTTCGGGTTTTTTACATGGTAGATTGCATCAGGGAGCCTTGGAGATTAACTCCAAGGTGCACCCGGAAAACTGGGCAAAAGCGGGTTTTGCCAACACGGTGGCCGGGGGCCAACGTGAACATAACCGGGTTATATGATTATTGTGGTGGAAACGGGATTCGGTGAGTCTTGGCCTGCACATATGGCTTAAATTGTCGTTGCGGTATGAGCACGGGTCAGGCGGAACCGTACCCGGTCTATGTCGTTCGGTAGGACCGTTGGCATGGATGAGGGTCTTCGGCGGTCTATGGCTTAAATTGCCGTGACCAAGGCCAATAAGACAAAATGCTCATATGGATGACTGTCCAAGAGGCGGTGGTGGATTGGGAACGTCTATGGCTTGAATTGACGTGACGTTGGCCTGTTCGCCGAGAATATGCCCTGAGTGCACGGGGTGTGTGGCCGTGCGAGCCTACGCCTGTGGTGAAGTGCAAATACTTTATATAAATGCCTATGCTAATAAAGTGCAGGGAAAGAGCATCGCCGCCCCGAATGTGGGGGCGAGATCGTTATAATTTGGTCAGCATTGCTGACCGTTGCTATTGTTTGCCACCGGGCGGTGGTTTATTGCTTGCAGGTGCTGCGGAGCAGAGCGGGAAGTAGCGGGCTAAAGCCCTTGTTGCAGTGCCGGCCCTCGAAGGCCTAATTGCTTATGTTTCATTCCCGTTTTTCATGTATGGCCGGCCTGCGAGCCGAAGTATGAAAACACTATTTTTGTTAAGTGAACAATGTAAGGCCTTAAGGCCAGTTCTCTTTTGTGTATGATTACATTCCTGAGTTTGTAGTGGACATTCATGCTTTGTAGCAGGGTTCTTGTTCTCTTTGCAACTGTATAAATTGCTTCCGCTAGGTGTTGTATAGGACGACATGATTGGTTGAATGGTTTCAACGCGTAACCAACCGGTCTGTCCGTAGTATATGGCGTCGGGCCCCGGCCGGACCTACTGCTATATGCTATGCGACGGATAGGGGTGTTACATAGGTTGCGTTCTCCTGTAGTTTTGCAAGGTGATCGCTTATGGCTCACGTCAATTGAAAGTGCATGAACGTAATTACCCCATCCACGACTTGGAGTTGGCGGTGGTGATCTTTTCGCTAATGTTGTGGCGGCACTATCTTTATGGCATGAAGGTAGATATTTATACAGATCATAAAATCCTAAAGTATCTGCTCGCTCAGAAGGATTTGAATATGCGACAACGGAGGTGGATGGAATTCCTAGGGTACTATACCTTCGACATTAACTACGTTCCCGGAAAGGGAAATGTGGTCGCTGATGCCTTGAGTAATCGGACTCCAGCGTGGGCAAGTTGGTTGCGGATATATGATGAGTATCTAATCCAGGAGTTGGAAGCATTCGAGATATCTTGTGTTGAAAGGTATTCTTCGGCCGATGCACGCTTGAACTTGATGGAGGTTCAATATGACCTTGCGGACAAAGTTCGGCTGGAAACAGAGTTGGATAAAAGTCTCCAGCGCTATGTAAAGGAAGGGTCTTGTGACCAATTCTCCTGGGATGACGGTTTATTACAGAAGGATGGTCGATTGTGCGTCCCTTGTGTGGGTAAATTACGAGAAGAATTGTTATATGAAGCGCACTTTACAAAGTACTCAATTCACCCTGGGAGCACAAAAATGTACAAGGACATGAAGAAATTGTTCTGGTGGCCTGGTTTAAAGAAGTACATAGCCGAATATGTGGCCCAGTGTCGAACTTGTGCTTTGGTAAAGGCAGAATGTCAACGGCCTAGCGGTTTCCTGAAATCGTTGTCGGTTCCGCAGTGGAAGTTTGAGGATATTTCTATTGATTTTGTGTACGGATTGCCGAGATCTCAATGCCGGAATTATTCAATCTGGGTGATTATAGACTGGTTGACAAAGGAGGCTCACTTTCTACCGAAAAAGCGGGATGATTCTATGGAAATGTTGGCAAAGCTCTATATGGAGTAGATTATTCGATTGCACGGTCTTCCCCGAAGCATCGTGAGTGACCGAGATGGGCGATTTACTTCGAAAGATTGGAGGCTAATTCATCAGATATTGGGCACGAAGTTAGCATTAAGTACGGCCTTTCATCCGCAAACAGATGGCCAAACTGAATGAACCAACAGAACAATGGAGGATATGCTCCGTATGTGTGCCCTGAACTTTTGTAAGAAATGGGAAGATCACCTTGTTATGGTGAAGTTTGCCTATAATTATAGCTACCAAGCGAGCATTGGTATGGCACCGTTTGAGGCTCTGTATGGTCGCAAGTGTCGTACACCGTTAGCTTGGGCAGAAACTAGCGAGTCCAAACTGTTGGGACAAAAGGAAGTCGTGGATGCTAACTCAACAATATGCCATATTCGATAGAGGCTACTAATAGCCTGGGATCGGCAAGCCAAGTATTACAATGCTAAGCACCAGAATGTGGAGTTCGCGGTGGGTGACTGGGTCTATTTAAAGATTAAACCCTTCAAAGGCGTATCTCGGATTCGGCGGTTGAAAAAGCTTAGTTCGCGATACCTTGGTCCGTTTGAAATGGTGAACCGAGTTGGGGAAGCTGCCTATCGGCTAGCTCTTTCATCGGAATTGGGTAGACTGCATGATGTGTTCCACAGCTTGGTACTACGAAAAGTAGTCAAAGACCCAGCTCAAGTGATTGAGAATGATCGAGTGCCGGTTGAGTATGGGCTAACGATAAAGGTGGCCCATTCGGATCGAAGATCGAGCCGAGAAATAGTTGCAGAACAAAACGATCGGGACGGTCAAAGTCCGGTGGGACAATTGTGGCCGAGAAAAGCTAACATGGGTGCGAGAGCAGGCCATGCGAGCCGAGTTTCCTGAGTTATTTTTGTAACCTGTTGGCTCATTTTTATATGTTGTAACAACATATATGAGATATCATATATTGTGTTATATTTTTATCTCCCTACTGCATCCAAATTTCGGGACGAAATTTATTTTAAGAAGGGGAGGATTGTTACACCCCAGAAATCTCAAAAGCTAAAATTGGAATTCAGGTTGGCTGACACGGCCTGAGACACAGGCGTGTCTCGGGGCATGTCAGGTGTACACGGCCTGGGACACGGGTGTGTCCCAAGGCATGTCGCTCTTCTCGACGAGTACTCGAGAACTGATAGTCGAGAGGCGACACGGCCTGTGACACGGGCATGTCACAGGGGCGTGTTGGCAACATGACCATGGACACAGGCGTGTGCCTTAGCCGTGTCCTGCTCGGGTGATTTTGGAGATTGTGTTATAGGGGTGAAGCGGCCAGATACACGGCTGTATACAGGGTGACACGGGTGTGTCAGGCTTGACACGGGCGTGTCAATGCCCAGGTTCTGGTTTATTTTCAATCGGTTGTGCACCGCTTCAGGAACACGGCCTGTGACACGGGCGTGTCACAACCCGTGTTCTGTCGAAAAAAATCAATTTCAGAGCTGATCAGAGCCGTTCATTTTCTTTGACTAAGATCCAATGGTCTCGGATCTTCCCTGGGATGATATGTAACGACCCTAGCCGATCCAACGTGGCAGTGCCACGGCTCCGCTCTAGGCATCGCTACCGGGCTGCAGCCCAAGCACCCCAACCCCTCTCCCTCCACAGGCGGGTTGTTGGTGGCCACAGCCTCCCTTTGATGAGCGAACTCGATAGTTAAGTTGGGCCGTACGGGGACTTCCCAGGAGGTCACCCATCCCAGTACTACTCCAGCCTGAGCACGCTTAACTATGGAGTTCTTTCAACCTTCATCACCAAGTGCACTTTTATTGTAACATCCCTAGCCGATCCAACGTGGCAGTGCCACGGCTCCGCTCTAGGCGACGCTACCGGGCTGCAGCCCAAGCACCCCAACCCCTCTCCCTCCACAGGTGGGTTGTTGGTGGCCACAGCCTCCCTTTGATGAGCGAACTCGACAGTTAAGTTGGGCCGTACGGGGACTTCCCAGGAGGTCACCCATCCCAGTACTACTCCAGCTCAATTGGTGATGAAGGTTGAAAGAACTTCATAGTTAAGCGTGCTCGGGCTGGAGTTGTCCTGGGATGGGTGACCTCCTGGGAAGTTCCCGTGGTGCGCGCTTGACTATCGAGTTTGCCTCATCAAAGGGAGGCTGTGGCCACCAACAATCCGCCTGTGGAGGGAGAGGGGTTGGGGTGCTTGGGCTGCAGCCCGGTAGCGTCGCCTAGAGCGGAGCCGTGGCACTGCCACGTTGGATCGGCTAGGGATGTTACAATAAAAAGTGCACTTTTTATTATAACGACCCTAGCCGATCCAACGTGGCAGTGCCACGGCTCCGCTCTAGGCGTCGCTACCGGGCTGCAGCCCAAGCACCCCAACCCCTCTCCCTCCACAGGCGGGTTGTTGGTGGCCACAACCTCCCTTTGATGAGCGAACTCGACAGTTAAGTTGGGTCGTACGGGGACTTCCCAGGAGGTCACCCATCCCAGTACTACTCTCGCCCAAGCACGCTTATCTATGGAGTTCTTTCAACCTTCATCACCAATTGAGCTGCAGCTCAATTGGTGATGAAGGTTGAAAGAACTCCATAGTTAAGCGTGTTTGGGCGAGAGTAGTACTGGGATGGGTGACCTCCTGGGAAGTCCCCGTACGGCCCAACTTAACTGTCGAGTTCGCTCATCAAAGGGAGGCTGTGGCCACCAACAACCCGCCTGTGGAGGGAGAGGGGTTGGGGTGCTTGGGCTGCAGCCCGGTAGCGACGCCTAGAGCGGAGCCGTGGCACTGCCACGTTGGATCGGCTAGGGTCGTTACAATAAAAAGTGCACTTTTTATTGTAACGACCCTAGCCGATCCAACGTGGCAGTGCCACGGCTCCGCTCTAGGCGTCGCTACCGGGCTGCAGCCCAAGCACCCCAACCCCTCTCCCTCCACAGGCGGGTTGTTGGTGGTCACAGCCTCCCTTTGATGAGGCAAACTCGATAGTCAAGCGCGCACCACGGGAACTTCCCAGGAGGTCACCCATCCCAGGACTACTCCAGCCCGAGCACGCTTAACTATGGAGTTCTTTCAACCTTCATCACCAATTGAGCTGCAGCTCAATTGGTGATGAAGGTTGAAAGAACTCCATAGTTAAGCGTGCTTGGGCGAGAGTAGTACTGGGATGGGTGACCTCGTGGGAAGTCCCCGTACGGCCCAACTTAACTGTCGAGTTCGCTCATCAAAGGGAGGCTGTGGCCACCAACAACCCGCCTGTGGAGGGACAGGGGTTGGGGTGCTTGGGCTGCAGCCCGGTAGCGATGCCTAGAGCGGAGCCGTGGCACTGCCACGTTGGATCGGCTAGGGTCGTTACAATAAAAAGTGCACTTTTTATTGTAACGACCCGGGATTTGGCCCGAAGCCCCCCATGGCATCGCTACCGGGCTGCAGCCCAAGCACCCCAACCCCTCTCCCTCCACAGGCGGGTTGTTGGTGGCCACAGCCTCCCTTTGATGAGCGAACTCGACAGTTAAGTTGGGCCGTACGGGGACTTCCCAGGAGGTCACCCATCCCAGTACTACTCTCGCCCAAGCACGCTTAACTATGGAGTTCTTTCAACCTTCATCACCAATTGAGCTGCAGCCCAATTGGTGATGAAGGTTGAAAGAACTCCATAGTTAAGCGTGCTTGGGCGAGAGTAGTACTGGGATGGGTGACCTCCTGGGAAGTCCCCGTACGGCCCAACTTAACTGTCGAGTTCGCTCATCAAAGGGAGGCTGTGGCCACCAACAACCCGCCTGTGGAGGGAGAGGGGTTGGGGTGCTTGGGCTGCAGCCCGGTAGCGATGCCTGGAGAGCGGAGCCGTAACGCTGTTACGTACGCGCCAGGGTCATTACAATAAAAAGTGCACTTTTTATAACGGTCCAGGCCCGCCAACCCTGCGGGACCCAGCTGGCACCGCCGGCCCACCAGTAGTCCAGACCCGGGCCCACTACTGGCGGTAAGCCTATCACATTCAAGCCTGCAGGCCATGCACCCCAACCCCTCTCCCTCCACAGGCGGGTTGTTGGTGGCCGCAGCCCCCCTTAGATGAGTCAAACTCGATAGTCAAGCCCGCACTACGGGGACTTCCCAGGAGGTCACCCATCCCAGTACTACTCCAGCCCGAGCACGCTTAACTATGGAGTTCTTTCAACTCTCATCACCAATTGAGCTGCTCGGGCTGGAGTAGTACTGGGATGGGTGACCTCCTGGGAAGTCCCCGTAGTGCGGGCTTGACTATCGAGTTTGACTCATCTAAGGGGGGCTGCGGCCACCAACAACCCGCCTGTGGAGGGAGAGGGGTTGGGGTGCATGGCCTGCAGGCTTGAATGTGATAGGCTTACCGCCAGTAGTGGGCCCGGGTCTGGACTACTGGTGGGCCGGCGGTGCCAGCTGGGTCCCGCAGGGTTGGCGGGCCTGGACCGTTATAAAAAGTGCACTTTTTATTGTAACGACCCTAGCCGATCCAACGTGGCAGTGCCACGGCTCCGCTCTAGGCGTCGCTACCGGGGTTGGCGGGCCAATTGGTGATGCTCAATTGGTGATGAAGGTTGAAAGAACTCCATAGTTAAGCGTGCTTGGGCGAGAGTAGTACTGGGATGGGTGACCTCCTGGGAAGTCCCCGTACGGCCCAACTTAACTGTCGAGTTCGCTCATCAAAGGGAGGCTGTGGCCACCAACAACCCGCCTGTGGAGGGAGAGGGGTTGGGGTGCTTGGGCTGCAGCCCGGTAGCGACGCCTAGAGCGGAGCCGTGGCACTGCCACGTTGGATCGGCTAGGGTCGTTACAATAAAAAGTGCACTTTTTATTGTAACGACCCGGGATTTGGCCCGAAGCCCCCCATGGCATCGTTACCGGGCTGCAGCCCAAGCACCCCAACCCCTCTCCCTCCACAGGCGGGTTGTTGGTGGCCACAGCCTCCCTTTGATGAGCGAACTCGACAGTTAAGTTGGGCCGTACGGGGACTTCCCAGGAGGTCACCCATCCCAGTACTACTCTCGCCCAAGCACGCTTAACTATGGAGTTCGCTCATCAAAGGGAGGCTGTGGCCACCAACAACCCGCCTGTGGAGGGAGAGGGGTTGGGGTGCTTGGGCTGCAGCCCGGTAGCGATGCCTAGAGCGGAGCCGTGGCACTGCCACGTTGGATCGGCTAGGGTCGTTACAATAAAAAGTGCAGCTCAATTGGTGATGAAGGTTGAAAGAACTCCATAGTTAAGCGTGCTTGGGCGAGAGTAGTACTGGGATGGGTGACCTCCTGGGAAGTCCCCGTACGGCCCAACTTAACTGTCGAGTTCGCTCATCAAAGGGAGGCTGTGGCCACCAACAACCCGCCTGTGGAGGGAGAGGGGTTGGGGTGCTTGGGCTGCAGCCCGGTAGCGATGCCTAGAGCAGAGCCGTGGCACTGCCACGTTGGATCGGCTAGGGTCGTTACATGATAAGGCCGGGATTAAAGAGGTGAAAGATCATTTGAGTTTCATCTTTCTCTTTCTAAAGCTAAGAGAGAGAGGAGAGCAAGAGAAGGAAGAAGAAGGGGAATCTGACGACCGGTGGTGCTACGGTGGTCCAGATCGCGAGCTGAGTTCGGATTTGTGAAGGCAAGGCTGCTGCGGAGACTTTAATCCGATTGCTTTCTCTCCATGGCTCCGAGGCAAATTCCAAGGGTAATGATTTTCTTCTTAGACATGTGAAGTCCTACTTTCCTGTATTTGCATAGGGAAAACCCTTCCCCGCGAGTGTGCAATGGGTTGTGGTGTCCCTTGGGGTAGATATGTGAAGTCCCCCTTTTTAGAGTTCGGAATCGGAGTACGAATCTAGGCATGTTGTGTGAAGCCCATTTGGATATGCTGGTCAAGATTGGTGATGCTTGTTTGCACATCGGAGAAGACTCCGGGATTATTGCTTGTATGCATAAAATTCGTGGTGGATACCTGTGGCTTGGTACCGCAGGAAGTACTGGAGGAAGTCCAGGTAATTTTGAGAGTTGGGTTCAACTCTTGTGACCGTGAGTTGTCACTTTGTGTGGTGTCGAGCCGTTGGGCTGCAATTGTATAAACAGGGCTTCGTGCCGAACAGGAAAGGCGAAACTGACCCACGCCTTTATTTGGGGCCTCAAGTGCGATGTACTTGGTAGTGGCAAGGCGGTTTGAGCAACGGGGGGTGGCTGATCCGTACCTGCGTTATGTAGGCCTGACATGTAACGTCCCAATTCGCGCTAGGCCCCTTGATTGCGTATTTAAGTCTAGGGGGCTGTGGTGAGCCCAATGGGGGTGTGGGTGAACAGGTGCGAACGTACGGGAAATGAGGAAAATAAGGCAAAATGGCAAGTTTGGCCGACACGGGTATGGACACGGCCGTGTCCATACCCGTGTTCCTCATGCCAAGATTAGGCTTATCAGTCAGAGAGGTACACGGGTATTGGGACACGGGCGTGTCCCTACCCGTGTGCTGAGGACACGGGTCGAGACACGGCCGTGTCTCTACCCGTGTACCGCAACCCCAGCACGGCAGAAAGATATTCTGGGATGAACACGGCCCTAAACACGGCAGGCGGCACGGCCGTGTCACCTGAACACGGGTAGGAACACGGCCGTGTGCCTACCCGTGTCTGCGGTGTATAAAAACGAAAAAGATGTGAAACCCTAGCATTTCATCCCCTTTCTTCTGCCCCGAAATTTCTGAGAGAGTTCTCTTGGCTGGAGGAGGAAGAGGCTTGCCGGAGCCATCCTTGGAAGTAGATTGCCGGGCCATCCTTGGCGGAAACGAAATGCCGCTATGAAGGAGTGCGAGGCTCATGGCCGGCCATGGTGGTACCGCTGGACATGAGGTGAGCTTTCTCCCCTCTCCCTTGGTGCTAGATCTGTAGTTATTTTAGGATAGACATCGACTCCATAGAGTCTTGATGGTGAGGAGGAGAGTTCTTAGGATAAGCCATGCCTAGGTTTTCTAGGCTTAGTCTCCCTCAACCTTCTCATCATTCAAAGTGGAGATGAGAGGGGTTTTCGTTGAGGGTTTGGATTTGAAAGGAGAAATAAGGTTGGGTGTGATTTCTGGAGAAGTTTATGCGAGGTCGTTGCAAGGAAGAAGATGAACGGATGCCGTTCATCTCGCCTTAAGATGCGTGCAGAAATCTGATTTCTGCACGCGGCGACCTTCGTGGCCAATTGCGGAGGTGTTTTGGCCAGATCTGGGTGATCGACTCAACACGAAAGTCGTAGCCCTTGAAATTACCTTTCCAACGAGTGGTTGCACGTTTCCATGCGATACCCGTAGCCACAAGAAAGCTGGTTCGAGTCCGCTGCGTTCGGGAAAATCCTGTACAGGAAACTGTTTCCTGTACGTATTCGAGTTGAATTTCTGGTATGTTGCGACCAGATCTGGGCGATCGACTCAACACAAAAGTCGTAGCCCTCGCGAATACCTTTCCAACGAGGGGTTGAGCATTGTGATCGGATTCCTGTAGCTCCGGGAATCCCAGTTTTAGTATCGGGCTATCCTATGTTAATGCACTTGTTAATTTATAATGTTGGCACTCTTGCAATGGATGTGATTTGCTCATTTGTTATCTTGCTCCCATATATTTATAATGCTGTAGTTACTGTAATTGAGCATGGTTACCCATTTGGTTGTGTAATAAGGAATAACCATGTATTGGTAGAGAAATGGATTGGATGAGAAGGCTAGAAATTAAGAGTTGAGATTGGTATAGAATATATTTATATAGCTTGGTGTTGAACATATCTATTATGCGAAGTGTTGAGGTGAATTCATTGAATAGATGGGCGTGAATATGATGAACACTATGTGAAGAGTATTTTGTAACCGTAATCCGAGCCCAAGGGGTTTATCAACAACCGATGCTTAGAGTTGTAGCCTCCCTACGGGTAGCATCGAGCGAGTTGTTTTGGGGCATGTGATGTGCGACGATTCATCGTGTCGCGATATTGAGATAATGACTGTGGCAGGTCTACGGGTTCGCCAGTCGTCACACCGATGGGAGCCAATGGGTAGACCTTGGGCGGTAGGGTTAGATACTTGGTGTCCATAACCCGGGATCTCCTCCGCGCCATGAGAACGGTTGGACTTGCACCTCATGCGTTTCCGAGGTTCCATCCGGTTCGAAATCAAAGGCCAGGTTGGGCTGTGTTCTTGGTGCACATCTACCCAAGACCCCTTCTGAGCCGTAGTACGCATGTGAGCTCCGCTGTTGTGTTCTTAGCGTTGAGGCGTACGGGGGCCTAGGATAGGTAGTGTGATACCACCTAGTAGTGGAGACGCCCGCTCCACTGTCGCCATCTGGCCACGACGGACGACGCCTGAGAGGTTTGCTACCTGCTCGAAAAGTGGGAACTTCAAGTCTGTGTCGACATAGCAACTTGCATGTGCGTGCGCATGATTCGGTCATAGCATAACATTCATATCATGTCATTCATTGCATACTCAAGATCCTCATCGTATAAGTTTGTATGGGCACTCTTATACGATGAGTTACTTTACTGTTAAGCCGATCCTTAACTTATAAGTTTGTATGGGCACTCTTATAAGTTAAGTTACTATTCTGATTACTTATACCTGCTGTCATATTTTATAGATATTTGTAGAACTGCTAGTGGTGTAGCGTAGTTTGTACTCCACCATATTTACAGTCACCTGCTTGTTTACTTGCTTATATATATACATATTGTACCTTTGTTCCTTTCTCCGCCCGGCGCCAAGGAGTCGCCGGGGGAGCGGATGTGAAGCCACTTAGTCTTATGACTAACGGTTGTTACGTCTTCCTTTTTAGGAGGAAACCCCGCAGGTAGAGCAGCAACGGACTATGCAGCAGGACAGCCAGGCCCGGACGATAGGACCTGAAGTGGTGGTGCCATCGGCACCGTCAGTGACAGTCGTGAGTGTTTTCATGTAGCCGCTTGGCAAAACATTTCTAGACTCTTGTTCTTTTGTACAAGCCTGTTGTGCTTGTTATCTTCCGCTCTTTTGGACTTAAACTTAGTTGTGAATTGAACTGCTTTACTTTTCTGTTATGGTTGGGTTGGCATAGTATATGTGATATGGATTGTAGCCGGCGGAATAGGCGTCTTATGGTAAAGGCTAACCCGTGTGTTAGTGCTACCGCAAGGCGGCTATTTCGGGCATAAGACTCCCCTCGTGCCGTGTGTTGTGTTCCGGGAGGGGGGTCTTACAAATGGTATCAGACTTAGCCGATCTTCAACTAGAGCAGTCATGTAACAATGGGCCACTCCCGTTCGATTAGTCGGTTTGGGGACAAACCGACTTAGCGGAAGCTGTGGTGTGCCCATATGTAATTCGCACTAAGTTGTCCAACTTTGACATTAGTTTTAGCCCACCTGACCCTAATTTGTACCTTGTGTATAGGTCCCAGCGCAGGTGGAGCCGGTTGGGGGCACTCCTACCCCTTCCGTCCCTTCACAGTTCCAGCAGTCGGAACTGGGACAAACGCTGTCAGCCATATTGGATGCATTTAAAGCCCAGCAAGCTCCGGTGCAACAACAAGCGCCAGGCTCCAACTGGTTGAGCACCTTCCGTGCCCTGTCCCCTCCTGCCTATCTTGGGACAGAATCGCCGGTGCGCACCGAGGAATGGCTTGATACCGTGCAGGAATTGATGGCTGGCATAAGATGTCCGAACAGCATGGCGGTGACATTGGTAGTGACGCTGCTAGAGCTGCACGCCAAAAGGTGGTGGAAGTCCCTCATGGGCTCCACCTTCCAAGGGCGGTTGTACACGGACATCAGTTGGAACGAGTTCACCGAGGCCTTTCTGGATCACTTCATCCCTTCTTCTGCTCGGGATGAACTTGAAGAAAGATTTCTGCAGCTGAAGCAGGGATCGAAATCGGTAACGGAGTACCAGAGGGAGTTCCAACACCTCGCTAGGTTTGCCGATTCCTATGATTTGGACGATAGGGGCTACGCGAAGCGCTTCTACAAAGGGTTAAGGGACCCCCTGAGGAAGGCCCTTTTGTTTATAGCCGATGCAAGCCTGGCAGAAATCATTGACATGGCAAAGAGACTGGAGGCGGACCACATGGGATGTGGCAAGAGACCTGCAGAAGGAGTAATTGAAGCCGGCCCTAGTAATAGAAGGCGGAATGATCATGGCAGAGGAAGGGGAAACCACAGAGGCAGTCGGTGGGTCAACCGGAACTATCGGGTGGAGTACCCAATTCCGCAACCACCAGCTTTATCTCCACCACCGCAGCAGCAACATTATCAACAACCTGGGGGCCGACGTGAGGTGATATGTTTTGAGTGCAACCAACCGGGGCATGTCCGACGAGTTTGCCCGCGACTGATCGGGGATGCTCCTATTGCTCTCCCTCCAGTAGCTCCACGGGGGCGAGGGCACATGCGTGGCCGAGGAAGAGGACCACCAGGGAGAAATCAAGGACATGCACGGGAGCATGTATTCGCATTGGATATGACTCAGGAGAGAAATCCGCAGGAAGTCATCACCGGTACGTGCAAAATTTATTAATGTTATATGACTTGTTAGATTTACGATACAAATGATACGCGCAATTCTGGATAGTGATTACCCTTTTTGGAACCTAGGCACCGTTATGGTTAGCGGGAGCCCCGCCTATACGTTATTTGACACGGGTGCGTCTCACTCGTTCATTTCGGCGGACTTCGTGAAGGACTTGGAGGGAGTGCAACACTTCACGGGCACTACTCAAAGGGTGCGCCTTCCGGACGGCTCTGAGATGACGTCGTCAGCAAGTTGCGACTTCGACACCCTTATTGGAGGAAAGTTCTTTGAAACTCCGGCTATAGTCTTAAGAATCCCGGAGTTCGATCTCATCCTGGGCATGGAGTGGTTGAATTGGTACCACGCCAGGATCAATTGTGCGGAGAAACAAGTTATGTTGAGGCATGGAGACTCGGAAGTCATCATCCAAGGTATTAGATTCGCACCCCGTAAATTATTATCTTCAATTCAAGCTATGAAATCTCATAAGGAAGGGGACGAGGTCTATGTAATTTGCTTCGAGTTGAAGAAATTGACATTAGAGGTCAAGGATGTGCGGGTGGTGCGAGAATTTCCCGAGGTATTTCCCGAGAAATTGCCGGGACTACCCCCGCATAGGGAAGTGGACTTCCAAATCAAGCTAATTCCGGGTGCCAAGCCCGTCTCGCGAGCTCCATACCGAATGGCTCCGAAGGAACTTGCAGAGTTTAGAGTCCAGCTTCAGGAGTTGGTGGAAGCAGTGTTCGTTCGCCCAAGCTCGTCGCCTTGGGGAGCGCCCGTTTTGTTCGTCAAAAAGAAGGATGGCACCCTGCGGTTATGCATTGATTATCGAGAGTTGAACCGGTTAACGGTGCGGAACACCTATCCCCTACCGCGCATTGATGAATTATTTGATCAATTGGTGGGATCGTATTGGTTCTCCAAGTTAGATCTGCGTTCGGGATATTATCAGCTGAGGATACAAGAAGATGACATTCAGAAGACGACGTTCAGTTCGAGATATAGTTTGTATGAATTCACCGTGATGCCGTTTGGGCTCACAAATGCCCCTTCCGCCTTTATGAGCTTGATGAACAAGGTGTTCAGCCCTTATTTGGACATCTTTGTCATCGTGTTCATCGACGATATCCTAGTCTACTCCAAGACTGAAGCAGAACACGCCGAACATCTAACTTTAGTGCTGAGGAAGCTAAAGGAGCACACTTTGTTTGCCAAGTTCAGCAAATGCGAGTTTTGGCTTCAAGAGGTCGCATTCTTGGGCCATGTGATTAGTGGGGCGGGGCTAGCAGTAGATCCGCCCAAGGTGCGGGCCGTGAAGGAGTGGTCGCCATTGAAGTCAGCGGCCGACATACGGAGCTTTCTTGGACTTGCTGGGTACTATCGCAAGTTCGTGAAAGGCTTCTCGAAGATCGCCCTTCCCCTTACTACGCTGACCAAGAAGGGTGTGCCGTTTGAATGGACACCCCAGTGCGAAGCTGCATTCCAAGAGTTGAAGGACAGATTGACGACTGCACCCATCCTAGCTCTTCCATCTGGGAAGGAGGGCTTTTAAGTTTACACGGATGCGTCGTATCAAGGGATGGGAGCCGTGTTGATGCAGAATGGGCATGCGATCGCTTATGCTTCAAGACAGTTGAAGAAGCATGAAGCCAGCTACCCGGTGCATGATCTAGAGTTGGGAGCGGTGGTATTCGCCTTGAAGATTTGGAGGCATTATTTATATGGCGTCCACTGCGAGATCTACTCGGATAACAAAAACCTGAAGTACGTTCACACTCAAAAGGAGTTAAACTTGAGACAGCGGCGGTGGTTGGAGTTCTTGTGCGACTATGAATTCACCTTGAACTACCACCCCGGGAAGGTTAATTCCGTAGCTGATGCCTTGAGCCGAAAGGCACCAGGAACGAGCACGGAATCCCGCTTGATGAGGATGGAGTTAATCCAGACACTGCAAGAGATGGAAATCACTTTGGTCTTTAAGAATCAATCGGAAGAGTATACCGAGTATTTGACCGCGATAAGTATAGTTTGCAACATACGAGACCGGATCCGGACGGAACAAAAGAAGGATGCGGCTTTAACCCCGGCTTTCAAGTCAATGGAGGATGGGACTATGGAAGAATACTCCCTAAAAGACGGCCTCGTCCATTTTCGTGGCCGGCTTTACATCCCCGAAGGTGACAACATTCGGGAGGATATTCTAAAGGAGGCTCATTGCTCCAAGTACTCGGTGCACCCGGGGATCGCGAAGATGTACACCGATTTGAGAAAGACAATGTGTTGGCCGGGCATGAAGAGGGATGTCAAGAACTTTGTTACTCATTGTGTGGCCTGCCAAATGGTGAAGGCGGAGTGTAGAAGCCCCGGTGGAATGCTACAGTCGTTGCCCATCCCCGAATGGAAATTTGAGGACATCTCCATGGACTTCATCCACGGGTTACCTCGCTCGCGCTCGGGGAATGATTCTGTGTGGGTGATAGTTGACCGGTTGACCAAGGTAGCCCGATTTATCCCAATGAAGAAGGAGGCGCAGGTGGGCGTCCTAGTGCGTCTCTTTGTGGAGCAATTTGTGCGGTACCATGGTGTACCGAAGACGATCGTCTCCGACCGGGATGGTCGGTTTACTTCAAGAGAATGGAGGGCTGTACAGGCTTATTTGGGCTCGCGCCTTGATGGCCGCGGAATAGAGACCTACTGTGGTTGGTTCGAAATGGTCAGATTCCGCGGGCCGGTTAGAAGATCGAGTTTTCTAACGAAAGGAGGCAAGCGCACCTATCGCAAGTAGTACTCGGTATTCGGGAAAATACCGAGGTCGTATTATTCTCGGGGACGCGTTGATTATATCTACTCTTCCAGGAACACTATTATCTTACTAACAGTAAGGTGGGATTTTTTAGTTTAATTAAAGCGGAAAGAAAGAAAGCGGAATTTTGCTAAATTAGTTCGATGACGGGTTAACGCTCGGCATCGAATCGGATTAAGACCAAAATAATTCTTAACAATTATTAAACTTTGTTTTTAATTTAATAAAAGGCATTTGGCCGTGGAGGTTCCAAAAACATGAGCTCACCTTGGTCTAGGGATATCGCTCACCTGGGCGCTAAGGCTATTCGACCGAACGTTAGTCCGACGAAGGATTCCCCTTAACGCCCGCATTACGCTACGAACCCCGCTATTGGGTGGGGAACCCAATCCGGGAGAACTACGCTTCTCCTCTTCCGAGGGGGCGTACGCAGTTCTCTTTACCCAAGGGGGATCGGTCCATACGTGCAGCCTCTCGGCGTCGCGTATGGATAACGGAAATAGAGCCCACACATCGATTATGTGGTCCTATGCGTCGTTAACCCGGGGTAAACCTTAAGTCCTTAAATTAAATTAAAAATAAAGTTTTTTAATTATTTCAAATCATTTTTTATGTCCCAATGCTCTTCGAAGCCGAAGGCTAAAAGAGATTAGCCACTCATCGGTATGGGGACGGCTTTATGTTTTTATGTGAAGCGTGAGCGTTAAATTAAACACTGAACAATTATAAGAGAAAACACGAAAAATAGGACAATTAGATAAATTTAAGGCTAATTGATGCAGGCACTCACGCACACTTCAAAACCATAAAGAATATTAAATAAAGCAAGACCTACTCAAATGAGTAGGCGGAAATAAATGCACACACGCACACACTCTACAGAATTGAAGAAAGCGATAAATAAAGCGGTAAAATTATCTCCTACACGCACGCACTCTACATAATTGAGAAAGCGATAAAATTGCAAGTCCCGGCTCAACTGAGTGGGCGGGAGTAAATCTATCTCATACACACACGCACTCTACTTGAAAAGAAAACACACGCACACACTCTATAGAAAAGAAAACACACGCACACACTCTACAGAAAAGAAAACACACGCACCCACACAAAGTTTTCCTACTCAAGTGAGTAGGAAGAAAATGAAAGCAGTAAAAAGACAAGTCCCACTCAAACGAGTGGGCGGGAAATGAAAGCAAGGCGCCATTTAACTCTTAACGAGTAGGCGGAAATAAATGCATACGCACACACGCACTCTACAGAAATGAAATAAAGCAGTAAAACCTAACTCATACACGCACACACACTTGCAGAAATAAGAAAAACAAAGTGCTCAGAAAATTAAAACGACTGCATTTCTACCGCTAGAATGCGGTAGAAATGCATAAAAAGTGAAAATAAAAATTAACCGGAGCGAAAATTTTTGCAAATAAACGCAAAATGGAAGTACTCGAAAAATTAATACAACTGCATTTCTACCGCTAGAATGCGGTAGAAATGCATAAAAAGATGAAATAAAAATTAACCGGACTAAAAGTTTTGAAATTAAAAGCTAAAGTGAAGTGAGCGAAAAATTATAACGACTATATTTTCATTCTTATATTTTTATAAAAACTCCTAAAAAGTGAAAATAAAACAAAAAGTACAAAAAGTTTTACAACCCTAAAGAGCCTAAGTTAAAAAAAATAATAGTTTTAGATGAGTTTTTATAAAGCCTTATGAATGAAAATACAGGAAAAAGGAGAAAAGCTAAATCTAAAAAGTGCAGAACATGAAATTTAAATGGACGGCACAACGGCTAGAAATGCCGATAAACCCTAAATCTAACTAAGTTACGAAGGCTAAAAAGATAAAAACATAAAAGAAATACAAAAAGATGAACGAAAAATTGCTTAAGTAGGCGCATTCAATTGGATTATTCATACAAATTAAAAGAGAAAAATTCATATTTTATTGAAGTAAAAACCCTAATACAAACTATGAGAGAGAGGGGGGAGAAATTCTCCTTACATAGGTATGGAATCCAATTGGGCAGCACCTCCCCTAAGCAAAGTGGTCAAAAAAGTGGACAAAATAAGCTTCCTGGAAGCTCTTATTTATAGGCAATTTTTCGGGTTGGTCACGCCCTAGGTCACGGGCGTGACAGGGGGGCGTGTCACTACTATTCACGAGCTGACCGGTTGACTTGACTGGAGCTTTGACTTCGGGGCGAAAACGTGGCGGTCACGCCCCCAGTCACGGGCGTGACAACCATGTCACGGGCGTGACAGGTGGGTGTGACCGGGGAAGCTGGCAGTTCGATGTCGGTAGAGTTGACATGTTGACCAAGCTTGCGGGTAGGCCACGACACGGGCGTGACAGGCATTTGACACGGGCGTGACGGGCTGGGTTTGATGACGGCCGATCGTCGAGCTGGCACCTGTGGTCGGCGATCGTCGGGCTGGCGTGACACGGGCGTGTCGGCCGATTGACACGGGCGTGTCAGGCAGTTTTTTCTGACTTTTTGGAATTTTTTCTGAAATTTTTCTGGAATAAAAATTAAGCTAAGTTAGAAATAATATTTACAAAAACAAGCAATTTATTGAATTAAACTAATAAAAAAGACAAAAAATAAACGAAACGGACTTAAATAAAATACGAAAATATAGGTATAATTACAACTCATCAAACACCCCCATACTTAAGCTTTTGCTATTCCAGAGCAAAAGTTTGAGGTGAACTTATAAGGAATAGTAAAAAAACCCTAAGTTCCGCTACCGCTAAATTAATTATAAGAGAGAATAAATAAAAATATACGGGGTATAAGAGTTAAGTCCTAAAATTATTTAGATGATTTAAACAGGGCAAAAGTTTTGGCCAAAAGACTTCTTGATGTAATCAAATAGAAAGCAATAGTTGTATTGGTTAGATTAACAGAAAATAGTTTGGATTTATACGAACTTTAGCTTATAGGAGTGTTATTGGAAATAATGCAATTTACGAATTATGCTCTCAAAAAGATTTTTGAATTAATTCTAGAGTCATGAAATTGGCTAAGGGGGGTTGATGTTGGTTTATGAAGATGCTTGGATTTTGAGGCGAGGTTATTTTTTCTCGAACCTCCAATTTTTTTGATTTGGATGTTAAAGGAAAACGAAATCTTATTTTCCTTAACATAAATTTTTTTTTTTTCTTCTTCATAAAATAAAAATAACCCAATGTATATGTGTTGGAGTAATGAATTTTATCCTCTTACTCCGTAACGTATAATCTTTTAATTTATTGGGTGCCTATGTTTACGGAATGAAATCTTATTCCCATTGACATAAGATCTTTTTGGGGAAATAATTTTATCATACCAAGTAGGTTATGGTAGGATAGGTAAGGGGAGAAAAGAGAACTAGATTTTTAATTGAAAAATAATTGAGAGCAACCTTTATAAATTGTACGTTCCAATTTTTCAGAAAGCTAAAAGTAAGCATAATTGAATTCTATAGTCGTTATTTTCTAACATGGTACAAATGCTCCTATCTATGAAAAATTAGAAGTAGTGCCTAAAGCGAGTCCCCTATTTTTAACAAAGTATAAAATTCTTTAAAACTTAACCCCGGCTATTTAGATTTTTCAATCTATAATTAACAAACGAATAGTGAACAAAGAATTTATCAAATTCGCATATAAATAAACTCAAAACGAAAGTTTTGGATAGCAAGAAACTTAAGAATGAAATGTTTGATTTATTTGTTTCATAATAATTTTTTGAAAATTTTTTTGAAGTTATGTTCTTTTTTTTGTAATTTTTGTATTTTTGTATTTATATCTTTAATATATACATACTAAAAAGAAAGAAAAATGCGAGAATAAAATTTTTTTTTTTTTTTTTGATTTTTAAGTTTTGTGAATTTTTTGTATTTTTAATGTTTTGTGAATTTTTTTGTATTTTTAATGAAAGTTTCATTCTATTTACAAAAATTTGGGAAAAAGAAAAAATATTTACAAGGATGAGAGGGAAAAGAGAAAGAATATTTACAAAAAGTATTTACAAAAATTATTTACAAAAATTATTTACAAGAATATTTACAGAAATACAAACTAGGTAGCCGCGAGATGACTCGTTATGTGGATGGCTCAATGAGCCGGATCTCGCGGACCGAGTTAAAAATAAGACAAAGTTTCAAAAATGAAACTTCAAAAATTTTTAGTTATAATAATTTTTTGGATTTTATAATTTTTTTTTTTTTTTTTTTTATAAATTTTTTTTGAAGTTTTCTTTTGTTTTTTTTTTTTGGTTTTGTTTTTTTTTTGTTGTTTTTTTTTTTTAAGTTAAAAAGAAAGTACGAAAATATGAAAACACCCCCATACTTAGATCCAACATTGTCCCCAATGTTGTATGCTAGGCATGAGGAACAAGACAGCAGGTATATGTACAAAAAGGGGGAAAAGAGGGGGGCAGAAAACGTCCCTGATCCGCGCTCGGGGAAGCCCTTTAGAAACCCTGCGGTTATTAGAAAAATAGAAAACGTAATAAATAAAGACGTAAAAAGATAGACGTGGGGTGCCTCCCAGGAGCGCTTTGTTTATAGTCGCGTAGCTTGACTATAGTGGCGGGTTTATATATGGAGAAGGGTTATGGTTTCGCTCCTACTAATCACAGGGTCGCCCGCTATATAAGACTTTAACCGATTACCGTTCACCTTAAAAGTGCCTTTTTCGGGGTGGGAGACGAGTACGGTCCCATATGGCCAAACCTCTTCAACCTTGAAGGGGCCGAACCATCGCGATTTTAGCTTACCCGGGAAAAGCCTAAGACGTGAATTATAAAGAAGGACTAGATCGCCCGGAGAGAAAATTTTGGGGGTTTTAATTTTTCGATCGTGATAAAACTTAGAACGCTCCTTATAGAACGTATTGCTCTCGTAAGCGTTCGCACGCCATTCATCGAGCTCGTTTAGTTGCAGTTTTCTATTCTGAGCGGCTAAGTTAGAGTCGAGGTTTAAGAGTTTTAATGCCCAAAGTGCGCGGTGCTCCAGTTCTACGGGTAAATGGCACGCTTTGCCATAGACTAATCGAAACGGGGTACAACCAGTAGCGGTTTTGTACGCCGTACGATACGCCCATAACGCGTCGTCAAGCTTAGCGGACCAGTCTTTCCTATTAAGTGAAACGGTTTTTTCTAATATGCGTTTTATTTCTCGATTTACTACCTCAACTTGGCCACTTGTTTGCGGGTGGTAGGGGGTGGCAAGCTTGTGCGTGACTCCATATTTAGCTAACGTCTTAGCCATTAGAGCGTTACAGATATGCGTTCCCCTATCACTAACAATAGCGCGAGGCGTGCCGAAGCGAGAAAATAATTTTTTTAGAAATGTGACGACGACTCGCGCATCGTTGGTGGGGAGAGCCTGCGCTTCCGCCCACCGTGATACGTAGTCGACTGCCACTAAAATATAAGAATTTTTATAAGAAGGAGGTAGGGGGCCAACAAAATCTATGCCCCATAAATCGAAGACTTCGCATTCTAAAAACATATTTTGGGGCATCTCGTCGCGACGTGAGATGTTACCCGACCGCTGACAGCTATCGCATGCGCGCACAAAATTGTGCGCGTCTTTGAAGAGAGTGGGCCAAAAGTAGCCCGCCTCTAGCGCCTTCCTAGCGGTCCAGTTGGCTTGATAGTGCCCCCCGGCCGGACCCTCGTGGCAGTGCCTCAATATTTGCGTGCACTCCACTCCCGCGACGCATCTTCGAACCGCTTGGTCCGCACAGATACGGAAAAGAAAAGGGTCATCCCAAAAGAAATTTTTCAAGTCGGAAAAGAATTTCTTCTTTTGATGACTTGAGAAATCTTTTGGAAGTACCCGCGCGACTAAGTAGTTCGCAAAATCTGCGAACCAAGGCGAAGAAGACGAAGATGAACGATTGGCGAGAAGGCGTTCCTCGGGGAATCTGTCATTTATTTCAGATTCGACGAGCGCTTCCGCACCCGGATTGTCTAAACGGGAGAGGTGGTCTGCCGCTAGATTCTCCGCGCCCTTCTTATCTCGGATCTCCAAGTCAAACTCTTGTAGGAGGAGAATCCATCGAAGAAGGCGGGGCTTCGCGTCGGTTTTAGCTAATAGATATTTAAGGGCGGAGTGATCGGTAAAAACGATAACTTTAGATAGCGTAAGATACGAGCGAAACTTATCGAAAGCGAAAACGACGGCTAAGAGTTCCTTTTCCGTCGTCGTGTAATTCACTTGTGCGGAAGTGAGCGTCTTGCTAGCGTAATAAATAGGATGAAAATGTTTTTCTACGCGTTGGCCAAGAACAGCGCCTAAGGCAATATCACTAGCGTCGCACATGATTTCGAACGGAAGGGACCAATTAGGGGCCACTAGAATCGGAGAATTAATAAGTTTTTGTTTTATAAAATTAAAAGCAGACTCGCAATCGCTACTAAAGACAAAAGGTGATTCCTTTTCCAAGAGGTGAGTAAGCGGCTTTGTTATTTTTGAAAAATCTTGAATGAAACGCCTATAAAAGCCCGCGTGGCCTAAGAAACTCCTAATGGATTTTATGTTTGTCGGCTGAGGAAGTTTTTCTATGATTTCAACTTTGGCCTTATCAACCTCTATCCCCTTACTCGAAATCTTATGGCCGAGGACCAAACCTCCTCGAACCATAAAGTTACATTTTTCCCAATTTAAAACAAGATTCGTGTCCTCGCATCGCTGGAGGACACGATCGAGATTACGAAGACAATTCGGGAAAGAGCATCCGAATACAGAAAAGTCATCCATAAATATTTCCATAATATCTTCTACTAGCTCGCCAAAAATTGCTAGCATACATCGTTGGAATGTAGCCGGCGCATTGCAGAGGCCAAATGGCATCCTTCGATAGGCGAAGGTGCCAAAGGGGCAAGTAAAAGTTGTTTTCTCTTGGTCCTCGGGGGAAATGGGGATTTGGAAAAACCCCGATAGACCATCGAGAAAACAATAAAAAGGATGACCGGAAAGACGCTCGAGAATTTGGTCAAGGAACGGTAGTGGGAAATGGTCCTTACGGGTGGCATCATTAAGTTTGCGATAATCGATGACCACGCGCCAACCCGTAACAGTACGAGTTGGGACGAGCTCGTTGTGCTCATTCGCCACTACGGTTAGACCGCCCTTCTTGGGCACGACATGAATGGGACTAACCCACGCACTATCAGAAATGGGATAAATAATCCCCGTATCTAATAATTTAATTATCTCAGCTTTCACGACGTCCTTCATGTTTGGGTTAGGACGTCGCTGGGGCTGAATGGTTTTGCGGCAATTATCGTTTAAGAAAATTTTGTGAGTGCTGAAAGAAGGGTTAATCCCCTTTAGGTCAGAAATTTGCCACGTAATTGCGTGGCGATGTTTAAGCAAAACCTCCAATAAATCGGAGGTCTCCGAATCGCTTAAATACGAAGAAATGATTACCGGGAGTGTATCATTTTTCCCCAAAAAGGCGTATTTTAGGGATTCGGGTAATGGTTTGAGTTCTAGGATGGGCGGTTCTTCTAGTGAGGTTTTAGTGCTAATGTCTTTCGAACCAATTGGTTCAAAAGGCATGTTCGTAGACTCGTCCTCATCGCAATAAAAATTTTCGAGAGAAAAAATATTTTCGTTTAAAAAATCGGACTCGAAAACCGGGGAAGAACTATCTCCATAAAAAGAATCTAAAGAATAGCAGAAATCGTCGCTCGGCGACGAGTCTTCCATAGAGGAGTTAATAGAAAAAGTAACTTGGTCGTCTCCTACCCGAAGGAGAAGCTGACCATTACTTACATCAATTAACGCACGTGAGGTCGCGAGGAAAGGGCGACCAAGTATTATTGGTACGTTGGCGTCTTCCTCGATGTCCAAGATGACGAAGTCCACCGGGAAGGTGAACTTGTCTACTCGGACAAGGACATCCTCAACAACCCCGATGGGGAACCTAACCGAGCGATCCGCTAGTTGGATGCGCATATTGGTAGGAGCAGGAGTACCCAAACCTAAACGCAGGAAGAGCGAGAACGACATCAAATTAATGCTCGCGCCTAAGTCTGCTAAGGCGTATTTTACTAATACATTGCCAAAAAGGCACGGGATGGAGAACCGTCCCGGGTCGTTTTGTTTTAAGGGCAATTTACTAGTAAGAGCCGCCGAGCAGACAGCGTTGAGAGATATATGCGAAATATCCTCGAGTTTGCGTTTATTAGAAAGTAGTTCTTTTAAAAATTTCGCATATTTAGGCATTTGCGAGATAGCCTCGCAAAAAGGAACATTAATATGAATTTGTTTAAGTAATAAAATAAATTTTTCATATTGCGCGTTAACTCGCTCTTTATCTAATTTATGCGGGTAGGGCAACGCCTTGTTTAAAATAGATTTTTCAATTAAATTTGGTAAAGGCTGCGTAGACGAAGAAGAGGGAAGAGGGGCAGGAGGTGAAATTTGTACCTGAGGATCGATCCGTTTTGGATCGACCACCTCCTTACCGCTACGGAGGGTTATAGCGTTGGCGGTTTCCCTTGGATTGGGCTCCGTGTTCCCTGGCAGTGCCCCCATGGCGCGTTCTGACATGAGTCGCGCCAGCTGTCCAACCTGGAGTTCTAAATTTTTTAGCGATCCGGTGATGTTCCGGATATTAGACTCGTTGGACGCGACATAACGATTAAAATTTTCCTCCACCGGGGATGGCTTCATAGGAGGGGGAGGAGGAAGCGTCGGCGCAAAAGGAGGGGGAGGGGGACGCTGCGCGTTGTTCGGGTTGCTCCAGGAGAAATTCGGATGGTTCCTCCAACCCGGATTATAGTGGCTACTATAAGGGTTGTTTTGAAATGAGGGACGCACCGGATTTCCCATGTAGTCCACGAATTCGTCGACCACGCAGACGTTGGAGGGGGGGGAGAAAACAAGGCGGAGTGGAGGAGGAAACAGACATCTCCGCCACCTGCTTAGTTAGCCTTTCCACTTGGAGGGCTAGCTGAGCGGTGGCATCCACTTCAAAAATGCCCGCCTGCTTAGGGCGCGCCCGCGGGACGTTCCACTGGTAGGCGTTCACCGCCATTTCCTCGAAAAGGGCCTGGGCGGCCTCGGGGGTCTTATTGTTCAGAGTGCCCCCGGCAGCCGCGTCAATCATTTGACGCGTCTGACTATTCAGTCCATTGTAAAAAATTTGTACCTGCAACCACGTTGGCAGAGCGTGGTGCGGGCACCGGCGGAGAAATTCCTTAAAGCGTTCCCAAGTCTCGTAAAGAGACTCGGAGTCGTTTTGGACGAACGAAGATATGTCTGCCCGCAGTCTTGCAGTTTTCGCGGGCGGAAAATACTTCGTAAGGAATTTTTCGGCCAATTCCGCCCAGGACGTGATGGATCCCCGCGGGAGGGAGAGTAACCACGCCTTAGCCTTGGACTTAAGAGAGAAGGGAAAAAGGCGCAAACGAATGGCGTCATCAGTGACGCCATTAATTTTAAAAGTATCGCAAATCTCAAGAAAATTAGACAAGTGATTATTGGGATCCTCATCCGGCTGTCCGTCGAACTGCACGGCATTTTGGATCATCTGAATCACACTTGACTTAATTTCAAAATTATTGTTGGCCACAGCTGGCCGAACAATACTCGACCCCGTATCATCCAAATTGGGTCGAGCGTAATAAGACATAGTACGCTCGACCGGTTGGGCATTATTCGGGTCGGCCATAGAAGAAGAAGAGGGTTCTCCGATAGATTCTGCGGGGTCTAAAAAGGGAATTCGACGGAGAGATCGGATACGCGCAAGAGAGCGGTCGATCTCGGGGTCGAATTCAAGATTTTCAGAACTCGAAGGTTGTCCACGGGTCATACACCCTAAAAAAAACGAAAAGGGGGAAGGATATATTTTTTTTTGTAAAAATTTTTTATTTGAAAATAAAGTAAAATTAATAGATTCCCGGATTCAATATAACAACCGGATTCCCCGGCAACGGCGCCAAAAACTTGATGGCCGCGGAACAGAGACCTACTGTGGTTGGTTCGAAATGGTCAGATTCCGCGGGCCGGTTAGAAGATCGAGTTTTCTAACGAAAGGAGGCAAGCGCACCTATCGCAAGTAGTACTCGGTATTCGGGAAAATACCGAGGTCGTATTATTCTCGGGGACGCGTTGATTATATCTACTCTTCCAGGAACACTATTATCTTACTAACAGTAAGATGGGATTTTTTAGTTTAATTAAAGCGGAAAGAAAGAAAGCGGAATTTTGCTAAATTAGTTCGATGACGGGTTAACGCTCGGCATCGAATCGGATTAAGACCAAAATAATTCTTAACAATTATTAAACTTTGTTTTTAATTTAATAAAAGGCATTTGGCCGTGGAGGTTCCAAAAACATGAGCTCACCTTGGTCTAGGGATATCGCTCACCTGGGCGCTAAGGCTATTCGACCGAACGTTAGTCCGACGAAGGATTCCCCTTAACGCCCGCATTACGCTACGAACCCCGCTATTGGGTGGGGAACCCAATCCGGGAGAACTACGCTTCTCCTCTTCCGAGGGGGCGTACGCAGTTCTCTTTACCCAAGGGGGATCGGTCCATACGTGCAGCCTCTCGGCGTCGCGTATGGATAACGGAAATAGAGCCCACACATCAATTATGTGGTCCTATGCGTCGTTAACCCGGGGTAAACCTTAAGTCCTTAAATTAAATTAAAAATAAAGTTTTTTAATTATTTCAAATCATTTTTTATGTCCCAATGCTCTTCGATGCCGAAGGCTAAAAGAGATTAGCCACTCATCGGTATGGGGACGGCTTTATGTTTTTAGGTGAAGCGTGAACGTTAAATTAAACACTGAACAATTATAAGAGAAAACACGAAAAATAGGACAATTAGATAAATTTAAGGCTAAATGATGCAGGCACTCACGCACACTTCAAAACCATAAAGAATATTAAATAAAGCAAGACCTACTCAAATGAGTAGGCGGAAATAAATGCACACACGCACACACTCTACAGAATTGAAGAAAGCGATAAATAAAGCGGTAAAATTATCTCCTACACGCACGCACTCTACATAATTGAGAAAGCGATAAAATTGCAAGTCCCGGCTCAACTGAGTGGGCGGGAGTAAATCTATCTCATACACACACGCACTCTACTTGAAAAGAAAACACACGCACACACTCTACAGAAAAGAAAACACACGCACACACTCTACAGAAAAGAAAACACACGCACCCACACAAAGTTTTCCTACTCAAGTGAGTAGGAAGAAAATGAAAGCAGTAAAAAGACAAGTCCCACTCAAACGAGTGGGCGGGAAATGAAAGCAAGGCGCCATTTAACTCTTAACGAGTAGGCGGAAATAAATGCATACGCACACACGCACTCTACAGAAATGAAATAAAGCAGTAAAACCTAACTCATACACGCACACACACTTGCAGAAATAAGAAAAACAAAGTGCTCAGAAAATTAAAACGACTGCATTTCTACCGCTAGAATGCGGTAGAAATGCATAAAAAGTGAAAATAAAAATTAACCGGAGCGAAAATTTTTGCAAATAAACGCAAAATGGAAGTACTCGAAAAATTAATACAACTGCATTTCTACCGCTAGAATGCGGTAGAAATGCATAAAAAGATGAAATAAAAATTAACCGGACTAAAAGTTTTGAAATTAAAAGCTAAAGTGAAGTGAGCGAAAAATTATAACGACTATATTTTCATTCTTATATTTTTATAAAAACTCCTAAAAAGTGAAAATAAAACAAAAAGTACAAAAAGTTTTACAACCCTAAAGAGCCTAAGTTAAAAAAAATAATAGTTTTAGATGAGTTTTTATAAAGCCTTATGAATGAAAATATAGGAAAAAGGAGAAAAGCTAAATCTAAAAAGTGCAGAACATGAAATTTAAATGGACGGCACAACGGCTAGAAATGCCGATAAACCCTAAATCTAACTAAGTTACGAAGGCTAAAAAGATAAAAACATAAAAGAAATACAAAAAGATGAACGAAAAATTGCTTAAGTAAGCGCATTCAATTGGATTATTCATACAAATTAAAAGAGAAAAATTCATATTTTATTGAAGTAAAAACCCTAATACAAACTAAGAGAGAGAGAGGGGGGAGAAATTCTCCTTACATAGGTATGGAATCCAATTGGGCAGCACCTCCCCTAAGCAAAGTGGTCAAAAAAGTGGACAAAATAAGCTTTCTGGAAGCTCTTATTTATAGGCAATTTTTCGGGTTGGTCACGCCCTAGGTCACGGGCGTGACAGGGGGCGTGTCACTACTATTCACGAGCTGACCGGTTGACTTGACTGGAGCTTTGACTTCGGGGCGAAAACGTGGCGGTCACGCCCCCAGTCACGGGCATGACAACCATGTCACGGGCGTGACAGGTGGGTGTGACCGGGGGAGCTGGCAGTTCGATGTCGGTAGAGTTGACATGTTGACCAAGCTTGCGGGTCGGCCACGACACGGGCGTGACAGGCATTTGACACGGGCGTGACGGGCTGGGTTTGATGACGGCCGATCGTCGAGCTGGCACCTGTGGTCGGCGATCGTCGGGCTGGCGTGACACGCGCGTGTCGGCCGATTGACACGGGCGTGTCAGGCAGTTTTTTCTGACTTTTTGGAATTTTTTTTGGAATTTTTCTGGAATAAAAATTAAGCTAAGTTAGAAATAATATTTACAAAAACAAGCAATTTATTGAATTAAACTAATAAAAAAGACAAAAAATAAACGAAACGGACTTAAATAAAATACGAAAATATAGGTATAATTACAACTCATCACGCCTCGCCTTTAGCACAGCCTTTCACCCACAAACGGACGGGCAATCTGAACGAACCATCCGAACATTGGAGGACCTTCTGAGGTTGTGTGTGCTAGATAAAGGAGAACCATGGGAGAGACTCTTACCTCTCGTGGAGTTCTCTTATAATAACAGTCATCAAGCCAGTATTGGAATGGCACCTCATGAAGCTTTGTATGGAAGGAGGTGTAGAACACCCTTGTCCTGGGTGCAAGACGAAGATCCAAAGACATTGGGAAATGAGTATATTGATGACACGGACGCGGTGGTTAGGTTGATCCGGGATCGAATGCTAGAGGCTCAAAGCCGACAGGCGAAATATTACAACACAAGGCACCATATGGTGGAATTTCAAGTGGGTGATAAGGTGTTCCTGAAGGTTCGACCGATGCACGGAGTGTCGCGGGTACGTGGAGTCAAGAAGCTCAGCCCAAGGTATGTCGGGCCCTATGTCGTAGTGGAAAGGATTGGCCCTCTGGCCTATCGATTGGAGTTACCACCGGAGCTGGAGAACCTTCACGACGTGTTCCATGTATCGTCGCTTCGGAAGGCTTTGTTGCGGCCTGAAAGTATATCCCCACGACGGATGGTGCCGTGGCGTCTGATAGGTCTGTGCGACTGGAGCCGGTGCGGATCGTTGATAACGAGACAAGAACCTTGCGCCGCAAAAGTGTTCCCTTGGTGAAAGTGCTATGGTCTAATCATGGGAAGGAGGAGTTCACATGGGAGCCCAAGGATTTAATGCGAGGGCGCTACCCGGAATTATTTAATCCAGGTAAGAATTTTATTTGGAAGCATAGTTCCCTTTTATGTGTTTCACTCCCATAGCCTTACCCTGATTTCGGGGACGAAATCTTTTATTTTGTTTATAGGATTTGTAACGTCCCAATTCGCGCTAGGCCCCTTGATTGCGTATTTAAGTCTAGGGGGCTGTGGTGAGCCCAATGGGGGTGTGGGTGAACAGGTGCGAACGTACGGGAAATGAGGAAAATAAGGCAAAATGGCAATTTTGTCCGACACGGGTATGGACACGGCCGTGTCCATACCCGTGTGCCTCATACCAAGATTAGGCTTATCAGTCAGAGAGGTACATGGGTATTGGGACACGGGCGTGTCCCTACCAGTGTGCTGAGGACACGAGTCGAGACACGGCCGTGTCTCTACCCGTGTACCGCAACCCCAGCACGGCAGAAAGATATTCTGGGATGAACACGGCCCTAAACACGGCAGGCGACACGGCCGTGTCACCTGAACACGGGTAGGAATACGGCCGTGTGCCTACCCGTGTCTGCGGTGTATAAAAACGAAAAAGATGTGAAACCCTAGCATTTCATCCCCTTTCTTCTGCCCCGAAATTTCTGAGAGAGTTCTCTTGGCTGGAGGAGGAAGAGCCTTGCCGGAGCCATCCTTTGAAGAAGATTGCCGGGCCATCCTTGGCGGAAACGAAATGGCGCTACGAAGGAGTGCGAGGCTCATGGCCGGCCATGGTGGTACTGCTGGACTTGAGGTGAGCTTTCTCCCCTCTCCCTTGGTGCTAGATCTGTAGTTATTTTAGGAGAGACATCGACTCCATAGAGTCTTGATGGTGAGGAGGAGAGTTCTTAGGATAAGCCATGCCTAGGTTTTCTAGGCTTAGTCTCCCTCAACCTTCTCATCATTCAAAGTGGAGATGAGAGGGGTTTTCGTTGAGGGTTTGGCTTTGAAAGGAGAAATAAGGTTGGGTGTGATTTCTGGAGAAGTTTATGCGAGGTCGATGCAAGGAAGAAGATGAACGGATGCCGTTCATCTCGCCTTAAGATGCGTGCAGAAATCTGATTTCTGCACGCGGAGACCTTTGTGGCCAATTGCGGAGGTGTTTTGGCCAGATCTGGGTGATTGACTCAACACAAAAGTCGTAGCCCTTGAAATTACCTTTCCAACAATTGGTTGCACGTTTCCATGCGATACCCGTAGCCACGGGAAAGCTGCTTCGAGTCCGCTGCGTTCGGGAAAATCCTGTACGGGAAACTGTTTCCTGTACGTATTCGAGTTGAATTTCTGGTATGTTGCGACCAGATCTGGGCGATCGACTCAACACAAAAGTCGTAGCCCTCGCGAATACCTTTCCAACGAGGGGTTGAGCATTGTGATCGGATTCATGTAGCTCCGGGAATCCCAGTTTTAGTATCGGGCTATCCTATGTTAATGCACTTGTTAATTTATAATGTTGGCACTCTTGCAATGGATGTGATTTGCTCATTTTATATCTTGCTCCCATATATTTATAATGCTGTAGTTACTGTAATTGAGCATGGTTACCCATTTGGTTGTGTAATAAGGAATAACCATGTATTGGTAGAGAAATGGATTGGATGAGAAGGCTAGAAATTAAGAGTTGAGATTGGTATAGAATATATTTATATAGCTTGGTGTTGAACATATCTATTATGCGAAGTGTTGAGGTGAATTCATTGAATAGATGGGCGTGAATATGATGAACACTATGTGAAGAGTATTTTGTAACCGTAATCCGAGCCCAAGGGGTTTATCAACAACCGATGCTTAGAGTTATAGCCTCCCTACGGGTAGCATCGAGCGAGTTGTTTTGGGGCATGTGATGTGCGACGATTCATCGTGTCGCGATATTGAGATAATGACTGTGGCAGGTCTACGGGTTCGCCAGTCGTCACACCGATGGGAGCCAATGGGTAGACCTTGGGCGGTAGGGTTAGATACTTGGTGTCCATAACCCGAGATCTCCTCCGCGCCATGAGAACGGTTGGGCTTGCACCTCGTGCGTTTCCGAGGTTCCATCCGGTTCGAAATCAAAGGCAAGGTTTGGCTGTGTTCTTGGTGCACATCTACCCAAGACCCCTTCAGAGCCGTAGTACGCATGTGAGCTCTGCTGTTGTGTTCTTAGCGTTGAGGCGTACGGGGGCCTAGGATAGGTAGTGTGATACCACCTAGTAGTGGAGACGCCCGCTCCACTGTCGCCGTCTGGCCACGACGGACGACGCCTGAGAGGTTTGCTACCTGCTCAAAAAGTGGGAAATTAAAGTCTGTGTCGACATAGCAACTTGCATGTGCGTGTGCATGATTCGGTCATAGCATAACATTCATATCATGTCATTCATTGCATACTCAAGATCCTCATCGTATAAGTTTGTATGGGCACTCTTATACGATGAGTTACTTTACTGTTAAGCCGATCCTTAACTTATAAGTTTGTATGGGCACTCTTATAAGTTAAGTTACTATTCTGATTACTTATACCTGCTGTCATATTTTATAGATATTTGTAGAACTGCTAGTGGTGTAGCGTATTTTGTACTCCACCATATTTACAGTCACCTGCTTGTTTACTTGCTTATATATATACATATTGTACCTTTGTTCCTTTCTCCGCCCGGTGCCGAGGAGTCGCCGGGGGAGCGGATTTGAAGCCACTTAGTCTTATGACTAACGGTTGCTACGTCTTCCTTTTTAGGAGGAAACCCCGCAGGTAGAGCAGCAACGGACTATGCAGCAGGACAGCCAGGCCCGGACGATAGGACCTGAAGTGGTGGTGCCATCGGCACCGTCAGTGACAGTCGTGAGTGTTTTCATGTAGCCGCTTGGCAAAACATTTCTAGACTCTTGTTCTTTTGTACAAGCCTGTTATGCTTGTTATCTTCCGCTCTTTTGGACTTAAACTTAGTTGTGAATTGAACTGCTTTACTTTTCTGTTATGGTTGGGTTGGCATAGTATATGTTATATGGATTGTAGCCGGCGGAATAGGCGTCTTATGGTAAAGGCTAACCCGTGTGTTAGTGCTACCGCAAGGCGGCTATTTCGGGCATAAGACTCCCCTCGTGTCGTGTGTTGTGTTCCGGGAGGGGGGTCTTACATGACATGAGAGCGCCAAGGCATTGGGCTTTCGTCGGCGGCATAATGAGAGTCTTTGGCCTGCGTGCCAGACTAAATGCTCATTGGTGGGATCTGGTGTTTCCGGTACACCCGAATGTGACCTGAGTGCACGGAGCGTTGGGCCGTCGTGTTGGCATTTGTGATATATATTGACTATGAGGTCGTGCACTTTTTACGTGGTTTGCTATACATACTGTTGAAAAATGCTATGCAGGGATGGAATTCCGCTGCCCTATGCCAGGGGCAGGGTTGTTATAATTGGTCAGCTGAATGCTGACTGTTTCCCTGTTTGCCACCGCTTGGTGGATTAATTCTTGCAGGTGCAGGAGGTTCTGGTCCGAGCGGGACTTAGCGGGATGAAGACCAAGCTGCGTTTCTGCCCTCGAAGGCTTTATTTTGTTTCTTCTTGTCCATGTGTGGCCGGCCTGCGTGCCGATGTCTGTAAACCACACCTCTATTAAGAGAAATTTGTTAGGCCTTAAGGCCAAATACTTGGGTTGTATACATTCCTCTGTTGTTAGTGGACAGTTGTTATTTTGCTTGAGTTCAAGTTTTTAACTGCCAAGCTTCCGCTATGAAGCTCTGTGTTAGGATGAGTTTGTTGTATGATATTATTTAGAAGCGTCTCTGCCTGTTTGTGGAATATGGTGTGGGGCCTCAGCCGGACCCTATATTATATTCTTATTGACGGGTCGAGGTGTTACAGGAATATTCATTGGTTATTATTGATGACTACTCGCGCTTTGCGTGGGTGTTCTTTCTGAAACACAAGTTAGATACCTTCGATATCTCTACTAATTTTTTCAGGAAAGTCCAGAATGAATACAACTGTTCCGTATTCAAAATCATATGTTACAATGGAACTGAATTCAAGTCTGGGGCCGTGACAGAATTCTATGAAAGCCTAGGTATCTTTCATGATTTTTCATCTCCTCATACTCCACAACAAAATGGAGTAGCTGAGAGAAGGAACACAACACTCATAGAGGCCTGCAGGACTATGTTGAGTGATGCTTCACTACCGGAGTACTTCTGGGCTAAATCCATCAATACTGCATGCCACGTGAAAAATCGAGCACTCATCAATAAGAATCATTATAAGACACCTTACGAACATCTAAAAGGCAGGAAACCAACTGTTTCATATTTTAGGATTTTTTGCTATAAATGCTTCGTGCTTGAAAATTGTAAGTATCATACTACCAAGTTTAGTGAGAAAAGTTTGGAAGGTATTTTTGTAGGTTATAGTAGCCATAATAAGACATACAGGATTTTCAATAGAAAAACTTTGGTTGTAGAGGAATCCATACATATTGTATTTGATGAGAGGAGGTTGCTGCAAAGTAAATCGTCTAGTGTGCTTGTTGTAGATGCAGGTACAAAGCTAAAAGAAATCAGCTTGGATGAACCGACTGAAGGTGAAAGAGAAAAGTTCATCAAGATCACTACAATAACCCCCATTGGAGAGGTAGACGATCAAGATAAAGAAACCATCCAAGTTGATGAAGTCACTATAGTGGCTGAAGAAGTTCTAGATGCTAGGAATATAGATCTCAGACATCTGAAGGATCATCCATTGGACCAAATCATAGGAGATCCTCGAGATGGTGTCAGAACTCGTCGAGGTACAACTAACGAGAATCTTTATTTAAGTTTTCTCTCACAATTTGAACCAAAGAAGTTTGAGGAAGCAAACTCAGATGCATCATGGATCTTAGCCATGGAAGAAGAAAAGAACCAGTTCAAGCGCTGCAAATTTTCGAAGCTAGTTCCAAGACCCAAAGGTAAAAATGTCATCGGGACGAAGTTGGTATACAGGAACAAGATGGATGAAGATGGAACAATCATAAAGAACAAGGTCAGACTCATCGCCAAAGGACACTGTCAAGAAGAAGGAATCGACTTCGACCAAATATACGCTCCAATGGCAAGGCTGGAGGCCATATGACTTTTCATGGCTTATGTCTTAATGAAGGACTTCACTGTCTATCAAATGGACGTGAAGTCCGCCTTCCTTAATGTTGACATAAAGGAAGAAGTGTACGTCTAACAGACACAAGGTTTTGTTGATCCTAACTTTCCTGACTATGTTTAGTTATTATCGAAAGCACTGTATAGTTTGAAACAAGCTCATCGAGCTTTGTACGAAATGCTGTCTAGCTTTCTCCTCGAGAACAAGTTCACAAGGGGAAAGATAGATAAGACCTTATTTTTTAGGGAAATTAAAGGCAAGATTTTACTAGTGCAAATCTATGTAGACGACATCATTTTTGGTTCTACAGACGACAATCTCTACAAAAAGTTTTTTAAACTTATGCAAGGGAATTTTAAATGAGTATTATGGGAGAGCTGAAGTATTTCTTAGGACTTCAGGTGAAATAATCTGAAGATGGATTTTTCATCTAACAGACTAAGTTCACCAAGGAGTTGATTAAGAAATTCGTAATGGGGAGTGCAACATCTATGAGGACTCCAATGGCCTCAGCTATGTCTCTAGACAAGGATGAGAAAGGGAAACCTTTTGATGAAACCAAGTATAGAAGCATAGTTGGATCCTTGCTCTACCTTACTGCTAGTAGACCAGACATAATGTTCTCTACATGTGTTTGTGCTAGATTCCAAGTGAACTGTAAGGAATCTCACTATGCTACTGCAAAGCAGATAATGAGATACCTTAAAGGTACATCGAATCTTGGCTTATGGTACCCAAGAAGTAATGACAGCAAAGTAATCGGTTTTTCAGAAGCAAACTTTGCAGGTAGCAAAGATGATAGAAAAAACACTTCTGGGACGTGTCATTTCCTTGGAAGAGGGCTTATCTCATGGAGGAGCAAAAAGCAAAACTGTGTCGCAATCTAAACTGCTGAGTCAGAATATATTTCTGCCAGCAGTTGTTGTGCACAGTTGCTTTGGCTAAAGAACCAGCTAGAAGACTACAACATGAAGGTTAAAGACATTCCATTCTTTTGCGACTCCTACAGAGCAATAGCAATTGCAAACAATCAAGTCTCGCACAGCCGGACAAAGCACATCGAGCTAAGATATCACTTCATCCGGGAGCATGTGGAGCAAGGGGATGTGGATCTGCAGTACATCCTAACAGATCGACAAGTTGCTGATATTTTCACGAAGCCGCTGGACGAGACAAAGTTAAATTTCTTCAAAACTTAACTTTGGATGCTGAACAAAGAAGGATAGACAAAAGGGTTCATTTCAAAGCTAAGGAATCGAGGATACTACAAAAATGTTAGAAATATTTCAAGTGGACATCACTTCTCGAGACATAAAGTTACTTCTCGAAAAGTAAATATCTGGTTCCTGATTACTAAAGTCTACTTCTCGAGAACTTCACGTCTGTCTTTCGAGAAGTACTATAAGTTCTCGAGTACTAGGAATTCACTTCTCGAGAATTCTAACTCTGCCTCTCGAGAACTAATCTCCCTCTCGAGAAATGACCCGTCGCTTTTCGAATTCTGTTCATTTCTTCATTTTTGCAAACCGCCTGATTTCTGCCTTAGTAAAAGGCTTATTTTTGGTTAATTAGACACTTAATTGTCATTACTAGGTTTATATATATATATATATATATATATATATATATATACATTAGGTTTCACAAATAAACTGACATTTCAAATCAATTTCTCTCGAAAACACTTCGCCTTCCGCCGACTCAGAGCTTCGACATCGTCGTTCTCTCGCGCTCGGTTCGTCGCCGTCTTCAGAAACCATGGCGCAGCAATCCATAATAGAAGTGGGAAGTGAAATTGTGGTTGCCGAGATTGCCAAACTCTCAGATGATTTCAAGTATATTCTCTTTCTTCTCGAAAACACGGGTTTTAACTTCGTTCTCCAAGAACCTTGAAATATTCTTTTGCCAGAAGTTGAAGAGTTCTATCGAAATTTCAAAATAAGTAGAAATAACACAGTTCTGAAATTAAAAGTAAAAGGGGTTAAGATAAAGTTGAACCAGTCCATTGTGTCCAAACATGTAAGGTTGCCGATTGTAGATGATGAAGATGAACTTACACAGGAAGATAATGATAGTACTTGTCATTTTTGTGGAGTACCATTAGACATCACCTCTCTCAGAAATACAGCTCTGAATGATGTAAGCAAGCTTCTATTCAATATTGTTGGGAAGATCCTCTAGTGCAGGACAGGCTCTGTTGGTTTCATCACCAATGACCTATTCGATGTAATGACTGCTATCGTCTGCATGAAAAAAATTCCGTATGGGATGATGATTTTTGATATGATAAGGGACAACATAGAGAATCCAAAGTTTTCTAGGATAATTTCATTGATGTTGTATGAATGTAATCCAACAATCTTCGACACCTCTTAAGGAACACCTATTCATCACCTGAAGAAGATCTCTATAACCTCTATACATAGGTGGGATTTAAAACTGAAGAAAACCAAAAAGATTGCAAAAGAGCATGCAGACCCTGCTTCTGAGGTCAGGACCCCATCTCCCACCTCTCATAAAATTGCTGAACCATTTGGTGCAGCAACTGAGGGGGAGCCTTCTTTCTCTTATCTAGATGACAGAATTCCATCTCCTCCTCCTTTAGGGAGATCTCCAATCAGAAGTCCAGTCAGTAGTCCTGCTAGATCACAAGTCAGAAGTCAAATCAGAAGTCCAGTCAGAAGTCCAACGAGATCAGCAGTCAGAAGTCCAATTAGAAGTACAATCAGATAACCAGTCAGGTCCCCATTAGCAAACATATCAGATGAGACAATCTCAGATGAGCAAGTTCAGAAAACCCTCAAATCAACTACAAAAGATATAGAAAACATAATAAAAGAACTGACTTCTGATGAGCCCCTTCCTTCCCTCCACTCAAAAACTGTCGAAGAACCTTCAAAGAATCCATCTCCAGCACCTTCTCCTTCTCCAGTACCTTCTCCCAAAGCAACTCCTTCTCCTTCTACAAGCAAAGACTCACCTCAACTAAATACTATCCTTCTCTCAGAAGAAGATGAGCCAGAACTAGAGGCAGTTGAAGCTCCCTTGAGGAGACTTGATTTCTCTATTCCCACCCTCCTTGGTGAGGAAGGAGATATAGTCATTCATACTACCAGAGATAAAAGCTCTGTAGTTGTTGAAGAAATCCCTCCATGGTAAGTCCCTTCTCCACCTCAAATTGCTCCTCTTGTTGTTCCTCCTGCTGCTGCCGCTTTAAGTTCGGATATTCTAAGTTAGATTGAAGTAATGCTGAGTGAGCAAAGAAAATATTAGGATGAATCTCTGAGAATAGTTCATGAAAAAGTCTCTAATCTAGAGAAAGAGATGAGCATATGCTTTTAAGAAATCCAACACAATACTGACTATCTAAAAGAGCTATTTTAGATTGGTGGAAAAGCTATAGACCACACTATCTCTAGTGTTGGTAAGGTCATGGATCAATCAGTAACTCTTGCTGGCAACCAAATTTACTTGGAAAAGAAAGCCAAGAAAACCTTATGAAAATCTATGCAAAGGTTTGTACCTTCAATAAAGATATTATAGACGAACTATCTATAGAATTCAGAAAGGGGGAGAGTTTAGTGAAAGAATATGTGTACAAGTTTGTGGACAAGTTTATAGCTACTGCCAACACTGTCTTGTCTGAGCAGTTAACTACAATTAATAAGAATGTTTTAGAACAAATTCAGCCTGTGAAATTTCATAACTATTACACTGCAGTCTGGATGCATAACCAGATATTTCCTCAATTCTAGGTTAATCCTAATGTCATACCTAATCACCTGATTCCCCTTGCTGACGGTTAGTCAAGTCAGATGCCGGCTCAGATGAAACCTCAGATGCCATGCTTCTCTCCAAGGCTAGAAGATCAATTTCCTCCTCCTGTTTCCTATGATCAAGTTTGGGATGATATGATTCCTCAAGATGTACCTGAAATCAATATTCTTAAGAAGAGGAAGTATGGGGAAGGCCCCTCTGTTAGCAAAAGTGCCCCTAAGCTAGACTCAGAGAAAAGGAAAGTACAGGAATTTGTTGAAGTCTGGAGTCCTGCTTCCAAGGCTTCGATTCTTGATACTCTCAAGCTAATAATAGACTATGCTGAAAGTAGGAGTTTCCACTACAGCTCTTCTGAGTGGGAACTCTATGAAAAGTCCATGACTAAACGGAGAATCTATGATAGAGAATATGGGAAGAGTAATCCAAAGGCACCTCCTAAACCTCAAAGGTACTATCCAAAGCCTTTTAGCTACCAGAGAAGACAACCAGAGAAGTATGATAGGAAATATCAGAGCAAGGAATGATTTTCTATTGATAACTCATTTTAAGATTATGGATGAAATGAATGTTGATTTGAAATCTAAAACACTATATATATAATTCCTAGTTTTGCTGATTCTGTGTTTAATTTTTTATCTCTTGCATTTGAATCTTTTTTTCATATAGAGTTCGTTCTTTGTTTATATAATTCACCTTAGTGTAGAGGGTTCTGATATCTATAAATAGGGGTAGATTGTTTGGTATTGAATCCACAATAACCCAGATTTGCCTGAAGTCACCCTTGAACTAGGATGAATTAAGTTGTATTTGATATCTCTAGTTATTTGTGTGTTTGCAGACTATCATTGCTAAGTGTAGACCAATGTCAGTCTATAGTGGGTCATGAACACAGGACCATACAGTGTAATCCCTCACTGTGTGATCCACGGTGTTGATCCATGTGTAGCCTCTGTATTGGGATACACTTCACATTCAATCACTTGGAACATGTGATGAAGATTGGATTCATGAAGAAGAAAGATTTCCTAACATTCAGAATTTTTCTAAGTCCACTTCTCGAGAAGCCTAGTATAGTTCTCGAGTAGTGGAGTTAGCATAACTCGAGTATTTAACTTAATACTCGAGTACAAGTCTTAGTTCTTGAGTAACATCATTAAAGTTCTCGAGAAGCCTAGACTAGTTCTCAAGTAGACTCAGCCTATATTTCTCGAGTAGCCAGAGCTAGCCTTGAAAATTTTCTAAGTCTATCTCTCGAGAAGCTGGGTTATAATTCTCGAGTACTTAGCTTCTACTTCTCGAGAAGTAATCTTAGTACTCGAGTACAAGTTTTAGCTCTCGAGTAATATTCTTTTAGTTCTTTAGATGTCCAGTTTAGTTCTCGAGAAGTCTTAGCTCATAATTCTCGAGTACTTACATAATTCCAGAATGTATAGCCCTCAAGTAATCAGCATGTTCTCGAGAACATATATATACTTCTCGAGAACTGCAGTCACATTTTTTAGAAAATTGCTTAAGTTCAGAATTATCGAGATTTTCAAATTATACATCGTGATTGGTCCACGTGTCGTCATTAATGTTAATTCTATCTATTAGGGGAGATCTTATATAAGGTCTTGTCATTAAGAATAACCCTAAGAGGTGAACCGTACCTTTCTAAAATTCTGAAATTGTCGTCTCTCTCAAGAAAATTTTCAGAAGTCGTCACCACTCATCTTATTGCCAAAAGCCAATTTCGATCCAGTTCGACTTGCTGTTCAAGGGATTCATAAATCTTCATCTTCTACTTGATCGAGTAAGTCCAAGTTTCTCAGAACTGATCCACCGAGATTCTTCTTCAACAACTTTTGAAAAAGCCGCAAAGTTCAAGAAAGAAGACCTAGGGACATATTTTTAGATCTGAGAAGAAATTTTGGTTTGTATTTCCAAATCTCTTTTTAATCTTGTAGGAGATTATTCTCCGAGTGTAGGAGCTTTGTTCTCCGAGTTGTAGGAAGTTTTCATCTTTTGAGTGTATATCCATTTAGATCACGATTCTAGGAACTTGGTTTCGAGACGTAGGATTGGTTTTCAATCTGAGTTAGTGGAGTAGCCGAGTCTAGTGATTTACTAGATCGGTGAGGTAAAGTGGACGTACCCAAGGTTAGGGAACTACTATAAATCTTATTGTTGTCTGTGATTGCTTGATTGTTTTTGTGCAAGTTTGTTAAATTTTTTATTCCGCAAATAGACGCACAATTCACCTATTCACCCCCCTCTAGGGTATTTAGGTTGACAAATTAACACTTTCAGGTAGGATCCATGTGTGGATCTGAGAGTAGGGTTGTCCTACTAGCTTGAGTAGTAAGGCCTAGTGCCTGAGGTAGGTGACTATTAAGTCACTAAGCTGTAGGTGATAAGTGTGTCACTGAGTTCTAGGCCTTGGAGGAGGTTGAGCTATAAGTTCCAGGAAGGGCACTGAGGTAGGAACTTGGAAGGGTATTGATCTGTAGGAGTGCTACATTACTTTGAGCTTTGGGCCTTGTACCTGAAGTTGTAGGGCTGAAAAGCTTGAACTATGGGCCTTAGAGATAAGGCTAAGGTAGGTGGTTTGAGGACCACTGAGCTGTAGGAGCACTGCAGGTCTCTGAGGTAGGAACCTTTGTGGTTCTGAGGTAGGGTTCTGAAGAGAACCTGAGTGTAAGGCTATGGTTCTGAGCTGTAAGATCTAAGGAGCATTTTGAGGAGTTTGTGCCATGTCTAACATAAGTTAGAAAGGTGGGAGGGAAGGTGGATGAACCCAATTGGGGAACCACTATAAATATTTGTGTGTTGTGCTGTATTTCTTGTTCTTATTATGTTGCAGGTTCTAAGGACAAGCTCTAGATCACTTAGAAAGAAAATAGCAAAAAGACTAAAGAAATTTCAAAGACCTATTCACCCCCACCACCCTACCCCCACCCCCCTCTAGGTGACGAACTAACCTTGAAGTAATAACATTCACTATTGCTAAGAGGATTTTAGAAATCGAAAGGGCACACCAAATATTGGACTTTGGTACCCTAAGAATATGTATTTTGAACTAATAGGCTTTTCAGATACAGATTTTGCAGGTTGTAGAGAAGATAGGAAAAGCACACATCAGGCTCCTGTTAATTCCTGGGAAAAAGACTAGTGTCATGGAGAAGCAAGAAGCAAACAATTGTTTCTATTTCCCCTGTAGAGTCAGAATGCATAGCTGCAGGGAGCAGCTATGCACAGTTGTTATGAATCTAACATCAACTTCATGATTATAACACTCAGCTAAGTAAAAGCTCTTTATTTTGTGATTCTACTAGTGCACTGTCTATAGCTAGGAATCCTATCTCACAGCACAGGACTAAGAAAATAGAGATTAGATATCTCTTTATAAGAGAGCATGTGGAATGTGAGGATATTAGTCTTCAGTTTGATGCAACAGACAAGTAAGTGGCTGACATTTTCACCAAGCCAATAGATGAAGCAAAGTTCAATACCTCCAGGTTTCAGTTGGGAATGTTGAACTTAGTATAGCTTCAGTTGCTCTTCATATTGTTTTGCTGCAGTAAATACTTCATCGTGCAGGATGGAGTTGAATGAATATCAAAAAGGTTAATAGAAGTGGCTCTTTATAAGGGGGATCAAGTCCAGCATTATTTGGTTATCCGTAATAAAAAAGGTGGAGACGTTAACTAGATATGACCAACTTATCCCTAACTATTTTATAGAAATCAAAAGGGTGGAGAAGAAGCCGCAATTCATGAGGAAAAGCAGGGGAAACTGCCAAATGTTATGTAGGTGGTGTTCCCATACAAAGGGAAAAGGTGAACCACGCAGCAAAGCAGGGGGAGTAAGTGATGAACACTGTACTAGCAGAAAAATGGGATATGTGATAACCCTGGTAACCTTTAACTCTCTTAGGGTTATTTAGTTGTTGTATTTTGTTGATGCATATGTTAATTTATATCATTGACAATGGTTTTTCAAGTGGTGTTTTTACTTCTTCAAATATGGGGAGATTGTTGGGTCCATTGATCCCAATATCCCAGATTTGTAAGAAGTTGGTGATCGCTTTTCGCTTAAGAAAAGAGAGCTGAACTAGTTATCAAATTAGGCAAGTATACCAATCAAACTATAGCTAGGGGACACAAGTGTCGTATTGAAATTCGGGAACCGTTGAGTACACTTACTCACACGAAGACTATAATTTTATCGACGGAAATCTTTAGGGTTGAAGAGAAATTTAAACGCACTAAAGAAAGGAAATATTGCATAAAAAGAGAACTAATGCAGTTAAATAGAAGGCACAAAAGAAGCGATAAAAAGGAAGGATTGGAGAGATGAAATGGAAATGCACTCGATCGAGAATCACCTCGACTAAAGTCGATTAAAAATGCGACAATAAACAAAACTTTATAGGTTGAAAGGTCCTTGACCGTGGAGGTTCTAAAGGTTAAACACGCTTCTCTTGAAGTCGTGCCCAACTGAGTTTAGAAAGGTCCGACTGACTCTCGTCTAAATCAGAGGCCTAAAGCTCGCTTTACGCGGTGAACCCCACTGTTGGATTTTACTCCAATCCGTGATATTTGGACGTCTGCCTCTCTCGAGGGGTGCGTACAACTCTATTTACTCTTGAATGCTCACTTAAAACTATCGGCCTCTCGGCTAGCGAATAATGAAAGCTATATTAGAAATTATATATCGACAATATAATTCAGAATAAGAAAAATCTAGAGTAATCAATGGTCTAAAACCCTAAAAAGAAAAGGTAGATTCAAAGCATCATAACTTAATCACTCGAATCTCGGATCATCAAGATCTAGTACAAGGAGGATTACTTAATCATAGTGAATTGGAGGAGGGGGATGAGTAGTAAAGCATTAAAAACACAAGGTAATAAAGAGCACTTATATTAATAATGAAAGAGAGCTACACTTGAAATGGAAATTACAATTTCAGGAAAATTGAAATCCTATTCTAGCTCTATAATTATCAACTAAAGCATGTGCAAAAATTACAATAAAAGCTAAAACAAACTAAGCACTAAGCTAGGGTTAAGAAAAATACAATATAAGAAAGAGAGAGAGTGAAGAACACTAAAAAAAGACAAGAAACAAAGGGGCAGCACCTCCCCCTCTCAGCCCAAACTTGCTTGAAAAGGAAGGGGTGCTTTGAATTTATAAGAAAAATTCTGGGGTTGGTCACGCCCTAGGTCATGCCTCGGGAAGCCATTTAAGGGGGTGTGATACATATAAGGTTGACCTCGGGTTCTGGATTTTAGCAGGAAGGATGATTGCTTATGTATGATGGCTGACAGTCCCTGGGTCACGCCCGTGTAGGGGGGCATGACACATGCATCACGTCAAAATCATTGGTCAGAAATCCATCAGTCTTGTAAAAGGGGGCGAACATGCCCTGGGTCATACCCGTTACGGTCGGTGTGACAGGTACGATTGGCGTGCGTAGGATAAAAAGCATTTAATGCAGCTTCAAACTTCGGACATAGGGTGACACGCCCGATGTCATGCCCTAGGACACGCCCGGGAAGGACGTGTCAGGGGGCATGATAGCCGTTTTTCCTGTTATTTTTTCTCTGTCAGCAAGCTTCCTCGGTATCGGGTGACACACCCTGTGACACACCAAGGGAGGAAGTGATAAGGGGGCGTGTCAGGTCATTTTTGGCCAAAATTCTGGAAACTTGCAAAAAGACAAGAAAATGTTAGTGGGAATAATATTTACATAAGAAAGATAAAAATTAAGCTAATAAGACAAGATTAGCACCTTCAAAACTAGAAAATACGATAATAGTTTAGGCTACAAAACGTATTATAGAATTCCCCTAAGCTTAAGCTTTGTATGTCCCCAAGCAAAAATATAAAAACTAGATAATCATAAAAAGTGACTAATCAAAAGATTCTAATTATGCTAACACGAGTACTATGCAAAATTCTAAGTAGGGAAAATGTGAAACGTAAATTTAAAACAATTATTTAGGTATGGTTTAAATTTTAAAAACTTTACTCAACGAAAATAAATCATCCAAAATTTTGACGAAATTCTTTAAATAGATTAAAGCAAATCAAAGAAAATGAAAAATGCATTGAGTTGTTACTAGATCCAAGCAACGCATTATAATTATATCAATTAAATAACAAAAATCTAAGTTTAAATCCAAAACTAATACTGATTTACTTTTGTTCTTATCTTAGTAATTAAATAAAATTCAAAAGCATGAATCAAAAAGACTTAATGGGATCGAAGCGTTTGGTTTAGGATTATGATTAGGAGTGGAATTAAAAGATAAACAGGGATGCTTAAAATCACACTAAACCAAAACAAAGAGTTTCAAAAAATTTCATTTTAAACAAAATATTTTTCTTTCTTTTCTAATTTTTTCTTTTTCTTTTTCAACACAAAGGCCATAAATATTTTTATTTTCATTTTGAATTGGAAAACAAAAGCAAACATTTCTTTTGAGTATATTTTTTTCAAAAACTTCTCCAAAATATCACAAAATAACCTATCATAATCATTAAAAATTCTTTATGAAACTCAAAAAGGCTAGTGTGATTAAATAGTTTGGAAATTTTTGCATTGGTGAAAATGATATGAAAAGAGGAGCTATCAAATGAAATTGAAAAATAGTCTCAAAAGCGGCTAACTAGTGGTGAAAGTTTTTAGGTTGGCCGGAGAGCTCAAACGAAAACAAAAATAGCCTAAATCATATTCTTGCTTTTAAATTTATTTAAAACATAGATTTGAAAATTTTCAAAAAGCAAGTCCTAGATAATAAAAGAAGATTGATGAAATTATATTGAAAATAGAAAGAATAGGTGACTTGGATCGTTCCCATCTACTACGATATTCAAAAGTTGACCTTACAAAAATTATCCAAAAACGAGGAAAATAGTGGATGATGAATTTTTGAGAAAGTAAAGAAAATAAAGAACGAAAACCATAATGGAAATGCGATTTTTAGAAAAAAAACATTTTACATTATCATGCTACCACGAATTAGAAACACAGCAGGGCCAACATTTTACTTGTGGAACATAATTAAAAAGTGCGATTAGAAATAATATAATTAATTAAGTTGTTTATATGAGATATTGAGAAAAATAAAACAAAAACTAGGGGCACTATTGAAATACCAAAACGTCTAAACTATTAAATTACTAACAAAAAGCATATTTTTTTTTAAATTTTGAAATATTTTCTATTTTTTTGGATTTCTAAGATATTCATTTTTTTTTGGATTTTTGAAAAATATTCACAAAAAACAAAATATTCACACATGGCAAAAAGAAGAAGGACGTCCTCCCACAAGCTTAAAATGGACATTATCCTCAATGGAGAAAGGAGGTTCTAGAAGGAGAGAAAACGAAATTACAGAATTGAAAAACAGGTACTTTTTCGAATTTATTCGCTCCGAATGCTGATTGATGCCGCTCCCCATGCTTGCACTTTGGATCTTCATAAAATGTCTTCATTGGACTTCGTGATGGATTCAACAACGTTGGAGCAGGCGATCGCAGAAGCTTCAGCTTGTCGGAGCCATCCGGGGCAAAAATTGTAAAATAAAGAAAATAGAAAAAGATAACTTTGGTTGCCTCCCAAGAACACCCTTTGTTTAAGACGTCCTTTGAGCTCGACGCAACAAAAATAATAATGTCCAAAAATATTTTGTCCAAAATAATAATAATTATAGTTTTTAGCAAAAAATAAAAGTTCGAAGTTAGAGTTTTTGCAGCAGAAATGTAACAATGTTTGGACTGACATCATCATTACCAGAGAAATATAGTTTAAGAAACTGACCATTTACTTTGAAATTACCCTTATCAGGGTGGGAAATTAAAACAATAGCATAAGGAAAAACTTACAGAACAGAAAACGACACATACCATCGCGACTTTAATTTGCCCGGGAATAAACGTAATCGAGAGTTATACAAAAGAACTTGGTCGACCAGCTTAATGGTTTTTGGGTTCCTTAAGTGTTTATTGTGAAAAAGATTCGTTCGCTCTTTATAAAATTTATTGTTCTCGTATGCGTAAGAGCACCAGTCATCGAGTTCATTGAGTTGAAATTTTCTAAGGTCGCCGACATAGTGGGGATCGAAATTTAAAAACATTAAGGCCCAAAAAGCGCGATGTTCTAATTCTACGGTTAAATGGAACGATTGTCCATAAACCAATCGATAGGGCATACATCCGAGGGATATTTTGTATGTTGTTCGGTATGCCCATAGAGCATCGCCTAATTTCGCTGACTAGTATTTTCTAGATGTTGAAATAGTCTTTTCTAAAATTCTTTTAATTTCTCTGTTCACTACTTCGACTTGTCCATTAGTTTGGGGGTGGTATGCAGTTTAATGTTTATGCGTAATGCCGTATTTAGTAAGGATTTTAGAAAACTATGGATTACAGAAATGGGAACAACTGTCACTAACGATGGCTCGCGGCATACCGAATCAAGAAAATAATTTTTTTTAAAATGAAACTGCGACTCGGGCGTCGTTCATAAGAAGAGCTTGGGCTTCAACCCAACGCAAAACATAATCGACGATAACTAAAATGTACTTATTCCCGAAGCTAGAAGGAAGGGGCCAACAAAATCAATTCCTTAGAGGCCAAAGACTTCTCACTCAAGGAAATAATCTTGCGGCATTTCATTTTTATTGAAAATATTACCCGACCGTTAGCAACTATCAAACATACTCACAAAGGCTTGTGCGTCTTAAAAAGTCTAGGCCAGTAAAAACCTGCACTTTTCACTTTTTAAGCGATGCGAGCAGCTTGGAAGTTCCCACCCGTCGGTCCTTCATGCAAATGTTTACTGATATCTAAACCTTCTTCATAAGTAACACATTTCCTTATCACTTGGTCCGCACAGACTCTAAAAAGATGCGGGTCATCCCAAAAATAGTTCTTCAACTCAGAAATTTTTTTTTTCTTTTGTTGAGAGGCGAACTTTTTTGGGAGCACATGAGCAACGAAATATTTGGCGATGTGTGTGAACCAAGGAGAAGTAGATGTGTTAATTGAAAACAGCTTTACATTGGGAAAATAATCGATAAAATATTTTCCATATAATTTTTCTATAAAGGGATTGTCTAATCAGGAGAGATGGTCGGCGGTCAAGTTCTCGGCTCCTCGCTTATCACGGATTTCAAAGTCAAACTCCAAGAGGAGTAAGACCAAGCGAATCAAGTGCGGCTTGGTATCCGATTTAGAAAGAAGATATTTGAGGGCCTAGTGGTCCGTAAAAACAATAAATTTTGAAAGTGTAATATAAGGACGGAAATTATCAAAAGTGAATAGTATAGCTAGGAGCTCCTTCTCGGTTGTGGTGTAATTTTCTTATGTCGATGTAAGTGTTTTACTTGCGTAATAGATGTGGTGGAAGTTGTTAGATATGCGTTGACCTAATACGGCTCCCATTACAAAACTACTCACATCACATATGATTTCAAATGGAAGGTCCAACACCAAAGCTATCATAATTGGAGCATTAATTAATTTTTCTTTTATTAAATTTAAAGCAGCTAGGCAAAGGTCAACAAAAATAAATGGGGCGTCTTTTTCTAAGAGATGGTTAAGGGGCTTTGTGATCTTTGAGAAGTCCTTTATGAAGCGGCGGTAGAAACCAGCGTGACCTAGGAAACTTCTTATAGATTTGACGTTTGTAGTCGACGGGAGCTTTTCGATAACTTTTATCTTAGCAATATCTACCTCAATTCCTCTCGCAGAAATTTTATGACCCAAAACTAACCCTTTCCTCACCATAAAATGGCATTTTTCCCAATTTAGGGCAAGGTTAGTTTCTTCGCATCGTTCTAGGACTTTTTCAAGGTTTTCCAAACAACTATCGAAAGCGTCACCGAACACGAAGAAATAATCCATGAATACCTCCATAATACTTTATACGTACTTGTCGAAGATAGCGAGCATACATCGTTGGAATGTAGCTGGCGAATTGCACAATCCAAATGACATTCTTCGGTAGGCGATGGTGCTGAAGGGACAAGTAAACATAGTTTTCTCCTAGTCCTCGAGGGAGATGGGATTTGAAAATACCTAGAGAGGCCATCGATAAAACAATAATAGCTATGGCCAGATAATCCTTCTAAAATTTGATCGATGAACGGCAAGGGAAAGAGATCCTTGCGGGTGGCATCATATAACTTACGATAATCTATACACATTCGCCACCCGGTCACCGACTGTGTCAGGATTAATTCATTATTCTCATTATAAACTACTGTTATCCCTCTCTTCTTCGGCACTACCTGGACTGGGCTAACCCAATTACTATCGGATATAGGATAGATAATTTCTGCGTCTAACACTTTCATAACCTCGCCCTTAACTACTTCATTCATGTTAGGGTTTATACGGCGCTGAGGTTGTAAAAAGTTACGCGAATTATTTTCCATTAAGATTTTGTGAGTGCAGAAAGATGGGCTTATGCCCTTGATATCAGAAATTTACCAGGCAATAGCTCGACGATGTTTACATAAAACAAAAAAAAGTTTATCATTTTGCGCATCCGTGAGTTTGGCCAAAACTATTACTGGTAACTTGGAATCTTTTTCAAAGAAAGCATATCTAAGATGTTCGGGTAGTTCCTTCAATTCTAGTATAGAGGGTCTTCATACGAGGTTTTAGAAATCTGTTCTTTTTAAAAAAATATGTCCTCATAGACTTTTTTAAATGAAAAATAAAAAGAGCTGGGGCTAGCGGCCATGGCGGCTTCTTGTAGCGATTCAGTTGGATGAGTACAGGAAGAACAAAAATCAGAAAAAAAATTTCAAATTCAGATATGTGATTGGAGGATTCTTCACTTAGGTTCATCGATTCCGTTGGAAGAGTAGAGGAGGAACAAAAATCAAAAAATTATTTTCCAAATTTAGATAGGAAATAGGAGGATTCTTCACTTAGGGCATCCATAAAAAAATAGGAGTCGTCATTTGCTAGGGTGTTCTTCATGGAGGGGGTGATAGAGAATGTCACTTCATCGTCGCCTACTCAAAGGAAGAGCTTACCATTACTTAAGTAAATGATAGCTCGGGAGGTGGCAAGGAAGGGTCAGCCAAGGATCAGGGGAACCTCGACGTCTTCTTCGATGTCCCAAATGACAAAATCCACCGGGAAGATGAATTTGACGACTTTAACTAAGGCATCCTCCACGATTCCTAACAGGTATTTGAATGATCTGTTGGCGAGCTAGATTCTCATGCGTGTGGGGTTGAGGCTACCAATTCCTAACTTCTTAAACAATGAGAGGGGCATCAGGTTAATACTTGTACCTAAGTCGGCCAATGCTTTCTTGATAAAAAGATCACCAAAGACACACAAAATAGAAAAACTACCCGGGTCACTGATTTTCTTTGGTAAACCATTTGTCAAGACCGCAGAGCACTCGACATTTAACGTGATATGCAAAAGGTTATCTAACTTCTTATTGTTAGTTAGGAGCTCCTTAAGGTACTTAGCGTTCTTCAACATCTGGGAGATCGCTTCGTGGAAGGGCAGATTTATATGGAATTGCTTGAACATTTCTAAGAAGCGGGAGTACTGATAATCTTGACGTTGCTTATTAAGTTCGGAAGTGTGTGGAGGAATTAGATTATTTTTGAAAATGGGTGGTGGAGTGTGATCTTTTTCTAAAACGGGGGTGATAACTTCTTCAACAGAGGGTGGAATTTTTAAAATGGGAGCGGTGCTTTGATTTTTAAAATGGAAGGGGAGCTTGCATAGGGCTCTTCACTAACCATACTGGAAACTTGCTTCCCACTCCGAAGAGTTATAGCTTTCGTTTGCTCTCTCGGGTTGGGCTCGGTATTGGAAGGAAGAGACCCTTCAGGTCGCTAAGAAATTATTTTTCCGAGCTGTCCTACTTGATTTTCAAGACTGTTAACGCTTCCAGTTAAGGTTCTTATAATATAGTCATTTGTGGTTATATATTTAGAAAGTAATGCCTCCAAGCTTGGGGATTTTAGATAGTTTTGAAGAGGTGGTGGTGGTTCAGAAAAGACATTTTGTGGTAGTGGGCGCATTGCGTTCGAGGGATTACTCTACAAAAAATTTGGGTGATTTCTTAAAGCTGGATTATAACTATACGAAAAAGTAAAACTGGGCAATTCTGTGGTCGAGGTTGCTTCTTTTACCCCATGTGAGGATGTTCAATGCACGGACGAGGTGGAGGCTGCGCTAGGAACTTCTTGCACCATCCTGGACAGTGGTGTTCAGTTTTCTGTAATTCCACCAATTGGGGATGATTCCGGAATCATCTCCAAGAATGAGGATCCTTTATATTATTCTTCTAATTTATTTCTTGACCCCGTTCTTGTTTCCACATCCCTGCAGGACACCATCATGGAACCAGATCGATCAGTACAAGGGCCTATAATGCGGCCTACGACTGCTAGCGACCATATGCAGGTGGAGTTGGAAATGACGAGCTTCACAAGTTATGTCTTGCCCATGCCTGACATTCATGACAGGTACACTTATACAGGAAGTGGGGCGTTTGTTTTGTCTCCATACCGGTACCAACTACCAAAATGCGGGCATGAACAATTGCCTGAGCATTTCTATTTTCATACTCTCATCAGCTAAAAAATATTTAGAATTTTAATAAGTCCTGTGGGGAGACAGAAAACCCAATAGTTATCTAGGTAGCTTGTTCTTTTCTTTTCTTGTAGGATTTTAGCAATTTGCTTCTACTTTTCCAATCTCATCTTTTATTTTCATGCCCCTTTAGTCTCAAAATATTTGTGGTAGCTCCACCTCATTTCCTTATCTCCCTTGCGCACCCACAACGTTATCCGAGCGATCTTGGTATAAAACTTGGTTGCTTGTAATTTTGATATATCACGCATGATCACTGATCGTGCGCGCTATTTAATTTCGCACGATCACTGATCGTGCAGTTGGCCCGGTTTTTATAAAAAGACCCCTCGGGAGACGCTGAGCGTGCGCCCTAATTTCTTGTTCCCGAAGTCCTGTTCGTGTGCCGTTCTCCTGACCTCCCGCTTCCTTCTTCAGCTCCGACAAATCTCCGGGAGATTTCTTCTCTCCTCACTGCTCCTGATCTCCTTCTTGCGATGGCTTCTCCCTCAAATCGCAGGGCTGTCAATGCCTACCGGCGTTCCACTCCAGCTCAAGTGCTAATGAGGATGGCGACGCTTTAGAAGGACGTCCACTAATGCCGGTTTAATGATTTGAAGAGCAAACCCTTCCTCCCTCAGCGTCTTGTGGATTGGGAGGAGTTGAGGTCCATTGGCAACGACGGCGTCCTTGCAGATTCGATCCTCCACCTCTACTCGTTTGACAAGTGGATCCATGTTTTTGAGTGCCGCGAACCTGGATTCAAAGAACTCACTTTGGAGTTCCTCTCCACATTCGAGTGGGAGTGTGACACTATCGGCTACCATCCTGTTGAATGCTCCTTCCAGATTAGGGGATGGGTCTTTTCTATGACCATCCATGAGCTTAGCGTCCGAGCCGGATTCTACTCAGATATCTCGGAACAACAGGTTTTTGGCTCCGGCTTCCCTGAAGGATCCTCCCACGGGTCTTGTTGGCGTAAAATCACTGGTACCGACGAGGAGTATGTGGCTCGGAAGGCCAAGTCGATGAAAATTGTCTCCCCTGCCTTACGGTACCTTCAACATCTTCTTAGCCACTCACTCACTGTGCGGTCGCTTAGCCAAAATGTTGTTGGGTGGCATGATTTAGTTTCACTTTATAGCATGCTTAGTAGGGAACCCATCCACCTTGGGTATTTGCTGTCGACATTCTTCGACCACGAGGCCACATATAGCCTCGCCAGAACGATAGGTGGTTCTTACTACATCACTCACATCGCAAAGGATTTGGGAGTTTGGGACAGTTTGCCGCCGATGGAGTTGGTTACCACCCCCTCTGTTATCACCCGTGCCAACCTGGTTAGTTTTCATTTGCTGCGTGTTGTTGGGCGGCGAGCGGATCGCCGATTTTAAATTGTTATGTCGGGCGACGACCGGGGAGCTCGGCAGGTGGATGAGGATGGAGTTGCGCCAGAATCATCCGTCATGGGTAGGCGGAGAGCTGTGGGTGACACTCAGCCACGTCATTCACAGTCACCACAGCCACCACCAGCCGAGCCGGAGAGACAGGTCAACCCTCACTTTAGTGCTGCACAGGGTCAGAGCATTCCATTTCTGAATCAGTGCCTTGCGTACATCGAGGCCTCCCAGTTGTGGATGCAAAACTTGGTATATCAGCAGGCTTTGCGTGGTGGCCTGAACATCCCTCCACCGCCAGCTCATTTCGCTCCCACTCCATGCCCGCCACCCATTGAGATCCACAGCAGCGACGTAGAATGAGGGCAATTACTCCACCCCGCAGCTACCTCTACATTTTTATCTTCAGATTCTGTGTCTCATGAGTGTTCTGTTTTTTTTTTATTTATTTATCTTCTAAACTGCAAGAACAATATATAAACTGCTAATACATGTATTTGGTCCACCTTAAGGACGGTAAACAAAAGGGCTATTCGGGAGACAGCCCAACCTTGGACCTTTTTGGTCCCTCGTTTTTGTGCTTTTTACTTTGCTCTTATATTATATTTTCTGTTATTTGTCTTTTCTTCTGTTCAACCTAATTCGCAGGTCCAGCATACTTTTGTGCGATACAGCAACCTCCGCCTTCTGGTATGCTCATTCTTTGGAGCATATGTACCCTTTCTCCTCAGCCCTCGTTTTATTTTAGATGTCTATTTTCATTTCTGCCTATGTTTTCATTCAAGTCTGGGGGGAAGAGCCGCTTATGCACTCAACGAGCACATTGATAGCATGCCAATAGTTTTATTTTGTGCTTCATTATTGTAGAATCCTACTGCACACACCTTGACACCCACACGAGCGTGCACTTAACCACGCACGCGGCCCGAGTCATGTTGTAATTTTGTGTCAATTTTAAAATGGCGGTGCTGACTTTGGATACTAATTTAGAGTAGTTCGAAACTCGTGATGTGCTCCTAATCGAGTACTCACGTTATGTAGAAATTATATAGGTTTAATTTTTCTTTATGCTTGTAAATTTATATTTTTTCTGCACTCGTAAATCATGTTTGTCCTACTCAAAATTTTAAATCCGGAGCAATCTATCGGTAACATAGGAATGTGTGTAGGCATCTCTAGCTTTATATTGCTCGAGTCGGGAGGACGGATCATTTCTCTCGGTTGCTAATAACTTGCCCCAAGCTACTTTCGAAGAATTGCTGCATGGTTAGTCTAGCGTGAGAGTGATGTAGGCCATCATGTTGGCACGATTGAGCTTTGTACCCTTTCCTAACGTCGCCCTCGCTAGCCCCTTTGTGCCTACCCTTCCTTTTTATTAAGCTCCACTATATTCGCCAAAGCCTCATAGCCGATCCTAGTCGCACGCCAAATTCGAGCATTAGTAGTTTACATTTTACGTTGGGTTGTGATGTGGTGATTCGTTTTTGCTATATATGGATGTGCCCAAAAGAAAAATGTGTTGATTTTGTTAAATAAAAATGTGAAAGCTTAAAAGAAAAATCTATAAAAAGAAAAGGAAAAAAAAAGAGGAAAAGAAAAGAAATAAGAAAAAGTTCAAAAGAACAATCTTTTTGAGATGGGATTGTTGTTTGGAGTAGGCGGTGCACACACCCATTTGTAAAAGTAAGTCTGGGGGTGTGGTGCACCTGCATTTATTTGGTGGTTAGCGGTTACTATTTTTTGTACGTTAGCTCATTTGGGTTTGATGCATTACCCATCTTGTTTATCCTTGTTTTCCTCACCGTAACCCAAGCCCCATTATTACCCGAAGTCCTACAGACTCACGCTAGAGTCAAACTAGTGTCGTGGAGAGAGTGTGAACGGGCAAGCATATGGTCCCCAACATTGGTGGATTCCTTTGGAGGTGATCACAAGCCCTGATCTTTGGCAATGCTTAGCCAAGAGACTTGCCTATTTTCTTCCTACACATGACCGAGCGATTCTCCGGCATTCAATTTTTGAGTAGTGACAATATCTATTTACATTTGTCGAAAGTTATAAATTTCATAGTATAATTAAAAATTTCTTCTTTTATATTTTCTATACACTTGAGTTTTCGATTTCTCGTTCTACTTTAAATTGAAGTTACTTCGTCAGCAAGCTATTTTGGAGTTCACGAGATAATTTTTTGCCCGGGACGTGCAAATGGTTATGTCTGGGGGTGTGATGAGTCCCCATTTCATACCGAATTCTGGACTCATCTACGCTTCATTTCATGACTTTGCACTGCCATTTAGCGCCATTAGCACTCCTTTTTGTTCGCTACGACATTCCACGTCTTGTGCACTTTATTAGACTATTTCTGTGCGTGTGTGTATTTCCCTCTTGCTATGCATTTTATTAATATTTGTGACTGCCATGATCGATAACCCGTCTAGTTTTCTTGCAGGTTCGGGGATCATGTGGGCGTCCGGGATAGGGCTTTCACCATTTTTTGGCAAAGGAGTCAATGGTCGTGCGTTTTTACCCATGCACGACTATCGACCTCTTTGGCGCACGATCATCGGTCGTGCGCAGTCTGTCTTCTCTTGTGAAAGTTCTGCCCCGCCATATCGCAAGGTCACCAGCTATACCGCGCACGATCACTGCTCGTGCGTTGTCGGTCGTGCGCAGTCATACCCTCTTTTGAAAAGTTTTGTCTCGTCATTTTGCACGATCACTGATCGTGCACTGCTGATCGTGTGCGAGCTTTGATTTCCTGGTGCAGGTTCTATAGGTTGTTGCCGCACGGGCGCTGAATTTTTTCGCGCACGACCACTGGTCGTGCGCCAGTGGTCGTGCGTGCTATTTAACTCTGCTTCTATAAATCGGCCTGTTCCGCAAATTAGGGTACGTACCCTGGATTGATCTTTGCCGCCACTTCACCGTCTTGCATCCCAGGAGTTGCATCCATCTCCACCTTCATCCCTACCATCGGGAGGTCATTTTCCGGTGATTCTAAAGCGTTCCGCATCCTCCGGTGATCCTCCCGGCCATTAAAGACCTCTTCTCCAAGCTTTCCACCGAAGAAGATGATGAAGACAACCTAAAGAATGGACTTAAAGGCCCTATAGGTGACAGATCGTCGGTACCGAAAGCCTCCTCGGACTGCGCTTGGAAGCGGATTGACAACCCGCACCTCCGGCCAACAACCGCGGTGGATCTTCACTTTCTTAGTTTAGTCTTTCTCCATCTCTCTTGTTGTATAAAATGACTTAAGCTTGTAATGAACTTAGATTTCTAATTGTATTAATTAGATTATTGTTGTTTAATCTTGCTCGTAAGCTTTGTGATTTGATGCGCATCGCCCCATCTCACTTCACTCCATTCCTTCGTTCCATTCGATTGCACTCCGGACTAAACACCTCACTCACTGGCTCACCGTCCATTCACATTACCGAAGTACGGCATCGCGGCCGTTACATCCATCTCACCTTGTGAAGCGGTGATTGCGACCCGCATATTTCGCTTTAGTTTATTTGTTTGCAAAACCACCATCAAAGCCCTTTATTTTTCCTTTATTTAATTAACTCTCATAACGATAATTTCGGATCATTCGTTGTTCTACGCTAATTGCATTTCTAAAGAGACCTACACTCGGGGATTCATTCCCAAAACTTTATTACTTGTGACCCAAAACTAATAACTCCCTAACCATAAAATGGCATTTCATCCAAATTTATGTCGAGGTTAGTTTCTTCGGATTTTTCTTAGACTTTTTCGAGGTTTTCTAAACAACTATCAAAAGAATCACTAAACACAGAGAAATCATCCATAAACAACTCAATAATGCTTTCTATATACTTGTCAAAGATAGCGAGCATACATCACTGGAATATAGCTTGCGTATTGCACAACCCAAACAACAATCTTCGGTAAGTGAAGGTGCCGAAGGGACAAGTTAACGTAGTTTTATCTTTGTCCTTGGGAGAGATGGGGATTTGAAAATATCCCGGGAGACCATCGAGAAAACTGGAAAATTTATGGCCGGATAATCGCTCTAAGATTTGATCGCTGAACGGTATGGGAAAGTGGTCCAGTTGGTGGCGTCGTTTAACTTACGATAGTCAATACACATTGGCCACCCCATCACCGTCCGTGTCGGGATTAAGTCATTATTCTCATTACTAACTACAGTTATCCCTCACCTTTTTGGCACTATATGGATAGGGCTAACCCACTTACTATCTGAAATAGGATAGATAATTCCTGCGTATAATAGCTTGATAACCTCGCCCTTTATGACTTCTTACATATTTGGATTTATACGACACTAAGGTTGGATTGAATTACACGAATTATCTTCTATTAGGATTTTGTGGGTGTAGAAAGATGGGCTAATGCCCTTAATATCAGATATCTTACAGGCAATAGCTCGGCGATGTTTATGTAAAACTAGAAGGAGTTTGTCATTTTGTAATTCAGATAAGTATGCCGAAACTATCAATACCAGTTTGGAATTTTTTTTAGGAAGGCATACTTAAGATGTTTAGGTAGTTCTTTTAATTCTAGGGTAGGGGGTTCTTCATAAGATGTTTTGGAAGTTCTTTCTCTTTAAAAAAAATATCTTCGTAGACTTTTAACTTATACAGAAAATTTGAAGTGGGTGAATAAATGGAAATGGCAGTTTCTTCACTACTAGAAAATTGACATTTTGTGACAAAAATTTAGTGACAAAATATATTTCATCACTAAAAACACATCTTTAGTGACGAAGTAAATGTTTAGTTACTAAAGACAAATCATTATAGATGAAATAAAGGTTTAGTCACTAAAGACAAATCTTTAATGTCAAAATAAAAGTTGTCACTTATGACAAAACTTTAGTTACGAAAAGTCAGTGACAAAATATATCTCGTCACTAATGACACATCTTTACCGCCGAAAAAAAATAGTCAATAAAGACACATTTTTAGTGACGAAGTAAAAGCGTAGTCACTAAAAACAAATCTTTAGTGATGAAGTAAAAGTTTATTCACTAAATACAAATCTTTAGTGATAAAAAAAAGTTTGGTCACTAAATACAGAACTTTAGTGATAAAATTTTAGTGATCAAATATATTTCGTCACTAACGACACATCTTTGATGATGAAGTAAAAGTTTATTCACTAAATTCACGTTTTTTGTATTGAAGTAAAAGTCTAACCATCCTAAATTTTAGATAAATTTATGTTAGTTAAAAATTACAAATTATTTTAAGCATATATGCATGTTAAAATTAAAATACCTTTCCTACTAATGATTATTTTAGTAAGTTCAAATTAAATTTTAAATATTAATCATTATAATTATTTAGTTGTTGATTCAAAGTAAGTATTTAATTACTAATTTAAATCAAAACCTAAACTGTTGCTATTTAATCAATGTTCCGATCGGACTGGAATAACCTGGACCGCCTTAGGTCTCGGAATGGTCAATCGCGCATGTAGTTAATGAAGTATATCGATTGTAAACACGAAGTTTCAATGTGGAAAAACCTCCCAACAAGGTAAAAAACCACGTGACTGGATCTGTGATGGTCAAAGTCTATAAATTTCCTTATTGTTACAGCTTTTTTGTCGAATGGAGGGCGACATGCCGCCTCTCGTTACAATTTTTGGGTGAGAAAACACTTAGCTCATGGCGAACGACAAGCTGTCACTCCTGAAGTTTGTTTCAAATTGCACTTTGTGGCGAAGTTCTTCAATGGCCGTTCTTCTGTCACTGAACATGGGAATGGAGCACTTGAGTTTGCCGTTGCGAAGGCCACTTTGAAATTTAGCGATTGGGCTTCATCGGTGGCTTGAACGTTGCTCGTACGTGGCTCGCGTGTGTCTTGAGTGCAGCTCGAATGTTGCTCGTAGGAGAAATTTGGCAGAGCTTTGACCTGAGGAAGAAGAAGGTTAGGAGAAAAAAAGTGAGAAATCAGGAGGCCTGAGGCACCTTTTATAGCCTCCAGGAAGGGGTTATGGTGGTTACGCGGCTATCCGTGCACCATAACTACCTTTATAAATATTTTTTCTATGGTTTAGGGTTGCACATTATGATAATTAATTTTGTTATTTACACCATAATTAAAATAATTATAAAATTCCCTCACCCCTCCGGCGGTAAGTGGGTGGTTACATGTGAATAGGACGATTGAGATGGGCTCCCACGGGTTCCCACGGTCGGCCGACGAACTTGCCACTGATCTCACTTGTGAGAGGCTGACTGTCGGCGATTGTCGAGGAAGAGCCGATGGCTCGGCCGCTCCCTAATCCACGCGCTAGCGACTGCTTCCTCTGTTGGGCCTCGGCGGCTGAGGAGGAGCTACCGGCATGACAGCTCTCTCAGCTGTAGTCGGCGTGCGTCTTCCTCGGCCGCGGACCAACGGCCGAGGAGGAGCGACACGTGCGGCCGCTTTCTCGTTCGTACCCGGTGTCAAAGGAAGAGATTCCCGCGTGGACAATCTTATAGCAACAGCAAGCGGCCGAGGGGGAGCGGCCACCTCGAACGCTCCCTCGGCAGCGCGCCGGCGGCCGAGGGGCCAGCTGGTGGCGGCGAGAGGAGGGGCTGTCGGGACCCGAGGATTAGGCCAGCCACCCAACTCTAGCAAGGCGGCGTCCGCGGCGGTTCTGTCATTACGTGTGATGGGATCAGTGCGCGGGGGGATCGGTCACGGTGATTGCATTTGCGGTCAAGCCCATGATACCACTTATTTTGGGTGAAGATCATGTTGGGTGTTGTTTTGTGCACACCCACCGTTTTAAATATAGATATCATCTATAACAATTATAATAATAGATTATTATTATATTTACAATTTATTTAAAATTATGTGAGTATTTTAAGGAATTACTTTATTTTATTATTTTATTACATTATTTATATCTTTAGATATGGCGTTTTGTTGCTCGGTAATTAGTAATTAATAAGATAAATAAATTTACAATTTTCTATGCTTTAATGGAATGATTAAAAACATGGATTCCACATCAAACTCCACATTGTGTCAAGAGTTGCGATGAACTGCAAACTAAATTTACAAAGATTTCCTTGGGTTAGAAGGAACAAAAAATGTCTAATTCAATTAATTGAGAAAAAGAAATCAGTAGATACTAACATTAGCAAAATAAGATATTTATAGTAAAAATTTTTCGCAGGGCTAATTTAATTAATTTGAGATAAAATCTGTAGTTACAAATATATAGCTTAAACGAAACCCCTCTGTTCAATCACCCAAAATTTGAGTCCCCGCCAGTAAACACATTTTGACTCCTTTCTGCGCCTACCATAAATCAACAGAAGTCCAAAGCCCTTCTCGATCTATATTTTCATGCGCTCTTTTCCTCTTTCACAACATTCCTTCTTCCCCGATCCCACTATTCATTCAGGTGCACACTCAAAAGCCATAACCAAACTCCTAATCGATGTTCTTCCTTTAGCTGATGAATGACGATCTTCGACCTCTTACCCGATCTCCTCGCTAGCGCATCTCTAGTATGACCATTTCTCACAGCGGTTGTCCTCCATCTTCAATCTCTCTTGGGGCCGTACATCTTCTCCGATGTTTACCTACATCCAAACCTTGCTCCACGATCCTCCATCTACACAGTGTAATCCCACTTCCTTCTAGATGTACTCTCTATGGTTGCAGTCTCTTTCCAACTACTTAGGTATGCTTTAGGAAAGGATTCCATGTTTCTGTCATAATGTTTCAAGTTATTTTTTATAAGAATTTGGAACCTTGTTGCAATGTTCATGTCCCCCTGCCTTCCTCTTATTTCATGTACCTTATAGAACATATAATTTTTCCCAATTCTATAACTAACTATATTTGTAGCTTGTGGATCTAAAAGATGTGTAGAATGTGTTTGTTGTAATGTCAGTTTTAATACTATTTATTGCAAGATTTGTTTTGTTAATTTGTGTTCTGTAAATTTGATAGTTTTTCACGGTTGGGGTGAATGAAAATAGTGGGCAAGAACTTGTGATACATATGAATTATTCTAAGTAGAATTTCTTGTTAGAAACCTTGTCATGTCAATCCGTTATTTATGTAAATCAATTCGAAGCAGGTTCCAATTTGTTGAGATTTTTGGAGGAAGTGAAATTTATGAGCATGTTGAAGAGGAAAATTTTGTTGATGAACCTGAATTTGAGAAATCATCAAGAAGTTAACCATATATTTTTCTAAGGTTAGTACCTTTAATCACCATTTACAACACAATCTACATAATGCATTGAATAAATTATATTAATATATGGGTTTCTGCCCATATATAATAGCAGCTTAGCAAGGGCAAACATTAATTGTCCAATAGCAGCATGTGTTTGTTTGTTCATTCTAAAACTTTTCCACCATCAGTGCGTAGTTATTTTTTGATAATGTTAGTATTATTTGTGGTAGATTTTCTTGAAGTCGAGGTTGTTCTATATTATTATTTACTAGAATTAGTTTGGAGAGGATATTGGGCCCAACAACGTGAAGATTTTATGGTTATTGAAGAGGCAACTTGAATATGCTCTGGCACAAGCCAGTCAAAGAAATGTGTTTGCTTTCTTATATTTTGTTAAGTTTATTTTGATTAGACTATATTAATTACAATAATAATTGCTGGATTATTAAAATATTTAGTAAATATTCATTTAATTATATTAATGAATATAAACAATCTTTATTCCTAGCATCCAAAGCTTCATTTCCCATATTTCTCTTATATCAAAGCTTTTCTATTATATGCATGGCTTATTTTTTTTATGCATTTAAAATTTTATTCTCTTTAGCATACACATGCACTTTATGGATAATAAAATTAATATTACTGTAAAGTGTTTCATCGGTAGCCTTTTACTTTTCCATTTAGGCATCCTCATAGTTGTTCTTCACCAAATTTATGCCCACCCAATGCCAACATGTTAAGGGATTTCGAATGTATGCGCAATGGACATTATGAATGATACAATTATCCTGTTAAGAGTTTTGAGAAGCATGTTGTGTCTGCAGTTATTAATTTCCTCCATTGGTACAATTTTTTCTTATCTAATTTTCGCATGTGATGTGATTGTTGTACTCAAAAGGAGGGCTCATTTATTCACTGTCAATTTTGCAGCATATTGTGTAGTTGCAATTGATTCACTTAACAGATAAATTCCTATCGCGACTTTAGGTATGTTTTAATCCTAGAGTTCCATGGGTGTGACATTTTCTTCTATTTTAATTAAAACTTCGGGTATGTTCATAGGAGTACATTCTGCTCAAGAAGACATTACTTTTCCGAAGTAGTATACTTCAATCATAATAAGAAATTGATGAATTATCCGGATCTACTTAATTTTTTCCTCAAACTATACTAAGATTTTTTTCAAAAAAAAATCCATTGTTAGTAAAGTTCGGCATGCAAACATGATCTTGAGATATGAAGATATAGATTATTTAGTAATGATGTTATTTGATCTTTACAGTTTTACAGAACTCCATTTGGAAGAATGTTATTACTGGTAAAAAGTTCTTCTCAAACTCATAATTGAATATGGTGGCATGAACTCTCGTAATGATAAATAGGTCATCATTTAATGGGTTGTTTTCTTCCTCAAGCTTTTGTACTTATCTTTTATGTTGTACTTAATTACTTTGTATACTAATACTATACACTGCGTATAAAATTTGCAAAAAGATATTAATTTTAATTATATACTTGAATGATTCATGATCGTCAACTTAATATATTTTTCTCCAAAAAATGACTAAGTTTGAATCTTTCCATGAATTGAGGATGTATTATTTTTTGTTGCAGTATTATTATTTTATTTGCCTGATTAGCTACAAATCTTCTCAAACATCCTTTGAATGCACTCTCCAATCAATTCCCAACTTGGTAAACTTCGAGTTATGTTGTTCACAATGTCTCTTTTCATTTTGACTTATTAGTGACATGAAATTATTGTTTACCAGGTTATTCTAGGTAAGGGGGTCACATTGTTAGATATTACAGAGCAAATGTACAAGGTTTGATAAACAAAAAAATTTTATTATATATTTTAATCTATTTATTATTTTTTGCCCTCATTATCTTAGGAAGTATTATGTTTTCTAATGTATGTAGTTATTCCATGGTAGATAAGTATCATATTATAGTTCTTATCCCAGAGGGGTTAGTAAAGATTATTCCTGTACACGTGTGCAAGCAAAATATAATTAGAAATTAAAAAACTTAGCACGAAACATCTCTTAGGAAATATATCAAACAAATTGAAAGCATGTAAAATTAGAATACTAAGCTATAAAATATTGCTATCAAACATAAATTGAGATATTAAGGGCTAAAAAGATGTCTATCCAAACATTTGCACACTACCATCTCTCTTAAATTATGAGGAACCATTCTACTTCATCTCTACCATTAGGTTTTACATTCCTTAGAAGCTCCTTGATATATAGAATCTTTTCTTTTACCAAACTCTTTGTATTGAGATATTACAATATAAGTAATGATTTTTAACATATTTCATGCTTTGCCGGATGCAGGTAGTAGCTTGATTTTCATGATAATTAATGGACAGAGGAGAAGACAATGGTTGACTATCAAAAATGTGCAATAATGTGCATTTATAGATTTTTCTTCTTTATATATACTTTTTTCATGTATTTAGTGTAATTAGAAATGAAAGCACTATTAGTTTGTATTGAGGTGTTTGGGCTATCTCACAGCCTCTTTTTTTCTATTAATAAAATAATGAATATTAGATACACTTCTCTTTGCTCTTGAGCATATTATTTATTCTTGTGTTTGAATATTTAAAATTAAATAAAAATGAAATGTAAATGAAATATTATTATGATATTTTGTGAAAAATTAAATAACTATAGTGATAGTTATCACTATTATAACATATATTCAGTGAGGATATTTCATCACAAAATGAATATACATATATAGTGACAGAACTAATTTGCTCACTAAAAAGATTTAGTGAGTGAATTTATCTGATCACTAAAAGAAGTTTTAGTGACCAAATTTTTTTAGTCACAAAAAAGTTTTTTAGTGAATGAATTAATGTAGTCCCTAAAAGATGTTTTAGTGTTCAATATAATTTGGTCACTAAAAGGAGGTAGTGACAAAAATTACTATGGTCACTAAAAACATTTAGTGGAGCGGCTTTTGTGATGACATTGTGACAAAATAAATTTGGTCACTAAATGTCATTAATGACCAAAATCTAACATTTAGTGTGGAATTTTTTCATCACTAAAGGTTAATTTTCTTATAGTGCTTGTAGACTTTCAGTAGGAAGAGTTGAGGAAGAACAAAAATCAGAAAGTACATCTTCAAAAATGTTGTAGGAAGATTAATCACTTAGGGTATCTAATAAGAAACATTAGTCATCATTCTCCAAGTATTTTTCATCGAAGGGGTGATAGAGAAGGTCACTTCATCGTCGTCTACTCATAGGAAGAGCTTACAATTGCTTATGTCAATGATAGCTCAGGAGGTTGCAAGGAAGGGTCGGATAAGGATTAGGGGAACCTCGACGTTTTCTTCGATGTCCAATATTGTTGGGTAAATTGGAAATTGTGTACTTGATTTGGAGAAGCCTCACTTAACTCAATGATATACATTAGTTTGTATTTGATGGTATATTGAGTTTACTTATGCAGTCTAAAGAATGCAGAGAATATTAAAAGTACAAAAGTGTTGAGACACTTATAATATGTTGACACCTTTAAAAGGGCTGTGTCGAGACTAGAAGCAATGCTGTGTCTACACACAGGACTTGTGCCGACATACAGAATTTGAGTCGACATCAGCTGTGTCGACACTCAGGACTAGTGTCGACAAACTTAGACTTGAAGTGCTGACATTAGCAGAAGCAACTGTATCGACACCCAGGACTTGGGTCGATATCAGTTATAAATGGAGAAGCTTTGTAGACACAAAGGACTTGTGTCACACATTCTACAAAAGCTGTGTTGAGACTGAATAAAGAGCTGTGTCGATAGTATTTGATGTATGTTGACAACATCAAAGAAGTTGTGTCAATGAAAGAGTTATCTTATTCAGATTAACTTTAGAGGGGGGGGGGGGGGGAAGAGAGTATTAAATTTTTTGGCTTTTTTTACTTTTATATTAGAGTTAAAATATAAGTGATACCAATAATAAGTAAATAAAATAAAATAGGCAAGTTATTCTAATTATCACAACAATCAACAAGAGAAATAAGAAAATAAGCGACAATACGACACAAGAAATTTATAGTGGTTTCCCAAATCTGGGTACATCCACTCTTCTACCACCCTAGTAGGAATCACTCTCAGGTTTTTGATCAGGTCACTGCCACCAAAAAATATCTATTTCCAGGGAGATATTGCAACCCTTATTTCTTTTGATCAGGTGCCCGAAAACCACTGAAGTCTTTTGATCAGGAGGCCTCAAAACTAAGAATTACTTTTGAAGGGAGTAAGAACCCTGTATACAATGGGGAAAGTAAAAGTTGAGTTGTCTTCTCTATTCTCAAACAAATTAGAGAAGACTTGAGAGTGATCCTGATGATTTCAAGGCTTGTCCTATGATTTGGAATGGTTCAGGAATCCAAAGCCTTGCTCAGGGTATAGGTCTTGATTTCCAGAAAGCTTATACATAATGTGAAGAATGTCTCTTCTTGCTTCCTGGAAGAACACTTGTGTGAAGAACTGAAAACTCTTCTTCTTTTTGCTGTCTTGTGTTCTCTGTTTGAATGTCAATCCCTGTATTTTCCTGTATTGATTAACTGTGTATCATTCCTTTTGAATAATTCAATCTGAATTTGAACTCGAACACCTTGATTGACTGCCGAAATTATGGGAACTTGTGAAATGGCTATAAGGTAATTAAATTCATTTCCCTAACTATCCCATGAATATCTGTATAATAACTCTGTAAATACCAGTAATTAATGCTTGCCAAGGAATGACTATATTCAGAGAATATATGCATCAATTACTCAGAGTCATATAAGCAATAAAATATTAAGTCAAAAAAGGAAAACAAAAATTGCAAAGAATAATGGTTGATCTTGCAGTTATCGTCGATCTGGTCCTGAGATCGTCGAACTCAATCATCCTCTATCATTGAGCTGAGCCCTGTGATCGTTGAACTGAAATTCTGCTATCTAAACTGGGCTTCAAGATCGTAGAACTAAGATGGTTGATCGTCGATCTCAATCCTGAAAGTTGATCAGAGATCGTCAAACTAAGTTCAGCAATCGTCGATCTCAGCATTAAGAGATTAACTTTGAGATCGTTGACCGCAGAATGAAGATCGTCGAGCTCTTTTCACTGAGTCAATTTCTGCCTTGTTCAGTCTCTGCTTTATTTTAAGTCTCTAATGTCTTGATCTTGTCTCAGTGAGTTGTTGGCCGAACTTACACCTAAGACACTAGATTAGACCCTGCCTATACAATGTGGGTCTGAAATAGCCTATATTAGTGAACATAGCCCAAATCCAAACTAGGAGTCCAACAATCTCCCCCTATTTGGGTGAGGTCACTAAACAAAATAAAAAAGAAATACAACAGAAAATCTAAGCAAACATATCTTTCATGAATATAAAACGAATTCAATAGATATTTACATAAAGAGATATAAACACAAAATGAAAGAGTTCTAAGAATAGTTAGGACCTGGCTTAGAAAATTAAAATTTTCTTTTAGGATCTGCTTCTTGCTGTCTTGACATCTTTAAGTCAGCTTCACCAAGAACCTTTAGATATGCTGCTCTGGGAACAACTGCCTCAGGGTGAACCTGCATGTAAGCATTAGCATCAAAAATATTCTTATCAACAATAAATTTTTCAAGCTCTTTCTCCCTGTATTTAGACATTGTTGAAAATTTAGAAGGGTCAGCTCCTTCTTCTCTAGCTTTATTCATCTGGGAGAGAGAAATCAGTTCATAAAACCTATCCATCCTGAAATTTGGATCTAGCTCAGGTTCATACTGTGATGTATCTTATTCTAAATCAAGAGAATTCTTCTGATGCTTCTTGTGCTTAATTGATTGTTCTTGAAACTTTATTTTTATTGCAAATTTTTGGGACTGACTGTCATGAAGGTTAGGAGGAGGACTGACTTCACTTAACTTTCCAGGAATTCTGAATTTCCTACTGAAATCTTGTCTTCTTTGTCAGCCTGAACATGTTGTCTACCTCTCCCTCTTGAATAACCCCTAGAGTAAGACCTGGATGTTCTGTTGTGAGATTAAGGGGTATAATATCTCTGCTGCTGGTAGGAGGTAGCAGTTTTAGAAGTAAAATTTCCCAAACCACCTGCTGAAGGAGGAGGAGGAGGTGGCGGATCCTTCCTGAAAACTTTGACAGGAGAGGAACCAGTCTTTCTCCTTTACTTTTGAGCCTTCAACTCATTCTTAGAAAACTTCATCCTGTGAGGATTTATTGGAGTAAGAGTAATGTTATGCCTGATAAAGTAAGGGATGTCTCTTGAAGATTAGACTTTGGGAGTGCCTTTACTGGAGCTTTCCTCTACGTGGACATTTTCTTCCTTTTACTGTCATCTGAATCTGAATCTGAATCCTCAGCTTGATCATCATCAGAAGATCCTTGGGGATTATCATCCAATGCATCAATCTCTACAATTAATTATTTTGAAACTGTAACTTAAAGTTCTTCATCTATATGAACAGCTATAACTTCATCCAAGTCTGGGACTGAGAAGTAGAACAGACATAGGTTGGAGGAGAGAAAACCTTGGGCTCTGAAATCTCAACCTCAGCCATGCTGATAGGCTCAGCCTCTGGAGCTGCAGAAAGCTCAGGCACTGGAGCTGAAAATCTTTGAAGAAACTATTGAAAAATATTTGTGCTCACTGGAGCAGTACAACACAGAATATCTGTACAATACTGAGGTGTAACAAATGAGAGAATTGAGCTATAAAGAAGATCAAAAAGATCTAGGTTAACAGACAATTCCCGTTAAGGATGGATAGTATGACCAACAGAAAGAACCTCTACTTCCAAAGAGTCAAAAGATCATCTGTCAAAAATGTCTCAAGCTCTGTATCTATCAAAACTGTATTTACAACAGACAAACCTGCAGCTACCTCTACTGCTTAAACTGCTGGAGGACGGGAACTTCTTCACAAGACATCTCCCCCTGCCTGGTAGCATTAATGTCTACTGCCAGGCACCTATATGAAGAAGGGCAAGAGATAGAGGAAATAATGGAATTGATGGAAGCAAGGAGAGGTGCAATTGCATCCTCTACAATAGTTTTGATGGTAGGGGTCAGAAGAGCAATGAGAGCAGATGGGTCATAACATTTGGATGGTAGAGAATAAGTGGATTTTCCATATACTGTACAGAGGGTGTAAGTGGTAGGGGGAATGGCTGATTCAGAGATATCCATGGGTTCTAAATGGTGGAATTGTTCATGAGATGGTGAAAGAGGTGGAGGAGGAGTTGGGGAAGGAATGTTAAGCTCAAAGGTTAGTGAGGTTTGGATTGAAATGGTAGAGGAAGGGATCTCTTCTAGATAAGTTGGTGATGGAGATACTGGAGGAGGAGATGGAGGAAGGCTTGGAGGTGGAGTTTTTTGATGTTGTAGTGGATAGGGTGGTCTAGCTGGAGATGAAGGTGGTGGAGGAGGAATATCTGGTTCATCTTCCCTACGGTGAGGAGTGACTAAAACAGTCCTTATGTCCTCAGATGGCTTGTGGGAGGAGGGAGCCCTGGAGGGCCTTGAGATGGTCCTCTCCAACTTTCCAAAAAGAACTGGGGTCAGCCTCTTGGAAGCATTAATAAAGATTGTTGGGGATGTCAACAATTCAGGGTATTTTTCAGTGAGAAAAATCCTTAGAAGTCATCCAAGAAAGACCTCTCTCTGATTTTTTTTTCGTCTTTATCAACTCAAACAAAATTACAGCCCAATTAACTGCCTTCTGATTTACCAAGGCCCTCATTAAAAGAAACTGATGCTTAGAAATGTTATCATGAGCAGTGTGCTTCCCAAGCAACACTTTTCCCACAATATCTGCCAATAACTTTTATTGAGGCGACATGTTCTTCTTCAGAAGCTTGCTAGGGTTGGACTTAGCAAGACCCATTCTGGCAAGCATGGCACCAAACTCTTCCTTATCCATTTCAATATCATCTTCATTGTTAACAAAACCAAAAATCTTAGTAAGAACGACAGGGGTTAGACCTACTGGCTGTTCATAAGTGGTTCCAACCAACAAATCCTTGTCATAATCAACTTCTGTAACCTTGTCTCATGAAACAACATCAACACATCCTGAAAAATCATGTCACAGTGCTTTAATGATTTAAGATCAATACCGAAGCAAGAATCGAAATTCAAGATTGACAGAATCACTGCTATGATTGCCATTTGAGAGTTGCTATAAGGAAAACAAAGATAAAGTGCAGAAGGGAAATAGAAAGCGTGGGACTATTTCCGTCTAAACCCTAGATTATAAGGTTTAAGAAAATGAAGAGACCGAATAGTCGGGCGAATTAACTAATAAAAAACAACATCAAATCCGTGGTTTGCGAAATATTTTAATATAAAATGTGTTCGATAAATACAAAATCAAGAGACAGAATAAATCGTAGATCTCAGATCGATGATGAATTCGTTGAACAAAAAATCTTCGATCTCCATTCGACGACAATTGTTTCACTAAGACGTGATCGTCAATCTCAGTTCGATGATCAACTTCACGAGATGCTAGCAGATCGTCGATCTCCATTCGACAATCTGTCAATAAATCGTCGATCTCAGACAGAAAGTCAAATAATCTCATCTCAATTAATCATACCTAGCTGATTCATAAAGAATAGATGTTTCTTTTCATCCAAGGGTTCATATAAAATATCTGCCCTTTGCAAATCAGTAGGGATGAAGGTGAGATTAATTTTATTTTTTTTCCACACACTCCCTAATGAAATGATGACTTAAATCTATATGCTTTGTCCTAGAATGATGGACTGTATTCTGTGCTATAGAAATAACATTAGTACTATCCCAAAATAAAGTTAAATTATTTAAGTTGTATTCATAATCCAGGAGTCTATTTTGTATCCATAGTATCTGGGAACAACAAATGCCAGCTGCTATATATTCAGCTTCTACTGCTGATGTAGACACAGATGTCTGTTTTTTACAAAACCAAGAGACAAGACTAACACCCAGGAACAGGCATGTTCCAGAGGTACTCTTCCTGTCTACTATACATTAAGAAAAGTAAGCATTTGAGTATCCAATCAACTCAAATTCTGACTCAGTAGGATACCAGAGTCCTAGATTTCGGCAACTCTTTATATATCTCAAAATTCTTTTTAATAAACCTATGTGAGATTCTTTAGGGTTCACCTTGAACCTAGCACAAAGACATGTAGTAAACATTATATCTGGCCTACTTATTATAAGATATAGAAGGGACCCAACAATTGCCCTATATAATTTTTGATCAACTGGTTTCCCATGCTCATCAAAATCAATCACAAAATTTTTAGCCATGGGTGTTTTCTTAGTTAAGGCATCAGCCATTCCAAACATTTTGATTAGCACTTTAGCATACTTAGATTGGGATAGGAAAATTCATTCTGGTGCCTGCTTCACTTGGAGACCAAATAAGTAGGAGTGCTCACCCATAATAGTCATCTCAAACTTAGAATGCATAAGGTTGGAAAACCTCTTTGATAGTTTGGGATCTGTAGGGACAAATATTATATCATCTACATATATTTGTACTAACAGTATTTTATCATAATGATGCTTGAAAAACAAAGTCCTATCTACCATGCCTCTAAAAAACTTATGCTCTAACAAGAAGCTAGCTAGGGTCTCATACCAAGCTCTTGGAGCATGCCATAGAGATCTTTATGCAATCTAAAAACAAAAGAGGGTTGAGTTGGAGAAATAAAACCTAGTGTTTGTTCAACATACACCTTTTCTATAAGTTCTCCATTTAGAAGACACTTTTAACATCCATCTGATAGACTTTGAATTTTTGAGATGCAGCATAGGCCAAGAAAATTCTGATTACCTCTAACCTTGCCACTAGTGCAAGGGTTTGATCATAATCAATGCCTTCTTCCTTCCTATAACCTTTAGCAATAAGCCTACCGTTATTCCTTATAATTACTCCTTGTGCATCCAACTTATTTTTGAACACCCATTTTGTTCCATTAACTGGGTAATTCTTTGGTCGTGGGACTAATTCCCCAACTCTACATCTCTCAAATTGGTTGAGCTCCTCATGCATTGCAAGGATCAAGTGGGGATCTTGTTCAGCATCTTGAATGGAATGAGGTTCAACTTGAGAAATGAAGCAGGCATGCATCAGATCCTTGTGGAGTTGATTCCTAATCTGCACACCTACTGATATGTCTACAATCACTTGAGATATAGGATGATCTCTAAGTGTGACTAAATTAGCAGGAGGATTTGGTTGTTCAACAACTTTATGGACTGATTCCTCTTGTGGAATCAAGACCGTTGTTGGAACTTCTTCTGTTTGAACATTGTCCTCTTCATCACTACTATCAGTAACCTTTAGAGAAGGATGTATGACAGCCTGAGGGGTGAGGGTCACATTCTCCAACTTCTCACACAAGATTGGTACCTGCTGAGTCAGACTGGTAGAAGCATTCTTCTCCTTATAAAACAAGTTAGCTTCATCAAAATATACATGTACAGACTCTTCAATTTTCAAGTTGATTTATTATAAATCCTATAAGCCTTGCTTACTTGGACATATCCTATAAAAATTTCCATTTCAGTCTTGGATTCAAACTTTCTAGTATATTTTTTGTTGTTAATTTGTATATAACAGACAAAACCAAATACTCTAAAATAGTCTACATTCGGTTTCTTCCTTTTGAGTAGCTCATAGGGGTCTTAGACTTAAGCTTGTGTATTAAGCTTCTATTCAGACATAGATAGATGTGCCCACTGCCTCTGCCCAAAAGGAAAGGGGCAAGTACGCATCAGCAAATAATGTACCCGTAGCTTTAATCAGGGTTCTGTTTTTCCTTTCAGCTACCCCATTTGGTTGAGGAGTTCTAGGAGCAGAAAAACATTGCCTGATACCTTCCTTCTCACAAAACACTTGCATAAGAAGAGACTCAAACAAAGTACCATGATCACTTCTGATCATTATAATTTGAGTGGAGAACTAAATGTGTATGCACTTGAGAAAATCTGTAAGAACCTTGAAGTTATTTGACTTATTTTTCAAGAAGAATACCCAAGTGAACCTGGAGAAGTAATCTATAATAACCAAGGTGTAAGACTTCCCTCCTATGCTTTGTACAACAATGGGTCCAAAGATTTCCTTGTGAAGCAAACATAAAATTTTAGGTGAGTCACTCTTATTAATGGATTTGAAACTATATTTAGTTTGCTTGCCTAGTTGACAATCCCTACCAAAGCTTTCCTTCTTATAGGGGTGAGAAGGCAATCCTCTTACAAGGTTGTCCTTTGATAGCCTTGCAATGTATTTTAAATTAACATGTCCTAACATCCTATTCCATAGTTCATTCTTATTACTAGATTGGTTAAATAAACAAATTTCATTTATGGTTTAGTTAAAGTTAATAATATAAATGTTTCCTACTTTAGAACCAGTTAAAACAACTATGCTGTCAACTGAAGAAATAATGCAAGATGACTTATTGAATAATACATGAAATCCTTCATCAGAAAGTTGACTGATGGATATAAAGTTGTGTTCAAGTCCACTTACATATGCTACCTTCCTAAATTTGACAGCTCCTACTTTGACTTCTCTATAGCCTTTAGTCTGGCCACAGTTGGAGTCACCAAAAATAACTTTAGGTCCTAGCTTTGACTTGTAACTGGATAAGTTGTCCTTCCATCCTGTCATGTGCTTTAAGCACCCACTGTCTAGATACCATTGCTGGTTATATGATGGAAAGCTCTTTACCTGCAACAATTAAAAGGTTAGTTGTTCTTGACCCAGGTTACCTGGGGTCCTTTATTTTCTTGATAAGAAAAACTTGAAATAATAGAACTTGTTGGATGAGATTGATATCCTAGTGGATGATATATCCTAGGTGGAATTTCCCAATGTGTGAAAGGATTAACTATTTCCCTTTTCTGATTAGAGTTTTTGTTTAAGTTAGAATTTCTGTCAGGATTAGGAGTTTTATTACTTCTTATTAGGTTAAATGATTGAAAGTGAGATTGTCGATCTGAGTTTGATGACATGGGTTGAGATCGTCGATCTCTACTCAGAGAGGGATAGTATTCATTCTCTATGCCCCATGTTCATCGATCCTTGCTAGATGATACATACATAACCCGTCGATCGCAGTAAGATGATTAAATATAGTAAATATCTTCATTCAAAGATCGTTGATCTGGGTTCGATGATCTGTTCACCTTTCATCGATTTGAGTTCGACAAAAACTGCTGAACATTGTTTTTGTTTTGATTTTGTTTATTTCTATTTTTCAGTTTGTTAGGTTTGTTTCTATTTGCAGTTAAGGTTTTTTTTAGATTAGTTCTTTACCCTTTTTAGAGATGAAATTTATAGGAGTCCTTTGTATATTTTTCTTAACTAGTGGGGGTTGGCTTGATGAAGCACACAAGCCCAGCTTGCCAGTGAGTCTGGCATTAACAGTGCTTGTAATGTCCATCAGCTTGAGGCTTCTCCAATTAAGGGATTCTTCAAGTTGCCTTTCCTCAGCTAGTTCAGTTTTTAATTTGATTATTTGTTCATTAGCAAGTGTAATATCATCTTTAAGTTGATTGTTCTCTACAACAAGATTACTTTGATCATTTAATTGCTCTCTAAGTTGTTTGATTTGTTTTTCTAAACAAATTAAATCTATACACATAGTTTAAAATTCAAGTAAGAAATCTTCTGAATTGAACTCAAAAGATGAGAGTACCAGGTCCACTTCAGAGAATGGTTCTTCATCATCTGATGAGTCTTCTTCTGAATGAATGCTGGAAGCATCAATTACCATTAGGCAAACTTCATGTGCATTTGCTTCCTCTTCTTCTTCATTACTAAAACTAGAGGATGAGGAATCCTCTTCTATATCACTCCAAGTTTCTACTACAAAGCCTTTCTCTTTCCTCTTATGTTTGCTTGAGGAAGGTTTGTTATACTTCTATTTTCTGGAGTCCTTATCTTTTCTTTTCTCCTTCTTCTGATTCTCTAAACACTCAGAGATGTAGTGTCCAGGTTTCCTGCAACTAAAACAAACAACCTATTTAGTTGGTGTTTTGTCATACCTGGGCTTATCCTCTTGTCTGGATTACTTCTTCCTGAATTCTCTTTTGCCCATCTTATAAAATCTCTATGGTAAGAGACTCAAGAATTCTTCATTAGCAGCAGGAGCAGTTGTTTCTTCTGTAGCCTTGAATGAAATATTTTGCTCTTTTCTGACTGGAGTAGAAGCCTTCTGCTCTGCCTCCCTAGTCTTTATCAAGTGCTCAAAGGATTTGAGCTTCCCTAGAAGAGTTTTTGTGGAGATACCTGTAATGCTTCTGGCATCCTTGATTGGCCAGATCCTTGTATCCCATGAGCTGGGAAGACACATCAATATCTTATCATTGATCTTAGTCAATGAGATGTCCTTATCCAATGTCTTCAGTTCACTGATGATGGAACTCAGTCTCCCATACATTTCTTTAGCTGACTCACTGTCCTCTTTTCTGAAATTCTTATATTTGGAGATGAGAAGGGATCTTCTATCCTTTCTTTCTTCTACTGAGCTTGCCAAAATATGTTTCAAATAGTCCGAGATAGCCTTTGCTGATGTGCAATCAACAACCTTTTGGAATACGTCATCTAACATGGTCTGGGCCAGTTTGTTCATGGCCTTGGCATCAGCAACCTTTGCTTTCTTCTATGCATCAATCCAATCTGGTGGTTGAACTGTATGAGTGGCAGCTGCTGAAGAAGTGGCTATAGTTGGTTAAGGTGGACCTGTCAAAATGGAGTTAAAAATGTCTTCATCAATTGAGTTCATGTATAATCTAATTCTTGCCTTCCAGATACATAACTTATTTAAGTTACAGACTGAAGGTCTGGTGCTTGCATAGTCTTTGTTCTGTGCCATGTGATAAAAGAATAACTAAGGAAAAAGAAAATCTGAATAAGCAAGGATCTTAGTTCAAGTGTTAGCTTGTTCAACCAAAGAAACCAATCTCTCTGATACAAATTGAAAAAGATAGGTTATTCAGATCTACTCTAGAGGGGGGGGGGATGAATAGAATATTAAAATTTTTTGGCAGATTTTACTTTTATATCATAGTTAAAATATAAGTAATACCAATAATAAGTAAATAAAAGAAAAAAGGCAAGCTATTCTAATTATCACAGCAATCAGCAAGAGCAAGAAGAAAATGAGCAAAACGACGACACAAGAAATTTATAGTGGTTCCCCAAATCTGGGTACATCCACTCTTCTACCACCCTGGTAGGAATCACTCTCAGGTTTTTGATCAGGTGACTACCACCAAAAAATATCTATTTCCAGGGAGATATTGCAACCCTTTTGACTTTTGATCAGGTGCCGGAAAACCACTGATGTATTTTGATCAGGAGACCTCACAACTAAGAATAACTTTTGAAGGGAGTAAGAACCCTGTATACAGCGGAGAAAGTAAAAGTTGAGTTGTCTTCTCTGTTCTCAAACAAATGAGAGAAGACTTGAGAGTGATCCGGATAATATCAAGGCTTGTCCTGTGATCTTGAATGGTTCAGGAATCCAAAGCCTTGCTCAGGGTGTAGGTCTTGATTTCCAGAAGCATAGACAGAATGTGATGAATGTCTCTTCTTGCTTCCTGGAAGAACACTTGTGTGAAGAACTGAAAACTATTCTTATTTTTGCTGTCTTGTGTTCTCTGTGTGAATGTCAATCTTTGTATTTTCCTGTATTGATTCACCTTGTATAATTCCTTTTGAATAATCCAATCTGAATTCTATCTGGCACACCTTGATTGGCTGCCGAAATCATGAGAACTTGTGTAACGGCTATAAGGGAATCAAATTCATTTCCCTAACTTTCCCATGAATATCTGTATAATAACTCTGTGAATACAAGTAATTAATGTTTGCCAAGGAACAGCTATATTCAGAAATATTTGCATCAATTAGTAAGAGTCATATAAGAAATAAAATATTAAGTCAATAAAGGATAACATTAACTGCAAAGAATAATGGTTGATCTGGAAGTTATCGTCAATCTTGTCCTGAGATCGTCGAACTCAAACATCCTCTATCGTTGAGCTGAGCCCTGTGATCGTTGAACTGAAATTCCTCTATCCAAACTAGGCTTCAAGATCGCCAAACTGAGATGGTTGATCGTCGATCTCAATCCTGAAAGTAGATCATAGATCGTCAAACTAAGTTCAGCAATCGTCAATCTCAGCATTAAGAGATTAACTCTGAGAACATCGAACGCAGAACGAAGATCATCATCTCTTTTCACTGAATCAATTTCTGCCTTGTTCAGTCTATGCTGACTTCTAAGTCTCTGATGTCTTGATCTTGCCTCACTGAGTTGTTGACCTAACTCACACCTAAGACACTATACTAGACCCTAGCTATAAAATGTTGGTCTGAAATAGCCTATATTAGTGAACCTAGCACAAATCCAAACTAGGGGTCCAAAAGTCGACACCATTGAAATTGTGTCGCTACATACTTCATTTGTGTCGAAACATACTATATTTATGTCTCGACACTAATAGCTGAGTTAAATACTCTAAGTAACAGATCTCAAGATCGGAGACTTGATAACTTTCAGAACTGTCAAAGCTGTCAAAGATGTCAGAACTGTCAAAGCTGTCAAAGCTGTCAGAACTGTCAAAGTTATCAAAGCTGTCAGAACTGTTAGATGTCGGTTATCAACTGGATCAGTAAGTAACCTCTGGCGGGATCTATATAAGAAGTTGTTCTATCAGAGAATAAGGAGACGAAATAAAAACAAGAAAAAAAATAAGCCTAGAGAAGGAAAGCTAAGCTTTCAGAATCTGATCAACAATCAGAAGAGTTAGAAGAAGAAGAACTTCTAAAGTAGACAGTATCTCATCAGATCTATCAGAGATTACAGATTCAAATCTGTGAGGAGAAATAAGCTGGATCGTGGATCGACTCCAATTTCTCAAGAAGATCAACCTTAATTTTCTATTTTTAAGAATCTTTGAATAATCTACGTGAGGTTTGATCATATCTTTTGCAGCAAGGATCATAAGAAAACAGACCATTCAAGATCTATCAGAAAGCCTTCACCTCTCTCTCTTTTTCTTGGTGAAGATCTTACAAAATACCTTATCAATTTTATGTAAGATCTATTCATAGATTTGAGTGTAGGAGATTAATTTCTCTGGGTTGAAGGCCTCGTTATAAGGGCTGAGGTAGGGCTTGATTGCCTGAGTGGTAGGAGTGTGTACTAACTCTGATGTAGGGTTCTTGGGAAGAATATGAGCTGTAAGATCTTTAGGATCTGAGTTGTAGGAACCATTTGGGGTTCTGAGTTGTAAGATCTGAGGATCTGAAAAAGAGGAAGGAGGTTGGTCCGAATCTAGTATTCTGCTAGATAGGCGAAGGGTGAAAGTAGATGTACCCATAAATTGGGGAACCACTATAAATCTGTTTGTACTGTGCTGTGTATTTTGTGTTTTCTGTGTTTGCTAATTATTTGTGCTGAGATTGTTGTAGTATAACTAACAGAACTGTGTTAAAGTTTGAACTTCCTAAGTTTATTGAATTTTACCTATTCACCACCCCCTTCTAGGTGTTTAATGGTTCTTAAAATCAATTCATTCAAGTGTTATCAGAGGGAGGTTACTCAAAAAAATACTTAACAATTTGAGCTAATCTCCAAGACAGTCATTAGAAAGAAAAGATGGGATCAGGAGAAAATCACAAAGAACTTGGATCCATGAAGCTTCCTATTTGTAGAAAGAAAACTTATGGGATATGTAAAGAGAGGGTAGGATTATTCATGGAAGCATCTGATCCTAGAATTTACATCACAGTTCAAGAAAGGTATTTCATCCCTATGAAGACATCAGTTCAAGATGTAAAATCTGAAAACTCCAAAGAGTTATTCTGAGATGACCAAAGATGAGATCATCTAAGCCACTTTGGACAAGAGGGCACAGAACATAATTGTTAGTGTCATAGATGATTCTACCTTTAAGAATTTAGTCCACTACAATACATCTAAGGATATGTGGGACACATTGATTGTCTACTTGGAGGGGACAGAAGAAGTAAGGGAGGATAGGAAATCTATGCTCAATCAAGTGTATGAGAGTTTCAGGCAAGGCAAGATAGATAACAAAGCTGAGTTCTATATCCAGTTCTTCAGAATTGTCAATTAGCTGAGGACCTATGATAGTCTTCAACACATATGAACTGAATGAAAAGTTTCTCAGATCATTAACCAAAGACTGTGACACAAAAATTTGTGCCATCAGAGAAGTAGTCAGACTTACAGATACTCCTCCACTAACCTTGTTTGGAAAATTGCTGTCTTATGAAATGCAGCTAATAGCCAGAATGGAAGAGGAGAAAGTAGTATGTCTTTAGTCAAAGATAAATCAGTGGCCTTCAAAGCTGAACCCAAAAGGAAGGGCAGGAGAAATTCTCCTTCTCCTCCCAGTAAAATTTATAGAACTGACTCAGAAAGTTCAGACTCCAGCACATCAGACTGTCATAACTCTGATGAAGATTTTGCTGCCTTTTCTAAGCAATTCCAGAGATTCTTGAAGAAAAAGAAATGGAGAAGTAAGCCATCACTTCTTCTTACCCCAAGGATTACTACTAAAGGGCAAGAGAAAATCAAATAAAGTGGAAAGGTATGGTTCTAAATCTGGTAAACAAACTTCTTCTAAAATTGTTTGTTATTGTTACAACAAACCAGTACATATTATAGCAGACAGTCCTATAAAAAGGTAGGAGACTAGTGAAAAGAAGAAAAACCAGCAAAAGGGCAAGAAGGAGAAATCCTTTCTTGCTAAGAAGCAAAAGAGATGGACTAAATCTTCTTCATCAGAGTTAGAAAAAGATGATGATGCTTAAGCCTACATTAGGGTATTTTCAACTAAAGAAGATTCCGTGGAGACAGAATTCTTGCAGATGTTGGATGCTATCAATGGTGCAGAAGACAGCCAATGCATAGGGATGATGGATATTGTTGAGGAAGGACACAGCCAGGAGAAGCCTATTCTTAGTAAGGTATACTCTTCACCTTCATTGTCTGAGTATATTACTAGTCAGGAATTAGAAGCATCTACATCAAGAGATAAAGATAGCTCTGAATCAAAAGGAGATGTCAATCAACTGATTGATGATTATGGTGAGCTCCTACAATCACTAAAATGGAGCAGGCTCCTAGCCAAACATCAGGCAAAGGAGATTGCCTCTCTGAAGTTGGCTGCATAAGACTCAGCAAAAGTGCTAGATCTGAAATTGAAATAGATTAGTAAACTGAAAAACATAACTGTTATTCAGATGGGCACAATTACATTCAAGAATCACCACATTAGGAATCTTGAAGGTAGACTCCAAAACGAGAGGGAGCTAGTAGCAATCTCAAAGCCTAGTTTTGTGCTACCCTTGATATATTCCTTCACTTCCCAAAAGGGTAAGAATGGATTAGGCTTCAAGAAAAGAACAAGAGCTGCCAATTCCAAAAGGAAAGGCAAAGATCTAGTTCAGCCACTACCCTCCAAGCCTCTAGTTCCTTTTTGAAAAGTGGTTCAATCATCTAACAGGTTTGACCATTAAAGCATTTATGGTCACTGTGATCATGGTGATTAGAATGGCAAGGTTTCTAGTGCCTATGGGGTAGCCCATGAGGAATCCCAAATGGCCCATCATGGACCATTTGTGTTTGGTTTACCAACCCCAGCATTCAAGCATAATGCAACTAATCATTCACAAAGCCTGCCAGTACTCGATCAGACTAAAGGAAAGTCTGTTAGCAGACCTAACTTGGGTATATCTGAAGCAATCAGGAGCATGCACTCTGAAAAGAAGGCAGCTGCTAATAGGGTTCAAAACATCCCAAGTACCTCAGCTGCAAGAAAAATACCTAATCAAATTGGGGCTGTAAGACTAAAGAAAAAGGCTATTGTACCAGCTAGTTTAAGAGTTGCTGACAGAAATGATGATATGCCAGTCCTTAAAAGAAGGTACAATATTCATGAGAGCTGGTGCAGTGGTAAAGTGGGACACTATGCCATAGATTGATGGTACAATATTAGTGTTCAAAGAAATAATGTTAGCTTACCTATCAAAAAAACTACAGGTTGGCATGTTCAGTTTAAGTCTGACCTACACTTAGGACCCAATAAAAGTTAGGGTCCTAAGGATAGATAATATTTGATGCAGGTAAGTCCAAATGGCAAACCCCTATATTGTACTTGTATAGTGGGTGTTCCAGGCACATGACTAGAACAAGGAGTATGCTAAAGGAGTACACTCCAATTGAGTATGGATCCAAAGTTATCTTTGGTGGCTCAGAAGAAATGATAACCAAAGGTTTTGGTAAGATAACTAATGGCATAATCACTATCATACAAGTAGCCTATGTGAAAGGTTTGAGACATAATATGATTAGCATAAGACAACAAAGTGATCTTGGCTATGAAATTTCTTTCCTCAAGGAAGAGTGCCAAATTAGGAAGTCAAGTGACCAAGGGGTTATCTTGACAGGCTCTAGGAGAGGAAATGTATACTGTCTAGACTTTGTGTGTGAAACTAAGGACTCTCCTTTATGCCTAGTTGCATATGAGAAAGCTTCTCATTGTGTCCAATGGCACAAGAGGCTAGCTCACATGAACTACAAGACCATAGACAAACTCTTTAGTGAAGAGTTAGTGAGGAATGGTCCTAAGGTTAAGTGCATTAAGGAGTGAATCTGCTCAGCTTGTCAAAAGGGAAAGCAGACCAAGACTTTCTTCCAAAGTCTTGAAAGCACTTAATAAGCTTTGGATACAACTTATGCTCCCTGAAGGTTGACAAAACTAAGCACAAGTGTTGAGCATGCTCTTCAGCACTGCATGAGTATACCAGAACAATGTATATAAACACAACCACAAAACAGTCAAGGAAATCCCTAAATACTCTGTTCATCGTATCCATAAAGGCTACGGGTGTATTTATCAGTCCAAAAGACATCACCAAAAACTCAAAATGCCCATGTTGAGAACGAAAAGGAGTCTGCGGAATATCTGCCTCGAGAATCCCTAACTGATGTTAGTATGAATGAAGATCAATATTTGAAAACATAGAGCTACCACGCAGCTGATCAAACAGATCATCAATCCTTGGCAGGGGATATCTATTCTTGTTGGTCACCTTATTAAGCTCTAGATAATCGAGGCAAAGCCTCATAAATCCATCCTTTTTCTTTACAAACAGCACAGGAGAACCCCACGGAGAAGAACTCGACCAAATAAAACCATTCTACAGCAACTCATCCAATTGGTTACGCACCTCCTCCAACTTACGCGGGGCCATATGGTATGGCGCCTTAGCAATAGGACGGGTACCCGGCTCAAAATCTATAATGATCTCCACGTCTCTCTTGGGTGGAAGACACTGAAGATTATCAGGGAAAACATCAAGAAACTCGCGCTCGACAGCAATCTCCTCAACTCGCGACAGACTGCAATCGGTCGCCAACACCGACACCAAACAAGGAAAACATCCGAAATTTACCAGCTTCCTAGCACGTACCGCAGAAATAATCAGAGTCACTTAGCGCGGAAAACCATAAACTCTCCAGGGTTGACCATTGTCCATCATGAAGTCAAGGTGCTTAACCTTGTACTGGATAAACGCATCATACTTGGAAAACCAATCCATGCCCAAAATCAGATCAAAATCTTCTAAGTCTATCATCTTCAAATCAGCAACCGCTAAAAAATCGCCTAACAAGATCAGACAACTCAGAATACCTTGGTCTAATACAACAGAATCACTAGAAGGAAACTTTACACTAAACATGTCGCCAACAATATCAAGGGTCAAACCGTGATGCTTTACGAAGGCTCTAGCCACAAATGAGTTAGTATCACAGGAATTGAATAGAACACGCGCCTTGCAATTTTATACCTTAAACTTTCCTATCTAGAATCGTATACGCAACTAAGGAATAAAATGTCGAACTATAACTACAAATTTAAAATAAGGAGCAGGTTAAGATCGAACCTGAGATAACTTACGAAGACGTCTGAGCTTCCTGCAAAGACACAAAGTTTAGCTTGATCTTCCCCTTGTCCAACAGCTGCGGCGGCGAGAAGGCCTGAAGTGGAACTTGTTGTAGCGGTGGCTGAGCCTGTGGGCACTTTGACTTAACATGTCCCTTCTGCCCACACTAGAAGCAGGTCTTATCCTTAAGCAGACAATGGGAAGCGTTGTGCCCCTTCTTCTTATATATAGAACAAATCGAATCTCCTTTATGATCAACCTGAATCGCATGCAACGACTCCTTCTTCTGGGCTCCTAATCTTTGATAACACCTGTCAAATTGATGGTCTGGCCGACAATTGAAACTGCATATCTCTTTGCTTCTTTTCCCTGAAGCAGTGCCGGATTCTTGGGAACTCTTACCCTCACCGGTCTTCCTCTTATCCTTTCTCATTTTTTGACCTCGATTCTTGGCTTTATCTGTCGCCTCAACCTTTAGATCAACCTCCACAACCTCAGCATAACTTTTAGATCCATAAGTACTACCTAGTTGTTTTATGTCGTTCCTAAGACTACCCAGAAATCATTTTGCTCGTTAGACTCTGAAGGACCATGTTCGGGGCAAAACGATTCAATTTGCTGAACTCCTCCATATATTCGGTAACAATAAGTTGTCTTTTCTTTAAATGCAGAAAATCATTCATCAGGCGGTCTCTCTCGACTGATGGCAGAAACTTCTTTAGCAGCAACTCTTTGAAGGACTCACATGAACATCCATCCTTACGATTCGCCTCCTCTCTCAGCCAACAACTCTTAGCAAGTCCCTTTTGTTGATACACAGCGACCATCAACCTTTTGTCCGCAAAAACTCATGAGTAAGCAAACATCTCCAAGATGGCTACTATCTAGTCATCCAAATCCATAATATCTGCTCTACACACATATATAGGGGGTCCTAGTATCTGGAAATACGAAATAAACAGCATATCTGGTGGTAACAACATCGTGGGCACCAAAGGGGAGGGGGAACAGGAACAACCTGACCCACAGCAGGGTCCTGCACTCACGACAACTATTCTGACACAACTGATAACTACGCTTGGATCTGTGACTGCATCTCCACCATCTGTCTAGACAAAGCCTCAATATTATATCGCAAACTTTCAATCACCGCTTAACTCTGCGTACTTGAAGACTTACCCTACGACTGGAGAGTCGACTTAGTCGCCACACGCTTAAGCGTAATTGTAATAAAAACAACGAACATCTAATCAAAACCTAGCCCAATCGCTAGCACCAAACAATATAGTCTAGACAAAACATACTTAAGTACTTGCTCAGCAAGCTAACTTGCTCTGGGATTTTAATTATGATCTCATGCATAAACATAGGATGATAAACACTAATCCTACTGACTCATGTGCCTAGACCATGAATGCAAGAATTCTTATTCCTTTTGACTCAAAACAATGTATGTACATATGTCATCATGTAAGTATTTAGCTTGGTACGTATGCTGATGCAATGTTATGCCATGCTTGTTTTGTTATGCAATCTAGAAAGGCCGAAATGTTGATTATGAGTGGCGTACACATGAAATGTTATGCATCCAATACTACATAACATCGCATGCAAAAAAAATGCGCTAATGGGCACCCGTGTGATGATTGTTATGCATCCCATACTATATAACTATCACATGTTGCCACCTATAGTGGATCCATATACAAATATTTATTATTCATCACAAACTACATAATATACTGCGTATACTTCTTATCATGCTATGAGTGTAGTGTTCATGCTTCAGCCAAGACATACTAATGACACATCGGTGTGTGTATACAATGAAACTAGACAGCTAACACAGACCTTAGATAGTTGTTAACCCAAATGTCCAACAACCTCCCTCTGATACCAACTGTCACAAGCCGCATTTTCTTTATATTAAAGGATATATCAGAGTAAGGATAAAACACGTGTCATGATGCCACGTCAAAAGGGGATAATTGCAGACGTTCAGGCGAGACCACAACTAAACACCTTTTAGAAAGATTTATAATTTATTTTAAGGGAAACTAGTTTTAAGTTAAGTGGTCAGCTGTATCCCTCGTCTTAGTCGATCAACTAGTCCACGAGTAAAAATTTATTTATACGTTGCGGAAAATACTTTGATTAAGTTGATTTTAACATCCTACATGAGTATAAACATCCCTGAAGGTCGACTCATGTTATGCAAGACTCTAACTTATATTATGTATAGGAAATACATTTGTGCTAACTTGAAAATAGTGTTTTAGGTTTGAAAGAGATGGCAAGTATGAATTACTAATAATAATGTTTTTATAAGTTAAAATATCTAACATGCAACCTAAAATAAAATCTTCACAGAGAGCAAGTATAAACTACCATAGAAAATAGGCATACTTAGCAGCTTAGCAAAGTAATTAATATTTCCAAAGAAAACCACCAGAGGGCGTCAATAACCTGACATGAACCCACTGGTGAACATGTATGTCTGTACTATCAAGAGAACGTCCAAAACTATCTCACAACGGTGAGGAAGTCCTCTACAACACAGCAATCCACTAGCAAACTCCCAAAACTTAGCCACTCAACCGGCTAATACCCTAAACCGGAGGCATTCAAAAGAAGAACACCTCAGCAAGAAAAATACAAGTGGCAAAGGAAAACAATCAGGAATTAAATGCAAAGTAAGAGATGGGTTTACCAAACCCGAGTAAAAATATGATGAAGACCACAGCTAGATAGCCAAGTAAATATAAGTACAGTAAAATCTGAAGTAAATGAGTCAATTGAATAAATGTACCAAGTGTGGGACAAAACCATGCTTCGACACTGTCTGCAAGGATTAGCATAAAAGCATAGAAAGAACTAGAAGCAAACTGAGCATAAAACTTTAAGACCCCAATTTTTTTCTTTTAAACCAACGGGGTCTCATGCCCAGAACCGCCGCTTTGCGGTGACACCAACACACCCGGGAAGGTCGTCACTACAAAATGCTCATCCTGCCAGCCATACCAATCGCAAAAATGTAGAATAAGTATAAGACTACATGAGTGAAGTTAAACTCAATACTAGTCTACCAGAATCACATATATATTAAAAAATCTCCACGAAGGGAGAGTCCCCATAAAAAAAATAAGCAAAGTACTAAAGAGGGCTCCTGCTCGATAGATCAAGATCATCACTACAAGTCACTCAACGCGAAAGTAAGTATATAAATAACTACTAATGATCGGGACTCACAGTCCCTGCTGGCTGGACTCTAGTGCTAGACTGCCCCGTCTCAATGAGCACCGACCTCTGGGGCCGCCTCTCCTCGTTTGACTCCCGGATCCCCTAAAATTATTTTGTCAACGACCGTTAGTCTAAAAATACTAAGTCCTATCATCCCCCACCCCTCCCCAAATGGCTCCTAGGTACCGAGCGGGGAGGAGGAAGGGAAGGTAATCAAGGTGGAGAGTAACAATATAAGCAGGTGATGGTGGAACTAGTCTATCATGAATATATAATCACAGCAAGTATAAGTAAGCAGTAGACGGAATCAGTATAAATATACAGAAGAACAATTGAGCAAGTATAGTATGGAAAGGTAAACTAAGTAAGTAACCATGACCTATTCCCATACAAACCTATAGACAATAGGGTCGTTAAGCAAGACCTATTGTATAAAGAGTCCCATACCACTTTATACAATAGGTGTCAGGGGTTATATATAATGATGATGCTATGACATGCAAGTATGCCCCTATGTGAACATGCATGTTCAACCAACACACTAGACTCTGTGCACACAGACCTTTAGTTCCCCCCTTTCTAGAGCCTAACCTCCCAGGATAACTCCGTAGTGGAAAACAAAAGCGGTGGGTTGGGCCTCGCCCACCTCTAAACTGGTATCACACTACCAGTCATACCTATCGTATGCCTCAACACTGGTGCACTAAGCAGATCTCCTGCATTCTCTTTTCGGCTGCGCACCGTACTTTTTTTGTCCAAATGCAAAACAACACCTGCCGAGCCAATGTATTTGTGTCAGTGTGATGACTCTCCAATACCGATGACCCACCACCTTATATCTTATGCAAATACAACATTATTTTTTTCCCACCGATCCAAAGCTCACCGGACAATCCCGTCCGTCTCAAAACCATCCGAGCCATCGGCTCGCCGGGCTAACCTACCCATCAACAAAACCACCAAGCCTACCGCTCGTGAGACCTAACCTAACTCCCACTACACCCGAGAGTGTGAGTGTAAGTGTAACTCTAGATTATTTCTAATTATTCTTCCATTCCATTTATTCTTATGGCTTACATTAACCATGGACTTCCCAAGGCATTCAGCGTGAAGGGATCTCGAGGGCACTAGGAACAACGATGGGCTGAAGCCCAAAGATCCCTTTCGCAAGACACTTACTATTATTGGTTAATACCAAATTCCCGATCTCTTTTAATATTACTCTTGTTCTAACCCTTGTGTGTTTTTACTCTCTCTCTCTCTCTCTTTCTCTCCGCAAGAAAGACGATCTTTCAACCCAGCACTTTCCTCATTATGATTCCTAAAGATGAACCCATTTATACACAGCAAAACCAGTAAACCATTAAACTCCAACTCCCTAAGTCCATTTCACACTCTATCAAAATTTCTGCAGTTTTACTATACGCAGACAAATATAAGCTATATGATGTATATGATAGGAGGAACTCCAAATTTTATTCCAAAAGCCCTAAAATATTTATTGGGGGCCTATCATGACATTTTTATCCTAAATCAAGAAAATTGTAATTTTTTTTAAAATATTTTGGCTTTTGATTAATTTTTTCAAAAATTGGTCCATGGGTGATTTGAACATGAAGTACTAAATTTACTTAAGATCTGTCCATACAAAAATTTGAAAACTATAGGACTGTAAAATATCAGTGAATACCAAATTTCATTGTTTTTCATAAAGGAATTATTCTCTAAATAATTAAGCTAAGGTAATTCAACTAATTAGGGGTATTTAAGGAAGTACCATAAATGCTAGTCTAAAAATTATACAAAAAATAACAGAGCTTTATTATGATCATAAAACCTTACTGACTAAGTTTTATGCAATTCCAAGGTCAGTAAACTATATAGAAAAATGCCTCAATAAAATCCTTCATGCTGCACTTTGTTAAGAAACATCTTTGTAACCTCAACTAAACAACATGAAATAATTTTCCAAGCTTTTATATGCCCTAAAAAGATCTCTGGCTAAGTAACACAAGTTTCAGCAAGCTATTGTATTTATCTTCTATTTTTCAAAGTAAGGTGCACTAATTTACTTTACTCATGATGTACTTAAGAAGAAATGTTCAACTATTCCAAATAATTTACTAGTGCATTTAAATGATATTTGATTAGATTTTCCAGTGTTTCGAATCATTCTAAGACATTTAAACCATAGTTACATTAATATCATCAAAAAAGGCAAGATGAAGGTTATAGCTACAAGGATAAGCTATTGTTTTCTAAACACCCTATCATAAATTCCTGAGGTTAATAGCACTATAACCTTACCCATACCAAAATTTCATAAAGATCCAAGTTCATATGACCCAGTAAATATTCCATAAGGTATATAGACCTAACACTTACTGAGTGGTATAAGTGGGGTGCATATGTACCAATACCACTAAATCCATTCCTAGGACATTTCACCACCCTATGATCACATGGACTACACACCAAGTCCATCCAAGGGAATATCACCCCATGCCCTTCACAAATTCCCAAAGTTCAACCTTAGGGTTTGAACTTGATTACTAGGGCAAATCTACCCTAATGTATCCCATACTCCATGTGAGGGAGTTAAATATCATTACAAATTAGTTGCCCAAGTTTCAACCTCGGTTTAGGTGATTTGGTCACCCAATACTACAAAGGGCATCTGGACCCAACTACCCCTTCTTGGTCCAACTTAGGGTTTTCTTATTTCGAAACCAAATCATCTCCAAATGGGATGAAAATTTATAGAGAGCCTTATGATGACCCCAAGGACCACTCACCAAAATTTAGGAAGGTTTCCTGGTCATTAGACCTTTTAAATAATTCATACATGGATTATGAAATATCTACAAAAACTTTATGCAAATGTTTTCCAAAAAGTCCCATTTTTTGATATAATCTATGTATAGGTAAGAGTGACCCCCACCCAAAAATTCAAGTCATTTGAATGGCTGGATTGATGGGGGAACTCAAATAATCTCTGGTCTTGCCTAGGTATAAACCTCACCAAAATGAGTGTTGTTGTAAAACCACTTACCCAAATATGTTGAAATAAATTTTAAATTAAACTAGTCTTCAAGGGCTATAATTTTCAGGTTGGCAATTTTTTCTGTAGGAGTCCCTAGCTATTTTTTATATTTAATTTACGACAGCCCAGTAAACAGGACAGAAAATACAAAAAATCAAAAATAGGATCAGCATAGATCTTAAAGCAGATCAGAGGGCTCGTGGTCATCTTCTTCCTTCATCCAAGGGTCGTGATTGAACAAACCTGGAGCAACTTTTCAAGCAATTTGTCGGCCTTCCAGCTACCTCCCTGGCCAGCCACCACCACCTCCATTGTGGTGGGGGCTATCGTCGGGCGGCGGTACTGCCGCCGGAGGGATGTTTCGGATGAACCCACAAGGTATAAAAACCATGAAAATTCTGAAATTTTCCTCACCCAACCGGGCTAAATTTATCCCGATTTCTCTCCTAAACGATCTAAGAATCTAGCCCACGAAGAGAGGAGTAGAGGAGGACCTTTAAATGAGCTTGCCGACAAGTGTGGTGGTGGTGCGCCATGGCCGATGGTGGAGCTTTTCGGTGCTCTGTGACTACACAGCCAACTAGCTCAGTTTCTTTAGGTAAAGGGTTGAAATGTTTCCTCTAACCTTTGGTAAGCTTTTAAAAGAGCCAAAAGGGGGGAGGGGAAGGGTCTAGCATGCAATGACCATTAATGGCCACTAAACTCTCATTTCGGCCAAGGCGGTTCTCTGAATTCAGCCACCTAAAGGATGGGAAAAACCTCAGCTCTCCTCTAAATTATGAGGGGTAGATGAATTAAGACTTTGGAATTAATTGAAGACAGACTCTTGCTCTCTCATGGCCATTAATGGCTTTCTCTCTCCTCTTTCTCTCTCTTTCTTATCAGAGAAATTAAATTCAGCCACCTTGGTGGCTTGCTATGATAATTAACCTCCTCATAACTGATGAGGGGGAATGCATCCATTAATTGGAGAGGCCTTTGGTCTCTCTTGGCCATGAATGGCCCTTTTACACCACTTTCTCTCTCCTCCATTAAAGGGAAAAATGGAGTTTTTCTCTCTCCTAGTCATTAAGGCTGAATTTGATGACTAATCCATCCTAACAGCAGCCCATTAGCTCATAATATTAAATAAAATAAAGTTATCCCAAGTGGGGGAAATGGGCTTGAGCTTGAGTTAGGCCATTTGAGCTAGTTTGACCTAATCTTAGGGTAGAGTTGACCTTGGTCAACATGACCACTTGGGTTGACCCCAATGGGTGCTTGGTGACCCATTGGCTTCCACTAAAGTCTAGGAAGCTAGGGTAGGGTTGGTTTGACATCTTGGAGGTCACTTGACCCTTAGTTAGGGCACATTGACCATTTTGGGGCTAGGGTTGACTTGGGTAACCTTAGCCTCTTTTGTTACCCCAATGGGTCATTGGTAACTTACTAGCCTCCCTTAGGGCTTGGGCAGGTCTAGGTGGGACTTTTGGCCAAAGGGAGGTCAGTTGACATTGTATGAGCTTAGTTTGACCTGATTAGGGTTTGGGTTGACTTTGGTCAACTTGACCATTTTAGTTAACCCTAGTGGGTCCCTATAGCTCTATTGGACCCTCTAATAGGTTAGTGATGTTGTGGTGGGGTCATGATGTCATGGTAAATCCCTAAGGTCAACCCTAAGCTAGTAATTTGAATTATATTATTTGCAGACCAAGGTGGTTCACACACTAACACCTAGTTCACCCCATCCTTTTGACACTTCTCTTGGTTTTGTCATGATCCAGTCATTAAGAAACCATCCTAGGGGCCTAGATGTTTGAGGTATATTAAAAAATAGCTTAAAAAAAACGTGAATCATTAACACTTGGCAAAAAAAATAATCAACCGGGCGGAGTCGGTGACTAATTGTCTTATGCCATGCTCCCAAACACAAATGTCTCAAAAAGGAGGCCCTACGGTGGTTGCCACTAGTTCAAACCCAATCTAGCAGTCCTCATAAAATAGAGAACAAACACCCACAGAGTGCAACGATCCACAACTGACGTTCAGTTGGTGGTCCTTTATCCACTGCCAATCTTCATAGCCGAAGAAACATCAGGTCCTAACGAAATCCAAAGTCTAAACCTTAAGAAAACATAAACCACTCCTAAAACCATCCTAAGGACTAAACCCGACGAATTTGACAAAAATGGGGAAAAAATTCTAAGTCCCTGCAAATTTGGCGTGTATACCCGATGAAACTCATGCATACTCGATGAATTTAACGGCGATACACGACAAATCTCTCAATACTCGGCGAAAAATACCTTGCGAAAATTGGCGGTACTTGATGAATCCCATCGATACTCGACGAACGGGCACTCAACATTCGTCGAACTGCGTTCAACTACCCTCTGATACTTGCCGAATATAACTTTACTAATTCGATGATACTCGCCGAGTGGACTAGCGATACTCACCGAAAATGACTTATCCTAATTTCGGCGAGCTACCCGATACCTGCCGAATTCTACTTTGGCTACATAACATTACTCGTCTAAATTCGTTAACTGAACCCGACGATTGTCGATGAAATTCATCCAGATCCAAGCCGAATCTTACTTGTCACAAATTTTCCTAATTTTTATGGTTTGGCCGAAAATTATGATCTAGCCTAGAGGGATCTTTTCATGCTTCCTATGTTACTCCTATTCTCTAAGGAGGGAAAAGAAAGAGAAGGGAGATCAAGTAAAAACGAATAAGTAAGGGAGAAAGATCTACTTGACTCAAAACTCTAGAGAAACGCTGCCCACTCGCGCCGCTTCATGGATCGGCCGAGGAAAGACCTAAGCAACGTTTCCTAAAACTATTGGAGGAGAAAGGAGGTTAAAAACGCACAACCCTAACATAAAAAATTCGATGAATCAGGGAAAGCTTACAACGATCGCGAATCCCTCGCAGAGAGCTTTCCAAATCTCTACTTAAATGCCAAAACCGACAACCCGAACTCCTGATTTTGCTGGCGAAAAGCTCCGCTCCGTCCGCCGAACGCCTTCCGCGAAACAAATACGGTCGTTGGGTTGGGGAAGATAATGAACAGTAGGGTTTTTTTTATTACGTATATATATAGAAGTATTATAATAATAATTAATTAATTTATAATAAAATATCACATTACAATCACAATTAATCATTCAATACGATCTGAAGTCCATGACAACTCGGAATTCTATGAAATTCGTATAATAGATAAATACCGATGCCTCAAAACTAACGACGAAGTCAAAACTCAAATCCAACAAACCAAATTTGGGCAAACACCTCTCAAAGCCAAAACACAAGCATTCCCAAAAATGCTCCACCGAGTCACCAAAACAGACCCGGCTCGCAAGGGAATATTGTAAACAGGCTAAACCCAGCCACACAGAAAATTCAAAGAGAAAAGCCATACCCTAACCACGACATAAGCTAAACATGCGATAACGTAACGCCCTTATGTCAAAATTACGCCACTACAAGAATAAAAATAAACACCAAAAAATCAGGTGCGTTATAGTGGAAGCATTCTCCATACCATATTTCTTAATCAACTCTCTAGTGAACTTTGATTGGGATATAGACAAGCAATCATCAGTCTGTCTTACTTGGAGTCCAAAGAATAATTTGAGCTCATCCATGCTGGTCATCTCAAACATCCCTTGCATAAGTTTTGTAAACTTTTTGCAAAGGTTGTTCTCAGTTGATCAAAAGATAATGTCATCGACATATATCTGGACTAGGATGATCTTGCCCTTAGATTCCCATAGGAATAGGGTCCTATCTATTTTTCCCTTATGAATTTGTTCTCAATAAAGAAACTAGACAATGTTTCATACCATGATCTAGGTGCTTGCTTCAACCCATATAGAGCTTTCCTAAGCCTATAAACAAAATCAGGAAGGTGATGGTCTACACAACCTAGTGGTTGATCCACATATACTTCCTCTTTTAATTCCCCATTCAGGAATGAAGACTTCAGATCTATCTGGTAGACTTTGAATCATTTATAGGCATCAAATGCGAGGAATAGCCTTATTGCTTCCAGCCTGGCTACTGTGGAAAAATTCATGTCAAATTCTATTGTTTCTTCTTATCTATATCCTTTAGCCACCAATCTAGCTTTTTTCTAGACAATAATGCAATTCTCATCTAACTTGTTCCTGTAGATCCACTTAGATAATATGAAATTTTGTACCTTAGGTCTGGGAACCAGCTTCCAAACACTACACCTCTTGAACTGGTTCAGCTCTTCATGTATTGCTCAGATCCATAATGGGTCATTAATAGCCTCTTCAAGCTTCTTGGGCTTGTTTGATGTATAGTTTGATTTGGGCTAGGTTCACTTACTAGTATAATTGACCAACCTTGTATATCCAAAGTCATGATTAGTTGTCCTAGAGTTTAGGCTAAGTCCTTTTAGTTCTACCTTCTTGGACCAGCCAACAGAGGAACTTAAAAGACTCAGATTTAGAAGATATCAGAAGACAGTTTGACTAGTTCGTAATTCTTCGAACTCAGCTCGATGATCGTCGATCTCTGATCAATGAACTCAGAGTTAATTCTCTGAGATGAGCTCTACGATATTCGAGCTCAGGTCGACGTTTAGTTTTCTCTAGACAGATTCTCAGGTCGACAAACTGGCATTCTTAGGTCGACGATCTTGGATCTCAGGTCGACGAATTCTGTTCAGAGGTCGAAGATTTCGGTCCCGGTTCTAGAATGAGTTTTTCCTCTCCTTCTTATCCTTTAATTCCACATTTATTAGCAATATTATTCCTGAGTAATTAATGCATATATTCCTCTGAATATAGCCGTTATTGGCTGCATTAATTATGGTATTCATCAGGATATTTACTTGCTCATTTTATTAAGGACGGTTGGGGAAACTCATTAATGTTTTATTCCAGCCATTTGTAATCTCCAAATTAGTCAGCATTTAAGGCAGTAATTCAAATTTCAAAGGAATAATAATTGACTGAGAATATTAATAGATATCTCAATCTTTTCAAGGACACAGTAGAGAGAACTCATAATAATTCAGAACTCTCTCGTTTTTTTTCCTCAGTGCTATCATCCCTGTCAATACTCAAGACTGAAAAAGAACATTCATCAAATATCAATAGTCTTCTTCATCTTCAGATTTGGGAATCTTCAGAAATATTCTTTTCAACATCTGTCTACTAGATTCCTGAATATTGAAAAATCAAAACTGAAGACCTACACCCTAAAGCAAAGCTCCAGTCTTCCAGAACCTTCAACATCTATGGGGGAGCTTTGGCACCATCAAGGATCCACAAAGTCTTCTCAAGTTTTTTTTGAGAAAAGATAAGACTAACATAATCTTCTTTCCCACACCATTGTACAGGGTTTTAACTCCCTTCAAAAGTTAGCCTGGTTTGCAAGTATCCTGATCAAAAGACTTGAGATTGGTTTTTGAGCACCTGATCAAAAGCTCAAAGATGGCAGTCACTTGATCAAAACCTTTTAGTGGATTCCTACCAGGGGTGTAGAATAGTGGATGTACCCAGGTTGGGGAACCACAATAAATGATCTTGTGTTATCTGGTTGCCCTTTTCTCTTTGCTCTTGTTGTGGGTGTGATAGTTTAGATCCGTGTTTTGTGTTAGATTAGTTTTACTTAGGATGTTTTCTTGATTGCTGATAATCTTAGTATTCACTAGTCTTTCTACTCTAATTATTTTTTAAACAGCAAAAGTTTTTAACTACTCTATTCACCCCACCCCCTCTAGAGTAAATCAGGTCTAACTCTCTCTTTCAATTAGTATCAGAGGAAGTTTTCTTTGGTTATACAAGCTAACCCTTGAACAAAAAAATCCTGTATTAAATCTGAACTTTTATTTCTCTTAGGAGTATTTTCACAGCATGGCAAAGAATACGGATTATGCAAGCACCAGACCTCCAGTTTGCAATTTAAATAAATTTGCAATCTGGAAGACAAGAATGAAGCTATATATGAATTCTATTGATGAGGATATTTTCAACTCTATTTTCACAGGTCCACCATATCCAGTGGCAACTACTTCAACAGCATAAACAAGCTTGAATGGTGTTCCTTATCCAGATTATACTGATGCACAGAAAAAGGCAAAGATTGCTGATGCAAGGGCCATGAACATATTGGCTCAAACCATGTCAGATGACATCTTCCAAAAGGTGGCTGAATACACCTCAACAAAAGCAATCTGGGATTCTCTCAACTAGATAGTGGCTGGCTCAGCTGTTTAGAGAAAGGATAGAAGATCAACTCTCATCTCATAGTATGATAATTTCAAGATTGATGAAGCTGAATCTGTAAGTTACATGTACAACAGATTAAGCTCCATAATCAGTGAGTTAAAGACCTTGTATAAAGACATCTCTCTCATAGAGGTGAATGACAAGATCCTAATGTGCTTCCCAAGCTCATAGGACTCCAGGATCTGTCCAATCAAAGTGGCCAGAAGCTTGAATGATATTTCCACAGAATCTCTCCTAGGAAAGCTGAAATCCTATGAGCAATTGATCAAATCCAGGGAAGCTGTAGAACAAAGGACTCCTCCGCCAGCAAGAAAGGAGCAAAATATAGCATTCAAAGCTGCTGAAGAGACTGAAGCTTCAACAGTCAATGAAGAATTGATGAGTCTCTTTGCTAAGAGATTCTACAAAATGGCAAGAAAGGACTTCAGGAGAAAGTCATCCACGAATGATGACAAGCCCAGGTATGATAAAACTACTTCTAAAAAATAGTGTTTTTTGAATGCAGGAAACCTAGACACTTCATTTTTAAATGCCCTGAGAATCAGAAGAAGGAGAGGAGAAGAGAAAATGACTCCAGGAGCAATAACTACAGCAGGCCTTCTTCCAACAAACACAAAAAGAAGGAGATGGGCTTTGTTGCTGAAACCTGGAGTGACACAGAAGTTGAATCCACATCTTCCAGCTCCACTAAAGAGGAAGAAGAGGCAAAGAAAAGGGAAGTCTGCCTCATGGTTATCAATGCCTCTTGCAACCTATCAAATGCTGAAGAAGAATCTGAAAATGAAGAAGCTTCAGAATTAGAAGCTGATCAGGTACTATCATCATTTGATTATAGCTCTGAAATCTTTAAAAATGAATTTAAAACCATGTGTATAGATATAATTAATTCTGAAAAAGTAATTAAAAAACTTAGAGAGAAACTAACTGAACAAGATAACCTAATGCTGAAAAATGACAAATTAAAAAATGAAGTAACCTTAGCAAATTAATAAATAATTAGATTAAAGACTAAATTATGTGAGTCTAAGCAACTTAAGTAATCTCTCAATGGAAGAAGCCTTAAGCTGATAGACATAACAAGCACAGTAAATGTCAGGTTAATTGGCAAGCTGGGCATTGGTACTTTATCAATCCTACCCCCAGTAATTCAGAAGAACATATTAATAACACATAAAAATTTTTCTGAAAAAGGGAAAGAGAAGATAGAAACTAATAACCCCAATCAAACAAAGCTTAAACACAAAATTAAGAAAAAAAAAGGAGTAAGAAAAATAATAATCAGAACAATGTTCAGTAGATTTCGTCGAACTCAGATCGACGAAATGTGTCAGTTCGTCAAACTCAAGTCAACGAACTCCCAACGCAAACTTGTACCATAATTATTCTCTGAATTGCGATCGACGAAACCAGTATGCTTCGTTGACCAGAGATCGACGATATTGGGGCCCAGAAACTGGATATTTTCATTCTCTGAGTGGAGTTCGACGAACTCATCCAAATTCAATGAACTTATGTCGACGAACTCACCAGAATTCGTCGAATGTAGATCAGTATAACTATTATCTTAATCCTTTTGAAACCTATAATCAACCAAGAACATTTAATAATGAATTTAATCAATGTATCACCTAGGAAATATCACCCATTAGGATATAAAAGCCAACCTGAGTATTCATGTATTTCCATTTTTCGTTATGTGAAGAAAGTAGGACCCAAGGTAACAACCTGGGTTAGAAATAACTAATCTGTATCATTGCAGGTGAAAGACTGTTCAACCACTGAGCAACAATGGTATTTGGACAGTGGTTATTCTATGAATATAATTGGAAATAAGGCACACCTAACACATTACAAGGCAAAGCTAGGACCAAAAGTAATATTTGGTGACTCAAACTATGGCTAGACAGAAGGCTATGGAAAAGTTAAAGTTGGACTTGTGACCTTCGGGAATATAACATATGTAAGTGGATTGAAGCACAACCTTATCTACATAAGTCAATTATGTGATGAATGGTTTCAGGTATCATTTACTAAAACCTCATATGTTATCACTTCATTGGACAATAATGTAGTATTGACTGGCACTAGAGTAGGAAACATTTACATAGTCAACTTCCAGTCAGCCAAATCTGAAATTTCCCTATTTAATTAAACTAGTAATAATAATGACCTTTGACATAGGAGATAAAATCATGTTAACTTGAAAAACAATGCCAAATAATCTAGGGACAACATTGTCAAGGGTTTGCCTTCTTACCCCTACAAGAAGGAAAGGCTTTGAAGGGCTTATCAATTTGGCAAGCAAACTAAAAATTATTTCAAATCATTAAAAAAAAGTGACTCACCTAGGATATTGTACTTAATACATATGAACCTTTTTGGCCCTATAGCAATACAAAGTGTAGGAGGGAAATCTTATACTTTAGTGATTGTAGATGACTTCTCTAGATTCACTTGGGTTTTCTTTCTTAGATCTAAGTCTAATTACTTTAATATTCTTACAGATTTTCTCAACTCTACTCCTGTTGCATTGATTACAAGTGATCATGATACTGAGTTTGAGTCTCTTCTTATACAAGAGTTTTGTAGGAAGGAAGGTATCATACATTGCTTCTCAGCTCCAAGATCACCTCAACAGAATGGGGTTGCTGAAAGGAAGAATAGAACACTAATTGAATCTATAACGACATTACATACAGATGCTTATTCGCCCCTATCCTTTTGGGCAGAGGCTGTAAGCACAACAAACTATGTGCTTAATAGAAGTCTTATACACAAACTTAAGAATAAGACTCCTTATAAGCTACTTAAAGGGAAGAAACCTAAAGTAGACTACTTTAAAATATTTGGATGTTTATGTTATATACACAACAATAATAAGAATCACATTAGAAAGTTTGAAGCCAATTCTGATATGGGAATTTTTTCTTGGATATTCCCAATTAAGCAAGGCTTATAGGGTATATAACAAATCTAATTTAAAAATTGAAGAGTTTATCCATGTTTCTTTTGATGAGACTAACATGTTTTTCAAGGAGAAGTCTTCTTCTACCAATGAATCTTTGCAGGAACATAAGTTGTGTTAGAAGCTTAATGACCTGACCCTCGCCAATGAGGCATGTAGCTATTATTCTCCACAATGTGTTGAAGAAAGTTAAGAAGAAGACACTGTAATCAGTGATAAACCAACAACACCTAACTTAATTCCACAAGAGGAATTTATTCCCCAAACTGTTAAACAACCAACTCCACCCACTGGCTTTGTCACAATTATATATCAATCCATATCTCAAGTAATTGGAGACTTGTCAGCTGGTGTGCAGACAAGGAATTAACTCAACCAAGATTTGAAGCATGCCTGCTTCGTATCTCAAATTGAGCCCCAATCCATTAAATATGCAGAGATGATCCACACTGGATCATTGCAATGCAAGAGGAGCTCAATTATTTTGAGAGATGCAGAGTTTGGGACTTAGTTCCAAGACCGAAAGACTACCAAGTCATTGAAACTAAGTGGGTATATAGAAACAAGATGGATGCCCAAGATGTCATCATAAGGAATAAAGCAAGACTTATTGCTCAAGGTTTTAGGCAAGAGGAAGGGATTGACTATGACCAGACTTTTGCACCTGTTGTATGGCTGGAAGCAATCACGATCTTCCTTGCAAGATTGTATAAAGCTCCAAGATCTTGGTATGAGACCTTAGCTAACTTCCTCTTAGAACGTAAAGAAGAGGTTTATGATGAATAACCTCCAGGTTTCATCTCTCCAACTCATCCCTCTTATGTCTTTAGATTGGATAAACCTCTCTATGGTTTAAAGCAAGCTCCAAGAGTTTGGTATAAGACCTTAGCTAGCTTCCTTTTAGAACTAAACATTCTAGAGGCATTGTAGATAGGACATTATTCACTAGGCACAATAAGTATCAAATTTTATTTGTACAAATTTATGTAGATGATATTATATTTGGGTCTATAGATCCCAAACTATGCAAGGAGTTATCTGACCTTATGCATTCAAAGTTCGAGATGAGTAGCATGGATGAGCTCTCCCACTTCCTTGGTCTCCAAGTGAAGCAGCTACCTGATGGCATCTTTATATCCTAATCTAAATAAGCTAAAGAGCTGATCAAAAAGTTTGGGATGTCAGATGCCTCAGCCAAGAAAACACCTATGGCTACAAATGTTGTAATTGACTCTGATGAACATGGGAAACTTATTGATTAGAACTTTCATAGGGCCATTGTTGGATCCCGACAATACCTTACAACAAGCAGACCTAACATAATGTTTTCTACATGTCTTTGTGCTAGGATCCAAGTGAACCCCAAAGAATCTCACCTTACTTTCTTAAAAAGGATTTTAAGATATATTAAGAGTTATCCTAGTCTAAGACTTTTGTATCCTACTGAGTCAGAGTTTGAGTTAACTGGATACTCAAATGCTGACTTTGCTGGATGCAGAGTAGGCAGAAAAAGTACCTCTGGAACATGATATTTCCTTGGTACTAGATTAGTCTCTGGGTTTTGCAAGAAACAGTCAACTGTGTCTACATCAACTACTTAAGCAGACTATATAGCAACTGGCAGTTGCTGTTCCCAGATGTTGTCAATCCAGAACCAACTTCTGGACTATGGGTTCAACTTAAATAATTCAACTCTATTATGTGATAACACAATTGCAATTTCCATTGCACAAAATCCATTCCATCAAAGTAGTACTAAACATATAAACATTAGGCATCATTTCATTAGAGAGTGTGTAGACAAAAATAAAATTAACTTTGTCTATATATACACTAATTTGCAAGGATCAGATTTCTTCACCAAACCTTTGGATTAGAAGAACCATCAATTCTTCATAAATCAGCTTTGTATGATAAATAGAGAAGCCTTAATTTAATTTCTATCTTTAGTCGATGAATTTTTCAAATTTCGTCGAACGGAGATCGACCAACTGGGAAAAGTTCTAGGGAAATTCTTCGACCGAAGACCGACGAACTCTCTGCGAGTGAAGCTATTTTCGTCGACCGAAGATTAGCAAAATTGTTTCAGAAAACCTTCTTCTGACTTAGATCGACGAACTCTTTTGTCAATAAAATGTTTTGTCCACCCTAGATCGAAGAATTTTCTGTTTTCGCATGACGGAGTTTGTCGGTTCATATTCTGAAAAACCTTATAACTAGGTTTTCTTCGACCTTCATTTCATGCTTTCAGTTCCCTCGCACATGATCTCTCTGTTTTCTTTGTTGCAGGTGATTATGGCGATTCCAGCAAGTGTTCTCGCAGGAATGAAATTTGATACGGGTTTAAATATTGATTTCGAATCATTTCAGCAATCAGATCATATTTTTCTTGATATTATGCAATTGTTTGAAGATTTTCACTTGAAGAACTTAATGACAACCAGGATGAATATAACAGTGACCGATATTAGAGAGTGGGTTTACACTTTATCATCTCCAGATGCTGATACTTTGGTCGGCACCATAGCGGGTAACGCCATCACTCTCACCTCTGAAATTCTTTCAGAAATTTTCGGCTTAGTAAATGGAGAAGAAGAATTAGAGATTGGTACTTTTGAATTTGATGAAATGTTGAGTTTGATGGATTATTCTAGAGATAACCCTAATAAGATGCTAAAGAGACATCTGTCTGCTGAGTAAAAGTTTCTCGTAGACGTAGTAGGAAAAGTTTTGTTGGGCAAGCATACCGCCCACAATCATATTACTAGGCAAAAGTTCCTAGTAATGTGTGATGTGGTAAACAAAAAGGCCTTCAACTAGGCCAGAATTTTGTTTGATTTGATAAGTAAGAAAAACACAAAGAAAGAAGTGTGTTTTTGAAGAATACTTGGAATCTTCCTCCAGTCCAAGTCCACTGAATTACTGGTCACCCCGACCATATTCATCACTGCCTCCAAGAGGCTAACCTGCGCCTTATTCGGCAGATGGGAGAGGAACATCCCTAAGCCATCCAGGGCCACCTCCTCCAAAAATTCTGAGAGTACAAGTGTTGTTCCAGCCACTTCCCACACTACTTAGGATATTTCCATGCCTCCTCCTCCTCCCCTTATTCAAACAACTTTAAGATCCCTCCAACAAACTCCCACAACTCCAGCACATCAACATACACATCCTGCTTCCCCCATCTATCCTTCTTCACCAGTTCAATAACCACTACCTCAAAATTCCCCAATCTCTTCTCCCGTACAACAATCAGTACATCTATCTCCTGAGCATGATCATTCACCAGCACATGTTACTCCTCCTCTATCCCCTCTTCCTTGTCATCTCACAGATATTCCTCCTCTTCATAATATAACATCCTTACCTTCATTCAATCTTCTTTCATCTCCAAGTCATTCACCATCCCCTCCAATTGAACAAATGCTAGATTCTCAGCCCTCATCTTTCACTTTCAATCCATCTGTCTCTACTCAAACCCCACCAAAATTCATGCACATAACTTTACCCTCCATGTCATCCATTCTACAATCCATCACACCACTACTTAAACAACCCATAGTAGAGGCCATTTCACCTCTTGCTTCTTCCATCTCTACTCTTGTTGCCCAGCTATCGTCCTCTCTATCCCACCTTCTTCAGTCAAGGACCTGGCTCCAGTAATTACTGAAACCAGGTAGGGGGAGATACTCCATAAAGAAGTAGCTCAGTAGCTCCAGTAGAAGTAGCAGTAACAATAGATATACTAGAAGCAGAGAAAGATATTGTTGATACAGATATACAAGATGCAGAACATATAGAATTTTTGGATACTGATAATGAGAAAATTGATTCAACTCATTCTTTGGATATTCTTTCTGGAGATTGCTTCATTTCTCCTACTCTTGAACTGAACTCAGTTCTTAAGTCTTTTGTTCTTTTGTATAGAAACACTCATTCTTCTATCTCTCCTCAGTATTGTATAGATATTGTTTGTTATACAGCTCATGTTAGCTCAGAGGCTTTATAACTGATTCAGAATAGTTTTATAGCTCTAGAGCCTGAACTTGTTCTAGTTCTAGAGGCTGAGCTTGTTAAGGTTGCTGAGGATAAATTCTCTGAGCCCAAGGATTTTCCCCCTCCCACTTTTGTTTTCTCTACCTCTCCATTACCAGATATGGATGAGATTTTGCTGCAGATATGGCTCAGGAAGTTGAAATGGTTTCAGATGCAATGGTTACTCCTCAAGATGTTCTACCTCCAGTTGTTCCTCCTCAAGTAGACAAACTGATCTCAAAGGAAACATTAAAAGCAATAGATGCTCTTTATGACAATCCTAAAGGTTCCTCTGAAGATGACTCAGAAAATGATTCAGAAGATTTTGATAATTCCAAATCCAAGAAGAAATCTATCAAGAAGAGAAAGGCTGCTCCTAAGGCTGCTCCTAAGCCAAATCCAAACAATGATACTCCTTATTACATTCTGTAGAAAATAACTCCTTATCCAGGAATGCCCCAGTGGATGTGGTTGTAAAAAAATGAACAGAAAGAAATGAAGAAGAAGAGAAGGTACACGTCACCTCCTAGAAATTCAGGAAAGACCCTCCTCCTCCTGCTCCTCCCTCTTCAGGTACTTCAGGTAATGTCACTCAGAAACCTGCTCTAGTGACTAAGAGCTTTCAAAGACAATCAAGTAACAGTAATAAGCAGTCCCCTTCAAGTCATCCTCCTCCGGCTACTTCAAAGAAAGCTTCTATAGATGAATCAAAGCAAGACTCTAGTCCAAAAAGGCCAGAGTCTCCTCCTATTCCTTTTATGGATCCAGAGCAGGAGACCTCTGCCAGAATATCTTGATTTCAGGAGTGAGTAGGAATCTCTTAGATTAGGAAAGCTAAACCTGAAGGCAAGGACCCCTCTCTGTTTTCAACAATGTCATCTTACAGGAAAGAAGAATTGACAAGGTATGCAAAAGCTAACAAGTTATTTAATGTCGATGACTACATGAAACTTCATCCAGAGGCTGTAGTTCCCAGAACATCTTCTCAGACTGATATTTGTGCATCTGACATGTATATGTCAATGAAAGAAGCATCAAATCCTAACAGAGAAATCAAGTTCAGACATCATGCTGAAAAGACTAACAAAGGAGATGCTGAACAGAAAAAATGAGTATATTATTGTGTTGTTCTTAATTACTTTTGAACTCTATTTCTTCTTATATCATGAAGCATGTGTTGTAAATATCTGCTGAATGTGTTAATTCTGTCAGATATATTTTTTCTTGCTTTGTGATTATTTCTTTGGTTTTGTACTTAGTGACCTCACCCAAATAGGGGGAGATTGTTGGATCCTTTGTTTGATTTGGGCTAAGTTCACTTACTAGGATGATTGACCACCCTTGTATAGCCAGGGTCATGATTAGTTGTCCTAGAGTTTAGGCTAAGTTTTTTTAGTTCTACCTTCTTGGACCAGCCAGCAGAGGACCTCAAAAGACTCAGATTTAGAAGATATCAGAAGATAGTTTTATTTGTTCGAAATTCTTCGAACTCAGCTCGACGATCGTCGATCTCCGATTGATGAACTCAGAGTTAATTCTCTGAGCTAAGCTCTACAATATTCGAGCTAAGGTTAATGTTTAGTTTTCACCAGACAGATTGTCAGGTCGAAGAACTGGCATTCTTAGGTCGACGAATTCTGTTCAAAGGTCGACAATTTCTGTCTCGGTTGTAGAACGAGTTTTTCCTCTCCTACTGATCCTTTATTTCCATATTTATTAGCATTATTATTCCTGAGTAATTAATACATATATTCCTCTGAATAGAGCCATTATTGGCTGCATTAATTATGGTATTCATCATGATATTTACTTACTTATTTTATTAAGGATAGTTGGGGAAACTCATTAATGTTTTATTCCAGCCGTTTGTAATTTCCAGATCAGGCAGCATTTAAGGAAGTAATTCCAATTACATGGGAATAATAATTGATCGAGAATATTAAAAGAGATCTCTCTCTTTTTGAAGGACACGGTACAGAGAACTCACAATCATCCAGAACTCTCTCATTTTTTTTCTCAGTGCTATCATCCCTGTCAATACTCAAGACTGAAGAAGAACATTCATCGAATATCAAGAGTCTTCATCATCATCAGATTTGGGAATCTTTATAAACATTCTTTTAAACATATGTCTACTAAATTCCTGGACATTGACAAATAAAAAATAAAACCTACACCCTGAAGCAAAGCTCCAGTCTTACTGAACCTTCAACATCTCAGAGGGAGCTTTGTCACCATCAAGGATCCATAAAGTCTTCTAAGTTGTTTTTGAGAAAAGAGAAGACTAACATAATCTTCTTTCCCACCCATTAAATAGGGTTTTAACTCCCTTCAAAAGTTAGCCTGGTTTGCTAGTCTCCTGATCAAAAGACTTAAGATTGGTTTTTGAGCACCTGATAAAAAGCTCAAAGGTGGCAGTCACCTGATCAAAACCTGTTAGTGGATTCCTACCAGGTTTATAGAAGAGTGGATGTACCCAGATTAGAGAACCACTATAAAGTTATTGTGTTGTCTGGTTGCCCTTTTCTCATTGCTCTTATTGTGGTTGTGATAGTTTAGATCTATGTTCTGTGTTAGGTTCGTTTTACTTATGTTGTTTTCTTGTTTACTGATAATCATGGTATTCACTAGTATTTCTACTCTAATCATTTTTTAAACAGCAAAAGTTTTTAACTACTCTATTCACCCCCCCTCCTTTAGAGTAAATTAGGTGTAACTCTCTCTGTCAGGGCTCTTCTTGAGATAGGAAGCTTGAACAGAGAGTTGTGTTTATGCTCTTGCTTCTTGTCTAGACTCCATGTCATGCATAACCAATGAGTTGGTGTGCTGGATGGTCCCTCAGATGCCTCACAGCTGTAGGCAATCTTGCTTCATCTTGATGTTCTTCATTCTCTTCAGCTGGCAGTTCTTCATTATCTTTAGCAGGCTTTTATTCTTCCTCATCTTGTGAGTCTTGAGCTCCCCCTGGACAACACCCATCTTCTTTCTTATCTTGTACAACTTGATCACCTTCCCTGATTGTAAGTTTGTCCATCACCTGCTTTAAATTTGCAGAGCTAGAAGAGAAGCTAGGTAGCTCACTGTTAATCAAGTTTGACTCATCAAAGACAACATGGACTGATTCTTTTACAACTTGAGTAGACAAGTTGTAGATCCTATATTCCCTACTATTGTTGTTGTACCCAACAAATATTCCTTCTTGAGACTTGGCAACAAACTTAGTCACATAGGACCTACCCATGTTCAGTACACAACACTTGCTGCCAAAAATCCTGAAGTAGGATAAGTTTGGTTTTCTACCTTTCAGAATCTCATAGGGAGTCCTTATATGGCTTTTGGTTATGGAAGCCCTGTTGAGGACATGACATGCAGTGCTTACTACCTCAGCTCAGAAATATTCTAGTAGAGATGTGTCACTTTACAAGGTCCTACCAGCCTCTTTGAGTGTTCTATTTTTCCTCTCAGCAATTCCATTTGGTTGGGGTGTTCTAGGTGAGGAGAACTCTTAATGAATCTTATGCTTTTCACAGAACCTTGTCATGCACTCAGGATAAAACTCAGTCCCATGGTCACTTCTAATTTTGACCACAGTATTGTTAAATTCATTCTGAATTTGCTTAACAAATGTCTAGATAACATCAAGGGTTTCAGATTTCTTCCTTAGGAAGAACACCCGGGCAAATTTGGAAAAATCATCAACAATAACAAGGGTGTAGACTTTCCTACCAAGACTCTGAACTTGTATAAAACCAAAAAGATCCATATAAAGCAGGTACACACACCTCACTGAGTCTTCGGTACCAAGGCTCTTGAAGGAGTTTTTGGTCCATTGATCCCAATATCCCAGATTTATTAGAAGTCAAACTAGTCAATGGCATACACACATAGTTATATTTGATCTGTTCTTAAGTTCATGCATGCAGGTTGTCCTTGATTGGATAGGTGAACAAAAAGAGTAAGCTGGAAGTTAGATAAATTGATTAAGGCAAAAGCGTCGAGACAGCTTAGACAATTGAGAAGAATGTCTCAACATAACTGCTGAGATAGCTGAGAAACTCAATGCAAAGAGTTAAGAGATGTGTTGGTCTCAGCCCAACTACTGAGACAGGAGATAGTCTCAACTGTGAATAAGAAAGCGTTGAGAAAGTTGAAGAAGAAACCGCTGAGATAAGAGATATTCTCAGCTGTGAAGAAGAAACAACTGAGATAGTTGAGAAGAAACCGTTGATAAAAAGCCAGCAGAAATTTTCTAAGTCCAGAAGCGTTAAGTGAATCAGGTTCACTCGACGCCTCTAATGAAGAGACAAGTTAGTGTGCGTTGAGTGACTTAACCTTACTCAATGCTTAATGAGTTCTTGAATTTCTCTTAGTCCGGAAAGTAATGACCACTACTGACGTCACCAAAAGTCAACAAGTCAAAGTTCTTCATGCCATTATTGGAAAGCTACAGCATCACCGGATGACTAGTGCTGACGTCAACATAAGTCTAAAAAGTCAAAGTTTTTCATGAACCATTGCGGGAAAGCTACAGTAGCGCCGGAAGCTACTGTTTGTCCTTTTCTGAGAGAGGTGGCACTCACCGCCCTTGGCTGGGCCAACATTCAAATTGTGTAGTTTATTCAAATCTAGAGATATAAAAAGAAGAGAGAAAACTAGATTAGGGTTATGGAAAATAAATATATACAGAGGAAGTTGGACTTCATCTTCACTGACGAGTTTAAATGCCAAGTCCATCAGAGGAAGCCTGCAGGCAAAGGAATGTTAGCTGAAGCTTTTCCAGTTCAGTAAGTTTGTTATTTGGAGAACAAGGTGGCTGATTTATCTAATCAACAAGGAGAGATAGATGTGTGAATGGGCGTTAGCCTTCAACAACAAGTAGTTGTTCTTTAGTGCAGTAGAAAAGCAGTTAGCTATAGAAGATGACTAATTCCTTCTTCAACAAGAGGGATGGACGGATATCTGCTCAGTCTAGCAAGGTAGATTCAAAAATTTATCTCTGATTCAGTGTTTTAATTAATTTCTATTTCTTGATTAAATTTTGGTAGGATTCGAGTTGTCTGAATCTGAGCTGTTGGGCATTTTGTGTCTGATTTTTAGGTGACGAATTAGTCACTGAGGTAGGTGCCTTGCTAGGGTACTGAGGTAGGATCCATGTGTGGATCTGATAGTAGGGTTGTCCTCCCAGCCTGAGTAGTAGGGCCTAGTGCTTGAGATAGGTGACTGTTGAGTCACTTAGCTATAAGTGACAAGTCTATTACTGAGTTGTAGGTCTTGGAAGAGACTGAGTGCAGAGCCTTTTGGCTGGAGGTCTGTGATAAGTATGTCACTATGTTATAGGTGCATTGAAGGGCACTAATGCAGGTACATAGAATGATACTGAGCTGTATGAGTGTTGAAGCACTCTGAAAGTAGGGCATTGTTCCTGAAGTTGTAGGGCTAGAAATCCCGAGATGTAGGCCTTAAAGATAAGTTTGAGGTAGTTGGTTTGAGGACCACTGAGCTGTAGGAGCACTGCAGCGCTTTGAGGTAGGAACTTTTATTGTTCTGTGTTAGGGTTCTGAAGAGAACCTGAGTGTAAGGATGAGGGCCGGAGGTGTAAGCTCTGAGGATAATTTGGAGGAGTTTGTTCCTTGTCTAACATAAGTTAGAAAGGTGGGAGGGAATGTAGATGTACCCATTTGGGGATCCACTATAAATACTTGTGTGTTTTGCTGCATTGCTTGTTCTTCTTTATAATACAGGTACCAAGGACAAACTCTAGATCACTTAGTAAGAAAACAACAGAAAGACTTAAGAAATTTTCAAAGACCTATTCACCCCCCCCCCCCACCCTCTATGTGACCAGCTAACCTTAAGCTAATAACTTTCAAGTGGTATCAGAGGGATGTTGCTCAAAAAGGACTTAACAGTCTGAGTAGACCTCTAAGGATAGCTAAAGGGTTAAACTTATTTGTTCAATAATGAACAATAAGGTGTGGAACTCTATGGAACTTCAAATATGCAGATAAGTCAAGAACAGCATTGGGCTGCTGACTGCTTTTTATAAATACAAAGTCCTTCATGATGTAAGAGCAAAGATTAAGGACCCTCTGACACATTCAGATAGTGAATCAAAGGTGGATGAAGCTGAGGAAGGTTAATGCAGAAGTAATGAACTGACAACTACACCAGAAGAAGAATTCTACTAGGAGCAGCCTGGAGAATATCAGGTATATTCCTCATCTAGTCAATCCTTAGAGTCCTTATATGAGTCATACTCTAACTCTAATTCTTCCTCAATAAATGATGATGAGAGTCCTTGATGGTTAAAATGCCGGCTCTTATTTAGGTGTGAAAGTGGAGGTTTTTATTTATAAAAAGAAGAGCGTTTTCTTTTGTTAGAAATCGAGTTTTAACGAGAGGGAGGCAAGTGCACCTATCGCGTGTAGTACAGGATATTCCGGTGTGGAATATCGGGGTCGTATTGTTCTCGGGGCCGGCTTAGCTATATCTACTCTTTCCCTGAAAGCCTATTATTCTACCGATAATATCTTAGGTGGATTATATATAAAAAAGGGAATGGCGAACATAAAAATAAATACAATGCAGAAAATGAAAGCAGGAAATAAAATGCAGAAGGTCGATGAAGGACTCGGCGCGACTATATCAAAAAGAGAATTTGAACTAAAATAACTTTTAATAAAAAGAGATCCTAATTTTCAAATTAATTAAGGCGGAGACTCGGCCGTGGAGGTTCCTTAGATATGAGCTCACCTTGGTCTAGGGATATCGCTCACCTGAACGTTAAGACTATTCGACCGATCGCTAGACCGACGAAGGATTCCTCTTAACGCCCGCATTACGCTGAGAACCCCGCTATTGGGTGGGGAACCCAATCCGGTAGAGTCACGCGCCTCCTCTCTCGAGGGTTAGCGCGGAGCTCTCTTTACCCAAGGGTGATCGGTCCATACGTGCGGCCTCTCGGCGTTGCGTATGGATAACGGAAATAGAGCCCGCACATCGATTATGCGGTCCTACGCATCGTTAACTCGGGGCAAACCTTAAGAAATTAAATTAAATAGAATACATGACCTTTAATTATTTAAAACAACTTTATTTGTCCCAATGCTCTTCGATATTGAGGGCTAAGGGCGGTTAGCCACTCATCGGAATGGGGACACTTACGCTAGAAAGCGATAAAGAAAACTGTAAAGAAAACAGGAAATAAAGCAGTAAATGAAAGCTGAAAATTGCAAGTCCTACCCAAACGAGTAGGACTGAAGAAAGCAGTAAATGCGAATCCCGGCTCGAGCGAGTGGGCGGGGGTAAATTTATCTCATACACGCACACACTCTACAGAAATTAAAATCACACACACGCACTCTACAAAAAAGTAAACACACACACACACAAATTTTTCCTACTCAAATGAGTAGGAAGAAAATGAAAGCATTAAAATGACGAGTCCTACTCAAACGAGTAGGCAGGAAATGAAAGCAGATCGCCATTTAACTCTTAACGAGTAGGCGGAAATAAATGCATACGCACACACTCTACAGAAATTGAAATAAAGCAATAAAATCTAACTCATACACGCACGCACACTTGCAAAAAGAAGAAAAAGCAAAGTGACTGAAAAATTAAAACAACTGCATTTCTACCGCTAGAATGCGGTAGAATTGCATAAAAAGAGAAAATAAAAATTAAACGGAGCGAAAAGTTTTGCAAATAAACGCAAAATGGAAGTTGGCGAAAAATTAAAACAAGTGCATTTCTACCGCAAGAATGCGGTAGAAATGCATAAAAAGTGAAAATAAAAATAAACTAAAGCTAAACGGGTGCGGAAAACGAAAATAAAATGGGCAGCGTAACGGCTAGAAAGTGCGATAAAATCCTTAACAAAACTAAGTTGTAAAGCTGAAAAAGATAAAACATGAAAAGAACGAAAAAAGGGGAACGAAAAATTACAAAGATGGGCGCTTCCAAATGAGATTCATGCTAAGCAAGAGAGAAAATAAACTATTTTTATAAAATAAAAAGCTATTACAAACTAAGGGAGGGGGGAGAAAAATCTCTTACAAAACATTTGGATCCAAATGGGCAGCACAACACCTAAGTAATGTGGCCAAAAAAGGAGACAAGAATCTCATACAGCAGCTGCCCTTTTATAGGCAAAATTTCGGGTCGCTCACGCCCTAGGTCACGGGCGTGACAGGGGGGCGTGACAGTACTGTTTATGAGTTGATTGGTGATTTGACTGGAGCTTTGACTTCGGCTGAAAACGTGGCGGTCACGCCCCAGGTCACGGGCGTGACAGGTGTCAGGCACGGGCGTGACTAGGGTGTGAAAGGGAGCTGGCTCTGTGGATTTGACGCGCGCTTTGACTTCGGGGTAGCCCACGTGGCGGACACGGGCGTGACATAAATGTCACGGGCGTGTAAGGGGGGCGTGACGGGGACAGCTGGCATCCTGATGTCGGCAACATTGACTGTTTGACTAGGCTTGCGGGTCGGCCTCGACATGGGCATGACAAGCCTTGACACGGGCGTGACGTTGGGCGTGTCGGGCACGGGTCCGTGAAATTGTTGTTTTGACTGGCTGATTGCGTTTGAGAGCCTGACACGCCCGTGACGGTGGGTGACACAGGCGTGACAGGGCCGAAAATTATTTTTCTGCAAAAAATTAGAAAATAAAAATACTAAGTTAGAAAATAAAAAATTAGAAAAAAAGAAGTATTTTATTAAATAAAACAAACTAAAAAAGAAGAAAATAAAGTAAAACAACAAAATAAATACACTATAAAATGGGTATATTTACAACTCATCAAATACCCCCATACTTAAGCTTTTGCTATTCCAGAGCAAAAGTTGGAGATGAACCTATAAGGAATTAAAAAGAATCCTAAATTTAACTACCGCTTGATTTAATTGTACGAAAGATCGAAATGAATTTCCGGGGTTTCGGAATTAAATCCTAAATTATGAAAATGTTATAAATAGAGGAACCGTTTCAAAAATACTTCTAAACGAGAAAAGTAGAAAGCGAAAATTATTTTGTTAGTTTAACAAAAATGAATTTGAATTATCGAAAAAAACTTTAGCTAAAAAGAAATTGATAGGAAATAATTCAATTTAAAAATTATGCTCTCAAAAAGTTTTAAATTAATTCTAGAATCATGAAAAATGGATAAGTGGATTGGCGGATATGAAGAAGGCTTGGGTTTTGAGGCGAGGTAATTTTTTCTCGAACCTCCACATTTTTTGCTTTTTGGATAATTAGGAAAATGAAATCTTATTTTCCTAACTTATAATTTTTTCTTTCTTTCTTCATAAAAAAAAATAAACACAATGTATATGTATAGGAGTAATGAATTTTATCCTCTAACTCCGTAACATATAATCCTTTTAAAATATTGGGTGCCTATGTTTACGGGACGAAATCTTATCCCCATTGACATAAGATCTTTTAAGGGTGAGTGGGGAATCATACTGATTTAAGGTACGAAAAAAAGTGGATGGTGGAAATTTCTAAAAGAAAGCTAGAGTTTAATAAAAAATTTCGAGAGCAACCTTTTTAATTTGAACGTTCCTACGTTTCAATAAGCATAAGTACAAATAATGTAAAATCCATAAATGTTATTTTCTAACATAAAGATGTGCTTTATTTCAAAAAATAAGAAGCGAAATTAGAAACGTAAGTTCCCAATAATAAGAAAAAGCCATAAAAAATTCTTTAAAATCTTAACCCCAGAAATTTAAGTCTATCGAGCAACAATTAATAAACGAATAGTAAATAAAGAATTAATTAAAATTCGCTTATAAATAAACTCGAAACGATTATTTTGGAGAGCAAAGAGGTTAAGAATTAAGGTATTTAAATTATTTATTACAAAATAAAATTTTTTTATTTTTATGAGTTTTTCAAAAAAAATTTCATATTTTGGTGTTTTTAATCATTTTTTGGAAATTTTTAAAGGTTATGCAAATATTTTTTTTGAGTTTTTTGAGTTATACAGATTTTTTTTTTTTTGAATTTTTGGATTTACAGAAATATTTACAAGAAAAGAGAGAATTTTTACAAGATAGGAAAGAGAAGTGGAAATGGACAAGAATATTTACAAAATATTTACAAAGTAGAAAAAGGATCGCCCGCGAACAGACTCTTATTTTGTGGTTGGTTCGATGAGTCGAACGTCGCGGAGCGATGTTTTTATTTTTTGAAATTTTATTTTTATTATTATTATTTAAAGCATGAAAATATATATATATATATATATTTTTTGAAATTTTTAATTTTTGCAATTTTTTTGGAATTTTTTGTTAAGTACGGGAAATAAAAGGACAGAAAATAGGAAACACCCCCATACTTAAGTCCAACATTGTCCCCAATGTTGCACTACGTATGAGGAACGAGATAAATATATAAAAATCTAAGCAGTATGTACCAAAATTAAAATTAAAAACAGGGGTTTAGAAATCTTTCCTAAATCGCGTTCGGGGAAGCCCGTTAAATTATGACCTGCAAAAGTTTAGAAGAAATAACAAAAATATAATATAAAAAATGAAAAAGATAAATTCGGCGAAAAATGTGCGGGTGATAGGGGGCGACAAGTGGGTGTGACTCGTAAGCTAACGTCTTAGCTAAGTGAGCGCGACCGATATGCGATCCCCTAGCGCTCACGATTGTGAAGCGCGCCGAAACGACAAAATAAAAACCTAATTTAATTTTTTTGTTTTATAAAAATTTTTCTTAGTTTTTTTTTTTTTTTGAAAAGAAAAATAAAATGAAAAAAAAAGAACAAAAAGAAAATAAGATAAAGGCAAAATAAAATAAAGAAGAAAAATATATTTTTTTTAATTTTTTAATTTTTTGATGAAAAGGAAAAAAAATTTCATCAACATTTTTTTTATTATTTTTAAGTTTTTAAATTTTTAATTTTTATAAGTTTTTAAGTTTTTTAATTTTTTTTTTATTATTTGTATTTTTAGTTTTAAGTTTTTTTTTTGTTTTAAGTTTTTCTGATTTTTTTTGTTTTAAAGTTTTTAACCTTTTTTATTTTTTGATTTTTTTGTTTAAGTATTTATTATTAATATTAATAATGATATAATTATTATTATTAATATAAAATTTTTTGTTTGATCAAATTTTATTTATATATATATATTAGTAGAAATAAAGGGTAAAATTAATAGGTTTCAGGAATTCAAAATAGTAAGTCGAAATTCTCCCCGGCAACGGCGCCAAAAACTTGATGGTTAAAACGCCGGCTCTTATTTAGGTGTGAAAGTGGAGGTTTTTATTTATAAAAAGAAGAGTGTTTTGTTTTGTTAGAAACCGAGTTTTAATGAGAGGGAGGCAAGTGCACCTATCGCGTGTAGTACAGGATATTCTGGTGTGGAATATCGGGGTCGTATTGTTCTCGGGGCCGGCTTAGCTATATCTACTCTTTCCCTGAAAGCCTATTATTCTACCAATAATATCTTAGGTGGATTATATATAAAAAAGGGAATGACGAACATAAAAATAAATAAAATGCAGAAAATGAAAGCAGGAAATAAAATGCAGAAGGCCGATGAAGGACTCGGCGCGACTATATCAAAAAGAGAATTTGAACTAAAATAACTTTTAATAAAAAGAGATCCTAATTTTCAAATTAATTAAGGCGGAGACTCGGCCGTGGAGGTTCCTTAGATATGAGCTCACCTTGGTCTAGGGATATCGCTCACCTGAACGTTAAGACTATTCGACCGATCGCTAGACCGACGAAGGATTCCTCTTAACGCCCGCATTACGCTGAGAACCCTGCTATTGGGTGGGGAACCCAATCCGGTAGAGTCACGCGCCTCCTCTCTCGAGGGTTAGCGCAGAGCTCTCTTTACCCAAGGGTGATCGGTCCATACGTGCGGCCTCTCGGCGTTGCGTATGGATAATGGAAATAGAGCCCGCACATCGATTATGCGGTCCTACGCGTCGTTAACCCTGGGCAAACCTTAAGAAATTAAATTAAATAGAAAACAGGACCTTTAATTATTTAAAGCTACTTTATTTGTCCCAATGCTCTTCGATATTGAGGGCTAAGGGCGGTTAGCCACTCATCGGAATGGGGACACTTACGCTAGAAAGCGATAAAGAAAACTATAAAGAAAACAGGAAATAAAGCAGTAAATGAAATCTGAAAATTGCAAGTCCTACCCAAACGAGTAGGACTGAAGAAAGCAGTAAATGCGAATCCCGGCTCGAGTGAGTGGGCGGGGGTAAATTAATCTCATACACGCACACACTCTACAGAAATTAAAATCACACACACGCACTCTAGAGAAAAGTAAACACACACACACACACACACAAAGTTTTCCTACTCAAATGAGTAGGAAGAAAATGAAAGCATTAAAATGACGAGTCCTACTCAAACGAGTAGGCGGGAAATGAAAGCAGAGCGCCATTTAACTCTTAAAGAGTAGGCGGAAATAAATGCATACGCACACACTCTACAGAAATTGAAATAAAGCAATAAAATCTAACTCATACACGCACGCACACTTGCAAAAATAAGAAAAAGCAAAGTGACTGAAAAATTAAAACAACTGCATTTCTACCGCTAGAATGTGGTAGAAATGCATAAAAAGAGAAAATAAAAATTAAACGGAGCGAAAAGTTTTGCAAATAAACGCAAAATGGAAGTTGGCGAAAAATTAAAACAAGTGCATTTCTACCGCAAGAATGCGGTAGAAATGCATAAAAAGTGAAAATAAAAATAAACAAAAGCTAAACGGGTGCGGAAAACAAAAATAAAATGGGCAGCGTAACGGCTAGAAAGTGCGATAAAATCCTTAACTAAACTAAGTTATAAAGCTGAAAAAGATAAAACATGAAAAGAACGAAAAAAGGGGAACGAAAAATTACAAAGATGGGGCGCTTCCAAATGAGATTCATGCTAAGCAAGAGAGAAAATAAACTATTTTTATAAAATAAAAAGCTATTACAAACTAAGGGAGGGGGGAGAAAAATCTCTTACAAAACATTTGGATCCAAATGGGCAGCACAACACCTAAGTAAAGTGGCCAAAAAAGGAGACAAGAATCTCATACAGCAGCTGCCCTTTTATAGGCAAAATTTCGGGTCGGTCACGCCCTAGGTCACGGGCGTGACAGGGGGGCGTGACAGTACTGTTTATGAGTTGATTGGTGATTTGACTAGAGCTTTGACTTCGGCTGAAAATGTGGCGGTCACGCCCCAGGTCACGGGCGTGACAGGTGTCAGGCACGGGCATGACTAGGGCGTGACAGGGAGCTGGCTCTTTGGATTTGACGCGGGCTTTGACTTCGGGGTAGCCCACGTGGCGGACACGGGCGTGACACAAATGTCACGGGCGTGTAAGGGGGGCGTGACGGGGACAGCTGGCATCCTGATGTCGGCAGCATTGACTGTTTGACTAGGCTTGCGGGTCGGCCTCGACACGGGCGTGACAAGCCTTGACACGGGCGTGACGTTGGGCGTATCGGGCACGTGTCCGTGAAATTGTTGTTTTGACTGGCTGATTGCGTTTGAGAGCCTGACACGCCCGTGTCGGTGGGTGACACGGGCGTGACCGGGCCGAAAATTATTTTTCTGCAAAAAATTAGAAAATAAAAATACTAAGTTAGAAAATAAAAAATTAGAAAAAAAGAAGTATTTTATTAAATAAAACAAACTAAAAAAGAAGAAAATAAAGTAAAACAACAAAATAAATACACTATAAAATGGGTATATTTACAACTCATCAGTCCTCTATCAAAATATGACATCAATCAACTAATTGAGAATCATGCTGCACTTTTGAAAGCTTTCAAGGAAAGCAAGTTGTTTGCTAATAAACAAGCAGAGGAAATTGACTCCCTCCAGCTAACTGCTTCCCAGCAAGATGAGACTTCATCCTTACTATCTCTGAAATAGATGGAAGTAGCTCATCTGAATATCATGGTAGATATCCATATTTAATCCTTCAAATATAAGGACTCTATGATCAAGGTTCTTGAAGAGAAGATAGAAAGGGAGAAGAGGATAGTGGCCAATTTCTCTAAGATAAATGCTATCTAGAGAAAATCTGAAAATATTTCTAAAGTTATCCAATCTTAGAGGAGAGGTCAAGCTCCTATTGTGCCACAGTCATCCTTTCATAAGGTAATCCTCCCTTCTAACAGGCATGACCAGGACTGCTTATATGGTCACTATAAGAATGGAAATTCTTCCTTTAATAACACAAGTGTGTCTTACAATGGGAGAAGGAATGGTAGGGGAGTGAGTGCCTTGAAGGATCCCCATGATAAAGTACAAATGGCCCATACTGGACCATCTAAATTTGGATGCTAAGCCCCAACTCACATGGGAAAGGCAGTGGCTTTTATTCAAGCCCATCCAGCAAGGACTAGGACCTAGGGTCAATCTACCAGTAAGACTAACTTGGCTAGCTCTACTGATACAAACAACTTATCATCTAAAAAGAAGATAACTGTGAATAAACTTCAGGGCAAGCATAGGTAGACTTCTGGAAGAATAACCTTCAGTCAAATCCATGCTAAATGGAACCTAAAGAAAACTATCGCTTCTCTTCCTTCTATTTATCCAACAGTGAACCACACTACAAGCCCTGCTCATAAAAGAAGATAGAATTTCCATGAGTGTTTGTGTTGTGGTAAGGTTGAGGCATTTTGACCTAGATTGCTGGCACAATCCTTCTATGTCTAGAGCAAGATTTAGCCTACCTGTAAGAAATTCTACAGGTAGGCAAGTTAGAATTCAGTCTAATAAAGACTTAGAACCCAATACCTATTGGGTTCCTAAGGTAAGATAGTACTATTTTGCAGGATTGTCCAAGTGGCCATGATCATATGTGGTCCTTAGACAGAGGTGTACTAGACCTAAGTCTTAGCGCAAGGAATGACTCAACAAATCTTAGTTCACAAGATGTCAAAGACATGTGTAACAATTGAGGGGGAGATTACAAAGAAAAGCCAGCTGCACATAAAAGGCTATTGATCATAATTAAGGTTGCTGATATGCTCAGAGACTGTGAATCTAGTATGAGTTTAAAGTCTACAGGGCAGAGATAAGTAGAATTCTCCTAGTCATTAATTCTACTATTTAATTGATAAATTGATTGCACTTATTATAAATATGGTAATTAAAACAAATGTCTGTGAAAATGTAAAAACATTTGTATAAACAATCATTCTCAAAAATTTTGTCAGTGCATCACTTGTTCACTTTGCCACAAGAAGTGACTAATATCACCTTAAACAAACACAAATATTGCATGTGTAACACTAGGATAGATAAATACCAAAACTTTGGTTAAGTATATTGAGATTGGGGGGCTGACACATTCTTAATTTAAATTAATTTAAAGATTTTTAAATTATGTCTAATAGCAATCTAATTACCAAAGAAAATAGTTGTTGAGCAAAATAAGCCTAATCAATGAAAAATTGTAGAAAAGACAGGTTGTAGATAAATGTTGGGATTTAATCCTAGCCATTGATCAAAATTAATCAGCGAAATAGGAGATTGACTTTCCGGCTTCTTTTTAGGTTTACCTATAAATAGAAGATCTTATTTAATAAGAGAAGTCACAATTCCTTACCCTCTCCCCCCCCCCCCCCCCCCCGCATTTGCCAAAATGATGGAAAGTTGATCTCACTAGGTCTCAGGAATTCCCAACTGAAATGGCACCTAAGGGACAAGATTTCCTCTTCGAAGGTTCGGAACAGGTAAAAAATGTATCAAGGATGCCCTGGAAGAAATACAATTTGTTCTTCATCTTCTCAAGGCTTCTTATCTTGAATTCATCCTGTCAGAACCTTATCTTTTGGTGAAAAGGGAAGTACTGGAGTTGTTCGCCAATGTCAAGGGAAAAATATTTGCTAGAAAGCTTAAGACGACTGTGAACGGAATAAAGTCAAGATAACGACAAGGAGAATGAGCAAAGGCCTCAAATTGTCCATGTTCCTTGCTGTAGATGATGAAGACGTACAAGCCAAGGATGACATTAAAGCTGCCATAAAATGTTGCGGGATGTACAAGCAAACCACCGGGTCCATCCTAAGGAAAGAACTAAACCTAAGAGGTAAGTTCTTAGCCGATTTGATTGGAAAAGTCTTGCTCTGCAAGATAGGGTCACATGATAAAATTTCAAAGAAGATGTTTTAGTTGATAGCATGGGTCATTCTAACAAAAAGGACTCACTGGGGTAGAATAGTTATTGATCAAATAGTGTACTGCATGGCTAAACCAAATCTAGGGAGAATACTATCCCTATTTCTGCAAGAAATAGATCTAGAAATTCTGAACCTTAAGCTTGGTGCAAGGATACACCCTATGAGAAGAAAGGAAATAAAGATGCTGGAGAGATGGGATATGGTACTTCAACCCCATGTACCATCAGCTGCCCAAGGGAAAGGAAACAAGATTGCTGATATTGTACCTAGCACTTTTAGCAACTCATCTAAGGAGGAAGAGACTCATAATCCAGAACTATCATCGTTTGCTGAAGTGTCTAAAAGGGACATGAATATTCAAGTATCTTCCTCTTCTGATCTTACCCCTCTTTGTCGTTCAAGTAGACAAGAGTAAGATAATGTCCCTGATAATGATGATGCTCCTTGGCCTCAAAATTAGGGGGTGATCAAACATACCTCTGACAAAGAGTCTATAATGTCTGAAGAAACCACCCACTGAATAATGATATGGAAAATTCAAGTGCTGAAGTAAGGAATGCTATAATTCAGGGGGAGCAGCTGATGCAATGAATAATATAAGATGCATTATTTATTGAGGGCAACTTAAATTTCCACAAACAGTTGTACTGTCTACTACAACTAATAAAAGGTTACTGCTACTGCATACTTGCATGGAAATGAAAGCATGGCAGAGATTGAGGGGGAGATACCTTCTAATCTCCCTCCTTATGTAGTGCATGATCTAGTTTCCTTAGAATCAGAAGAAGAGGAAACTAATCTTGAGAAGGAACAATCCTTAGCTCATACAATCGATGACCCCGCTCGAAGAATAGTGGTCAGGCAAGTCCAGCAGACCCAAAATGAAGGCACATCAGCTAGAACAGATCAAAAATCACCAATGCTCTTGGCTTAACTGAAAAGTTTGTTATATGAGAAGAGAAGAATCCAGGAAACTTTTGTAGATGATGCCTTAAAGACCATCCGAAATTAGCTTGCTACTGAAATCAAATCAATTCGATTTGAAGTAAACTTACTAAAGGGTGAAACTGTGAAGTTTTTCACCAGGGCTTAACAAGCTATCGATTATACAATGGAAAGATTGATGAGGCAAACAAGAATGTGATAATTACAATAAAGAATCAAGAGATTCAGGCCCATAACTCACTGGTTGTGCACAATGCTACTCAAGTACTGATGAATGAGCAGACTGCTGCTAATAAAGCCAAAGTAGATGAATGCACCAAACTGCTAGATGACAACTTACTGGTGGTCAAAAATAATGAAATTGCTGGAGTTAATCATCTAGAGCTCAAATGATCTGAAGCTAGCACCTCCCAGACTACTCATATAATTGAAGAAGGAAAAAATTTGGAAAGAAATGTCATCAAGACAAATACTAAGAACATGATCTGGGCCACAAATGTTATGAGAGGCTCATTGGGAATGGATCCACTACAATATGATAACATCCCAATGGTTCCTGATCATGTAGAAGAAGCCTTGAACAATTTGTCTGCCCAAGTTCAAGACAATCAAGAATATGCTCAGTACATTGAAGAGGGTGACAGTTTTAATGTTAAGTGGGGAGAGACAACAACTATTGCTCAGAATCCTTCCATCAGACCCTCTGTAGACCGATTACTATAGGTCATAGAAAGAAGTACTACTGATGCTGAAGAGGAGGCCAAGCTAAGAAAAAAGTGATATAGAGTTGAAAAGGAACAGAGGCCTGATTTTTAGATATGGAGCCAAGAATCCAGAACCATTATTCTGATGACTTGGGATGTTTTCAAAAAACAAGACTGCAGACAGAGAAAATTTGTATAGCTCCTCAAAATGGGGGAAAATGGAAAAGAGGGATATCTCTAGGATTATCTACTAGAAAAATGGAAATGCAAACCTTTTGAAGCCTGGTGAGGTGGAACCCACCAAGTATTTTCCAAAGCCATTTAACTACTTCCAAAGGCAAAAAACTAAAGGAGAAGAGGTAGAATTGGAAAAAGCAACAAAGGAGAAGGTAGTTGATGAAGTAGAGAAGGCTAATAAGAATGGAAAGAATCCAGATGGTGGAGAAGACAAACTGTCAAAGTAGACCAAAGGCAGTGGAATTTTAATAAGAGAACCTGAAAGTTGAAAAGGTTCAGGTTCGTCTTATAGGGCTTAAGGAACATGTTATTTTTTGTAATACAAAAACAATATAATTCCTCATTTGATAAATGAAATTGCTCTTGTTTCGTCTGTGATCATTTCATATCTAAAATTAATTGTTGAAATTTCCTACAGAATAGATTGCGTAAATGTATACACAGGAGGTAATAACTTACCTAAGTTGTGGGCTGACAGAAATCTGTCTAAGTCCATAGGCATTGAGTGAAGATCACTCACTCAAAGCCAGTTGACCTATAGCGCTGAGTAAAGCCTATGTAGTCAATTGCAATGTAGTGGCAAGCTGTGAAAGTGGCTATGTCCATAGGCATTGAGTGAACTCAACTCACTAAACACCATCCCATAAAAAGTTGTGAGACTGACTAGGGGGAGGTAATAATTCTCCACAGGTTGGAGAAATGAGGTAACATTTCTAAACTCTAATGATGTTACATAAATTTTAGTTTTATTTTGAATATACTGTGTATGTCGATGACTGGTAGTATTAATCAAGCAAAGTTTGGACTTCTTCAAATAGGGGGAGATTGTTAGGTCTATTGATCCCAATGTCCCAGATTTGTAAGAAGTCAAACGAGTCAATGACATACAAACATAATTGTATTTTATGTGTTCTTAAGTTTATGCATGCAGGATGTCCTTGATTGGACAGGTGAACAAAAAGAGTATGCTGGAAGTAAGATAAATTAACAAAGGCAAAAGCGTCGAGACAGCTGAGATAGCTGAGAAGAATGTCACAGCATAACCGCTGAGACAGCTGAGAAGCTCAATGCAGAGCATTGAGATAATTGTTGGTCACATCCCAATTGGTGAGATAGTAGATAGTATCAGCTGTGAAGAGGAAAGCATTGAGACAGTTTAAGAAGAAACCGCTGAGACAGGAGATAGTCTCAACTATAAAGATGAAACCGCTTAGATAGATGAGAATAAACCGCTGAGACAAAGCTAGCAGAAATTCTCTAAGTCTAGAAGCGTTAAGTGAAGCAGGCTCACTCAACGCCTCTAATGAAGATCCAAGTCAGCGTGCGTTGAGTGACTTAACTTCACTCAACGCTTAATGAGTTCTGGAATTTCTCTAAGTCCAGAAAGTGATGACCACTACTAACATCCCCAAAAGTCAACAAGTCATAGTTCTTCATGACGTTGCGGGAAAGCTACAACAGCACCGGATGACCAGTGTTAATGTCACTAGAAGTCTACAAAGACAAAGTTTTTCATGAGTCGTTGCGGGAAAGCTACAGTAGCACCAGAAGCTACTGTTTGTCCTTTTCTTAGGGAGGTGGCGCTCATCACCCTTGGTTGGGCTCACATTCAAATTATGTCATTGATTCAAATCAAGACATAAAAATTGAAGAGAGAAAAGGGGATTAGGGTTACTGAAAATAAATATATATACAGAGGCAGCTAGACTTCATGTTCACCAACGAGTTTGTAAGCCATGTCCAGCAGAGGAAGCCTGCTGGCAAAGGAAAGATAGCTGAAGCTTTTCCAATACATCAAGTTTGTTCTTTGGAGAATAAGTTTGCAGATTCATCAAATCAGCAATGAGAGATAGATGTGTGAAGGGCCGTCAGCCTTCAATAAACAAGTAGTTGTTCTTCAATACAGAAGAAAAGCAGTTAGCTGTAAAAGACCACTAATTCCTTCTACACCAAGAGGGCTGGACTGATATCTTCTCAGTCTAGCAAGGTAGTCTCAGAAATTTATCTCTGAGTTAGTATTTAATTTATTTCAAATTCTTGATTAAATAACTATTGGATTCAGGTTTTTTGAATCTGAGAGGTATGGCCTTTTGTGCTTGATTTGTAGGTAATTAATTAGTCACTAAGGTAGGTGCCCTACTAGGGTACTGAGGTAGGATCTAAGTGTGGATCTGAGAGTATGGATTTTCTCCCAGCCTGAGTTATAAGGACTAATGCTTGAGGTAGGTGATTGTTGAGTCACTGAGAAGTAGGTGACAAGTGTGTCACTGAGTTGTTGGTCTTGGAGGAGACCGAGTGTCGGGGCTTTTGGCCTAAGGTTGGTGACAAGTTTGTCATTGAGATGCAGTTTGCTGGAAGGGCACTGAGGTAGGTACCTTGAAGGGTACTGAGCTGTAGGTGTGTTGCAGCACTCTGAGAGTAGGGCCTTGTGCCTGAATTTGTAGGGCTAGAAAGCCTGAGCTATAGGCCTAAGATATAAGGGTGAGGTAGATTGTTTTAGGACCACTGAGCTATAGGAGCACTGTAGGGCTCTGAGGTAGTAACCTTTGTTGTTCTGAGGTAGGGTTCTTAAGAGAACCTGAGTGTAAGGATTAGTCCCTGAGGTGTAAGCTCTGAAGAGCATTTTGATTTGTTTGTGCCTTATCTAACATAAGTTAGAAAGGTGGGAGGGAAAGTGGATGTACCCATTTGGGGAAGCACTATAAATACCTGTGTGCTTTGTTGTGTTGCTTGTTCATCTTTTTATTGAAGGTTCTAAGGATAAGCTCTACATCACTTAGTAAGAAAACAACAAAAAGACTTAAGAAATTTTAAAATACCTATTCAACCCCTGCCCTCTAAGTGACTAGCTAACCATAAGCTAACAACTTTCAAGGAGGACTTGGTCTGCTTGCCCTTTTGGCATGCTGAGCAGATACCCTCCTTGGTGCACTTAACCTTAAGTCCATTTCTCACTAACTCTCCACTAAAGAGTTTTCCTTTAGTCTTGTAATTTAGGTAAGCAAGCCTCTTGTGCCATTGGACACAATATGAGGCTTTCTCATCTACAACAAGGCATAAGGGAGAGTCCTTATTCTCAAAAATAGAATTTAGACAATATACATTTCCTTTCCTAGTGCCTGTCAAGATGAACCCTTGGTCACTTGACCACCTAATTTAGTACTCATCCTTGAGTAAAGAAATATCATAGCCAAGATCACATAGTTTGCTTATGCTTATCAGGTTGTGTTGCAACCCTTTCACATTAGCTACCAAAATTACAAGACCATAGGAAAACCCTTTGGTTACACCATTTTTTGAACCACCAAAGATGACTTTGGTTCCATTCTCTACTAGAGTGTACTCTAACAACATGCTCCTTGTTCTAGTCATATGCTTGGAACAACCACTGTCCAAGTACAATATAGGGGTACGACAACTTGGACTCACCTGCAAAAAATATCATCTAAACTTAGGACCCCAATTCTTATTGCGTCCTAGGTGCATGTTAGGCTGAAAATAAATATGCCTTCCTACAGCTCTTCTGGCTGGTAAGCCGACATTAGATCTCTGAACACTATTATTGTGCCACAAATTAATGGCATAGTGGCCCACTCTGCTATAGCACCAACAATAATAGATGATGTACCTTTTTTTAAGGGCAAGTTTCACAGCATTATTGTCAGCTGTTCTCAGTCCAACAGGTACAATAACAACCTTTTTCTTATGTCTTCCAGCCATAGCCTGATTTGGGATATGTTTGGAAGCAGAGGTACTTGGGGTATCTTAAGCCCTACCAGTAGCTGCCTTATTTTCAAAGAGCATGCTCCTAATGGATTCAGATATGCCTAAATCTAGTTTGCTATCAGACTTTCCTTTGGTCTGATTTTAAACTGATAGATTTTGAAAAGGGGTTACAGCCTCATTCTTGTGTGTTGGGGCTTGTACACAAAACACAAATGGTCCATGATGTGCCATTTGAATATATTCATGGGCTATCTTGTAGGAACTAGCACCCTTGCCATTCCTTCCACCGTTGTGGTAAACAACTTTGTTCTTTTTTGGAAATTCACACATTTTCCCAATTACCATAGATGCTCTCTTGGTCAAACCTGTTATATGGTAGCAGCACTTTCCTAAAAGGAATAGAAGGCCTGGAGTCTAGTGGCGGCACTGGAGCTTTTCCATTCCTTTTGTAATAGGCAGCTTTAGTGTTCCCTTTGAATCCTAATCCCTTCTTATCCTTTTGGGAGGTGAAGGAATCTAACAAAGGCAACACAGAACATGGCCTTGAAAACTTAGCCACTAGCTCCTTCTCCTTTTGGAGTTTACCTTCAAGATTCCTAATGTGGTTATTATTTTTGGTTAATGTGACCATCTGAATAATAGTGATGTTTTTCAGCTTCCTGACTTCTTTCATCTCTAGGTCCAGTATGTTTTCTAACTTTAAAGCAGCAAGCTGTAGAGAGGCAATTTCCTTAGCCTACTTTTTTGCTAGGAGCCCTCTTATCTTATGTGCCTGTAGAAGTTCACCATAGTCATCAATCAATTTATTGATGTCTCCTTCAGATTTAGAGCCATCTTCATATCTTTATGCAGATGCCTCTAATTCTGGACCTATCATAGAATCTGACACAGAGGGTAAGTAATCGAATTTGCTTGCACCAGGCTGCTCCTGACTTGGTTCTTCCTCAGTCAAAGCCATAAGCCCAAGGCAATGGATGTCCTTTTCTCCTTCTTCAGTCCTGGAAGCATCATCAGCTTCTCCAAAAATAGCTGCCAACATCTCTTAGAAATCAGCCTCTATAGCTTGTTCTTCAGAAGTGAATAGCCCAATGTAGGCTTCATCTTCATCTTCCTCTTCTAACTCTGATGATGAGGAGTCAGTCTAGATCTTTTGCTTCTTTGCAAATAAGGATTCCTCCTTCTTGCCATTTTTTTGTTGTTCCTTCTTTTCACCAGCACCCATCCTTTTGACAGGGCAATCAAATATAACATGCACTGGCTTGCTGCAACAATAACAGACTATCCTAGAAGAAATATGTTTATTTGGTTTAGAGCCATACTTGTCCTCTTTAGAGGTTTTCTTCCTACCCTTGTAGGAGTCTTCTTTGGGAAATGAAGAAGAGGAGGGACTGCTTCTCCAGTGCTTCTTACTCATGATTTTCTGGAATTTGGAGAAGGCAACAAAGTCTTCATCAGACATATGGTAGTCTGATGTGCTGGTTTCTGAACTTTTTGAATCAGATTCAACATCCCTCCTTGGTGGAGAATGTCACCACCCGCATTTTCTCAACAACAAACTTTTATCAGAGTAAGAGAAAATACGTTTCCTGATGTAACACCATGTAGGGGATAACTGCAGACGTTCAGGCAAGGCACCAACCTAAACAAGTTTAACCGAAATCATAAGTTATTATGAAAACATCTTTCAAATTAGAAGGATGGTCGTATCCCTTGGCATAGTTGATAAACTAGTCCATAAGTAAAAATATATTTATACGCTGCGGAAAAATAACTTGGTTAAGGTGATTTGACATCCTACATGAGTGTAATCGTCCCCAAAGGGCAGCTCATGAAATGCAGGACTCTAAATTTAGTATAATATGAAATTATTCTTTACGTTAATTTGGAAAATAGTACTTTAGGTTTAGAAATATGACATGTATAAAGTACATATAGTAATGTTTTACGAGTAAAAATACCTAACATGCATCCTAGCATAAACCATTCCCAGAGAGCAAGTAAATAACCTCCAAATAGGCAAAAATAGCAATTTAACTTACATACTTAGCATCACAAGGAAAACCACCAGTGGGCGTCAACAACCTGACACAAACCCACTGGTGAGTATGCATATCTATACAGAATAAAACAAGAAAAGATCTACGTCACAAGCTGAGGAAGGGGAATCTCAACAGCCGAGGAGATCACTAGGAAGCCCCCAAAAGAAAACTAGCCGTCCAACCGGCTACTGCTATGAACCTGAGGCATTCAAATAAAGAACACCTCATCAAAAATATAATCAAACAAAATGGAGCATTAGGTCATAAGCAATACAAAGGAAGGGGTTTACCATACCCTTACAATAGAATGCTATCAAACTTAGCAAAAGGAAATAAATGAGACAGCAAAAGTAGAACATTGTCCAAAGAATAAATCAAGCGCACCAAGTGCGAGAAGTTAGCAACATGCCCTGCTAAAAACCTGCAGTAGCACCAAGGCAAACATACGCCAAAATATAGCCATTTAGAAAAGGAATGGAACTAACAATCCTAACTTGTGAATTAATATCAATCGTAAAACCTTGGGCCCGAGTTGGTAGCCAAAAGCAGCCCTCTTCCAAACAACAAGACCCAAAAACTCTCCAGGGTGAAAATAACCAGTGGCTGCTCCAGGGTCCACACACTTAACCAAACCATCCCAAACCAGGGCCTAACAGGTGGTGGACACAGTTCAGCACACACAAATCACCCCTCTACAGAGCCACCAGAAAAACCACCTGCCATAATCCACGATTCGGCATCCAAAAACTAGCCGAAAACATAACACAAGACCAAAATAAAACCCACATTAACTAACTCGGGAGAAAAACACCAGCCTAAGGAAAAAGCATCGAGTCAACTCGACGCCGCGTTGAGTGTGTACTACTCACTCAACGTCAAACACTAAGCAGAGAAAGCGTCGAGTCCACTCGACGTCGCGTTGAGTGAGTACCATTAACTCAGCGCAAAAATCTTAGTAGGGAAGGCGTCGAGTCTACTCGACGCCGCATGGAGAGAGATCCACTCACTCAATGCCAAAATACTTATCCGCAAAAACTCGATGGATGATGGCGTTGAGTGACTTCAGACCACTGAATGCTACCAATGCTAACTGCTGAAGGAGTTTAGTTACTTAACATCACTCAACGCTTTTGACTTAGAAGAAAAAATATCGCCGGACTAGACAGCGTTGAGTGAGCTCAATTCACTCAATGCCAAACGAAGACGGCGTTGAGTGAGCTCAACTCAATCAACCCCAAAAGACAGATGGGATTGAGTGAGCTCAACTCACTCAATGCCAAAAGACTTAAAAAATTCCAAGACTTACGGCGTTGAGTGAGCTCAACTCACTCAACGCCAAAAGACTTAGAAAAAGTCTTTGGCAAGACGGTGTTGAGTGAGCTCAACTAACTCAATGCCAAAAAAAGGCGGCGTTGAGTGAGCTCACCTCACTCAATGCTGTCAACACTTCTGGACTTAGTCTCTAGACCAAATAGCTAGGCATTGAGTGTGTCCACCACACTCAATGCTTTTACACTTAGCCAACAAAATAAATTCTGGCCTAAGCGAACACTCAATGCCTGCTATCCAGTGAAGTAAAAAAAATTCTAATTTCTTCTCTCCTACCCCTTCTACCCGGCTACAGCTACCAACCAAGCTGGGCTAAAACAAGCAAACCAAAATCCTACCTCCAGCCACTTCCTTGACATAAATAAGTGAATAAGAAGAGAGAAAATAAGTTAAAATTGGACAAAATTAAGCAGATCTACCAAGGATGAAAACTGCAGAAACCCTAGATTCTAAGAGAAAAAGGAATGAGCTACTAAAACAAGATAAGTGGAGTAAAAATCAAGGTTGGAAAGGGTATAAAGCATGTAATGCCCCGAAAATTAAAAAAGAACCGGTCGCGTCCTAAGGATTTTTTGTGCCTATATACAGGGCTACACGGCATGGGACACGGGCGTGTCTAAGGCAGTGTCCATCTGTGTTGGCTAGGCTGTGTCCAGGAAATTACACGGCAGTAAACATGGTTTTGAATAGTAGTGACACGGGTGTGTTAGGGGTGACACGGTCGTGTCAGGGGTGACACAGCCATGTCCTCACCCGTGTCACCACCCGTGTTCTTATCGGGTGGAAACACTGGGGTGTGTTGTAAGGAGTGCATAGCCGGGTTACACGGGCGTGTACTAGTCGACACTTGTGTGTTCCTTTTTGCATGGGCATGTCCTTACCCGTGTCCACCAAGGGACGTGGCAGTTGGCGTGGTGGTTATCTGTGACACGCCCCTAGGTCACGGGCGTGTCGGGACCAGACACGAGCGTGTTAGGTTGAGACACGGGCGTGTCTCGACCCATGTCCTTCTTTGGATTGACGATTTCGTGTGCAAGCAGGGCACACGACCAGGCACACGGCTATATGCAAAGACGTGTTAAGTCATCTAAATTGATTTTTAGAGTTAATCTGGGAAAATCCGTTTTTCTTAAATACGATCCAACGACATTGCCTTGCCTCCTGATGGTTAATGGACGGCAATTGGGAAGTTATTCCTCATTTCATCTTTGGCTTTCTCTTTCTAAGGAGAAGAGAGAGGGGAGAGTAAGAGGAGGTAGGAGTAGAGGAATTCGGCCGCCGGTGATGCTACGGTGGTCCGAATCGCGTGCCAAATTCAGATTCGCGGAGGCAAGAGCGTTGTGGTCCTTTCCAACCATGTACTTTTCTCAATGCCGCCAAAACGTGCTGCAAGGGTAATGATTCTCAACGACATATGAAGTCCTCTTCCTTTCTCTATAGGAAACACGCTCTCGCGAGTGTGCGGTGAGTGCGCGGTGTTCCTTGGCATAGATGTGAATAACCCCCCTTGTGTTACATGTAGAGTCCGGAATTGTAGTACGGGCATAGGCATTGTGTGTGAAGCCTACCCGGATGTGTTTTTCTTGATCGATGATGTTGCATTGTGCATGGATTATCGGAGAAGACACCGTATTGTGTTGTTTTTCGGGTTTTTTATACGGCAGATTGCAATAGGGAGCCGTGGGGATTAACTCCAAGGTGCACCCGGAAAACTAGGCAGAAATGCATTTCTGCCAACTAGGTGGCCTGGGTCCAATCTTGTATAATTGGGATTGTATGTGCGAGGCCTGTCTCCAGGAGACATGTAGGGCATTTATTTGGAAAGCGGTGAGCCCATGGGGTTTAGAATTATTAGGCCAGGGAGCCGAACAGGAAATACAAAACCGACCCGCGCCCTACAGGTTTGGCCATGAGTACTACGGTATTCGGAGATGGCATGGAGACTTGAGAAATAAGAGATGGTGTTGTTGTACCTCCGTTATATAGACAATGACATGAGAGTAGCGGAAATTTGCTCTCGTTAGTGGCATAACGAGAGTCTCATGCCAGGGGCCATAAATACTGAAATGCTCAAAGTAATCGTCAAGTCAAGAACCTCTGAACGGAGGTGGTATCCGGGATGTCCGGTACACCGTCAATGTGCCCTGAGTGCACGGGGTGGGCGGTCATGCGAGCCTCCACTTGTGGTGAATTGTGCTAGGTTGTACTTTCACTAGGATTTTTGGATGTACTAATGAAATGCAGGGAAGGAGCACCGCCGTCCTGAATAAGGGGCGGGATCGTTATAATTTGGTCAGCTTTAGCTTACCGTTGCTTTGTTTGCCACTGTACGGTGGAATGTTGCTTGCAGGTGCTGCAGAACCAGATACCAAATAGCGGGCTGAAGCCCTAGCTGTTGTGCTGGCCATCGAAGGCCAAAGAAAACTGTTATTTTACTTCTATCATGTGTGGTCGGCCTGCGAGCAGATATCTGTAAAACACTATGTTGTTAAGTGAACATTTGTAAGGTCATAAGGCCAAGTACTTTTGTGTATTTTGGTATTTCATTCTTATTGTGGTTAGTGGACATTCATGATTCATACTATCTGTTATTTTGGTTCTTTCAACTACTTAAAAGCTTCCGCTAGTTGCTCTATGAAGGACGTTTGTGATTGGGAGAATGGTTTCATTCTGTTACCCTTCGGTCTGTCTGTAGTATATGGCGTCGGGCCCCTACCGGAACTACTTCTATATATCTTGCGATGGATAGGGGTGTTAAATTTTGGTATCAGACTAGCGGTTCCAGTCTTGCTTATTGGAATTCGTGGGCGAATTCTTTTAAGGGGTGGTGAGCACATGTATGTGTTCATAGTTTTAATATAAAAAGAACCCATGAATGTCTACTGAGGAATGAAAATACTCTTGTTTTTGAGGAACTTGAGTGTTCCAAGGATTTCTTTTAACAATTTGTTTGTCGCCGAATCGATAGTTATGCTATATAGGGAATTACGAGTGGTGCGGGGCAGTCACAAGGTCAGCACTCCATGGAGAGTAGTACACTTAATTGCGTGCCTGAGACCCTATTTTCTGTTGAAACCATAAGAAGGATAGTTGAAGTGGTGTTCGCGGTGACTAAAGCACAACTGGGAGGGCAAGTGCAGCCCCCTATCACTGGGGTGACTTCAACATCGAGTAGTGTGATGGAAAAACTGGCATGTATAAGACCTTTGGATCAAAAGTTGAACATGCTTTTAGTGTTGGATACAAACTCCGTTGAGTATTTGCATGCATTTCTTCTCATAAGGCAATGCCAATGGTTTGAATTGGAGAACGAGCAAACTATAGTTAATAGATTCTACAATATTCTTCGTGATGAATTACGACTGCTATGCGTAGGACCAAAGCTACTTGGATTCCGAGAGTTAGTGGAGTCGGCTAGAGCTTTGGAATAAAATCTGGCCAGAATCAACCAGACGTCAGAGTACAGCTTACCAAACTCCCCAGGTCCCGCAAAGTCTGTACACCGAAAGAGGAGTAAAGTGAGGCCTGACGTATCTGCTAGTCAAACTCCATATTACTGTTATAAATGTGGAAGGTTTGGTCACTTTGCCCGAGATTGTCGTAAAGACGATCATGGGATAGAGAAAGCAATTAAGGGAGTCCAAGAGAAGAAAGACTCTAGTGCTGAGAAGATAGAGTTCAAGGAGCTACCCACCTCGAAGTACGGTTTCCGTAGATGGTGTAAGAAGGCAAGGAGGTCGGGTCTAGTTCCTTATTTTGGTGCGTCTGGAAAAACTATTGTCCGAGACCCAGACGCATGCTTTTGTTGTGGGAATTTTGGACACTTTGCCCGAGAGTGTCGAAAGGAACTTCTGGAGTCCGAGAATAAGTCTAGAGCGACCTATGAAGAGAAGGGGAAAGGGTTGGAGGCAGCTACACCTCAATATACTCCATCCTAACCTAGAGGATACAACTTTGGCCATCAGGAGGCTATGGAATATGCTGACATGGTGACAGGTATGGTTTAATTTTTGGTATGTCAGCTTTAGATACTTGTTGCCTTACGCATGTTAGCCTATGTTTGGTTGTGATAGGATTTGTATTGATTTTCTGAGTGTCCAGTGAAAGCTCTATTCGTCATTGGAACTTCTCATTCTTTTTTGTCCGAAGGATGTGTATCGCGCATCGTAGTTCCTTCATCGATGGCAAGAGACAAATTGATATTGCTGCTGCTTATTGGGTGCTCAATACACGCAAATAGTGTCTGTTGTATGAAGTTACGGAAAGGGTGTCAGGAGTTTGACTTGCAAGCATCGCTACTACTGTTTGTAGAATTCGACGTAACCTTTTGTATGATTGGCTCTCACAGCAGCGTGCATACATCAATTTCAAACATAAGGTGGTTAGTTTGGTACTAGCTATAGGTTGTCTGATGTTGGAACTGAATTATTACTTCAAGAGCTGGTGGAACAGAGTTATATGCATCCAAGTTTACTTCCATGGAGCACACCAGTCCTCTGGGTAAAAAGAGGATGGAAGATTACAACTCTGTAGTTGTTATTAGAAGATGATTAAGTTAAAGGGAAAAAAAGTATCCAAACCCAAGTAGGGATTATTTATTCGATCAACTCAATGGGTCAAGTGTGTACTCAAGTTGAATCAGAAATACGGATACTATTATTTGTCTCTAAGGGAAAGTGATATTCCCAAAATGATGTTCAGTACAAGATATGGGCATTATGAGTTCATAGTTATGCTGCTTGTGCTGACAAATGCATCGTTCGTATTTATGGATTTGAGGTATAGGGCGTTCAGTGAGTACCTGAAATAGTTCATGATAACCTTTATCGACGACATACTGGTATACTTTCAGTATGAGGGTGATCATTCCAAGCATCTGGATTCGATATTGGAGACGTTAAGGAGAAATCAGCTGTATGCCAAATTCTCCAAGTGTGAGTTTGGGTTACCCTCAGTAGCGTTTCTTGGTCACGTCTTGAGTGGAGAAAGCATCGTGGTGGACCCATCAAAGTTATTTGTGATACGTGAGTTTCTTGTGTTATCTACGCTGGCGAAAAGTCCGAAGTTTATAGGACTAGCCGGCTAGTACAGACGCTTCATAGATAACCTCTAGCGGATAACATTATCCCTCACGAATTTGGTGAAGAAAGATCAAAAGTTTGTGTGGCCGCTGGAGTGCGCGTAAGCTTTCGAGGAGCTGAAAAATAGGTTGACCTCGGCAACCATTCCATGCTCACCGAGTAGGGCTGAAGGAGTTGAGATTTATAGCGAAGCTTAGGGAAGTGACTTGTATTGTGTTATACTCCAGCGTGGGAGTGTAATAACTTATAGCTCGCGTTAGTTTGAGTTACGCGAGAGGATTTATCCGGTCCATGACTTGGAGTTAGCGGACATGATATTCGCCCTGAAGCTATAAAGGCGATACCTAAATGGTGTGAAGGTCGGTATCTAAATCGATCACAGTAGCCTGAAGTACTTATTGGATCAAAAGGACTTAAAACTTGTGGCAGCGGAGGTGGATGGAGTTACTGGGGGACAACACCTTCGACATACATTTTGGCATAAGTTTTGGAGATATTGGAGATCTCATGCGTGGACAAGCAGATCATGGATGATGCTTTTGATAGGTCAAATCCCCAACATGTTTTTGAAGACGGACTGTTGTGGAAAGACAATCGTCTGTTGGTTCCAAGTGTGGAGAGTCAGCGATAGGAGTTGATGTACGAGGCTCATTATACTAAGTACTCAATTCACCCGAAGTGCAAAAAATTTTTAGAGGTTTGAAGAAGTGGTTCTGGTGGCCAGGACTGAAAATGGATGATCCGGTGTAAAAGTTAGCCAAACTCTACATGGATAACAATGTTCGGTTGTATGGTGAACCCCGCAGTATTATTAGTGATTGAGATGAACTCTTCAAGTCTAACGATACCGGGCTGGTGCATAAATTTTTGGGAGCTAAACTAAGCTTCAGTACAGTCTTCCATCCGCAGATGGATGGTCAGACCGATTGGTCAACAAAACAATGGAGGACATGCTTCACATGTACGACTTGGATTACTGAAAGCAGTAGGAAGATCACATGTACATGGTGGATATTGTGTATAACAACCGCTACCAGGGGAGTATACAAATGGCGCCCTTCGAGGAACTTTATGGTAGAAAATGTCGCACGTCGTTGTCGTGGTTAGAAATGGGTGAGACAAAGACTTTCAAGAGGAAAGTATTGGAAGATGCTACATCATTTGTACGAACTATTCGAGGAACATTTGCAGACCGCCCAGGACATGCGGGAGAAGTACTATAATGCCAAAGCTTAGGAACAGGGAGTTCGCTGTTGGCAATTGGACGTATTTGAAAATTAAGCAATTCAATGGTGTCTCGCGAGTCCGTCGCTTGAAGAGGATGAGTTAGAGGTACCTTGAACCGTTTGAGACTTTGGAGCAAATTGGTGAAGCAGCGTATCGACTGAAGTTGTTAGTGGAGTTGAGTGGGCTACTAGATACATTCCACATATCGGTGTTGCGGAAGACGGTACAAAAGCCTTCGAAGGTGGTTGCGGTTGATCAGGTGCCGGTGGATTGTGGGATGACGATGAAAGTCAAGCCAGTATGCATTGAAGACTTTGAAGTCAAACGACTCCGCAATAAGGAGTTCCGAATGGTTAAAAAAATTTTGTTGGAATAATTGCGGTCGTGAAGAGCTTTCATTGAAGCGAGAGCAAATTATGAAGGAGGAATACCCCGTGTTATTCCGCTCAGGTAAAATTTAGGTTGTGTACTTTTACCTAATTTAGGGATGAAATTCTTTTATGGGGGGGGGGGGAATTTGTAACGCCCCGAAAATTGTAAACGAACCGATCGCGTTTTAAGGATTTTTGGTGCCTATATACAGGGCTACACGGCCTGGGACACGGGTGTGTCTAAGGCCGTGTCCTTTTGTGTTGGCTGGGCTGTGTCAAGGAAAGGAGATGGCAGGAAACACGGTTTTGAATAGTAGTGACACGGGCGTGTCAGGGGTGATACGGGCGTGTCCTCACCCGTGTCACCACCTATGTTCTTCTCGAGTTGAAACCCTGGGGTGTGTTGTCAGGAGTGCACGGCCGGGTTACACGGGCATGTAGTAGTCAACACGGGCATATTCCTTTTTGCATAGGCGTGTCCTTACCCGTGTCCACCAAGGGACGTGGCGGTTGGCGTAGCGGTTATCTGTGATACTCCCCTAGGTCACGGGGGTGTCGGGACCCGACACGGGCATGTCAGGTTGAGACACAGGCGTGTCTCGACCCGTATCATGCTCTGGATCTACGATTTCGTGTGCAAGCAGGGCACACGGCCAGGCACACGACCATGTGCAAAGCCGTGTTTGGCAATCTGAATTTATTCTAAGAGTTAATCTGGGCCGTTCATTTTTCTTAAATACGAACCAACGGCCCTGGCTTGTCTCCTGATGGTTTATGGACAGGAATGGGGAAGTTATTCCTCATTTCATCTTTGGCTTTCTCTTTCTAAGGAGAAGAGAGAGGGGAGAGCAAGAGGAGGTAGGAGTAGAGGAATCCGGCCACCGGTGGTGCTATGGTTGTCCGAATCGCGTGTCGAATTCAAATTCGCTTTGGTCGGAGCGGTGCGGTCCTTTCCAACCGTGTACTTTTCTCCATGGCGCCAAAACATGCTGCAAGGGTAACGATTCTCAACTTGGACATGTGAAGTCCTCTTCCTTTATGCATAGGAAACCCGCTCTAGTGAGTGTGCAGTGAGTGTGTGGTGTTCAATGGGGTAGATGTGAATAGTCCCCCCTTGTATTGCATGTAGAGTCCGGAATCCAAGTACGAGAATAGGCATTGTGTGTGAAGCCTACACGGAAATGTTTTTCTGGATCGGTGATGTTGCTTTGTGCATGGATTGTCGGAGAAGACTCCTTATTGGGTTGTTTTTCGGGTTTTCTTCACGGTAGATTGCAACCGGGAGCCTTGGGGATTAACTCCAAGGTGCACCCGGAAAACTGGGCGGAAACACATTTCTTCCAACTAGGTGGCTGTGGGACAACCTTGTATAATTGGGATTGTATGTGCGAGGCCTATCTCTAGGATACATGTAGGGCCGTTCTTTGGAAAGCGGTAAGCCCATGGGGTTAAAAATTATTAGGCTAGGGAGCCGAATAAGAAAGGCAAAACCGACCCACGCCCTGCAGGTTTGTCCATGAGTACTACGGTATTCGGAGACGGTAGGGCAACTTAAGCAACGGGAAATGGTAGAGCTGTACCTATGTTATGTAGACAATGACATGAGAGTAGTGGAAATTGGCTCTCGTTAGTGGCAAAACGAGAGTCTCGGGCCAGGGGCCGTAAAGACTGAAATCCTCAAAGTAACCATTAAGTCAAGGACCTCTGAACGGAGGTAGTATCCGGGAAGTACGGTACACCATCAATGTGCCCTGAGTGCATGGGTTAGGCGGCCGTGCGAGCCTCCACTTGTGGTGAATTGTGCTAGGTTGTAATTTCACTAGGATTTTTGGATGTACTAATGAAATGCAGGGAAGGAGCGCCGCTGTCCTGAATAAGGGGCAAGGTCGTTATAATTTGTTCAGATTTAACTAACCGTTGCTTTGTTTGCCATCGTACGGTGGAATGTTGCTTGCTGGTGCTTCAGAATCAGGATCCAAATAGCGGGCTAAATCCCAAGCTGCTGTGCTGACCCTCGAAGGCCAAAGTGAACTGTTATTTTACTTCTATCATGTGTGGCCGGCCTGCGAGCCGATGTCTGTAAAACTTTATGTTGTTAAGTGAACATTTATAAGGCCATAAGGTGTTGCGTGCTAGGGTTCGAAGAAAATAAACGCAACCGAACTAGCAACCCGATGAGGCAAGTATACCTATCGAATTGTAGCAAGGGGACACAAGTGTCGTATTGAAATCCGGGAACTGTTGGCTAAGCTTACTCACACGAACGCTATTATCTTATCGACGGAAAAACTAGGGTTTTAGAAAATCTAAGTGCAGGGGAGAAAGTAAAGCTATACTAGAAAGAGAAATACTGCAATTAAGTAAAGCTGTTAAGCAAACAACTAAGCTAGAAAGGAAATTACTGGAGTTAATTAAAGAGCACAAGACAGTAGATTACTACGAAAGGTAGGAAATATGAAATGGAAATGCACCTGATCAAGATTCACCTCGGCTAAAGACGATTAAGAAAATGCGATAAAAATCTAAACTTAATAGGATAAGGGTCCTTGACCGTGGAGGTTCCTAAAGCTTGAACACGCTTCTCTCGAAGTCGTGCCCAACTGAGTTTAGGAAGGTCCGACCGACTCTCGTCTAAATCGGAGGCCTAAAACTCGCTTTACGCGGTGAACCCCACTATTGGATTTTACTCCAATCCGGGAGATTTGGACGTCTGCCTCTCTCGAGGGGTGCGTACAACTCCATTTACTCTTGAATGCTCACTTCATTCTTTCGGCCTCTCGGCTAGCCCAGAATGAAAGAAAAGGCGGAGAGTATATATCGAAAATATACCCCCAACCCGTGATTAATCAAGAGTAATTCAAGGCCCTAACCTAAAAAGAAAAGATTGATTAAAACATCATAACATAATCGCTCTAACCTCGGATCATCAAGATCGAGTACAAGGAGGATTAGTTAATCATAATGGAGTGGAGGGGGGGAGATGAATAGAAAAACATGAGAAGAACACAAGCTAAGGGAAGAACAATTTTATTAATGAAAAAGGGCAAGTTACACTAATGAAAATAAAATTACAAGTGCATGAAAATTAAACCCTATTCTAGCCCTACATAAAGCACTAAGCAAGAAGAAAATTACAATAAAAGATAGAACAAATTAAGATTAAACTAGGGTTAAACAAAAAGTACAAAGAGAGGGGGAGAGAGAGAGAGAGAAAGCATGAAAAAGGATCAAGAAACAAAGGGGCAGCACCTCCCCCACTCAACCAAAGCTTGCTGAAATGGAGAGGGGGGGGGCTCTATTTATAGATTTTTTTCTCGGGTTGGTCACGCCCTCCGACACGCCCTAGGGGGGCGTGTCAGGGGGCGTGACAAGTACGGATTTGACCTCGGGCTCTGGATTCTGGCGGGAGGGATGATTACTTCGGTACGTTGGTGGTCACGCCCTAGGTCACGCCCGTGACAGGGGGCGTGACAGGCATGTTATGTCCAAATCATTGTTCGGAAATCCGTCTGTCACCGAAAAAGGAGGGTGTCACGCCCATGTCACGGGCGTGACATGGGGCGTGACAGTACTATTTGCGTGCTGAGGCAGAACGACATTTAATGCGGCGGCAGGCTTTGCGGCAGAGGGCGACACGCCCATGTCACGCACGGTGACACGCCCGGGGAGGGCGTGTCAGGGGGGCGTGGCAACGGTTATTGACCGTTTTCTATCCCCTCCAGTAGGTGTCCTCGGGATCGGGTGACACGCCCTAGGTCACGCCCAGGGAGGGCGTGACAGGGGGGCGTGACAGGTCATTTTGGCAATTTTTCTGGAAACCTGCAAAAAGACAGGAAAAAGTTAGTGGCAATAAAATTTACATAAAAAGGATAAAAATAAACTAATAATAGACATAATTTGTACAATATAAAATATAAAATACGATAATAGTTTAGGCTACAAAACATATTATCAAATTCCCCCAAGCTTAAGCTTTGCTTGTCCCCAAGCAAAAATATAAAAACTAGAAATTTATAAAAAGGACTAATCAAAAAGTTCTAATTATGCCTACACAAGTACTATGCGAAATTCTAAGCAGGGAAAATGTGAAATGTAAGTCTAAAACAATTATTTAGGTATGGTAAAACTTTTATAAACTTTACTTAATAAAAACAAATCATCCAAAATTTTAACGAGATTTTTTAAATGGACTTAAGCAAAGCAACGAAAATGAAAAACACGCATTGAGTTGTTACTAGATCCAAGCAACGCATTATAATTATATCAATTTAATTATCAAAAATCTAGGTTTAAATCTAAAACTAAAACTGATTTACTGTTTTTCTTTTCTTAGTTGTTAAATAAAAAATCAAAAAGCGTGAATCAAAAGGACTTAAATAGGACAGAAACGTTTGGTTTAGGAAAATGATTAGGAGTGGAATTCAAAGATAAACGTGAAGGTTTAAAATCATACTAAACCAAAGCAAAGAGTTTCAAAAACTTTCATATAAATATATACACATTTTTTTTCTTTCTTTTTCTTCTTTTCTTTTCCATTTTTTTTTCTTTTTTTTTTCAAAACAAAGGCCATAAATATTTTTATTTTCCTTTTTGAGTTGGCCAAACAAAAATAAACATCACTTTCGAACATACTTTTTTTTCGAAAACCTTTCTCCCACAAAAATCACAAAATACCCTATCAAAATTGTCAAACTAAATTATGAAACTCAAAAAGGCTACTGTGATTCGATAGGTTGGAATTTTTGGCTTTGGTGAAACTGAAATGAAGGGAGGAGCTATCAAATGAAATCGGAAAAAGGCTCAAAAACGGCTAACTAGTGGTAAAAGTTTTTTTAGGTTGGCAGGAAAGCTCAAACGAAAACAAAAATGGCCTAAATCATTTTCACGCTTTTGAATTTATTTAAAACAAAGGTTTGAAAAATTTTCAAAAAGCGAGTCCTAGATAATAAAAGAAGATTGATGAAATTAACTTGAAAATAGAAATAATAGGTGACTTGGATCGTTCACATCTACTACGTTATTCAAAAGTTGACTTTACAAAAATTATTCAAAAACGAGAAAGAAAATAGTGGATGATGATTTTTTGAAAAAGTAAAGGAAATAAACAACAAAAAACCATAATAGAAATGCGAGTTTTAGAAAAATATTTCACCTTAACATGCTACCGTGAATTAGAAACACAGCATGGCCAACATTTTACTTGTGAAACATAATTAAAAAGGACGATTAGAAATATTATAATTAACTAAGTTGTTTATAAGAGATTTTGAGTAAAACAAAAACAAAAACTAGGGGTACTATTGAAATACCAAAATGTCTAAACTATTCAACACACACATATATATATATATTTTTTTTAATTTGCGAAATATTCTCTTTTTTGGATTTTGGATAATTTTTTCTCTTTTTTTTTGGAATTTTAAGATATTCATTTTTTTTTATTTTGGAAATATTTAAAATATATACAAAAATAAAATTATTTACACTAAGCAAAAATGAAGGAGGAAATCCTCCCCCAAGCTTAAAACAGACATTGTCCTCAATGGCTAAAGAAGGGGATTGAAAGACAGAATTGAAATACAGGTACTTCCCCGGATTTATTTGCTGCGAAAGCTGAGTGATGCCGCTCCCCGAATATCTTCTTTGGACTTTGTGATGGATTCAGCAATGTTGGAGCAGGCGATCGCAGAAGCTTCAGCTTGTCGGAGCCGTCCGAGGCAAAAATTGTAAAATAAAGAAAACAAAAAACGATAACTTGGGTTGCCTCCCAAGAGCGCCCTTTGGTTAAAGCGTCGTTGAGCTCGACGCATCAAAAAAATAATTTTGTCCAAAAATATTGTTGTCCCGAAAGAAAATCATTTTTAGCAAAAAATTAAAAGTTCAAGATTAAAGTTCGTGAAGCAGAAACTTAATAATGTTTGGACTGACATCATCATCACCAGAGAAATACAGTTTAAGACGCTGACCATTTACTTTGAAATTACCCTTATCAGGGTGAGAAATTAAAACAGTTCCATAAGGAAATACTTCTAAACACAGAAAACGGGCCAGACCAGCGAGATTTTAATTTGCCCGAAATAATCGTAAACGAGAATTATATAAAAAGGACTTGGTCGCCCGGCTTAAAGTTTTTAGGGTGCCTTAAGTGTTTATCGTGTAAACGCTTCGTCCGCTCTTTATAAAGTTTATTATTTTCATAAGCATAAGAGCGCCACTCGTCGAGTTCGTTTAGTTGAAATTTTCGAAGGTCACCGACTGAGTGGGGATCGAAGTTTAAAAAATTTTAAGGCCCAAAAGGCGCGGTGTTCTAACTCTACGGGCAGATGACACGATTTTCCATAGACCATCCGATACGGCGTACATCCGAGGGCGGTTTTGTACGCTGTTCGGTAAGCCCATAGAGCATCGTCAAGTTTGGTTGACCAGTCTTTTCTAGAAGTTGAAACAGTCTTTTCTAATATTCTTTTTATTTCTCTATGAACTACTTCGACTTGACCGTTAGTTTGGGGGTGGTAGGCAGTGGACAGTTTATGCCTAACGCCGTATTTAGTAAGGATTTTTGAAAATTGCGCGTTACAGAAATGGGAACCCCTATCGCTAACGATTGCGCGTGGCGTACCGAATCTAGAAAATAATTTTTTTAAAAACGTGACTACAACTCGGGAGTCGTTCGTAGGAAGAGCTTGGCCCTCAGCCCATCGTGACACATAATCAACAGCAACCCAAATATATTTGTTTCCGAAGCTAGAAGGAAGGGGGCCAACAAAATCAATTCCCCAGAGGTCGAAAATTTCGCACTCTAAGAAATAATTTTGCGGCATTTCATTTTTATTAGAAATATTGCCCGACCGTTGGCAACTATCACACCTGCTCACAAAGGCTTGCGCGTCTTTAAACAGGCTAGGCCAGTAAAAAACCCGCGCAAAGCACCTTATGAGCGGTGCGAGCAGCTTGATAGTGCCCACCTGTCGGTCCTTCATGCAAATGTTTTAGAATATCAATTCCTTCATCAAAAGAAACACATCTCCTTATCACTTGATCCGCACAAATTTTGAAAAGATGTGGGTCTTCCCAAAAGTAGTTCTTCAGCTCAGAAAAGAATTTCTTCTTTTGCTGAGAGGAGAACTCTTTTGGGAGCACCCGGGCCACTAGATAGTTGGCGATGTGCGCGAACCAAGGAGAAGTAGATGTATTAACTAAAAGCAGCTTCTCATCAGAAAAAAAGTCATTAAAAGATTTTTCATTTAATTTTTCTATAAAGGGGTTATCTAATCTTGATAAATGGTCGGCGGCCAAGTTCTCGGCTCCTCGCTTATCACAGATCTCTAAGTCAAACTCCTGGAGGAGTAAGACCCAGCGAATCAAGCGAGGCTTGGCATCCGTTTTGGCAAGAAGGTACTTGAGGGCCGAGTGGTCCGTAAAAACAATGATTTTTGAAAGAGTAATGTAAGGGCGAAATTTATCAAACGCAAATACTACAGCTAAGAGCTCCTTCTCGGTTGTGGTGTAATTTTCTTGTGCAGATGTGAGGGTTTTACTAGCGTAATAGATGGGGTGGAAGTTCTTAGATATGCGTTGACCTAATACGGCTCCCACCGCAAAACTACTCGCATCGCACATAATCTCGAAAGGAAGGTCCCACACCGGAGCTATCATAATCGGTGCGTTAATTAACTTTTCTTAAATTAATTCAAAGGCAGAAATACAAGAGTCATCAAAAATGAATGGAGCGTCTTTTTCTAAGAGATGGTTGAGGGGCTTAGTGATCTTGGAGAAGTCCTTTATAAAACGACGATAAAAACCAGCATGCCCTAGGAAATTTCTTATAGCTTTTATGTTTGTAGGCGGCGGCAACTTCTCAATAACTTCTATCTTGGCAACGTCTACCTCAATACCTTTAGCAGAAATTTTATGACCCAAAACTAACCCTTCCCTCACCATAAAATGGCATTTTTCCCAATTTAGGGCAAGGTTAGTTTCTTCGCATCGTTCTAAGACTTTTTCGAGGTTTTCTAAACATCTATCGAAGGTATCGCCGAACACGGAGAAATCGTCCATGAATACCTCCATAATGCTTTCTACGTACTTGTCAAATATTGCGAGCATACATCGCTGGAATGTAGCTGGCGCATTGCATAATCCAAACGGCATTCTTCGGTACGCGAAGGTGCCAAAGGGACAAGTAAACGTAGTTTTCTCTTGGTCCTCGGGAGAGATGGGTATTTGAAAGTACCCCGAGAGGCCATCGAGAAAATAATAAAAGCTATGGACGGAGAGATGTTCTAAAATCTGGTCGATAAACGGTAAAGGAAAGTGGTCCTTGCGGGTGGCGTCATTTAACTTACGGTAATCTATGCACATACGCCAACCCGTCACCGTCCGTGTCGGGATTAATTCATTATTCTCATTACTAAATACGGTTATCCCTCCCTTTTTTGGAACTACCTGAACGGGGCTAACCCACTTACTGTCCGATATAGGGTAGATAATTCCTGCGTCTAATAGTTTCATAACCTCGCCCTTAACTACTTCTTTCATATTCGGGTTTATACGGCGCTTAGGTTGGATAGAGTTACGCGAATTATCTTCCATTAATATTTTATGGGTACAGAAAGATGGGCTTATGCCCTTGATATCAGAAATTTGCCAAGCAATAGCCCGGCAATGCTTACGTAGAACTAGAAGAAGTTTATCGTTCTGCGTATCCGTGAGGTAGGCCGAAACGATAACTGGTAACTTGGAGTCTTTTTCTAAGAAAGCATACTTAAGGTGTTCGGGAAGTTCTTTAAGTTCTAGGGTAGGGGGTTCTTCATAAGAGGATTTTGAGATTCTTTCTTTTTTCAAAAATAATATCTTCATAAACTTTTTTATAAGGAACGTAATAAGGGGTGGGGCTAGCAGCCAAGACAGCTTCTTGTAGAGATTCAATGGGAAGAAAAGAGGAAGAACAAAAATACGAAAATTCTTTTTCAAACTCAGAAAGACAATAAGAAGATTCATCACTTCCTTGCAGTGATTCCGTTGTAAGAGAAGAGGAGCAAAAAGTAGAAAATTCTTTTTCAAACTCAGAGAGGCAGTAGGAAGAATCATCACTCACGGCGTCTATGAAAAAACATGAGTCATCGATCGCTAAGGTGTTCTTCATCGAAGGGGTGATAGAAAATGTGACTTCGTCGTCGCCTACTCGAAGAAAGAGCTTACCATTGCTTACGTCAATGATGGCTCGGGAGGTGGCAAGGAAGGGTCGGCCAAGGATCAGGGGAACCTCGACGTCTTCTTCGAGGTCCAGAATGACAAAGTCCACCGGGAAGATGAACTTGTCGACTTTCACTAGAACGTCCTCCACTATTCCTAACGGGTACTTGACGGATCTATCGGTAAGCTGGATACTCATACGCGTGGGGTTAAGGCTACCAATCCCTAACTTTTTGAACAACGAAAAGGGCATCAGGTTTATACTCGCGCCTAAGTCGGCTAACGCGTGTTTAACAAAGAGATCACCGAAGACACACGGGATAGAGAAACAACCCGGGTCACTGATTTTCTTCGGCAAACCGTTTGTTAAAACGGCGGAGCACTCGGCGTTTAGCGTGACGTGCGAAAGATTCTCTAACTTCTTCTTGTTTGTGAGGAGGTCTTTAAGATATTTGGCGTATTTCGGCATCTGCGAAATAGCCTCGTGGAAGGGAAGATTAATGTGGATTTGTTTGAAGATTTCTAAGAAGCGGGAGTACTGATCATCTTGACGTTGTCTATTAAGTTCAGAGGGGTATGGAGGAGTTGAATTATTTTTGAAGATGGGTGGTGGAGTGAGATTATTTTCTAAAGCGGGGGTGATTACTTCTTCAGCAGAGGGTGGAAGCGGAGCGGAGCTTTGATTTTTAAAAATGGGAGCAGAGCTTTCCTCGGGCTCTTCACTTACCATACCAGAAACTTGCTTCCCACTCCGAAGAGTTATAGCTTTCGCTTGCTCTTTCGGGTTGGGTTCGGTATTGGAAGGAAGAGACCCTGCGGGTCGCTCAGAAATTATTTTCGCGAGCTGTCCTACTTGATTTTTTAGACTTTTTACGCTTCCGGTTAACGTTCTTATAGTGGCATCATTTGTGGTGATATATTTAGAAAGTAATTCCTCCAAGCTTGGAGGTTTTGGGTAATTTTGAAGAGGTGGTGGTGGTGGTGCAGAAAAAATCATTTTGCGGGGTGGGCGCATCGCATTCGATGGATTTCTCCATGAAAAGTTCGGGTGATTTCTTAAAGCGGGGTTATATCTATTCGGAAAATTAAAACCAGGCGGATGAAAATTCACAGCAGAAAAATTATTAAAAGCAGTTCTAGGCATATTATTAACATAATCTAAATGTTCTGGAGTAGGGGTTGCAGATTCCCATACCTGAGGGGCGGAGGCAGCAGTCATCTCCGTTATCTTTTTTGCTTAGGATTTCTACTTGCAGAGCGAGCTGGGAGACGTTGTCCACTTCATAGATACCTGCAGGCTTGTTTTGGGCGGGACCTAGGCACATTCCACTGATAAGTGTTCATGGCCATGTCCTCAAAAAGCTCAAGAGCGGCTTCCGGGGTCTTATGATTTAAAGTGCCGCCAGAAGCTGCGTCTATCATTTGCTTCGTGCTTTGATTTAGCCCGTTATAAAATGTCTGCACTTGTAACCATACAGGCAGCGCGTGATGTGGGCATCGTCTTAATAGTTCTTTAAATCTCTCCCAGGTTTCGTAAAGGGTTTCAGTGTCTATTTGTCCAAAGGCAGAGATGTCGTTCCTAAGTTTTGCAGTTTTAGCTGGCGGAAAATACTTCGCCAAAAATTTTTCAGTTAATTCATTCCAAGTGGTTATGCTATTTTTTGGAAGTGTGTTAAGCCACTGCTTAGCTTTAGTTCTTAGAGAGAAGGGGAAGAGTCTTAGCCTGATCGTATTATTTGTGACACCATTTATCTTGAAGGTGTCACAAATTTCAAAAAAGCTAGCTATTTGTGCGTTCGGATCTTCATCTTGAAGTCCGTCAAATTGCACATTTTGCTGCACCATTTGAATTATGCTAGGCTTTAGTTCGAAGTAATTATTTGCTATAGCAGGGCGGACTATACTTGATTCTGTTCCCTCGAGGTTTGGTCGTGCATAATAGGACATAGTCCTTTGCATGGCCTCATCTACGTTGGGTTCTTCCATTCTTAAAGTATTAAATGACTCGGAGTCCTCAACCGGCACTTGGATAGTAGGACATTGAAATCGCGATCTTCTCCGAAGAGTACGCTCAATTTCGTGTCCAAGTCCAAAATAACCGACGGACTCCCGCGGGTCATGCACTAAAAGAACAGAAAAGAAGAAGAGAAAGAGAAAAAGGATAAACTAGAAAGAAAAACTAGATTTAGAAAATTAAATTAATTTTTTTTTTCTTTTTGAAATAGAATTTTTTTATAGATTAACTCCCGAACTTCCCAAGTACTACCCGTGAAGGGTTCGCAAGGTACTAGACAAGATAGTGGCGCTTAAAGCCCTTTGCCCTTTTCGAGAGAATTAGGTGGCGTAGAAAAATTGTGAGGTTGGTTTTTCTATTAAGAGCGGTGATAATTTTTTTTTATTTTTTAAAATTTTAAAGAAAGAGGATGAGAAAGAGAAGAGATAAAATTAATAGGTTCGTGTTTTCAAAATATCAACGGATGTTGGGTCCACGGCAACGGCGCCAAAAACTTGTTGCGCGCTAGGGTTCGAAGAAAATAAACGCAACCGAACTAGCAACCCGATGAGGCAAGTATACTTATCGAATTGTAGCAAGGGGACACAAGTGTCGTATTGAAATCCGGGAACTGTTGGCTAAGCTTACTCACACGAACGCTATTATCTTATCGACGGAAAAACTAGGGTTTTAGAAAATCTAAGTGCAGGGGAGAAAGTAAAGCTATACTAGAAAGAGAAACACTGCAATTAAGTAAAGCTGTTAAGCAAACAACTAAGCTAGAAAGGAAATTACTGCAGTTAATTAAAGAGCACAAGACAGGAGATTACTACGAAAGGTAGGAAATATGAAATGGAAATGCACCCGATCAAGATTCACCTCGGCTAAAGACGATTAAGAAAATGCGATAAAAATCTAAACTTAATAGGATAAGGGTCCTTGACCGTGGAGGTTCCTAAAGCTTGAACACGCTTCTCTCGAAGTCGTGCCCAACTGAGTTTAGGAAGGTCCGACCGACTCCCGTCTAAATCGGAGGCCTAAAACTCGCGTTACACGGTGAACCCCACTATTGGATTTTACTCCAATACGGGAGATTTGGACGTCTGCCTCTCTCGAGGGGTGCGTACAACTCCCTTTACTCTTGAATGCTCACTTCATTCTTTCGGCCTCTCGGCTAGCCCAGAATGAAAGCAAAGGCGGAGAGTATATATCAAAAATATACCCCCAACCCGTGATTAATCAAGAGTAATTCAAGGCCCTAACCTAAAAAGAAAAGATTGATTAAAACATCATAACATAATCGCTCTAACCTCGGATCATCAAGATCGAGTACAAGGAGGATTAGTTAATCATAATGGAGTGGAGGGGGGAGATGAATAGAAAAACATGAGAAGAACACAAGCTAAGGGAAGAACAATTTTATTAATGAAAAAGGGCAAGTTACACTAATGAAAATAAAATTACAAGTGCATGAAAATTAAACCCTATTCTAGCCCTACATTAAGCACTAAGCAAGAAGAAAATTACAATAAAAGCTAGAACAAACTAAGATTAAAGTAGGGTTAAACAAAAAGTACAAAGAGAGGGGGAGAGAGAGAGAAAGCATGAAAAAGGATCAAGAAACAAAGGGGCAGCACCTCCCCCACTCAACCAAAGCTTGCTGAAATGGAGAGGGGGGGGGCTCTATTTATAGATTTTTTTCTCGGGTTGGTCACGCCCTCCGACACGCCCTAGGGGGGCGTGTCAAGGGGCGTGACAAGTACGGATTTGACCTCGGGCTCTGGATTCTGGCGGGAGGGATGATTGCTTCGGTACGTCGGTGGTCACACCCTAGGTCACGCCCGTGACAGGGGGCGTGACAGGAATGTCATGTCCAAATCATTGGTCGGAAATCCATCAGTCACCGAAAAAGGAGGGTGTCACGCACATGTCACGGGCGTGACATGGGGCGTGACAGTACTATTTGCGTGCTGAGGCGGAACGGCATTTAATGCGGCGGCAGGCTTTGCGGCAGAGGGCGACACGCCCATGCCACGCCCGGTGACACGCCCGGGGAGGGCGTGTCAGGGTGCGTGACAGCGGTTTTTGACCGTTTTCTGTCCCCTCCAGTAGGTGTCCTCGGGATCGGGTGACACGCCCTAGGTCACGCCCAGGGAGGGCGTGACAGGGGGGCGTGACAGGTCATTTTGGCAATTTTTCTGGAAACCTGCAAAAAGACAGGAAAAAGTTAGTGGCAATAAAATTTACATAAAAAGGATAAAAATAAACTAATAATAAACATAATTTGTACAATATAAAATATAAAATACGATAATAGTTTAGGCTACAAAACGTATTATCATATGGCCAAGTACTTTTATGTATTTTGGCATTTCATTCCCATTGTGGTTAGTGGGCATTCATGATTCATACTATCTTTTCTTTGATTTCTTTCAACTAATTAAAAGCTTCCACTAGTTTCTTTGTGTAGGACGTTTGTGATTGGGAGAATGGTTTCATTCTGTAACCCTTCGGTTTGTTTGTATTATATGGCGTCGGGCCCCGGCCGGACCTACTACTATATCCTATGTATCGGATAGGGGTGTTACAGAGCGCCACTTGCCTCTATCTCAAGGAACAGCAGCTGCCCTACCAAAATCCAGCACCGGCGGCAAGATCAGGCACCTAAAAGGAAAACTTGAAGCTTTCAGAGGGAAGAAGAGCAAACCCGAAAACCCCAAGCTTACTAAGATAACTCTAGAGCAAGAAATACTTACCTAGGGAGGAAGATCTGGGTGGGAGCATTCCAGATCTGCCCTTACCCGAGAAAAGCAGTTTTAGATAGCAAGAAATCACCGACCGGAGCTCCCTCACTTCCATCACCCAAAGACTTCCGCTGGAAGCTTTCCGTCTTTTTTTTGGGGAAGATGAAGGGGATATACTAAAATAAGTTATAATATGTTATATCCAGCCACTATAGCAAATACAGATAATATAGTATCAGCCACTAAGCTATTATAATACTATTATAAATCAACCACTAGTATATATATATATATAACTACAATTATATATACTATACTATTATATCTAATAATATAATCTTATAATATAATCTTAAATATGTACAGCACTAAAACTGGCAAAAGAAAACTAGGCAAGCATATCATTATATAAGCTAATTAAATAATACGCCAAAACGACACGAAAAACAAACGATCTCGGAATTTGATGAAATTCACACAGTAGCTAAATACCCACGCTACGAATCTAGTGGAGAAGTCAGAATCATCATCTGGCAAACAAAACGCGGGCAATCACTTACCGAATCCACAACATAAACATTCCCAGAGATGCTCCACCTAGTCACCAAAATAGACTCCAGCTCGCTAGGGAACCTTGCAAACAGGCTACAACATAAACCAATCAGAGAGCCTAAAGAGCTAAGACCACGATCTAACAACAGAAAACGGTCGAAAATACATCAACGTAACGCCAAACAAAGATTAAACAATCCCAAAAAATCTGGGGCGTTACAATCACTCCCCCTAAAAGAAAGTTTCACCCCGAAACTTTACGCACAACACTTCTACCATAGAAGGGACATAACAAACACAGAGTTAAACAGAAGAATACAAACCAAGCAAAGTAAGGGATAAAGATGAGGGTGAGCTTCCCTCATAGCCGACTCTAACTCTCAAGTTCCATGCCTCACTTTCTCCACAAAACTTTAACCATCATAGTGGTCATCTTCCGCAACACCCGGTCTTGCGTATCCAAAAATGCGGACATACATCTCAACATAAGAAAGATTATGCTCCAACTGGGGCACATAATTCAATACTTGCCTGTCTCTTAGTACACACTTCTGCAATTGGCTCACGTAAAAAACATCATGCACACTAGCGAAAAATTTGCGGGCAAATCCAGCCTACAAGCTGACACACCAATCCAAACAACAATTTATAAATGATCCTACATAACTTTGACCCAACTTACGATTCTTACCGAACCTCTTAACTCAAACCATCAGGGAAACCTTAAGAAAATACTAAGTCCCTTACAGCAAAATCCAAATCAAATCTACACCGGTTGGCATTCTTCTAATATCATTCTTGAGCTATCCGAAGCTTCTCTCAAATAAGCTTCACAACAACCTCCATTTCTTCAAGCACATCCGGACCCAACGAAGATCTCTCGCCAACCTCAGGTTAAAAAAAGGGAGTCCTGCAGTGCCTCCTTTTCAAAGCTTTGAAAGGAGCCATTTGTAAGATTTCTTGATAACTGTTATTATAAGCAAACTCCATAAGCCTCAAACGCTAATCCCATGCTCCTCCGTAGTCTAAAATGTAGCATCTGATCATGTCCTGTACTATCTGATTAACTCGCGCTGTTTGACAATTGGTTTTCGGGTGGTATGCGGTAGAATATCTCAAATCCGCACCCAAACCTTCTTGCAAACTCTTCCAAAAGTGAGATGTAAACTGGGAGTCTCGGTCTGAAATAATGCAAACTGGAACACCATGCAATCATACTACATCATTCAAATACACCTCAGCTATTTTCTTCATTAAATAGTCGATCTTATAAGGTACGAAGTGAGCACACTTCGTTAATCGGTCCACAATCACCCAAACTGAATCATATCCTCTAGGAGATCTCAGTAAACCCGTGATGAAATCCATCGTAATGCTCTCCCACTTCCAACTCAAAATCTCCAAGGGAGTCAACTTGGCTCCAGGACTTCCATGATTGGCCTTAACATGCTTACAATCAGAGCACTCAGATACAAACTTGGCTCTATCACCTTTCATCCCAAACCACCAGGAAATTTGCTTCGAGTCTTGATATATCTTAGTAGAATCTGGATGGTAGGCAACAATAGAACTATGCGCTTCTCTGAACAACATAACTCGGATATCAAAAATGACGGGGATACAAAATCAGTCGCAGTACTTCAAAGTACCAGCATCATCATTCGAGAAATTTGGTAACTCCCCTTTATCAGCTCAAAGATATAAATGCAAAAGATATGGATCATCTTTCTGATGTAACCTCGTAAGCGCAATCAAAGAAAGCTCTGCAAGTCGCAACTCCTCACAGAAATATCCATCAAAAGAAATTTTTCCAATAATTGCTTTGCGGAGGGATTAAAAATCTTCCCCGTCTTCCGTCTCAGGGCATCGGCCACCACATTAGCCTTTCCCGGATGGTACTGGATCTTTCCATCGTAGTCGGCAACATACTCTAACCATCTCCGCTGGCGCAAATTCAACTCCTTTTGGGTGAAGACGTACTTTAAACTCTTATGATCGGTAAAAATCTTCCACTATGCGCCATAAAGCCAATGTCTCCACAACTTCAACACAAAAATCACGGCTGCAAACTCCAAATCATGCGTAGGGTAGTTCCTCTCATGATTCTTTAGTTGCCTGGACCCATACGCAATCACTTTCCCGACTTGCATCACCAAGAAACCAAGCCCAACATGCGATGCATCCACATAAACAACAAAATCCTTGCCCTCTGTAGGTAGAGTCAAAATGGGAGCAGTGCACAATCTGTTCTTGTGCTCTAGGAAGGCTTCCTCACACTTCTAGCTCCAAAATAATGCCGCATTCTTCTGAGTCAATCTAGTCAAAGGTTCAGCCAGGGTAGAAAAAAGCCCTCCACAAACCTCCTGTAGTAGCTGGCCCACCCTAAGAAGCTCCTAATCCCTTTGGGTGTGCCAGTCCATTATAGCAGATATTTTCTCTGGGTCGACTGAAATCCCATTCCTATTAACCACATGGCCCAGAAATGAAACCTGAGGCAACCAAAACTCGCACTTGCTAAACTTGGAGAATAACTTATGGTCCCTCAAAGCAAATAAGGCTAATCGCAGATGCTGGTCATGCTCCTCAGCATTGCGGGAATATACAAGAACGTTGTCTATAAACATGACTACGAATTTGTCTAGAAAATCCTTGAACACACGATTCATCATATCCATAAAGGCTAAGGACGTGTTGGTCAAACTAAATGACAATACCAGATATTCAAAATGCCCATGCCGCGATCGAAAAGCAGTCCGTGGAATATCTGACTCACGGATCCTAAGCTAATGGTAGACAGAATAAAGATCAATCTTAGACAGCACCGCGCTATCGCGCAACTGTTTGAATAAATCATCAATCCTCGGCTAGGGATACCTGTTCTTAATAGTGAATTTATTTAGCTATTTTATAATCGATGCAAATCCTCATCGATCAATCTTTCGTATTAACAAATAGAACAGGAGCACCCCAAGGCGATGAACTCGGCCTTATAAAACCCTTCTCTAACAACTAATCCATCTTGATACGCAACTCCTCTAGCTCTCGAGGGGCCATCGGGTACGGTGCCTTCACAATAGGACGCGGGTCCGGCTCCAAATCTATCACAAACTCAACATCCCTATCAGGTGGAAGACCAGGAAGATTGGCTTGAAAGACAACCTCAAACTCGCGCACCACAGGGATCTCCTCTAAACAAGAGAAACTAACCTTGGTCTCCAACACCAGAATCAACAAACAAAACATACGGAATCTAAAAGCTTCCAAGCACATACCGTAGAAATAGTCGGGGAGACCTGGCGCGGATAATTCTACTCTATGGAATCGACAAAAACTAGGAAGTCATATATAGACTAGCACAATCTTAAATACTTTGGCCCCATAATTCCAAACCACCAAAGGGAAACTCGACACGAAACGAATTTACATAAGACCAAGGACCAAATGAGGGTCCTATCCACAAACGAGTGGGTAGTACCGCAAATCTTCCTAAAAAATTGTTCACGCATTCAAGGAAGCGAATACTAAAACTATAAATACCACAAATAATTAGTACTAGATGAGGACCTATCCTGATATTACTTGGGTAGAAGTCTGATCTTCTTTTGATGATAACACATTATACATTCCTTTTCCTTTGACCAACCGCGGTGGTGGTGGCATGTCCTGAAGTGGGAGTAGCTGTCGAACGGTCTGGAGCTGCGGGCACTTAAACTTGATATGCCCTTTTTGTCCATACAGAAAACAACTTCTTGTCTTCTTCATTCCCCAGCAATAGGCAACGTCATGCCCAGCCCGCTTACATGCTGAACAAACCAACTCTCTCTTAGAAATTCCTTGAATCGCTTTAACTTGCTCTTTCTTTTAAGCTCCCAACCTTTGGTAATATCTTTCAAAAGGATGGCCCGGTCGACCATAAAAACTACAAACTCTTATGATCCTCTTCCTCGAAGCAGAACTAGATTCCTTGTTGCTCTTACCCCCGTCGGACTTCCTCTTGTCCTTCCTAAGTATCATTCCTCGATCCTTAGCATATCCCATAGACTGATTTTTAAGGGAAACTTCCACTGTCCTCTCATTCGTCTCGAACTAGAAAGTATTGGCGTACTACTGAATGTCATTTGGGAGGCCACCTAAGACACCTTTGACTCTGCACTCTTAATCCAGAGGCAATCTTTTTCAATTTGATGATCTCGCTCTCATTCTCCGCAACTGCGGGTGTTTACTCACTAGGCTACCGTCCTAAGGTGGCAGCCAACAATTCCTGCAACTGCGCTTGTATTACCACAATCAAGCCTTACAGGGTCTCCATGCTCTAGCACAGTTCTGCAATAACCTCCTCTTCCAGCACACCTAACGACTCACCCTCAAGCTGTGGAGTCGACCTTGTTGCATCACGCTCAAGGGACATTCTAATAAAACAATAAACTACTAATCAAAACCTAGATAAACGGCTAGAACTCAAACAACAATGTACAGACAAAACATACTTATGTATTAGCTTCAACTGCTAACTTTCTCTGGGAATTTTCAATAATGATGTTATGCTTATCCTAGGATTATTCACCATCATCAAACTAACTCATATTCTTAGACCATGAATGCATGAATTTATATTCCTTTTGACTCAAAACCATGTGTGTACTTATGTAATCATGTAAATCTTTAGCTTGGCACGTTGTTCTTATGCTATGTTATGTCATCCGATAAACAAAACTCGGGCTAACACTTCCCGAAGCCAAAACACAAGCATTCCCGGTGAGGCTCCACTGAGTCACAAAAACAAACTCCAACTAGCTATGGAACCTTGCAAACAGGATACAACACAAGCCACTCAGAGAGCCTAAAGAGCCAAAACCACACCCTAACAACGGTAAAAGGCCGAAAATGCACCAACGTAACTCCAAACAAAGATTAAACAATCACAGAAAAACCGGGGCCTTACAAAGAAGGTGTTTTTCTCCTGATCCTTCTTGTGGCTTAAAATTTGAAGACCACTAACTTGTCCTTTACTGCAGGCTTGCTAATTCTCTCCTCCTCCTTTCTGGCTTTCTACATCATTTCATACGACAACAACTTTCCAAACAAAATTGGTGGTGGTGTGTCTGCAAGTTTTGCCACTTCTCTGATGGTATAGATTTTTGTGTCCTAATCTTTAGTTAGAGACCTAAGACACTTGTCATTTAATTCATATGTGTTGAATACTCTGCCATATGTCCTCAACTCATTTACAATCCTAAAGAACTTTTTAGAGCACTAAACTATGTCATCTTTCTTGTTCTGCCTGAAACATTCAAAATCTTGATTGAGCATGGACTTCCGGTCATCCCTCACTTCTACTGTCCCCTCCATGTTGACAACTAGTGTGTCCCACATCTCCTTAGATGTCTTGCAGTGAACTAGGTTTTGGAAGGTGGAGTCATCAATGGCACTGACTACTCTATTTTGTGCCCTCTTATCCATTCCTGCAAGAATGACTTCATCTTTAGTCATTTCAGAGAATGTCTTTGGAGTCTAGAAATTAGCATCCAGAGCTGAGACCTTCATAGGGATTAAAGGTCCCTTTTGGACATTATTAAAAATTCTAGGGTCAGCTGCCTCCATAAACAACCTAACTCTCTCCTTCCATATGCCAAACCCTTCCTTCCTATAGATAGGAAGCTTCTTGGCCACTAGCTCTTTGTGGTTCACTCCGGAACCCATAAGGGCTGTCTTTCCTTGTTGACCATGGAGATCTACTGACACTGTTAAGTGTTTAATGAGCAAAGTCACTCTGATACCACTTGAAAGTCCTGATTTTAAGGTCAACTTGATACCTAGAGGGGGGGGGGGGGGGTGAAGAGTTTTTGTCCTTCTTTTTAAATACTATGATTTAAATATGATTTCTTGATGTTTAGTTTTTAATTGATTAGTGCATTCAAGAACAATCACAAAAGACTTAGAAATTTATAGTGGTTCTCCAATTTTAGGTACGTCCACGGTCCCTCTCTACCTTTCTAATAATGTGTTTAACATGTCTATTCACCAATTCCTAGGCTCCTTCAGAGCTTACAACACGATCCCGTAGGATAACTCAGTCTTATCAAAGCCCTATAACTCGGGCACTAAGCCCTGCCACTCAGATCCCAACTGGATCCTACCTTGGCCTTTATAAGATAGGTCTACACTCAAGCACTAAGCCTTACTAGTCAGATTCTAACAAGAATTCTACCTCGATCTTTATAACACAAACCTATATTCAGGCACTAAGCCTTACCCCTCAGATCTTAACAAGAATCCTACCCCGGCCTTTATAACACAGGCCTACACTCAGATTCCCTAAAGAATCCTACCCTAAGATCAAAATTGAATCTTACAGTGAATGTCAAAGAAATGAATTACTCAGACATAAAAGAAAGTTCTCTTTGAATGTCTTCCTAGACTGAGCAGATATCAGCCCTATCTTCTTCTTCCCAGCAACAAGTTGAGAAAGAAATCTTCTATTTAATCATGGCTAATTATAGAAGAACCTTGCAGAAAACTCTGCTTCTTTTTCTTCTTCAGGAATCAATACCGATCTTGCTGTCGCAAATGAGTATTACTACAGCTAACTCTCTTCGCATTAAGGTTCTCTGAACTAAAATCCTTCGAGCATGGTGAGAATACAAAGAAGAAGACGTCGTCCAGCCGCAAGATTGCGAACCAAGAGAACCTTAATGACATCTCTTCTCGATGTTGATTGTGATTACTTTGATTGATTACTTCTATATAATTTGTTTTGATCTGATGTTGCTCCTTTTATAGACATTCTATTAGCGTCACATTGAGCAGTTTGCCCACTAGAATTGGTTGCTGTGATTCAGCCGCCTACATTCTATTAACGAGTAATTCAATGGCTCTTTTCTTTGTGTGGTCCTCAACGAGTAATCTCTTTCTTAGTGCAAAAAATCATGATAGCTAGCCCCTAGCGCCTCTAGCAGCATTCCCGCAACATTTTAACCTGTTTTTACTTGTTGACTTTATTTACGTCAGCATCATTTTGGACTTAGAAAAAATCAAGCATCATTCCAGATATCCTTAGTTCGACGAACTGAAACCACAGTTCGATGAACCCAGAGCTCAGCTCAGCGAAATCAAGCATCATTCCAGAAATCCTTATTTCGACGAACTCAAACCTCAGTTCGATGAACCCATAGCTCAGCTCGATAAAATCAAGCATTATTCCAAAAATCCTTAGTTCGACGAATAAGTGAAAGCTGAGTTCGACGAACTCTGAACTTAGTTCGAAGAACACAAAGGTCAGCTCGATGAAAAGTGGATAAGCAATACTCAATGATTCTGGACTTAGAATTTTCTTCAGCTCTACTAGGCATTGAGAGCGTTGAGTTTATATTCTTTACTCAACACATTTTGCCTCAGACATATTCTTCTGCCCTTTCTGCTTAAAAGCGTTGAGAGCATTGAGTGTATGAGCTTCACTCAATGTTTTTATACTTAGCCTGATTTTCTGAAATCTTTCCTTCATTCTTGTAACATCCCTCAAAAAATTAGATCCCTATGAGTGGTTTTGTCATGACTAGGTCATGACAAATCCCTAAGAAGCTCGAAAGACCAAGTGTGCAAAGGCACAAGGTGAAAATCACCTTGTTCTGCCTATAGCAAAACCTCACCACCAGACTAAGGGTTTGACCTTAGGGATTCAACTTGACTCTATGACCACACCACGACACCCCTAACCCCATGGGTGGTCCATATGGTCACTAAGGACCCATTGGGGGCAATCAAAGTGGTCAAGTTGACCTAAGTCCACTCGAACCCTAAATGGGTAAAACTAACCTATATATGGCTAATTGACCTTCCCTTAGCTAAATGGACCCCACTTATACCTTCCAATCCTTAAAGGGAGGTCAGTAAGTCACCAAGGACCCATTAGGGTCAGCCCAAAAGGTCAATTTCACCCAAGTCAATCTTAGCCCCAAAGTGGTCAAAGTGCCCTAACTAAGGGTCAGGTTTCCTTCAAGGTGCCTAGACAACCCTACAAAACCATGCCTTAAACTTAGGGGTGGCCAATGGGTAACCAAGGACCCATTGGATTCAACCCAAAAGGTCAATTTGACCATGGTCAACTACACCCAAGTATTAGGTCAAACAAGCTCAAATATGCTAACTCAAGCTCAAGCCCAATACACTTGGGAAAACCTTATTTCAATTAATAATATGGGTTAGTGGGGTGCCTTTAGGCTGAATTATCCATCAAATTCGGCCATTGTGACTAGGAGAGAGAAAAACTCTACTCCCCCTTTTATGGAGGAGAGAGAGGGGGAAGAGAGCCATTCATTGCCAAGGGAGGCCAAGGGCTCTCTCCCTTCATCTCCAATGAGCTGATTCATCTCCACCATCAGTGTAGAGGAGATCAAGGGACTTTCCATGCCCTTTCAGTGGCTGGGTGCAGTGAACCCACATTGACTGAAAAAACTTCCCCATGGCCATTAATGGCCATTGAAAATTGACCCTCCCCCTTCCCCAATTGGTTATTTTAAAAACTTCACAGGGAAAAGAGGAGCCATTTCCACTCTTCCCCTAAAGAAATTGAGGCCTTTTACTGTGTTGTTGCAGATCACCCGAAGGCGCCACCACCGTCCATGGCAACCCGGCGATCGGCCCGATTCCAACCTTGCACTAAGGTCTTGTCCCTCTCCTCTCTTTTAGTGGGTAGATCTACACTAGATGGCTGCCAGAATTGATTCCAATTGTGCCAAGATTGGAATTGCCAAAAGCTTTGTTTTTCAAGCTTTTTCTTCCACCCACAAACCTCTATTCTGACCACCACCGGCCATCCAACAACCGCGAATCGTTAGCCACCACCTCAACGAAAGAAGTGGCGGTGGCTGGCCAGGAAGAGGCGCGAGTGGCCAGGAAATCGCCAGCCAAAACATCGCAGGATGGACTAATCCTTGCCATTGGCGCGTTGGGGAATACGAACCGATCCTGTCGATCCTGCTTTAAGATTCGTACAAAATCTAATAATTTATTATTTGTTTTTTAATTCGATTCTATTACTTAAAAGGCTGTGAATGCTTTGATTTATTAAAAATACATAGAGCCACCTATAGTGAAAGTGTCAAACATTTTGGGATAGATGTCTGACCACAACACTCAAAATGGTGCTTCCTATATATAGGTCTAGCCAAAAATTAAAATGAGTACCCCCATCAAACTAGTTTTCTAAATGACCTGAGATTTTGGATTGGTGTCATATCTATCTATTCCTACAACATATCCAAAAATGGGAATTTTTAGAAAATATTTTCCTAAAGTATTTGTAGAAATTTAATAAACCATGTATGAATTAATTATAGTGTCCAAGAACATCAAAAGTAACCAAAGTTTTTGAGGTTGTCTCTTAGGGTAATATTATGACTATGATAAAAATCTTAGCCCAATTGGGTTTGATTTGAATTGGTTTTCGTTAGACCAAAGTGTGGCCCTTTAAGGGTTAATTAGGGCAAGAGTGAACTTGGGGAATGGAGGGGAAAATACTCACCCAAAGGGGTTGGGACCTTGGCCAGAGCCCCAAGGTTGTTTTAAACACCCCTTCATGGAGTTGGAGATGGATTTGTGTGGGTTGATCTAGGACCCTAGTTCAAATCCTAAGGTTGAACCTTGGGGGTTGGTGAAGGACATGTTGTGTTATATCCATGTATGGACATGGGGTTTAGTCCATGTAATCCTAGGATGGTAATTTGGCCTAGGAGATAATTTTGTGATATTTAGACTTAGGCACCAAACGTAAATCAATTAGGAATTGTTTAGGAATATACTATTTTTGGAAATATTGGAGGGTCATAAGATCTTGGATCTTTATGATATTCTGGACGATGAGTTTTATATCATTATGAGTTTCTGAAATTTATTGTAGGGTGTTTGGAAGACAATAGCTCATTCTTGTAGTTATAACTTTTTTGTATTCACTATTGAGGATCTTGATAAATTCATGCTGGAATTAACTTGGAATTGTATGAAACTCAGTTAGTAATGTTTTATGATAATGTTTATGCTCTAATAATTTTTTTGTAATTTTTGGAATATGATTGATTATACTTCCTTCTTTAACTTTAATTATTGCAAATATCTTGAATTAATTAAGTAGGGGCTAATATATTTGTAAAAGTTTGTGTAACTTGGTACTCTCTGATATTTTGACTTCATATAGTGATCATAATATTTCGATGGCCATAACTTATGGAAATCTCATACTTCATGTTAAAAACCATCCATGGTATAATTTTGGGGAAAATTTAATAAATGTTAAATTAATTAAGAAAATTTCAAGTTTCTGGATTTAGTCTAAGTATATCATAATAGACCGCCAGTAAAAATTCTAGGGCATTTGGAGGAATATTTGAAGGGGCCACCTTTCATACCCATCATATAGCTTAAGGTTGGTCTGCATATAGTACAACTGTAGAATTGTGATAGCATGTGGGAAGGACATAAGAAGTTGGGAGTAATGGTATGCTGATTTGGTAAAATGAAAAAGTGAGCTTCATTAGGAGTCATCATGGGGAAAAGTGATGAGTTGACTAGTGTAAGTGGTGTTCGGGATCGACGAAGGATCATCTTTCATATGGAGTGAGAAAGAGTCAAAATACACTAGGGATAGACTTAGTATAACATTAAATGGGATTTGGAATTGGGTAAAACCAATAATAGTAAGTGCCTTGTGAAAGAAAACGATGGGCTTCATCTACCATCATAGTTCCTAATGCCCTGTGAGACCCCTTCACCGGGAATACCTTGGGCAGTCCTAGGCAAACCTTAACCAGAAGAATAATTAATGTTTAAGAGAAACTAATATAATTAGTGATTCACTTTCACACACCTCGGTAACTCGGGAGGTTAGTTTGTTGGGGTTATCCGAGCAGTAGGCTCGATGGTTGTGAAAGTGGGCCGGTTGCCTCGGTGAGTCGAGGGCTCAAAAGGTAGTTATAATTGACGGGTTAGTCCGAGGAGCCGATGGCTTAAAAATTCCAGGATACATGAGTAAAGGTTTGTGGGTCTTCAATGTTGGATGATCATTCACACTGACGTCGATACGCTAACTCGGCAGGTGTGGTTGACACTTAGCTAAAGGAATACAGGTGGATATGGCCAGCATGAGTACGTGGTGACTCTGGGTGTGTCCTTCAAGAACCATACGTAAGGGCTAGGCCTGGTAGTGTTGATACCCACCTAAAAGTTGGGGGGGGGCAACCTACCTTCTCCCTTAACCACTATGGAGGTTCTTGTGAGTGAATCTAGCTCCCAAATGGAGGGAACAAAAGGTCTGTGCGCAAAGATTTGTGTGTGTGTGATGCACTTGCATGAACATATCATTAAACCAACATAACATAGCATACCATGATAACGTCACTCAACCCTTACCCCTAACGTATAAATCAGTATGGGACTTTTTATACGTTAGGCCTTGCCAAATGACCCCATTATTTATAAGATTTTTTGGGCATGCTTATAAGTTATGGTTAGTCTTCTTATGGATATTTAGTACTTTCCTTATGATGTTCTTTACTTTCAGCCTTCTTTGCTTATTACTATAGAACTGCTAGTTGTACTTTCCTTCTTTAGCACTATCAATATTATTTTCCAACTACTAGAATAGCTCCACCGTCACCTGCTCTTGTCTTTTCTCCACCATCATAACTTTCCTATCATTCCTCATGCTCGTTGGCTAGGAGCCATTGGGCGAGGTGTGGGGGAAATCAGGCTTATTATTTTAGACTAATGGTCGGTGGACTAAACATTTCAGGGGCTCCAGATGGGGGACGGGGAGCAGCAGTAGGAGATACACCACCAGCAGAGCGCGGTGCACATGGAGGTGGGCTAGTCTAGCACAGGATCACCGGCTACGGGCTACGCGAGTGATTAGTTTACTTAGCTTCCGCGAGAGTTTATAGTGATGATTTGATGTACTGGGCTTAAGCCCGTTTATATTTCTATGTACTGTTCTATTTCATTACTTCTATTATCATGTGGACTTGATATGATTTCCTTTATATATCTTATATGTGATATGTGGGCTTGGATATATCTAAAATATATATTTGCTTCCCTCCCTTTAGTGATCATTAAGGCCGGCAAGATCGGCGTTTTGTCGTGGAAACTGTAAGACCCCCTTTTTTTTTTCTTTTTCAACCACCGGGGGTCTTAGCCCAGAATTGCCGCTTTGCGGTGGCACCGACATCTCGGGAAGGCAACCACTACAAATCGCCAATTCTGCCGGCCCTTTTCGATCACAAACGAGAGAAGCATTTTTACAAAAGTGTAAACAAGTCCACAGAAAACATGTATATAAAAGAGAATCATATCCAGTCCATCAATACAATAATAGGAAAATAGATAAATGGGCTTGAGCCCAGTACATCAGAGTCCTCACTACAAGTCTCTCATCGCGGAAGCTAAGAAAATGCTAATCACTCACGGAGCTGGTCGCAGGTGCACCGGTGCTAGACTGTCCCACCTCCATGCGCACCGTACTCTGCTGGTGCTGGTCCCTGTCTCCCATTCGGAGCTCCTGTAATGTTTGGTTCGAAAACCATTAGTCATAAAGACTAAGCTCTATCATCCCCTACCCCTCCCACCACGGCTCCTAAGCACCGGGCGGAGAGGAGGAAAGGGAAGCTACAAAAGTGGAGAATAGACAAGCAAGTGTCGGTGGACCTAACTAGCAAGTTATATCGGGGAGCAGTATAATGTTGTAATAGGTAGAACAATTAATAAGAAGCAATTTATATAAAAAGACAACTAGAGGACAGTAAGTAAGTATGTAAGTAACCTTAACTTATATGAATGCCCATACAAACTTATAAGTTAAGGGATCTTCTGCAAGGCTCCCATCGTATAAAAAGTCCCATACCGATTTATACGTTGGGGTGACGGTTATATGCAAACATGCTATGCCATGATTCATGCAAGTGCAACCCACGCACACGACTCTATGCGCACAGACCTTTAGTTCCCCTGTTCGGGAGGTTAGCTTCACCCCCAGGAACCTCCGTAGTGGCAAACGGAGACAGTGGGTCGGGCCCCCACTCCTAGGCGGGTAACCACACTACCAGGCCTAGCCCTTCCGTACGCCCCTAGAAGAACACAACCTAGAGTATCCGTGTACTGCTGCTGGATGTACCCTCCAGACTTTTCTCCGAGTCATCGTACCGCTGTCGGTGTGATCGATCGCCTAGTACCGATGACCCACCACCTTTCTCCGTACTCCAACCCTCGAGCCCGCGGCCCCCCGGACAGTACTGTCCGTGCATCTACCTTCAGAGCTACTGTCTGATGGCAAGTAATCCTATAATTCTACTTTCCTAACTACCGGGGAGTGAGTGTGTGCAATCCTAGTTATACTAGTTGCTCTTTTGATTTATTACTCCTATGGTTTACGTTAGCCCAGGACTTCCCCCGGTATACCCCGTGAAGGGCTCTCAAGGGGCACTAGGAACCAAGACGGTGCATTACGGCCCGAAGTTCCCTTTCGCAAGGCACTTATTATTATTGGTTGTCTACCCTTTACCCAATCCCCTTTTAGTTGCTTTAGTTCTAACCCTAGAGTATTAAGACTCTTCGTCTTCTTCCCGGGACGGACGATCTTTCATCGTCCCCGTACTCTCTTACCCTAACCAGTCCCACATTCTACTTATCCTGACCTCTAATAATGAATTCAACCTTAACTTGCCCTACCAACCATCGATTATCAGAATTCCGTGGTTTTACTAAATGCAGACCATCCTAAACTATATGAGGTACACAAGGGGAGGTACTCCAAATTATCTTCCAAATCTCCTATAAAATTTACTGGAGATCTATCATGACTTAATTAGCTTAAATCCAGAAATTTATAATTTTCCTAATTAATCTGATATTTATTTTATTTTTCTCAAAGATTGGCCATGGGTAATTTTTAACATGAACTACATGATATTCTTAAGTTATGGCCACCCAAAAATTGTGATCACTAAATAACTGTAAGGTATCATCAAATACTAATTTGCAGGATTTTACAAAAGATATTTAGCCTCTAATTAATTTATCCATTATAATCCCGTTATTCTCATGTAAAGAAGGAAGTACTGAAATTACTCTTCATAAAATTATGAAAACATTACTGCTTAATAGTATGATACAGAAAAGGTCATTGTGCAAAGAATCATAATTTTATCAGCTTGCTAAGCACCAAAATAAATTAATCCAATATCCATGATAAATAATACTTAATGAAGCAAGCCCTAGAATTAAGCTTCTAAAAATCCCATAAAAATTCACAGAGTTTTAAAATCATAATAAAGGTTCTCTGCCTAAATTTCATCAATTTTCCAGGAAGTTTGTACACCTAATAAATTTTTCTAAGCAAATCATGCAACTACCAATTCATTAAAGAAGTACCCAAAATAGTGAGCATAAAATTCATAGAAAAATATCCAGAGCTTGTACTACCCCTATAATCCACTCTACCCAATTCTCATCATTTTTCAATGTGGTTTGGTGTCATTTCCTATCTCTATAAGTTTTGCCCCCTAAACTAGGGTTAGGTTTTTAGATATCCCAACGATCTCCAAATCCACTAAATTTCATCCAGAGAACTATATTAGCCCTATGGTTCTCATAACCCGACCTCGGGTCAATCCAAGGTCATTTGACCACATGACCTTCACAAACCACCAAGATCCATCCTTAGGGTTTGGCCTTGGTCCTTAGGGTAAACTTACCCCGATCCACCTCAAACTCCAAGAGGGGGTGCTAGAGAACATTACTAGCCAGTGGTAAAAATCTCAGCCTCTGTTGAGGTGATCTCACCACTCAAACTTCAAAAGTGCACTTTTAACCTAAGACCCCTTATTAGGGCAAAACTTAGGGTTGATCAATTCTAAACCAAACCATCTCCAAATGAGATGAAAAATTATACAGAACCTTATGGTGAACCCAGGGACCACTCACCAAAATTTGGGAGGGTTTGGAAATTATTTAACCACCTAATTAAATTCGGCTAGGATTATTGAATTTTTCTAAAAACTATAGAAATATATTCTCCAAAAATTCTCATTTTTGGATAGCTCTAGATATATGTAAGATTAGACCACATCCCAAATTTCAAGTCGTTTGGACGACTGGATTGGAGTGGGGAATTTTTCTAAGGTCAAGGCAGCCCTCTGGATAGACCTCACCAAAAAGGGTGCTGTGGTCTAACCAGGAATCCAAATTGAATGAAATTAATTTTGAATAAAACTAGACTTCAAGGGCTACAGTTTCTATGTTGACCACTTTTCCTGTAGGAGCCTTAAGTATTTTTCCCAAATTATTTAACATGACAGAAATCTCATTCAGAAATTGATTTTACAAATAAAATCTAATTAAAGGCACTGTTCATCTTCTTCTACAGCCCGAACCAGAGACTGAAAACCTAATTTTCCTGTAGCCTTTCCAAGCTATTTCCCGGCCACCCAGCCATCTCCCTGGACGGCCACCACCACCACCACCTCCGTTGAGGCGAGGGCTAACGTCGGGCGGCGGCACGGCCGCCGGAGAGGCGGTTTCCGGCGAACCCGCCACCATGATATTTTCGGAAAACCACCATTACGCTCACCCGATCTGGCTCTTTTGAGCCCGATATCTCTCCTAACGATTCCTAAGATCTATCCGCAGAAGAAGAGGGAGGGAGGACCTTGTTCGCGGGTTGAAGGCGTGCAGAGCGTCGGGAAGCCATTTGCGCGGTGGTGGCGTCGCCGGAAATTCTTCAACAGCAAGGAGGAAGTCTGAACAGTTGAGGGAGTGTAACCTTTTCCTCTTGCACTCAGGAATCTTTTATAGATGAGGAAATGGGGAGGGGAAAGGGTGAAACGTTGGAGATGAAACGTTGGCGGCCATTAATCATATTCTTATGACGTTTCGGTTATGCGAATGGCAGTTGGAAAGTTGGAAATGAAGAGGTGCTTGCCAGGTGGCAGTTTCCTATTGGACCCACTTTTCCTTAATTATTAACATAATTAAAGTAGGGAACGACCCATAAATACTCTTGATTTTTCATTCCCACAGCCAGAATTTATTAAGGCGTCGGTTACCGAAACTTCCAGTCTGGCTGACGTTTCGGCCTTGATCACGGGCGTGACACATAGGTCACGGGCGTGACAGGCCCGGTTAGCAGTTCTGGGTTCGACGATCGTCGAACTGAGATCGACGATCGTCGAAGGGTGGTCACGGGCGTGACACTTGGGTCACGGGCGTGACAGGCTGGTGACTAATTCTGGTCGACGATCGTCGAGCTGAAATCGACGATCGTCGAGCGTGGTCACGCCCAATGTCACGGGCGTGACAATGCGGGTCACGGGCGTGACATCCCTGATGACTAGTTCTGGGTCGACGATCGTCGAACAGAAATCGACGATCGTCGAGCGCGGTCACGCCCAATGTCACGGGCGTGACAATGCAAGTCACGGGCGTGATATGGCGCGTGGTCAATTTGGGTCGACGATCGTCGAAGTGGGGTTCGACGATCGTCGAGCGTGTCACGCCCTTTGTCACGGGCGTGACCTGGAGGGTCACGGGCGTGACAGACCCGTGTGGCCGAATTTGGTTCGACGATCGTCGAGTTGGGATCGACGATCGTCGAGCGTGTCACGCCCTTGTCACGGGCATGACATGGCGGGTCACGGGCGTGACCAACCCGTGAGCCGATTCCTTAGTCGATTTATTTCAAGTTTTGGGCTCCCTAGGGTTCTACCACAACCAACCGACTCCTAGGGGTCTAGCCGGAAATGGGATGTTACAAATCCCAATAAACAAAACAAAGATTTCGTCCCCGAAATCAAGGTTAAGCCTACGGGACTCAAATCGGGAAAATAAACTTGTAACATCCCATTAGAACCGAATGATTACCTCCCTACGTTACGTTTGCTTGTGCGATTTCGAATCTAAGGTTTAATTCGCCCACCTAACTAGGTATATACGCCCCAATAAACAAAAGATTAGCCCCTATTCTTGAAATTTCAATTCCATTGGTTTAAAACAGGAAGGCAATTGATTGTCCAGAGGGGTTTTGAGGTATACCTGACGAAAAAGTTCCGGATATTTTTGCCGCATCAAGTCCTGTGGCTCCCATGTATGCTCCTCCTGCCCATGATTGTTCCACAGAACCTTGACTAACGGGACCTTCTTTCTCCGCAAGACCCGCACTGCCGTATCGTCAATCCTGATAGGCTCCACGTTGACTGACCGATCCGAGGCCACCGGGCCATCTGCCGAGGGAATCAGCTGCTCAGGGCGTAGCAGAGCCCTCCGAAGTGAGGAGACGTGGAAGACGTCATGCAATCCCGCTAACTCCGGTGGTAGTTCCAGTCTATAGGCTAAGGGGCCGACCCGCTCCAGGATCCTATAGGGCCCCATATATCTTGGACTGAGCTTCCTCCGCCCGCGAACCCGCGAGACTCCGTGCATCGGCCGTATCTTCAAGAAAACTCAGTCCCCCACCTGGAACTCCACTTGACGATGCCTCGCATCGTAGTATTTCGCCTGTCTACTCTGGGCTTCCAACATCCTGTCTCGGATCAACCTAATCTGAGCATCTGTATCTCCCACAAACTCCGAGCCCAGTGCCTGCGGATCCTCATCCTGAACCCATGATAGTGGGGTTCTGCACCTCCTTCCGTACAACGCTTCGTATGGAGCCATGCCTATGCTGGACTGATGAGCGTTGTTGTACGAAAACTCGACCAGTGGCAGCAATCTCTCCCAAGGCTCGCCACGGTCCAAAATACACAGTCGTAGCAGATCCTCTAGTGTACGGTTTGTGCGCTCTGTCTGTCCGTCGGTCTGAGGGTGGAAAGCTGTGCTGAAAGTCAACCGAGAACCCAGATGGGCCTGGACTGACCTCCATTCCCTGGATGTAAACCGCCCATCCCGATCCGAAACGATAGTCTTGGGCACCCATGATAACGCACAAACTGCTCGATGAACCTCCGTACCAATACTCTGACCGGTGTGTCCTTCGCCACTGGGATGAATCTGGCTACCTTTGTCAGCCTGTCCACTATCACCCAGATCGAGTCGTTCCCCGCACGGGATCTAGGTAGCCCATGTATAAAGTCCATGGCTATATCCTCAAACTTCCACTCCGACACTGGAAGCGGCTGCAGCAATCCTGCCGGGTTCCTACACTCCGCCTTCACGAGCTGGCAGGCCTCACAATGCGTCACAAAATATGTAATATCTTTCTTCATACCCGCCAGTACATCGTCCTCTTTAAATCCTTTACCATCTTGGTGATCCCCGGGTGTACCGAATACCGACTGCAGTGAGCTTCCTCCAAAATGTCCTCTCGGATCCGTCCTCCTGCTGGTATGTAGACTCTGCCCCGGAAACACAGAAGCCCATCCCTCAAAGTGTAATCTCCTGTCGTGCCTTCCTCCAAGGCCCGGAATATCGGCTCAGCTCTCTCGTCCAGCTTCTGCCCATCTCTGATGCGGTCTCGGATGTCATCTGTAGTAGCCATCGACCCCAAGTACTCCATGTACAGCTCCGGGTCATCCTCAGATACTAGCGAAATCTGCATCTCCTCGAATGATCTAATCAACTCCAAGGCCATCAGCTGCGGGCCTACTCCAGTCGTATTCGCTCTCCGGCTCAGAGCATCCGCAACCACGTTCGCCTTCCCCGGATGGTAGTGCATGGTATACTGGTAGTCCGAAAGAAACTCCACCCAGCGTCTCTGCCTGATGTTTAACTCCTTCTGGGTGTCGACGTACTTCAGATTCTTGTGGTCGGAGAAGATATCACAATGTACCCCGTAGAGATAGTGCCGCCAGATCTTAAGGGCAAAAATGACTGCCCCCATCTCCAAATCGTGCACGGGGTAGTTCTGCTCGTGCTGCTTCAACTGACGGGAGGCATAGGCGATTACGTGCCCACTCTGCATAAGGACGGCGCCCATCCCCTGATAGGAAGCATCTGCATATACCTGAAATCCCTCCCTCCCTGATGGGAGAGCAAGGATGGGAGCCGAGGTGAGACGATCCTTCAGCTCCTGGAAGGCAGATTCGCACCGCGGCGTCCAAGTAAAAGGGGACTCCTTCTTCGTCAGAGACGTAAGAGGAAGGGCAATCTGAGAGAACCCCTTTACGAACTTCCGGTAGTAACCGGCAAGTCCCAAGAAACTCCGAACATCCGTGGCCGACTTTAGTGGCGGCCAATCCCGTACCGCCTGGATCTTCGCCGGATCCACCGCCAAACCTGCTCCACTGATGACATGGCCCAGAAAGGCCACCTCCTTTAGCCAGAACTGGCACTTGCTGTACTTTGCATACATCTCGTGCTCACGCAGCTTTTCCAAGGTCAAGGCTAGATGTCTCGCGTGCTCCTCCTCCGTCCTTGAATAGATGAGAATGTCGTCGATGAATACAATGACGAAGACATCCAGGTACTCCTCGAACACCCGATTCATCAAAGTCATGAATGCGGAGGGTGCATTCGTGAGCCCGAACGGCATCACGGTAAACTCGTACAATCCGTATCTGCTGCTGAACGCCGTCTTCGGGATGTCCTCCTCCCGAATGCGAAGCTGGTAGTATCCTGACCTCAGATCCAGCTTTGAGAACCAATGAGCTCCCTCCAGCTGGTCAAAAAGCTCATCTATCCGTGGTAAGGGATAAGTGTTCCGGACCGTCAACCTGTTCAGAGCCCGGTAATCTATGCACAGTCGGAGGGTCCCGTCTTTCTTCTTAACGAACAGCACCGGAGCTCCCCATGGTGAAGAGCTAGGTCGGACGAACCCGGCCTCCACTAACTCCTGAAGCTGACTCCGGAATTCCACCAACTCCTTTGGGGCCATTCGATAGGGAGCTCTGGATACCGGCTTAGCCCCCGGTACGAGCTGAATCTGAAAGTCCCTCTCTCTGTGCGGGGGTAACCCTGGTAGCTTCTCTGGAAACACGTCGGCGAAGTCCCGCACTACTGGGATATCTGCAATGGAGTCCTTGGCTACGACCGCCTCAAAGAGGATCTGATAAACCTCTTCCCCCTGCAGGTGGGCCTTAACGGCCTGTATAGATGATAGTAAGGTACGGGGTGCTGGTATAATACCTTCGATGATGATGAAGGAGTCGCCGTGCCTCACGGTGATCCTCTTCACCACGCAATCGATCTGGGCATGGTTCCAGTACAGCCAGGTCATGCCCAGGATCAGATCGTAATCTGGCATCCTCAAAACCGTCGCTGGTGCCTCAAACGCCTTTCCGCCGATCCTCGCTTCCATATTACAATGAGTAGAGGTCAAAATCTCCGATCCATCGGGTAGGCGCACCCTCATCATCTTCCCGGTGAATGGCTGCACTCCTGCCAGTCCTTTCACAAACTCCTCCGACACGAATGATTGCGACGCACCGGTGTCAAAGAGGGTGTGAGTGGGCTTGCCGCTAACGAAAACTATGCCTGGGGTAATTAAGTGTCTTAGTATTTTTGTTGCAGTTCAATTTCTCTTAAATTTCTAAGCAGGTTACGTCTAAAATAGTAGTTTATATGAAGAAAATTTTAAAAGTGCTGCCATACCTGTGATAACCTGCTCCGGGTCCCGGGGCTGTGTCAGGTCTAGAGCATACACCTGCTCTCTCTCTGGCCTACGACCTCGATCCTGGAATCCCCGTCCTCGGTCCTGTCCTCGTCCGCCAAACTGTCGGGGAGGTGGAGCGCCCTGATGTGCTGGTGGTGGTGCTCGCCCCACAGGGCAGTTCCGCTTGATATGCCCCGGCTGGTTGCACTGATAGCATACCGGTGGCTGCCCTGCCGTCCTTGGCATCTCCAGCATCTGTATAGGCTGGGGAGCCAATATCCCCTGAGTCCTCTGCTCCTGCCCAAACTCTTGACGGGGCTGATCCCCGTTCCTTCTCTCTCCAATAACCTGGCCCCGAGGACGGTCTCTACGACCTCCAATCACTGAATCATCAGCCGGTCTCTTCCGATTCTTCACTGTGAGCTGATCCGCCTCTTTCTTCTTAGCCATCTCCAGAATTCTGGCCAGACTCCCCTCTGAAACAAAAAGGAGGGCCTGCCTCATGTCATCCTGTAGCCCCTTATAAAACCTCCGGGCGTAGCCAGCATCGTCTAACTGGTAAGCGTCCGCATAACGGGCCAGGTGAGTGAACTCCTGATAGTACTCCACCACGGTCCTGTTCCCCTGCCTCAACCGCAGGAATCTATCCTCCAGGTCATCTCTCGCCGACTGAGGTACAAAATGTCCCAAGAGCGCTGCTCTGAACTCCTCCCAGGTAATATCAGCACAGTCCATCCCCGCAAGGTGGTGTCCAGCTGAGACTTCCACCATCTCTTTCCGTGTGACTCTAAGCAGGAGACTGTCAAAGCGACTGCCTCCTCCGTGGGGCATCGAATCCCTGCCAACATCTCATAAATGGTGTCCAACCACTCCTCCGTACGTACTGCGGACTCCGTCCCCTGGTAGGATGGAGGGGAAAGTCCTCGGAAGACCGTCATCCAATTGGCCCCGGGGTTTGGCTGTGGGGCCGGGGCTTGCTGAGCTCTGAAGGCCTCCAGGATGGCCGTCAGTGTTTGCCCCATCTCCGTCTGCTGGAACGGAACGGGTGCTGGCGGAGTCGGGACCACATCCGGAGCCTGAGGTGTCCCCTGCTGCGATGTAGGGTTCGTCGCAGGCTATAAGCAAAATTTCCATTTGTTAGCGAGCGAAATGAATGGAATTTAAGAAGAGTTATGATGGACTTTCACATGTGATTTCCCTTATGGGCCCACCACTGCTTCCGCTGCTAGTTTGTCCGCAAACTAAGCTCGCACGGGGGTGGCCCAAGGTTTTTGTGGACTACTTCTCTTTATGATCGAGGTTTCCTCTGATACCACTTGTAAGACACCCTTTTTTTTTTCTTTTTCAACCACCGGGGGTCTTAGCCCAGAATTGCCGCTTTGCGGTGGCACCGACATCTCGGGAAGGCAACCACTACAAATCGCCAATTCTGCCGGCCCTTTTCGATCACAAACGAGAGAAGTATTTTTACAAAAGTGTAAACAAGTCCACAGAAAACATGTATATAAAAGAGAATCATATCCAGTCCATCAATACAATAATAGGAAAATAGATAAATGGCTTGAGCCCAGTACATCAGAGTCCTCACTACAAGTCTCTCATCGCGGAAGCTAAGAAAATGCTAATCACTCACGGAGCTGGTCGCAGGTGCACCGGTGCTAGACTGTCCCACCTCCATGCGCACCGTACTCCGCTGGTGCTGGTCCCTGTCTCCCATCCGGAGCTCCTGTAATGTTTGGTTCGAAAACCATTAGTCATAAAGACTAAGCCCTATCATCCCCTACCCCTCCCACCACGGCTCCTAAGCACCGGGCGGAGAGGGGGAAAGGGAAGCTACAAAAGTGGAGAATAGACAAGCAAGTGTCGGTGGACCTAACTAGCAAGTTATATCGGGGAGCAGTATAAATGTTGTAATAGGTACAACAATTAATAAGAAGCAATTTATATAAAAAGACAACTAGAGGACAGTAAGTAAGTATGTAAGTAACCTTAACTTATATGAATGCCCATACAAACTTATAAGTTAAGGGAACTTCTGCAAGGCTCCCATCGTATAAAAAGTCCCATACCGATTTATACGTTGGGGTGACGGTTATATGCAAACATGCTATGCCATGATTCATGCAAGTGCAACCCACGCACACGACTCTATGCGCACAGACCTTTAGTTCCCCCTGTTCGGGAGGTTAGCTTCACCCCCAGGAACCTCCGTAGTGGCAAACGGAGACAGTGGGTCGGGCCCCCCACTCCTAGGCGGGTAACCACACTACCAGGCCTAGCCCTTCCGTACGCCCCTAGAAGAACACAACCTAGAGTATCCGCGTACTGCTGCTGGATGTACCCTCCAGACTTTTCTCCGAGTCATCGTACCGCTGTCGGTGTGATCGATCGCCTAGTACCGATGACCCACCACCTTTCTCCGTACTCCAACCCTCGAGCCCGCGGCCCCCCGGACAGTACTGTCCGTGCATCTACCTTCAGAGCTACTGTCTGATGGCAAGTAATCCTATAATTCTACTTTCCTAACTACCGGGGAGTGAGTGTGTGCAATCCTAGTTATACTAGTTGCTCTTTGATTTATTACTCCTATGGTTTACGTTAGCCCAGGACTGCCCCCGGTATACCCCGTGAAGGGCTCTCAAGGGGCACTAGGAACCAAGACGGTGCATTACGGCCCGAAGTTCCCTTTCGCAAGGCACTTATTATTATTGGTTGTCTACCCTTTACCCAATCCCCTTTTAGTTGCTTTAGTTCTAACCCTAGAGTATTAAGACTCTTCCTCTTCTTCCCGGGACGGACGATCTTTCGTCGTCCCCGTACTCTCTTACCCTAACCAGTCCCACATTCTACTTATCCTGACCTCTAATAATGAATTCAACCTTAACTTGCCCTACCAACCATCGATTATCAGAATTCCGTGGTTTTACTAAATGCAGACCATCCTAAACTATATGAGGTACACAAGGGGAGGTACTCCAAATTATCTTCCAAATCTCCTATAAAATTTACTGGAGATCTATCATGACTTAATTAGCTTAAATCCAGAAATTTATAATTTTCCTAATTAATCTGATATTTATTTTATTTTTCTCAAAGATTGGCCATGGGTAATTTTTAACATGAACTACATGATATTCTTAAGTTATGGCCACCCAAAAATTGTGATCACTAAATAACTGTAAGGTATCATCAAATACTAATTTGCAAGATTTTACAAAAGATATTTAGCCTCTAATTAATTTATCCATTATAATCCCGTTATTCTCATGTAAAGAAGGAAGTACTGAAATTACTCTTCATAAAATTATGAAAACATTACTGCTTAATAGTATGATACAGAAAAGGTCATTGTGCAAAGAATCATAATTTTATCAGCTTGCTAAGCACCAAAATAAATTTAATCCAATATCCATGATAAATAATACTTAATGAAGCAAGCCCTAGAATTAAGCTTCTAAAAATCCCATAAAAATTCACAGAGTTTTAAAATCATAATAAAGGTTCTCTTCCTAAATTTCATCAATTTTCCAGGAAGTTTGTACACTCTAATAAATTTTCTAAGCAAATCATGCAACTACCAATTCATTAAAGAAGTACCCAAAATAGTGAGCATAAAATTCATAGAAAAATATCCAGAGCTTGTACTACCCCTATAATCCACTCTACCCAATTCTCATCATTTTTCAATGTGGTTTGGTGTCATTTCCTATCTCTATAAGTTTTGCGCCCTAAACTAGGGTTAGGTTTTTAGATATCCCAACGATCTCCAAATCCACTAAAATTTCATCCAGAGAACTATATTAGCCCTATGGTTCTCATAACCCGACCTCGGGTCAATCCAAGGTCATTTGACCACATGACCTTCACAAACCACCAAGATCCATCCTTAGGGTTTGGCCTTGGTCCTTAGTGTAAACTTACCCCGATCCACCTCAAACTCCAAGAGGGGGTGCTAGAGAACATTACTAGCCAGTGGTAAAAATCTCAGCCTCTGTTGAGGTGATCTCACCACTCAAACTTCAAAAGTGCACTTTTAACCTAAGACCCCTTATTAGGGCAAAACTTAGGGTTGATCAATTCTAAACCAAACCATCTCCAAATGAGATGAAAAATTATACAGAACCTTATGGTGAACCCAGGGACCACTCACCAAAATTTGGGAGGGTTTGGAAATTATTTAACCACCTAATTAAATTCGGCTAGGATTATTGAATTTTTCTAAAAACTATAGAAAAATATTCTCCAAAAATTCTCATTTTTGGATAGCACCTAGATATATGTAAGATTAGACCACATACCAAATTTCAAGTCGTTTGGAGACTGGATTGGAGTGGGGAATTTTTCTAAGGTCAAGGCAGCCCTCTGGATAGACCTCACCAAAAAGGGTGCTGTGGTCTAACCAGGAATCCAAATTGAATGAAATTAATTTTGAATAAAACTAGACTTCAAGGGATACAGTTTCTATGTTGACCACTTTTCCTGTAGGAGCATCTAAGTATTTTTCCCAAATTATTTAACATGACAGAAATCTCATTCAGAAATTGATTTTACAAATAAAATCTAATTAAAGGCACTGTTCATCTTCTTCTACAGCCCGAACCAGAGACTGAAAACCTAATTTTCCTGTAGCCTTTCCAAGCTATTTCCCGGCCACCCAGCCATCTCCCTGGCCGGCCACCACCACCACCACCTCCGTTGAGGCGAGGGCTAACGTCGGGCGGCGGCACGGCCGCCGGAGAGGCGGTTTCCGGCGAACCCCCCACCATGATATTTTCGGAAAACCACCATTACGCTCACCCGATCTGGCTCTTTTGAGCCCGATATCTCTCCTAACGATTCCTAAGATCTATCCGCAGAAGAAGAGGGAGGGGAGGACCTTGTTCACGGGTTGAAGGCGTGCAGAGCGTCGGGAAGCCATTTGCGCGGTGGTGGCGTCGCCGGAAATTCTTCAACAGCAAGGAGGAAGTCTGAACAGTTGAGGGAGTGTAACCTTTTCCTCTTGCACTCAGGAATCTTTTATAGATGAGGAAATGGGGAGGGGAAAGGGTGAAACGTTGGAGATGAAACGTTGGCGGCCATTAATCATATTCTTATGACGTTTCGGTTATGCCGAATGGCAGTTGGAAAGTTGGAAATGAAGAGGTGCTTGCCAGGTGGCAGTTTCCTATTGGACCCACTTTTCCTTAATTATTAACATAATTAAAGTAGGGAACGACCCATAAATACTCTTGATTTTTCATTCCCACAGCCAGAATTTATTAAGGCGTCGGTTACCGAAACTTCCAGTCTGGCTGACGTTTCGGCCTTGATCACGGGCGTGACACATAGGTCACGGGCGTGACAGGCCCGGTTAGCAGTTCTGGGTTCGACGATCGTCGAACTGAGATCGACGATCGTCGAAGGGTGGTCACGGGCGTGACACTTGGGTCACGGGCGTGACAGGCCTGGTGACTAATTCTGGTCGACGATCGTCGAGCTGAAATCGACGATCGTCGAGCGTGGTCACGCCCAATGTCACGGGCGTGACAATGCGGGTCACGGGCGTGACATCCCTGATGACTAGTTCTGGGTCGACGATCGTCGAACAGAAATCGACGATCGTCGAGCGCGGTCACGCCCAATGTCACGGGCGTGACAATGCAAGTCATGGGCGTGACATGGCGCGTGGTCAATTTTGGGTCGACGATCGTCGAAGTGGGGTTCGACGATCGTCGAGCGTGTCACGCCCTTTGTCACGGGCGTGACCTGGAGGGTCACGGGCGTGACAGACCCGTGTGGCCGAATTTGGTTCGACGATCGTCGAGTTGGGATCGACGATCGTCGAGCGTGTCACGCCCTTGTCACGGGCGTGACATGGCGGGTCACGGGCGTGACCAACCCGTGAGCCGATTCTTTAGTCGATTTATTTCAAGTTTTGGGCTCCCTAGGGTTCTACCACAACCAACCGACTCCTAGGGGTCTAGCCGGAAATGGGATGTTACAGAAACCTTCCTCAGTGTCGGTGTCATCGCAAAATGGTGGGTCTGGGCATATGACCCGGTGGTTTAAAAAGCATGATAGTTTTGTAAGACCTCAATTTTTTTCTTTTTAAACTACCGGGTCTTATGCCCAGAATTACCGTTTTGTGGTGACACCGACACTCGGAAAGGTTGCCACTATAAAACGCCCATCCTGCCGGCCTAAGATTTGGTGGTTTAAAAAGAAAAAAAAGTGTTGTATTATAAACTAGAATTAGAGGGAGGTTAGTTTGTTTGGGTTATCCGAGCAGTAGACTCGGTGGTTGTGGAAGTGGGCCAGGTGGCCCGTCTAGCCACGGGCTCGGAAGGTAGTTATAACGGACAAGTTAGTCCGAGGAGACATTGGCTCGTGAATTCCTAGATACATGAGCAAAATGTGGTGGGTCTTAGGTATTGGATGGTCATTAACACCGACATCGAAATGCTTACTCGGCTGGTGTGGTTGACACTTAGACAAAGGAAGACTGGTGGATCTGGCCAAATTAGTACGTGGTGACTCTGGGTGTGTCCTTCTAAAGGCATACGTAAGGTCTATGCCTGGTAGTATGGATAACTGCCTAGGAGTGGTGACCAAAACCACTCTCTCTGTTTGCCACTACGGATGTTCCTGGGAGTGAAGCTAGATGCCCAAATGGGGGGAACTAATGTTCTGTGCATAAAGATTTGTGTGTGTGTGTTGCACTTGAATGAACATATCATTAAACCCACTTAACATAGCATACCATGAAAACATCATTCAACCCTTACCCCTAACGAATAAATTGGTTTGGGACTTTGTATATGTTAGGCCTTATCAAATGACCCCATGATTCATAAGCTTGTGTGGGCATTCTTATAAGTATGGTTACTCTTCTTATGGATATTTATTTCTTTCCTTGTGATGTGTTGTACTTTCAGCCTTCTCTGCTTATTACTATCGAACTGCTGGTTGTACTTTCCTTCTTTAGCTCTATCAACATTATTTTCCAACTAATAGAATAGCTACACCGTCACCTGATCATGTGTACTCTCCACCATAATAAATTTCATATCATTCCTCCCACTCGGTGCCTAGGAGCCATTGTGGGAGGGTGGGGGGAAATCAAGCTTAATCTTTTTGACTAACGGTCGGTGGACCAAACATTTCAGGGGCTCCGGATGGGGGAAGGGAGCAGCAGGAGATATAGAACCAGCGGGGCACAGTGCACAAGGAGGTGGGCTAGTCTAGCATAGGAGCACCGACTACTGGCTCTATGAGTAATTAGTTTACTTAGCTTCTGCGAGAGTTTGTAGTGAGGATTTGATGTACCGGGCTTAAGCTTGTTTAGATTTCTATGTATTGTTTTATTTCAGTACTTCTATTATCATGAGTACTTTATATTATTTCCTTTATATATCTTATATGTGATATGTTGGCTTGGATATATCTAAAATACTTATTTGCTTCCCTCTCTTTAGTGATCATTAAGGCCGGGAAGATCGGTGTTTTGTAGTGGCAACCTTCCCGAGTGTCGGTGTCACAACAAAACGAAGATTCTTGGCATAAGACCCTTTGATTTAAAAAGAAAAAATGGGGTCTTACAAATTGGTATCAGAGGAAACATCAATCTAAGAGAAGAAGACCACAAAACCCTAGGCCACCACGCGCGAGGTTAGTTTGCGGAGAGACTAGCCGTGGAAGAAATGGTGTGCCCATAAGTGGAATCACAGGTAAAACTCCAAATTTTCATTAGTTCCACTTGTACATTATCTAACAATTAGAATTTTTCGTTTGAAGCCTGTGACGAACCCTACTCCACAGCAGGGTAAACCTCAGGCACAGAATGTGGATCCACCCCTGCCGGCTCTAACTTCGTTCCAGTAGACGGAGCTCGGGCAGACACTGACGACTATTCTAGAGGCCTTCAGGACTCAGCAGGCTCCTACTCGACAGCCAAATCCCGAGGCTAACTGGTTGAGTGCCTTTCGGGTGCTTTCTCCTCCATCCTACACCGGAACAAAGTCAGCAATCCATACAGAGGAGTGGTTGGTCATCATCTACAAGATGCTGGCTTGAATTAGATGCCCAATTGAGGAGGCATTATCTTTGGAATTCTCCTATTTAGAGTCACATGCGAAGAGATGGTGAAAGTCACTGCTAGACATCACCTTTGCTGGAGTGAATTGCGTAGATATCTCTTGAGAGGAGTTTAGAGCGGCTCTATTAGAGCATTTTGTATCTCAGTCATCAAGGGATGAGTTGGAGGACATGTTTCGATAGTTGAGGCAGGGCAACAAGATAGTGTTAGAGTACTATCGGGAGTTCACACATCTAGCCCGCTATGCGTAATCATATCAGCTGAATGACGCGAGCTATGCGAAAATGTTCTACAAGGGCCTTCATGATGACATGAGATAGGCCCTACTCTTCGTCTCTGATGGGAGCTTGACCAGGATCTTGGAGATGGCCAAGAAGCGAGAGGCAGATCAGCTTATATTCTGGGGCCGGAAGAGACCGCCTAACGATGCAGTTATTGGTGATAGGAGATACCAGCCCTAAGGTCATGTTATTGGGGAAAGGAGGAATGAGGATCAACCTTGTCGGGAGGACATGTGGGAGTAGAGGAACCCGGTGGTGTTGGCTCCTCAGCCTTCACAAATTCAAGAGATGCCAAGACCAGTGGAGGGGGCACCGATATGCAATCGGAGCAACCCGCTGGGGCACTTCAAGAGGAATTCCCCCATGAGGGAAGCACCTCTACAAGCACTTTAGGATGTCGTACTAGCTCGGTAGTTTGGTGGCCACGAACATGTCAAAGTATGTGGATTTCAAAATGTAGACAATAGATAGGATGAAGGGAATTTCAATGCCTTGGATCTGGCTCAACACCGGAACCCAAAGCGGGTGATTGTTGGTACTCCGATGACTTAAAATTTTTTTTCCTTCCTAGAAGCTAGGTTAGAGGGATATAGAATTGATAGAAATAGGAAGGAAAAATTATAACTAGATTTCTAAGACATTTAACCAACTCAGGGGTAGTCATGGTATGCGCCAAGCCTGCCCACACCTTGATCGACAAGGGGGCTTCACACAATTCTAACTCGGAGGACTTTTTCAAAGGCATGGAGGGCATCAGATTGTACGAGGCAGTCTCCAAGAGGGTACGTCTCCCTAATGGGATGGAGATCCAGTCCACGACATAATGCCTCCTATGGGTGACCATTGATGGGTTAACCTTTGAGGCTCTAGCAATAATTTTAAGCTTGCCAGATTTTGATCTAGTTCTGGGAATGATATGGCTCACCTGGAACCACGCTCAAATTGACGACCTAGTAAGGTAGGTCGTATTCGGATATGACAACACCTACGCAACCTTCGAAGGTATTACCCCAGTTTCTCGCATTCTACTCTGTTCTACTCAAGTCGTCAAGGCCCATATGCTGGGAGACGAGAACTACCAGGTTTTATTCGAGTTGACCGAGGCCCAGTACCCTGTAGTTAGCATTCCGGTGGTGCGGGACTTTGTAGATGTATTTCCGGAGAAGTTCCAACGCTACCACTGCATCAGGAGAATGATTTTCAGATACAACTCGTGTCGGGGGCTAAGTCGGCATCTAGAGCTCCTTACCAAATGGCCCCAAAGGAGTTGGTGGAGTTTTGAAGCTAATTGTAGGAGCTAGTTGAAGGCCGATATGTACGGCCAAGCTCTTCACAATGGAGAGATTCGGTGCGTTCATAAAGATGAAGGATGAGACACTCCGACTATGCATTGACTAGAGGGCTCTGAACAAGCTTATGGTCCGGAACATGTATCGTCTACCAATGTTTGACGAACTATTTGACCTATTAGAGGGATCTCATTGGTTCTCGAATCTAGATCTTAGGTTAGGTTACCAACAGCTAGGCATTTAGGAGGATGACATCCCGAAGACCGCTTTCAGCAGTAGATACGGGTTGTAGGAGTTCACCATGATGCCCTTCAGGCTCACAAATACACCATCCGCATTTATGAGTTTGATGAACTGGGTATTCGAGACAAATCCTTATTTATTCGAGGACTTAGGGCGATCATGCGTGTCATCTGGATCTGACACTAAAAAAGCTCAAAGAGCACATGTTGTATGCTAAGTTCAGCAAGTGCCAGATTTGGTTGAAGGATGTTGCCTTCTTGGGCCACATTTTCAGTGGAGCAGGACTTGCAGTGGATCCGGCAAAGGTTCAGGAAGTACGAGATTGCCACCGCTGAAGACAACACTTATGTGAGGAGTTTTCTAGGACTTTTCGGATACTACCGAAAGATCGTGGAGGGATTCTCTCGAATTGCACTCCCTCTTACATCTCTGATGTTGAAGGAGACTCTTTTATTTGGACGCCTCGGTGCAAGGCTGCCTTTCTAGAGTTGAAGGGTCGGCTTACCTCAGCCCCTATCCTTGCTCATCTATCTAGGAAGGAAGTATTTTAGGTTTATACAGACGTATCATATCAGTGGATGGGTGCCGTTCTGATACAGAATGGGCATGTGCAAGCTTATGCCTCCCTTTAGTTGAAAAAATACGAGGATAACTACCAAGTGCACGACATGGAGATGGGATCAGTCATCTTTGCTCTGAAGATATGGCGGCACTACCTATACTTTATCCACTACGATATATTCTCTAACCATAAGAATTTGAAGTACGTAGATACGTAGAAGGAGCTAAACATCTGACAAAGACACTTGGTGGAGTTTTTGTCAGACTACTAGTATATCATGTACTACCATCCCGGGAATGCAAACATAGTTGTTAATGTTCGGAGTCGGAGAGCCACTACATCAGTATCAAGGACTCAGCTGATGGCTATGGACTTGGTGCATATGTTGGAGGAGAAGCAAATATCTCTGGTATCCGAGGATGATCTAGAGCTATATGTGGAGTACCTGACATTGATGATTACCACCGATGACTTTCGGGATCGCATAAGGGATGTGCAAAGGCTGGATGCGAGGACAGATCCTATATTCAGGGCCTGGGAGGAAGGCACGACAGGGGATTACTCTCTGAGAGACGGGCTGCTATGCTTTAGAGGCAGGATTTATATACCGGCAGGAGGCCGAATTCAGGAGGATATCATGACAGAGGCACACTACATTAGATATTCAATGCACTAAGGGATCACGAAGATGACAGCGGATATGAAGAGGACGATGTATTGACTGGGCATGAAGAAGGATATTACATACTTTGTGACGCATTGCGAGGCTTGCCAGCTTATAAAGGCGGAGTGCAAGAGTCCGACCAGATTATTACAACCACTTCTGGTGCCGGAGTGTATGTTTGAGTACATAGTCATGGATTTTATACATGGGCTACCGCGATCTCACATGGGGAATGATTCGATTTGGGTGATCATCGATAGACTTACAAAGGTGGCTCGATTTTTTCCAATTGTGAAGGATGATCCGATCAGTTTTCTATTGCGGAGGTCTGTCGAGCAGTTTGTCGGTTACCATGTAGTGCACATGATGATCGTGTCAGATCGGGATGAGTGATTTACGTCCAAGGAGTGGAGGTCGGTTCAGGCTTTTCTGGGCTAACGGTTGACATATAGCACAACTTTCCACCCTCAGGCAGATGGGCAGACGTAGCTCACCAATCGGATACTGGAGGATGTTCTGCGTCGATGTACATTTGACCGCGGTGAGCCCTGAGAGAGACTGTTATCGCTGATTGAGTTCTCATATAACAACAACACTCAGTCCAGCATAGGCATGGCCCCTTAAGGGGAATTATACAGACGGAGGTGCCGGACCCCACTATCTTGGATCCAGGATGAGGATCCAAATACTCTCGGCTCAGATTTATTGGAGGACACAGATGCTTAGGTAAGATTGATTGGGGATAGGATATAGGAAGCCCATAGCAGGCAGGCAAAATACTACGATGTGCGTCATCGTTAGGTAGAGTTTAAGGTGGGAGACCAGGTTTTCTTGAAGATACAGCCGATGCTTGGAGTCTGACGGGTTCGCTAGAAAAAGAAGCTCAGTCCGAGATACATGGGGCCTTCTAGGATCCTAAAGCAAATCTACCCCTTGGCTTACAGACTAGAGAAATCACTAGAGTTAGTGGAATTGCATGACGTCTTCCACATTTCTTCACTTTGGAGGGCTCTACTATATCCTGAGCAACTGATTTCCACTACAGATGGCCCGGTGGCCTCAGATTGATCAGTCAACATTTAGCCGATAAGGATCGATGATACAGTGGTGCGGGTCTTGCCGTGCAAGAAGGTTCCTCTAGTCAAGGTCTTGTGGAGGAACCATGGGAAGGAGGAGCACACTTGGGAGCCAAAGGACACTATGCAACGAAGGTACTCGGACCTCTTTGAGTCATATACATTTAATCCCTAGTGATGTTACATACTTTTACTTCAGTAGGAACCCCGCATGCTTAACTTTAATTTCGAGGACAAAATTTTTATTTTTATATATTGGGATTTATAACATCCCACAAACAACTAGACCCCTAGAAGTGGTAATGTCATGAGTAGGTCATGACAAAACCATATGAAGCTCAAAAGAACAAATGAGCAAAGGCACAAGTTGAAAATCACCATGGCCTGCCTATAACACAACTTCACCACCAGACCTAGGGTTTGACCATAGGGCTTCAACTTGACTTCATGACCCCACCACGACACCCCTAACCCCTTGGGTTGTCCATAGGGTCACTAAGGACCCATTGGGGGCAATCAAATTTGTCACATTGACCTAAGTCCACCGTAACCCTAAATGGTCAAACTGACCTATTTAGGCCAAATTGACCATCCCTTCGCTAAATGGACCCCACCTAAACCTTCCTAATCCTAAAGGAAGGTCAATAGGTGACCAAGGACCCATTAGGGTCAACCGAAAAAGAAAAATTTGACCCAAGTCAACCCTAGCCACAAAGTGGTCAAAGTGGCCTAAAAAAGGGTCAAGTGGCCTTCAAGGTGCCAAGCCAACCCTACCCAACCCATCCTAGACCATAGGAGATGTTAATTGGCAACCAAGGACCCATTTGGAGGCCACCCAAAAGGTCAATTTGAGTAAAGTCGACTTCACCCTAGTATTAGGTCAAACTAGCTCAAATAGGCTAACTCAAGCTCAAGCCCAATCCACTTGGGCTAACCTTATTTCCATTAAAAATATGGGTTAGTGGGGTGCCTTTAGGCTTAATTAGACATCAAATTTGTCCATGGTGACTAGGAGATAGAAAAACTCCACTCCCCCTTTATGGAGGAGAGATTGAAGGAGGAAGAGAGCCATTCATTGTCAAGGGAGGCCAAGGGCCCTCTCCCTTCATCTCCAATGGGCTGATTCATCTCCCCCATCTGTGATGAGGAGATCAAGGGACTTTTGATTCCCTTTCTGTGGCTGGGTGCAGTGAACCCACATTGGCAAAAAAAGCTTCCCCATGGCCATTAATGGCCTTTGAAGATTTACCCTACCCCTTCCCCAATTGGTTATTTTAAAAACTTTACAGGGCAGAGAGGAGATGTTTCCACTCTTCCCGTGAAGAAATCGAGTCCTTCTACTGTGTTGTTGCAGAGCACCCGACGGTGCCAAAACCGTCCATGGAAACTCGGCAATCAGCCCGACTCTATCCCTCCACTAAGGTCTTGTCCCTCTCCTCTCTTCTAATGGGTAGATATACACTCGACGACTGCATGAATTGAGGCCAATTGGCCCAAGATCGGCATGGCTGAAAGCTTGGTTTTTCAATCTTTTTCTTCCACAAACAAACAACTATTCTGACAACCACCGACTGACAAACCACCGCGAATTGCCAGCCACCACCTCAACGAAGGTGTTGGTGGTAGTGGAAGGATGGGAAGAGGCGTGGGTGGCCAGTAAATCGCTTGCTAAAATGGCCCAGGACGGTCTAATCCTGGTCGTTGGCGCGTTGGGGAAGACGAAAAGATATCGTTGATCCTGCTTCAAGATTCGTGCAGAATCTAATAATTTATTATTTGTTTTTAATTCAATTTTGTTACTTAAAAGGCTGTGAATGCTTTGATTTATTAAATATACTTAGATCACCTTATAGTGAAAGTGTCCTACATGAAAATTATAGCCCTTGATGTCTAGTTTAATTCAACATTAGTTTCAACCAATTTGGGTCAGTGGTCTGACCACATCACTCAAAATTGTGCATCCTATACATAGGGCTAGCCAGAAATTAAAATGAGTACCCCCATTTAACCAGTCATCTAAATGACATGATATTTTGGATGGGGGTCTCTTTTATGTATTCCTATAACATACCAAAAATCGGAATTTTTGGAAAATATTTTGTTAATGTTTTTGTAGAAATTTAATAAACCATGTATGAATTAATAATGGGGTCCAAGGACCTCAAAAGTCACCAAAGTTTTGGTGGCTGTCTCTTAGGGTCATATTATAACTCCGATAAAAATCTCAACCTAATTGGGTTTGATTTGAATAGGTTTTGGTGAGTCCAAAGTGTGGCCCTTTAAGGGTTCATTAGGGCGAGAGTGATCTTGGGGCATAGCGGGGCCAATTCTCACCCAAAGGAGTTGTGACCTTGGCCAGAGCCCCAATGTTGGTTTAAACACCCCCTTATGGAGTTGGAGATGGGTTTTGGTGGGTTTTCCATAGGACCCTTGTTCATACCCTTTGGTTGAACCTTGAGTGTTGGTGAAGGACATGGTGTGATATGTCCATGTATGGATTTGGAGTTTAGTCCATGTAATCCTAGGATGGTAAATTGTGATCGCTTTCCGCTTAAGAAAGAGAGACGAACTAGCAATCCAATTAGGCAAGTATACCTATCAAACTGTAGCTAGGGGACACAAGTGTCGTATTTAAATCCGGTAACCGTTGAGTAAACTTACTCACAAGAAGACTATTATTTCATCGACAGAAATCTTTAGGGTTGAAGAGAAATCTAAACGCACTAAAGAAAGGAAATATTGCATAAAAAGAGAACTAATTGCAGCTAAATAGAAAGCATAAAAGAAGAAATTATGATAAATGATTAGAATGATGAAATGGAAATGCACTCGATCGAGAATCACCTCAGCTAAAGTCTATTAAAAACACGATAAAAAACCTAAACTTAATAGGGTAAAAATCCTTGACCGTGGAGGTTCCTAAATCTTGAACGTGCTTCTCTCGAAGTCGTGCCAAACTGAGTTTTGGAAGGTCCGACCGAACACTCGTCCAAATCAGAGGTCTTAAGCTCGCATTACGCGCTGAACCCCACTATTGGATTTTGCTCCAATCCGGGATATTTGGATGTTTGCCTCTCTCGATGGGTGCGTTCAACTCTCTTTACTTTTGAGTGCTCACATCAAACTATCAGCTTCTCTACTAGCCAAGAATGAAATGTAAGATGTAAAAAATATATCGATGATATATCTCCAAGCAATTGCTTATCAAGAGTAATCCAAGGTCTAAAACCCTAAAAAGAAAAGGTAAATTTAAAGCATCATAACTTAATTACTCGAATCTCGGATCATCAAGATCCCGTACAAGGAGGATTAGTTAATCATAATGAATTATAGGTGGAGGGATGAGTAGTAAAGTATTAAGAATACAAGGTAATAAAGAGCACTTATATTAATAATGAAAGAGAGCTACACTTAAAATGGAAATTACAATTGCATGGAAATTAAAATCCTATTCTAGCCTTACAATTAGCAACTAGAGCAAGTGCAAAAATAACAACAAAATCTAAAACAAACTAAGCACTAAGCTGGGGTTAAGTATAAGACTAAAAATAAGAAACAGAGAGAGAGAGGTAAGAATACAAAAATACCAAGGAACAAAGGGGAAGCACCTCCATCTCTATGCCCAAACTTCCTTGGACACTAGGTGGGACCTCTAAATTTATAAAATTTTCCACGGGTTCGTCATGCCCTGTGACATGCCTAGGGAGGGCGTGTCAGGGGGGGGCGTGACATACATAGAGTTGAACTCGAGCCTTAGATTATGGTGGGAATGATGATTGCTTCCGTATGATGGTGGACACGCCCTAGGGCATGCCCGTGTAGGGGCGGGGGGGGGGGGGGGGGGGGGGCGTGACACGTATGTCAAGTCTCAATCAATGGTTAGAAATCAGTTAGTCTTGGAAAAAGGTTGTACACGCCCAGGGAGGGCATGACAGCCGTTTTTCCTGTTCTTTAGTACCGTTAGCATGCTTCCTCGGGTTCGGGTCACACGCCCTGTAATGCGCCCAAAGACGGCGTGACTGGGGGCTTGTCCTGTCATTTTTGGTAAAAATTCTGGAAACCTGCAAAAAGACAAGAAAATGTTAGTGGCAATAATATTTACATAAGAAAGATAAAATATAATCTTATAAGACAAGATTAGCGCCTTCAAAACTAGAAAATACACCTTAATAGTTAAGAATACAAAACGTACTATCAAATTGCCCCGAGCTTAAGCTTTGCTTGTCCCTAAGCAAAAATATAAAAACTAGATAATCATAAAAAATTGACTAATCAAAAGATTCTAATTATGCTAACATAAGTACTATACAAAATTCAAAGTTGGGAAAAGGTGAAGCGAAAATTTAAAACAATTATTTATGTATAGTTTAACTTTTATATACTTTAGTTAACGAAAATAAATCATCTAAAATTTTAACAAATTTCTTTAAATAGATTTACGCAAAGCAATGAAAATGAAAAAATGCATTAAGTTGTTACTAGATCCAAGCAACACATTATAATTATATCAATTAAATTACAAAAATCTAAGTTTAAATCCAAAACTAATACTGATTTACTTTTCTTCTTTTCTTGGTTATTAAATAAAATTCAAAAGAATGAATCAAAAAAATTATTAGGACTGAAACGATTAGGAGTGGAATTCAAAGATAAATAGGGAGGCTTAAAATCACACTAAACCAAAACAAAGGGTTTCAAAAATTTTATTATAAACAAAATATTATTCTTCCTTTTTTCTTTTCCATTTTTTTCTTTTTCTTTTTCAAAGCAAAGGCCATAAATATTTTTATTTTCATTTTGAATTGGCCAAACAAAAGCAAACATTTCTTTTGAGCATACTTTTTCAAAAACTTCTCCAAAAATATCACAAAATAACCTATCATAATAATGGAAATTTTTTTATGAAACTCAAAAAGGCTAGTGTGATTAGATAGGTTGGAAATTTTGGCTTTGGTGAAAATGATATGAAAAGAGGAGCTATCAAATGAAATTGGAAAAAAGACTCAAAAGCGGATAACTAGTGGTGAAAGTTTTTAGGTTGGTAGGAAAGCTCAAACGAAAATAAAAACGACCTAAATCATTTTCATGCTTTTAAATTTATTTAAAACATAGATTTAAAAAATTTCAAAAAGCAAGACCTAGATAATAAAAGAAGATTGATGAGATTATCTTGAAAATATAAATAATAGGTGACTTGGGTCATTCACATCTACTACGTTATTCAAAAGTTGACCTTATAAAAATTATCCAAAAATGAAAAGGAAAATAGTGGATAATGAATTTTTTAGAATGTAATGAAAATAAAGAATTAAAACCATAATGGAAATGCGAGTTTTAGAAAAAATGATTTACGTTAACATGTTTCATTGAATTAGAAACACAGCATGACCAACATTTTACTTATGAAACATAATTTAAAAGGATGATTAGAAATATTATAATTAATTAAGTTGTTTATATGATATTTTGAGAAAACGAAAACAAAAACAAGGGGTACTATTGAAATACCAAAACGTCAAAACTATTAAATTAAAAAAACACATAGTAAATAAATATATACACATTTTTTTATATTTTGAAATATTCTCTTTTTTTGGATTTTGGAAATATTTTTTTTGGATTTTAAAGAAATATTAACTAAATAAAAACATGAGAATGAGGAAATCCTCCCCCAAACATAAAATATGCATTGTCCTAAATAGAGAAAGGGGGTTAGAGAAGGGGATAAAATGAAAGTACAGAATTAAAAAATAGGTACTGCCCTAGATTTATTTGCTGCGAAAGTTGAGTGATGTCGCTCCCCTCTGCTTGCACTTTTGATCTTCATGAAATGTCTTCTTTGGACTTCGTGATGGATTCAGCAACGTTGGAGCAGGCGATCGCAGACGCCTTAGCTTGTCGGAGCCATCCGGGGCAAAAATTGTAAAATAAAGAAAATAGAAAAAGATAACTTGGGTTGCCTCCCAAGAGCGCCCTTTGTTTAAAACATTGTTTGAGCTCGACTCAACAAAATAATATTGTCCAAAAATATTTTGTCATATATAATAATTAAAGTTTTTAACAAAAGAAAATAGCCTTAAGTTACAGTTCGTGCAACCAAAATTCAATAATGTTTGGACTGACATCATCATCACCAGAAAAACAAAGTTTAAGACGCTGCCTATTTACTTTGAAATCACCCTTATCAGGGTGTGATGGAGAAAATCTCGGAGGTGTTTTATGAAAGTGAAATGATAAATATGAAGATGATGTTCTCTGAATCTATATTCGATAAAGGCAAGTGTACCTTATCATTTATATTATAGGATATAATATCAATGTCGTATAAGAACCAAGGCGAGTCGATTACTTCTTCTTCAAAGAGATTTCTGTTATTTTATCAATTAAATACTTTGAGTTGGTTTGCAAATAAGAGAACAGTTTTATGATAAAATAGGATTTTTGTGCAATAATTAAAAGGTTAGTACTTGATCTTGAATCACCTTGTAATTAAAATGACCAAAAATAGGTAAATCCCTAATTATCTTTAACGAAGATGCTTGGACCGTGGAGGTTCCCAAAATATGAACGCACCTCTTTCAAGGCTATGCCCAACTGAGTTTAGGTTGATCAACCAAACTTTCATTTTATAATTGAAACCCCTAAAACTCGCTTTATGTGGTGAGCCCATCTATTGGATTTGACTCGAATCCGGCAAATTTACGTCATCCTCTTTCAAGTATTGCATTCAACTCCATTTACCCCTGAGTGATCAATCCATACGCATGATCCTTTCGGCTACTAGAGTACAAAAATAGAAGAGAAAATCATATATCGATAATATGAACTCTCTAGTGATTAATCAAGGGTAAATCCTAAACATTTGTTAAAAGAGAAAGAGAAGATATGAATTAAGAAAAAGAGATCATTTCATTTCTCGAATCATTTCGATCAAGTACTAAACCATGTTTAGTTACTCATAATATAGGAAATTAAAATCATGTTAAGAATATGCATAAAAAGAAAGAGAAAGAGGGAAAGGGAATAACAAACTAATTTATTTCTTATTGAAAAGAAGTTACAAAAGATTTCAAAAAATACATTATAAGGAGAGTTTGCAAGAAGATTAAAAGTACGATAAAAGAAATTGCAAGAACATTAAAGAATGAAAATATTAAACTAAAATACTCTACAAACAAAATCCAAAGGCTCTCTACAATGCTCAAATCTAAGTAGGAAGGATGATACTTTCAACCCTTCCTTCTTGCCTATTTATAGGGCCAAAACAAAGGGGGTAGAGGTTGAATTTAGCATGAAGATGAAGTTTCCATGAAGCATCCCTTGGTAAAAAAGTACATATTGGTTTAAAATTCAAATACGGATACTCCTTTTCACACTTGTCATGAAAAGCACGACAAAAGTTGGCTAGGTTTCTCTCTTTCCAAGAAGTTTCCTTTAAGGACACATGTTGAATATATAGTCAAAGGTGGCTAGCCTCTTTCACACTTGTCATGAAAAGCATGATAAAAGTTTGCTAGATTTCTCTCTTTCATTGAAGCTTCCTTTAAGGAAACATGTTTAATATATAGTTAAAAGTGGCTAGCCTCTTTCACACTTGTCATGAAAAGCATGATAAAAGTTTGCTAGCTTTCTCTCTTTCCAAGAAGCTTTCTTTAAAGACACATGTTTAATTAATTGTCAAAGGTTGCTATCCTCTTTCATACTTAGGAGAAAATATCTCATCGGACCATTGGGGCATCATTCCCTTCTTGAATATAGCTCACAACATGGTGGCATGACTGCACTCGACATATAGTTTGGCACAACATACCTGATGGCATGTACTCTTTGAATTGATAATGCAATTTGTCCTGGGATCTTCGGTTCTAGCTCAAACCCGAGAATCATAGATGTAGGAAATCTGCTTGACAGTAACTTCGATCAAAGATTCCTTAATCTACATGAATCCGATGAAGGCGTGTAACCATCCATTAGAAAGGGCATTCTAAGGGCTATAACTTTTGTGTTCAGGCCAAGATCTGAATCTGTCTGCAACATGCTCGAAAGCGGCCCTGAAGTTTGCTGCGCGCAGAAAACATAGTAAAATAGGCATGGTTAGGATAGAATTATAAAAAACACTATTTAGCAGATAAAATAAACAATATAAATATATTTATATTAGATTATTTAGATTTTTATATTAATAACTTAGGTCAAATTATGCATCATCAAATTCACCCAAACTTGTTATTTTGCTTATCCTCAAGTAAAGACATACGAATGAGGAGGAATAAAATAAACCAACCAAACTAATTGGCTACACCGAACATGAGTATGATGTGAAATTAAGGTAGTGGATTTATGAAATAAAAACAAATCATTTTTACTTAGTCTTGGCACAAAATTTTATAATTTTCACTAGCATAAAAAAAATAAATCATCCCATGTTTTTAAGCAAAACTAAAAATTAAGTAATGTGATAAATGAAAAGGATATTAAGTTGCAACTAAAATCAAAGAGTCATTTTATAGTCATATCATTCAAATTCAAAGATCAATACTAGTACCTAGAACTTACTCAATTTACTTTCTCTCTACCGTACTAAAGGTAAATCTTGGAAGCAAGAATCAAAAGGACATTCGTTAAGTATAACTTTTTGGCTATGGTTTTATGGGTGTGGAGTTCAAAAGATAAACGTGAAGGGTAATGCACACTTAATACAAAAAGATGAGCTTTTCAAAGAACTTGTTGCTTGAAAATAAAATTTTGACACCCCAAGTAATTTTGCAATAAAAAGTTAGGGTTAAAATGTCATTCATAATCTCTTTTTTTGCATAATTATAAATATATATATATCATATCTTCTTCCTTCTTTTGAATCAAGTGAGTTTTTCCCTCTCTTTTTTTTCTTTTGTAGCAATTGATATATAATACAAATCTCTACTATTTTCACAAAATAGAGTACAGACAAGTGACATAAAGCTCAACAAGTTTTAAGTGTGCAATATGGGTAAGCTATATGGATCTGGCGAAAAATAAGTGGTGCTTGTAAAAAGAAAATGGAAAAAGGCACAATGTGGCTAGCAATGGTTAGGAATTTAAGGTTCGGGATGCAAAAGCTCAAACAAATCAAAAAGTTTCCTAGGTCATCTTCATGCTCTTAAGTCTACTTAAAGCAAAGTATTAAAAAAATTCAAGAGACGCAAATTCTAGATAAAAAATAAAGATAATTGACTTTTCATGAAAAATGAAGATAATAAGCATCTTAAATTAGTTTGCATCGACAATACTTAACACTAATCAATCATTTCAAAGATTTTTCAAAGAGAAAACATGGGATGGTAGATTTTATAAAAGTGAAAAACATAAAAAAATGTCTATGAAAAAGTGCAAATATTTAAGAAAGTTTTTCAAAAATAACATGTAACCTTAATTAGGAACACTACATGAGTCAACATTTTACTCATGAAACATAGACAAAATGAAATTTAATTTACTTAACTTCAACTAAACAAGTACATAAATGATTAAAACAAGAAAATGCAAAGTCATGGGGTACTAAATGATTTAGCAAAGATTAACTCAAATTATTAATTATACTAAAATTATTTTATATATGACAAAAGAAAGAAATAAATATATTTTTGAATTTTAGTAATTTATATATATTTTTAAAATTTTATTAATTAAGGAATTATACCCCCATTCTTAAAGTTAAACATTGTCCCCAATATTTAAAACCAAGTATGAAGCAATAAAAATGCAATAAAAGAAGAAGTGAGCAAAGAAGACATCACTGATGGTGAAATTGAGGAGGCTAGATGGAAACCTGCAAAAACATGTTAAAATAAAGAAAACAGTAATAAGAAGATAAAGTTTGGGGTGCCTCAAAAAAGCTCTTTGTTTACCGTCGCGTTGCTTGACTAATTGGCTTGGAAGATTATATGGAGAGGGTCTCAATATTTGTGACAAAAGTACCATTAGAAAAATAAAATTTTTGTCGGTGGCCATTTACATTAAAGGAGCCGAGTTCCGGGTAGGAAATAATAACGGTACCATATTGACAAACCTCTTTAATGACAAAGGGGTCGGACCATCACGATTTTAATTTACCAGGAAAAAGGCGAAGGTGTGAGTTGTAAAGAAGGACTAGATCCCCCGCGGAAAAACTTTTAGGAATTTTTATATTTTTATCATGGTAGAACTTTGAGCGATCCTTTTAAAAATTATTATTTTCATAGGCGTTAGCATGCAATTCATCTAGTTCGTTCAGTTGGAATTTTTTTGCTCGGAGGACAAAGTATAATCAAGATTGAGAAATTTCAGCGCCCAATATGCGCGGTGGTCTAACTAAACTAGAAGGTGGCACGCTTTGCCGTAGACTAATCTGTATGGCGTATATCTTATTGAGGTCTTATATGCCATCTGATAAGCCCATAGAGCATCATCAAGCTACAATCACCAGTCCTTCCTATTAAAAGAGATATTCTTCTCAAAAATCTGCTTGAGCTTGCGATTCACCACCTACACTTGGCCACTAGTTTGTGGGTGATAGGCGGTGGAGAGTTTGTGTATAACGCCATATTTTGCTAAAATTTTAGCAAACTGGCTATCGTAGAAGTTTGTGCCTCTATCACTAACTATAACGCAAGGTGTGCCAAAACGAGAGAATAATTTCTTTAAAAATTTGGCGATGACTCTTGCATCATTGGTTGGGAGAGCTTGTGCTTCTTCCCACCTTGATAGAGAGTCGACCACAACAAGAATAAATTTATAATTAAATGAGGGAAGGAGAGGATCTACGAAATCGATACCCCATAGATCAAAAATTTAACACTCCAAAAAGGAGTTTTGGGGCATTTCGTCTCGTCGAGCTTTGTTAACTGACCTTTGGCAGCTATCACATCCACTTACAAAAGAGTGAGCATCCTTAAAGATCGAGGGCCAGTAGAAACCGACCTCTAATACTTTCCTTGCAGTCCGGCTTGCTTGGTAATGTCCGCCTGTTTGTCCATCATGGCAGTGTCGTAATATTTGCAAGCCTTCCTCGCTCGACACACATCTTCTTACCACTTGATCTACGCATATAAGAAATAGGAAGGTGTCCTCCAAAAAGTAGTTCTTTGCGTCGGAAAAGAATTTCTTCTTTTGTTGACTTGAAAAACCATTCAGTAGGACCCGAGCCACGAGATAGATGGCCAAATCCTCAACCCAAGGGGTACAATAATTCGTTAATTTTTTGATGGTGAGGAGGCGCTCTTCAGGGAATTTATCATCAATGTCGGCTTCCATCAACGTATCCATAGCAGGGTTCTCTAACCAGGAGAGATGATTGGCCACCAAATTCTCCGCTCCTTTCTTGTCCCGGATCTCCAAGTCAAATTCTTACAGTAGGAGGATCAATCTTAATAATCGAGGCTTGACGTCTGCCATGTTTAGTAGGTACCTAAGGGAAGGATTATCAGTAAACACAATTACTTTGAGAGAGTAATATAAGACTTAAACTTATCAAACGCAAAAACAATTGCGAGAAGTTCTTTCTCAGTAGTTGTGTAATAGGACTGTGCGGATGTGACTGTCTTGCTTGCATAATAAATTGGGTGAAAATACTTGTTCACCCGTTCACCTAACACTGCACCTACAACAATGTCACTTGCAACGCACATTATCTCGAATGAAAAGGACCAATCCGGTTCCACTAGAATTAGCGAGTTGATAAGCTTATCTTTGATAATATTAAAAGCTGCTAAACATTCATTATCAAATATGAAAGAAGGCCCTTTTTCTAGCAAGTGCGTTAACGACTATGTAATTTTGAAAAAGTTTTGTATAAACCACCGATAAAAACCTGCGTGACCAAGGAAGCTTCTAATAGATTTTAAATTTGTGGGAGGGGGATGTTCTCAATCACCTCGATCTTGGACTTATAACCTCGATCCCTTTACCCGATATTTTATGACCAAGGTCCAACCACTCTCGGACCATGAAATGACTTTTTTACAAATTTAGGGAAAGATTCTTATTTTCGCAACGTTGAAGAACAAGATCAAGATTAGTTAAGCATGATTTAAAAGAATTTCCGAATATGAAAATGTTATCCATGAAGACTTCCATCACATCCTCAACCAATTCATCAAAGATGGTCAACATACAGCATGGGAATGTAGTTGGTGCATTGCAAACGCCAAAAGGCATCCTTCTATAATCAAAGGTGCCGAAGGGACAAGTAAAGGTTGTTTTCTCCTGGTCCTCGGGTGAGATTGGGATTTGGAAATATCCCGATAAACCATCAAGAAAGCAATAGTAAGAGTGACCTGAAATATGTTCTAAAATTTTATTAATGAATGGTAAGGGAAAGTGGTCTTTTCGGGTGGCATCATTTAATTTTCTATAGTCGATGCACATCCGCCAAACCATAATAGTACGAGTTAGAATTATTTAATTGTTCTCATTAACCACTACTATAATGCTGCCTTTCTTTTGTACTACTTGCACGGGGCTCACCCAAGGGTTATCCGAAATCGGGTAGATAATTCTCGCATCTAACAGTTAAATTACTGCAGCCTTGACGACGTCATTCATGTTGGGATTAAGTCATCACTGAGGCTGTACACTATCACGAGAATTATCTTCGAGTAATATTGTGTGTGTGCAGAAAGAGAGGCTTATCCCTTTAATATCAGATAATTACCAAGCTATGGCTCGTGGAAGCCTATTTAAGATTTTAATTAATTCGGAAATTTTCGGATCACACAAAGTAGAAGAAATAATGACTGACAATTTATAGTCTTTTACTAAAAAGACATATCTTAGGTGCTCTGGAAGTTGCTTAAGCTCAAGAGTGGGTGGTACTTTGTAAGAGGTTTCAATTTTAATACTCTCTATGCCAATTGGCTCAGGAGGCAAAGAATGAGATAATTCCTTAAAACAAAATAATTCAGCTTGTTCTTCATCATCAAAAAATGAAGAAAAATCTTCTTCAAATGATCCATCTACATGGTGACAATAATCATCATTTGAAAGAGAATTGTGCATTGAGGGGTTGATATTGAAAGTAACTTCATCATCTCCAACACGAAGAAGGATCTTTCTGATACTCACATATATTATTGTGCGGGAGGTGGCAAGGAAGTGGCGGCAAAGTATGAGTGGTACTTCAGCATTCTCTTCGATGTCATGAATTATAAAGTCCACCGGATAGATGAACTTGTCAACCTTGACTAACATATCTTCCACAACCCCTACTGGATACTTAACAGAACGGTTTGCTAGTTGTATAGTTATTTTTGTTTGGATTGGATCTCCTCATCCCAATTTCTTAAACAAAGAGTAAGGCATTAGATTTATGCTAGCACCTAGGTCGGCGAGGGCATGCTTTACTAATAAATTGCCAAAGAAGCATGGGATAGAAAATCGTCCCGGATCATTCAACTTTTGAGGCAATTTATTTAATAAAGCTACCGAGCATTCTGCATTGAGGGAAACACGTGAGATATCTTCATGTTTCTTATTATTGGAGAGTAACTCCTTGAGATATTTCGTGTATTTAGGCATTTGAGAGATTGCCTCGCAGAAGGGAACATTTATATGAATTTGTTTTAAAATTTCTAAAAAAATTTTGTATTGCTCCTCTACTCGCTCATTTTTAATTTTAGATGGATAAGGGGGTGCAGAAGTAGAAATAAAAGTAGATTTTGAAGCATTCGGAGAATTGGAAAATTAAATTGGAGGGGGTAAAATAGAAACAGTTACCTCGGGCTCAATCCTACTTGGAGAGGTTACCTCCTTTCTACTGCAGACGGTGATGGCATTTGCATTCTCCCTTGGATTCGTCTCAGTGTTGCCCGGCAAAGCTCCATGATGTAGCTCGGCAATCATTTTGGCAAGCTAGACAATTTGATTCTCTAAGTTTTTTACAGATCTGATGAGATTCCGGATGTTGGATTGGTTAGAGGAAACATATTTAGAAAATACCTCTTCAACCAAAGAGGGCTTTGTTGGTGGTGGAAGAAAACCAGGTGGGTTCATGTTAGGTGGGTGCCGGGCATTACCTTAGTTTCTCAATGAGAAATTCGGGTGGTTCCTATAACCCGGATTGTAAGAATTATTATACGGAGCATTGTTCGGGTTAAAGGAAGGCCGAGTAAGATTCTGCATGAAATTAACCTGTTCTTCAATAAAAGTATTACTAATATTATTAGCCCAAGAGGAGTGGGAGAGGAAACGGAAATCTCTGCCACTTTCTTACTTAAACATTTAAGTTGTAAAGCTAAATTAATTGTAATATCAACTTCATAAAGTCCTGCCGACTTGCAAGGGCACATTCCACTGATAGGAATTCATGTCCATTTCCTCAAAAAGCTCTTGAGCGGTCTCTGGGGTTTTATTATTGAGAGTACCACCGGCGGCTCATTGAATCATCTGTCATGTTTGGAAATTTATGCCATTATAAAAAATTTGTACTTGTTGCCAAGTAGGAAGTGCATGGTGAGGACATCTATGCAAAAGCTCCTTGAAGCACTCCCATGTATCGTAGATAGTCTCCGAGTCGATTTGCATAAATGAAGAGATATCAGTACGTAATTTGGCGGTCTTTGTAGGAGGAAAATATTTAGTCATGAATTTTTCCGCCATTTCCGCCGATGTAGTGATAGATCCTCTAGGAAGAAAGCATATCCACTGTTTGGCCTTTAACAGCAAAGAAAAGGGAAATAGTCGTAATCAAATGGTGTCATCAGTAATGCCATTGATTTTGAAGGTATCACAGATTTCAAGAAAATTTGAATGATGTTGATTTGGATCTTCGTCTGGTAAACCATCAAAAGTAACCGATTGTTGAACCATTTGGATTATGCTAGACTTAATCTCAAAATTTTTATTAGCTTTAGTAGGGCAAACAATACTAGATTGTGTCACTTCCATGTTTGGCCGTGGATAATAGGACATAGTCCATTGCTGGGCTTTATTAGGATTGGGGTCACCCATAGTTGCTATATTAGTATTTCCGTTAGATTCTTCGAGAATAATTTGTAAATCCTGTCCATGAGATTGAAGGCATCGCCTAAAGGTGCGCTCAATTTCTGGATCAAAATGGGATTCAGGATTATTTAAAAACTTGCTCGGGTTATATACTAGAAGAAAAAAAAGACAAATTATTAAAGATGAGTTTAAAAATTAATAATGTAATTTTTTTTCATTATATTCTTTTTAGGCGGTTTTAAGTATATTATTAAGATATATATATATATTTTAGAAAAAAAGGAAAAATGATAAAATTAACAGTTATATTTTTTTTTGAAATATAGACGCAAGTCCACGGCTACGACGCTATAAACTTGATGGAGAAAATCCTAGAGGTGTTTTATGAATGAGAGAAGATAAAGATAAAGATGATGTTCTCTGAATCTATATTCGATAAATACAAGTATACCTTATCGTTTATAATATAGGATATAATATCAAGGTCATATAAGAACCAAGGCGCGTCGATTACTTCTACTTCAAAGAGATTTCTGTTATTTTATCAATTAAATACTTTTAGTTGGTTTGTAAATAAGAGAACAGTTATACAATAAAATAGGATTATTAAGCAATAATTAAAAGGTTAGTACCTTATCTTGAATCACCTTGGAATGAAAATGACAAAAAATAGATAAATCCTTAATTCTCTTTAATGAAGATGCTTGGATCGTGGAGGTTCCAAAAATATGAACGCACCTCTTTTAAGGCTACGCCCAACTAAGTTTAGGTTGATCAACCGAACTTTTATTCTATAATTAAAACACCTAAAACACGCTTTATGTGTTGAGCCCCTCTATTGGATTTAACTCCAGTCCGGGAAATTTACGTCATCCTCTTTCAAGTATTGCATTCAACTCCCTTTACCCGTGAGTGATCAATCCACACGCATTATCCTTTCGGCTACTAGAGTACAATAACAGAAGAGAAAATCATATATCGATGATATGACCTCTCTAGAGATTAATCAAGGGTAAATACTTAACATTTATTAAAAGAGAAAGAGAATATATGGATTAAGAAAAAGAAATCATTTCATTCCTCGGTTCATTTCGATCAAGTAATAAACAAAGTTTAGTTACTCATAATATAGGAAATGAAAATCATGTTAAGAATATGCATAAAAAGAAAGAGAAAGAGGGAAAGAGAATAACAAACTAATTTATTTCTTATTGAAAAGAAGTTACAAAAGATTTCAAAAAATACATTATATGGAGAGTTTGCAAGAAGATTACAAGTATGATAAAAGAAATTGCAAGAACATTAAAGCATGAAAATATTAAACTAAAATACTCCACAAACAAACTCCAAAGGCTCTCTACAATGCTCAAAATGAAGTAGGAAGGATGTTACTTTCCACCCTTCCTTCATGCCTATTTATAGGGCAAAAACCAAGGGTGTAGAGGTTGAATTTGGCAAGAGGATGAAGTTTCCATGAAGCATCCCTTTGTCAAAAAGCACATGGTTATTTAAAATTCAAAGACGGCTACTCATTTTCACACTTGTCATGAAAAGCAAGACAAAAGTTTTCTTGCTTTCTCTCTTTCCAAAAATATTCCTTTAAAGACACATGTCCAATATATAGTTAAAGGTGGCTAGCCTCTTTCACACTTGTCATGAAAAGCATGATAAAAGTTGGCTAGCTTTCTCTCTTTCCAAGAAACTTCCTTTAAGAACACATGTTGAATATATAGTCAAACGTGTCTAGCCTCTTTCACACTTATCATGAAAAGCATGATAAAAGTTGGCTAGCTTTCTCTCTTTCCAAGAAGATTCCTTTAAGGACACATATTTAATTTATTATCAAAGGTTGCTAGCCTCTTTCATACTTAGGAGAAAATATCTCATCGAACCATCGTGGCTTCATTCCCTTCTTTAATATAGCTCACAACATGGTGGCATGACAGCACTCGACATTTAGTTTTGCATAACATTACTGATGGCATGTTCTCTTAGAATTGATAATGCAATTTGTCCCGGGATCCTCGGTTCTTGCTCAAACCCAAGAATCATACATGCAGGAAATCTGCTGGACAACAACTTCGATCGTGGATTCCTGAATTTACGTGAATCCAATGAAGGCATGTAACCATCCATTGGAAAGTTTTTTCCGAGGGCTACTAATTTCGTGTTTAGCCCAAGATATGAATCTTGCTGCAACATGCCCAAAAATGGCCCCGAAGTTTGTTGCGCGCAGAAAACATAGTAAAATTAGCATGGTTAGGATAGAATTATAAAAAATACGATTTAGCGGATAAAATTAACAATATTAATATATTTATATTAGATTATTTAGATTTTTATATTAATAACTCAGGTCAAATTATGCATCATCAGGGTGTGAAATTAAAACATTACCGTAAGGAAAAACTTGCATAATAGAAAACGGCCCCGACCATCGTGATTTTAACTTGCCCGGAAATAAACTTAAACGAGAATTATACAAAATAACTTGGTCCACTCTTTATAAAATTTATTGTTCTCGTATGCGTAAGAGCGCCAATCGTCGAGTTCGTTAAGTTGAAATTTTCTAAGGTCGCCGAAAGAGTGGGGATCGAAATTTAAAAACCTTAAGGCAAAAAATTGTGGTGTTCTATTTCTACGGGAAAATGGCATAATTTTCCATGAACCAACTGGTATGGTGTACATCCGAGGGCGGTTTTGTATGTTGTTCGGTAGGCTAATAGAGCATCGTCTAATTTGGCTGACCAGTCTATTCTAGATGTTGAAATAGTCTTTTCTAAATTCTTTTTATCTCTCTATTCACTACTTCGACTTATCCGTTAGTTTGGGGGTGGTAGGCAATGAAAGCTTATGCGTAACGCTGTATTTAATAAGGATTTTATAAAACTACGCATTATAGAAATGAGAACCCATATCGCTAATGCTGGCGCGCGGCGTACCGAATTAAGAAAATAATTTTTTTAAGAACGTAACTACAACTCATGCATCGTTTGTAGGAAGAGCTTGTGTAACGCCCCCGGTTTTTCTGTATTTTGTTTGATCGTTTTATGGCGTTATAGTGACGCGTAGTCAGCCTTTGTCGTTGTTAGAGCGTGGTCTTAGCTCTTGAGGTTCCTTGAGTGGCCTGTTTGTAGCATGTTGGCAAGATTCCCTAGCAAGCCGAGTCATGTTTTGTGACTCAGTGAGTACCCGGGGAATGCTTTTGTTTGGGCTTCAGGTAGTGATAGCCCGAGTTTTGATCGTCGGATGTTGTTTTCGTAGCTTGGTGGTTTATCTACGGCACGAGTTTTGTTGAAATCAGAGATCATGTGTATTTTTTCGTGTCGTTTCTACATTTGCTGGCATGGCCTTGTGTGGCCGAGCTTGGAGTGCTGGTGTCTTGTTTTTTTAGGCAAAGTTGTTTAACTAATTAGGTATATTCATGTTGATGCTAGCTTGTATGCATGTATACTTATATATATATATAGGTATGAGTATATATATATATTTTTTTGTGTGTGCATATATATATATATATATATTAGTGTATGTCTGTATATATATATAGATATATATAAGCTTTCTGCTATAGTTGGACTGTGTGTGATGAGCAAAGGCTCAGTTGACTGCTCGATTTGTGTGGCTTATTTTATTTCTTTATGTAGCCAGCTAGTGCTTAGGCTAGGTTATCATTATTTAGCTGTAGGATAAGTAAGTGGAGGTTTCATTAAATGCTCCAGCTGTTCTCCTCCTCCCCATTTTTTTCTCCCCTTTCCCGAGAGATTGCTGGCTTCCAGCGGATGGAAGGTGGCGGTGGACCTGAAGCCTCGGTCGGTGGTTTCTGGTGGCTCTAGTGCTCGGATTGCTTGGAAAAAAGCGGATCTGGCTTGCTCTCGTCCAGATCTTCCATCCTAGGTAAGTTTTTCTTGATTTAGGGCCGCCATTAGGAGCTACGTTTTTTTGGTCTTCTCCACTTCCTCTTCTCTAAAAGCTCAAGGCTTTTAGTTCTCCCTAGGTAGCCTTGCTGCCGGTGCCGAGCCGTGAAGTGAAGGCTGCTGCTGGAGCCTGGTGGTGAGGCAAGGGTGCTCTTTCGGCCTTGCTATCTGAATCATTGCTTGCTTATATTCCTATTATAGCTCTGTTTTTCTTCCTAATAACTAGCCCAGTAATTTTTTTTTCTTTTTCTTGTTTAAGCCATGTTTGGCTTCAGCAAGTAGAGTTTAGCTTAACTTCTCTTCTTATCTTTCCTTGCTCTCGATTTGTGTCCAGTGAGTAGCTGGAAGTAGAGTTTTGGATTATTTAGGTTATAGTATAAATTATTAGGCTCCTGTAGTCGGGTAAAAGGGGGTAGGAGAGAGTTGGAATAGATTTCCAACTCTCTGGATGAGTGGCATTCAGTGGGCTGGGGTTGGGATAGCTGAGGATTAGGCTAAGTCAAAAGCATTGAGTGAGTGTACCTAACTCAATGCCTTGACTGTTAGTCTTATGGCGTTTAGTGTGGTGCACTCACTCAATGCCATGGTCGTTTTTTTTGCTAAGTCATTAGCCTTGGGGTGGGTGTTTCCTTAGGACTGTTAAAGGAGTTTTTTTTCTTTCCTAAGGTGGATGTTGGGGTGTTCAGCTAGTTTTTGCATGCAAACCTGTGGACTATGTCCGGAGGGGGTGCTCTCTAGACTCTAGAGGGGTGAAATGCATGTGATGAGCTATGGACACCACTAAGTGTGGACAATGGGGCCAACTTTTTTAGGTGTGTGGACCCTAAGGCTGCCACCAGTTGTGTTTCACCCTTGAGTATGTATTTTGGGGTCTGCTTGTTGGTGTTGGTATTGCCACACGCTCCAGCCCCTTATTATTTACACCCCGGTCATTTTCCCGCAAAGTTAGGATTGTTAGCTCTCCCTTTGCATGCTTTTGGTTTTTCCTGCTAGTATACTGATGCTTTACTGCTGCAGGTTGGTTCTTTCTGCAGAGCAGGTTGATTTTGTTCTCACACTTGGTGTGATTTACCTTTACTGTTCTTATTGACAATATTTATTTTTCTGCTTACTGGCATGTCTTTTCTTCTACTGTTAGCACTTTGTTACCGGGTTGGTAAGCCCTTCTTTATTAATTAGTATATAGCTCCTTTTCTGCTGATTACTTCTTTGCTGAGGTGTTCTTTCTTGAATGCCTAAGGACCAGGTTGTAGCCGATAGAGCGGCTGATTCCTTTTAGTGGGTTTTTTGGTAGCCTCCAGGGTAGCTGAGTTGAAGATCTTTCACCTGGTGAGGTAGTTATTCTTCTATTCTGTATAGACATGCACACTCACCGGTGGGTTCGTGTCGGGTTGTCGACGCTCATTGGTGGCTTACTTGTTTTGCGGGATATGAATTAAAAATGCTGTTTTTTGCCCCTTGGGGTTGCTTACTTGCTTCTGGGAAGGTTTTATGCTAGGGTGTTTGTTAGGTATTTTACAACCCTAAACTATTATATGTACCTCATGCATATCATATTTGCAAAACTAAAGCACAATCTTCTTTAAGCGTAAAGAATATCTTTCGTATATAAATACTATACTCACCTTATGAGTCGTGCAAACTATAAGTGGTCGCTTGAGGGCCCTTATACTCATTTAGGATGTCAAATCAACTAAATCAAAGTATTTTCCGCTGCAAACAAATATATTGTTTCCAATCATGGACTAGGTGATCCACTGTGCCGAGGGATACGGCCTTTTAATAAACTAGTTTTCTTCTATTTCTAAACTAGTGGTTTGAAATCTTAGTGTGTTGCCTGAGCGTCAGCAGTTATCCCCTGCTGGACGTGGCATAACAACGCATGTTTTCCCGTACTCTGATACTTATTAACATCAGGGAAAATGTGGGTTGTGATAGTTGGTATCAGAGGGAGGTTTCTTGACAGGTTAGTCAGGCAACCTTTCCATTTGATTGCATTAGAAGTTTAGCTTCATAAGCATACACTCACCAATATGTCATCAGCACGTCTTGGCCAAAGCACGAACACTACACTCATAAGCATAAAGAAGTATACGGGGCATATTATGTATTATGGGATGGATAATATGTGTTTGTATATGGATCCACCATAGGAGGCAACATGTGAGGGTTATGTAGTATGGGATGCATAACCGCACCACATGAATGCGGCTAGCACGTTTTCTTTTTTCGTTGCATGGGAATGATATATAGTATGGGACTCATAAAATTTTCATGTGTATGCCACCCATGGTATGCATTAAGGCATTTTTAGAATGCATAGCATGACATGCATAACATAACATTTCATAAGCACAACATGCCAAGCTAAAGATTTGTATTATGACATATTTACACACATTGTTTTGAGTCAAAATGAATATAAAAGCATGCATCCGTGATTTAGGCACCTGAGTTATTATGATGGTAGTGAACCATCTCAGGTTAAGCATAACATCATCATTATAAAACAAATCCCAGAATAAGATTTGCAGTTGAAATTCCTATTTAAGTATGCTTTTATGTATCGGGTAGTTTTGTTCTAGCTGTTGTGCTGGATTTATACTAGAGCTGGTGCGATTATAGGATGGCGAAGCGTCCTTTGACGCGATCGACTCCCCAATCTAAGGGTGAGTCTTCGTGATCCCAGAGCGAGGCCCTGATTGAATGTTTGCGGCTAAGTAATGAAGCCTTATTTAAACAGAAGGTGGACATGCAAAACCAGATTCAGTCCTAGGTTGCAGTGGTGGCAGGGCAGGCTCAGAGAGTTCAGAACCCCGTAGGGGGTGTAGCTGTTCCTCCCCCTCCTGCATCTTGTGCCTCCAGTTGTGGTGCCCCCGGAGATGGCCTTCATATCTCAATTTAAGCGGTTTAGGCCCCCTACTTACACGAGCAGGCGGATTTCACGATTTTGGATGACTGGCTGATTTCTATAGAGGAGATGTTCTCCTATTCTGGGATTACGGATGATCAGAAAGTAATGCTCGCTGCCTACCAGCTCAAGGGATTGGAAAAGAGTTGGTGGTTAAGGGAGAAGGAAAGTGTGGTGGCAGGATGCACCTGGGAGTCGTTTAAGGTAATGTTGTTGAGTAAATTTCTGCCCTTGGTCGACTGGGACCGGTTAATGAACGACTTCCTGCATTTGAAGCAAAGGAAACTAACAATTAGTGAATATGAGGTTGAGTTTAGCAAACTGAGTCGGTTTGCTCCTGGACTTGTGAGTGTTGAAGCAGACCGGGTTAAGAAGTTTTTGGGCGGGCTGAGAAGCGACGTTCAACAGTTAGCAAGTGCCTACGGAGCAGTCAATTATGTCAGAGTGGTTGAAGCTACTTTGAAGGTCGAGGCCATTGAGAATGCTAAGAATAGAGGCCAGCAGGCGAGGCAAGACAAGCGGATGTCTGTTGGGGGGAATGGCCCCCAAGAACCTGATGTAGTTTTAAGGAAGAAGACTAAGGGGACATGGAGCTTCTATGGCCGGCCAGGCCATCCTTTGGAAAAGTGCTTCAAGAGATTGGCAGCGCAAAAGAAAGAGCAAGTCCATGCTATTCAGGGTGCTCCCAGAGGGGATGTGGTGTGTGCTTTGTGCGGAAAAAAAGGGCATGATGCGGCCCATTGCTGGTTGAAAGATAAACTTTGCTTTCAGTATGGGCAAAAGGGCCATCTAAAGACAAGGTTCCCTGAGGCGTAGCCTGTTCTCCAAGCAGTTCCATTACAGGCGTTACCGCCACCCGTGCGCGTGGATAAAGGAAAGGGGAAGCTGAATGTTACCTCTTCTGAGGAAGCGTCGACCTCGACCCAGGTTATTTCAGGTAAGATTCTTCCTAACTTGAATACTTTACCTCTTGTATAGTTTAGCTTTTGTTCTCCCTTAGTTGCGTTTGCTAATTTATAGGGAGATTTAAGGTAAAGAACCGCTGGGCGCGCGTTCTTTTCGATTCCGGCGCTACCCACTCTTTGGTTGTTAAGGCTTTCGTGGAGCGTTTCTGTTTGGGCCTAGACCGTGCTGGTGGAGCTTTCTGCGTTAAATTCCCTTCTAGAGACTCTGTGATTTCAGATTTGGGTATTCAGGGCTGCCCAATCTTGTTGGGGGGATTTTCTAGCAAAGGCAGATTTGAAGGTTATTGACCTGGAGGACTTCGATATTATCTTAGGCATGGACTGGTTTTTCAGATATGACGCGGTTATTCGGTGAAAGGGTAAGCGCTTAGACTTCATGAAGGACAACGGTCAGCCCGGGAGCGTTTATGCCGATCAACTCCAGGAGTCTTCGGTTATTTCTGCGGTACGTGCTCGCAAGTTACTTGATTCTGACTGTTTTTCCTGTTTGGTCTCTCTAGTAGGGGCAAATGTTAGTGTGCTGCGGCTGGGGGAGATTCCTTTTATTTGTGAGTTCTCTAATGTTTTTCCTGACGATCTTCCCGATCTTCTTCTTGATAGAGATGTTGAGTTTGTCATAGATTTGGATCCGGGTACGCATCCTATTGCTAAGGCGCTATATCGCATGGCCCCGCGAGAGCAGGAGGAGTTGCGGATCCAGCTAGATGAGATGTTGGCAAAGGGTTTTATCAGGCCGAGTTCGTCACCCTTGGGTGCGTCTGTGCTGTTCGTAAAGAAGAAAGATGGGTCGATGAGGCTATACGTCGACTACAGAGAGCCTAACAAGGTTATAATTAAGAACAGATACCCTCTGCCTCGGATTGATGATTTATTTGACCAGCTGCGTGGTAGTGCTGTGTTTTTAAAGATAGACGTTCGTTCGGGCTATCACCAATTGAGGATTCGGGAGTCAAATGTTCCGCGGATGGCATTCCGTTCTCGTCATGGGCATTTCGATTTCTTAGTCATGTCATTTGGTTTGACTAATGTGCCTTCAGCTTTCATGGATTTGATGAACTGCGTGTTCAAGGATTTCTTAGACAAGTTTGTGATTGTCTTTATTGATGACGTTTTGGGGTACTCTCGGAATGCAGAAGAGCATGATCGACGTTTGCGTCTAGTCTTGGCGACTTTGAGAGACCATAAGCTTTACGCCAAGCTGAGAAAATGTGAATTTTGGCTGCCTCAGGTATCTTTCCTCGGCCATGTTGTTAACAAGGAGGGCATCTCAATCGACCCAGAAAAGATCGCTTCAGTTATGGAATGGGCGAGACCTGTTACTCCTCGTGATATCAAAAGCTTCTTGGGTTTGGCGGGCTATTATAGAAGATTTGTGGAGGGATTCTCCACCCTGTCTATGACATTGACCAAGTTGACGCAGAAGAATGTAGCCTTCGTATGGGATGGCAAGTGTGAAGAGGCTTTTGAGGAGCTAAATAGAAGGCTATGTTCATCTCCTGTTTTGTCCTTGCCTACTGAAGGTGCTTAGTATGATGTATATGTGGATGCATCGCATATCAGGATGGGATGCATGTTGATGCAAGGCGGGAAGGTGATTCTGCACGGGTCGAGACAGCTAAAGACTCATGAAAGGAATTTCCCGACGCACGACCTAGAGTTTGCTGCCGTGATCTATGCTCTGAAGTTGTGAAGGAATTTGCTCTATGGTGCGCAGTGCAGGATTTTTACTGATCATAGGAGCTTGAAGTATGTATTCATGCAGATGGAGTTGAATCTGGGTCAGCGACGGTTGCAAGAGTAGGTGGCCGACTATCATGTTGAGATTCTGTATCATCCGGACAAGGCCAATGTGGTGGCTGACGCCCTGAGTCGGAAATCAGGGAAGATTTTTGGTCTCACAGCCGAGTTGTTAGTAGAGGAGTTTCTGTTGATGGGCATTTCTGTGGGTAGCTGCAATGTGCAGAGAAGCCTGGCAGTGGAAGAACCTTCATGGATCTCGCTCACGAGATTGAATCAGAAAGATGATCCTGACCTTCTGCATTTGTATCTTCGAGCTGAGAGAGGTGAATTGCCATATTTTTCTTTAGATGATGCAAGTACTTTGAAATACTGTGGCAGGTTTTGCATTCCCGCAGTTGGTGACATAAGGGCTATGGTGTGCAGGGAAGCCCATGGATCTAGCGTTTCCTACCACCAAGGATCCGCCAAGATGTACCGCGATTTGAAGTAGATTGCCTGGTGGTATGGGATTATGGGAGACATAGCCAGATTTGTTTCTTAGTGCCACACTTGCAAGCAAGTGAAGGCTGATCATGGAATACCAGGTGGCAAGCTGACCCCCTTGGAGATTCCGACTTGGAAGTGGGAAAGAATCTCGATGGATTTCATTACATGCTTGCCAAGATCTCCTAGGGGGCATGATTCATTATGGGTGATTGTGGATAGACTGACGAAGTGTGCTCACTTCGTGCCGTTCAAGATCGACGACCCGCTTAGGAAGATAACCGAGCTGTATTTGAAGGAGGTCAACAGACTACATGGTGTACATGTGAGAATCATATCGGATCGAGACTCTAGGTTCACGTCTCGTTTTTGGAAGAGACTTCAAGAGGGGTTGGGGACAGATTTGACATATTCCATAGCTTATCACTCGTAGAAAAATGGTCAGACGGAGCGGGTAAATCAGATTTTGGAAGATATGATCTGATGCTATATTTTGGACCATGGTGGAGAGTGGGACGAGCGTTTACGTCTTATGGAGTTTGCGTATAACAATAGCTATCAAGAAAGCTTGCAAATGGCTCTTTTTGAGGCTTTGTATGGGAGGCGCTGCAGTACTCCCTTATTTTGGGCTTAGGTTGGCGAGGGACCGTTGTTGGGTCCAGAAGAACTTGAGGAGATGGAGATTTCAGTGAAGCTTATTCGGGAAAAGCTTCGAATAGCCCAGGAGAGATATAAAAAGAACATCAACCGGCGTAGATCAGATTTGGAATTTGTTGTGGGGGACCAGGTGTTCTTAAAAGTTTCCCCGATGTACGGGATTAAGAGGTTTGGCAAGAACAGGAAATTGGACCCGAGATACGTGGGGCCATTTTTGGTTATCGAGCGGATTGGAGAATCAGCTTACAGTTTAGAGTTGCCTACAAATTTTCCTGGCATGCATGATGTCTTTCACGTCAGTCAGCTGCGGAAGTGTGTGCAGAGTGTCAGGCAGGTTTTGGATTCTGTGCCGCAGTTATAGCCAAATATTTCTTATGTGGAGATGGCTGTCCGCATTTTGGATGCTCGGGATCGCATGTTGCGGAGGAAAACCATTCCTATGGTTAAGATTTTGTGGAAGAACCAGGATGTGGATAGCGCGACTTGGGAGCTTGAATCGGAGATGAGGAAGCCTTACCCTCATCTGTTTCCTTGACCTTTTGCCTGGTATGTATGGTGCTTTCCTTTATAGCTTTTGCTTGGATATTCCTTCTTTTCACCTTCTTGATAGAAGCGTAGTGTGTAAAGTTTCAGGATGAAACTTTATTGTAGAGGGAGTGGCTGTAACGCCCCCGGTTTTTTTGTATTTTGTTTGATCGTTGTTTGGCATTACGGTGACGCTTAGTCGGCCTTTGCCGTTGTTAGAGCGTGGTCTTAGCTCTTTAGGTTCCTTGAGTGGCCTGTTTGTAGCCTATTGTCAAGATTCCCTGGCAAGCCGGGTCTTGTTTTGTGACTCAGTGAGGCCCCGAGAAATGCTTGTGTTTTGGATTCGGGTAGTGATAGCCCGAGTTTTGATCGTCGGATGTTGTTTTCGACTTCACCGTTTTTTTCGTAGCTTGGTGGTTTAGCTACAGCGCGAGTTTTGTCGAAATCCGAGATCATGTGTTTTTTTTTCGTGTCATTTCGACGTTTGCTGTGCATGGCCTTTTGTGGCCGAGCTTGGGGGGCTGGTGCCTTATTTTTTAAGGCTAAGTTGTTTATCTAATTAGTTATATTCATGTTGATGCTAGCTTGTATGCATGTGTACTTATATATATATATAAGTGTGAATATATATATATAGTTATATATATTTCTGTGTTTGTGTGTGTGTGTGTGTGTGCATATATATATATATATTAGTGTATGTCTGTATATATATATAGATATATATAAGCTTTCGGCTATAGTTGGACTGTGCTGGATGAGCAAAGGCTCAGCTGAGTGCTCGGTTTGTGTGGCTTATTTTATTTCTTTATGTATCCAGGTAGTTCTTAGGCTAGGTTATCTTTATTGAGCTGTAGGATTTGTAAGTGGAGGTTGCATTAAAAGCTCCAGCTGTTCTCCTCCTCCCCATTTTTTTTCTCCCCTTTCCCGAGAGCTTGCTGGCTTCCAGCGGAAGGAAGATGGCGGTGGAGCTAAAGCCTCGGCCGGTGGTTTCCGGTGTCTCTGGTGCTCGGATTGCTCAGAAAAAAGCGGATCCGGCTTGCTCTCGTCCAGATATTCCATCCTAGGTAAGTTTTTCTTGATTTAGGGCCGCCATTAGGAGCTAGGTTCATTTGGTCTTCTCCTCTTCCTCTTCTCTAAAAGCTCCAATCTTTTATTTCTCCCTAGGTAGCCTTGCTGCCGGTGCCGAGCCGTAAAGTGAAGGCTGCTGCTGGAGCCTGGTGGTGAGGCAAGTAGCTCTTTCGCCCTTGCTATCTGAATCATTTCTTGTTGATATTCCTGTTATAGCTCTATTTTGCTTCCTTATAGCTTGCCCAGCAATTTTTTTTTCTTGTTTCAGCCATGTTTGGCTTCAGGAAGTAGAGTTTAGCTTAACTTCTCTTCTTCTCTTTCCTTGCTCTCGGTTTGTGTCCAGTGGGTAGCTGGAAGTAGAGTTTTGGCTTATTTAAGTTATAGTCTAAATTATTATGCTGCTGTGGTCGGGTAGAAGGGGGTAGGAGAGAGTTGGAATAGATTATCAACTCTCTGGATGAGTGGCATTGAGTGGGCTGGGGTTGGGATAGCTGAGGATTAGGCTAAGTCAAAAGCATTGAGTGAGTGTACCTCACTCAATGTCTAGACTGTTAGACTTATGGCGTTGAGTGTGGTGCACTCACTCAACGCCATGGTCATTTGTTTTCCTAAGTCATTAGCCTTGGGGTGTGTGTTTCCTTAGGATAGTTAGAGGAGTTTTTTTTCCTTCCTAAGGGGGATGTTGGGGTGTTCGGCAAGTTTTTGCATGCCAACCCGTGGACTATGACCGGAGGGGGTGTTTTATGGACTCTTGTGGGGTGAAATGCATTTGCTGAGCTATGGACACCACTAAGTGTGGACAATGGGGCAAACTTGTTTAGGTGTGTGGACCCTAAGGCTGCCACCGGTTGTGTTTCATCCTTGAGTATGTATTTTGGGGTCTGGTTGTTGGTGTTGGTACTGCCACACGCTCCAACCCCTTATTATTTACACCCCAGTCATTTTCTCGCAAAGTTAGTATTGTTAGCTCTCCCTTTGCTTGCTTTTGGTTTTTCCTGCTAGTATACTGATTCTTTACTGATGCAGGTTGGTTCTTTCTACATAGCAGGTAGCTTTTGTGCTCACACTTGTTGTGATTTACCTTTACTATTCTTGTTGACAATATTTTTTTTCTGTATACTGGCATGTCTTTTCTTCTGATGTTAGCACTTTGTTGCCAGGTTGGTAAACCCTTCTTTATTAATTAGTCTAATGCTCCTTTTCTGTTTATTACTTCTTTGTTGAGGTGTTCTTTCTTGAATGCCTCAGGACCAGGTTGTTGCCGATAGAGCGGCTGATTCCTTTTAGTGGGTTTTGCTGGTAGCCTCAAGGGTAGTTGAGTTACAGATTTTTCACCTGGTGAGGTAGTTATTCTTCTTTTCTATATAGACATGCACACTCACCGGTGGGTTCGTGTCGGGTTGTCGACGCCCACTGGTGGCTTACTTGTTTTGCTGGATATGAATTAAAACTGCTGTTTTTTTTTGCCCCTTGGGGTTTCTTACTTGCTTTTGGGAAGGTTTTATGCTAGGTTGCTTGTTAGTTATTTTACAACCCTAAACTATTATATGTACCTCATGCATATCATATTTGCAAAACTAAAGCACTATCTTCTTTAAGCGTAAAGAATATCTTTCGTATATAAATACTATACTCACCTTAGGAGTCGTGCATACTATAAGTGGTCCCTTGAGGGCCCTTATACTCATTTAGGATGTAAAATCAACTAAATCAAAGTATTTTCCGCTGCAAACAAATATATTGTTTCCTATCGTGGACTAGCTGATCCACTGTGCCGAGGGATATGGCCTTTTAATAAACTAGTTTTCTTCTATTTCTAAACTAGTGATTTGAAATCTTAGTGCGTTGTCTGAGCGTCAACAGTTATCCCCTGCTGGACGTGGCATCACAACGCGTGTTTTCCCATACTCTAATACTTCTTAACCTCAGGGAAAATGCGGGTTATGACAGCTTGGGCCTCTGCCAATCGCTAAACATAATCGACAACGACTAAAATATATTTATTCCTGAAGCTATAAGGAAGAGGGCCAACAAAATTGATTCCCCAGAGGTCAAAAACTTCGTACTCGAGGAAATAATTTTGTGGCATTTCATTTTTATTGGGAATATTGCCCACCATTAGAAACTATCACACCTACTCATAAAGGCTTGCGCGTCTTTAAACAGGCTAGGCCAGTAAAAACTCGCGCTTATCACTTTGTGAGCGGTGTGAGTTGCTTGATAGTGCCCACCTGTCGGTTCTTCATTCCAATGTTTAATAATATCTAAACCTTCTTCATTAGAAACACATCTCCTTATCACCTGGTTCGCACAGACACTGAAAAGATGCGGGTCCTCCCAAAAATAGTTCTTCAACACAGAAAAGAATTTCTTCTTTTGTTGAGATCATAACTCTTTTGGGAGCACACGAGCGACTAAATAGTTGGCGATGTGTGCGGACCAAGGAGAAGTAGATGTGTTAATTGAAAGCAGTTTCTTATCTAGGAAGAAATCGTTTAAAGATTTTTCATCTAATTTTTCAATAAATGGATTATCTAATCGGGAGAGATGGTCGACGACCAAGTTCTCGGCTCCTCGCTTATCACGGATCTCTAAGTAAAACTCCTGGAGGAGTAAGACCCAGCGAATCAAGTGTGGCTTGGCATCTGATTTAGAAAGAAGATATTTGAGTGCCAAGTGGTCCGTAAAAATAATAATTTTTGAAAGCATAATATAAGGGCGGAATTTATCAAACTCGAATACTACAGCTAGGAGCTCCATCTCGGTTGTAGTGTAATTTTCCTATGCAGATGTAAGCGTTTTAATTGCATAATAGATGGGGTGGAAGTTTTAGATATGCGTTGACCTAATATGGCTCCCACCGTGAAACTACTCGCATCGCACATAATCTCAAAGGGAAGGTCCCACACTAGAGCTATCATAATGGGGGCGTTAATTAATTTTTCTTTAATCGATTCGAAGGCAGATAGACAAGTGTCATCAAAAATAAATGGGGCATCATTCTCTAGGAGCTGAGTAAGAGGTTTGGTGATTTTGGAGAAGTCTTTTATGAAATGATGGAGAATCTAGCGTGACCTAGGAAACTTCTTATAGCTTTGACATTCGTAGGCGGCGGCAGCTTCTCGATAACTTCTATCTTTGCAATATCTACTTCAATTCCTCTCGCAAAAATTTTATGACCCAAAACTAACCCTTCCCTCACTATAAAATGGCATTTTTTCAAATTTAGGGCAAGGTTAGTTTCTTCGCATCTTTCTAAGTCTTTTTCTAGATTTTATAAACAACTATCAAAAGCATTACCGAACACAGAGAAATCATCCATGAATACCTCAATAATGCTTTCTACGTACTTGTCAAAGATAGCGAGCAAACATTGCTAGAATGTAGTTGGCGCATTGCACAACCCAAACGACATTCTTCGATAGGCGAAGGTGCCGAAGGGACAAGTAAACGTAGTTTTCTCCTGATCCTCGGGAGAGAGGGGATTTGAAAATACCCCGAGAGGCCATCGAGAAAACAATAAAAGCTATGGCCAGAAAATCATTCTAAAATTTGATCGATGAACGGCAAGGGAAAGTGATCATTACGGGTGGTGTCATTTAACATACGATAATCTATACACATTCTTCACCCGGTCACTGTCCATGTTGGGATTAATTCATTATTCTCATTACAAACACTGTTATCCCTCCCTTCATCGGCACTACCTGGACTGGGCTAACCCACTTACTATCAGATATATGATAGATAATTCATGCATCTAACAATTTCATAACCTCGCCCTTAACTACTTCTTTCATGTTGGGATTTATGCGGTGCTGAGGTTCGATTGAATTGCGTGAATTATCTTCCATTAGGATTTTGTGAGTGCAGAAAGATGGGCTTATGCCCTTGATATAAAACATTTTACAGGAAAAAGATCAGCGATGTTAACGTAAAACCAAAAGAAGTTTTTAATTTTGCGCATCCGTGAGGTAGGCCGAAACAATTACTGACAACTTGCAATCTTTTTCTAAGAAAGCATATCTTAGATGTTCGGGTAGTTCCATCAAATCTAGGGTAGGGGGTCTTCATACGAGGTTTTAAAAATCCGTTCTTTTTCAAAAACTATGTCCTCGTAGACTTTTTTAAACAAAAAATTAAAAGAGGTAGGCTAGCGGCCATGACGGCTTTTTGTAGCTATTCAGTTGGAAGAGTAGATGGGAACAAAAATCAGAAAATTCTTTTTCAAATTCAGAGAGGCGATAGGAGGATTCTTCACTTAGGTGCATCAATTCAGTTAGAAGAGTAGAGGAGGAATAAAAACCAGAAAATTCTTTTTCAAATTTAGACAGGCAATTGGAGGAATCTTCACTTTGGGCATCTACGAAAAAACAGAAGTCGCCATTTGCTAGGTTGTTCTTCATCAAGGGGGGAGAAAGTAGCTTCATCGTCGCCTACTCGAAGGAAGAGCTTACAATTTCTTATGTCAATGATAGCTCGGGAGGTGGCAATGAAGGGTCGGCCAAGGATTTGGGGAACCTCGACGTCTTCTTCGATGTCCAAAATGACAAAATTCACCGGGAAGATGAATTTGTCGACTTTAACTAAGAAATCCTCCACTATTCCTAACAGGTACTTAACGGATCTATCGGCGAGGTAGAAACACATACATGTGGGGTTGAGGCTACCAATTCCTAACATCTTAAACAACGAGAGAGGCATCAGGTTTATACTCGCACCTATGTCGGCTAATGCGTGCTCGACAAAAAGATCACAGAAGACACACGTAATAGGAAAACTACCTGGATCACTGATCTTCTTCGGCAAACTATTTGTCAAGACCGCAAAGCACTCTGCATTTAACGTGACATGCGAAATGTTTTCTAACTTCTTTTTATTGGTTAGGAGGTCCTTACGGTACTTAGTGTATTTTGGCATTTGGGAGATTTCTACATGGAAGGGGAGATTAATGTGGATTTACTTGAAGATTTCTAGTATGCGAAAGTATTGATTGTCCTTATGTTGTTTTTTAAGCTCAGAGAGGTATGACGGGGTTGGATTATTTTTAAAGATGGGTGGTGAAGTGAGATCTTTTCCTAATGCAGGGAGAGGAGTGATAACTTCTTCTTCAGCAGTGGGTGGAATTTTTAAAACGGGAGCGGAGCTTGCCTCGGGTTCTTCGCTAACCCTTCCGAAAACTTGCTTCCCACTATGAAGAGTTATAGCTTTTGCTTGATATCATCGGTTGGGCTCGGTATTGGAAGGAAGAGACCCGGTGGGTCACTCAAAAATAATTTTTGCGAGTTGTCCTACTTGATTTTCAATAGTTTTAACACTTTCGGTTAAGGTTCTTATTTTGTTGTTATATATTTAGAAAGTAACGCCTCCAAGCATGAAGGTTTTGTATAGTTTTGAAGAGGTGGAGGTGGTGCATAAAAATAATTTTGAGGTGGCGGGCGCATCGCGTTCGAAGGGTTACTCCACGAAAATTTGGGTGGTTTTGTAAATCAGGATTATAACTATTCGGAAAAGCGAAACCCGGAGCATGAAAATTCGCAGCAGAAAAATTATTAAAAGCATTTCTAGGCATATTATTAACATAATCTAATTATTCCAGAGTAGGATTTGCAGATTCCCATACCTGATTGTCGGAGGCAGCTATCATCTCCGTAATTTTTTTGCTTAATATTTCAACTTGCAGAGCGAGCTGGGAGACGTTGTCCACTTCAAAGATACCTGGAGGTTTGTTTGGGCGGGACCTAGGCACATTCCACTGATAAGTGTTCATGTCCATGTCCTCAAAAAGCTCAAGAGCTGCTTCCGGGGTCTTATGGTTTAAAGTACCGCCAGAAGCTGCGTCTATCATTTGGTTTGTGTTTGGATTTAGCCCGTTATAAAACGTCTGCACTTGTAACCATACAAGAAAAGCGTGATGTGGGCATCATCTTAACAATTCTTTAAATCTTTCCCAAGTTTCATATAAGGTTTCAGAGTCTATTTTTCCAATAGCAGAAATGTCGTTCCTATGTTTTGCAGTTTTAGCTGGCGGAAAATACTTTGAAAAAAAAAATTTCAGTTAATTGATTCCAGGTTGTGATATTTTTTTAGGTAGAGTGTTCAACCACTGTTTAGCCTTAGAACTTAAAGATAAAGGGAAAGAGTTTTAGACTAATAGCATCATTTGTGACACCATTGATTTTGAAGGTGTCACAAATCTCAAGAAAGCTTGCTATATGTGTGTTCGGATCTTCATCTTGAAGTCCGTCATATTACAAATACTGCTGCACCATTTGAATTATGGTAGGCTTTAGTTAAAAATTATTATTAGCTATAGCAGGGCGCACTATGCTGGATTCTTTTCCCTCTAGATTCGCTCATGCATAATAGGACATAGGCCTATGCACGACCACCTCCATGTGGGGTTCTTCCATTATTAAAGTAAAAAGTGACTCGAAATCCTCAACCGGTATTTGTAAAGTAGGGCCTTGAAATTGCGATCTTCTCCGAAGAGTACACTCAATTTTGTGGTCCAAGTACAAAATTACCGACAGACTCCTGCGGGTCATGCAGTAGAAGAAGAGAAGAGAAAGAAAGAGAAATAAATAAACAAGAAAAAGAGAAGCTAAAATTTTATTTTTTGAAATAATTTTTTTTTATGTTTTAACTCCCGAACTTCCCAAGGGCTAGCCAAGGAACGGTTCGCAAGGTACTAGACAAGATAGTGGCATTTAAAGCCACATTGCCCTTTTCGAGAGAGTTAGGTTGTGTAGAATAATTGTGAAGTGGGTTTCTATAAAGAGCGTTAGTATTTTTTTGTATTTTATATTTTTTTAGAAGGAGGATGAGAATGAGAAATGATAAAAGTAATAGGTTCGTGTTTTCGATATATCAACAAAAGTTGCTTCCCGGCAACGGCGCCAAAAACTTGGTGATCTCTTTCTGCTTAAGAAAAGAGAGCCGAACTAGCAATCCAATTAGGCAAGTATACATATCGAACTATAGCTAGGGGACACAAGTGTCGTATTGAAATTCGGGAACCGTTGATTAAAATTACTCACACAAAGACAATTATTTTATCGACAGAAATCTTTAGGGTTGAAGAGAAATTTAACGCACTAAAGAAAGGAAATAATGCATAAAAAGAGAACTAAATGCAGCTAAATAGAAAGCATAAAAGAATCGATTATGATAAAGGATTAGAACGATGAAATGGAAATGCACTCGATCGAGAATCACCTCGGCTAAAGTCGATTAAAAAATGCTAAATAAACCTAAACTTAATAGGGTAAACGTCCTTGACCGTGGAGGTTCCTAAAGCTTCAACGAGCTTCTCTCGAATTCATGCCCAATTGAGTTTAGGAATGTTCGGCCGAACTCTCGTCCAAATCGGTGGCCTAATGTTATCTTTACACGGTGAACCCCAGTATTGGATTTTGCTCCAATCTAGGAGATTTGGACGTCTACCTCTCTCGTTGGGTGCATTTAACTCTCTTTACTCTTTAGTGCTCACTTCAAACTATCCGCATCTCGGCTAGCAAAGAATGAAAGCTAAGATTGAAAATATATATCGATGATATATCTCCAAGCAAATGTTAATCAAGAGTAATCCAAGGTTTAAAACTCTAAAAAGAAAAGGTAAATTCAAAGCATCATAACTTTATCACTCGAACCACATATCATCATGATCGTGTATAATACAAGGTAATAAAGACATGACGGTTGGAGTGGTTAATATATCAAAATCCTATGACCTCATTTGGCTGTAAGGTAAAATTTTGGTTGTGTACTTTTACCTAATTTCGGGACAAAATTGTTTTATGGGTGTAGATTTGTAACGCCACGAAAGTTATAAACGAACCGGTTGCGTCCTAAGGAATTTTTGGTGCCTATATAGGGATACATGGCCTGGGACACGTGTGTGTCTAAGTTCGTGTCCTTTTGTGTTGGCTTGGCTGTGTCTATGAAAGGACGCGGCAGGAAACACGGTTTTGAACAGTAGTGACACAGGCGTGTCAGGGGTGACACGGGCGTGTCCTCACTCGTGTCAAAACCTGTGTTCTTCTCGGGTTGAAAACCTGGTGTGTGTTGACAGGAGTGCACGGCCGGGTTACACGGGCATGTACTAGTCGACACGGGCATGTTCCTTTTTGTACGGGCGTGTCCTTACCTGTGTTCACTAAGGGACGTGACGTTGGAGTGGTGGTTATCAAAGCTCCGCTCCCGTTTTAAAAATTCCACCCTCTGCTGAAGAAGTAATCACCCCCGCTTTAGAAAATAATCTCACTCCACCACCCATCTTCAAAAATAATTCAACTCCTCCATACCCCTCTGAACTTAATAGACAACGTCAAGATGATCAGTGCTATCGCTTCTTAGAGATCTTCAAGCAAATCCACATTAATCTTCCCTTCCACGAGGCTATTTCGCAGATGCCGAAATACGCCAAGTATCTTAAGGACCTCCTCACCAATAAGAAGAAGTTAGAGAATCTTTCGCACGTCACGCTAAACGCCGAGTGCTCCGCCATTTTAACAAATGGTTTGCCGAAGAAAATCAGTGACCCGAGTAGTTTCTCTATCCCGTGTGTCTTCGGTGATCTTTTTGTTAAACACGCGTTAGCCGACTTAGGCACGAGTATAAACCTGATGCCCTTTTCGTTGTTTAAAAAGTTAGCGATTGGTAGCCTTAACCCCACGCGTATGAGTATCCAGATAGCTGATAGATCCGTCAAGTGCCCGTTAGGAATAGTGGAGGACGTTCTAGTAAAAGTCGACAAGTTCATCTTCCCGGTGGACTTTGTCATTTTGGACATCGAAGAAGACGTCGAGGTTCCCCTGATCCTTGGACGACCCTTCCTTGCCACCTCCAGAGCCATCATTGATGTAAGCAATGGTAAGCTTTTCCTTCGAGTAGGCGACGACGAAGTCACTTTTTCTATCACACCTTCGATGAAGAACACCCTAACAAATGATGACTCATGTTTTTTCGTAGACGCCGTGAGTGATGAGTCTTCCTACTACCTCTCCGACTTTGAAAAAGAACTTTCTGATTTTTGTTTTTCTTCTTCTCTTCCCGCTGAATCGCTGCAGGAAAGTGATGAATCTTCTGATTGTCTTTCTGAGTTTGAAAAAGAATTTTCTGATTTTTGTTCTTCCTCTTTTCTTCCCACTGAATCGCTACAAGAATCCGTCTTGGCTATAGCCCCACTCCTTATTACGCTCCTTATTAAAAATTTTATAAAGATATTATTTTTGAAAAAGAAAGAATTTCTAAATCCTCTTATGAAGAACCCCCTACCCTAGAACTTAAAGAACTTCCTGAACTCCTTAAGTATGCTTTCTTAGAAAAAGATTCCAAGTTACCAGTTATCGTTTCGGCCTACCTCACGGATACGCAAAACGACAAACTTCTTCCTGTTCTACGTAAGCATCGCCGGGCTATTTCGCTTTAGTTTATTTGTTTCCAAAACCACCTTCAAAGCCCTTTATTTTTCCTTTATTTAAATAACTCTCATAACGATAATTTTGGATCGTTTGTTGTTCTACGCTAATTGTATTCCTCAAGAGACCCACACTCGGGGATTCATTCCCAAAATTTTATTACTTGTGCAACCGATGCGCTTGCCGTATTTAGACGCATCATGGAGCCGACGGTCCACATATCCTCAGTTTGATAATATATATTCACATGGTTTATTTGATCTCATCTTGTGTTTGGTAGAGTGTGCAGGTTTATAGGTCCAAGCAATAGAAGAAGCTCTCCTATGGCACCTAACGCCGAGTAGTAGTTGTTATCGACTGCAGTAGCCTGAACAAAATTGACATGGAGCTTGGGTTAATATCGCGCTGCACTAGTACTACCGCCCGTGCTATCTTAAGGATTTATTTCAGTCAGGAGCTCGGGGAGCTAACGGGCTGGCGTTCCCCTTATACCACGCCATGCTAGCCTACTTAATTATTGTAGAGACGGATTCATCGAGGCGAATGGACTATCGCGAGGTATTACCTTCCTACAGCGCCGCGCTAGCATTAGAAAAATGGAAAGTATTCGTTTTGAATATTTTTATAAATTTGTAAGACAACTGTCAACATCATGCACGTGAACCTATAGCCAGGCGCTAGTATTGTAACATCCCTATATTACATGGGGGATGTAGAAGTTTAAATTATCCAACAACTGACTTGACCCCACCCACCCCCTTTGACTTTAGTAGACCCATAAGTATACCTAAGGAACAAGTGGTGCACCCCCACATTCTTAAATCACAAGATGTGCACATAACAACCCTTCAACCCTTGACCCCACCCAAACCTCCCCACATAACTCCAAGACCATAAAACCCCATAATGGCACACTAAACCATGCACCACACCCCTTGAAAAGCCCTTAAATCGAAGTGGTGTGCACTTAGTAGTTTTGACACAAAACACCCTCCCCTTGCTCTTTTTACCTATAGATTTGAGCCCACATCAAGCCAAGACCATGGCAAACCCTACCACCAAAATATTAATTTTGGTCAAACCCAAAAGTCAACAAAAAATTAGGCTTAAACCTCGGCTAAACCTTAACCTAAGAGAATTAACCTAAAGAGGTAAAACCAAATCCCCGAAACCTAAACCCTCTTTCCCCTTTTAAAAGGCTGACCCAGCACCTAAGCATGTTAATCTTGAACAATTATAGGTTTCAAGGTGGCTGTAAAGGACCCCTACACCATAGCCATGACCGGAAATGGTGAGGTTAAAAGCTCAAAGCTAAGCTCACCACCGGCCTATAAAGAGGAGCCCAAAGCCACTGAGTTAGCTTTAACCATCCACAAGCTATCCCCCTGTGCAGAGAAAACGAGTGAAATCCCTCTGCAAACTGACATGCTAAACTCGTGAAATCCATGGACAATCGACCACGATCTTGGTGATCTCGGCCCTATGATGTCAGATTTCTCTTCCTTCTTCTTCCCCTCTTCTGTGCGAACATTGAAGAATAGAAATTGAGCCCAATCGGGCATCATTTTGGCATACTACAGTGGAAGATTTTAAGTAATTTTCAACTTGAGTTCTGCCGTTGGCGGCGGTTTCCGTCGACCCCACCACCCCAAAGTATTGCCCTGGCCCTTTGGAAACATTCTAGTGGACCAGAAGTGGCAAGCAACCACCGGACAGCGGTGGCAAAGCTTCACAAGCTTTGCCCAGTCGGGATCGATCTCAGCCATTTCTGATCAAGGAAGACGAAATCAAAGCCGTTCGTGAAACCTTGGCAATTATTGGTTGATCCACACAGCAGATCGAGTAGCGGATCCACTGTAGGAGAAGGTCATTTCCCATCTACCGTGTTTCTGGAGCATCAGATCTGCGCCAAGATTCGCGCTCCGCCTTTTAAATCATTTTAAAATTAGATAAAATAATGGATATTTGCAGCCCATATGCAGAATCCTTCAAGCGCAAAATTAAGCCCCTTAGAGGTAGAACTAGACCTGCCGACAATCATGAAAGTTGTAGGGCTCGGTCTGCGAATTTTAAAAACATGTGGCACATTTTCATGGGTGGTGTAGAATTCCTGGAATCTCCATTCAAATTTTCCTTCTTTATTATTAATTTATTAATTGAAAAAAATGTTGAAAACCCTCTCATGACTACCAAAACACGTAAATTAAATATGAATTGCCCTATAACTTTTTTTAAACTCACCCCCACCATCTTACTCCATTTTGACCATTTTACCCTAACCCTCTTATTTTAAATTGTTCTCGTTATAAAAATGCATAAATCTTTTCCAATACATGTCAAACCTTTTCAAAAAGCCTAAATAATACATACTTTGAATACTTATTAGTATGCCTTGTAGAAAATGAAGTCACTACAATATTGCTTATCAAAAATGCTCTCCTTTATTAACAATTTATTTACTCGCACTAAGAACCATTATTTACTTAAAACCTCTTTGTTCATCATATTTATCTTAGTATAAAAAGATTTGAAAATGGGAAGGAATTCATTATTTATCTTAGTACTTAATACATACATTGGGAATGGAGTAACGCGAATTATGTTCCATTAATATTTTATGAGTGCGGAAGGATGGTCTTATGCCCTTGATATCAGATATCTTCGAAGCAATAGCTCGGCGATGTTTATGTAAAACTAAAAGGAGTTTTTCATTTTGGACATCCGTAAGGTTGGCCGAAACTATAACTGACAGCTTGTAGTTCTTTTCTAAGAAGGCGTACTTGAGATGTTCAGGAAGTTCTTTAAGTTATAGGGTAGGGTGTTCTTTATTAGAGTTTTGAGAAATTCTTTCTTTTTCAAATACTATATCTTCATAGATTTTTTAGATGAAAAATTAAAAGGGGTGGAGCCGGTGTCCAAGGCGGCTTCTTGTAGCAAATCAGTTGGAAGAGTAGAAGAGAAACAAAAATCAGAAAATTCTTTTTCCAAATCAGATAAAAGACAAGAGGATTCTACACTCTCTTCACTTAGGTGTAGCGATTCACTTGGAAAAGAAGAGGAGGAACAAAAAGTAGAGAATTATTTTTCAAAATCAGATGGGCAATCAGAGGATTCATCACTCACGACATATACAAAAAAGCAGGAGTCATCATTTGCTAAGGTGTCTTTCATCGAAGGTGTGATAGAGAAAGTGACTTCGTCGTCGCCTACTCGAAGGAAGAGCTTACCATTGCAAACATCAATGATAGCTCGAGAGGTGGCAAGGAAGGGTCGGCCATGGATCAGGGGAACCTCGACGTCTTCTTCGATGTCCAAAATGACAAAGTCCACCGGGAAGATGAACTTGTCGAATTTTACTAAGACATCCTCCACTATTCCTAACCGGTACTTAACGGATCTGTCGGCGAGCTGGATGCTTATGCATGTGGGGTTGAGGCTACCAAATCCTTTCTTTTTAAACAATGAGAGGGGCATCTGGTTAATACTCGCACCTAAGTCGACTAATGCATTCTTGACAATAAGATTACCAAAGACACACGAAATAAAAAATCTACCCGGGTCATTGATTTTCTTTGGTAAGCTGCTTGTCAAAAACACGGAGCACTCGACGTTTAATGTAGAGTGCAAAAGGTTCTCTAACTTCTTCTTGTTGGTCAGGAGGTCCTGAAGATACTTGGCGTACTTCGGCATCTGTGAAATCGCTTCATGGAATAGCAAATTTATGTGGATTTTCTTGAACATTTCTAAGAAATGAGAGTATTGATCGTCCTTACGTTGTTTATTAAGTTTGGAAGGGTAAGTCGGATTTTGATTATTTTTAAAGATGGGTTGTGGAGTGAGATCGTTTTCAAAAATGGGGGTGATAACTTATTCAACAGAGGGTGGATTTTTAAAAACGGCGACGGAGCTTGCCTCAGACTCTTCACTTACCATACCGGGAACTTGCTTTCTACTCTGAAGAGTTATTGCTTTCGCTTGCTCTCTCGGGTTGGGCTCTGTATTGGAAGGAAGAGACCCTGCGGGTCACTCAGAAATAATTTTAGCGAGTTGTCCTACTTGATTTTCAAGACTTTTTACGGATCCGGTTAGGGTCCTTATTGTAGCGACATTTGTGGTGATATATTTGGAAAGTAACTCCTCCAAGCTTGGAGGTTCTAGATAATTTTGAAGAGGTGGTGGTGGTGGTGTAGAAAAATCGTTTTGATGTATCGGGCGCATCGCATTCGATGGATTACTCCACGAAAAATTCGGATGATTTCTTAAGGCAGGATTATAACTATTCGGAAAATTAAAACCAGGAGGATGAAAATTCGTAGTAGAAAAATTATTAAAAGTATTCCTATGCATGTTGTTAACAAAATCTAATTGTTCTGAGGTATGAGTTGCAGATTCCCATGCCTGAGGGGCGGAGGCAGCAGTCATCTCCGTTATCTTTTTGCTTAGGATTTCTACTTGCAGAGCGAGTTGGGAGACGTTGTCCACTTCATAGATACCTGCAGGCTTGTTCGAGCGGGACCTAGGCACATTCCATTGATAAGTGTTCATGGACATGTCCTCAAAAAGCTCAAGTGCTGCTTTTGGGGTCTTATGATTTAAAGTACCGCCAGAAGCTGTGCCTATCATTTGCTTTGTGCTTTGATTTAACCCGTTATAGAACGTCTCCACTTGTAACCATACAGGCAGCGCGTGATGTGGGCATCGTCTTAATAATTCTTTGAATCTTTCCCAAGTTTCATATAAGGTTTCAGAGTCTATTTATCAAAAGGTAGAGATGTCGTTCCTTAGTTTTGCCGTTTTAGCTGGCGGAAAATAGTTCGCAAAAATTTTTCAGTTAATTCATTCCACGTGGTTATGCTATTCTTAGGTAGAGTGTTCATCCACTGCTTAGGTTTAGTTCTTAAAGAGAAGGGGAAGATTCTTAGCCTGATTGCATCATTTATGACACCATTTATCTTGAAGGTGGCACCAATTTCAAGAAAGCTTGCTATATGTGCGTTCGGATCTTCATCTTGAAGTTCGTCAAATTGCACATACTGCTGCACCATTTGAATTATGTTAGGCTTTAATTCGAAGTTATTATTTACTATAGCAGGGAAGACTATGCTAGATTCTGTTCCCTCGAGATTTGGCCATGCATAATAAGACATAGGTCTTTGCACGGCTTCCTCTACATTTGGTTCTTTCTCTCTTAGAGTAGAGAATGATACGGAGTCCTTAACCTGTATTTTGGAAGTAGGGCCTTGAAATCGCAATCTTCTACGAAGAGTATGCTCAATTTTGTTGTCCAAGTCAAAAATAACCGACGGACTCCCGCGAGTCATGCACTAAAATAAGAGAAGAGAAGAAAGAGAAATAAAAAAAACTAGAAAGAAAAGCAAGATTTTTTTAAAATAGATTTTTTTTTAATAGATTAACTCCCAAACTTCCCAAGGACTACCCGGTGATGGGTTCGCAAGGTACTAGAAAAGATAGTGGCACTTAGAGCCGCTTTGCCATTTTTGAGAGAATTAGGTGGTGTAGAAACATTGTGAAGTAGGTTACTATTAAGAGCGGTAATAAAAAAATTTGATTTAAAAAATTTTTTTAGAAGGAGGGTATGGAAGAGAAGTGGTAAAATTAATAGGTTCGTGTTTTCAATATATCAACGAAAGTTGATCCCCGGCAACTGTGCCAAAAACTTGTTGGTCGCTAAGGCTCGAAGAAAATAAAAGCAACCGAACTAGCAATCCAATGAAACAAGTATACCTATCAGACTATAGCTAGGGGACACAAGTGTCGTATTGAAATCCGGAAATTGTTGAATAAACATACTGACACGAAGGCTATTTTTTTATCGATGAAAAAACAAGGGTTTGAGAAACTAAGTGCAATTAAAGAAATAAAACTATGCTTGAAAGAGAACAATTGTAGTTAATTAAAAAGCATAATATAAGCGATTATAATGAAGGGCTGAAACTATGAAATGGAAATGCACTCGATCAAGAATCACCTCGGCTAAGGACGACTAAGAAAATACGATTAAAACCTAAACTTAATAGGGTAAAGGTCTTTGACCGTAGAGGTCCCTAAAGCTTGAACACGCTTCTCTAAAAGTCGTGCCCAACTGAGTTTAGAAAGGTCCGACCGACTCTCGTCTAAATCAGAGGCCTAAAGCTCTCTTTACGCGGTGAACCCCATTATTGGATTTTACTCAGATCGGGGAGATTTGGACGTCTTCCTATCTCGAGGGGTGCGTACAATTCCCTTTACTCTTGAATGTTTACTTCATTCTATCGGCCTCTCGGCTAGCCCAGAATGAAAACAAAGGTGGAGAGTATATATCGATAATATACCTCCAGCCCATGAAAAATCAAGAGTAATTCAAGGCCTAAAACAAAAAAAGAAAAGGTAATTTAAAACATCATAACTTAATCGCTCGAACCACGGATCATTAAGATCGATTACAAGGAGGATTAGTTAATCATAATTGAGTGGAGGAGGGGGTGAGTAGTAAAGCATTAAGAACACAATGAAGAAAAGAGAACTTTTATATTAATGAAAAAGAGAGCTACACTTGCATGAAAATGAAATTACAATTGCATGAAATTTAAAACCTATTCTAGCCCTACCATTAACACTAAGCAAGAGCAAAGATTACAATAAAAGCTTAAACAAACTAAGACCTAAGCTAGGGTTAAGAAAATTACAAAAAGAGAAAGAGAGAGAGAGAGAGAGAGAAGAACATGAAAAAAAACAAGAAACAAAGGGGTAGCACCTCCCCCTCTCAACCAAAGCTTCCTGAAATGGGAAGGGGGGGGTCTTAATTTATAGGAAAAGCTTACGGGTTGGTCACGTCCTTCGACACGCCCTAGGGGGCATATTAGGGAGCGTGATAGGTATGTGTTTGACCTCGGGCTCTTTTTTCTGGCGGGAAGGATGAATGCTTCTGTACGTCAGTGGATACGCCCTTCGTCACACCCGTGACCCGAACGTCGCGTCGAAATGATTGGTAGGAAATCCGTCAGTCAACGAAAAAGGAGGGGGTCACGACCTGTGTCACGCCCGTGACATTGGGCATGACAGTACTGTTGGCGTGCTGAGACGAAATGGCATTTAATGAGGCAGCAGGCTTCGAGCAGAGGGCGACACACCTCAGGTCACGCCTGGGGAGGGCGTGTTAGGGGGAGTGACAGCCGTTTTTCCTTGTATTTTTCTCTAACTTCTGGAATACTCTTGGAAAGGGTTACATGCCCTAGGTCACGCCTTGGGAGGGCGTGACAGGGGGCGTGTCAGGTCAATTTTGACCAATTTTCAGAAAAGCTGCAAAAAGAGAGGAAAAAATTAGGGGCAATAAAATTAACAATAAAAAGATAAAAATAAAGCTTAAAATACAAGATTTATACATTATAGAATAGAAAAATACGAGAATAGTTTAGGCTACTAAACGTATTATCAGTACTAGTCGACACGGGCCTGTTCCTTTTTGCACGGGCGTGTCCTTATCCGTATTCACCAATGGGCATGACGGTTGGCGGGACGGTTATCTATAACATGCCCCTAGGTCACGGGCGTGTCGGGACCCGACCCGGGCGTGTCAGTTTAAGACACGGGTGTGTCTCGACCCGTGTCCTTTTTTATGCTCGACGATCGTGCCTGGATCGGGCCACACGGCCTGGGACACGGCCGTGTGCAAAGACGTGTTCAACCCAGGATAAGAAATTTTAGGCTAACATGAGCCATTTGTTTTCTTTAAATATGATTTGACGGTCCAGATGAGGTCCTGCTGTATTAAGTTCGGGAATAGAGGATTAATCCCTCATTTTCCTTTCAAACACTTTCTTTCTAAGGAGTTAGAGAGAGAAGAGAGCAAGGAAGAAGGAAGGGAGGAATCCGGCTGCCAGCGGAGCATCGGAGCACCAGATGAGAACCGAGACCAGATCCGTGAGAGAATACCCTTGCAAAGCCTTCCATCTGGTTAGTTTTCATTGCACCAAAGCAGACTTCAAGGTTAACGATTTTCTACTTGGACATGTGAAGTCCTCTTCGTTTTTTCATGGGAAACCCGCTCTTGTGAGTGTTCGGTGACTGCACGGTGTTCCTTCGGGTATATGTGAATAGTCCCCCTTGTGTTGCATGTAGAGTCTGAAATCAAAGTACGGGCATAGGCATTGTGTGTGAAGACTACCCGGACGTGTTTGTCTGGATCGGTGATGTTGCATTGTGCCTTGATTATCGGACAAGACTTTGTATTGTGTTGTTTTTCGGGTTTTCTACATGCTAGATTGCAACAAGGAGCCTTGGGGATTAAGTATATGTTGCACCCGAAAAATTGTGCGGAAACGCATTTTTTCCAACTAGGTGGCCTAGAGCCAACCTTGTATATAATTGGGATTGTATGTGCGAGGCCTGTCTCCAAGGGACATGTAGGGCCTTTCTTTGGAAAGCGGTGAGCCCATGGGGTTCAGAATTATTAGGCTCGGTAGCCGAATAGGAAAGGCAAAACTGACTCGCGCCCTGCACGTTTGGCCATTAGTACTACGGTATTCGAATACAGTAGAGTGACTTGAGCAATGGGAAATGGTTGAGCTGTACCCGCGTTATGTAGACTTTGACATGAGAGTAGCGGAAATTGGCTCTCGTCGGTGGCATAACAAGAGTCTCAGGCCATGGGCCGTAAAGACTGAAATGCTCAAAGTAACCATCAAGTCAAGGACCTCTGAATGGAGGTGGTATCTAGGATGTCCTGTACACTGTCAATGTGCCCTGAGTGCACGGGTGGGCGGCCGTGCGAGCCTCCACCTGTGGTGAATTGTGCTAGGTTGTACTTTCACTAGGATTTTTGGATTTACTAATGAAATGCAGGGAAGGAGCACCGTCGTCCCGAATAAGGCGCGGGGTCGTAATAATTTTGTCAGCTATAGCTGACCGTTGCTTTGTTTGCTACCATACGGTTGAATGTTGCTTGCAATTGCTTCGGAACCAAGTACTAAATAGCGGGCTGAAGCCCAAGCAGCTGTGCTGGCCTCGAAGGCCAAAGCAAACTATTATTTTACTTCTATCATGTGTGGCGGCCTGCGAGCCAATGTCTGTAAAACACTATATTGTTAAGTGAACATTTGTAAGGCCATAAGGCCAAGTACTTTTGTGTAATTTGGTATTTCATTCCTATTGTGGTTAGTGGACATTCATGATTCATACTATCTGTTATTTGGGTTCTTTCAACTACTTAAAAGTTTCCACTAGTTTCTCTGTGTAGGACGTTTGTGATTGGAAGAATGGTTTCATTTTATAACCCTTCGGTCTGTCTGTAGTATATGGTGTCTGGCCCTGGCCGGACCTACTTCTATATACCATGCGATGGATAGGGGTGTTACAATTTGGTATCAAACTACCGGTTCAGGTCTTGCTTATTGGAATTTGTGGGTGAATTCTTTTGAGGGGTGGTGAGCACATGTATGTGCGTCATCGTTATAACAAAAAAAGAACCCATGAATGTACACTTAGGAATGAAAATACACTTGTTTTTGAGGAACCTGAGTGTTCCATAGATTGCTTTTAACAATTTTTTTGTCGCTTAATCGATAGGTATGCTATATAGGGGACTACGAGTGGTGTGGGGAAGTCGCAAGGTCAGCACTCCACGGAGAGTAGTGCACTTAACAGCGTGCCTGAGACCTTGCTTTCTGTTGAAACCATAATAAGGATGGTTGAAGTGGTATTCGCGGTGACTAAAGCACAACTTGGAGGGAAAGTGCAGCCCCCTGTCCCTGGGGTTAATTCAACACCGAGTGGTGTGATGGAATAACTAGCATGTATAAGACCTTTGGATCAGCAGTTAAACATGCTTTTAGTGCAGGGTACGCACTCAGTTGAGGAGTATTTACAGTGGTTTCTTATCATAAGGCGCTACCCAGGGTTTGATTTTGATAACGAGCAGACTATAGTTAATAGATTCTACAACGGTTTGCGTGATGAATTACAACTACTACTCGTAGGACCAAAATACTTGGATTCTGAGCGTTAGTGGAGTCGGCTAGAGCTTTGGAAGCAGATCCATCCAGAATCAACCAGACATCAGAGTACAGCTTACCAAACTCCCCAGGTCCCGCAAAGTCTGTACACCGAAAGAGGAGTAAACTGAGGCCTAACGTATATGCTAGTCAAACTCCATATTACTGTTATAAATATGGAAGGTTTGGTCACTTTGCCCGAGATTGTCGTAAAGACGATCAGGGGATAGAGAAAGCTATGAAGGCAGTCCAAGAGAAGAAATACTCCAGTGTTGAGAAGATAGATTTAAAGGCGCTACACACCTTGAAGTCCGGTTTCCGTAGATGGTGTAAGAAGGCAAGGAGGTCGGGTCTAGTTCCTTCTTTTGGTGCGTTTGGAACAACTATTGGCTGAGACCCGGACGCATGATTTTCTTGTGGGAAGCTGGTACACTTTGCTCGGGAGTGTTGAAGCGGACGTTCTGAGTCCGAGAAGAAGCATAGAGTTACCTACGAAGAGGAGGGAAAGGGGTTGGTGGTAGCTACACCTCAATATGCTCCATCCCAACCTAGAGGATACAATATTGGCCATCAGGAGGTTATTGAATATGCTGACATGGTGACAGGTATGGTTTAATTTTTGGTATGTCAGCTTTAGATACTTGTTGCCTTACGCATGTTAGCTGATGTTTGGTTGTTATAGGATTTGTATTGATTTATTGAGTGTCCGGTGAAAGCACTGTTCGTCATGGGAACTTCTCATTCTTTCTTCGATGGCAAGACACAAATCGATAGTACTCCTGCCTATCGTGTGCTCTATACACGCGAATAGTGTCTGTTGTATGAAGTTACGGATAGGGAGAGAGGAGTTTTACTTGCAAGCGTCGATACTGTTGTTTGTAGAATTCGACGTAATCTTTGGTATGATTGGCTCTCGGTGCAGCGTGCGTACATCAATTCAAACGTAAGGTGGTCAGTTTGGTACTAGCTATTTTTTGTGAGATGACAGAACTGAAGTATTAGTTCAAGAGCTGGTGGAACAGGGTTATGTGCATCGATGTTTAATGCCTTTAAGCACACCGGTCCTCTAGTAAAAAAGTAGATGGAAGCTTACAACTCTATAATGGTAACTAGAAGATGATTAAGTTAACGGGAAAAGAATAAGTATCCAATCCCAAGTAGTGATTATCTATTCGGTCAACTCAATGGTTTAAGTGTGTACTCAAGTTGAATCTGAAATCTGGATACTATTATTTGTCGCTAAGGAAAAGTGATATTCTCAAAACGGCGTTCAGCACACGATATGGGCAATATGAGTTCATCGTTATGCCGCTTGTGCTGACAAATGCGCCGTCCGTGTTTATGGATTTGAGGTATAAGGCATTCAGTGAGTACCTGAACCTGTTCTTGATAACCTTTATCGACGACATACTGGAATACTTTCAGTATGAGGGTGATCATTCCAAACATCTGGATTCGGTATTGGTGACGTTAAGGAGAAATCAGTTGTATGACAAATTCTTCAAGTGTGAGCTTTGGTTACCCTCAGTAGCGTTTTTTATTCACATATTGAGTGGAGAAAGTATCATGGTTGACCCGTCAAAGATATTTGTGATACGTGAGTTTCTTGTGTTATCTGCTTTGGCGAAAAGTCCGAAGTTTATAGGGCTGGCCGGCTAGCATAGACGCTTCATAGAGAACCTCTAGCGGATAACATTACCCCTCACGACTTTGGCGAAGAAAGATCAAAAGTTTGTGTGGTCGCTGGAGTGCGCGCAAGCTTTCGAAGAGCTGAAAAGTTAGTTGACCTCGACAACTATTCCATGTTCACCGAGTATGACCGAAGGAGTTGATATTTACAGCGATGCTTAGGGCAGTGACTTATATTTTGTTCTGGCCCAGCATGGGAGTGTAATAACATATAGCTTGCGTTATTTGGAGGTATGCGAGAGGATTTTTCCGGTCCATGACTTGGAGTTAGCGGCCGTGATATTTGCACTGAAGCTATAAAGGCGCTACCTAAATGATGTGAAGGTCGGTATCTAAATCGATCACAGGAGCCTGAAGTACTTATTGGATAATAAGGACTTAAACTTGTGGCAGCAGAGGTGGATGGAGTTATTGGGGGACAACACCTTCGACATACATTTTGGCGCAAGTTTTGTAGATATTGGAGATCACTTGCGTGGACAAGCAGATCATGGATTATGCTTTTGATAGGTCAAATTCCCAATATGTTTTTGAAGACGGACTATTGTGGAAGGACAGTTGTTTGTGCGCCCCAAGTGTAGAGAGTCAGCGGCAGGAGTTGATGTACGAGGCTCATTATACAAAGTACTCAATTCACCACAAGTGCACAAATTGTTTAGAGGTTTAAAGAAGTTGTTCTGGTGGCCAGAACATAAAAAGGAAGACCCGGTGGAAAAGTTATCCAAACTCTACATATATAATATTGTTCGGTTATATCGTGCACCCCGCTGTATTGTCAGTGACTGAGATGAACGCTTTACGTCCAATGATACAAGGATGGTGCATAAAAATGTTGGGAACTAAGCTAAACTTCAGTACAGTCTTCCATCCGCTCACGGATGGTCAGATTGAATGGGTCAAAAAAATGATGGAGGACATGCTTCACATGGTTGTCTTGGATTATTGAATGTAGTGGGAAGATCACATATACATGGTGGAGTTTTCTTATAACAACAGCTACAAGGAGAGTATACAAATGGGGCCCTTTGAGGCCCTTTATTGTAGAAAATGTCGCACGTCGTTGTCATGGTTAGAAACGGGTGTGACAAAGCCTTTCAAGAGGCAATAGATGGAAGATGCAACGTCATTGGTATGCATAATTCGAGGAATGTTTGCAGACCGCTCAGGACCGGCAGGCAAAACACTATAACGCCAAAGCTTAGGAACTAGGAGTTCGCTGTTGGCGATTGGACGTATATGAAAACCAAGTCGTTCAAGGGTGTCTCGCGAGTCCGTCGCTTGAAGAGGCTGTTTTAGAGGTACCTTGAACCGTTTGAGACTGTGGAGCGAATTGGTGAAGCAGCATATCGACTGAAGTTATTAGTGGATTTGAGTGGGCTACACGATACATTCCACATATCGGTATTGAGGAAGACGGTACAAAAGACTTCTCAGGTGGTTGCGGTCGATCAGGTGCCGGTTGAATGTGGGATGATGATAAAGGTCAAGCCCGTACTCATTGAAGACTTTTAAGTCAAACGACTTCACAATAAGGAGTTCCGAATGGTTAAAAAGTCTGTTGGGATAATTGCGGTCGTGATGAGCTTTCATGGAAGCGAGAGCAGATTATTATGGAGGAATACCCCGTGTTATTCCGCTCAGGTAAAATTTTGGTTGTGTACTTTTACCTAATTTCGGGACAAAATTCTTTTAAAGGTGGAGATTTGTAACGCCCCGAACGTTATAAACGAACCGGTTGCGTCCTAAGGAATTTTTGGTGCCTATATAGGGATACATGGCCTGGGACACATGTGTGTCTAAGTTCGTGTCCTTCTGTGTTGGCTTGGCTGTGTCCAGGAAAGGATGGGGCAGGAAACACGGTTTTGAACAGTAGTGACACAGGCGTGTCAGGGGTGACACGGGCGTGTCCTCACTCGTGTCAACACCTGTGTTCTTCTCGTGTTGAAAACCTGGTGTGTGTTGACAGGAGTGCACGGCCGGGTTACACGGGCATGTACTAGTCGACACGGGCATGTTCCTTTTTGCACGGGCGTGTCCTTACCTGTGTTCACTAAGGGACGTGACGGTTGGAGTGGTGGTTATCTGTGACATGCCCCTAGGTCACGGGCGTGTCGGGACCCGACACGGGAATTTTAGGATGAGACACAGGCGTGTCTCGACCCGTGTCCTTTTTTGTGCTCGACGATCATGCCTTGATCGAGGCACACGGTCTGGGACACGGCACTGTGCAAAGCCGTGTTCGGCGCAGGATAAGAAATTTTAGTCCTACCTGAGCCGTTCATTTTCTTTAAATACGATCTGACAGCCAAATGAGGTCCTGCTGTGTTAAGTTCGGGAATAGAGTATTAATCCCTCATTTTCCTCTTAAACTCTCTCTTTCTAAGGAGTTAGAGAGAGAAGAGAGCAAGGAAGAAGGAGAGGAGGAATCCGACCGCTGGCGGATCATTGGAGCACCAGATTGAGAATCGAGAACAGATCCGTGAGAGAATTCCCTTGCTAAGCCTTCCATCAAGCTAGTTTTCATGGCGCCAAAGCGGACTTCAACGGTAACGAATCTCAACTTGGACATGTGAAGTCCTCTTCCTTTCTACATGAGAAACCCGCTCTCGCGAGTGTGTATTGAGTGCGCGGTGTTCCTTGGGGTAGATGTGAATAGTCCCCCTTGTGTTATATGTAGAGTCCAAAATCGAATTACGTGCATAGGCATTGTGTGTGAAGCCTACCCGTACGTGTTTGTCTAGATCGGTGATGTTATATTGTGCATGGATTGTCGGAGAAGACTCCGTATTGTGTTGTTTTTTGGGTTTTCTACACGGTAGATTGCACGGGGAACCTTGGCGATTAACTCCAAGGTGCACCCGGAAAACTAAGAGGAAAAGCATTTCTTCCAACTAGGTGGCCTGGGGCCAACCTTATATATAATTGGGATTGTATGTGCGAGGCCTGTCTCCAGGATACATGTAGGGCCTTTCTTTGGAAAGCGATGAGCCCGTGGGGTTCAGAATTATAAGGCTAGGGAGCCGAATAGGAAAGGCAAAACCGACCCGCGCCCTGCAGGTTTAGCCAAGAGTACTACGGTATTCGGAGACAGTAGGGCGACTTGAGAAACGGGAAATGGTGGAGTTGTACCTACGTTATGTAGACTATGACATGAGAGTAGAGGAAATTGGCTCTCGTCCGTGGCATAACGAGAGTCTCAGGCCAGGGGCCGTAAAGGCTTAAATGCTCAAAGTAACTGTCAAGTCAAGGACCTCTGAACGGAGGTGGTATCCGGGAAGTCCGGTACACCGTCAATGTGCCCTGAGTGCACGGGGTGGGCGATTGTACGAGCCTCCACCTGTGGTGAATTGTGCTAGGTTGTACTTTCACTAGGATTTTTGGATGTGCTAATGAAATGCAGGGATGGAGCACCGTCGTCCCGAATAAGGGGCGGTGTCGTTATAATTTGCTCAGATTTAGCTGACCGTTGCTTTGTTTGCCGTCGTACAGTGGAATGTTGCTTGCAGGTGCTGCGGAACCAAGTACCAAATAGCGGGCTGAAGCCCAAGCTGCTGTGTTGGCCCTCGAAGGCCAAAGCGAACTGTAATTTTACTTCTATCATGTGTGGTCGGCCTGCGAGCCGATGTCTGCAAAACACTATATTGTTAAGTGAATATTTGTAAGGCTATAAAGCCAAGTACTTTTGTGTATTTTGGTATTTCATTCCTATTGTGGTTAGTGGACATTCATGATTCATACTATCTGTTATTTGGGTTCTTTCAACTACTTAAAAGCTTACGCTAGTTTATCTGTGTAGGACGTTTGTGATTGGAAGAATAGTTTCATTCTATAACCCTTCGGTCTGTCTGTATTATATGGCGTCAGGCCCCAGCCGGACCTACTTTTATATACCATGCGACGGATAGGGGTGTTACACCTTCCACCCCCAAACAGACGACCAAACAGAGCAAACCAACAGGACCATGGAGGATCTACTCCGACTATGTATTATAGACTATAACGAACCATGTGAAAAGCTCTTACTGCAAATAGAGTTCTCCTATAATAATAGCCTCCATTCATGTATAGGCATGGCCCCCAATGAGGCCTTATACGATAGAAGGTGCCGAACTCTGCTATCCTGGTTACAAGAAGATGACCAACAAACGTTAGGAGTATGATAAGTCCCCATTTCATACCGAATTCTTGACTCATCTAGGCTTCATTTCATGACTTTGCACTGCCATTTAGCGCCATTAGCACTCCTTTTGGTTCGCTACGACATTCAACGTCTTGTGCACTTTATTAGCCTATTTCTGTGCGTGTGTGTATTTCCCTCTTTCTATGCATTTTATTAATATCTGTGACTGCTATGATCGACAACCCGTCCAGTTTTCATGCAGGTTCGGGGATCGTGTTGGCGTCCGGGAAAGGGCTTTCACCATTTTTGGCAAAGGAGTCAATGGTCGTGCATTTTTACCCACGCACGACCATCGACCTCTTTGGAGCACAATCATCGGACGTGCGCTGTCTTGCTTCTCTTGTGAAAGTTCTTCCCCGCCATATCGCACGGTCACTAGCTATACCACGCACGATCACTTATCGTGCGTTGCCGGTCGTGCGCAGTCATGCCCTCTTTTGAAAAGTTCTGTCTCGCGATTTCGCACGATCACTGATCGTGCGCTGCTGATCGTGCACGAGCTTTGATTTCCTGGTGCAGGTTCTACAGGTTGGTTCCGCACGGGCACTGACTTTGTTCGCGCACGACCACTAGTCGTGCGCCAGTGGTCGTGCGCGCTATTTTACTCTGCTTCTATAAATCGGCCTGTTTCGCGAATTAGGGTACGGACCCTTGATCGATCTTTGCCGCCACTTCGTCGTTCCGCATCCCAGGAGTTCCATCCATCTCCACCTTCATCCCTACCATCGGGAGGTCATTTTCCGGCGATTCTAAAGCGTTCTGCATCCTCCGGTGATCCTCCCGACCATTAAAGACCTCTTCTCCGAGCTTTCCACCGAAGAAGATTATGAAGACAACCTAGAGAACTGACTTAAAGTCCCTCAAGGTGACAGCTCGTCGGTACCGGAAGCCTCCTCGGACTGCGCGTGGAAGCGAATTGACAACCCGTACCTCCGGCCAACAACCGCGGTGGATCTTCACTTTCTTGGTTTAGTCTTTCTCCATCTCTCTTGTTGTATGAAATGACTTAAGCTTGTAGTGAACTTCGATTTCTAGTTTTTTTAATTAGATTATTGTTATTTAATCTTGCTCGTGAGATTTGTGATTTGATGCGCCTCGTCCCATCTCACTTCACTCTGTTCCTTCGTTCCATTCGATTGCACTCCGCACTAAACACCTCACTCACTAGCTCACCATCCATTCGCCTTACCGAGGTACGGCATCGCGGCCGTTACATCCATCTCACCTTGTGAAGCGGTGATTGTGACCCGTATATTTCGCTTTAGTTTATTTGTTTGCAAAACCACCTTCAAAGCCCTTTATTTTTTCCTTTATTTAATTAACTCTTATAACGATAATTTCGGATCGTTCGTTGTTCTACGCTAATTTCATTCCTCAAGAGACCGACACTCGGGGATTCATTCCCAAAACTTTATTACTTGTGCGACCAGTGCGCTTGCCGTATTTACACGCATCAAGTTTTTTGCGCCGTTGTCGGGGAATGCAACTGTAGAATGACCATGATGTTTGAAAGTATTGTTGTAAGAGTTAGTGTTTTTGACCGCTGTTTCTTTGTTTAGTTGCCGCATTGAATGCAGGGTCAGCCCTCTCTCAATGCCTTCTATTCAGTAGCAAACCTATCAATCCAACCTCACCAATCGAGTGGAAATGGGTAATGACAGTTTCGAGATTTTGCCTGACTTGATCGAATATATCATCGAAAACTATCAATTTAATGGAGATGGAAACACTGATGCCTTCTGCCACGTTCAAAAGTTTTTGGAAATTTACAACACATGTTCGTCAAACACTGCCAAATGCGAGCAGCTGAAGATTCGTCTCTTCTCCTTTTCTTTGAAGGACGGCGCAAAACAATGGTATCATGATATAAGAAAGGGAATACCTTATTGTTGGAAGCAACTCGAAGGAAACTTTTTGACAAAATTCAGGCAACAAATGCTAACCAGAGACAATTACAAGGAGCTCATCACCTTCTCCCAAAGAGAGGAAGAAACGTTGTTCACTACTTGGGAACATTTTCAGTCTCTGTGGAGGGAATGTGGCAGAGTGGAAGTGTCGGACATTCTCCTGATCCAAACTTTTTACTTTGGTATTTTAGAAAGATTCCGGCCACTACTTGATGTCGCAGCCGGCGGAACTCTGTTTAACAAATCCAGCGAAGATGCTTGGGAGATTATTGACAACATTGCCCAAACTAGTAGGCATTGGAACACTTCGCTTTACCCCAATCTTTCCGTGGAGATAAATTCGGTGGTCCTTGATGAAGCCATCAATCCTCCTGTGTCGAAGACCGAGCAATTTTTCGCGTTTGTATGCAGAATGATGGAAATGTTCAACGAACAAGCTACCACCATTCAACGTCTACAAACAGCCTTCGGGATTCTTACGGAAGCGCTGTTAAGTTCAGCCGATCTAAAGCAGGAAAGGGTACATTCAATGAGACTGAGAAGTGGAAAAAGCCTCGAGAGAGCCTTGCCTCCTGATCCTCCTGCACAATCTTCTTGTGTACCCATTTCTGATTCGATAATTGAACATCCGTCTTCGCCGATCGAGCAAGAACCCTTGGCAGTACCGCCAACCGCGAAGGACACCATGACGCCTCCATTTCCCCATCGACTAAAGAATGAAAAGACTGAAAGGCAATTTCAGAAGTTCCTTGAGATCCTAAAAGGAGTTCAAGTTATCATACCTTTGACTGAAGCTATCACTTAGATCCCAGGATATTCCAAGTTCCTCAAGAACCTCATCTCGACGCGTAAATCCTTGGAAGGAGTGAAGATGGTTAACCTCACTGAAGAGTGTTCCACTCTCCTCACTAGCTATCCTCCAACCAAACGCAGAGATCCTGGCAGCTTCACCATCCCCTGCAGAATTGGCCTCTACAGATTTTACCATGCACATTGTGATTTGGGAGCTTCGATAAATCTGATGCCGCTCTCCATCTTCAAAGAGCTAGGAGTTTGGATTCTTTAGCCCACCCATCTGAGGTTGCAATTAGCCGATCGATCGATAAAAAACCCATCTGGGATAGTTGAAGACCTCATTGTCACGGTTAACGGCCTCGCTTTCCCGGCAGATTTCTTCTTCCTCGACATGAAGGCTTATCCCAAAGTTCCTATAATTCTAGGAAGGCCCTTCCTTGCCAATGCCCGGGCAATTATCAATGTCGACCAGGGAGAACTAACTCTAAGCCTCGGAGAAGAATAAATTTCTTTTAATGTCAACGAACCGCCACAATAACTATGAATCACTAATTGTTACAATGCTGATTTGATTGAAGACCCGGACACGTGCAACAAATTGATTTATCACCAGGAAGAGCCAGAATGGGAAAATGAGGACACACCCACCACTACCTTATCAGGAACTCCGCATCTGATCAAAGAATCCTCCATCGCAACCACTACCGTAACTTTGAAGTCGCTGCCCGAATCCCTGAAATATGCTTTCTTGGAGGATGGCGCAGCGTGTCCGGTTATTATCTTCGAATCTCTCTCCGCTGACAGCGATCTTGCTTTGGTCAATGTCTTAAATAAATATAAAAATGTCTTTGGACGATCTTTGGCTGATATAATAGGCATTAGCCCGGCGTTTTGCATGCACAAAATCCTTATTGAAGATCAATACAAACCGTCGGCACAACCTCAAAAGAGACTGAACCCCAAGATGCATGAGGTAGTTCAGGCTAAAGTTATAAAATTGCTAGACGCTGGTATAATTTACCCAATCAGTGACAGTAAATGGGTTAGCCCAGTTCAAGTGGTGCCCAAAAAGGGCAGGATTACTGTGATGGCTAATGGTGAAAATTAACTACTACCTACCCGCGCGGTCACCGGGTGGAGAGTTTGCATTGATTACCGAAAACTGAATGAGGCTACGCGCAAAGATCACTTCCCGCTTCCCTTCATAGATCAGATGCTAGAAAAGTTTGCCGGTCAGGAATATTATTGTTTCCTTGACGGCTATTCAGGATACAATCAAATAGCAGTCGACCCTGACGATCAAGACAAGCCTACATTCACTTGCCCATCAGGCACCTTTGCATTCATACGAATGCAATTCAGATTATGCAATGCCCCCGTAACCTTCCAACGATGTGTGATCTCCATTTTTGATGGCATGATTGGAGATTTTCTTGAGGTATTAATGGACGATTTCTCCCATTTCGGAAACAGCTTTGACTCCTGCTTAGCGAATCTAGCCAAGGCCCTGAAGCGGTGTGATGATACCAACCTCGTCCTGAATTGGGAAAAATTCCACTTCATGGTTCGCGAGGGCATCGTCTTGGGCCACAAGGTCTCTCGTCGGGGGCTCGAAGTCGACCAAGCCAAAGTTAGTATCATCAAAAATCTTACTCCTCAATCTACCGTCAAGGGTATCCGCAGCTTCTTGGGAGACGCTGGCTTTTATCGAAGATTCATCGGTAATTTTTCATAAATATTCAAACCCCTCACAAATCTGCTAGCTAAGGATGCTCTGTTTGACTTCGATAAAGATTGCATGCAAGCCTTTACGACTCTCAAGGACCGACTCATCTCCGCTCCAATTTTGGTGGCACCAGATTGGACTTTACCCTTATAAGTCATGTGCGACGCAAGCGATGTTGCAGTTGGTGCGGTGCTTGGTCAAAGGAGAGATAAAATATTTATACCATCTCGTATGCGAGCTGAACTCTCAACGTTGCCCAAATGAATTATTTCACTATAGAAAAGGAGGTTTTTGCGGTCCTCTTTGCTGCACTCAGGTATTTATTAAAGAAAAAAGATGCCAAGCCCCGGCTAATTCGTTGGATTCTTCTGCTGCAAGAATATTCCATCGAGATCCGCGATAAGAAAGGAGTGGATAATGTCATAGCTGATCACCTATCAAGATTGGAGAGCGATATTGAAGGAGCTACATCAAATTGCGAGCGCAATGAGATAGTTGATTGTTTCCCGGATTAACAGTTTTTCTCCATCACTTCACTCCCTCCTAAAATCCCATGGTACGCAGACATGGCCAACTCCCTCGCTTGCAAATCTGTCTCCTTCAGCCTATCATCGCAGCAAAAGCGGAAACTTCTATCTGATGCCAAATATTATTTCCGGGAAGACCCGTTACTTTTCCGTTCGTGCAATGACAGAGTCATTAGGAGCTGCATACCCGAGATTGAATTCCAATCTGTTTTAAATCACTATCATGACCGGGAGGCCGGCGGGCATTTTGGCGCCACCAGAACGGCACGCAAGGTATTACAATGTGGCCTATTTTGGCCAACCCTTTTCAGAGACACCCAAACGTACGTTGCCAAATCCAATGAATGTCAGAGGGCAGGAAATATTTAAAAAAGGGACGAAATGCCTCTCAACAACATGCTCGTCTGCAAGCCATTTGACGTTTGGGGGATCGATTTCATGGGACCCTTCCCCATGTCGAACGCCAAACTCTATATTATTATCGCGGTTGACTATGTCTCCAAGTGGGTTGAGGCTGAAGCTGTTGCCGCAAATGACGCCCGTACGATTTTGACTTTCTTACTCAAGAATAATTTTTCTAGATTAGGTGCTCCACGTACCATCATCAGCGACGGAGGGAGCCATTTCTGCAACAAATCTTTCTTGCAACTCATGAAGAAGTTTGGAGTTCACCAGAAAATCTCTCTTGCCTACCATCCTCAAACGTGTGGGCAGGTAGAAGTCTCAAATAGGGAGCTCAAAAGAATCATTGAAAAATCTATTAATTCCAACAGGAAAGGGTGGGCCATGAAGGTTGATGACGCCTTATGGGCATACAAAACCGCCTTCAAAACCCCTATCGGTATGACTCCCTTTCAACTTGTCTATGGAAAAGCTTGTCACTTGCCGGTCGAGTTAGAACACAAAGTATTATGCGCAACCAAATTGCTAAACATGGACATTGAGGCTGCAGCAGGCAAGCGCAGCTCTCAACATAATGAGCTTGAGGAGCTCCGACATTTTGCTTACCAGAACGCGCAGATTTACAAAGAAACAACAAAAAAATGGAACGACCGTCACATCATCCCAAAAGAATTCCAGCTGGGAGACCAAGTCTTAATGTACAACTCCCGCCTCCATTTGTTTCTAGGAAAGTTAAAATCGCGGTGGAGCGGCCCCTTCACAGTGATCGGAGTCTCCCCTTTTGGCGCAATTGAAATAACCGGGAAGAGCGGAGACAATTTTAAAGACAACGGGCACTGGCTAAAATTGTATGATGGTGGTGCTATCATTGACGAACCTCAAATCTTGCAGCTCGCTGACCGCTCGCAAAGTGATACTGTGATGCCTTGATCACCAATTTTCACAGCGGGTCTTCTATTTTTGTTGGAACTTCTATGTTTGAGCTCTTTTTCCTCTGCATTTTTATCTTCAGATTCTGTGTCTCATGAGTGTTCTGTTTTTTTTTATTTTTATTTATTTATCTTATAAACTGCAAGAACAATATATAAACTGCTAATACAGGTATTTGGTCAACCTTAAGGACGGTAAACAAAAGGGCTATTTGGGAGACAACCCAAGCTTGGACCTTTTTGGTCCCTCTTTTTTGTGCTTTTTACATTGCTCTTCTATTATATTTTCTGTTATTTGTCTTTTCTTTTGTTCAAACTAATTCGCAGGTCAACCATACTTTTGTGCGATGCAGTAACCTCCGCCTTCTGGTATGCTCATTCTTTGGATCATAGGTACCCTTTCTCCTCAGCCCTCTTTTTATTTTAGATGTATATTTTCATTTCTGCCTATGTTTTCATTCAAGTCTGGGGGGAAGAGCCGCTTATGCACTCCACGAGCACATTGATAACATGCCAGTAGTTTTATTTTATGCTTCATTATTATAGAATCAAGTTGCACACACCTTGCCACCGACACGAGCGTGCACTTAACTGAAAGTGCAGGATAAGATCAATCCTAACTCTAGAGGGGGGTGAATAGAGTTATTTAAAATAATTTTGCAAATAAAAACTTGTGTGCAGAGAAAATTTGTATTTACTTAGTGTATGGTGCTATAGCAAATAATCAGAGTAAAAAGAAATTCACAGCACAAAGCAAAACACAAAGAGACAGGCAATCCAGACGACACAAGGAGCTATAGTGGTTCCCCAAATCTGGGTACATCCACTCTTCTATCACCCTTGATAGGAATCCACTTCAAGATGAGTTGATCAGGTGTCTTGAGCACCAGGGAGTTTTTGACCAGGTTCTCACAAACCAAAGAAGCTGATTTTGACCAGGTTTTAGCAAAACCAAAAGTAACTTTTGAAGGGAGTTAAAACCCTGTACAGAAAGAAAAAGAAAAAGAATGATGTTGTCTTCTCTATAAACAAGCAGAGAGAAGCAAAAGTGGATCTGTAGTTGTTGTCAAAGCTCCCCCTTAGATCAAGAAGAAGTTCAGGAAGGAGAGCTCTGTGCAAGGGTGACAGGTCCTCAAAAGATCTGATTTGCTCCAGCAAGAGATGATCCAAGAAGGTTGGAGGGTTGTGTCTGAAGCAATCAGAATTCCTGTGAGTGAGCTTTCAAAACAATATCACACAGAGAAAAAAACTGAAGTCCTGTGTATGTTCTTCTATGTATCCTGTATATCCAAGAAATTAATTATATATCTGGGTCTTCTCCTTCCTTTTCTTTGATAGCCGTTGGAAGTCAGCATTAATTGCTTTCCTTTAAATGTCCATGCCTCAAAGGAAATGACAGGCAGACATTCCTTAGAAAATTCCTTGAGCCATGCACCAGATATGCTGTAACGGCCAATAAATCTTCAGCATTAATTGTCTGACAGAGGGAATTTGAATTCCTATCCAAAACTGACGGAGGTCTGAAAAGCGTCGAGCTCACAATAAAACGTCGATCTGAGCACGACACACGTCGGCCAGAGAGTGTTTTCTGTAAGTAGAACTGGGTTCGACGGAACGTCAAGCGGAGGTCGACTCCACGTCGAGCTGAGGTCGACTCTGCGTCGAGCTGAGGTCGACTCAGCGTCGAGCTGAGATCGACTCAGCGTCGAGCTGAGATCGACTCTGCGTTGAGCTGAAGATTATTCTACCTAGCCTATGTGACCTTTATAATCAACAAGGAGGTCATAAACCAAAATCCCTATAGCAGTATAGTCATCCTGGTCCAAATAGTAATAGGGTGTTCCAACAATCTCCCCCTATTTGGATTAGGATTACTATTTACATGAATTTTGGGATTCAAAGAAAGATAAAGCAGATACAATACACTACAATATAACCAGACATGACAGAATAAAAAGCAGCATATATAACATTATATAGCAGCACAAATGTCCAAATGTCCTGAGTCCAGCATATATAGAAAGAATTAAAGCATCTTACTTTACTTTCCCTTTGAGGCTTTGTCTTGATCACTCTTTTTGAAGATGATTTCTCTGTTTGGATTTGAAGCTTCCTTTTTAGATCTGTAATCATCAGCTGCACCTAAAGAGTTTTGATCTCTTGTACTGGGTGGTACAGCTGCAGGATGGAGTTGCATATATCTGTCTGAATCAAAGAATTTCTTAGACTTATATTTCTCCAATTCCTCTTTTCTTTGGTCTGACATTGTACTGATATGAGAGGTGTCCAGACATTTTTCTCTAGCTTTATTAATCTCATTTAAAGCAGCCATTTCTGTCATTCTAGCTTTCCAGTAGGCTGGAGTTTTGGTGGGATCTTCAAAGGGTACAGCTGGTTCAAATCTGGTAGAGGAGAGTTCTTGAGAGGTAGTTGGGGTGAGGTCAGCTCTAGGTCTATAGGGATAGGGGCCAGAGGTTGGATCAATGGCTCCTCACCTTTGATAAGGTTGAGAACCTAATCTTCCTCTAGACTGCCTGCCCCTATAGTTTCCTCTTTGCTGACCTCCCCTTTGCTGACTGTCTCCTTGATATCTTCTAGCTTGATATGTCTTTCCATGTAGAGCTGAAGGGGCTGGATTGGAAGATAGACTAGCACCTGCACCTGCATCTGGAGGAGGTGGAGGTGGAGGCTGATGGACAGGTTTGGATGGTCCTTCATTAAACTTTCTTTTCTTCTTCATTGCTTTTCTCTGATTTTGGGAGTACTGCATCCATGGCTCTGTGATTTCACAATTGTATTTGATATAGTAGGGAATGTCATGGTCTGTAGCTCTGGCAATTGGAACTCTTTTCAAAGCTTTTGATCTAGCTTTCCTCTTCCTTGCAATAGTTGCAGAGGAGTCATCAGAATCTGTAGCAAACTCATCTTCTGAACTTTAAGATTCTTCATATGGATCTATGTACTTCCTTTTAGAGATAGGAAAACTGATGGAGTCTGGAGCTGCTGAGGAGGAAACTGAAGGAAGAGCTGCTGTCAGAGGGGAGGAGGAGTCTACCACTGCAGGAGAGAGCACAGCCTCAGGAGCCATAGAGACTAAAGAGGCTGGTTCCTGAAGGGCTTGGGAGACATGGGTCTCAACTGCATCAGGTGTCTCAATTGCTTCACCTGAAGTTTCAACAGCTGCTAACATTTCAATTTCATTATTAGCAGGAGCCACTGCTACATCAGGGATCTTCTGAAAAGGGACAATAGCCCTGGATAGATCTTCTTGAATCTGAGCTGGAGGGGAGAAGCTCTGAACAGAAGCTGGAGGAGGAGCCTCAGATACTATCTGAACTTCTGCAACTGATACTGTCTCTGAACATGTCTGAACAAACTGAACTGAAGAAGGAGGCAGCTCTTCTTCTGCTGACATCTCCCCCTGCCTAGAATCAATGGTAGATGACTCTAGGCCCCCAAAAGAAGGGCATGCCAACTGAGAGGAGAGGGAGGGGACAGATGCAGAAAGAGTGCTCAGGGAAAGAATTAGAGGAGCCAGCTTGACATCCAGGAGGGAGGAGAGCCTAGGGGACAGAAGATCAAAAATTTGATTGGCTAAGGGCAGGAGGGCTACTTGCTCAAGGGGAACTTGAGTAGAGGTAGATGGAGTAGCAGAAACTGTAAATGAGGAAGATGTTGAGGGAGGTGCAGACAGTGGAGGTGTAACTGGCTCATGGATGGAGGAAAAGAGTAGCTCTGAAAAAGTAGATGAATGGGGGAATTCATGAGGAGAGGAGGTAGAGGCATCCATGAAGGAGTCTTCATGCATGTCAAAAGAAAAGAGATCCTCATGAGGGGAGGAATCCAAGCTTATGGGAAGGAAAGTAGTGTGAGGTGGAAGGGAGGAGGCAATGGTAGAGATGGAGGAAGGTAGAGGTTGAGAGGATGAGATGACTGCGGTTGAGGGGATGAAAGTGGATGGGAGGGTGAGAGAGTCAGATGGCACAGTCCCTGCTTCTGGACCAGTGGACTGAGAGGGAGTGACCTCTACAGTCCTGGTGTCTGCAGAGGACTTCATTGCTGCTACTGCCCTGGGATTCACAATTCTTCTGTCCCACTTGCCAATTAGGGCACATGTGAGCCTCTTGGAAGCATTGATGTGCTTCTTGGAGGACAGAAGCAGTTGAGGGCAGCAATGGTTGAGAATCAGCCCAAGATCTCTTCCAAAGTGGACAGAGTTTTTATCCAATTTTTTCTTAATCAATTCAAACACAATCAATCCCCAGTTGGGATGTTTCTTATCTATAAGTGCAGCCATAAGGCAGAACTGATGCCTAGTAATTGCATCATGTGCAGTCCTCTTTGCACAGATCACTTTGCCTGTAATGTCTGCTAATAACCTATATTCAATGGCTAGGTTAACTTTAAGGAGTTTAGAGGGGTTACCAGCAGCATGCCCCATCCTGTCCAGCATCAAGGCATACTCTTCCACAGATAGTTCTATGCCATCATCTCCAGCAGCAAAGTTGAAAACTTCTGTAATGATTTGAGGTGAGATGGCTACCTCATTTCCTGAAACTTTCCCAGTCAATGTATTGTTATCTGAAATAACTGCTGTAAGACTCCACTCTTTGATTTCTGACTCTGGGAGAGGGATCCTGGTTGACATAAAGTTAACCAGTTGCTGCTCCTTGAAGAGGTCCACTATATCCAAAAAATATTGTGGAGATCCATCAAAAGAGTCGAAGTCGATATCGAATCCAGAATCGAACTTCATGGCCGCCAGAGCTCCTGCTGTGATCGCCATTTTCCTGCAAAAAGAATACCTTCCAAGTTCAAGAGTAAGGAATTTGGAGGGAGAAAGCTTGAGCAGAAAGATATGAAAGCGCAACTGCGAACGACGATGAGAAAATGATTTTATACTTAGGGTTCGACGCAGAAAATGAAAGAACATCGAGCTCAGTTCGACGCTCTAAGGCTCTAGGAGAACTGAAATGACTCAACCGCGTGCAGCTTAGGTCGACGTTCGACGCTTTGGCTGAAGCTATACGTCGAGCTCAGGTCGACGTTGAACGAAGACGTCGACCGGGGAGAGAGAAACTCAAGAAGCCAGGGAGCTGTGAACTTAGTTCGACGCTGGAAGCTGAGTTCGACGTTCGACGCTTTTGAGGGCGACGGACCGTCGATCTCCGTTCGACGCAGCGTCGAGCTTAGTTCAGAGCTCAGAACAACCACTCAGACAGGAAATTTTAAAATGAAATTTTCCTATTCCTGTTAATTATGGGTTTCAAAATCTTGGAGTTTTAATTTATGCTGTCTCCATCTAGCATTCCCAACTGATTGAGGAAAAAGAGGTGCTTCTTTTCATCCAAGGGCTTGGTGAAGATATCTCCTCTCTGTAGTTCAGTGGAAATGTATTCTAGTGCAATTTTCTTCTTTTCTACATTATCCCTTAAGAAGTGATGTCTGATCTCTATGTGCTTGGTCCTACTATGGAGAACTGGATTTTGAGCAATAGATATTGCACTGGTATTATCACAAAAGATTTTAGGCATCTCTAAGTTGTACCCATAGTCTAGGAGCTGGTTTTGAATCAACAAAATCTGTGAGCAACAACTACCTGCAGCCATGTATTCAGCTTCAGCAGTTGATGTGGACACAGAGGTTTGTTTCTTACAAAACCAGGAGACAAGTCTATCACCAAGGAATTGACAAGTTCCACTGGTGCTTTTCCTGTCTACTCTACATCCAGCATAATCAGAATCTGAAAATCCAGTTAGATCAAATCCTGAGTCATGTGGATACCAGAGACCTAGATTAGGACAACTTTTTACATACCTAAGAATCCTCTTAACTAATGTGAGGTGGGACTCTCTAGGGCTTACTTAGAATCTGGCACAAATGCATGTGGCAAACATTATATCTGGTCTAGTAGCTGTTAGATAAAGTAATGAGCCAATGATTGCTCTATATCTTGTCTGATCAACTGGTTTTCCAGATTCATCAGCATCTAAAACAGCATTTGTAGGCATAGGTGTTTTCATAGAGGATGCTTCAGACATTCCAAATTTCTTAACCAATTCTCTAGCATACTTGGTTTGAGAAATGAAAATGCCATCCACATGTTGTTTAACTTGCAATCCAAGAAAGAAAGCAAGCTCACCCATGCTACTCATTTCAAACTTTGAGTGCATAAGTTGTGAGAACTTTTTGCATAAGTTTGAATCTGTAGACCCAAATATGATATCGTCTACATAAACTTGTACTAATAGGGTATGGGACCTATGGGTTCTAACAAAGAGAGTTTGGTCTACTCTGCCCCTTTTAAAATCATTTTCCAACAAAAAACAAGCTAAGGTCTCATACCATGCTCTAGGAGCTTGCTTGAGACCATATAAAGCTTTATGCAGTTTAAAAACATGATCAGGAAAGGTTGGAGAGATAAAACCTGGAGGTTGCTTTACATAAACTTCTTCCTTGATGTCTCAATTGAGAAAAGCACTCTTGACATCCATCTGATATACCTTGAATCTCTTGTGAGCTGCATATGCAAGGAAGATTCTTATGGCCTCCAACCTTGCAACTGGTGCAAAGGTTTGGTCATAGTCAATTCCTTCTTCTTGGCAATATCCTTGTGCAACAAGTCTTGCCTTGTTTCTCACAATTATTCCTTGATCATCCAACTTGTTTCTGAATACCCATTTGGTTCCAACAATTTGCTGGTTCCTTGGTCTTGGTACTAATTCCCAAACTTTATTCCTTTCAAATTGATTCAACTCTTCCTGCATTGCAATGATCCAGTTTGGATCTTGCTCTGCATCTTGTATGGTTTGAGGCTCAATTTGAGAAAGGAAGCAGGTGTGCATAATATTTTGATTAACTTGATTCCTTGTTTGCACACCCACTGAGATATCTCCAATTACTTGTGAGATTGGGTGATCTCTTGTTGTTGCAAGATCAATAAGGGGTGTTGATGATGCACCAACCTGTGTTGTTGTTTCCTCTTGTGGAACAACAACTGGTTCTTCAATTTGTTGGCCTTTTGAACTTTCCAAAACCTGAAATTCCTCTTCATTGTCACTGAGTTCAGTGTCTTGCTGAATTGGTGAAGGTAATGACCCTTTGTCTGTGATGGTAAGCTGCTTCAGATTTTCTGAAATTGAATGTTCCTGCAAATTGCTTATGGTAGAAGTCTCCTTCTCCTTATAAGACATGTTAGTTTCATCAAATGTAACATGCATGGATTCTTCAATTTTATTTGAGCACTTGTTAAAAATCCTCTAAGCCTTGCTAGTCATGGAGTATCCCAGAAACACTCCTTCATCAGCTTTGGCATCAAATTTAGCTAGGTATTTCTTGTCATTATTGTGAATAAAGCAAATGCAACCAAAAATTTTGAAGTAATTTACTTTAGGTTTCTTCCCTTTGAGTAACTCATAGGGAGTCTTACCCTTTAGTTTATGTATCAGGCTTCTATTCAAAACATAGTTGGAGGTGTTCACTGCCTCTGCCCAAAAGGTTAGAGGAAGGTGAGCATCTGTCAACAATGTTGTGGCAGATTCAATAAGGGTTCTGTTTTTCCTTTCAACTACCCCATTTTGTTGAGGAGTTCTTGGAGCTGAGAAGGTGTGCCTGATACCTTCCTTCTGACAGAACTCTAGCATGAGAAGAGAATCAAACTCTGTCCCATGATCACTTCTGATCAGGGCAATGTGATATTGAACTCAATCTGTATGCCTTTGAGAAAATCTGTCAAAATCTTGAAGTTATCAGACTTCTTCCTCAGAAAGAACACCCAAGTGAATTTTGAGAAGTCATCTACAACTACTAAAGCATAAGATTTCCCTCCTAGGCTTTGTACATTAATTGGTCCAAAAAGGTCCATGTGCAATAAGTACAAGATTCTAGGTGAGTCACTCTTATTAAGTGACTTGAAACTGTTTTTAGTTTGCTTGCCTAACTGACAGGCCTTGCAAAGTCCTTCCTTCTTGTAGGGACCAGAAGGTAGTCCTCTAACAAGGTTGTCTTGGGATAACTTAGCAATGGTTCTATGGTTCACATGTCCTAGTATTTTATGCCAAAGTTCATTAGGTTTGCTAAGGGAGTTAAATAAGCAAATATCTACTTTAGATGAATTGAAATCAACTAGATATATGTTATCTTGTCTATTACCAATTAAAACAATGTTGTTATTTAATGCAATATTGCATGCTGAGTTGGTAAACCAAACCTGATAACCAGCATCACATAGCTGGCTGATGCTGATTAAGTTGTGCTTTAGTCCTTCCATATAGGCCACTTTCTTAAATGTGATTGACCCTATCTTGACTTGGCCATAGCCTTTTGTTTGTCCAAAGTTTGAATCTCCAAAGATTACTTTGGGTCCATGTTTGGCTTTGAAGGACACAAGGTTCTCCTTGTTGCCAGTCATGTGCTTTGAGCACCCACTATCCAAGTACCACTGCTGGTTCTCAATTGGATAGGTCTTTATCTGCACATACAACAAATCAATTGTTTTTGACCCAGTTTACCTTGGGCCTTTCTTGATATCCTTTAAATTCTGAAATAAAAGACATCTCAGGTTGACTCTTATAGCCTACAGGATGATATCTCCTAGGAGGTATTATCCATTCAGCATAAGGGTTAAAGTGATGAGATGTGGAGCTGGAATTAAATCCTGAGTTAACCCCTGAGAACTGATTTTTGCTCTGAGCTTGGCTCGACGCACGTCGATCTTCGGTCGACGGACTCTGGTGAGTGCGTCGAGCTCCATTCGACGGCGAAGGCTTGCTTTGTTCAGAGGGTAGAAGACGTCGACCTGAGTTCGACGTTTTCTTGCGATTACGTCGAGCTCTGGTCGACGTCCGTCGAGCTTCGTTCGACGCTTCTTGTCCAGTTTCCTGGGTTAAGTCAGCATTCTTCCTAGCCACTATCAAGACTCCTTTACCTTTCTCACTGGTAAATTTGATTGGAGTTGTCAGCACTATGGGTTGGCTGGATGAAGCACCCAAGCCCAGTGAACCATTCAATCTTGAGTTCACTGTACTTGTGATGTCCATCAATTTGATACTTCTCCCATTAAGGGTTTCTTCAAATTGTTTGGCCTTAGATAGCTTACTTTTCAGTGAAGCTATCTCCTCCCCACACTGCTTCAACTGTTCTAAGAGTCTAAGATTATCTGAGTTAATGGATTTGCATTCAATTAATTGTTCACTTAGAGTTTTAATCAACTTTTGAGACTCAATCAAGTCAATGCACATAGATTTAAACTCAGATTTGAAATCATCAGAAGTAAAGTCAAATGAATCTATTACCTGATCCTCAGTAAGTTCCTGATCAGATGGGTAGTCAGCATCAGGCCCTGAATCAGTGTTCTTTTGAGATGCATTGATGGCCATCATACAGAATCCTTTTTCTTCTGCATCATCCTCATCATCACTAGAACTGGATGATGAATCAGACTCATCAGAGTCACTCCAGGATTCAGCCACAAATCCTTTTCTGGTGTGCTTGCTGTTGCTGGAGGAAGGCTTGTCATGGTATTTCCTTGACTCCTTATCCTTCCTTTTATCCTTTCTTTCCTTCTTATCCCTTCTGTCCTTGTCTTGATTTTCTGGACAGTTTGGGAAGATGTGTCCTGGTTTCCTGCAGCCAAAGCAGATAATATCTTTATTATTAGATCTGTCATACCTTGGCTTGTCTTTGTCTTTGGATGACCATCTTCTGAAGTTCTTTTTATTCAGCTTATTGAACCTTTTGACCAGTAGGCTCATAAGCTCTTCATTTCCCAACACCTTTTCTTTAGGTTCTTCTTCCTGTGCTTTGAAGGCAATGGTTTTCTCAACCTTTTCTGTTGGTGTGGATGTCTTCTGCTCTTCTTCTCTCTTCTTAATGAATTGCTCATAACTCTTGAGCTTTCCTAGAAGGGCTTCTGTGGATAACTCACAGACATTTCTTCCATCTTTAATTGACCAGATTCTTGAGTCCCAAGAACTAGGGAAACAAGTCAGTATCTTGTCATTTATCTCAGTGAGAGATATGTCCTTCTCTAGTGATCTAAGCTCACTGATGATTAGGCTCAGTCTGTTGTACATGTCAGCAACTGACTCAGACTCTGCATTTTTGAAGTTCTCATACTGGGTGATGAGGTAGGATCTCCTATCCTTTCTTTCATCTGCAGAACCTGATACAATTTCTGAAAGTTTTTCCCAGATCTCTTTAGCAGTATTGCAATCAGCTACTTTCTGGAAAATGTCATCTGACATGGTTTGAGCCAAGATGTTCATGGCTTTAGCATCTGATGCCTTCCACTTCTTTATGTCAGCATCAGTCCCTGAAGGAGGAGGAACAGCTGATGTACTTGTTCCTGTGGGAGGTCTTGGACAATCTGTCAACACAGAATTAAAAATGTCTTCATCAAAAGAGTTCATGTAAAGTCTAATCCTTGCCTTCCATAGTGCAAACTTAGATAGATTGCACATAGGAGGTCTGGTACTAGCAAAGTCCTTGTTTTGTGCCATGAGTTTTAAAGATAAGAAAAACTAAGGAAAATAACCCTTTGAGAGAAATGATCTTATCAGGGATCTTTTGATCCAGGTGTTAGCCTGTATGAATGATCAACCTCCCTCTGATACTAATTGAAAGTGCAGGATAAGATCAATCCTAACTCTAGAGGGGGGTGAATAGAGTTATTTAAAATAATTTTGCAAATAAAAACTTGTGTGCAGAGAAAATTTGTATTTACTTAGTGTATGGTGCTATAGCAAATAATCAGAGTAAAAAGAAATTCACAGCACAAAGCAAAACACAAAGAGACAAGCAATCCAGACGACACAAGGAGCTATAGTGGTTCCCCAAATCTGGGTACATCCACTCTTCTATCACCCTTGATAGGAATCCACTTCAAGATGAGTTGATCAGGTGTCTTGAGCACCAGAGAGTTTTTGACCAGGTTCTCACAAACCAAAGAAGCTGATTTTGACCAGGTTTCAGCAAAACCAAAAGTAACTTTTGAAGGGAGTTAAAACCCTGTATAGAAAGAAAAAGAAAAAGAATGATGTTGTCTTCTCTATCAACAAGCAGAGAGAAGCAAAAGTGGATCTGTAGTTGTTGTCAAAGCTCCCCCTGAGATCAAGAAGTAAAGGAAGGAGAGCTCTGCACAAGGGTTACAGGTCCTCAAAAGATCTGATTTGCTCCAGCAAGAGATGATCCAAGAAGGTTGGAGGGTTGTGTCTGAAGCAATCAGAATTCCTGTGAGTGAGCTTTCAAAACAATATCACACAGAGAAAAAAACTGAAGTCCTTTGTATATTCTTCTATGTATCCTGTATATCCAAGAAATTAATTATATATCTGGGTCTTCTCCTTCCTTTTCTTTGATAGCCGTTGGAAGTCAGCATTAATTGCTTTCCTTTAAATGTCCATGCCTCAAAGGAAATGACAGGCAGACATTCCTTAGAAAATTCCTTGAGCCATGCACCAGATATGCTGTAACGGCCAATAAATCTTCAGCATTAATTGTCTGACAGAGGGAATTTGAATTCCTATCCAAAACTGACGGAGGTCTGAAAAGCGTCGAGCTCACAATAAAACGTCGATCTGAGCACGACACACGTCGGCCAGAGAGTGTTTTCTGTAAGTAGAACTGGGTTCGACGGAACGTCGAGCGGAGGTCGACTCCACGTCGAGCTGAGGTCGACTCTGCGTCGAGCTGAGGTCGACTCAGCGTCGAGCTGAGATCGACTCAGCGTCGAGCTGAGATCGACTCTGCGTCGAGCTGAAGATTATTCTACCTAGCCTATGTGACCTTTATAATCAACAAGGAGGTCACAAACCAAAATCCCTATAGCAGTATAGTCATCCTAGTCCAAATAGTAATAGGGTGTTCCAACAATCTCCCCCTATTTGGATTAGGATTACTATTTACATGAATTTTGGGATTCAAAGAAAGATAAAGCAGATACAATACACTACAATATAACCAGACATGACAGAATAAAAAGCAGCATATATAACATTATATAGCAGCACAAATGTCCAAATGTCCTGAGTCCAGCATATATAGAAAGAATTAAAGCATCTTACTTTACTTTCCCTTTGAGGCTTTGTCTTGATCACTCTTTTTGAAGATGATTTCTCTGTTTGGATTTGAAGCTTCCTTTTTAGATCTGTAATCATCAGCTGCACCTAAAGACTTTTGATCTCTTGCACTGGGTGGTACAACTACAGGATGGAGTTGCATATATCTGTCTGAATCAAAGAATTTCTTAGACTTATATTTCTCCAATTCCTATTTTCTTTGGTCTGACATTGTACTGATATGAGAGGTGTCCAGACCTTTTTCTCTAGGTTTATTAATCTCATTTAAAGCAGCCATTTCTGTCATTCTAGCTTTCCAGTAGGCTGGAGTTTTGGTGGGATCTTCAAAGGGTACAGCTGGTTCAAATCTGTTAGAGGAGAGTTCTTGAGAGGTAGTTGGGGTGAGGTCAGCTCTAGGTCTATTGGGATAGGGGCCAGAGGTTGGATCAGTGGCTCCTCCCCTTTGATAAGGTTGAGAACCTGATCTTCCTCTAGACTGCCTGCCCCTATAGTTTCCTCTTTGCTGACCTCCCCTTTGCTGACTGTCTCCTTGATATCTTCTAGCTTGATATGTCTTTCCATGTAGAGCTGAAGGGGCTGGATTGGAAGATAGACTAGCACCTGCACCTGCATCTGGAGGAGGTGGAGGTGGAGGCTGATGGACAGGTTTGGATGGTCCTTCATTAAACTTTCTTTTCTTCTTCATTGCTTTTCTCTGATTTTGGGAGTACTGCATCCATGGCTCTGTGATTTCACAATTGTATTTGATATAGTAGGGAATGTCATGGTCTGTAGCTCTGGCAATTGGAACTCTTTTCAAAGCTTTTGATCTAGCTTTCCTCTTCCTTGCAATAGTTGCAGAGGAGTCATCAGAATCTGTAGCAAACTCATCTTCTGAACTTTGAGATTCTTCATATGGATCTATGTACTTCCTTTTAGATATAGGAAAACTGATGGAGTCTGGAGCTGCTGAGGAGGAAACTGAAGGAAGAGCTGCTGTCAGAGGGGAGGAGGAGTCTACCACTGCAGGAGAGAGCACAGCCTCAGGAGCCATAGAGACTAAAGAGGCTGGTTCCTGAAGGGCTTGGGAGACATGGGTCTCAACTGCATCAGGTGTCTCAATTGCTTCACCTGAAGTTTCAACAACTGCAAACATTTCAATTTCATTATTAGCAGGAGCCACTGCTACATCAGGGATCTTCTGAAAAGGGACAATAGCCCTGGATAGATCTTCTTGAATCTGAGCTGGAGGGGAGAAGCTCTGAACAGAAGCTGGAGGAGGAGCCTCAGATACTATCTGAACTTCTGCAACTGATACTGTCTCTGAACATGTCTGAACAAACTGAACTGAAGAAGGAGGCAGCTCTTCTTCTGCTGACATCTCCCCCTGCCTAGAATCAGTGGTAGCTGACTCTAGGCCCCCAGAAGAAGGGCATGCCAACTGAGAGGAGAGGGAGGAGACAGATGCAGAAAGAGTGCTCAGGGAAAGAATTAGAGGAGCCAGCCTGGCATCCAGGAGGGAGGAGAGCCTAGGGGACAGAAGATCAAAAATTTGATTGGCTAAGGGCAGGAGGGCTACTGGCTCAAGGGGACCGGTGCGCTTGCTGTATTTACACGCATCAGAGTACAGTATATAGATGACACTAACACGACAATCAGAATAATCAAAGAAAGAATGCTGGAAGCCCATAGCCTCCAGGCTAAATACTACGATCCGAAGCACCGTAAGATCGAGTTCCACGTTGGAGATAAGGTATTCCTTAAGATTAAGCAAGTACGAGGAGTCTTCCGTATCTGTAGTCACCGGAAGCTCAGCCTCCGATACATGGGACTTTTTTTTGTTTTAGAACGAATTGGACCTCTAACTTATCGGATAGAGCTCTCTCCAAAAATTGCCAACTTACATGACATTTTTAATGTATAGTCACTTCGATGAGCCTTGCTGGATCATAATCAACCATCTCTACTCCCTCAGGGCCTCTAGCAACCGACAAATCAGTCTGTCTCGACCCAATAAAGATAGTAGAATATGAAATCCGCGTCTTGCGGAAGAAGAAAATTCCGCTGGTTAAAGTCCTATTGTTTAACAATGGGCAAGAGGAGTTTTCCTTGGAACCACAGGACGTGATGAAACTCCAATATCCAGAGCTATTTCAAACAGGTAACTTAAAACTCATATATTAATTTGTTACAACTTATTTACTTGTTCTTTAAAAACCCATGAGCTTCACTTTAATTTCGGGGACAAAATTTTTCTTTTGTTTATTTGATTTGTGACATCCCTATGTTACATGGGGGACCTAGAAGTTTTAATTATCCAACAACTGACTTGACCCCCCCCCCCTTTTACTTGAGTAGACCCACAAGTATACCTAAGGGCCATGTGGTTAACCCCCACACTCTTAAAGGAGAATATGTGCACATAACCTCCCTTGAACCCTTGACCCCACCCAAACCTCCCCACATAACTCCAAGACCATTAAACCCCATAATGGCACAAAAAACCATGCACCACACCCCTTGAAAAGCCCTTAAACCTAAGTGGTGTGCACTTAGTATTTTTGTAAAAAAAACACCCTCCCCTTGCTCTTTTTACCAAAAGACTTGAGCCCACATCAAGCCAAGACCGTGGCTAACTCTACCACAAAAATATTAATTTTGGTCAAACCCAAAAGTCAACAAAAAATTGGGCCTAAACAGAGGATAAATGACGTAGGGTGATCGTGATACGGACGTGCTCACGCTAACGAAAATCTAACCATCCCAGAACATGAAATATAAAGAGAGTGCTCCGACTAAAAGCGAATGAAAAGGGGTCGGTTGGCTCCCAAAAATCCGGGACTCGATACCATGTCCTTAGGACCTAACTCTACAACAAGCACACAACTCACCGTTAGTCGGACTCAATACAACGTCCTTAGGACCTACCTCTCAAACAAGCACACAACTCACCGCACCTACACAAGCATCTATTCTTTCAACACAAGCCGTTCAAACGCAGCAATAAAATATTTTGGAGCGGAGATAAATGATAAAGAGTGATTGAAATTTCAGTTGAGATCAACTCCCTTGCTAGCACAAAGTTTGCCAATCTTGGTGAGCAAGCCAAGGCTAGGCCTAGTTTGCTCACACAACGGATCTTCCCAATCCGGTTCACAAGAGATATAATAACAATGGATCCGATTTCAGATTTTGCAAGCGAAAATTTTAAGAATCACGGAAACAACGATTTCCAAACCTCCACAAATTCTCACAGCAAGAAAACATAAGAGAGAGGGGAGATATTACCCAACAAAGAAGGACACACAAAGATATGTTGGAGAATCACTCAATCCACGGATCCACCGGTTTCACACCGAATGGGCTGCTTCATCCTTCCACGGAGTCACACAGATAGAAGCCACACCAGAGTCGCACCGAACGGGCATGGAGGATGCAAGGTTGTCTTCACACCAAAGGGTGGGCGGCGGCTTGGTGGAGTTCTCCTTGACCGAAATTTCCACGGGGAAAAATTAGGTTTTGCTTCTTTCTCTAATCCATTCCTCATAAAAGCCTCATTTAAATAGGAGTTACAAATGAAATCCTACCATCAATGATTGAGATGAAGTTCTCATCAATCCGGATGGATAATAGCACACTACATGTCTATTAGCACACCAACATGAAAATAAAAAATATTACAAGTCATTTTTTTAAAAGCAAATAAAATAAAACTAATTAAAACTTTTCAAGCAAGCTTTGCGCGCCACAGATGGTGGTTGTATGGCAGATTTCTGTTAGCTTCTGTGGCATTGTCATGACGTCGCAAATCTTTAAATTGTTGCGCCGCTGCAACCAGGTCACCATCAGGAGGTGTTGGAAGAGCCGCTCCATCAATCCTCCCCCACTCAAAATCGCGCATCTACGATGCATGGTCCGAGTGAAAGCGGAGGAGAAGCTCGGCATCAAAACGTTGAAGCTCTATCGCGAGTACCCATTAGTTGTCCGATGGTGGGCGGTCACACCAACGGATGAGGAAGCGATAGGTAGCACCATCTGGAGTAGTAGGTGGCTCTGCAGCTAGTATCATATCGGGATGGAGAAACATCTTGGGAAACCTGGGGAACAAGTCAGCAGTAGGAATAAAAGAAGACAATATACCATTTAATGTTAAACCTGCGGGTACCGAAGCAGACAGATCATCCGAACTACCACTCCCCAACCCATTAAAAATTTTTGTGGAGGGAGAAGATGACAAAGAATCGAACTCTTGTGTAGGCGTAACAAAAAGAGTCAAATATGAGAAATTAAAAATAGGGGAGATACCCCATTCATTAGGCAAATCCAATACGAAAGCGTTGTCACCTAGCTTCTTTATAATCCGAAAAGGGCCGGCGCGCTTTGGAGCTAACTTTTTAACGGTGCCAGTTGGCATTCGTTCGGGAACTAACCGGACAAAAACCAGATCGCCGACTTTAAAGTGTGACACCTTCCTATGTAGATTAGGGTGCGCTTGATAATTCTCATATTGAGCAGTCAAGGTAGCTCATATACGTGCATGTAAGTCGTGAATATGTTGGGCGAAGGATTGTGCAAACTGACTTATTTTGTATGTGGGAGGTAAGGGGACAAAGTCAAGTGGCACAGGGGCCTTATACTCGTGAACAATTTCATTCGGAGACATACCCGTGGACCTATTTTTAGAATTATTGTAGGCAAGCTGTGCATGTGGAAGAAGTAAATCCCAAGTGCCTTTATGATCGCTCACTAGACATCAAAGAAGATTTCCTAGGCTCCGATTGACTACTTCCATCTTGCCATCAGTTGGCAGATGATAAGCCGCGGAGAATAATAATTTTGTTCCCATAAGAACCCACAATGTTTTCCAAAAGTAGCTAGTGAACTTTACGTCCCTATCCGATACAACAGTCTTCGGAACTCAGCGGTGACTAACGACGTCCTTAAAATACAGTTTCGCTATATGAGAAGCGTCGTTGGTCTTACTACATGGTAGGAAGTATGCCATCTTGGAGAACCTATCCACAACGATGAGAATAGAATCGTGACATCGAAAGGTGGGGGGAAGGCCTAATACAAAGTCCATGCTCATGTCTTCCTATGGTACAGACGGGATAGGTAGTGGGGTGTACAAACCTACATTGGACTTAGTACCCTTAGAAACTTGACTTGTATGACAACTGCTCACTACATTCCCAACCATCGCCTTTAGTTTAGGCCAAAAGAATTTCTCCTCTACGAGCGTAATCATTTTGTCTCGTCCAAAGTGACCACTAAAGCCACCACTATATAACTCCCAAATGATGTGGAGTCTCAAAGAGGAACGCGGGATACACAATTTCCCGTGTTTGAATAAATACCCGTCTCTAAGTGAAAAGGTCATGATGGTCGTGGGAGAGCTATCCTGGGGAGATAAATATGGCTCCTAAAAATCAGGGCATGTCGCGTATTCATCCTTTATGCGCTCGAACCCTACTACGCGGACTTGCATAGAGGAAAGTAAGAGGGTGAGGCGACTGAGTGTGTCAGCAACTCGATTTTCGGACACCTTAAGGTGCTTAAGATTAAATGTGTATTTTTGCAAGAAGGATACCCATTTAGCATGGCGCGGGCTAATTTTGTCCAGACCGTTGATGAATCATAACGCATAATGATTAAAGAGGATCATAAACTCCTTAGGAAGGAGATAGTTCCTCCAATGATGTAAACATCTAACGATCGCGTAGAACTCCCTATCGTAGTTGGAATAATTTTACTTAACACCCGCTAATTTCTCACTTAAATAACAAATCGGGTGACCCTCTTGACTCAAAACACCTCCAATTCCCATGCCAGATGCATCAATAGTAAGCTCAAAGACCTTGGTGAAGTCTGGGAGACGTAACACCGGTGCTTCGGTCATTAGCTCCTTAATACGACGGAATGCAAACGTGGCGGATTTCGACCATGTGAATTCACCCCTCTTCATGCAGTTAGTAATAGGCGCCATAATGCTACTAAAATCACGTAAGAAATGACCATAGAAGGTAGCTAGCCTGTGGAAACTACACACCTCACGAAGGCTAGTGGGCACGGGCCAGTCTCTAATCACTTGAACCTTTCCTGGGTCAACACGAATTCCTTAAGTGCTAACTATGTAACCAAAGAATTAAACCTCCGAAACATAAAATGTGCATTTCTTAAGATTTAGATATAAGGTTTCCTTCCTTACAGTGGAGAGGACTACTTTGATGTGGGAGAGGCGTTCGGCGGGGGAGGTACTAAAGACTAGGATGTCGTCAAAATATACTACAACAAACTTCCCCATATACGACCTAAAGACGTGCGTCATCATCCGGGAGAAGGTGCTGGGGGCATTGGATAACCAAAAGGGCATCACCAGCGACTTATACAACCTGTCCTTAGATTTGAACGCCGTCTTCCACTCATCCCCTTCTTGGATCCTAATCTGGTGGTAACCACTCCGTAAGTCTAACTTCGAGAAGATTATGGCAACCGAAAGGACATCCAAGAGGTCATCTAGTCGCGGGATTGGAAACATATATTTTATAGTTATTTTGTTGATAGCCCGGCTATCAACACACATTCGCAAGGTTCCATCCTTCTTAGGTGAAAGAAGGACTGGGACATACTCGTCCGAATGAATCCCTTACTAAGTAAATCCTCTATCTGGGTTTGTAACTCTTTGTGGGCAGCAGGATTAAGCCTATAGTGCGATTGATTGGATAAGGACGATCCGGGGAGAAGGTCTATGGCATGTTGTATATCTCTAAGCGGGGGCAAAGATGAAGGCAAATCTGCTGGGTCTACATCCCTAAACTCATCCAACAATACCCGTAGCTCTTGAGGTAAATCATCCAACACGCCACGATCAGTCTTTGCACTAATGAGAACGAGAGCGTACATCATACCCTCGACGAAGGAATCCTTCACAAATTCCTTCCGACTAACTAAACTCAACGCTTTCCTCTCTACCGGGACGGTGGTATCCTTAGCCAACTGATGAAGATTTTCTATAGTTTTAAAATATTATCCAAACTAAAATCTAAAATAGGTAAGTGTACCTATCGAAATATAGTATAGGAAATGTCGTATTCGACTCGGGGCCTATTGAGTACTTCTACTCACGCAAATTAATATTATTTTATCTAAGTATCAAAAGCGAAAAATTAAATTAAAGAAGGAAGAAAATAAACTAACAACGAGCACTTGATCTAGACTCACTTTGAATAAACCTTTTATAAAACACAAACTCTAATTTACTCACCTCGACCGTGGAGGTTCCTAACATACAAAAGAGTCTCTCTCGAGCTCATGCTTCTGACTAACCTTAGGTTGATCGATTAAGACCTCTTGTCCAGTCGAAACCCCTAAGATTGCTTTAGGCGGTGAACCCCTCTATTGGATTTGACTCCAATCCGGCAGATTTATGTCGTCCTCTCTCGGGGAGTTCATTCAACTCCTTTTAACCTTGAGCGATCTACTCGTATCCGCAACCTCTCGGTCATTTAGGATACGGATCTAGAATCGAAGAACATACTCGCGAAATATGAATTCGACAAAATATAATTCAAAGATAAATCGATAGTGGTAAAAAGGTTTGACAAAAAGAGTTTTATTCAAAGATAATCATGATCAAGTACTAAAGAAATTAGCTAGTTGACATAATATAAAAGTTACATAAAAATAAGGGATAGAAGAACATGTTTGCAAAAAAGGAAATACTTGAATTGAAATCTAAACTATGAAATTGAAATTACATAAAAGAAATGCATAAAGACAGTAATCTAAGCTACAACATACTCCTAAAATTGGCTCCTAATCCTCCTCCCAAGCTTCTAAACTCATCTGCTATTTTTAGATTTTTCTGCTTGTGAGTCACGCCCTAGGTCACGCCTGTGACATAGGGCGTGTCAGGCTCGGAAACTGCTGTCTTGAAAGCCCGGGAACGTTGGAGAAAAACAACCAAAAGTCGTCGTTCTGCGGGTAACGCCCCTAGGTCACGCCCGTGACCTAGGCCGTGTGTCTGCACTGTTGCTGGAAATGGCGGGAAGAAGAAACGGCGTGAATCAATGCGGCATTTGCTGGAGGGGTCACGCCCCTAGGTCACGCCCGTGACCTAGGGCGTGTAAGCTCGAACCGTCTAGATCTGGAACTAATGCCTTAATGCTGCTGGGCTGGCTATTACGCCTATGAGACACGCCTCTGACCTATTAGTCACGCCTGTGATATGGCCGTGTTGGTTGAAAATCGCCTGGAATTGAAATTGCAGCCCCGTCTACTGGTCACGCCTGCTTGTCACGGCCGTGACCTATTGGTCACGCCCGTGACATGGGCGTGTTCTTGTGATTTTTTCAGCTTTCCTTCTTTTCTTCTCTTAATCAGTTCTGCAAGCTCCAAATTGCTATTCGCAGCTAAGATTGACCTGAAATAAGAAAAGAAAGCAATTAGAAACATAATTACTAAAATATAATCATAATCTTATTATTAATTAAATAAAAACTATATAAAAATAACAATAATTAGCGACGTATCAAATACCCCCATACTTAATCTTTTGTTATTCCAGAGCAAAACTATGAGAAGTACTTATAAGAAATTAATATAATTTTAAATTAAACTAAAAATGTATTAAATCAAAAGAGAGTTAAAAATAATGTTTAGGAATTCAAGATTAAGTTCTAAACTATTAAATTAAAATGTAAAGAGAAAGATATTTAGCAAAAAATTTCTCATAAAAATTAATTAGAATTCAAAACGAAGTGATTTAGCCAAAAAAATTAAATTAAGATTATTCACACTTTTTAACTAAAAAGAAACTTGAAGGAAAAATTTAAACTACTACTAATGCTCTCTTAATATTTTAATTTAAGTCCAAAACAATTATATTGGCTAAAGACTTTTAGGAACAGGGACTATGAAGAAGATTTTTAATTGAGGTGATAAATTTTATCCTCTCACCCCATGCCCTTTTTTTTGATATTTGCATATGTTTACCAAGAAAATGATGAATTTTATTCTCTCATTTCTCATGACATATGAACAAATATATTTTTTTATCTCTTCAAAAACAAAAACAAAATGGGAGTAATGAATTTTATTCTCTTACTCCATCTTTTAGTTTTTTGGGTTACCTAAGTTTACCAAGGAATGCTTGATTCCCATGACATATGATCTAACCAAAATAAAAAAATTTCATATGTGTACCAAGGGATAATGAATTTTATTCTCATATCCCCATGACATATGTTCTAACAAGAAAGTTTAAATACAAGGGAAGGCTAAACAATATTTAGATTAAATTAAAATAATAAGAGAGCAACTATAGTAAATGAAAATTTCCTAAGAATTTTTAAAGCACAAGTGATTATAATTAAAATCAAAAGATTGTTGAACTAAGCACTATAATATTGAAACTAATTACAATTACGAGAAAAAGAAGTAAATAATACACTCTAAACAAATTTAATTCATAAGTTTATTTCTTAAAGTCAAATCACCTAAATATTAATTTAACTAACTATGATGAAATAAAAGATTAGAAAATCAAAAATTATAAAAATTCTTATAAATAAACTCAAAATTATTTTCCGAAAATCACCAAATATTAAGTAGGGGTTTCTTATATTTTTTTTTATTTTCTATTAAAAACAAATCCTAATTTTTTTTTGTTATTCTTGGACTTTCCAAGGGCTACCCAGTGACGGGTTTGTAAGGTACTAGGCGGTTTTATGAGAAGAAAACCCAAAACGGCCCTTTCCAAGAAATTAAATTTAGATTTTATTTTTTTAAAAATTTTTGATGATAAAAAGAAAACTAAGCATTTTTTTAAAAATAAAAACAATAAATAGGAATCCATCCCCATACTTAAAAAAACATTGTCCCCAATGTTTATAAGCCAAGTAGGAGGGGAAAAATGCATAAAAATATATATATAATAAATTGCATTAATTTAAAGATAATCAAGGGGTGTCTCCCAAGAGCGCTTTTTTCCCGTCTTTAAGCTAGATGGTTATTGTTAAGAAAATGGAAAATAAAAATTAAAATGGACGGGCAACTCCCTTAATTCACGCTTTGGCGAAGATGTCAAAGTTGCTTGCCCGACGTCTCCTCCGCTTTCTTCTTGATGTTCCTTGTTGTTGCAGTTGACTTGAAAATGTAAATTCAAATCACCTATCCATACCTGAGGTGATTTGAATTTTTGTAGAGGAGCAGCAAATGGATCGTGGATGATGTTTAATTGCAACGGCTCCTCTTCTACATGAAAATCGTTGGTATTAGGAAAATGAAAAGTAAGCGTGTCAGAAAAATCTTCGCAAGGAGGAGGCTCTTGCGAAGTCATAAGATTAGGCTCTGATTGTTTATTTTCTAAAAATAATTTTCCGTCCGAAAATTTATGGGAAATAAAATCATCAGATGCAGCAGGATCATAAATTTTTGCTCCTAAAAAGTCATAAATTGTGCATGGGAATTCATTAATAGGAGAAAAAATGGGAGTCGTAGGAGGAGAAACATGTTCTTCTTCTACTCCTCCTAGCGCATCCATACACTTGACAAACTCATGAAATAATAGTTTTTTTTCTTCTTCGGTATAAACAACTACTGGGTACATGAAGAGTCATGTTCCTTATTAACAATATTATCCGAAGATGGAGAAAAATCACTAATAGAAAAAAAATTCTCATCCAAATTTTGGGGAGAAGAATTCCCTAGAAATTGAGAAGAATCCCAAAAATTAGGAGAGAAGTCTTGCGGTGCAGAAGAAGAAGAACAAAAATTCGGCTCCAAATAATTATTTTCAAAACTCGGGAAACTTTTCGGGTGATCTTGTCACCAAGTGAAGGTTATATTTGAGTTGGAAGAATAATTATTTAAATCAAAATAATTAGTCTCAATATAATTTGAAAAATTCGTTTCATGAACATTTGAAAAATTAGTTTCCTAAAAATTTGAACTAGAATTAGAGTAAAAGTGAGAAGAATTATTATCATAATTAGTATCAAAATTATTTTCATAAGAAAAGTTTTTATAATAATTATAACGATAACAATACTCACTTCGATGATAACCACCGCAATTATAACAAAAATTTTTGCGCTTTTGTGCAGCTTTCTAACATTCTAGTTGATTTTGAAGGTTGGCAGGATCGGCGACAAATTTAGATAACATTTTTTTAATAAAAGAAAATAATAAAACCTTTACCTAATAGAAATGAATTTAAAAATAAAATAAAAGAGAATTGAGGTAGAGAAGAAGCTTGATAAAATTAATAAAATCTGCGCTTTCAAAATATCAACAAAATAGTCCCCGGCAACGGCGCCAAAAACTTGATGAAGATTTTATATAGTTTTAAAATATTATCCAAACTAAAATCTGAAATAGGCAAGTGTACCTATCGAAATATAGTATTGGAAATGTCGTATTCGACTCGGGGCCTGTTGAGTACTTCTTCTCACGCAAATTAATATTATTTTATCTAAGTATCAAAAGTGGTAAATTAAACTAAAGAAGGAAGAAAATAATCTAACAACGAGCACTTCATCTAGACTCACTTTGAATAAACCTTTTTCAAAACACAAACTCTAATTTTCACACCTCGACCGTGGAGGTTCCTAACGTACAAAAGCATCTCCCTCGAGCTCATGCTTTTGACTAACCTTAGGTTGATCGATTAAGACCTCTCGGCCAGTCGAAACCCCTAAGCTTACTTTAGGCGGTGAACACCCTTATTGGATTTGACTCCAATCCGACAGATTTATGTCGTCCTCTCTCAAGGAGTGCATTCAACTCCTTTTTTCCTTGAGCGATCTACTCGTATCCGCAACCTCTCGGTCATTTAGGATACAGATCTAGAATCGAAGAACATACTCGCGAAATATGAATTCGACAAAATATAAATCAAAGATAAATCGATAGTGGTAAAAAGGTTTGACAAAAAGAGTGTTATTCAAAGATAATCATGATCAAGTACTAAAGAAATTAGCTAGTTGACATAATATAAAAAGTTACATAAAAAGAAGGGAAAGAAGAACATGTTTGCAAAAAAGGAAATGCTTGAATTGAAATCAAAACAATGAAATCTAAATTACATAAAAGAAATGCATAAAGACAATAAACTAAGCTACAACATACTCCTAAAATTGGCTCATAATCCTCCTCCCAAGCTTCTGAACTCATCTGCTATTTATAGATTTTTCTGCTTGGGAGTCACGCCTTAGGTCACGCCCGTGACATAGGGCGTGTCAGGCTCGGAAACTATTGTCTTGAAAGCCCGGGAACGTTGGAGAAAAACAGCCAAAAGTCGTCGTTCTGCGGGTCACGCCCCTAGGTAACGCCGGTGACCTAGGGCGTGTCTGCACTATTGCTGGAAACAGCAGGAAGAAGAAACGGCGGGAATCAATGCGGCATTTGCTGGAGGGGTCATGCCCCTAGGTCACGCCCGTGACCTAGGGCATGTAAGCTCGAACCGTCTAGATCTGGAACTAATGCCTTAATGTTGTTGGGCTGGCTATTACGCCTATGAGACACGCCCGTGACCTATTAGTCACGCCCGTGATATGGCCGTGTTGGTTGAAAATCGCCTGGAATTAAAACTGTAGCCCCGTCTGCTGGTCACGCCTGCTTGTCACGCCCGTGACCTATTGGTCACGCCCGTGACATGGGCGTGTTCTTGTGATTTTTTCAGCTTTTCTTCGTTTCTTCTCCTGATCAGTTCTTCAAGCTCCAAATTGCTATTCGCAGCTCAGATTGACCTGAAATATGAAAAGAAAGCAATTAGAAACATAATTACTAAAATATAATTATAATCTTATTATTAATTAAATAAAAACTATATAAAAATAACTATAATTAGCGACGTATGACCAACACTACCGGCTCTTTCGGCACAGTCGGTCTCATGGTGATGGTATTGCCATTGAATTTGAACTCATATGTGTTGGCGCGACCGTAGTACGTCACGTCACGGTCGTAGAGCCAGGGGCGGCCTAACAACACATGACAAACGTCCATTTACAGGACATCGCACCAAACCTCATTCGAGTAGGATTTGAATGACAGAGGGACTAAGCATCGTTGGGTTACTTTAATAGTAACCTTTCTGATCCAGGCAACCTGATAGGGGGTCAGATGCAGTTCAGCAGTCAAGGACATACGCTTAACGGAGTTCTCAGAAATGGCATTCACGCAACTACCACCGTCAATAACTAGCTTACAAAGTTTCTCGCCACTCTTAAAGATCAAGGAGAATATGCTCGTCCTCTTCCAGTCATCTACGGGATGAGGGGTGGACAAAATACATCGCATCAACATAAGGCAGTGATCGTCCTCCAAGTCACTAGGGACTCCTTCTGGGTCGCTCTCCTCAGCGGCCTCATATACATAATCGTCAGGGTCGGCAGCTGGCTCTAATAAGGCTAGGGCTTTCGTCTTAGTTAGATATTCGTAGGCATAGTGGCCTTGAACGCCGCAAGAGTAACAAGTGGTGTTATCCTTGCTAACCTTCCCTATTGGGACACGCTCACTCGCAGGGTTCATGGTGTTTCTAGTGGTGATAACAACAGACATCGACTCAGTGGATCAAAATTTTCTCTTATCAGGATACGTGGAAGAAGATGCCCCAGTGGTGGACTTATTCTTCGCATGAGAGTAACGAGTGTGAGCCTTAGAGGGTAAGTGTTTTTCAATGTCCAAGGCGGCATTGAAAGTCGTGTTCAAGTCCGTATGACTGTATCGCAAGAGCTTCCGTTGGATATCGGGGTGAAGTCCCTATCGAAATCTAGATAAAGTGACTTCGGGGATCTCCCTAAGGTCACATCGCACTATACGGTCCTTAAGTTCACCCATATATTCATCCACCGACATTGAGCCTTACCGAAGGGTAGCAAGCTCATCGAACATCTGTGTCCGATTGTACGCAGGAACGTACTGATCGGTCAATAGGTTCTTCATCACCGGCCAAAGTATAAGGGGGGCTCTGTGTCCGGTTCCTAACCTACGCTCCTCATTTAGCCAAAACGTCTTAGCATGACCAGTTAACTTCATCCGGGCAACTTGGACCTTTTGGGGATCCATCAGGTTGTGCCACTCGAAGTAACACTCCATATCCACAGTCCAGTTAAGGAAGGTTTGGGGGTTCTCCCATGCCATCATAAGTGGGGGCATTTATCTTAATGGCCTTAGTAATATCAACGCCTCGCTCGGGGCGGTGTCCTCTATGGGCACCCGTGGGGAGTCCCCATCAGAATCCGAATCTGAATTTTGTTACTGCCGGTTGGGCCGGTCAACATTAGCGGGAGGGGGGGGGTAGCCTTTCCTGATTTTGAAGGATCTATGCTAAGATGTTCCTAAGCTCAGTCATTTCGGTACGTAGACCTGTTATAGCCTGGGCGTTGGGATCATCATGCTCATTCGCAGCCATTCTAGACGTAGACGGAGTCGAATATTCCGATCCTAGCCTAGTGCGCATTCAGGTTTAGAAAAATCTTGGAAAGATGATTTTTCCTAGGGCTGTAGCTATACTGAAAATAAGGTGTTTCTATAGATTCCCGACGTGCTTAATACGTGGATCGTTAAAAAAAAATTGGTTTGCTGAAAAATAAAAATTTCAGCCAGCTGTTTGCAGACCACCTAGATAGAATTACGATGTTCCAATTTGCAGGCTTACCTAATGAGGACGAATCGAAAAATTTTCTGTTTTAATGTTGCTGGAAATAAGTGCAGGAAGCTACAAAAAATTTTTAAGATTTTTTTGACAAGTTTTAAAATTTCGAGGATTTTACTAAACGCAGACCAATCCGAAAATTTTTGATCCTAGAAAGATGAGATCGACCAAAGAAGAACGCAGCGAGGATGTTTGCAACTCAAGAGTTGAAACGACCGCCTCTGATACCAAATTGACGTAGGGTGATCGTGACACGGACGTGCTCACGCTAACAGAAATCTAATCATCACAAAATATGAAATATAAAGAGAGTGCTCCGACCAAAAGCGAACGAAAAGGGGTCGGTTGGCTCCCAAAAATCCGAGACTCGATACCACATCCTTAGGACCTATCTCTCAAACAAGCACACAACTCACCGTTAGCCGGACTCGATACAACATCCTTAGGACCTACCTCTCCAACATGCACACAACTCACCGCACCTACACAAGAATCTATTCTTTCAACATAAGCACAAAGCAACAATAAAATATTTTGGAGAGGCGATAATCGATAAAGAGAGATCGAAATTTCAGTTGAGATCAACTCCCTTGCTAGTACAAAGTTTGCCAATCTTGGTGAGCACGCCGAGGCTAGGCCTAGTTTGCTCACACAACAGATCATCCCAATCCGGTTCACAAGAGATTTAATAACAACCAATCCGATTTCAAATTTTGCAAGAGAAAATTTTTAGAATCACGGAAACAATGGTTGCCAAACCTCCAAAAATTCTCACAGCAAGAAAACACAAGAGAGAGGGGAGATATTACCAAACCAAGAAGAAGGACACACAAAGATATGTGGGAGAATCACTCTCTCCACGGATCCACCGGTTTAACACCGAATGGGTTGCGTCCTTCTTCCACAGAGTCACACCGATAGAAGCCACGCCGGAGTCGCACCGAACAAGGATAGAGGAGGCAAGGTTGGCTTCACACCAAAGGGGGGGGGGGGCGGCGGCTAGGTGGAGCTCTCCATGGCCGAAATTTCCAAGGAGAAAAATTAGGTTTTGCTTCTTTCTCTAATCCATTCCTCATAAAAGCCACCTTTAAATTGGAGTTACAAATTAAATCCTACCATCCAATATTGAGATGAAGATCTTATCAATCCGGATGGATAATAGCACACCACATGTCTATTAGCACACAAACATGAAAATAAAAAATATTACAAGTCATTTTTTTAAAAGCAAATAAATTAAAACTAATTAAAACTTTTCAAGCAGGCTTTGCGCGCCGAGGACGGAGGTTGTATCGCAGCTTTCCGTTAGCGTCCGTGGCATTGTCACAACATCGCAAATCTTTAAATTGTTGGGTCGCGGCAACCGGGTCATCATTAGGAAGTGTTGGAAGAGCCACGCCATCACTAAACCTTAACCTAAGAGAATTAACCTAAAGAGGTAAAACCAAATCACCTAAACCTAAACCCCCTTTCCCCTTTTATAAGGCTGACCCAGCACCTCAGCATGCTTATCCTGAACCATTATAGGTTGCAAGGAGGCTGGAAAGGACCCCAACACCAAATCCATGACCGGCCATGGTGAGGTTAAAAGCACAAAGCTAAGCTCACCCCCGGCCTATAAAGAGGAGCCCAAATCCACTGAGTTTGCTTACACCATCCACAAGTTATCCCCCTGTGCAGAGAAACTGAGCCAAAGCCCTCTGTAAGCCCCCCTGCTCAACCCATGAAAGCCATGGACAATCGACAACGATCCCGGCGAGCTCGGCCCTATGAGGTCAGAATCTTCTTCCTTCTTCTTCCCCTCATATGTGTGAACATTAACGAATCGAAACTGATCCCAATTGGGCACCATTTTGGCATACTTAAGCGGCGGATTTCAAGTAATTTTCAACTTGAGTTCCGCTGTCAGCGGCGTTTTCCGGCGACCCCACCACCGCCAAAGTATTTCCCTGGCCCCTTGGAAATTTCCAGTGGACCAGAAGTGGTCGGCGACCACCAGAAGGAGGTGGCTAAGCCTTATAAGCTTTCCCCAGTCGGGATCGATCTCAGCCGTTGCTGATCGAGGAAGATAAAATCGAAGACGTCGGTGAAACCTCGACAATGATTGGATGATCCACACAGCGAATTGAGTAGCGGATCAGCTATGGGAGAAGGTCATTTCCCATCTGCCATGTATTTGGAGCATCGGATCTGCGCCTAGATTTGCGGTCCGCCTTTTAAATCATTTTAAAATTAGATTAAATAATGGCTATTTGCAGCCCATATGCAGAATCCTTCAAGCGCAATATTAAGCATCTTAATGGTAGAACCAGACCTGCTGACCAACATAAAAGTTGTAGGGCTAGGTCTGCGAATTTAAAAAACATGTGGCACTTTTTCAGGGGTTGTGTAGAACTCCTGTAAACTCTTTTCAAAATTTCCTTCTTTATTATTAATTTTCATAATTGAAAAGAATGTTGAAAACCCTCTCATGACTCCCAAAACCCCTAAATTAAATATGAATTGCCCTATAACTTTTTTTAAGCTTACCCCCACCATCTTACTCTATTTTGACCATTTTACCCAAACCCTCTTATTTTAATTTGTTCTCGTTATAAAAATGCCTAAATCTTTTCGTATACATGTAAAACCTTCTCAAAAAGCCTTAATAATATATACTTTCACTACTTAGTAATATGCCTTATAGAAAATGAAGTCACAACCATATCGCTTATAAAAAATGCTCTCCTTTATAACCAATTTATTTACTCGCACTAAGAACCGTTATTTACTTAAAACCTCTTCGTTCATCGTATTTATCTTAGTACCAAAAAATTTGAAAATGGGAAGGAAGTCATTATGAATTGCTAAATGCCTTGTAATGTATTTCGATTAATATCTGTTATTTTAATAATTCTCCTCGCTTACGAGAAATTCGATAGCAAATGCTTAAAATTTTCTTATACAATCGTCGCAAGTAGATTACCGTACTCCTTCTTTAGAGATAATAAATCTTAATTGCTGTCTAGGAAAGGAGTGAGGGGGGAGCCAGTATCCCCCGAAAGGAAGGTGGTGTATAACGTTACTTAGTGTGACCACCAACATAATTCTTACCTGGCTAATACGTAATTTAAATCAAGCACCTTGTTAGCATCATTAAGGTAAACTCTAGATCGCTTCCAATTAAGGGATGTCTTCATTTAAGATTATTTTATCTCGACAACAGGATGTGATGATAGTTTATAATCCCGGTGTGAGGCATCTGTTAGGTTAAATTAATTAACTTTATGGAGGGTCTAACCACTCTACCGTACATCACACTATCGGAGAGACTAGCGTGTTAGATTCTTTGGATTTTGAACGGGCAATATGTCTTGAGGTTAAAGTCCCGGTGGACAAATCCCCTTAGTATGGGTCATTGTCCCTATGGTTTTAGGAATAACAGGTGGAGTACAATACACGGTCCAGTGTTGTACGTAAGGCCTAGGGTGGTTGGGTGCACCTAACTAGGAGTGGAGAAGTCCGATCCTCTGTTATCATCCTCCACGATGATAAGGCCTGTATTGTTTGCTTCCCACTTAACAAGTGGACTGGGTAAGGACTTAGACATATATATTCTAATTCATCATATCTGCCTTACTTAGCATACCTTGCATCTTTAAATTACTAATAATACAAGTTTGTATGGGCATTCTTATAAAATAAGAATTCGTGAGACCCTTAACTTATATGTTTGTATTGACATTCATATTAGCTTTGAAACTATATCTGCCTTGTACTTATACCTTATAAATAAATTGAAACAAAGATCCTCAACTTATAAGGATGTATGGGCATTCTTATAAGCTCAGTTATTTCCGTCTTCCCTCTCTTCTTTCTTACTTGTCTTTTAACTTATAAAAACCAACTGTATCTAAAATGCTTCTACTAATGCTATATTTTTATCATGGATTTGCTGAAGAAAGAGAGATAATCCGACATATTCTTTATGATTAATTATTTTCTATAAAACCATCCAGGTTCCCCAGCATCAGCAAGCCACCCAGCACCCCATCCAGCCTCAGTTCCAACCCTTGTAAGGAATCCAGGAAGTGGACATGGAGATACCTGCAGTCATGGACCTTATCCCTTATCCAGTGCCAGTAGTAGAAGAGTTCATTAGAGAAGTAAGTGGTTTCTTATACAATATAGCCCTCTCCTTGTTTTAAGTTTTCCTAATAGTATTTTGTTTAGGTACCTAGTAACCACATTTTTTCCTGAGGCACTCTGTCGCCTTTGTAGGTTTTGCTTAACTCCTTATTAATTAAAGTGGTATTCCACTTTAGTTCCATTTTTGTGGTGGCCTCTATTTTCTTGAGGCATTTTGTAAAGTCTCAGCTTGGCATGATTGGTCCCAGGACCCCTAGTTATACCCTTACTCTGATCTTGATCGTCTTTTGGAGATATGTATATAGTTTTACTTTCATTTCTTTTGTCTTATATTTATGGTTGGAAAACGGTGTTGTAATGGTAACTCGCATTAAGGGACGAATGGCATATAGTGGTGTTTAGCTTTAGTGCTAATACCATTATATGGCAATTTCCCCTGGCATAAGAACTTCCCCTCGGTCGTGAACAATTACAGGGAGGGGAGGTTCTTACAAGTATTAAAACCGGCGGTAGCCTATTTTTACAAAAAAGTATAAAAGGAATCTCATTTTCTGTATTCCTTACCAAGAAGAAAAGAGACTCAGTTCTTTGATTCCTAGGGTTCGGCAGCCTTTCTGTGGTCTATTCCGCCATCTTCATCGAAGGAAAAGAAAACTGCCTCCCTCCCATTCGCGGACGAAGAACTCCGACGATCCAAAGATAACAACTAATACGATGAGTTGATTGGTTGCAAGCACACAAAGATTTCAAGCACCAGCCACGTATCGCTCATGAGGGAGATTCAATCTTAAATCTTTTATACCTTTGTTTTATTCTTTTCTTTTCTCTGTATACTTGTGGTGAGGGAAATTGACCTGAGATGGTCATCGGAATCCGGAGAGGATTCTGTGAGTAATCATCCCAGGGAAAAGACGTCTAGATTGGTTGATCTATCAGGTCTCTAAGACACTTCCTTGAGTGAAGGTGAATAGTTGGCTCGGTGACCTTTCCTGGAGGGAAAGGGAGAGAGCCAACAGGTCCGGAGAGCAGGTTGTTATAGAAAACCAAAAGTTGTTTTCATTCACCGCCTTCGATCTCCGGCATCACGAAGATCATGTTTTTGTAAACGTTAAAACAGTTGTTGATTTAGTATGCAAAGAAATTCATTTTCTATTTCTTTACTTGCATATAACAATAGCCTTTGTAGCCTATTATATTCTGAAGGGTACATAGATCTCCAAGGAGGAATCTGCCCAAAAAATGAGTGCTGTGACATACCACAACGCGTTAGCCCCGTGGTAGATTCCAGAACTAGTTTTCCTTATTATAAATAATTGGAATATCTAATAAACCTCGTAAACCTTATTCACACCCACCCCCACTAAGGTTTACCACTAGATCCAACAAGTGGTATCTGAGGCAGGTTACTTCGATAATGGCATAAAAACCTGGAGTAAGATGGCCAATGCGGTTCACGCATTTCTTGAGGGACAGGGTGTGAGTAGACTCCCATTATTCATAGGGAGTGACTATAGTCACTAGTGTAGGTACATGGCGCTACCAACTCTCCCAAAAGCCCGGATTGTTTTAGGATTGCGCTACCACTCCTTTATGGAGCTTGCAACCCTAGGCAGGATCAACGAGGCGGCAAGTTAGGCCAAGGGGACACACCCTTCTGTTCGACTAGTGTGGGCCATAGTGCCTCACACCTTACCTCCAAACACTGGGTGCATTGCTGGACACCAACAATCCCCCCCCCCAAACGACCCCGGGGTTTCGAACTCGTGACCGCCTCTGATACCACTTATTGTTACATGGGGCTACTAACTCTCCCAAAAGCCCAGACTATCTGAGGATGGCTCTACAACTCCTTTATGGTGCTCGCTACCCTATGTAGGATCCACGGGGTGGAAAGTTAGGCCTAGGGTACACGCCCTTCTGTTCAACTAGCGTGGGCCATAGTGCCTCTCGCCGTACCTTCCAACACCGGGGGCATTACTGGACCCCAACACCAAGTATTACGATATGATGCATCAGAAGGTGGAGTTCCATGTGGTAGACAAAGTCTTCTTGAAGATATGTCCGGTGCACAGAGTTTCGCGGGTGCGGAGGCACAAGAAGCTCGGGCCTCAATTTATCAGGCCATGCATGATCCTGAAGCGGATCGTTCCTTTGGTTTACCAGCTAGAGCTGCCTCTAGAGTTAGAGAGCCTACAAGAAATATTCCACATCTCCTCACTTCAGAGAGCATTTCTTCGGTCAGAGCAACATATCACAGCTACATCGGGCCAAGTAGCATCTGATCTATTAGTTCATTTGGAGCCAATCTGGATCGATGACACGGCGGTTCGAGTTCTGCGAAATAAAAAGATTACCTTAGTAAAGGTGTTGTGGTCCAACTACGGACGAGTGGAGCACAACTGGAAGCCATGGACCTAATTTAGGAATAGTACCCGGTACTCTTCGCCTTAGGTGCATTTAAAAATACTTTGAAAAGTTTCCTAATTTCTTATGCTTAGAACCCCGTAGACAAGAACTTGAATTTAGGGGATGAAATTATCCTTTTGTTTATTGGGATTTGTAATATCGCTTTTTTATTCTAGACCCCTTAACACACACATTAGGGTAGGACATGTGGTGAATGTGGTGGGTTTGGCCATGTAGTGACCTTAGGACCCATTGAGTAAGGGTGAGCTCACATGGGGCCCACTATAGTGTTCAATTCAACTCAAGCCAATCTAGCATAAATTGAAACCAAAAAAATAAACTGACCTTACTATTATGTCCATAACCCTATAAGAAACCTATGCGACCTAAATGCCCTATCATAGATCACCAAATTGGCCAATTTGACGAAACTGCCCTTAGGGTGGTCAACACTGGCCAACTCAACCTTAAGTGGCTCAATTAGCATACATGGTCAAATTGACACCAGCACTAAACTCCAAACCCTAATTGTAGTGCATTAGTCCATAAAGCCCCATCATATGGTCACCCATTGGCCTAATTTGACCAAAGTCAAGCCTAACTATAATTGGTTCAAAATCAAATACATAAGTTCAATTAGACCAAGTGGGCATCACCATGGCCCAACTCATGTTGGGTGGTATCATAGGGCTCATGACTATCAAGTGGAGGCAGCCCACTCATCAAATTGACCTAATCAACAATAAAGTCAAACTTGGTCAACATCAAGCCTAAATGGAGAATTAAGGAGCCAAGCCAAATCCCAATAGGCTAAGGCCATAGACGATGACCCAACTAATTTTGGGTGGTGTCATAGGACTCATGACCATCATGTCGGGCAAGTCAACTCATCAAATTGACCAAGTCAACCCTAAAGTCAAACTTGGTGAACTTTAGGCCTAAATGAGGAATTAAAGAACCAAGCCCATTCCAGATGGGTTAAGTCCAGGGACTATGGCCCATCAATAACCCATGAGCTCAATTATAGCCCCTACACTCTAATTTGAAGGGTAGTGACATGCATGAGGGGTAAAATGGGAATTTTCCCAAAATTAAGATAGAGAAAAAGGATGAAATGGGGGATGATGGCAACTTGGCCCTCCTCATCTCTTCCCAACACCTCCTTTGAGCTCCCTAGCTCATTCCCAATAAAATTTAGGTGGTGATGGACACATGGTAGTTGGGATGAGCAAGTAAAGCTCAAGGCCGACAACCCCATTAATGACACCTCTATATATAGAAAATATCATCCAAAACCAACCCTCCCATTAGCTTTAGTATATCTAGAGGAGTGGAGCCTGAGTCTTTGATCAATGCCTTAAGTGGAGAAACAAGCTCAGGAGAAAGCTCGACGGAAAACCAATCGGCCATGGCACACCGCCACGACACCCGCTGAAAGTCTTTATTTTCAATATATCTTACAACCTAGGGGTGAATAGGTTGTCTCACTGTTATTATTCTCTTTTTAGTTTTTCCTTTAGCACTAAGTGTTTTAGCAGTAGTTTTCTTTCAAAAACCTGCACAAAGAAAATAATACAGAAAAGCGCATAAAAATTTACAGTGGTTCCCCAACTTGTGGGTACATCCAATCTCCTACCACCTTACCAACTTCCTGTTAGACAATGCACTTATCCAAAACTTTGCTCCAAAGAGCTTACACCTCAAATACCTCAATATCTCATAGTCTCCTCAAAGACGTACAACTCAGCCACAAGGGCCTACAACTCAGTGATCAGCAGATCACCTACCTCAGGCCAAAGGCCCTACACTCAGCCTGAGAGGACATCCCTACCTCATATCCAAAGGATCATACCTAAGAGATTTTACTATCATACAACACAGGCAATATTGCCCTACCTCAGGCCCTACAGCTCATATCCAGTTGGATCCTACAACTCAGAGAGCTTTACTCTCCTACAACTAAGGCAATATTGCCGTACCTCAGGCAAAAGGTGTAACACCCCAGAATCTCAAAATATGTTTGTACACAGTTTTGAGTAGCAGGCTGTTAGACACGGCCTGGGACACGGGCGTGTCCCAGGGCGTGTTCAGCTTAGTCGACGATTTAGAGTCGACGATCGTCGAGCCTGGGACACGGCCTTCGACACGGGCGTGTCCCAGGGCGTGTTCGAATTAAATTTCGAAATTGGCCTATTCGAGTCAGAGCCGTACACGGCCTTGAACACGGCCTTGAACACGGGCGTGTCAGGCTGGACACGGGCATGTCAGCTGCCGTGTTTTGACCCGTATACTGGTTTTGGAAATCGGTGAGTGCCGTATAGCAGGAGACACGGGCGTGTCTCAAGAATGACACGGGCGTGTCAGGTTCGACACGGGCGTGTCGATGCCCGTGTTGTTCAGTCGGTTCAAAACCACGTGTGCCGCTTAAGGGTACACGGCCTGTGACACGGGCGTGTCACAGGCCGTGTCAGCCAAAAATTGGGTTTTTTGGGCAGATCTCGGTCGTTCGTTTCCTTCTATTTGGATCTTGTGGTCCAAAGCATTTCCAGCCTCTTTAAGGCCGTGGATTGAGATGAAATCTCATTTCCACTTAGCCTTTCTCTCTCTAAAGAGAAGAAAGAGAGGAGAGGTTGGAGGAGGAGGAGGAGGAGCTTTCCGGCCGCCGGTGGAGCTTCGTCGAGCCGAATAGAGAGCCGAGTGCAGCGTTGCGGAGGCAAGGCCGCTGCGGTGATTTCCATCCGGCTAGTTCTTCTATGGCACCGAAGCGATCGTCAAGGGTAACGATCTTTCTTCCTTGGGAAGGTGAAGCCCTTTTTTTTGCATGTGCATGGGATCCTCCATCAAGAGATGGAAACGCGTAAGTGATTCCAGCAGTTGAGTCTGCATCTAGAGCCTGAAATATGTAGTACGGCATAGGCATGCTGTGTGAAGCCCATCCAGACGTAGGTCGGGATTGGTGATGTTTGTATTGCGAACCGGAGAAGACTCCGTGTATTCATCGTTTAGCCTGCGGAGATGGTGAGGACGATGTGCTTGGTGTACAGGATGCTTTGCATAGCTCCTTTGGTTGCATGCTTGCTAAGAGCTGGAGGATTGAGTGCGGACACCTCTGAGTGGGTGGGCGCGGGAGGTCTTCAACAGGGGTTTGGAGGCTTATGCCCATTCCACCAAGTGGCGATGTTAAGATCGGATGAGCGGTCGATTGGTAGCAAAGCAGCAGGGCGAATTCCCTATGCTTGTTACACTACGTGGGTAGGTCGACTGGTAGTGCTCACGGGTTTTGGGGTGGTGCGTACCTCTGAGTGAGACGGGTGTGTGAGGCCTTCAACAGGGGTTTGGAGGCTTATGCCCGCCTACCAAGTACAAACCATAAAGGTGCCCTGAGTGCACGGAGCGCCTGGCATTGAGGCCGGCGTTTGTGATGTTGTGTGTATGTTATATATATGTTGAAATTGCTATGCATGCAGGGAAGGAACCACTGCCCCGGGTAAGGGGTGGGGTCGTTATAATTGGTCAGCTGAATGCTGACCGTTGCTTTGTTTATCACCCATGGGGTGGACGTCCATATGCAGGTGTTGCGGGCTGATTGGATTGAGCGGGCAAAAGCCCATGCTGCTGGTAGGCCATTGAAGGTCGTGCGAAGTGTTGGATTTCATGTGTGGCCGGCCTGCGTGCCGATGTATGAAATTATATGTATTGTAAAGAATAACTTGTAAGGCCTTATGGCCCTGTGCGGTGGCCCTGTGCGGTGTGGTGTTGTAAACATTCCTGGTCTTTTATATAAATGTGAAATTTATATATTAGTGGACATTCATTGTTATGAGTTCTTGCACTTAATAAGCTTCCGCTAGAATGCTCTGAGTTAGGACTCGTTTGGTTTGGTATTATCCTGTGACCTCACCGTCTGTTTGTGGCATATCGTGTGGGGCCCCGGCCGGACCTTCTACTATACGTCATTTAACGGATGGGGTCGTTACATTTTGGTATCAGCTTTTGTCGGTCTTCCTCTTTCGAATTCGTGGTCGAATTCTTTTGTGGGGTGGCGAGCACGTGTTTGTGCGACCTGCTGTAATGCTAATGAACTCTGGAATGTCCACTAGGGAATGTGTGTGTGTGTCTATTCGGTGAGTTTGTCGTATTACCATGGAAAGTAATGCTATCTTGTTCACCTATAGGTGACGAGGAGTGGAGCTGGGCAGTCGGAGCCCCAGCGTTCGGATGAGAGTGCGGCACCACTTGAGGTGCCTACACCTCCCCCTTCTGCGGAAACGGTGCGATTAGTTGCGGAGGTGATCTTTGCTATGCTTCAGGCATAACCTTTTGGGCAAGCGAGGCCTGCTGTGGCGCCAGTGCAGGTTGGTGCGAGGCAAGAGCATGTTGAGGTTGGTACGAGGCAAGAGCATGTTGAGGTTCCGGTTGCTGTGCAAGCAGCGGACGAGCAACTTAAGCACTTTATGGAGTTTAATCCGCCTACGTTTGTCAGAGCAACGTCTCCAACAGAGGCCGAGGATTGGCTCTCTAGAGTGAAAAGAATCCTGGCTGCGCTCAGGATTAGTGAGGAGCAGAAAGTCCCGTTAGCCACTTTCCTCCTGGAAGGAGAGGCGAGGCTTTGGTGGGATGAGATCGAGTTGCACCAGTTAGGAGGTCGAGATCTGGGCGACATATCGATGGACGAATTCTCTAGATTATTTTGGGCGAAATACTTGCCAATGGCGCAGAGAATTGCAATGGAAAATGAATTTCAACGTCTGGTACAGGGTGATAAGACCGTGGACGATTACCTGCATGAGTTTACCAAGCTCGGTCGTTATGCGGGGTCGACGTTTGCGGACCAGGCACGGAAGACGAATAGGTTCTATGAAGGACTGCGTGATGAGCTGAGGTTGGCTCTCCCGAGTTCAGTGAACCAAGGATTCCAAGCATTGGTGCATACCGCTAGTGCGCTAGAGAAGGATTTGAAGCGGGTACGGGAGAAGAAGAATGTAGCGGTGGAAAAGTCCGACGTCAAAGTTCCGCCATCAGAGCAATCAGATTTCAGGAAACGTGATAAGAAGCGGTTCAGGCCTGCTGAACAAACTTCTTCAGATGTTGCGTCAGGAGCAACGTTTGGGCAAGAACGGGTTGAGCCGCGTACATGTTTCATTTGTGGGAAGCCAGGGCATATCGCGCGATTTTGCTGGAATGGTGTGTCAAGGGTGAAAGAAAGGCAGGTGCGTCCTATGATGAGAAGGGTAAAGCTGTGGCAGAGTCGTCTGCATCGCGGGCGCAACCGCGAATATACACTCTTGAGATGCAGGAGCCGCAAAGCTCAAATCAAGCAGAACAGCAAATCCGTGCTTTGGACTTAATGGAGGCCGCTAAACGGATTCTGCGAGATGCGGAGAAGCCAAAATAAAGTGGAATGTGCACTTTATTACGTTGCCTATTGTGTGTGTGTATGTATGTATTTCTGTTTGTGACAAACAGTTGTGGTGGTACGATTCCATGGGGCGAGACAAGCTGTGGCCTCTGAACTCTAAACCTGGATCGTTTTGGTTTGTATCGCAACAGCGTGGTTGTGTTGATACTTGTGCGTTGCGCTAAATTTCGGGACGAAATTTCTATAAGGAGGGGAGGGTTGTAACACCCCAGAATCTCAAAATATGTTTGTACACAGTTTTGAGTAGCAGGCTGTTAGACACGGCCTGGGACACGGGCGTGTCCCAGGGCGTGTCGGGGTACACGGCCTGGGACACGGGCGTGTCCCAGGGCATGTTCAGCTTAGTCGACGATTTAGAGTCGACGATCGTCGAGCCTGGGACACGGCCTTCGACACGGGCGTGTCCCAGGGCGTGTTCGAATTAAATTTCGAAATTGGCCTATTCGAGTCAGATCCGTACACGGCCTTGAACACGGCCTTGAACACGGCCTTGAACACGGGCGTGTCAGGCGGGACACGGGCGTGTCAGCTGCCGTGTTTTGACCCGTGTACTGGTTTTGGAAATCGGTGAGTGCCGTGTAGCAGGAGACACGGGCGTGTCTCAAGAATGACACGGGCGTGTCAGGTTCGACACGGGCGTGTCAATGCCCGTGTTGTTCAGTCGGTTCGAAACCGCGTGTGCCTCTTAAGGGTACACGGCCTGTGACACGGGCGTGTCACAGGCTGTGTCAGCCAAAAATTGGGTTTTTTGGGCAGATCTCGGCCGTTCGTTTCCTTCTATTTGGATCTTGTGGTCCAAAGCATTTCCAGCCTCTTTAAGGCCGTGGATTGAGATGAAATCTCATTTCCACTTAGCCTTTCTCTCTCTAAAGAGAAGAAAGAGAGGAGAGCTTGGAGGAGGAGGAGGAGGAGCTTTCCGGCCGCCGGTGGAGCTTCGTCGAGCCGAATAGAGAGCCGAGTGCAGCGTTGCGGAGGCAAGGCCGCTGCGGTGATTTCCATCCGGCTAGTTCTTCTATGGCACCGAAGCGATCGTCAAGGGTAACGATCTTTCTTCCTTGGGCAGGTGAAGCCCTTTGTTTTGCATGTGCATGGGATCCTCCATCAAGAGATGGAAACGCGTAAGTGATTCCAGCAGTTGAGTCTGCATCTAGAGCCGGAAATATATAGTACGGCATAGGCATGCTGTGTGAAGCCCATCCAGACGTAGGTCAGGATTGGTGATGTTTGAATTGCGAACCGGAGAAGACTCCGTGTATTCATCGTTTAGCCTGCGGAGATGGTGAGGACGATGTGCTTGGTGTACAGGATGCTTTGCATAGCTCCTTTGGTTGCATGCTTGCTAAGAGCTGGAGGATGGAGTGCGGACACCTCTGAGTGGGTGGGCGCGGGAGGTCTTCAACAGGGGTTTGGAGGCTTATGCCCATTCCACCAAGTGGCGATGTTAAGATCGGATGAGCGGTCGATTGGTAGCAAAGCAGCAGGGCGAATTCCCTAGGCTTGTTACACTACGTGGGTAGGTCGACTGGTAGTGCTCACGGGTTTTGGGGTGGTGCGTACCTCTGAGTGAGACGGGTGCGTGGGCCTTCAACAGGGGTTTGGAGGCTTATGCTCGCCTACCAAGTACAAACCATAAAGGTGCCCTGAGTGCACGGAGCGCCTGGCATTGAGGCCGGCGTTTGTGATGTTGTGTGTATGTTATATATATGTTGAAATTGCTATACATGCAGGGAAGGAACCACTGCCCCGGGTAAGGGGTGGGGTCGTTATAATTGGTCAGCTGAATGCTGACCGTTGCTTTGTTTATCACCCATGGGGTGGACGTCCATATGCAGGTGTTGCGGGCTGATTGGATTGAGCGGGCAAAAGCCCATGCTGCTGGTAGGCCCTTGAAGGCCGTGCGAAGTGTTGGATTTCATGTGTGGCCGGCCTGCATGCCGATGTATGAAATTATATGTATTGTAAAGAGTAACTTGTAAGGCCTTAAGGCCCTGTGCGGTGGCCCTGTGCGGTGTGGTGTTGTAAACATTCCTGGTCTTTTATATAAATGTGAAATTTATATATTAGTGGACATTCATTGTTATGAGTTCTTGCACTTAATAAGCTTCCGCTAGAATGCTCTGAGTTAGGACTCATTTGGTTTGGTATTATCCTGTGACCTCACCATCTGTTTGTGGCATATCGTGTGGGGCCCCGGCCGGACCTTCTACTATAGGTCATTTAACGGATGGGGTCGTTACAAAAGGCCCTACGACTCAGATCCAGTTGGATCCTACAACTCAGAGAGCAATACTCTCCTACAACATAAGCAATATTCCCCTACCTCATGACAGTTACCCTACAGCTCAGGTCCAGTTGGATCTTACAGAAAGATAAACATTTGAATGTTTTGACATAAGAAAATTTCTGTGTCAAAAGCTAGGGCTGAGTTATCTCAGCACTATCTTACTTCACAGCAACAGGTAGAAGTTCTCCCTCTGCTTCAAGAAACTCAGAATGATGATTCTGATCTTGCTAAAGAAGAACGTGAACTTGTGTTCTTCAATCAGCCAACTATGCCCACTAGAGAATCATGGCTCTACTTTCTTCCTCTAACAGAAATATTTTTGATTATGTTGTAGCAGATGAAGAAGCAACCGCTCAATAAACTTTTTGTGTTCCTGTAGGAAGACTCCAAGCTCTATCATGGCAGTAATGGCGAGAGAGATGAAGTCCGGCCGTAACCCTTTTTAAAATTGATAAAGTCCTAAAAGTTCTCTTGCGTCTTAGCCAATCTCTTACTTTTTTAGTTCGCCGATCAATGACTCTTAGAGATCAGTGGGGCCCACTTGCATCTTCCAACTGCACCTTGCTTTAACGGAATAAGATGTACATTAGCTTCTCGGTAGAGTTTGTCATGTTCTGTTGCTTCTCCGTACTTGATTTGAAATCAGTTGACTTTGCCGATTTTTTTGACGTCAGCACCTGTGGACTTAGCAAAAATCAAGGACCAGTAGAATATGTGTTGAGTGAATAAGCTTCATTCAATGCCAAAAAACTTAGAAAGAATTATGTGTAACTAGACGATGATAGCGTTGAGTGAGCACGCCTCACTCAATGCCAAAATACTTAGCCAATCTTTCTGCCATTAGGCATTAATAACGTTGAGTGAGCAAGCCTCACTCAACGCCAAAACACTTAGGCAATATGTTTGCAGTTAGGCATTGACAGCGTTGAGTGAGAAAACCTCACATAACACAAATAAACTTAGGCAATCATTCTGCCGTTAGGTGTTGACATCATTGAGTGAGCAAGCCTCACTCAACGCTTTTTGCCTTAGATTATTCTTCAGCCTCTTATTTATGCTTGGCGTTGAGAGCATTGAGTTACCATGCCTCACTCAATACTTTTTGTCTTAGGCATGCTTTCTGCTACTTGTCTTTGAGTGTGTAAGCTCCACTCAATGCCAAACTACTCAACAGATTTTCTTCTGTTATCTAGTGTTGAGTATGTGAGCTACACTCAATTCATTTGGACTTAGCTAAATTTCTGTGGCTAAAAAACTACACTGGCTTTGAGAATTAGTCAACGTAATATCATATGGCGTTGAGTGAGCTGCCTCACTCAACGCCTGTGTACTTAGTTAATATTCATAGTTTTCTTGTGGCATTGACTGACAGAGCTATACTTAACGATTATTAAGCTATGGAGTTGAGTGAATAATCTTCAATCAATGCTTGTGGACTTGGCTTCATTTCTCCCTGCTTCATCTTAGGCTTTGCCAATCTCACAGCCTTTAGTTGTATGGCGTTGAGTGGGTTGACTTCACTCAATGGCTGTGGACTAAAGCGATTTTTAGCTTATCCAGCATCTTCACCTTTTGACCACCTGTCACACTAGTTGGAATTCCTGTCCTGTCAATGTTATAAGGACTAACCTACATGTATGAACTTGAACATATATTAAATATACCATTGTGTATGCTCATTGACATATTTGACTTCTTCAAATCTAGGATATTGTGGGCAATGGACCACATAATCTCCCCTATTTGAAGAAGTCAAAACTCTCTACCAAATATCTGAGTCAATGGCATACACTAATAAATTGCATTAATACATAATGAAAAGATATGATAAGAAGATAAGTTTTAGTAAACTTCGTTGTCTGTAGGGCATCCCTGCATCTGCTCCCCCTTAATAGCTGCTACTTGGTTTTAATGAATTTGATACCACTTGTATCCTTATCCTCTTGTCCTATAATACAAAATTCCAATCATTGAATCAGTAAGCTAATTCAAGTCCTTCTCCCCCTTTTTTACTTCTGTAAATAGCCAGGGAGGATGTTCTGCTCCACCTCTTTGAATTCTCATAGGCAGCAGTTTGAACACCTTGAGAGTGCTTAGAGTAGTGCTAGACACGCTCCCCCTTAACTGAAGCAACATTTGTCATGTTTCTTGGTAGATAGTATAGTCTGCACCAATCTGATCAGCACTTGAACATGATACCATTTAAGGTATACCACTTGAGAAGTCTTCATTCTATCTAAGAGAAATTCCATCTACAAGACATTATATAGCCTGCAACAATTTAAGGAGCAACTGAAACTATACTAGGTTTAACATACCCAACTAAATCTTGAAGGTGTTAAACTATGCTTCATCTAGTAGCTTAGTGAAGATGTCAGCCACTTACTTGTATGTTTGGACAAACTCAAGGGTGATGTCTTCAAATTTTACATGCTCCCTAATGAAATGGTATCTTATCTCAATATGCTTACTCCTACTATGAAAAATAGGATTCCTACCAATTAATATAGCATTAGTAGAATCATAAAATAGAATTCTTCTACTTATCTGGAGGTTGTAGTCTTGGAGCTGATGCTGGATCCACAGCAACTAAGCACAGCAACTACCTGTTGAGATGTACTTTGACTCTACAGTTGTGATTGTAACACTAGTTTGCTCCTTGCTGCTCCAAGACACTAGAATTCCACCAAAGAGGTGACAGGAGCTAGAGGTGCTCTTCTTGTCCTCTTTACAGCTTGCAAAATCTGCATCTGAGTAGCCTATTTGTTTAAACTCCCCATTCCAAGGGTACCATAGGCCAAGATCTGCTATGCCCTTAAGATACCTCAAAATTCTATTTGCAATAGAGGAGTGAGATTCTCTAGGGCAAGCCTAATATCTAGCACAAACACATATAGAAAACATGATGTATGGCCTACTTGTACTAAGATAAAGAAGGGAGCCATTTATCACTCAATATAAGGTTTTATTAACAGGCTTCCCTGCTTCATCCTTGCCTATAGGCATACTTGAACCCATGGGAGTTCTTATGGTGGAGGAATTTTCCATACAAAATTTCTTTACTAACTCACTTGTTTACTTAGACTAGGATATGAACAAGCCATCATAATTCTGTCTTACTTGAAGACCCAAGAAGAACTTTAGTTCATCCATATTACTCATCTCAAACTTCCCCTACATAAGTTTAGCAAACTTCCTGCAATGGTTCTCATCAGTATATTTAAAGATGATATAATCTACATAGGTCTGGACTACAATGATCTTACCCTTAGATTCCCTTATGAATAGGGTCTTGCCTATCTTCCCCCATGTGATTTTTTTCTCAATAAGGAAGCTTGACAAGGTTTCTTACAATGCTCTACGGGTTTAATTTAGCCCATATAGAGCATTCCTAAGTCTATAAAAAGAATCAGCAGAGTTAGGAACAACAAAACTTGGAGGCTTCTTAACATAGACTTCTTCTCTTAAGTTTCAATTTAGGAAGGCTGACTTTATATCCATCTAGTAGACTTTGAATCCCTTGTGAGCAGCATATGCAAGGAACAGTCTGATGGCCTCCAATCTTGCTACAGGGGCAAAGGTTTGATCAAAATTAATACCTTCTTCTTGCATGTACCCCTTAGCCACTAGCCTTGCTTTGTTCTTGATTATAATGCCATTTTCTTCAAGCTTATTCCTATAGATCCACTTGACTCCAATGACATTATGTCCTTGTGGTCTGGGATCTAGCTTCCAGACCTTGCGTTTTTTGAATTAGTTTAGTTCCTTTTGCATAACCAATATTCAAATTGATTTATGGTAGCCTCTTCAAACTTCTTTGACTGCACCTGTGACAGTAAACTTACATACATAACTGAATTCAGATTCTTGCTTTTGGTCACTATACCTTGGCTAGCTTCACCAATGATTTTCTTTGCAGGATGGTCTCTTAAATGCATGATTTTTTGAGGCAATCTTCTTTCAGCAACAGCTTTAGGATCAGCTCCTTGTTGATCTTCATCTGCTCCATATGTGTCTGGTGGACCTTCTGAAATATCCACTTAAGCTTGCATAACTGGAGCTGCATCTTTTATGTTTAACTTTTCCACAAACATCTCTGTATCTGCAGTATTGTAAGAGGAGCTTGGTAGCTCACTATAAATCAAGGTAGACTCATCAAAGACTACATGTACAGACTCTCCTACAACTTGTCTTTTTAAGTTGTAGATCCTATAAGATTTGCTATGGTTACTATACCCAACAAAAATCCCATCAAAGGACTTGACAACAAACTTAGTTATATAGGATTTTCCATTATGAAGCACATAGCACTTACTACCAAAGATTATGAGATAGCTCAGGTTTGGTTTTCTGCCTTTCAAGATCTCATAGGGATTTTTCTTGTGGCTCTTGTTGATAGAGTCTCTATTAAGGACATGATATGCAGTATTGACTACCTCAGCCCATAAATATTCTGGGAGAGATGTGTCACTCAACAGGGTCCTTCTAGCCTCTATGAGAGCTCTATTTTTCCTCTCTACAATCCCATTTTGATGGGGTGTTCTAGGTGAAGAGAATTCTAGATGAATCCCATGCTCTTCACATTACCTTTTAATGCTATCAGACTGGAAGTCAGTCCCATGGTCACTTCTAATTTTGACCATAGAGATATTAAACTCATTCTGAATTTACTTGACAAACTTGGTGGTCACTAGGCTTCGAAGAAAATAAAAGCAACCGAACTATCAATCCAATGAGGCATGTACACCTATCGAACTGTAGCTAGGGGACACAAGTGTCGTATTTAAATACGGGAATTGTTGAATAAACTTACTCACATGAAGGCTATTATTTTATCGACGGAAAAACTAGGGTTTGAGAAACTAAGTGCATTTAAAGAAATAATGCTATGCTAGAAAGAGAACAACTGTAGTTAATTAAAGAGCATAAAGTAAGCGATTATAACGAAGGGCTGAAACTATGAAATGGAAATGCACTTGATCAAGAATCACCTCGGCTAAAGACGACTAAGAAAATGCGATAAAAACTTAAAATTAATAGGGTAAAGGTCCTTGACTGTGGAGGTTCCTGAAGCTTAAACACGCTTCTCTCGAAGTCGTGCCCAACTGAGTTTAGGAAGGTCCGACCGACTCTCGTCTAAATCGAAGGCTTAAAGGTCGCTTTACGCGGTGAACCCCACTATTGGATTTTTCTCCTATCTGGGAGATTTGGACGTCTGCCTCTCTCGAGGGGTGCGTACAACTCCCTTTACTTTTGAATGCTCACTTTATTCTATCGGCTTCTCGGCTAGCCCCGAATGAAAGAAAAGGTGGAGAGTATATATCGATAATATACCTCCAGTCCATGAAAAATCAAGAGTAATTCAAGGCCAAAAACCTAAAAAGAAAAGGTAAATTAAAACATCATAACTTAATCGCTCGAACCTCGGATCATCAAGATCTAGTACAAGGAAGATTAGTTAATCATAATAGAGTGGAGGAGGGGGGATGAGTAGTAAAGCATAGTAAGAACACAAGTAAAAAATGAGAGAAAATAACACTTTTATTAATACTAGAAAATAGCTCCACTTGCATGGAAATGAGAACTACCCTCTCATGAAATTAAAACTACACTTGCATGAAATTAAAATCCTACTCTAACCCTACATTTATCAGCTAAAACAAGTGCATAAATTACAATAAAAGCTTAAACAAACTACGACCTAAGCTAGGGTTAAGAAAATTACAAAAAGCACAAGAGAAAGAGAGAGAAGAACATGAAAAAAAACCAAGAAACAAAGGGGCAGCACCTCCCCCTCACAACCAAAGATTGCTGAAATGGAAGGGGGGTCTGAATTTATAGGAAAAGCTCATAGGTTGGTAATGCCCTTCGACACACCCTAAGGGGCGTGTCAGGGGGCGTGACATGTATAGGTTTGACCTCGGGCTCTGGATTCTGGAGGGAAGGATGATTGCTTTTGTACGTCAGTGGACACGCCCTTTGTCATGCCCGTATAGGGGGGCATGACATGCACGTTGCGTCGAAATCATTGGTCGTAAATCCGTCATTCATCGTAAAAGGTGGCGTCACGCCCTATGACACGCCCGTTACGGGGGGCATGACAGTACTGTTGGCGTTCTGAGTCGAAATGACATTTAAAGCGGTGGCAGGGTTCGTGCAGAGGGCGACACGCCCCGGCTCACGCCCGGGGACACTCCCGGGTAGGGCGTGTCAGGGGGGCGTGACATCTGTTTTTCCTGGTATTTTCTTCTTTCTTCTCGAATCCTTTAGAAAGGGTGACACGCCCTAGTTCACTCCCGGGAAGGGCGTGACAGGGGGGCGTGTCAGGTCAATTTTGACTTATTTTCAGAAGTTCTGCACAAAGAGAGGAAAAAGTTAGGGGCAACAAAATTAACAATAGAAATATTAATATAAGCTTAAAATACAACATTTGTATATTATGAAATTGAAAAATAGGATAATAGTTTAGACTACAAAACGTATTATCAAATTTCCCCAAGCTTAAGCTTTGCTTGTCCCAAAAAAAATATAAAAACTAGATAATCATAAAAAGGACTAATAAAAAAGTTCTAATTATGCCCACACAAGTACTATGCGAAATTATAAATAGGGAAAAGGCGAAACGTAAATCTAAAACAATTATAAAGGTACAGTTTAATTTTTATAAAGTTTACTTAACGAAAATAAATCATCCAAAATTTTTACGAAATTCTTTAAATAGATTTAAGCAAAGCAATGAAAATGAAAAAAATGCATTGAGTTGTTACTAGATCCAAGCAACCCATTATAATTATATCAATTAAATAACAAAAATCTAAGTTTAAATTCAAAACTAAAACTGATTTACTTGTCTTTTTTTCTTAGTTATTAAATAAATTTCAAAAGGCGTGAATAAAAAGGACTTAAATAGGACAGAAACGTTTGGTTTAGGAATATGATTTGGAGTGGAATTCAAAGATAAACGTGAAGGCTTAAAATCACACTAAACCCAAACAAAGAGTTTAAAAAAAATTCATTTAAAATAAAAATATTTTTTTTTCTTTCTTTTTCTTTTTTTCCATTTTTTTTCTTTTTCTTTTTTCAAAACAAAGGCCATTAATATTTTTATTTTCATTTTGAATTGGCCAAACAAAAACAAACATCTCTTTTGAACATACCTTTTTCAAAACCTTTCACCCAAAAATATCACAAAATATCATATCATAATCATGAAATTAAACAAAGGCATCGAAATCATTGGTCGGAAATCCATCAGTCATCGGAAAAGGTGGGTTCACGCCCTATGTCACGCCTGTGACGGGGGGGGGGGGGGCGTGACAGTACTGTTAGCGTGCTGAGTCGAAACATCATTTAATGGGGCAACAGGGTTCGGACAGAGGGCGACACGCCCCGAGTCACGCCCAGGGACATGACCGGGGAGGGCATGTCAGGGGGGCGTGACAGCCGTTTCTCCTTGTATTTTCCTCTTGCTTCTGGAATCCTGTAAAAAGGGTGACACGCCCTAGGTCACGATCGGGGAGGGCGTGACAGGGTGGCGTGTCAGGTAAATTTTGACTAATTTTCAGAAAGTCTTCACAAAGAGAGGAAAAAGTTAGGGGCAATAAAATTAATAATAGAAAGATAAAAATAAAGCTTAAAATACAAGATTTGTACATTATAAAATAGAAAAATACGATAATAGTTAAGACTACAAAATGTATTATAAAAACTTAATTAAGATATCAAGGGTTTCATTTTTTTCTCTTGAGGAAGAACACCCATGAAAATCTGGAAAAGCCATCAACCAGCACAAGGGTGTAGACCTTCCTACAAAGACTATGAACTGGCATAGTACCAAACATGTCCATATGCAAGAGGTATTGGCACCTCACATTATATTTGGTCCCAATGCCCTTGAAGGAAGCTTTTATCTGCTTGTCCTTTTGATAAGCAGAGAAAATGCCCTCCTTGGAGCACTTCACATTGGGACATATTCCTTACTTGATCTTTATTGAAGAGCTTGCCAATAGTCTTATAATTTACAAGGGCTAGTTTCTTGTGTGATAGGACACAACAAGAGGCTTTCTCATTTGCAACTAGATAGATAGGAGAGTTTGTATCAAAACATAGAAAGTAGAAAAATAAACATTTCAATTCCATGTGCCTGTAAATATGACCACTTGGTCACTTGATCTCCTAATTAGTCACTTATCTTTCTGGAAGATAATAACATAGGCAAGATGAGAGAGTTGGCTTATGCATATAAGGTTGTGTTGAAACCCTTCAACATAAGCCAACTTAGTGATGGTGACTATGACATTGGTGATCTTAAAATAGCCTCTTGTTAATCCTCTATCTGAACCACCAAAGATTACTTTGGGTCCATCTTTTACTGGAGTGTACTCCTTCAAGTTGCTCCTTGTACCAGTTATGTGTCTTGAATAACCACTATCATAGGGGTTTGGCCACTTGGACTAACCTACAATATACAATTTACTTTACCTTAGGACCCCAATATCTATTTGGCCCTAGGTGCATTTTTGTCTGAAACTTAACCTGTCCACCAACAAGTTTTCTCACTGGTGAACTAACTCTTGTCCTGGCCACATTAAGATTATGCCAGCAGTCAATGGCATAATGGACTACCTTGCCACTGCACCAACCATTATGTATATTATATCTTCTTTTTTTTGTAGGGCTTGCAGCTGGATTGACAGCAGTCTTCACAGTTGGAAGATGTGCATCAGACATTTTCTGATTCCTTTTAGCATGTATTTGACTGAAGGTTAGTATATTTAATAACTTGTGTGGCCTGTTTTGAACCCCATCTGCAGCACAAATCTTTCCAGACTGTGTGCTCTTGATAACATCAAAAACAACCATATCAGGCTAGCTGACCGACTTACCCTTAGTTGGTTCTTATGCTGTCAGGTTCTTAAAATTTGTTGCAACCACATTTTCTAGTTTGGGGGCTGTAGCACCAAAAACAAATGGTCCATGATGGGTCATTTCAATTTCTTCACGGGAAGCCTTAATGGAACTTACCCTGCTATGCCTTCCACAATGGCTGAGAGCATCTTTTATTCTACTTGTGGAAGCGCCATTCGTATAGTGACCATATATACTTTCCCGGTCATACTTATTCGAGGGGAATATCACCCTCTTAAATGGGATAGGAGGCCTAGACGCCATAAGAATAACTGGAACTTTCCTTTCCCTTTAGGATGTGCTGGTCTTGTGATACCCTTAAAGCCCAACCCCTTCATACCCTTCTATGAGGAGAAGGAGTCTATAAGGGCAACACTGTATTGGGCAAAGTGAAACTTATAACAATACCTTTCTCCCTCTAGAGTTTTTCCTCAAGATCTCTAAGGTGACTGTTTTTGCTCTTGATAGTATCCATCTGGTTGCCTGATAGGGATTTAAGTTGACTGAGTTCCCTCATTGTCTGATTAAACACAAAAGCTATTTCAGCAAGCTGAGCAGCAGCAGGCAGAAGAGACAAAATCTCCTTAGCCTGCTTCTTAGTCAACTTTTTACACTTCTTGAAGGCATCCAGAAGTTCACTATATTTGTCAATCAGTTTATTGACATCCCCTTCTGAGCCAGAATCATCTTCACTATTAAGTGATGAGGCTTCTTAACAGGTACTTGTCTCATACCCAGACACAGAACTGGAAAGGGAATTTACATTACTTTGACCTGCTTATCCTGGTTGTCCTCTTCATTAGTTATTATCATCAGCCCTCTATAACTATGGGCATCTTCATCCACGTCTGAGTAACTGTCTCATCTTGTTAGAGGGGCCCTGATTCCTATCCTTTTAGTAGGATAGACTTCTCCTACTATAAAATCTTTATCTTTAGAAGTAGTAGCAGCAAATAGCCCAATGTAGGATTCCTCTTCTTTAGACTCAGATTATGATGACTCTGTCCATCTTTTCTCTTTCTTACCAACAAAGGAATTTTTTTTCTTACCCTTGTGCTTTTTGTGAGTTTTCTTCTCACCATCGTCCCTACTCTTCACTAGACAGTCAGCAATGACTTGCCCTGGCTTTCTACAGCAATAACAGATAATATTAGTAAAATTCTATTTACTGGGTTTACGTCCATACCTGTCCTCCTTGGAGGATTTCTTCCAGTGATGTTATTAGGAGGAGGGCCAGCTCTTCCATTGCTTCTTCTTTATCAGCCTATGGAGCTACCTAGAGAAGACAACAAAGTCCTCATCAGACATGCTATTGTCTGATGCTTCTAATTCAGAGCACTTTGAATCTATTGGTCTTCTTGGAGAAGAAGGGGTCTTCCTTCTACTTTTCCTTGTAGCTTCAGCTTTGAAGGCCACAGACTTCTCTTTGGTCGGAGACTTGAAGTTGGTCTCTTCCTCTTTCCTGATAGTTAACTGCATCTCATATGAGAGCAGTTTTCCAAATAGGGTGTTGGGTGGAGTGTCACCCAGCTTGGACACTTCTCTGATGGCACATATTATTGTTTCCCAGTCTCTGGTGAGAGACCTAAGAAAATTATCATTAAGCTCATAATGACTAAAGATCCTTCCATAGGTCCTTAGTTCATTCACAATCCTAAAGAATTTTTCATACAAGGTGGCTATGTCTTCTTTTTTGGACTATTTGAAAGCTTCATAGTCCTGGTTGAGCATGGACAGTGTATCATACCTGACTTCCTCCGTGTCTTCCATGTAGATCACAAGAGTGTCTCACATTTCCTTTGAATTTGTGTAGTGAATAAGATTTTGAAGGGTAGTATCATCAATTGCACTGACAATGATATTTTGAGCCCTCTTGCCCATGGTGGAAAGAATTACTTCATCTTTTTTCATATCAGCATAAGTCTTGGGAGTTTGGACATTTGCATCCAGAACAAACACTTTAATAGGGATTAAAGGTCCTTCCTTAACTCTTATAAAGATTCTAGGGTCAGCAGCTTCCATGAACATCCTAACCATTTCCTTATAGATGACAAAATCTTCTTTCCTACAGATAGGAAGCTTCATGGAACCTAGCTCCTTGTGGTTCACTCCTGAACCCATAAGTACTGTCTATAGCTACCTTGGAGAATAACTTAGATGGTTAGATCCTTTTTTGAGTAACCTCCCTCTGATACCACTTCAAAGGATACCACTCCTTTAAGGCACGCGCCTTAGCCGGGTCTACTAATAACCAAGATCCACTAATCACATGACCCAGGAAGGCAACTTCTCGAAGCCAAAATTTGCATTTGCTTAACTTAGCAAAAAGGGCATGCTCTTTTAGCTTCTTCAAAACTAGGGCAGGGTGTTCAACTTGCTCCTCTTCCATCTTCGAATAGCCTAAAAATTGATTTATGAAGATAATGAAAAAGATGTCAAAATATGGCTCAAACACCCTATTCATCAAACTCATGAACGTAGAAGGGGCGTTTGTGAGTTCAAAATACATCACCGTGATCTCGTACAAACCATATCTCGAGCTAAATGCTGTCTTTGGGATATCATCCTTTTGTATTCTTAACTGATAGTACCCCAAGCGTAGGTCCAATATGGAAAACCAGGCGCTCCAACAAAATGATCGAACAACTCGTCGATCCGGGTTAGAGGATAGGTGTTCCGCTCCATTAATCGATTGAGTTCCCGGTAGTCTATGCACAACCATAGTGACCCATTCGCTTTCTTAACAAACAATATAGGGGCTCCCTAAGATGATGAACTGGGTCGAACAAACCCTGATTCTACAAACTCCTACAACTTAAATCTAAACACGACGAGTTCATTTGAAGCCATTCGGTAAGTGGTTCGAGAGACGGGCATGAAACCCGGTACTAATTTAATCTGAAAGTCCACCTCTCTTTATATGGGTAATCCTGCCAACTTCTCAGGAAATACCTCAGGAAAGTCTCGCACTATCCACACATATTTCATACATGGTTCAATCTATTTTAATTCAAAACAAATCATATATACTTCGTCCCCTTCCATATGGGCCTTAAGGGCTTGAATTGAAGACAATAACATATGGAGTGCAAATTCGATTCCTTGGAGGATGGCATCCGAGTTTCCAAGCCTCAAGGTGATTTTCTTCGCCGCAAAATCTATCTTGGCGTGGTGCCAATCCAACCACAACATGCCCAGAATGAGATAAAATTCTGGGATTCTAAACACTGTTGCAGGGGTTTCAAAAGGTTTTCCTTAAATGTATGCTTCCAATTCGCACTTGGTGGATGATGTCATCTCAGAGCCATCTGGAAGGCATTCTCTCCGAGTTACTCGGGTGAAATATCGCACACCCTCTAAAACATTAAAAAAGTTTGCTTAGATAAATTAATATGTGGCACTGGTATCAAATTGGGTGTAGGATTGTTTCCCACTAACAATCACGGTGCCTAAGTATCACTTATAAAGACTCAAAGTTAGATTCCTAGTACGACTTAAGCAATATAAGAGAAATGCTTATAACATATTAACCGAATGATGACATAACTACAATCACATCCTAAGGATTCCGCTCCTGTGCCATATCAAGTGCAAACATATTCTCTCGAGCAGGTCCAGGATTCTTTCCTCGTGGTCCTCGCCCTCGATCATGCATATACCCTCGTCCTCTTGGAGCTGCAGGAGGAAGAGCAGCGGGAGCATCACCACCTAGTTGCAGGCAGTTACGTCAGATGTGGACCGACTGATTGAACTAGAAACAAACACGCTCGTACTGCTCCCTGGGCTGTAGGTACATTTGTTACGGTGGAGGTAGTGCTGGTTGCGGGTGTAACGCCCATGATTTTTCAATGTTTATTTTAATTCCTTTAGTGACATATTTTTGACATCAAGGCGTTAAGTTGATGCGTATTTGACGGGTACCATTGCTGATCCGTGATTTTTTCTCATTAGTATCTGAGGTTTTGACTTAGAATATTAGCATGGCTAATTTCTAGTGTGTGTTTTAGATATCCCTTGCGAGCCATTTTTGTTTTGGAACACGTTGGAGCCTTTTGGGATAGTTATTCTTTTGGTCAATGGTATGTTTTTACCTGAGTTTTGTTTGTCGGATTTTGATTTCGACTTTATCGTCGGATTTATACCATCAATATTTTACTTTGGTACAAATTTCGTGAAAATCCGAGTTTATTGGATTTATCGGTAGTTTGGGCGGTTTTTTATATTAATAATATTAATAATATAATATATTATTTATATATATAGTTTTACGATATGATGGAAATCCTATTCATCATCTTATTCCCAAGACGTCAGACCGTTTCACGGAAGAGATAAAGCGGCAGACCTCGCAAAGCTTTTGACCGTCGATTGTTGGAGGTCTGGTGCACAAAATCATCATTAGAGGGTAGATTCGGATAGCTCTTGCCGAGATCTACTTTTGTAAGGTGGGTTCATCCAGTTTGTTTAATTTTTGGGCATTAGGTTATTCGATTTTGACCCTCGTTTGCCCTGAAAAGTTATAGGAATTGTTTCCTTTGTGTTCTTACGACCAGCTCCTTGAGGAGGAGCGCTTGCGTGGCCGGATTTCGGGCAATTTGAGGAAATTGGTGATTTCTTCCCCTTGCTATGTTTTTCTTCTGTGTTTTTATTGTTGTTATTCTTCCCACCACAGAATTAGGAGTAGAGTTAGGATCAGCCAAGATCGATCTGGTGGGTACTGTAGGATTCCCAGCTAAGTAAAAGAAACAATTCATCGTATCTGATTGTTATTCTAGGTTAACCCGTCGAGTGTATGATAGTTAGTCAACGTAGGATTCGTCGTGTATGACTGTTAGCCTATGTAAAAGTTGATGAATATGACTATTAGCCTAAGTTTAAATTCGTCGGGTATGATGGGGTAAGTTTGAGTGAAATTCGTCAAATATGAGTTTTGGACTATGGCAAATTCGTCGAGTATTCTCAATGAATTCGTCGAGTAGCAATCTTGGAATTGACTGAATATGACTTGGAATCGAGAGCATCGAGTGATCTATGAGTCTAAGTATGATTCGTCGAGTAATGTCGATGAATTTGTCGAGTATTAGTCTCGACATTGAGTGATTCTACATTAATTGAGTTTTAAGCATTTAGTTCGTCAAGTTATAGACTTGGCAATGAGTGATATGGTTTTGGCGTCGAGAGCATCGAGTGTCGGTGAGGCTAAGTCTAATTCATTATGTTAAATTTGATGAATTTGTCGAGTATTGTCAGTTGGCGTCGAAAGCGTTGAGTGCAGCCTTTAGCATTGTGTATATCCTTTGGAATTGAGTGTATCCTTAGGCGTTGAGTGTAGCCTTTGGCATTAAGTGTTGCCTTTGTCATTGAGTATGTTGACTGAATTGGTCTTAGCGTCGAGTGCGCTGAGTGGACTCAGCTAGGCATCGAGTGAAGGCATTGAGTGAAGTTAAACTGTGGAGTTAAGTCAAGGTGTCTAGTAGACTGCCTTTGGCATTGAGTTCGATGAGTGAACTCGGCTAGGCATCGAGTATACTTGACGAATTTCTGTGGACTTGGGTTATTTTTGCCGATTCATCGTATATCAAGTTAATGAATTCTGCTAAGTATATTTCGTTGAGTGTCTACTGTATTAGTTTATTATACTCGATGATCAGTGTGGACTTAGTTTATTTTCCCGAATTGAGTCTGATTCGGCGAGTGTGGCCTTAGGTTGATTCTTTTTATGATTTCTTCTTCCTTATTGCCCCAATCCTAGTTAGGTGCACACCACAACCCTAGGCCTTACGTACAACACTGGACTGTGTTTTGTAATCCACCCGATGTTCCTAAAAAGCCAAAGGGACAGCGAAATAGACTAAGGGAATTTGTCCGCCGGGATTTTAACCACAAGATAGATTGCCCCTTCACAATACCAAGAATCTATCACACTAGTCCCTCCGACAGTGTGTTGTAAGGTAGAGTGGTTAGACTAGCCACTGAGTAAATTAATTTAGTCTAAACGGATGCATCTCCCTGGCCTTATAAACCATCATCACATCGAATTATCGTGATAAAATAAGCTTAAATAAAGACATCCCATAACTGGAAGCCACTAGAGTTTTCCTTAATGATACTTACAGGGTGCTTGATATAAATTATGTATTGTCCAGGTAAGAATAAGGTTGGTGGTCGCACTAAGTACCGTTATACACCACCTTCCTTACGGGGGATTCTTGCTCACCCCTAACTTATTTCCTAGACACCAATTAGGTAATTTAAAGATAGAGCCACTAAAAAGTACATTAGGTCATACACATATCCATACCAGTTAATATTTACTATCTCTAAAGTAGGAGTACGATATTCTACTTGCGACGATTGTATAAGAAGCAGTTTATGCATTGACTATTGAATTTCTTGTAAACAAGAAGTAAGGACTACTGAATATTGCACATATTACATAAAGAAAAATAAAGGATATTTTGTATGTCATGAATGACTTCCTTCCCATTTTCTCAAATCACTTGGTAACAAGATAAACGTGATGAACACAACAATACTAGTCAGAGTGTACGTAAGTAATTTGGTAATAAAGAAGAGAGTTTCGGACAATCGGTGTGGTAGTGACTTCACTTTCTACATGGCATAATACTAAGCATTCAAGATATGTATTATTTAGGCTTTTTGAAAAGGTTTTGATATATATAGGAAAATGATTTAGGTATTTTCAGAACAAGCACAAATTGAAATAGGAGGGTTAGGATAAATTGGTAAAAATAGAGTAAGATGGTGGCGGTGTGTTTAAAAAATTGTTATAGGGAAAGCCCTAGTTAATTTAGGGGTTTTGGGGTAAGGGGGGGGGGTCTTAGCAAAAATCCATTTAATATAATTTAATTAATTGGAAGAAAAATTCAAATAAGGATTCCGGGAGTTCTACACTACCCCTGAAAATGTACCAACCCTTTTTTAAAACTGCAGACCAAGCCTTATAACTTTCATGCTGGTCACTTGGCTTTGGTCAGCCTCTAGTGAGCTTAATTTTTAGCTTAAAGGTTTCTATTAATGGGCAGCAAATAGCCAGAATTAAATTCATTTTAAAAGGTTTAAAATAGTGGAGTGCGAATCTAGGCACATATCCAACGCTCCAGAAACACAGCAGACTTAAAATTACCTTCCCCAACAGCGGATCCGCTGTGTGGATCAGCTAATCATTGTCGAGGTTAATCAACGACGCTGATTTCGTCTTCTTCGATGAGCTATGGCCGAGATCGATTCCACTAGAGAAATACTTGCAGGGCTTCGCCACCACCGCCCGGTGATCGCCGACCACTTTTGGTCAACTAAAAAGTTTCCACGGGGCCAGGGAAATATTTTGGGAGTTGTCGGGTCGCCGGAAACTACTGGCGGCGGCGGAACACAAGTTGAGTTTTTACTTGAAATCCTTCGCTGCAATAGGCCAAAATTATGCCCAATTAGGCTCGATTTTGATTCAAAAATGTTCGCGAGGGTGAGGGGAAGAAGAAGGAAGAGGAATCTCACCTCATAGGGCCGAGCTCACCGGAATCTTGGTTGGTTGCCATTGGCTTTCATGGGATGAGCAGGGGGTTTGTAGAGGGCTTCCACTTAATTTCTCTGCACAGGGGAATTTTTGGGGATTGGTGTAAGCTTTTCAATGTCCTTGGGGTCTCTTTTATAGGCCCGGGGTAAGTTTTGGTGTTGAGCTCTTAAGCTCACCATGGCCGGTCATGGCTATGGTGTAGGGGTACTACCAGGCACCTTGCTGCATATAGGAGTTCAAGATAAGGTTGCTTAGGTGCTAGGTCAGTAACCTAAAAGGGGAAAGGGGGCTTAGGTTAGTAGAATTTTGTGTTTGCCTCTTTAGGTTAATTTTTCTTAAGTTAAGGTTTTATCTAGGTTTAGGCCTAAACTCTTGTTTACTTTTTGGGTTGACCAAAAATGAGATTTTTATGGTTGGGTTGGCCATGGTCTTGGCTTGATGTGGGTCCAATCCTTGGGTAAAAAGAGCAAGGGGAGGGTGTTTTGTGTCAAAAAAACTAAGTGCACAGCTCTTAGCCTTAAGGTCTTTCTAAGGGGTGTGGTGCATGGTTTGGAGATCCATCTTAATGGTTATGGTCTTGGAGTTATGTAGGAAGGCTTGGGTTAAATCAAGGGATCAAGGGTGGCTATATGCATATCTTTTTTATTAAGAGTATGGTGGTGCATCAACTTGGAACTTAGGTGTACTAATGGGTCCACTCAAGTCAAGGGGAGGGGTGGGGCCAAGGAATTTGTTGGATATTAAAACTTCTACGGCCCCTATGTAACATGGGGATGTTACAAATCCAATAAACAAAAGAAAATTTTGATCCCCGAAATTGAAGTGAAGCTCATGGGTTTTTAAAGAACAGGTACATAAGTTGTAAAAGATTAATATACAAGTTTGAAGTTACCTGTTTGAAAAAGCTCTGGGTATTGGAGTATCATTGCGTCAAGCAGTTCCCAGGAGAATTCTTCCCGCCCATGGTTAGACCATAGGACTTTCACTATGGAAATTTCTTCTTCGCAAGACCCGGGTCTCGGATTCTACTACCCGTATTGGATCGAGACGGACTGATCTGTTGGCTGCTACAGGCCCTGAGGATGTAAAGATGAGCTTGTTACGATACAGTAGGGCTCGTCAAAGTGACTATAAGTGAAAGACGTCTTGTAAGTTTGAAATTTTTGCAGGGAGTTCTATCTGGTAAGCTAGTTGTCTGATTCGCTCTATTACAGAAAAGGGCACCATATAACCAGGGCTGAGCTTCTGGTGGCTACGGACACGGGAGACTCCTCGAACTAGCTTAATCTTCAAGAATACCTAATCTCCAACGTGGAACTCGACCATGAGGTACTTCCGATCATAGTACATGGATTGACTGCTCTGGGATTCCAGCATTCATTCCATGATTATTATGATTGCTGCTTATGTGTCATCTATATACTTCACCCCTAATACATGTTGGTCTTCTTCTTATAGCAAGGATAATGGAATTCTGCACCTTCTGTCGTATAAGGCTTCATAGGGGGCCATGCATATACTTGATTGGAGGATATTATTATAGGAGAACTCTATCAGTGTTAAGAGTTTCTCCCATGGTACATTATAGTCTATAATGCATAGCCAGAGTAGATCATCCATGGTCCTGCTTGTTCTCTCCATTTGGCCATCTGTTTGGATGTGGAAGGCGGCACTGAAGGCTAGCTTCGAGCCTAAGTAGGTTTGGACCATTTTCCACTCCTTGGAAGTTAACCCACCATCTCTATAAGATACGATCGTTTTTGGGACTCCATGATAATGAACGAATTGCTCCACGAATGTCCTGATTAGTTTACTTATTGGGGCTTCCTTGCGTATCGGGATGAACAGTGATACTTTAGTGAGTCGGTCCACTATTACCCTTATTGAGTCATTCCCGGCCGCGGAGCGGGGTAGACCGTGTACAAAGTACATCGAGATGTCTTCAAACTTCCATTCGGGTATGGGTAAGGATTATAATAGACCGCCTGGACTTTTACACTTAGCTTTAACCATCTGGTAGGGCTTGCAGTGAGTTATGAAAGTAATGATATATCTTTTCATTCCTGGCCAATATAGTGTTTTTCTTAGGTCCACATACATTTTTGTGATTCCGGGGTATACTGAGTACTTAGTGCAATGCGCTTCTCGCATGATTTCTTCTTTGATTGTCTTAACTGTAGGAATATAAAGACGATTCTGAAAATAGAATAGATCTTCTATTATGGAGTAGTCCCCCTGCGGGCTTTTAGAGAGAGCGAGGATGGTGGAGATTAGGGTTGGATCCTTTCTTTGCTCATCCTTGACCTGTCCTCTTATATCGCACTCGACTTTCATCCAGTTGAGGTACTCAGTGTACCGCTCTGGATCGGCTTGGGATAGTAAGGTAATACCCATTTTCCCCAAAAGGAGGGCAAGGTTCATTTCTCCATCTTCTCCCTTGTGTAGTCTTTGGCTTAGAGCGTCCACGCCGGAGTTTGCTTTCCATAGGTGGTAATGGAGGGTGTATTCGTAGTCGCACAAGAATTCCAGCCAGTATCTCTGACGTAAGTTTAGGTCCTTTTGCGAGTGGATATTTTTTAAGTTTTTTTGGTCGGAAAAGATCTAATAGTGTATTCTGTACAGGTAGTGCCTCGATATTTTTACCTACAAGATGATGGCTCCTAGCTCTAAGTCATGTATGGGGTAGTTTTGTTCATGTTTCTTGAGATACCTAAGGGGGTAGGCTATTAGCTTCCCATTCTGCATCAGAACGGCCCCCATTCCTTGGAGGGAAGCATCCTTGTAGATTTGGAATCCTCCTTTTCCCACGGGGAGGGTGAGGATGGGAGCTGATGTTAGTCTTCTTTTGAGCTCCTAAAATGCGTCTTCACACTGAGGCGTCCATTTAAAGGGAGCGTCCTTCTTGGTGAGGGTGGTTTGGGGAAGGGTAATTTTTGAAAAACCATCTACGAACTTATGGTAGAATCCCGCAAGTCTTAGGAAACTATGGATATCGGCAGCCGATTTTAGTGTGGTCCATTCTTTTAATACTTGAATCTTATCTTGGTCCACTGCTATCCCAACACTATTTATCATGTAGCCCAAGAATCCGACCATCTTGAGCCAGAATTCGCACTTACTGAACTTGGCATACAAGCGTTGTTCTTTTAGCTTTTCTAGTACTATTCTTAAGTGCTTAACATGGTCTTGTTCTGATTTTGAGTACACCAGTATGTCGTCTATGAAGACGATGATAAAGGTGTCTAAGTAGGGTCTGAAGACAAGGTTCATTTGTGTCATGAATGCAAAAGGGGCATTGGTGAGCCCGTTTGACATAACAATAAATTCATATAAACCATACCTGGAACTTAAAGTAGTCTGTGTGATCCTCATCTAGGATCCGCAGTTTGTAGTATTCGGATCTTTGATCTAGTTTAGAGAAGACATTGGCTCCTTAGAGTTGGTGAAAGAGTTTATATATGCGAGGGAGGGGGTACGTGTTTCGTACCACTAGTTTGTTCAGTTCTCTATAATTGATGCATAGACGAAGGGTTTTTTCTTTCTTTTGATGAATAAGACAGGTACTCCCCATGTTGACGAACATGGGTGGACGAAACCATCCCTGATGAGTTCGTCTAATTGTTGTTGAAACTCAGTCAACCCTTTTGGGGCCATTCGGTAAGGGGTCCGAGATACAGGTCGGGCCCCTGAGACTTGTTCAATTTTTAACTTGACCTCCCATGGTGGGGGTTGTCTGGGCAGTGTTTAGGGGAAAACGTCGGGGAATTCTTTTAATACCGGTACTTTGAGAAGGTCATCGGTCTTACTGATCATTCCGAAGTAAACTGCGTACAGCTCTTCTCCCTTGACGTATTCCTTCATCATTTATACGAATGTTAAGTAGATAGGGAATAATGGTTTTGTACCTTGGGGAGTAGGTTTCGTAGTTGAATCATTACACAGGGTGACGTCCTGGGTTGAGCGGTTTATCAATGCTTTGTGTCTTCCTAACAATTGCATCCCTATAATGAGTTCGAAGTCCCGGAGTTTTAGTATTGTTGTGGTAGCCTTAAATAATCTGTTATGAAGGCCGACAAGGAATGTGCATTGGTCAGAAGAAAGCATCTCTGACAAATCAGGGAGTCACACTCTTAGACGTAAACCAGAGGAGCGTTCAACGTTACGCACATCCTGAATGAATCTTTTTGATATGAAGGAATGTGAGGATCATGTGTCGAATAGGGTGTGTGCGGGTTTCCCATTTATTACATATACCTGTTGAGTTATGAAGAGGTGGTTAACTGAACTAGTTTTACTTATTATGTGAAGATGAAATACTAAAAGCAGAGAATTACCTGTCACAATATCCTGGGGTTGGTGGTTTTGCGTGAGATCTAGGGAATAGGCTTGTTGTGCCGGGGGAAAGAGATTTCTTAAATTTCTCCCAGTCTTAACTTGGTATCTTCCTCCACGACATCTTCCTCTTCCTTGGCAAGATGTTGGACTTCCCTAGTATGGTGTTGTTTCCTCCATCCTTGGGAAAGGATTCCTTTGAGGGCAGTTGCATTTCAAGTGGCCGGGTTGGTTGCAGTTGAAGCATTTTCCTAAGAATGGTCCCGAGTTATTGTATACCGGTTGTACCATTGGGGTTGAGGTTGATTGTTGCGTTTGTGGATCCCGCTTTGGGGTGGGGTAAAAAGGTTGTGTGTCCCTTCGTCCCTCCCTATTTTTGTCTCCCGGGGAAGTAACATTTCTCATATTGCTGTATTCTTTTTCTGCTGATATCTTCCCACAGTTTTGAACCATCAAGTGGTCTGCTTCGAGAGTTTTTGCTGATGCGAGGATTTGGGGAAATGAGGAATGTGATGCGAAGGTGAGTGGTTGTCGAATGGAGTCCCTGAGGCCTCAGTAGAAGTGCTTGGCGTAATCGTGATCGCTGAGTGAAAATCCTCCCGCAAAACGGGACAAGTGAGAGTATGTTGCGCGCTAGGGTTCGAAGAAAATAAACGCAACCGAACTAGCAACCCGATGAGGCAAGTATACCTATCGAATTGTAGCTAGGGGACACAAGTGTCGTATTGAAATCCGGGAACTGTTGGCTATGCTTACTTACACGAACGCTATTATCTTATCGACGGAAAAACTACGGTTTAGAGAATCTAATTGAGATTAAGGAAATAAAACCAATGCTAGAATGAGAGCTATTGCAATTAAGTAAAGTGCTATTAAGTAAAACGATTACTACGAAGGATAGAAAATATGAAATGGAAATGCACTTGATCAAGATTCACCTCGGCTAAAGACGATTAAGAAAATGCGATAAAAATCTAAACTTAATAGGACAAAGGTCCTTGACCGTGGAGGTTCCTTAAGCTTGAACACGCTTCTCTCGATGTCGTGCCCAACTGAGTTTAGGAAGGTCCGACCGACTCTGGTCTAAATCGGAGGCCTAAAACTCGCTTTACGCGGTGAACCCCACTATGGGATTTTACTCCAATCCGGGAGATTTGGACGTCTGCCTCTCTCGAGGGGTGCGTACAACTCCCTTTACTCTTGAATGCTCACTTCATTTTATCGGCCTCACGGCTAGCCCAGAATGAAAGCAAAGGTGGAGAGTATATATCGATAATATACCTCCAACCCGTGATTAATCAAAAGTAATTCAAGGCCCTAACCTAAAAAGAAAAGATTAATTAAAACATCATAACTAAATCGCTCTAACCTCGGATCATCAAGATCGAGTACAAGGAGGATTAGTTAATCATAATGGAGTGGAGGAAGGGGGATGAGTAGTAAAGCATATAAAAGGAACACTAGTAAAGGAAGAGCACTTATATAAATTAAAAGGAGCAAGTTACACTAATGAAATTGAAATTATAAGTGCATGAATTAAAGTCCTATTCTAGCCCTATATTAAGCAATAAGAAAAAGCAAGATGACAACAAGAGATAAGGCAAACTAAAACTAAACTATGGTTAAACAAAAATTACAAAGAGAGAGAGAGAGAGAGAGAGAGAGAAAGCATGAAAAAGATCAAGAACCAAAGGGGCAGCACCTCCCCCACTCAACCAAAGCTTACTGAAATGAAGAGGGGGGTCTCAATTTATAGATTTTTTGCACGAGTTGGTCACGCCCTCTGACACGCCCTAGGGGGGGCGTGTCATGGGGATTTGCTTGAAGATCTCTAAGAAGCGGGAGTACTGATCATCTTGACGTTGTCTATTAAGTTCAGAGGGGTATGAAGGAGTTGAATTATTTTTGAATATGGGTGGTGGAGTGAGATTATTTTCTAAAGCGGGGTTGATTACTTCTTCAGCAGAGGGTGGAATTTTTAAAATGGGAGCGGAGCTTTGATTTTTAGAGGCGAGGGCGGAGCTTGCCTCAGGCTCTTCACTTGCCATACCGGAGACTTGCTTCACACTCCGAAGAGTTATAGCTTTCGCTTGCTCTCTCAGGTTGGGTTTGGTATTGGAAGGAAGAGACCCTGCAGGTTGCTCAAAAATTATTTTCGCGAGCTGTCCTACCTGATTTTCTAGACTTTTTACGCTTCCGGTTAAAGTTCTTATAGTAGCGTCATTTGTGGTGATATATTTGGAAAGTAATTCCTCCAAGCTTGGAGGTTTTGGATAATTTTGAAGAGTTGGTGGTGGTGGTGGTGCAGAAAAATCATTTTGCGGTGGTGGGCGCATCGCATTCGATGGATTACTCCATGAAAAGTTCGGATGATTTCTTAAAGCAGGGTTATAACTATTCGGAAAATTAAAACCAGGCGGATGAAAATTCGCAGCAGAAAAATTATTAAAAGCAGTTCTAGACATATTATTAACATAATCTAAATGTTCTGGAGTAGGGGTTGCAGATTCCCATACCTAAGGGGCGGAGGCAGCAGTCATCTCCGTGATTTTTTTGCTTAGGATTTCTACTTGCAGAGCGAGCTGGGAGATGTTGTCCACTTCATAGATACCTGCAGGCTTGTTCGGGCGGGACCTTGGCACATTCCACTGATAAGTGTTCATGGCCATGTCCACAAAAAGCTCAAGAGCGGCTTCCGGGGTCTTATGATTTAAAGTACGGCCAAAAGCTTTGTCTATCATTTGCTTCGTGCTTTGATTTAGCCAGTTATAAAACGTCTGCACTTGTAACCATACATGCAGCGCGTGATGTGGGCATCGCCTTAATAATTCTTTAAATCTCTCCCAGGTTTCATATAGGGTTTCAGAGTCTATTTGTCCGAAGGCAAAGATGTCGTTCCTAAGTTTTGCAGTTTTAGCTGGCGGAAAATACTTCGCCAAAAATTTTTCAGTTAATTCATTCCAAGTGGTTATGCTATTCTTCAGAAGTGTGTTCAGCCACTGGTTAGCTTTAGTTCTTAAAGAGAAGGGGAAGAGTCTCAATCTGATTGCATCATTTGTGACACCATTAATCTTGAAGGTGTCGCAAATTTCAAGAAAGCTAGCTATATGTGCGTTCGGATCTTCATCTTGAAGTCCGTCAAATTGCACATATTGCTACACCATTTGAATTATGCTAGGCATTAATTCGAAGTTATTATTTGCTATAGCAGGGCGAACTATACTTGATTCTGTTCCCTCGAGGTTCGGTTGTGCAAAATAGGACATAGTCCTTTGCACGACCTCATCTACGTTGGGTTCTTCCATTCTTAAAGTAGCAAATGACTCGGAGTCCTCAACCGGCACTTGGATAGTAGGACCTTGAAATCGCGATCTTCTCCGAAGAGTACGCTCAATTTCGTGGTCCAAGTCCAAAATAACCGACGGACTCCCGCGGGTCATGCACTAAAAGAACAGAAAAGAAGAAAAGAAAGAGAAATAGGATTAACTAGAAAAAAGATTAGAATTTTTTTCTTTTTAAAATAGATTTTTTTTATAGATTAACTCCCGAACTTCCCAAGGACTACCCCGTGAAGGGTTCGCAAGGTAATAGACAAGATAGTGGCGCTTAAAGCCCTTTACCCTTTTCGAGAGAATTAGGTGGCGTAGAAAAATTGTGAAGTTGGTTACTATTAAGAGCGGTGATAATTTTTTTTTGATTTTTTTTTAAAACTTTAAAGAAAGAGGATGAGAAAGAGAAGAGATAAAATTAATAGGTTCGTGTTTTCAATATATCAACGGAAGTTGGTCCCCGGCAACGGCGCCAAAAACTTATTGCGCGCTAGGGTTCGAAGAAAATAAATGTAACCGAACTAGCAACCCGATGAGGCAAGTATACCTATCGAATTATAGCTAGGGGACACAAGTGTCTTATTGAAATCCGGGAACTATTGGCTATTCTTACTCACACGAACGATATTATCTTATCGACGGAAAAACTAGGGTTTAGAGAATCTAATTGAGATTAAGGAAGTAAAACCAATGCTAGAATGAGAGCTATTGCAATTAAGTAAAGTGATATTAAGTAAAACGATTACTACGAAGGATAGAAAAGTTGAAATGGAAATGCACTCGATCAAGATTCACCACGGCTAAAGACGATTAAGAAAATGCGATAAAAATCTAAACTTAATAGGACAAAGCTCCTTGACCGTGGAGGTTCCTAAAGCTTGAACACGCTTCTCTCGAAGTCATGCCCAACTGAGTTTAGGAAGGTCCGATCGACTCTCGACTAAATCGGAGGCCTAAAACTAGCTTTACGCGGTGAACCCCAATATTGGATTTTACTCCAATCCGGGAGATTTGGACGTCTACCTCTCTCGAGGGGTGCGTACAACTCCCTTTACTCTTGAATGCTCACTTCATTCTATCGGCCTCTCGGCTAGCCCAGAATGAAAGCAAAGGTGGAGAGTATATATCAATAATATACCTCCAACCCGTGATTAATCAAGAGTAATTCAAGGCCCTAACCTAAAAAGAAAAGATTAATTAAAACATCAAAACTAAATCGCTCTAACCTAGGATCATCAAGATCGAGTACAAGGAGGATTAGTTAATCATAATAGAGTGGAGGAGGGGGGATGAGTAGTAAAGCATATAAAAGGAACACTAGTAAAGGAAGAGAACTTATATTAATGATGGTTAAAACGTCGGGTTTCTTTTTTATTTTATTTTAAGATGAGTGGGATTTTATTTTGTAATGAAAAAGAAGAGCGTTTTGTTTTGTTAGAAACCGAGTTTTAACGAGAGGGAGGCAAGTGCACCTATCGCGTGTAGTACAGGATATTCCGGTGCGGAATATCGGGGTCGTATTGTTCTCGGGGACGGCTTAGCTATATCTACTCTTTCCCTGAAAGCCTATTATTCTACCGATAATATCTTAGATGGATTATATAAAAAATGAAATGGCGAACATAAAAATAAATATACTACAGAAAATGAAAGCAGGAAATAAAGTGCAGAAGGCCGACGAAGAACTCGGCGCGACGATATCAAAAGAGAATTTGAACTAAAATAACTTTTAATAAAAAGAGATCCTAATTTTCAAATTAATTAAGGCGGAGACTCGGCCGTGGAGGTTCCAAAGGAATGAGCTCACTTATCTCTAGGACTATCGCTCACCTGAATGCTAAGACTATTCGACCGATCGCTAGACCGACGAAGGATTCCTCTTAACGCCTGCATTACGCTGAGAACCCTGCTATTGGGTGGGGAACCCAATCCGGTAAAGTCGCGCGCCTCCTCTCTCGAGGGTTAGCGCGGAGCTCTCTTTACCCAAGGGTGATCGGTCCATACGTGCGGCCTCTCGGCGTTGCGTATGGATAACGGAAATAGAGCCCACACATCGATATGCGGTCCTACACGTCGTTAACCCGGGGCAAACCTTAAGAAATTTAATTAAATAGAAAACAAGACCTTTAATTATTTAAAGCTACTTTATCTGTCCCAATGCTCTTCGATATTGAGGGCTAAGGGCGGTAAGCCACTCATCGGAATGGGGACACTTGCGCTAGAAAGCGATAAAGAAAGCTGTAAAGAAAGCAGGAAATAAAGCAGTAAATGAAAGCTGAAAATTGCAAGTCCTACCCAAACGAGTAGGACTGAAGAAAGCAGTAAATGCAAATCCCGGCTCAAGCGAGTGGGCGGGGGTAAATTTATCTCATACACGCACGCACTCTACAGAAAAGTAAAATCACACACACACTCTACAATAAATGAAAACACACGCACGCACTCTAAGTTTTCCTACTCAAGTGAGTAGGAAGAAAATGAAAGCAATAAAAGACAAGTCCCACTCAAACGAGTGGGCGGGAAATGAAAGCAGAGCGCCATTTAACTCTTAACGAGTAGGCGAAAATAGATGCATACACACACACTCTACAGTAAATTGAAATAAAGCTATAAAATCTAACTCATACACGCACGCACACTTGCAAAAATAAGAAAAAGCAAAGTAACTGAAAAATTAAAACAACTGCATTTCTACCGCTAGAATGCGGTAGAAATGCATAAAAAGTGCAAATAAAAATTAACCGGACAAAAAGTTTTGAAAATTAAAACGAAAAGCTAAGTGCTCGGAAAATTAAAACGACTGCATTTTTACCGCTAGAATGCGGTAGAAATGCATAAAAAGAGAAAATAAAAATTAAACGGAGCGAAAAGTTTTGCAAATAAACGCAAAATGGAAGTTGGCGAAAAATTGAAATGGCAACTTTTTCATTCTTGTGTTTTTATAAAAACTCCTAAAAAGTGAAAATAAAGAAAAAACAACGAAAAAGTTTTACCAAAATAAAAATGCTAAGTTAAAGAAAAATAAAAACAAACACCTTTTTAGGTGTTTTTATAAACCCTAAGAATGAAAATAAGGAAAGGAAAGAAAAACTAAACCTAAACAAGTGCGGAATATGAAAATAAAACGGGCATTATAACGGCTAGAAAGTGCGATAAAATCCTAAACTAAACGAGTTATAAAAGCTATAAAAAGATGAAAACATAAAAAGCACGAAAAAGATGAACAAAAAATTACTTAAGTTCGGGCTTCCAAATGAGATTCATGCCTTGCAAAGAGGGAAAAATTACATATTTTATTGAAATAAAAGAGATTACTACAAAGCTAAAATGAGAAAGCTAATACAAACTAAGAGAGAGAGGGGGAGAAATTCTCCTTACATAAGCATGAGAAACCATTTGGGCAGCACCTAGCCTATGGAATTTGGACCAAAAAGTGGACAAAATAAGCTTCCTGGAAGCTTGTATTTATAGGCAAAAATTCGGGTGTGTCACGCCCTAGGTCACGGGCGTGACAGGGGGGCGTGTCACTACTATTCATGAGCTGATCGGGTTATTTGACTAGATCTTTGACTTCGGCTGAAAATGTGGTGGTCACGCCCCAGGTCACGGGCGTGACAGGTGTCAGTCACGGGCGTGACTAGGGCGTGACGGGGAGCTGGATCTGGGGATTTGACGCGAGCTTTGACTTCGGGGCAGCCCACGTGGCGGACACGGGCGTGACACAATTGTCACGGGCGTGACAAGGGGGCGTGACCGGGACAGCTGGCATCCTGATATCGGCAGCGTTGACTGTTTGACTAATCGTTGAGTGTCGGCCTCGACATGGGCGTGACGGGCTTTGACACTGGCGTGACGTTGGGCGTGTCGGGCTCGGAACAGTGAAATTGTTGAGTTTTGACTGGCTGATTGCGTTGAGAGCCTGACACGCCCGTGTCGGGCATGGTCACGGGCGTGACAGGCCAAAAATTCAGTTTTTCTGAAAAATTTCAGAAAACAAAAATAAATTAAGTTAGTATAGAATTTACAAAAAAGAACCATTTTATTAAAGAAAATAAAATAAAAAAGACAAAAATAAATAAAAATGACTTAATTAAAATACAAAAATATAGGTATATTTACAACTCATCAATTAATTAAAAGGAGCAAGTTACACTAATGAAATTGTAATTACAAGTGCATGAATTAAAGTCCTATTCTAGCCCTATATTAAGCAATAAGAAAAAGCAAGATGACAACAAGAGCTAAGGCAAACTAAAACAAAACTATGGTTAAACAAAAATTACAAAGAGAGAGAGAGAGAGAGAGAGAAAGCATGAAAAAGATCAAGAACCAAAGGGGCAGCACCTCCCCCACTCAACCAAAGCTTACTGAAATGAAGAGGGGGGGTCTCAATGTATAGATTTTTTTCACGGGTTGGTCACGCCCTCCTACATGCCCTAGGGGGGTGTGTCAGGGGGCGTGACAGTACTATGTTAACCTCGGGCTCTAGACTCTGGCGTGAAGGATCATTGCCTGTGTACGTCGGTGGTCACGCCCTAGGTCACGTCCGTGTAGGGGGGGCGTGACAGGCACGTCATGTCCAAATCATTGGTCGGAAATCCGTCAGTCACCAAAAAAGGAGGGTGTCACGCCCATGTCACAGGCGTGACATGGGGCGTGATAGTACTGTTTACGTGTTGTGGAGAAACGACATTTAATGTGGCGACAGGCTTTGCGACAGAGGGCGACATGCCTACGGTCATGCCTTGTGACACGCCCAGGGAGGGCGTGTCAGGGGGCGTGACAACGGTTTTGATCGTTTTTCTGTCCCTTCCAGCAGGAGTCCTCGGGATCGGGTGACACGCCCTAGGTCACGCCCAGTGAGGGAATGACAGGGGGGCGTGTCAGGTCATTTTGGCCAATTATCTGGAAACCTGCAAAAAGACAAGAAAAGGTCAGTTGCAATAATATTTACATAAAAATGATAAAAAATAAACTAATAATAGACATGATTTATACAATATAAAATAGAAAATACGATAATAGTTTAGGCTACAAAATGTATTATCAAAGTACTCCCTCTCATAGTCTTGGACGGAATTGTTGTCTTACTTAAGGTGTAGGAACCTTTCTTGGAGCTCATCCCGGGCTACCGTCGGGATAAAGTGATCGCTGAAGATGTCTGTGAATTCGCTCCACTCTATTTCCCCGTAGGTTTTTCAAATGAAGGTGATATCCATGGCTTACTTCCACCATCGTCAGGCATAGCCGATGAAAGAAGATACTGTGAGTGTGATGGCCATGCTCCTAGGGCCACTGATTCCTACTAGTAGTTCTTGGGTGAAGTCCAACCATTCCTCAGTTTGTACTGCCGATTCGGTGCCATTGAAGTTTGGTGGAGATAAGCCTCAAAAGATGCATAACAGATTTGTTTGTTGTTCGGTGGGACCACTCCTGTCTTGGTGGGACATAACATCTCGGAAGGTGGCCAAGATATATGATAATGTATGGTTCATTTATGATTGAATCGAGGATTTGGTTGGCAGAAGAGTAGACAATTGAGTATTTTCTCTGGGGTTTATTGGTATCTATATGTAAAAAACGAAGAAAGTATATGCTGTTTGGATAAAAAGGAAGGAGTTTATAGGAAGCATAGGTGTTCTAAACTACACTTGGGCTCACCCGCTTCGGCTGCGCTTATTCGTCCTCGAACTAACTGACAGAGCAAGGTGGAGACATAGTTCAGTCTATAGAAGGATCGCGTGAGCCTTTGATAGCATTTGTTTAGAACCTCCCCTCCCGGTAATTGTTCACGGTCAAGGGGAAGTTCTTATGTCAGGGGTGAATGCCATATAATGGTATTGACATTCAAGCTAAACACCACTATATGCCATTTGCCCCTTAAGGCGAGTAATCATTACAGAACAGTTTTCCTACCATAAAGAGAAGACAAAAGAAGTGAAAGTCAGGCTATATATATATCGCCAAAACATTACCAGAATCAGAGTAAGAGTACCACCAGGGGTCCTAGGGCACAAAAATGCCCAGCTGACACCGTACAAAATGCATCAGAAAATAGGAACCACCACAAAAAGGGGACTAAAGTGGCATACCGCTTTAGACAAAAAGGAGCTAAGGAAAAACCTAGTAAGGCGACAGAGTGCCTCACGAAAAACAGGGCTAATAGGAACCCAACCTTCTATACTATAAAAACTTAAAACCAGGAGAGGGCTATGTTTCACAAGAAACTACTTCACTTACGATCTCCTCAACTATGTGCACTAGATCAAGGATAGGGTGCATGACTTCAGGTATCTCCATGTCCACTTCCGGGATTCCTTGCAAGGGTTGGAACTAGGGCTGGAAAAGGTATTGCGGGGCTTACTGCTGCTGGGGAGCCTGGATGGTTTTATAGAAAAGCATTAGTCATAAAGACTAAGTCGTATTACATCTCCTTTCTTTGCATATCCACGATAAAATATAGCATTAGTAGAAGTATTTTAGATACAGTAGGTTTTTTATAAGTTAAAAGACAAATAAGATAGAAGAGAGGGAAGACAGAAATAACTCAGCTTATAAAAGTGCCCATACATCCTTGTAAGTTGAGTATCTTTGTTTCAATGCATTTATAAGGTATAAGTACAAGGCAAAAAGAGTTTCAAAGCTATAACTTAATTTATATGAATGCCCATACAAACATATAATATAAGGGTCTCACGAAATTCTTATTTTTACAAGAATGCTCTTAAAAACTTATATTATAAGTAATTTAAAGATGCAATGTATGCTAAGTAAGGTTGATATGATGAATTAGAATTTAAATGTCTAATTCCTTACCCAGTTCACTTGTTAAGTGGGTATCTAACCACACAGGCCTTATCATCGTGGCGGATGATAACAGTGGATCGGACTTCTCCGCTACTAGTTAGGTGCACACCACCACCCTAGCCCTTACGTATAACACTGGACCGTGTTTTGTACTCCACCCATTGTTCCTAAAAAGCCATAAGGACAACAAAACAGACTAAGGGGATTTGTTCACCGAGATTTTAACCACAAGACAGATTGCCCCTTCACAATCCAAAGAATCTAACACGCTAGTCCCTCCGATAGTGTGATGTACGGTAGAGTGGTTAGACTCTCCACAGAGTTAATTAATGTAGTCTAAATGGATGCCTCTCACCGGACTTATAAACCATCATCACATCTGGTTACCGTGATATAATAAGCTTAAATGAAGACATCCCTTAAAAGGAAGCGAAATATAGTTTACCTTAATGATACTTACAGGGTTCTTGATTTAAATTATGTATTGTCCAGGTAAGAATAAGGTTGGTTGTCATACTAAGTACCATTATACACCACCTTCCTTGAGGGGGATACTGGCTCACCCCTAACTCCTTTCCTAGACACCAATTAGGTAATTTAAAGATAGAGCCCCTTTAAAGTACATTAGTTCATATGCATAGCCCTACAAGTTAACATTTACTATCTCTAAAGAAGGAGTATGACAATCTACTTGCGACTATTGTATAAGAGGCAGTTTATGCATTGACTATTTAATTTCTCGTATACGAGTAGTAATGACTACTGATAATAACACATATTACATAAAGCAAAATATAGGATATTTTGTAAGTCATGAATGACTTCCTTCCCATTTTCAAAACTCACTTGGTAATAAGATAAACGTGATGAACTCAGCGATACTAGTCAGAGTGTACATAAGTAATTTGGTAATAAAGAAGAGCGTTACTGACATGCATTATGATAGTGACTTCACTTTCTACAAGGCATAATACTAAGCATTCAAGATATGTATTATTTAAGCTTTTTGAAAAGGTTTTGATATAAATAGGAAAATGATTTAGGTATTTTCATAACGAGCTCAAATTGAAATAGGAGGGTTAGGGTAAAATGGTCAAAATAGAGTAAGATGGTGGGGGTGAGTTTAAAAAATAGTTATAGGGCATGCCCTAGTTAATTAAGAGGTTTTGAGTTCAGGGGGGGGTCTTAGCAAATTTACATTTATAAGAATTTAATTAGTATGAAGAAAACTTCAAATAAGGATTGCCAAAGTTCTACAATACCCCTAAAGATGTGCCACCTCTTTTTGAAAACCGCAGACCAAGCCCTACAACTTTCATGTTGATCACTTTGCCTGGGTCAGCCTCTAGGGTGCTTAATTTTGAGCTTGAAGGTTTCTGTTAATGGGTTTCAAATAGCTAGAATTAAATTCATTTTAAATGGTTTAAAAAGGCGGAGCGCGAATCTTGGCATAGATACAACGCTCTAGAAACACGACCAATGGGTAAATAACCATCCCCTACAGCGGATCCACTGTTCGATCCGTTGTGTGGATCAGCCAAAGTTACCTAGGTTAATCAACGACGCTGATTTTGTCTTCTTCGATGGGCAACGGCCGAGATCGATCTCGCTATAGAAAAACTTTTAGGCCTTCGCCACCGCCGCTCGGTGATCGCCGGCCACTTCTGGTCCATTAGAAAGTTTTGACGGGGCCAAGTAAATATTTTGGCGGGGGTGGGGTCGCTGGAAACTGTCGGCGGCGGCGGAACGCTAGTTGAGTTATACTTGAAATCTGCCACTGTAACACGTTAAAACGACGCCCAATTGGGATCGATTTCGATTCAAAATTGTTTGTGAGGGTTAGGGGAAGAAGAAGGAAGAGGAATCTCACCTCATAGGGCCAAGCATGCCGGGATCGTGGTCGGTTTTCCATGGCATTCACTGGTTGAGCAGGGGGGTTTACAAAGGGCTTCCACTCAATTTCTCTGCACAGGGGAATTGCTGGGTATTGGTGTGAGCTTTTCAATGGCCTTGGGGTCTGCTTTATAGGCTGGGGGAGAGTTTTAGTGTTGAGCTCTTAAGCTCACCATGGCAGGTCATGGCTATGGTGTAGGGGTACTTCCAGCCATCTTGCTGCCCACAGGAGTACAAAATAAGGTTGCTTAGGTGCTGGGTCAGCAACCTAAAAGGGGAAAGGGGGCTAAGATTAGGAGAATTTTGCGTTTGCCTCTTTAGGTTAATTTTTCTTAAGTAAAGGTTTAGTCTAGGTTTAGTACTAAGCTCTTGTTGACTTTTTGGGTTGGCCTAAAATGACATTTTTGTGGTAGGGTTGGCCATGGTATTGGCTTGATGTGGGTCCAATCCTTGGGTAAAAAGAGCAAGAGGAGGGTTTTTTGTGTCAAAAATACTAAGTTCACACCTCTTAGCCTTAAGGGCTTTCCAAGGGGTGTGGTGCATGGTTTAGAGTGCCATCATGATGGTTATGGTCTTGGAGTTATGTGGGAAAGTTTGGGTTAAGTCAAGGGCTAAAGGATGGCTATGTGCATATCTTTTCTCTTAAGAGTATGGTGGTGCTTCAACTTGGCCCTTAGGTATACTAATGGGTCCACTCAAGTCAAGGGGAGGGGTGGGGCCAAAGTATTTGTCTGATGTTAAAACTTCTAGGTCCCCTAAGTAACATTGGGATGTTACATTTGTGAGGTAGTGTTGTAACTTTGTTGTTTAGTTCAGACATACATGTTTATCTTGGTGGGCACGTGTCAGGTTGTTGACGCCCATTGAAGTTATTATTTTGTTGGATTTATTTGCTCTCTGGGATGGTTTTATTCTAGGATTGCATGTTAGTTATTTTTAAAGTATAAAAGTATCATTTAAAATATCTCATTCATAGAATGGTTTTAGACCAAAGTCACTATATTTTAACGAATGTAAAATCTATTTCTATACTAATATTAAATGTAGAGGTACGCATATCCTTGCATAGCATGGCATCGTTACGTGTGTTTTCCAATACTATGATAGGTTGTTTAAATGCGTAGAAAATGCGGGTTCTGACAGTTGGTATCATAGGGATAGGTTATTCAACAAATGGTCGAATGACTACCTATTGTTAGTTTTAGATTGTCTTGCTCAATTTCATACACACACCGATGTGTCATTATTACGTCTTGGCTGAAGCATGAACACTACACTCATAAGCATGACAAGAAGTATACAGGCCATATTATGTAGTATTGGATTCATAATACGTGTTTGTATATGGATCCTCATAGGAAGAAACATGTGATTGTTATGTAGCATGGGTTGCATAACAATCATCACATGAATGCACATTAGATTTTCTCTTTTCGTTACATGCGATATTATATAATATGGGATGCATAATATCTCATGTGTACGTCACTCATAACATGCATTAAGGCTTTATTAGAATGCATAGCACAACATACATGACATAACAAACCAATATCACACATACCAAGCTAAAGATTTACATGATGACATACGTACACACATGGTTTTAAAGCAAGAGAATAAGAATTCATACATTCATGGTTTATGCACATTTGTCAATAGGATGATGGTATATCATCCTAAGTTAAGCATGACATCATTTATAAATCCAGAGCAAGTAAGCAGCTTGAGAAAGTGCCTATACAAGTATGGTCTGAAGTAAGTTGTGTAGTTCTAGCGGTTAAGCTATGTTTTTATTAGTTGTTCATTGTATTCCTAGGATGTCGCCTAAGCGTGATGCGACGAGGTTGACTCCCAAGTTTGAGGGTGAGTTATCTAGTTCGCACAGTGAGGCTGTGACTAAGGGACCATGGCAGAGAAATGAGGCTCTATCTAGGAAGATTGTGGAGATACAATCACAGATCCAGGCACAGTTTATCATCGTTTGAAGACAACAACCTAAAGTGCAGCACCATACTATAGGTTAATCTACTATAGTTCCTCCTACTCGTTTAGTTCTTCCAGTTTTGCTGCCACCAGAGTTGAATTTCATTTCGTATTTATAGCAATTAGGATCTCCTACCTATGGCGGTAGAGCTAATTACATGGTATTGGATTATTAGGTTATCACTATCGAAGAGGTGTTCTCGTATTTTGGAGTTTCCACTGACCAGAGAGTGATGGTTGCCTCTTACCAGATTAAGGGTCTTGCAAAGATCTGGTGGTTAAGATAGATTGAGAACCACACAGATGGATGCTCATGGGAATCCATCAAAGAGATATTGTTGAAGAAATTTCTGTCATCGGTCGAGCGAGACCGCTTGATGAACAACTTTCAGCAACTAAAGCAAATATAATTCATGGTCAGTTAATATGAGATAGAGTTTAGCAAGTTGAGCTAGTTTTCACCGGATTTAGTAACCTTTGAAGCTAGCAGTGTGAAGCATTTTCTGGGTGGTCTTAGGAGAGATATCCAACAGTTGGCTAGTGCTAATGGATCTGAGAACTATGTTGAGGCAGTAGAAGCTGCTCTCAAGGTCGAAGCTATCGATAACGCCAAAAATTGAGGCATGCAAATGAGAAAAGATAAGAGGAAGCTAGATGTTTGTTAGAACTCTTGGGAATCTAGTCCCGGTTTGAAGAAAAGAAGAAAGGAGATGTGCAGTTTCTATGGTCGATCAGGCCATCCATTTGAGAAATGTTTCAAGATATTGGGATCTCAGAAGTAATAGCAAGTACATTCAATTCAGACCGCTCCCAAAGGAGATCTGGTTTGTGTTTCGTGAAAGCAGAAGGGGCACGATGCTGCCTATTGTTGGGGTTAGGAGAAGGTCTGCTTCTATTTTTGACAGAAGGGACATTTCAAGTCAAAATGCCTGCAGTCTTAGTGTAACAACCTGACCCATTAAATAACATATAATAGAAGGTCCGCCTGGGGCCCCACATTATATGACACAAACAGACGGCGAGGTCACAGGTTAATACCATAATACCATCGCACCCTAACCCAAAGCATTCTAAAGAAATTTTAAAACTTATAAGAACTCATCCAATGAATGTCCACTACAAATATATAAACAACTCATTTATATATATAACACAAGGAATGTTTACAACTCAAACGCTCACGGCCTTAAGGCCTTACAAGTTTCGTTTTACAAATATGATTTCATACATCGGCACGCAGACTGGCGTTACATGAAATCCAAAGTTTCGCACGGCCTTCAAGGGCCTACAAGCACCAGCAGCAAGGGCTTCAGCCCGCTCATTCCAATCATCCCACAACACCTGCATAAGAACGTCTGATAATATGTTTTGTAGCCTAAACTATTATCGTATTTTCTATTTTATAATGTATAAATCATGTCTTATTACCTTATTTTTTATCGTTTCTATGTAAATATTATTTCCACTAACATTTTCTTGTCCTTTTGCAGGTTTCCAGAAAATTGGCCAAAAATGACCTGTCACGCCCCCCTGTAACGCCCTCCCCGGGCGTGACCTAGGGCGTGTCACCTGATCCCAATGATGACTTCTAAAAGATATAGGAAAATAGAAAAAATGGCTGTCATGCCCCCTGAAACGCCCTCCCTGGTCATGTCCCCGGGCGTGACACGGGGCGTGTCGCCCTCTGCCCGAAGCCTGCCGCCGCATTGAATGCTGATTCATCCCAGCACGCCAAACAGTACTATCATGCCCCATGTCACGGGCGTGACATAGGGCGTGACCCTGCCTTTTCCGATGACTAACGGAATTCCGACCAATGATTTCGACACGACGTACCTGTCACGCCCCCCTACACGGGAGTGACCAAGGGCGTGACCACCGACGTACAAAAGAAATTATCTTTCCCGCCAGAATCCATAGCCCGAGGTCATTGTCGTACCTGTCACGCCCCATGACATGCCCTCCCTGGGCATGTCGCCGGGTGTGACCAACCCGTTGAAATTTTCTATAATTTCAGACCCCCCCCCCCTTTATTTTAGAGAGCTTGGGTTGAGAGGGAAGGTGCTGCCCCTTTGTTTCTTTTTTCCTTTTCTTCTTTTTTTCATGTTTTCCCTCTCTCTCTCTTTGTCTTTTTGTAAATTTATTACCCCTAGCTTAGATCTTAGTTTGTTTAAGCTTTTGTTGTAATCTTTGCTCTTACTTAGTGCTAATGCTAGGGCTAGAATAGGTTTCTAATTTTCATGCAATTATAATTTCAATTTCATGAAAGTGTAGCTCTCTTTTTCATTAATGTAAAAGTGATCTTTTCTTCATTGTGTTCTTAATGCTTTACTACTCATCCCCCCTCCTCCAATCCATTATGATTAACTAATCCTCCTTGTACTCGATCTTGATGATCCGAGGTTCGAGCGATTAAGTTATGAAACTTTGAATTTGCCTTTTCTTTTTATGGTTTAGGTCTCTGATTACTCTTGATTTTTCATGGGTTGGAGGTATATTATCGATATATACTCTCCACCTTTGCTTTCATTCTGGGATAGCCGAGAGGCCGATAGAATGAAGTGTGATTTCAAGAGTAAAGGGAGTTGTACGCACCCCTCGAGAGAGGCAGATGTCCAAATCTCCCGGATTGGAGTAAAATCCAATAGTGGGGTTCATCGCGTAAAGCGAGCTTTAGGCCTCCGATTTAGACTAGAGTCGGTCGGACCTTCCTAAACTCAGTTGGGCACGACTTCGAGAGAAGCGTGTTTAAGCTTTAGGAACCTCCACGATCAAGGACCTTTATCCTATTATGTTAAGGTTTATTTTTATCGCATTTCTTAGTTAACTCTTGCCGAGGTGATTCTTGATTGAGTGCTCTTCCATTTCATAGTTTCAACCTTTCGTTATAATCGCTTACTTTATGCTCTTTAATTAACTACAGTTGTTCTCTTTCTAGCATAGCTTTATTTCTTTAATTGCACTTAGTTTCTCAAACCCTATTTTTTCCGTCGATAAAATAATAGTGTTCGTGTGAGTAAGTTTATTCGACAGTTCCCGGATTTCAATACGACACTTGTGTCCCCTAGCTACAATTCGATAGGTATACTGTCCTCATTGGATTGCTAGTTCGGTTGCTTTTATTTTCTTCGAAGCTTAGCGACCATCAACCTCCATCCCAAGGGTGATCAACAAAGCAACGGTCAGCATTCAGCTGACAAAATATAATGACCCTACCCCTTACCTTGGAAAGTGGTTCCTTCCCTGCATGCAATAATATCACAACACTTATATATCTGTCACAATCACATCACAAATGCTAGCCTTCATGCCAGACGCTCCATGCACTTAGGGCACTCTTACGGTGTACCGGTACATCCATAGTACACCACTGATTAGAGGTTCTCCACTTGGTGGTCGAGCACTAGTATACTACAACACACGTGCTAGAGAAATCCTTGCCCGTCTCACTCAGATGTGTTCACCTCACGACAACTAGTGAGTATTATCGATCGACACGCCGGGAAGGCCCGCAACCCCCCATTTGAAGTGCTACCAACCTACCACTCACAATGATCTTGCCATTAAACTTGTTGGGTGGCCCACCCACTCAGAGGTTCTTAACTTGTTGGCCATGGGCATCAGCCGCCAAACCCATGTTGGAGACCTCTCGCACCCACCCCACTCAGAGGAACTCGCTCACAACAATTCTAGAACTTAACTTATTGCATTGCCCACACACTCAGAGGTTCTCGTATCCATCTCTTAACATACACATATAGTGATACTTTCCAATCCATCATATAGCTCGTGTCGAGCATACAACCAAAGGATCAATGCAAAGCTTCCTTACAACAATTCACAAGCGTCCTTATAATCTCCGCAAGCTATTCGATTTATACACGGAGTCTTCTCCGTTTCGCAGCATCACCAATCTATACATTCATCCAGATGGGCTTCACACAGCATGCATATTCTGTACTACACAGTTCCGGATCTAAATGCATACTCGAATACTGGAATCTCTTACGCTTTCCACCTCTTTGTGGTGGATCCAATGCACATGCAAAATGTAGGACTTCACAAGTCCAAGAAGGAGATCGTTACCGTTGATGAGCACTTCAGAGCCATGGAGAAACTAGCTAGATGGTAATCACCATGATGACCTTGCCTCCACAATGCTGTCCTCGGATCTCGAGTAAGACCATTGACGCTCCTCCGGCGGCCGAATCTCTTCTCCTTCTCTTCCTCCAAGCTCTCCCTTCTCTCTAGCTTAGAAAGAGAGTGATCCTTAGTAGAATGAGAACTTCATCTCATTCAACGGCCATACCCTTGTAGGAAAGAGCTTGGACTACAGGATCCAAATAGAAGGATTTGGACGACAAAGATTTTCCCTGGAATCACTTTTCCTTGGCTAAACAGGCTTATGACACACCCGTGTCATAGGCTGTGTTCCCTTAAGAAGCATGGAACCGACTCACTCCAGACCAAAACACGGGTTAAGACACGCCTGTGTCAAGCCCTGACACGCCCGTGTCAGGAAGTAAATGCCCGTGTTGAGGGGCGTTTTCCTCTCTCGTCACAGGACCAACTCTCCTAAGAAGCACACGGCTAAGGCCCACGCCCGTGTCCTTGGCCGTGTGCCGAACACGCCCCTGTGACATGCCCGTATCACAGGACTTGTTCTACACTCAACGCTACTAAATGCAACTCAACGCCACTCAACGCCATGAAAACTGAGCAGGACACGGCCTGGGACACGTCCGTGTCCTAGGCCGTGTCGCCTCTCAATGCTCGCTGACTTTGTGTTCGTCGAGCTATCGCGACACAACCGAGTACCCAGAGCTGGACACGCCCGGGAACACACCCATGTCTCAGGCCGTATCACCCAGCCAGAATTCTAAATTGATATTTAGGGTGTTACAACCGTAACCTCCTTACAGAAATTTCGTCCCGAAATTTAGCGCAGCGCAGATAACAACACAACCACTCTATTGCAATTGAAACAAAGACGATCTGGGTTGCAAGCTTAGAGGACGCAGCTTGTCTCACCCCACAGCATCGCACCAACACATGTTTTTTCAAAAACGCACATACATATAATATGTACATCACAAATGCAATAAAGTGCACACACTACTTTATTTCCGATCATCTCCGTCTCTCAGCATCCGCTTGGCGGCCTCCATTAACTCCAAATTATGCACGCGATTAGACTGGTCTTCACGATTCGAGCATTACGGCTCCTGCAACTAGAGAGTATACATTCTAGGCTGCACCCGAGATGTAGATGACTCTGCCTCGGTCTTGCACTTTTCCTCATAGGACCCACCTAACTTTTTATCACCCTTCAAGGCACCACTCCAACAATCTCGAGCCAGATGCCCTTGCTTCCAACAGCTAAAACACGAACGTGTCTCCATGCGTCCTTGCCCGTTCGTTGCTCCAGAAGTAACATTCGACTGAGCATGTTCAGCAGGCCTGAACCGCTTTTTATGACGTTTCCTAAACTCTGATTGCTTTGATTGCTCTGACTGCGAAAGTTTGAACTCTGACTTTTCCGCCGCCTTGTTCTTCTTATCGTATACTCATTTCAAATCTTTCTCTAGCGCACAGGATGTATCTACTAAGGCTTGGCAGCCTTGATTCACTTAACTCGGAAGGGCCAACCGCAGCTCATCACAAAGTCCATCATAGAACCTATTTGTCTTCTGTGCCTCTTCCGCAAAAGTCGACCCCACATATCGCCCCAGCCTGGTGAACTCAAGCAGGTAATCATCAACATTCTTCTCACCCTGCATCAGACGTTGTAATTTGTTCTCCATCGCAATTCTCTGCAATACTGGCAAATACTTCCCCAAAACAATCTGGAGAATTCGCCCATCGAAATCTCTCCCAGGCCTCTTCCTGCGAACTGGTGCATCTCGACTACATCCCACCAAAGCCTCGCTTCTCCTTCCAGCAGGAATGTGACTAAAGTAACTTTCTTCCCCTCATCAATCCTGATCGCAGTCAGGATCCTCTTCACTCTTGAGAGCCAATCCTCCGCCTGTGTTTGGGAATTCGACCCGACAAACGTAGGTGGATGAAAATCCATAAACCGCTTCAGTTGCTAGTCCGCTGCTATCTTGTCAATCTGAGCTTCAACATGCTCTTACCTCGCCCCAACATGTACTGGCTCCAATACAGTCCTTGCCTGCCCAATAGGTTGTGCTTGTAATATAGCAAATACCGCTTCCGCAACAAGGCATACAATTTCAGCAGAAGGAGGAGTAGTGGGCACCTCATCTGGTGCCTCACTCTCATCCGAACGTTGGGGCTCAGACTGCCCATCTCCGCTCCTTGTCACCTATATATGAACAAGACATCAATAACCTCCAATCCAAAATGGCAAACATGCCCACACCTTCACATTCCTAGAGGACATTCATGAGTTCATTTATTTTAAAACGGTTCGCACGTACACATGCTCGCCACCTGACAAAAGAATTCGGCCACGAATTCAAAAGCGAAAAACCATGAGCCTCTGATACCAAAATGTAACAACTCGACCCGTTAAATAACATATAATAGAAGGTCCGGCCGGGGCCCCACATTATATGCCACAAACAGACTGTGAGGTCACAGGTTAATACCATAATACCATCGCACCCTAACCTAGAGAATTCTAGCGGAAGTTTAAAGCTTATAAGAACTCATCCAATGAATGTCCACTACATATATAAACAACTAATTTATATATATAACAAGAGGAATGTTTACAACTCGAACGCTCACGGCCTTAAGGCCTTACAAGTTTCTCTTTACAAATATGATTTCATACATCATCATGCAGGCCAGCCATACATGAAATCCAATGTTTCGAACTACCTTCAAGGGCCTACAAGCACTAGCAGCAAGGGCTTCAGCCCGCTCATTCCATTCAGCCCGCAACACATGCATAAGAACGTCCACCACAAGGGTGATCAACAAAGCAATGGTCAGCATTCAGTTGACCAATTATAATGACCCTACCCCTTTCCCGGGGCAGTGGTTCCATCCCTGCATGCAATAATATCACAACACATATATATCTGCCACAATCACATCACAAACGCTGGCCTTCATGCCAGATGCTCCATGCATTCAGGGCACTCTTATGGTGTACCGGTACATCCATAGTACACCACTGATTAGAGGTTCTCCACTTGGTTGTCGAGCACTAGTCTACTACAACACACGTGCTGGAGACATCCTTGCCCGTCTCACTCAAAGGTATTCACCTCACGGCACGTCGATCGATAGTGAGTACTATCGATCGACACACGTCGATCGATAATGAGTACTATCGATCGACACACCGGGAAGGCCCGCGACCCCCCATTTGCAGTGCTACCAACCGACCGCTCTCAATAATCTAGCCATTAAACTTGTTGTGTGGCCCACCCACTCAGAGGTTCTTAACTTGTTTGTCATGGGCATCAGCCTCCAAACCCCTTTTAGAGACCTCTCGCACCAATCCCACTCAGAGGAACTCGCTCACAATAATCCTATACCTGATCTTGTTGCGTGGCCCACCCACTCAGAGGTTCTCGTATCTATCTCTCAACACAAGCACATAGTGACACTTTCTAATCCATCATACAGCTCGTGTCGAGCATACAACCAAAGGAGCTATATAAAGCTTCCTTACAACAATTCACAAGCGTCCTTATAATCTCCGCAAGCTATTCGATTTATACATGGAGTCTTCTCCGGTTCGCAGCATAACCAATCTAGAAATCCATCCATATGGGCTTCACACAGCATGCATATTCCGTACTACACAATTCCGGATCTAAATGCAGACTCGATTACTTGAATCTCTTACGCTTTCCACCTCTTGGTGGTGGATCCCATGCACATGAATAATGTAGGACTTCACAAGTCAAAGAAGGAGAACGTTACCATTGACGATCGCTTCAGAGCCATGGAGAAACTAGCCGGATGGTAATCATTGCGACGGCCTTGTCTTTACAGCGCTGGCCTTGGATCTCGAGTTGGACCGTTGACGCTCCTCTGGCAGCTGAATCTCTTCTCCTTCTCTTACTCAAGGCTCTCCCTTCTCTCTAGCTTCGAAGATAGTGATCCTTAGTTGAATGAGAACTTCATCTCATTCTACGGTATTATCCCTGCAGGAAGGAGCTTGGACCACAGGATCCAAATAGAAGGAATTGGACGACTGAGATTTTCCCTGGAATCACTTTTCCTGGGCTAACATAGCTTGTGACATGCCCGTGTCACAGGCCGTGCTCCCCTAAGCCGCAAGGAACCGACTCACTCCAAACCAGAACACGAGTTAAGACACGTCCTTGTCAAATTCTGACATGCCCGTGTCAGGAAGTACATGCCTGTGTTGAGGGGCATGTTCCTTTCTCGATACAGGGCTAACTCTCCCGAGAAGCACACGGCTAAGGCACATATTCGTGTCCTTGTCCGTATGTCAAACACGCCCCTATGACACGCCGGTATCACAGGTCATGTTCTACACTCAACGCCACTCAATGCCACTCAACGCCGTGGAAACCGAGTAGGACGCGGCATGGGACACGCCCGTATCCCAGGCCATGTCGCCTCTCAATGCTCGCTGACTTAGTGTTCGTCGAGCTCTCACGACACAGCCGAGTACCCAGAGTTGGACACGCCCTGGGATACGCCTGTGTCCCAGGCCATGTCACCCAGCCAGAAATCCAAATTGACATTTGGGGTGTGACACTCAGCCCGTACTGCAGCCAGTTCCACTTCAAGTTTTGTCGCCGCCACAACAGTTGGATAAAGTAATAGGCAAGTTAAATGTGATGACAATGGAGGAAACACAGACGTCCACCTAAGTGATCTCTAGTTAGATTATAATCTTGTTCTAGCTTTTAGCTCGTAGCTTCAGTTTCGATGTTAGTTCGTCTAGATACATATGCAATTTTATAGGGATATTTAAGGTAAAGAACCGTTAGGCACACATTCTTTTCAATTCTAGTGATACCCACTCGTCCGTGGCTATAACTTTCATAGAGCATCATCGTCTGACTCTCGATATTGTTTGCTATTTGTTTCATTTTAATTTTCCTTCTAGTGATTCGATGGTGTAGGATTAATGTATCCAGAGTTATCCAATTCTTTTAGGTGATTTTATAGCTTTTGTTGATTTTAAGGTGCTAGACTTGGAGGACTTTGATCTGATCTTGTGCATGGACTAGTTTTCCTGATATGATGCGGTTATCTAATTCATAGTTAGGTGTTTGGACTTCAAGTTGGACAGTGGCCATCCCAGGAGTGTTTATGATTTTCTGCTCCAGGATTCCCTTATTATTTCTACAGTATGTGCTCGGAAAATTTTGAATTACGGCTATTTTGCTTGTTTGGTTTCTGTTTTGGAAACTAGTAGTAGTTTGCCGCGTGTCGAGAAGGTTCCTATGGTGCGAGAGTTTCCTGATGTCTTCCATGATAGTCTTACTGGTCTTCCACCTGAGATAGATGTTGAGTTTGTTATTGATTTGGAGTAAGGTACTTGCCCTATTGCTAAGCCACTGTACCGAATGGCCCCGCATGAGCTGGAAGAGTTGCATCCCCATCTGGATGAGTTATTGTATTGTTGATTCATTAGGCCATGTTCTTTGTCTTGGGGTTCTCCCGTGTTGGTTGTAAAGAAGAAGGATGGATTTATGAGGTTGTGCATCAATTATAGAGAATTTAATAAGGTAACTATCAAGAACAAGTATCTCTTGCCGCAAATAGATGATTTGTTTGATCATCTGCATAGTAGTACAGTGTTTTCGAATATTGACCTTCGTTCCGGCTACCATTATTTTAGAATTAGTGAGTCGGATGTTCCACCGACCGCTTTTCTTTCTCGGCATGGACATTTTGAGTTCTTGGTAATGTCCTTTGGATTGACGAATCCATCCACTTCCTTCATGGACATGATGAATATAACGTTTAATGATTTTCTGGACCTTTTTGTGGTCGTTTTTATTTATGATGTCCAGTTTTATTCCCAGAGTGCTAAAGAGCATGCCCATCAATTACGGTTAGTTCTATCTTCTTTGAGAGAATATAAGTTTTATGCAAAGTTGAGTAAGTGTGATTTTTGGCTACCTCAGGTTTCCTTTTTGGGTCATGTTGTGAATAATGATGGATTTTCTATTGACCCTGAACAGATAGCTGTCGTAATGGATTCAAAAAGACCTACTACACCCAAGGAGATAAGAAGCTTCCTAGGGTTGGCAGGCAATTATAGAAGGTTTGTGGAAGGATTTTCTATGTTATCTACGACGCTGACTACGCTTATGCAGAAGAACGCAACATTTGTGTGGAGCAATAAGAACAATGAAGCTTTTCAGGAATTGAAAAAGAGATTGTGCATTGCTCAAGTTTTGACTTTGCCTACCGAAGGATTTGAGTATGCTATTTTGGGGGATGCATTGCATGTCAGTCTTGGATTTGTCTTAATGCAAGAAGGTAATTGAGTATGGGTTGAGGCAATTAAAGATACACGAAAGGAACTACCCTACTCCTGGTTTGGAATTTGCGGCAGTGATTTATGCCATGAAGTTGTGGAGACATCTGTTCTATGGATCGTGGTGTTAGATTTACACGGACTATATGTAAGAACCACCCTCTCGGAACACAACACACGGCACGAGAGGGGTCTTATGCCCAGAACAGCCGCCTTGTGGTAGCACTAACACTCGGGCAAGCCTATACCACAAGACGCCTATCTTGCCGGCCATAACCAATATCATACATTGCCAACCCAACCAAATATAACATAGAAGTTAAATCCACACCAAGAAGATAGTCCATAATATAACAATAGTAGATAAGCTTCAACAAGCTTCTAACATAAGAGGAAGTAAATAGTTTTCCCAAAACGGGTAATACAAAAGCCTCTCACACTTACATCAGTAACCGATGGTAGCGACGGTACCTCCCCTCAGGCCCTATCGTCCTGGCCTGGCTTTCCGGCTGCATAACCTGCTGCTCAACCGGTGGGTTTCCTCCTAAAAAGGAAGACGTAGCAACCGTTAGTCATAAAGACTAAGTGGCTTCACATCCACTCCCCCGGCGGCTCCTCGGCACCGGGAGGAGAAAGGAACATGGTATAATATAAATGAAACTTATGTACAAGCAGGTGGTATATCTCAATGTAAATTAAGCAGTTTAATAAATAAGCAACAACTTATTCTAGCAGTTTTATCATCTATAGCTTCATGAGAGTATAGTACTATAACAGAATGTAACTCAACTTATATGAATGCCCATATAAACATATAAGTTGAGGATCGTTCAGCAGTAAGAAACTCACTGTATAGGAGTGACTATACAAACTTATATGATGAGGATCTTGTGTATGCAATGGAGTGTAATGACATGTATTCAATGCAATGACTCACCCATGAACATGCACATGCACTCGCTCTGTCGGCACAGAATTGTTGTTCCCACTTTTCGAGCAGGTACCTAACCTCTCAAGCGTCAACAGTCGTGGACGGATGGTGAAAGTGGAGCGGGCATCTCCACTACTAGGCTGGTCTCAACACTACCAAGCCTAGGCATTCGTACGCCTCAATGCTAAGAACGCAACAACGGAGCTCACATGCGTACTACGGCTCAGCGGGTGTCTCGGGTAGATGTGCACCGAGATCCTAGCCCCGAACTGGCCTATGCGTGATACGGAAGGAGCCTCGGAAAAGAGCACGAGGACCAAGCCAAACCATTCACTTGGCATGGTCGGAGCCTCGGGACGTGAACACCGAGGACCAAGCCAAACCGCCCAAGATCTAGCTATAAACTCCCATCGGTGTGACGATTGGCAAGCCCGTAGACCTGCCATACTATCCTAAACCCGGGATTACGACACCACGTGTCGACTCACACCGTGAGCCAATCAACCACACTTTGGTACGGAAGGAGCCTCAGAATCGAGCATGAGGACAAAGCCCAACCGACCATTTGGCTCGGAGGATGCCTCGGGACATGAACACCGAGGACCAAGCCAAACTGTCCATTCATGACTCTTCTCACGGCACCGACAACATTTGGTTTACCAACCCAATCACTCGTGAGCACATGAGTTACTCGTTCGATTATCACAACACATGTCCATATCAATCAACACCGACCGAATACACAAGTTCTAGTATTCTTGTTATTAGACCACTAATTATCATCTGTTCACTATCCCCCACAAAGTCACTTCATTCAATCACATACCATTTCACCATTAGTTTTCGTAGGGCCTATCCAATAGTTTCATCAAGCGTTGAATAATCAAAACCCTACATATTATGTTTTGCCTACGACTTAATGTCGGATTGTTACAAAACCTCTTCCGAGATCAAATTCAATTATAAAACTAATCCAGGAATTTCAGGTGTAGAACACCTGCAGGACAGCAACTTCAACCGAAGATTCCCCTGGCTACAGGAATCCAATAAGTGCGTGTAACCCCTCGATGGAAAGTTATTTCCATGTGCTACAACTTTAATGTTCAGCTTGCAACCCAAATCAGACTGTATCCAACAAGAAATCAGCTCAAAAGCCTGCTGCATACAGAATACAATTTTTGCGCGCTTAGTCTACAACCTTTACTTCGATCAGACATTCCTGTTGCTACAGACTTCACCTGAAGGCATGTAATAACTCGTTGGAAAGGTAATTTCAAGGGCTATAACTTTAGTGTTAAGTAGAAATCCCAGATCTGAACTTTTCTTGCCTGAAAATAGCAAAGATTGTCGCTGCGTACAGAAAGCAGATTTCTGCACGCAACTTGAAGCGGAATGAATGGCATCGGTTCATCTTCCTCGTCAAGCCGGTCTTCCCAAATCGCAACCAAAAGTTGCTCCACCCGTATTCACCCTCTTAAGGCCATTCCTCTTTATGAATCAACCCCCATCATCACTTTTAAGAAGGGGAGGTTGAAGATGACTAAACATTAGAACACAAGTTCTAGAAAGGCCCTCCTAGAAATCTTCTTCTCACACATCAAGACTCATTTGAGTCGATGTCTCGCCTAAGAATATATAGATCATGCACCAAGGGAGAGGGGAGTAAGCTCACCTCATTTCAAGTGGTTGTCATTTCCGGCCATGGATCTTGTCATCCTTCTCGTTGGCATCATTTTTCCCTTTACAGCAGTGGCGTTTCCTCACGAGGTTGGTTGGCTCCAGCAAAATCTGCCTCCTGCAAAAGTTCCCCTTCAGAAAATAGGGTTTGTAAGAAATGAGACGGCAACGGTTCATTTTTCTCTTTTATACAGAAGTGACACGGGTAGGGACACGGCCGTGTCCTTACCGTGTCTTGCTCGGGCGAAACGGCATCAACGGTTTGAGTGTCGCTTGGACACCAACACTGGTAGGGACAAGCCCGTGTCAACTACCCATGTCACATGACACGGCCGTGTTCATGCACGTGTTCTTACCCGTGTCCTGCCCCGGGATACACCGCCAGCTTCTGAAGATGCGCACACGGGTAGAGACACGCCCGTGTCTCTACCCGTGTCCTCCTCAGGCCACATTTTCTCAAGTACAACTCGACTCCTCTCGAGTACAACTCGACACCTCTCGAGAACTCGACACCTTTAGAGAACTCGATGCACATGGGTAGGTACATGCTCGTGTCCCCATCATTGTCCTGATCGGGATACACGTTCTCGAGAACCACTCGACACCTTTCGATAACTCGGCGCACACGGGTAGGGACATGTCTGTGTCCCCACTCGTGTCTTGCTCGGGACACACTTTCTCGAGAACCACTCGACACCTATCGAGAACTCGACACCTCTCGAGAACTCGACGCACACGACATACGGGTAGGGACACGCCCGTGTCTCTACCCGTGTCCTACACAGACCCAACCTCTCTTTTCCCCATGAGTGCGCGCCTGATCGCTTGCACTCTCTTAGCCTAAATCAGTTCTCCTGACTCAAAAGCGCGCAGGAGGGGCCTAGAAAAAATCGAGACGTTATAAATCTTATAAACAAAATAAAAGATTTCGTCCCCGAAATCAGGTTAAGGCTACGGGGAGAGAAAAACATATTTAAACATAAAATGAAATATGCTTTTAAAGATTTCCTTGATGAAATAGCTCCGGGTAGCGCTTCTGCATCAAGTCCACCGGCTCCCACGTATACTCTTCTTTCCCATGATTGGACCACCACACTTTCACTAGCGGAACACTTTTGCAACGCAAGGTCCTTTTTTCGCTGTCTACTATCTGCACAGGCTCTAGTCGCACCGACCTATCAGTCGCAACTTCTCCGTCAGTGGTTGGAACATATTGTTCAGACCGCAACAATGCCTTTCGGAGTGATGACACATGGAATATATAAAGAAGACTCTCTATCTCTGGCGGTAATTCTAATCGATATGACAACGGCCAATTCATTTCAAGATGATGTAGGGCCCAATGTACATTGGGCTCTCCCACTTGAAATTCCACCATCTAGTGCATTGCATTATTATATTACGCTTGGCGACTTTGAGCTTCGAGCATGCGGTCCAGTATTAGCCTCACAGCCACATCAGTATTATCTATGTATTCAATTCCCAAGGCCTTCGGATCTTCATCCTGCACCCAAGACAAGGGTGTTCTACACCTTCTTCTATAAAGGGCTTCATGGGGCGCCATCCCGATGGTAGCTTGATGGCTGTTGTTATATGAGAATTCTACCAAGGGTAGGATCCTTTCCCACGGCTCTCCTCTATCCAACACACACAACCTCAATAAGTCTTCCAATGACCTGATAGTCCTTTCAGATTGCCCGTCGGTCTGAGGGTGAAACGTTGTGCTGAAGGTAAGATGCTAACCCAAATATGCCTGCATCGCCTTCCATTCCCTAGAGGTAAACCTACCATCTCGGTCAGAAACAATTATCCTTGGCACGCCATGATACCGTACGAATTGTTCCACAAAAACGCATACAAAAACATCCACGTGTGCTTCCTTCTTCATAGGTATGAACCGGCTACCTTCGTCAAGCTATCAACAATTACCCATATCGAATCATTCCCTGAGCGGGATCGAGGCAAACTGTGGACAAAGTCCATGGAAACATCCTCGAAGTTCCACTCAGGGATTGGCAATGACTGCAACAATCCATCAGGGCTCTTGCATTCTGCCTTCACTCTTTGACAGGCCTCGCATTGCATAACAAAATACCTGACGTCTTTATTCATCCCCGGCCAACACATGGTCTTCCGCAAGTCGGCGTACATCATAGAAATCCCAAGGTGTACAAAATACTGAGAGTAATGTGCTTCTCTCAAGATATCCTCCCGATTATTACCGCCCTTGGGAATGTAAAGCCGGCCACAGAAATGAACAAGGCCGTCCTTTAGAGAGTACTCGCTAGTTGTCCCACCTTCAATTGACTTTATTGTCGGGTCAGAGCCTCATCCCTACCTTGCTCTGCCCGGATACGGTCTCGCACATCGCAAACTATATTCATTGCGATCAAGTACCCGTATATCCATCTGGTTGGTCCTTGTACACCAAGGTGATCTCCATCTCCTCAAGCATCCGAGCTAACTCCATACGCATCAACCTGGTCTCGGAACTTGCTTCCGGTACCTTCCTGCTCGAAGCATCGACAACATAATTTACTTTTCAAGGGTCGTAGTTCAGGGTATATTCATAATCACACAAAAACAACAACCACCGTCGCTATATCAGATTTAATTCCTTCTGGGTATGGACGTACTTTAAGTTTTTATGATCTGAGAATATTTCGCAGTGAACGCCGTATAGTAGTGCCTCCAAATCTTCAAGGCGAACACTACTGCCCCCAATTCCATGTCATGTACTAGGTAGTTGATTTCATGCTTCTTCAATTGTCTTGAAGCATAGGCAATCACATGCCCGTACTGCATCAATACCGCTCCCATTCCTTGATATGATGCGTCCGTGTAAACTTGAAATCCTTCCTTCCCAGAGGGAAGGGCTAGGATGGGTGCGGATGTAAGTATATCCTTTAGTTCTTGGAACGCAGCTTCTGTAAGACCCCCCTCCCGGAACACAACACACGGCACGAGGGGAGTCTTATGCCCGAAATAGCCGCCTTGCGGTAGCACTAACACACGGGTTAGCCTTTACCATAAGACGCCTATTCCGCTGGCTACAATCCATATCACAACAATTATGCCAACCCAACCATTACAGAAAAGTAAAGCTAAAAGCAGTTCAGTTCACAGCTAAGTTAAAGTCCAAAAATAGCGGAAGATAACAAGCACAACAGGCTTGTACAAAAAAAACAAGAGTCTAGAAATGTTTTGCCAAACGGCTACATGAAAACACTCACTACTGTCACTGACGGTGCCGATGGCACCACCACCTCAGGTCCTATCATCCGGGCCTGGCTGTCCTGCTGCATAGTCCGTTGCCGCTCTACCTGCGGGGTTTCCTCCTAAAAAGGAAGACGTAGCAACCGTTAGTCATAAGACTAAGTGGCTTCACATCCGCTCCCCCGGCGACTCCTCGGCACCGGGCCGAGAAAGGAACGCAGGTACAATATATATACATAAGCAAGTAAACAAGTAGGTGGCAGTAAGTATGGTGAAGTATAAACTACGCTACACAACTAGCAGTTCTACGAATATCAATAATATATAAATGACAGCAGGTATAAATAATCAGAATAGTAACTTAACTTATAAGATTGCCCATACAAACTTATAAGTTAAGGATCGGCTTAACAGTAAAGTAACTCATCGTATAAGAGTGCCCATACAAACTTATACGATGAGGATCTTGTGTATGCAATGAATGACATGATATGAATGTTATGGTATGACCGAATCATGCGCACGCACATGCAAGTTGCTATGTCAACACAGACTTGAAGTTCCCACTTTTCGAGCAGGTAGCTAACCTCTCAGGCGTCGTCCGTCGTGGCCAGACGGCGACAGTGGAGCGGGCGTCTCCACTACTAGGTGGTATCACACTACCTATCCTAGGCCCCCGTACGCCTCAACGCTAAGAACACAACAGCGGAGCTCACATGCGTACTACGGCTCAGAAGGGGTCTTGGGTAAATGTGCACCAAGAACACAGCCCAACCTGGCCTTTGATTTCGAACCGGATGGAACCTCGGAAACGCACGAGGTGCAAGCCCAACCGTTCTCATGGCGTGGAGGAGATCTCGGGTTATGGACACCAAGTATCTAACCCTACCGCCCAAGGTCTACCCATTGGCTCCCATCGGTGTGACAACTGGCGAACCCGTAGAGCTGCCACAATCATTATCTCAACATCGCGACACGATGAATCGTCGCACATCACATGCCCCAAAACAACTCACTCGATGCTACCCGTAGGGAGACTTCAACTCTAAGCATCGGTTGTTAATAAACCCCTTGGGCTCGGATTACAGTTACAAAATACTCTTCACATAGTGTTCATCATGGTCATGCCCACTTATTCAAAGGATTCACCTCAACACTACGCATAATAGATATGTTCAACACCAAATTGTATAAATATATCCTTTACCAATATCAACTCCTAATATCTAACCTTACCATCCAATCCATTTCTCTACCATTACATGGTTATTCCCCAATACACAACCAAATGAGTAACCATGTTAAATTATAGCAACAACAACATTATAGATATATGGGAGCAAGATATCAAATGAGCAAATCACAATCATTGCAAGAGTGCTAGCATTAACATAGGATAGCCCAATACTAAAACTGGGATTCCTGGAGCTACAAGAATCCGATCACAATGCACAACCCCTCGTTGGAAAGGTATTCGCGAGGGCTACGACTTTCATGTTGAGTCGATTGCCCAGATCTGGTCGCAACATACCAGAAATTCAACTCGAATACGTACAGGAAACAGTTTCCTGTACAGGAATTTTCCCGAACGCAGCGGACTCGAACCAGCTTTCCCGTGGCTACAGGTATCGCATGGAAACGAGCAACCCCTCGTTGGAAAGGTAATTTCAAGGGCTACGACTTTCGTGTTGAGTCGATCACCCAGATTTGGCCAGAACACCTCCGAAATTGGCCACGAAGGTCGCCGCGTGCAGAAATCAGATTTCTGCACGCATCTTAAGGCGAGATGAACGGCATCCGTTCATCTTCTTCCTTGCAACGACCTCGCATAAACTTCTCCAGAAATCACACCCAACCTTATTTCTCCTTTCAAAGCCAAACCCTCAACGAAAACCCCTCTCATCTCCCTTTTGAAAGATGAGAAGGTTGAGGGAGACTAAACCTAGAAAACTAGGCATGGCTTATCCTAAGAACTCTCCTCCTCACCATCAAGACTCTATGGAGTCGATGTCTCTCCTAAAATAACTATAGATCTAGCACCAAGGGAGAGGGGAGGAAGCTCACCTCAAGTCCAGCGGTACCACCATGGCCGGCCATGAGCCTCGCACTCCTTCGCGGCGGCATTGTTTTTCCCTTGACGGTGGCGGCGTTTTGATTCCTCCAAGGATGGCTCCGGCAAGCTCTTCCTCCTCCTCCAGCCAAGAACCCTCTCAGAAATTTCGGGGCAGAAGAAAGGGGAGTGAATGCTAGGGTTTCCAACTTTTTCCTTTTTATACATCGCAGACACGGGTAGGCACACGGCCGTGTTCCTACCCGTGTTTAGGTGACACGGCCGTGTGGCATGCCGTGTCTAGGGCCGTGTTCCTCCCAGAACCACTTTCTGCCGGGTCAGGGTTGCGGCACACGGGTAGAGACACGGCCGTGTCCCGACCCGTGTCCTTGGCACACGGCTAGGGACACGCCCGTGTCCCAACCCGTGTCCTTGGCACACAGCTAGGGACACGCCCGTGTCCCAATACCCGTGTACCTCTCTGACTGGTAAGCCTATTTTTATGAGGCACACGGGTATGGACACGGCCGTGTCCATACCCGTGTCAGCCAAAAATGCCGTTTTGCCTTGTTTTCCTCATTTCCCGCACGTCCGCACCTGTTCACCCACACCCCCATTGGGCTCACCACAGCCCCCTTGACTCAAATACGCAAACAAGGGGCCTAACGCGAATTGGGACGTTACAAATCCTATAAACAAAATAAAAGATTTCGTCCCCGAAATCAGGGTAAGGCTATGGGAGTGAAACACATAAAAAGGGAACTATGCTTTCAAATAAAATTTTTACCTGGAGTAAATAATTCCGGGTAGCGCTCTTGCATCAAATCCCTTGGCTCCCATGTGCACTCTTCCTTCCCGTGATTAGACCATAGCACTTTCACCAAGGGAACACTTTTGCGGCGCAAGGTTCTTGTCTCGTTATCAACGATCCGCACTGGCTCCAGTCGCACAGACCTATCAGACGCCACGACACCATCCGCCGTGGGGATATACTGTTCAGGCCGCAACAAAGCCTTCCGAAGCTACGATACATGGAACACGTCGTGAAGGTTCTCCAGCTCCGGTGGTAACTCCAATCGATAGGCTAGAGGGCAAATCCTTTCCACTACAACATAGGGCCCGACATACCTTGGGCTGAGCTTCTTGACTCCACGTACCCGCGACACTCCGTGCATCGGTCGAATCTTCAGGAACACCTTATCACCCACTTGAAACTCCACCATACGGTGCCTTGCGTTGTAATATTTCGCCTGTCGGCTTTGAGCCTCTAACATTCGATCCCGGATCAACCTAACCACCGCGTCCGTGTCATCAATATACTCATTTCCCAATGTTTTCGGATCTTCGTCTTGCACCCAGGACAAGGGTGTTCTACACCTCCTTCCATACAAAGCTTCATGAGGTGCCATTCCAATACTGGCTTGATGACTGTTATTATAAGAGAACTCCACGAGAGGTAAGAGCCTCTCCCATGGTTCTCCTTTATCTAGTACACACAACCTCAATAGGTCCTCCAATGTTCGGATGGTTCGTTCAGATTGCCCGTCCGTTTGTGGGTGAAAGGCTGTGCTAAAGGCGAGGCGCGAGCCCAAATAAGCTTGTACAGCCCTCCATTCTCTTGAAGTAAACCGACCATCCCGATCGGAGATGATCGTCTTCGGCACACCATGGTACCGCACAAATTGCTCCACAAAGAGACGCACTAGGACGCCCACCTGCGCCTCCTTCTTCATTGGGATAAATCGGGCTACCTTGGTCAACCGGTCAACTATCACCCACACAGAATCATTCCCCGAGCGCGAGCGAGGTAACCCGTGGACGAAGTCCATGGAGATGTCCTCAAATTTCCATTCGGGGATGGGCAACGACTGTAGCATTCCACCGGGGCTTCTGCATTCCGCCTTCACCATTTGACAGGCCACGCAATGAGTAACAAAGTACTTGACATCTCTCTTCATTCCCGGCCAACACATTGTTTTTCTCAAATCGGTGTACATCTTCGCGATCCCCGGGTGCACCGAGTACTTGGAACAATGGGCCTCCTTTAGAATATCCTCCCGAATGTTGTCACCTTCGGGGATGTAGAGCCGGCCACGAAAATGGACGAGGCCGTCTTTTAGGGAGTACTCTTCCGTAGTCCCATCCTCCATTGACTTGAAAGTCGGGGTTAAAGCCGCATCCTTCCTTTGTTCCGTACGGATCCGGTCTCGTATGTCGCAAACTATACTCATCGCGGCCAAATATTCTGTATACTCTTCCGGTTGATTCTTAAAGACCAAAGTGATTTCCATCTCTTGCAGCGTCCGGATTAACTCCATCCTCATCAAGCGGGATTCCGTGCTCGTTCCCGGTGCCTTTCGGCTCAAGGCATCAGCTACGGAATTAACCTTCCCGGGGTGGTAGTTCAAGGTGAATTCATAGTCGCACAAGAACTCCAACCACCGCCGCTGTCTCAAGTTTAACTCCTTTTGGGTGTGAACGTACTTCAGATTTTTGTGATCCGAGTAGATCTCGCAGTGGACGCCGTATAAATAATGCCTCCACATCTTCAAGGCGAATACCACCACTCCCAACTCTAGATCATGCACCAGGTAGCTGGCTTCATGCTTCTTCAACTGTCTTGAAGCATAAGCGATCACATGCCCATTCTGCATCAACACAGCTCCCATCCCTTGATACGACGCATCCGTGTAAACTTGAAAGCCCTCCTTCCCAGATGGAAGAGCTAGGATGGGTGCAGTCGTCAATCTGTCCTTCAACTCTTGGAATGCAGCTTCGCACTGGGGTGTCCATTCAAACAGCACACCCTTCTTGGTCAGCGTAGTAAGGGGAAGGGCGATTTTCGAGAAGCCTTTTACGAACTTGCGATAGTACCCGGCAAGTCCAAGAAAGCTCCGTATGTCGGCCGCTGACTTCAATGGCGACCACTCCTTCACGGCCCGCACCTTGGCCGGATCTACAGCTAGCCCCGCCCCACTAATCACATGGCCCAAGAACGCGACCTCTCGAAGCCAAAACTCGCATTTGCTGAACTTGGCAAACAACGTGTGCTCCTTTAGTCTCCTCAGCACCAAAGTTAGATGTTCGGTGTGTTCTGCTTCAGTCTTTGAGTAGACTAGGATATCATCGATGAACACGATGACAAAGATGTCCAAATAAGGGCCGAACACCTTGTTCATCAAGCTCATAAAGGCGGAAGGGGCGTTTGTGAGCTCAAACGGCATCACGGTGAATTCATACAAACCATATCTCAAACTGAACGCCGTCTTCTGAATGTCATCTTCTTGTATCCTCAGCTGATAATATCCCAAACGCAGATCTAACTTGGAGAACCAATACGATCCCACCAATTGATCAAATAATTCATCAATGCGCGGTAGGGGGTAGGTGTTCCGCACCGTTAACCGGTTCAACTCCCGATAATCAATACATAAACGCAGGGTGCCATCCTTCTTTTTGACGAACAAAACGGGCGCTCCCCAAGGCGACGAGCTTGGGCGAACGAACCCTGCTTCCACCAATTCTTGAAGCTGGACTCTAAACTCTGCAAGTTCCTTCGGAGCCATTCGGTATGGAGCTCGCGAGACGGGCTTGGCACCCGGAATTAGCTTGATTTGGAAGTCCACTTCCCTATGCGAGGGTAGTCCCGGCAATTTCTCGAGGAATACCTCGGAAAATTCTCGCACCACCCGCACATCCTTGACCTCTAATGTCAATTTCTTCAACTCGAAGCAAATTACATAGACCTCGTCCCCTTCCATATGAGATTTCATAACTTGGATTGAAGACAATAATTTACGGGGTGCGAATTTAATACCTTGGAAGATGACTTCCGAGTCTCCATGCCTCAACATAACTTGCTTCTCCGCACAATTGATCCTGACGTGGTGCCAGTCCAACCACCTCATGCCCAGGATGAGATCGAACTCCAGGATTCTTAACACTGTCGCCGGAGTTTCAAAGAACTTTCCTCCAATAAGGGTGTCGAAGTCGCAACTTGCTGACGACGTCATCTCAGAGCCGTCCGGAAGGCGCACCCTTTGAGTAGTGCCCGTGAAGTGTTGCACTCCCTCCAAGTCCTTTACGAAGTCCTCCGAGATGAACGAGTGAGACGCACCCGTGTCAAATAACGTATAGGCGGGTTTCCCGCTAACCATGACAGTGCCTAAGTTCCAAAAAGGTAATCACTATTCAAAATTGCGCTTATCATTTGTATCGTAAATCCAACAAGTCATATAATATTAATAAATTTTGCACGTACCGGTGATGACTTCCTGCGGATTTCTCTCCTGAGTCATATCCAATGCGAATACATGCTCCCGTGCATGTCCTTGATTTCTCCCTGGTGGTCCTCTTCCTCGGCCACGCATGTGCCCTCGCCCCCGTGGAGCTACTGGAGGGGGAGCAATAGGGGCACCCCCGATCAGTCGCGGACAAACTCGTCGGACATGCCCCGGTTGGTTGCACTCAAAACATATCATCTCACGTTGGCCCCCAGGTTGTTGATAATATTGCTGCTGCGGTGGTGGTGGTAAAGGTAGTGGTTGCGGAATTGGGTACTCCACCCGATAGTTCCAGTTGACCCACCGACCGCCTCTGTGGTTTCCCCTTCCTCTGCCATGATCATTCCGCCTTCTATTACTAGGGCCGACTTCAATTACTCCTTCCGTAGGTCTCTTGCCACATCCCATGTGGTCCGCCTCCAGTCTCTTTGCCATGTCAATGATTTCTGCCAGGCTTCCATCGGCTATAAACAAAAGGGCCTGCCTCAGGGGGTCCTTAAACCCTTTGTAGAAGCACTTCGCATAGCCTCTATCGTCCAAATCATAGGAATCAGCAAATCTAGCGAGGTGTTGGAACTCCCTCTGGTACTCCGTTACCGATTTCGATCCTTGCTTCAGCTGCAGAAATCTTTCTTCAAGTTCATCCCGAGCAGAAGAAGGAATGAAGTGATCCAGAAAAGCCTCGGTGAACTCGTTCCAACTGATGTCCGTGTACAACCGCCCTTGGAAGGTGGAGCCCATGAGGGACTTCCACCACCTTTTGGCGTGTAGCTCTAGCAGCGTCACTACCAATGTCACCGCCATGTTGTTCGGACATCTTATGCCAGCCATCAATTCCTGCACGGTATCAAGCCATTCCTTGGTGCGCACCGGCGATTCTGTCCCAAGATAGGCAGGAGGGGACAGGGCACGGAAGGTGCTCACCCAGTTGGAGCCTGGCGCCTGTTGTTGCACCGGAGCTTGCTGGGCTTTAAATGCATCCAATATGGCTGACAGCGTTTGTCCCAGTTCCGACTGCTGGAATTGTGAAGGGACGGAAGGGGTAGGAGTGCCCCCAACCGGCTCCACCTGCGCTGGGACCTATATGCAAGGTACAAACTAGGGTCAGGTTGGCTAAAACTAATGTTAAAGTTGGACAACTTAGTGTGAATTACATATGGGCACACCACTGCTTCCGCTAAGTCGGTTTGTCCCCAAACCGACTAATCGAACGGGAGTGGCCCATTGCTACCTGACTGCTGTAGGTGAAGATCGGCTTAGTCTGATACCATTTGTAAGACCCCCTCCCGGAACACAACACACGACATGAGGGGAGTCTTATGCCCGAAATAGCGGCCTTGCGGTAGCACTAACACACGGGTTAGCCTTTACCACAAGATGCCTATTCCGCCGGCTACAATCCATATCACAACAATTATGCCAACCCAACCATAACAGAAAAGTAAAGCTAAAAGCAGTTCAGTTCACAGCTAAGTTAAAGTCCAAAAATAGCGGAAGATAACAAGCACAACAGGCTTGTACAAAAGAAACAAGAGTCTAGAAATGTTTTGTCAAACGGCTACATGAAAACACTCACTACTGTCACTGACGGTGCCGATGGCACCACCACCTCAGGTCCTATCATCCGGGCCTGGCTGTCCTGCTGCATAGTCCGTTGCCGCTCTACCTGCGGGGTTTCCTCCTAAAAAGGAAGACGTAGCAACCGTTAGTCATAATACTAAGTGGCTTCACATCCGCTCCCCCGGCGACTCCTCGGCACCGGGCGGAGAAAGGAACACAGGTACAATATATATACATAAGCAAGTAAACAAGCAGGTGACAGTAAGTATGGTGAAGTATAAACTACGCTACACAACTAGCAGTTCTACGAATATCAATAATATATAAATGACAGCAGGTATAAATAATCAGAATAGTAACTTAACTTATAAGAGTGCTCATACAAACTTATAAGTTAAGGATCGGCTTAACAGTAAAGTAACTCATCGTATAAGAGTGCCCATACAAACTTATACGATGAGGATCTTGTGTATGCAATGAATGACATGATATGAATGTTATGGTATGACCGAATCATGCGCACGCACATGCAAGTTGCTATGTCGACACAGACTTGAAGTTGCCACTTTTCGAGCAGGTAGCTAACCTCTCAGGCGTCGTCCGTCGTGGCCAGACGGCGACAGTGGAGCGGGCGTCTCCACTACTAGGTGGTATCACACTACCTATCCTAGGCCCCCGTACGCCTCAACGCTAAGAACACAACAGCGGAGCTCACATGCGTACTACGGCTCAGAAGGGGTCTTGGGTAAATGTGCACCAAGAACACAGCCCAACCTGGCCTTTGATTTCGAACCGGATGGAACCTCGGAAACGCACGAGGTGCAAGCCCAACCGTTCTCATGGCGCGGAGGAGATCTCGGGTTATGGACACCAAGTATCTAACCCTACCGCCCAAGGTCTACCCATTGGCTCCCATCGGTGTGACGACTGGCGAACCCGTAGACCTGCCACAATCATTATCTCAACATCGCGACACGATGAATCGTCGCACATCACATGCCCCAAAACAACTCACTCGATGCTACCCGTAGGGAGACTTCAACTCTAAGCATCGGTTGTTAATAAACCCCTTGGGCTCGGATTACAGTTACAAAATACTCTTCACATAGTGTTCATCATGGTCATGCCCACTTATTCAAAGGATTCACCTCAACACTACGCATAATAGATATGTTCAACACCAAATTGTATAAATATATCCTTTACCAATATCAACTCCTAATATCTAACCTTCCCATCCAATCCATTTCTCTACCATTACATGGTTATTCCCCAATACACAAACAAATGAGTAACCATGTTAAATTATAGCAACAACAACATTATAGATATATGGGAGCAAGATATCAAATGAGCAAATCACAATCATTGCAAGAGTGCTAGCATTAATATAGGATAGCCCAATACTAAAACTGGGATTCCCGGAGCTACAGGAATCCAATCACAATGCACAACCCCTCGTTGGAAAGGTATTTGCGAGGGCTACGACTTTCGTGTTGAGTCGATCGCCCAGATCTGGTCGTAACATACCAGAAATTCAACTCGAATACGTACAGGAAACAGTTTCCTGTACAGGAATTTTCCCGAACGCAGCGGACTCGAACCAGCTTTCCCGTGGCTACAGGTATCGCATGGAAACGAGCAAACCCTCGTTGGAAAGGTAATTTCAAGGGCTACGACTTTCGTGTTGAGTCGATCACCCAGATTTGGCCAGAAAACCTCCGAAATTGGCCACGAAGGTCGCCGCGTGCAGAAATCAGATTTCTGCACGCATCTTAAGGCGAGATGAACGGCATCCGTTCATCTTCTTCCTTGCAACGACCTCGCATAAACTTCTCCAGAAATCACACCCAACCTTATTTCTCCTTTCAAAGCCAAACCCTCAACGAAAACCCCTCTCATTTCCCTTTTGAAATATGAGAAGGTTGAGGGAGACTAAACCTAGAAAACTAGGCATGGCTTATCCTAAGAACTCTCCTCCTCACCATCAAGACTCTATGGAGTCGATGTCTCTCCTAAAATAACTATAGATCTAGCACCAAGGGAGAGGGGAGGAAGCTCACCTCAAGTCCAACGGTACCACCATGGCCGGCCATGAGCCTCGCACTACTTCGCGGCGGCATTGTTTTTCCCTTGACGGTGGCGGCGTTTTGATTCCTCCAAGGATGGCTCCGGCAAGCTCTTCCTCCTCCTCCATCCAAGAACCCTCTCAGAAATTTCGGGGCAGAAGAAAGGGGAGTGAATGCTAGGGTTTCCAACTTTTTCCTTTTTATACATCGCAGACACGGGTAGGCACACGGCCGTGTTCCTACCCGTGTTCAGGTGACACGGCCGTGTGGCATGCCGTGTCTAGGGCCGTGTTCCTCCCAGAACCACTTTCTGCCGGGTCAGGGTTGCGGCACACGGGTAGAGACACGGCCGTGTCCCGACCCGTGTCCTTGGCACACGGCTAGGGACACGCCCGTGTCCCAACCCGTGTCCTTGGCACATGGCTAGGGACACGCCCGTGTCCCAATACCCGTGTACCTCTCTGACTGGTAAGCCTATTTTTATGAGGCACACGGGTATGGACACGGCCGTGTCCATACCCGTGTCAGCCAAAAATGCCGTTTTGCCTTGTTTTCCTCATTTCCCGCACGTCCGCACCTGTTCACCCACACCCCCATTGGGCTCACCACAGCCCCCTTGACTCAAATACGCAAACAAGGGGCCTAACGCGAATTGGGACGTTACAGCTTCACATTGGGGTATCCACTCATACGACACACCTTTCTTTGTTAGGGAAGTAAGAGGAAGAGCAATCTATGAGAATCCCTTTACGAATTTGTTGTAGTACCCGGCAAGTCCAAGGAAACTCCGCACAACAGCCACTAACATCAAAAGCGACCACTCCTTCATGGCATGAACATTGGCCGGATCCACAGCTTTCCCAGAACCACTGATCACATGACCCAAGAAGGCAACCCCCTAAAGCCAGAATTCACACTTGCTTAACTTGGGGAACAGGGCGTGCTATTTTAACTTCTTCAGTACTAAGGCCAGATGCCCGGCGTGTTCTTCCTCCATCTCGGAGTAGACCAAGATATCTTCGATGAAAACAATGACGAAAACATCTAGGTAGGGCTCGAACACTTTGTTCATTAAGCTCATGAAAGCTGATGGGGCATTAGTGAGCCCAAAGAGCATCACTGTGAACTCATACAAGCCGTACCTTGAGCTGAAAGACATTTTTTGAATGTCATCCTCTTGTATTGTCAATTAATAATACCCCGAGCGCAAATCTAGCTTGGAAAACCAATGCGCTCCCACCATTTGATCGAACAACTCATCGATCTGAGGTAATAGATAGGTGTTTCGTACCGTCAGTCGGTTGAGCTCCCGATAGTCTATGCATAATCGGAGGGTTCCATCCTTCTTCTTAACTAATAGGACAGGGGCTCCCCAAGGTGATGAGCTGGGGCGAACAAATCCTAATTCTACCAACTCTTGCAATTGAATCCTAAACTCCGCGAGTTCCTTTGGGTCCATCCGGTAAGGAGTCCTGGAGATAGGCTTGGCACCCGGTATTAACTTGATTTTAAAATCTACTTCTCTGTGTGGGGGTAATCCTGGAAATTTCTCCGGAAACACTTCGGGGAAATCACGCACCACCCGCACATCCTTGATATCCAACGTCAACTCCTTCAGCTCGAAATAGATCATGAAAACTTCATCCCCATTAATACCTTAAAAGATGACCTCCGAGTCTACATGTCTCAATGAGATCCTTTTCTGCGCACATTCAATCTTCGCATAGTGCTGATCTAGCCATACCATGCCAAAAATGAGGTCGAACTCTGGCATTCCCAAGACTTTGGCAGGGGTGTCGAAGAGCTTTCCTTCAAGGAGAACCTCAAACTCGCACTTTGCGGTTGTCGTCATCTCTTATCCGTCTTGAAGGCGCACCCTTTGAGCAATACCAGTTAAGTACTGCACTCCATCTATATCTTTTATGAAGTCTTCAGACAGAAAAGAGTGCGAGACACCGGTGTCGAATAACGTATAGGCCGGTTTCCCGCCAACCATTACGGTGCCTAAGTGTCAATAATAACTCTCAAGCAAGGTGTCTAATATATTTTAAGCAACTTGAGGATATTAATGAAAATAAAATGACTAACTGTAATCATACATGCAATCACCTCCTGAGAGTTCCTCTCTTGAGTCATGTCTAACACATACATCTGATCCCGAGCGGGCCCGGGGTTTCCTCTTCGTGGTCCTTGTCCTCGACCACGCATGTGCCCCCGCCCTCGAGGAGCTGTCGGAGGGAAAGCGAGAGGCGCATTTCCAAATAGTTGTTGGTAGTAGCGTCGAATGTGGCCCGGTTAGTTGTATTCGAAGCACACTCGCTCCTGACGCCCACCGGGTTGTGTAAATTGTTGAGATGGAGGAAATGCTGGCGGTTGCGGAACCGGGCGCTCCAACCTAAAATTTTGGGGGAAACGTCCGCCACCTCTTCGATATCCTCTTCCTCCTCTATTACCAAATCTCCTTCTATTGCTGGGGCCGGCTTCCATCACACCTTCAGATGGCCTCTTATCACTTTCCAAATGGTCTGCTTCCAACTTCTTTGCCATGTCAATAATCTCGGCTAGACTAGAGTCCGCTATAAACAAAAGGGCTTGCCTCAGGGGGTCTCGCAACCCTTTGTAGAATCGTTTTGCGTATCATATATCATCCAACTCATAAGATTAAGCAAATATAGCCAAGTGCTGAAACTCCCGTTGGTATTCTGTCACCGACTTGGACCCTTGCTTCAGTTGCAGAAATCTCGCTTCAAATTATCCCGAGCTGCCGAGGGGATGAAATGCTCTAAAAAGGCTTCAGAGAATTCGCCCCAACTTATATCTTTGTACATCCGTCCTTGAAGAGTGGAGACCATCAGGGACTTCTACCACCTTTTGGCGTGCAGCTCTAAGAGTGTCACTTCAACGGTCACCGCCTTGTTGTTTGGGCACCTTATTCCTGCCAAAAGTTCTTGTATAGTGTCGAGCCATTCTTCCGTACACAATACCGACTCCGTCCCAAGGAAAGCAGGAGGGGAGAGGGCTCGTAAAGTGCTAAACCAAGTGGATCCCGGACCCTGCTATTGTACGGGGGCTTGCTAAGATTGGGACCTGAAGGCGTCCAGCATAGCTGTAAGCATCTACCCCAGCTCGTATTTTTGGAATTGTATAGGTACGGATGGGGAGGGGGTGCCCCTCACCGGCTCAACATGTACTGGGATCTACACGTAAGGTACAAACTTAAGGTTAGGTCGGCTAATCTAAGGTGAAAGATGGACAAACTTAGTGTGAATTATATATGGGCACACCACTGCTTCTGCTAAGTGAGTTTGTCCCAAAATTGACCAATCGAATGGGGGTGGCAACATTGTTAAATGACTTCTTCAGTACAGGATCGTAGCAAGCTGATACCATTTGTTCATTGAATTCCTCCACACCATTTGTACAATTGTGGTTCACTAACTCCTTGCTTACTTAAGGGTCTATCAACTGAATCCCATCAACCCTTTATTTATCACGATAAAGTATAGACTAAGTCCACCAAAACCTTTACACTATTTTGCTACGATCTCACTACGAAATCCTTTCATTCAAGTACGTTTCACAACTTCATTTGTTTGCTAAGAATTTATCAACAAATTCCATTAATCATTGATTTATCATGGCTAGACATAAAAATAATTCAACCAACCTCAATGTTAATTTGTTGCAATGTCTCAACCGAATCCAAACTCGATTATACACCAACCCAAGAACTTTAAGTGCAGGAAACTTTCTTGACAGCAAATTCGACCGTAGATTCCCGTGGCTACAGGAATCCGGTAAGTGCGCATAACCCCTCGATTGAAAGTTCTTTCCATGGGCTACAACTTTCATGTTAAGTCTACAACCCAGATCAGACTGTATCCCATATGAAATCGGCTCCATAGCCTGCTTCGTATAGAATATAATTTCTGCGCGCTTAGTCTACAACCACTACTTCGATCAGACATTCCCGTGGCTACAGACTTCACATGAAGGCATGTAACCACTCGTTGGAAAGGCAATTTCAAGGGCTAGAACTTTCGTGTTTAGTCGAAAGCCCAGATCTGAGCTTGTCTTTCCTGAAAATAGCCAAGAAGGTCACTGCGTACAGAACACGGATTTCTGCACGCATCTTGAAGCAGAATGAACGGCATCGGTTCATCTTCCTCCTCAAGCCAGTCATACCAAATCGCAACCAAACGTTACTCCACCCTTATTCACCCTCTTAAGGTCATTCCTTTTCACGAATCCACCCCAATCATCACTTTAAAGAAGGGGAGGTTGAAGATGACTAAACATTAGAACACAAGTTCTAGAAAGCCCCTTCTAGAAATCTTCTTCTCACACATCAAGACTCATTTGAGTCAATGTCTCGCCTAAGAATAACTATAGATCTAGCACCAAGGGAGAGGGTAGGAATCTCCCCTCATTTCTAGTGGTTCCGCCATTTCCGACCATGGATCTTGTCATCCTTCTCATTGACATCATTTTTCCCTTGATGGTTGTGGCGTTTCCTCACGGGGTTGGTTGGCCCAAGCAAAATCTGCCTCCTCCAGAAGTTCCTGTTCAGAAAATAGGTTTTGTAAGAGAATGAGATGGCTAGGGTTCATTTTTCTCTTTTATACAGAAGTGACACGGGTAGGGATACGACCGTGTCATTACCCGTGTCCTGCTCGGGCGGAACGACATCAACGGTTCAAGTGTCGCTTGGACAAAAACACGGGTAGGGACACACCCGTGTAACCTACCCGTGTCATATAACACGGCCATGTTCATGCAAGTGTTCTTACCTGTGTCCTGCCCCGGGTGACATGGTCGGCTTCTGAAGATGTGCACACGGGTAGAGACACGCCCGTGTCTCTACCCGTGTCCTGCTCGGGCCATATTTTCTCTAGTACAACTCGACACTTCTCGATAACTCGACTCCTCTCGAGAACTCGACGCGCACTCCCATGTCCCTACCCGTGTCCTGCTCGGGATACAATTTCTCTAGAAGCACTCGACACCTCTCGAGAACTCGAAGCACACGGGTAGGGACACGCCCGTGTCCCCACCCGTGACATGCTCAGGACACACTTTCTCAAGAACCACTCGAAACCTCTCGAGAACTCCACATATCTCGAGAACTCGATACACACGGCACATGGGTAGGGTCACGCGCGTGTCTCAACCTATGTCCTATACAGGCCAAACCTCTCTTTTCCCCACGAGTGCGCGCCTGATTGCCAACACTCTCTGAGCCTAAATAAGTTCTCCTAAATCAAAAGCGCGCACGAGGGGCCTAGCGCAAATCGGGACGTTACACCATAAGAGCTTAAAGTATGTCTTCATTCAGAAAGAAATAAATTTGCGCCAGTGTAGATGGTTAGATTATGTCGCGAATTATGATGTCGAGATCCAATATCATCCGGGAAAAGCTAATGTGGTAGCCAATGCCTTGAGTAGAAAGACCGCCCAAATCTTTGTGCTTTCGGCAGAATCCTTTGTGGAAGAGTTTCTTTTAATGGGTATCTCGGTCGGAAGTAGCGACTCACCAAGTAGCATAGAAGTAACAGAGCCTTCATGGATTACACTCACAAGGCTAAAAAAAAGGACGATCCTTATTTTAAACATCTTCATAGCAGAACTGAGAAATGTGATTTACAAGACTTTTCTATTGATGATGCGAGAACTTTGAAGTACTGCGGTAGATTTTGTATCCCCACAGTTGAGGTTATTCGAGCTAAGTTATGCTGTGAGGCGCATGTTCTAGTGTTGCCTACCACCCATGTTCAACTAAGATGTATAGAGATCTAATGCAGATAGTTTGGTGGTATGGAATGAAGAATGATATTGCCAAGTTTAAGTCTGAGTGCTTCACTTGCAAGTGAGTTAAGGCAAATCATGAAGGCATGGTGGCATGCTGACGCCATTGGAGATTCCAAGTTGGAAGTGTGAGAGTATTTCTATGGACTTTATTACTGGTATGCAAAAATCTCCCCGAGGACATGATTTAGTGTGGGTCATAGTTGACAAACTAAAAAAGTTTGTTCACTTCGATCCGTTTAAGATTGATTACTCCATGAACAAAATAGCATAGCTCTATTTGGATGAGGTCATCAGACTATATGGAGTACCTGTTAGAATTGTGTCAGATCGAGACTCTAGGTTTATATCTTGTTTTGGGAAGAGTTTGCAGGAAGGGTTGGGTACCGACCTCATATATTCAACCGCTTATCATCTGCAGACCATTGGTCGGATGGGGAGAGTAAATCAGATTGTGTAAGATATAATAAGATGTTATATCTTGGACCACGGAGGAGCGTGGGACGAGCGTCTGAGATTGATTGAGTTTCCTATAATAACAGTTATCAGGAGAGTTTGCAGATGGCCCCCTTTGAGGCTTTGTATGGGAGACGTTGCAGAACTCCCTTGTTTTAGGCCGAAGTTAGTGAAGGACTGTTGATTGGTCTGAAAGCCTTAGAATGAATGAATACTTCTATGACCCATATTCGAGAGAAGCTTCGAATAGCTCTAGAGCATTATGAGAAGAACGCTAATTGGAGAAGAATTGATTTGGAATTTGCAGTTGGGTACATGGTTTTTCTTAAGGTTTCTCTGATAACTGGTATTAAGAGGTTTGGAAAATACCAAAAGTGTGATCCAAGGTACGTGGGCCCTTTCCAAGTTATTTAACGCATCAGAGTATCAGCTTATAGACTGGATTTGACCGCTAATTTTCCTTGTGTGCACGACGTGTTTCATGTGAGCATGTTGCGGAAATGTGTGCTTAGTGACCAGCATGTTCTCGATTTGGTGCCCCTGTTATAGCATAATCTTTCTTATGTTGAGATGCCTGTTCACATTTTGGATAATGAAGATTAGGTGTTGCAAAGGAAGACAATACCCATGGGCAATGTTTTGTGGCGAAACCAAGATGTGGAGAGCTCAACTTGGGAGTTGGAGTCAACTATGAGGGAGGCTCAACTTCATCTGTTCTCCTAGTTTCTTTTGTTAAGTGTTTCTGTGTGATAACCCTTGGATGTTTTCCTTCTTTAGTGGAATCAGTTGTCTATCAAGTTTCAGGACGAAACTTTATTTTAGGGGGAGTGGCTGCAACGCCCCTGAATTTTTGATGTTTATTTTAATTCCTTTTGTGGCGTATTTTTGACGTCAGGGGGTTATGTTGATGCATAGTTGATGGGTACCATTATTGGAGTGTGCCTTTTTCTCATTGGTATCCGAGGTTTTTGTTGGTACCCTAGTTTTGATTTGAGTTCAGTCCTCTCTTTCTGTCTCTTAACCCAAGATTTATCTATGGTCAAAGGTTAGTTGTTTAGTTAGTTTGCTCTAGATTTAGACTTGTTACTTTTCCAGATGAAAATTTGGTTAAGTTGTTTTTGGTTCGACTATAGTCGAACGCCGCTCGACTATCGTCTATCGACTGGTCGACGATCGTCTATCTGTTGGTCGACTATCTGTCGTGCTTGATAGTTCGACTATCTGTTCTGATAGATCAACTATCTGATAGTTCGACTATCTGCTTGATAGGTCGACTATCTGTTTTCTTTGATAGTTCGACTATCTGTTCTGATAGTTCAACTATCTGATAGTTCGACTATCTGTTTGATAAGTCGACTATCTATCTTCTTTGATAGTTCGACTATCTACTTGATATGTCGACTATTTGTTTTCTTTGATAGTTCGACTATCTGTTCTGATAGTTCAACTATCTGATAGTTTGACTATCTGTTTGATAGGTCGACTATCTGTCTTCTTTGATAGTTCGACTATCTGCTTGATAGGTGGACTATCTGTTTTCTTTGATAGTTCGACTATCTGTTCTGATAGTTCAACTATCTGATAGTTCGACTATCTGTTTGATAGGTTGACTATCTGCTTTCTTTGATAGTTCGACTATCTATTTGATAGGTCGACTATCTGCTTTCTTTGATAGTTCGACTATCTGTCTTGATAGATCGACTATCTGATAGCTCGACTATCTGTTCTGATAGCTCGACTATCTGCTGTGGTAGTTTGACTATCTGCTTGGGTAGTTCGACTATCTGTATCGTTCGACTATCTGTCTGGTAGGTCGACGATCTCTGTGCTTCGTTCGACGATCTCCGAGGGTCGTTCGACGTTTTGTTGTATGTCTTTAATAATTTTGTCCTCTTCTATTTTATGATTTATTTCATATTTATTGGGCATATTATTTCTGTAAATTTATGATATTATCTCCATGCAATATCTGCTCCATTCTTTATGCATGAGCCAATCTTTATCTGACAAAGTATTTTGTCTTATTAGTTGAATTGCATTTTCTGCTTTATCTGGCAGGCTGTCCTTTATAGCCGTTAGACTCAGAAAGTCTTCTCTGGCTGTAAAGAGTTCTTTCTGATGTGACCTTTTTCCTGCACCCTTCTTATCTGATTGTTTATGCAGCTTCTTAGAAAGCTTTATCCTCTTATAGTATGTCTGCCTGCAGGATTTGTTTTTGCTTTTTGCAGCCCAGATTGCTGATGCCAGAAGAAGACAAAGATTCAAACTCAAATTAAAGCCGTTGCAAAGGCTCATATAAAAAGATCTTCTTTTGAAAGAAGAATATACACAGAACCATACATAGAACCAAGATCATATACACTCAGCAGCATAGAAAAAGAGAGAAAGCAAGAAAGTTCTACAGCTCTCAGGAATTCATATTCAACTGAGAAGATCAAAGCTCTTCTACATTCTTCTTCATCCTGAGTTCATCCTGCTTACAGGAAGACTTTCACTCAGAGGCCTTTAGAAGAAGAAGAAGAAGAAAGGAAGCTGTTTGAAGAAGAACACATGTTCCCAATCAAGAATCTTCTTCAAGCTTCTCCTTCAAAACCTCAAGACAATTCTTTGTCTTAGTTCAGAAGAGTTCCTGCACCTTGAAGCAAGACTCTTTCCTGGATATTCTCTAAGATAGGGGTAGCCTTGATTCTTTAGAGCTTTCTAGCTCTGTGCAATCCACTAGCTTCTCTAATCTGTTTAACAATAGAGAAGAAGCCATAACTCTCCCAACCTCCTGTACAAAGGGTTATTACTCCCTTCAAAAGTAAACTTTGGTGGCAGGGCACCTGATCAAAAACCTGTGTTGGATTTTGAGCTCCTGATCAAAAGCTCAAAGGGTCTACTTGATCTACCTGAAGCAGATCAGTTGGTGGCAGGGCACCTGAACAAAAACCTGTAGTGGATTCGTACCAGGGTGGTAGAAGGGTGGACGTACCTATTTAGAGGGAACCACTATAAATTCCTTGTGTCGTCTGTGTTGCTCATTTAATTTATTGCACTGTGGCTGTGAATAGAATTAACTAGGATTGTTAGTTGCTGTGATAGGATCCCAAGCTTAACTGTAATTACAGTTAGCTCTCTCTTGTGCACTACACTTTGTGTCAGGCTCTAGGGTTTTCAATATCTATAAACTTATTCCGCAATTAACTCTAAGGGAGTTGAGTAGGGTATCATAATTTTTGAATACTCTATTCACCCCCCCTCTAGAGTTGTATCTACCCTCACTTTCAATTGGTATCAGAGGGAGGTTGGCTGACTGTATAGGCTAACACCTAAGTCACAAGATCTTGATAGTTACCAAGCTTATAGATATTCACTTCATGGCCCAGTCCATGGATTACTCTAGCACCAGACCTCCAGCATGCAACTTAGCTATGTTTAGCATCTGGAAGGCAAGGATTAAGTTATATATGAACTCTATTGATGAGAGTATTTTTGCTTCTATTTTGACAGGACCACCAAGAGCACCTGCTGCAGCTACTGCTTCATCATCAACTGATATGAGTGCAGTGCCTCCTCCAGATTACAACGATGAATACAAAAAGGCAAAGATAGCAGATGCCAAAGCAATGAATATTCTGGCTCAGACAATGTCTAATGAAGTATTCCAGAAAGTTGCTGACTGTCCCTCAACAAAAGCAATGTGGGATACACTGAACCAGATTGTAGCTGGTTCAGCTGATGAAAGGAAGGACAGAAGGTCCAACCTTATCTCCCAGTATGAAAACTTCAAGAAAACTTATGCTGAATCAGTTGAAGCAATGTACACCCGGCTCAGCTCAATCATCAATGAGCTGAGGACTCTTGACAAGGATATATCATTGACAGAGGTTAATGATAAGATTTTGATGTGCTTCCCCAGCACATGGGATCTGAGGATCTGGCCTATCAAGGAGGCTAGAAGTACAACTGAAATATCAACAGAAGCTCTCCTTGGCAAGCTCAAGTCTTTTGAGCAAGTGCTGAAGACCAGGGAAGCTGAGGCTGAAGCAAAGACTCCAACTCCAACAAGAAAAGAGCAATTTCTTGCTCTCAAAGCTGCTGAATCTTCTGAAGGAAGCCAATCCAATGAGGAACTAATGGCATTATTTGCCAAGAGGTTTCTCAAGATGGGAAGAAAAGACTTCAGAAAGAAATCTTCACGATATGAAGATAAACCAAGGTATGATCGTTCTCCTGCTAAAGAAATAATTTGCTATGGTTGTAGGAAGCCTTGACATATTCTACCAGAGTGTCCAGAGGAAAAGAATAAAGAGAAAATGAAGGAAAAAGAACAGCACAGGAAGCATTCCAAGCCCTCCTCCTACAAGAACAAAAAGAAGAAGAGAGGTTTCGTTGCTGAAACCTGGAGCGATTCTGATGAGGAATCTTCCTCCTCAAGCTCCAGTGAGGATGAGGAAGAAAAGAAGGCAAAGGAAGTTTGCCTGATGGCAATTGATGCCTGCAGCAATCACTCAGCTGCAGAGAGTTCAGATTCTGATGAAGAAATGCCAACAGAAGATGAGGTATTGTCTTCTTACGATTTTACATCTGCAGAATTTAAATTAGATTTTAAATCTTTGTGTTTAGATTTAATTAATTCTGAAAAGGAAATTAAGGACCTTAGAAATAAACTTGCTGAATCTGAATTTATCTCTAATGAAAACATTAGGTTAACAGCAGAACTCACTAATTCTAGTGAAGAAATAAAATTTCTTAAGAATGAATTAGCTAAATCAAAAAGGTTAGAAGAGTCTCTTAATGGTAGAAGCCTTAAGTTGCTTGAAATAACCAACATGTCAAACACTAGGTCAGGCAATAATAAGCTAGGCTTAGGAGCTTCATCTTGTGAACCCCCAATCATTCTTAAAAATCATCTTTCAACTCCAGTGAACTTTATTTCAGCAAGTGGAATAAAGAACACTGAGCAAGTTAATCAGGTTAATAAAGCTTTAAATAAAGTTAAGAGAGAAAAGAGGAAGCAAAAGTTTAAGGAAATACAAAAAGTGTCGAACGCTGCTCGACGATCGCAGGCTCAGTGGTCGAATGAAGCTCGACGATCTGTACATCCATCGTCGAACGCCGATCAACGTTTTCAATATGAATTTCAAAACTTCAACCAGAACTTTAGAAACCCGAATGTTAATAGAAACCCTAGGTTCATTGACCCATCATCTGCATGGAGTATCCCACCTAGGAGATCTTACCCGTTAGGTTATCATCCTCAACCTGCTTTTTCATTTATTTCTAGTTTTTCTTATGTGAAAAACAAGGGACCCAAGGTTACCTGGGTCCACAATGTTTAATTGATTTATTTGCAGGTGAAGACCTATCCTATCACTCAAAATAGGTGGTATTTGGATAGTGGCTGCTCCAAGCACATGACAGGAAATAAGGAAAATCTGTCAAGGTTCAAGGCCAAGCTTGGACCAAAGGTGATCTTTGGAGATTCAAGCTGTGGTCAAAATGAAGGCTATGGCAGGATTACAATTGGAGTTATAACATTCAAGAGAGTTGCTTATGTAACTGGACTGAAGCATAATCTCATTTCAGTAAGTCGGTTATGTGATGCTGGATACCAGGTATCATTTTCTAACTCTCTTTGTAATATTACTTTAAATAATAATGTTGTGTTAGTAGGTATTAGACAAGGTAATATTTATTTAGTAGATTTTAAGTCAACTCACTCTGAAATCAGCTTATTTAATGAAGTAACAAATAACAATACCTTATGGCATAAAAGGCTTAGCCATGTTAACCTCAAGAACATATCTAGGTTATCTAAACACAACCTTGTTTGAGGTTTACCTTCTTGCCCCTATAAGAAGGAGAGCCTATGCAAGGCTTGTCAATTAGGCAAGCAAACCAAGAATTCATTTAAATCAGTAAATAAAAGTGATTCTCCTAAAATCCTGTATTTATTACATTTGGACCTTTTTGGACCAATAAATGTACAGAGTCTAGGAGGGAAGTATTACACCCTAGTCATTGTAGATGACTTCTCTAGGTTCAGTTGGGTGTTCTTTTTGAGAACTAAGGCTGATAACTTCATAGCCCTTACAGATTTTCTATTATGTGTGCAGACTGAGTACTCTACTCATGTGGCCTTGATAAGAAGTGATCATGGTACTGAGTTTGACTCTCTTCTCATGCAAGAATTCTGTGAGAGAGAAGGTATCAAACATAGCTTCTCAGCTCCTAGAACTCCCCATCAAAATGGGGTAGTGGAAAGGAAAAACAGAACCCTGATTGAAGCTGCAGGAACATTATTGGCAGATGCTAACATGCCTCTCTCCTATGGGGCAGAAGCTGTTAGCACAGCTAATTATGTGCTGAATAGAAGTCTTATACACAAGCTTAAGTGTAAAACTCCTTATGAGTTGCTTAAAGGAAAGAAACCTAAAATAAATTATTTTAGAGTATTTGGTTGAATAGTTTACATTCATAATAATAATAAAGAATACCTTAGAAAGTTTGAAGCAAAAGCTTCAATGGGAATATTTCTTGGATATTCCCAAGTAAGCAAAGCTTATAGGGTATTTAATAAATCATCTTTTAAAATTGAGGAATCTGTGCATGTGTCTTTTGATGAATCTCAAATGTTTTACAAGGAGAAGGAAACTTCCCCTTCCTCAAGTTCATTGCAGGTACCAGAATCTAGTAAAGATGTCACTCAAGAGATTCTCCATCTATCAACTATTCATATCACTGAATCAGACAGTGATGAAGACTTTGTAGAAGTTATTGTTGTACCACCAATAGTAGATCAAATTCCTCCTGAGGAATTAATCCCAACTATTACTGAAGATCACATCCCACCTGCTGATGTTGTCACACTTAGAGATCATCCTACATCTCAAGTGATTGGAGACATATCAGCTGGTGTTCAAACAAGACATCAGTTAAGACAGGATGTGATGCATGCTTGTTTCCTTTCACAGATTGAGCCCCTCACCATTAAAGATGCTGAGTTAGATCCCCACTGGATCATTGCTATTGCAAGAGGAAATCAATCAGTTTGAAAGATGTAAAGTATGGACTTTGGTTCCAAGACCTAAAGGCCAACTGATCATAGACACCAACTGGGTGTATAGAAACAAGTTGGATGCAAATGGAATTATTGTAAGGAACAAATCTAGGCTTGTAGCTCAGGGCTACAGACAGGAGGAAGGTATAGATTATGACCAAACCTTTGCTCCTATTGCAAGGCTAGAGGCAATAAGGATCTTTTTAGCCTATGCAGCCTATATGAAGTTCAAGATTTTTCAGATGGATGTCAAAAGTGCCTTTCTAAATGGTGAGCTAAAGGAAGAGGTATTTGTTGAACAACCACCTAGGTTTGTTTCTTTAACTCAGCCCTCACATGTTTTCAAGTTGCAAAAAGCTCTTTATGGACTCAAACAAGCACCCAGAGCCTGGAATGAGACTCTAGCTAGTTTCCTGTTAGAGCACAACTTTGTTACGGGAGTAGTTGATAGAACCCTTTTCGTCAAGCACCATAAGGACACAATCCTGTTAGTTCAAGTGTATGTGGATGACATTATTTTTGGTTCCACTGATCCCAAACTGTGCAAAAAGTTCTCTGACTTGATGCATTCTAAGTTTGAGATGAGTAGTATGGGTGAGCTGTGTTACTTTCTTGGTCTCCAAGTAAAGCAAGATGCTGATGGCATCTTCATCTCCCAATCCAAATATGCCAAGGAATTGGTAAAGAAGTTTAGGATGGCTGATTCTTCAGCAATGCATACACCTATGGCTACTAATGTAGTTATAGATTCTGATGATCAGGGAAAGCCTGTTGATCAAAAGAATTATAGGGCCATTGTTGGTTCCCTATTGTATTTAACTGCAAGTAGGCCAGATATAATGTTTGCTACATGTCTATGTGCTAGGTTCCAGGTCAACCCCAAGGAATCTCATCTGATTCTTCTCAAGAGAATCTTGAGATACCTGAAGGGATGTCCAAATCTAAGACTTTGGTACCCAGCAGAATCTGAATTTGAGTTAATTGGATACTCTGATTCTGATTATGCTGGTTGTCGAGTTGACAGGAAAAGAACCTCAGGAACTTGTCAGTTCCTGGGAGAGAGATTGGTCTCTTGGTTCTGTAAGAAGCAGGCTTCTGTCTCAACTTCAACTACAGAGGCTGAATATATAGCAGCTGCTAGTTGTTGTTCACAGATCCTGTGGATTCAAAACCAGCTTTTGGATTATGGGTACTCACACAAGAACACAAAAATCATGTGTGATAGTACCAGTTCTATCTCCATTGCATAAAATCCTGTGCACCACTCTAGAACCAAGCACATTGAGATTAGACACCATTTCCTGAGAGATTGTATGGAAAAGAACAAGATCAGCCTTGAGTTCAAATCCACTGACCTTCAGAGAGGTGATATTTTCACCAAGCCCTTAGATGAACAGAAGCATCTGTTCTTTTTGGTTCAACTAGGCATGATTATGGAAGAGAGTAAGTGTGACGTTTGCCCTTGTTGAAACCTGTTTGAAGATCGTCGAACGACGTTCGAAGATAGTCGATCGGATGGAGCCTATCGTAGACCTATGGTTGATGATGGCTTATCTTCTTGAAGATCGTCGATCGGCGTTCGAAGATAGTCAAACAGGTCGAACCTATCGTCGATCTATGATTGACGACAGCTTGTTGTTTATGAAGACAGAAATAGTCGAACGATTGATCGACTACTCTGCTTCAGGAACGATCGTCGAACGACCGTTCGACCATCATCTCCAGTATCTTTTAAATAGATCGACGATCGCTGGTTTAATATAAAACCGATGGTCGATCTATGTTAAGAGATCTTTCTTTTTATCGTCGACGGAGAGCGTCTTTTCGGATTCCGTCTTTCTACTTGCTCCCTATCATGCGATTTCTGCCGTTTCGTCTTCGCTGTCTCTCTCTCGCCTTCTCCAGCCTCTCCAATGGCGATTGCTCCAGCCCTCTTGTCCGTAGTGAAGTTCGATGCAGGCTTCAGTGTGGATTTCGATTCTTTCAGTTGCTGCGAATCTGCTATAGTGGAAATTCTCAACTTATGCAAAGATCAAGGATTGGAAAGGCTCATGTCAACAAGAATAAAGATAAACATTCCCGAGATTAAAGAATGGGCATTCACTTCGTCTTCAAATGACGACTCTATGACCGGAACAATTGGCGGAGAAGAGGTAATTTTGACTCCCGCCATTTAAACTGAAATTTTTGGATTGTTGAATGGGGAAGAAGATTATGAGCAAGATACCCTTGAGTTTGGAAGAATGCTGACTGAATTGGGACATGCCGAAGGCATTCCCTCTAAGCTTCTTAAGGTGAATTTTCCGTTTAAGATTAAGTTCCTTGCTGAACTAGTCGGAAAAGTGCTACTGGGAAAGCACTCTGCCCATGATAATATTACCAGTCAGCAGTTTGCACTGAGGTGTGCAATTGTGACTAAGAAACAAATTAATTGGTCATGAGTTTTGTTTGATTTAAAAAGGAAAAAGAATAGCAAGAAGGAAGTCACCTTGGGTAGGGTTGTTGGGATTTTTCTAAAGGAGAAATATCCCCCATCTATTGGTCTCAGTTTCTACTTCAATCAATGCCACCAAAAAGATGGACCCAACCCTGTTCGTCAAGTGGAAGAGAAGTTTTCTGAAGCCCGCTCCTGCAGGGGCTGCTCCAGCTGCATCTGAGAGCACCAGGACTGCTTCAGTCGCTCCCCTCCTTCAAGAAGCAGGCTCAGCCATTCTCTCCGCTCCATCTTCTTCATCTGCATTACCGTCTACTTCAGTTGAAGTTCCATCAACTTCAATTGAAGTACGACCTTCTGTCTCTCATCTTCCTGATTCATCTACAATTCTCCATACATCACCTCCTGCATCTCCTCTCCCTTCTCATCTTGCTGGGATCTCACATCCCAGTTTTGATTTGTTGGTTTCTGAGATACCTCCATAGTCACCAATTCCTCCTTCAGATCATATTGATTATCCTGCATCTACCCATCATTCTCCAGCTCACTCTCCATCTCATCAAGAATACACCAACATTGCTATTCATCCATCCATTGTGATTCCCCCTCCATCATTTGAAATCACCCCAGCTTTCATCTCTAGCATCCTGGAGTTAATTACTCCTTCAATCAAAATCATGATTGAAGAGGCAATTGCTCCCCTTGCATCCTCCATCTCCTATTTGACTGCTGCCATCCAAGCATTCTCAAAATCTTCTAAGCCCTCTTCATTTTGGGGCCTTGTTTCAGTTTCTACTAAAATCAGGCAGGGGGAGATGCTTTATGAAGATGCCTCTGAGCTGCCCTTGGCCTCCCCTCCAGCAGATCCTCCTGTAGTTACAGAAAAAGAGATAGAAGAATCAGTTCCTCCATTGTCTGAAACAGATATTTCTGATGCCATAATGAAATCTGAGATTGTTGTCAAAGTATGCCTAGAAGAATGCTCCACTCCCCTGGTTGCCCTATACCTAGAAGGAGTCATTACTTCCTTCCTAGATGAATTTTGGGAGTTAGGACATTCAAAGGAAAATTCTGAAGGTATCCCTTTTACTCATTCTCTAGACTTGATAACTGATATGCTAATATGGGAATACCTAGAAGGAATGATACGATGTCATTTAGCAAAAAAATTTTCATAATACTACAGATATAATGGAAGAAGTATTAATTGTCCAAGAGCTTGATCATCAACCAGCTCCAGAAGTTCAAACTGAACCAGAACCAATTGCTCAAGATCCTGAGGCTGATCAGCCAGCTCAGTTAGCAGTGTAAGAAGAACTGGTCTCCATGACAGTTACTGATAAACAAGAAAAGCTTTCAGAAATTCAAATAGAAAAGTCTACTATCTGGGATGATTCTCCTGGATTAGACCTAGACACTCTTCTGGCACAGGATGCCCTGGAAGAAGAGTTAGAAAGAGCTGTCTTAAAAGAGAAGGAAAGAGCTGTGCAAGAGGCGTATGATCCTTATGATCTTCCTCCCTCTTCAAATTCTGAGGATGAGATTGATTCTGATGAATCTGAGGAATCCAAGAAAAAGAGATCTGCTAAGAAGAAAAGGAAAGCTATGGCTCCTCCTCCTCCAAATCCTGATAATGATGTCACCTACTATATCTTGAAAGGCATTGATCCTAAATCTAAAGAATTTCAACACGGGGTGGCATTTTCTAAGAATCAGCAGAAGTTAAGAAAGAAGTGTAAGAGGTATGACAGTCCTGCCCCAAGATGGACTCCTAGAGGTCCTCCTCCTCCACCTCCCAGTGCAGGAGCCTCTAGAAACCTATCTGCAAACCCTTCTGCTCAGTCTGACAAGTTTAACCCATCTCAGTCATTTCAAAGGAAAAGTTCTCAAGGATATCAAGGCAGAATGCAATCTGGTTATCAAAGACATGATGCTGATGTAAAGGAACAAGTGAAGGAGGTGGTTTATCAAAGACCAACATTTTCTCCTCCTCCTTCCAAAGAACTCAAGAACACAATCACTCCAAAGCCAGATCATGCAGTGAAAGTTGTTTCAAAAGGTAAAAGAATTTTTTCTCTGAAAAATCTAGCAAGAAACTTGCTGAGTTTGCTCCTCCTTCTTATCTAGTTATTCAGGATAAAGAGCCAGCTGAAAGTCTGCTAGATATGTCTATTAAATTTAAAGCTGTGAAACCTGTTGATACAACCTCTGAAAATGTGTATGAAAGCCAAGAGCTTGATCCTAATTTCAGGATGGCTCGATTTCTTGAGCTTGTTGGATCAGCCCAAATTAAGAAAGCCAAAGCTGAAGGTAAAGACACTACAGGATTAACAACTATGTCCAAATTCAGAATGAAGGAGCTCGATAAATTCCAGGTTAGACTTGAGGTATTTGATCCTTCAAAATACATGGAAAAGCATCCTGAGGCAGTTGTTCCAAGGGCATCTGAATCCAAAATCATTGGAGAGCAAGATTTAAAGTTGTCAAAGAAAGAAGCTCTAGATCCTTCTAAGAAAATTACTTTTATTCCTAGTTCCTCTGAACCTAAACCTAATTCTGATGCCTCTTAAAATTCATTGATTGACAGTTATTTACTTATCTGATAGATTGATGTTATCTGCTTAGCTTTTTCCCTTCATGCATTTTATTTATTTTCAGTAGTTTGTTTTGTGTGTTTAGTTGTTGAGAGACTTAACTCAAATAGGGGGAGATTGTTGGTACCCTAGTTTTGATTTGAGTTCAGTCCTCTCTTTCTGTCTCTTGACCCAAGATTTATCTATGGTCAAAGGTTAGTTGTTTAATTAGTTTGCTCTAGATTTAGACTTATCACTTTTCCAGATGAAAATTTGGTTAAGTTGTTTTTGGTTCGACTATGGTCGAACGCCGCTCGACTATCGTCTATCGACTGGTCGACGATCGTCTATCAGTTGGTCGACTATCTGTCGTGCTTGATAGTTCGACTATCTGTTCTGATAGTTCAACTATCTGATAGTTCGACTATTTGCTTGATAGATCGACTATCTATTTTCTTTGATAATTCGATAATCTGTTCTGATAGTTCAACTATATGATAGTTCGACTATCTATTTGATAGGTCGACTATCTGTCTTCTTTGATAGTTCGACTATCTGCTTGATAGGTCGACTTTCTGTTTTCTTTGATAGTTTGACTATCTGTTCTGATAGTTCAACTATCTGATAGTTCGACTATCTGTTTGATAGGTTGACTATCTATTTGATAGGTCGACTATCTGTCTTCTTTGATAGTTCGACTATCTGCTTGAAAGGTCGACTATCTGTTTTCTTTGATAGTTCGACTATCTGTTCTGATAGTTCAAATATCTGATAGTTCGACTATCTGTTTGATAGGTCGACTATCTGCTTTCTTTGATAGTTCGACTATCTGTTTGATTGGTCGACTATCTGCTTTCTTTGATAATTCGACTATCTGTCTTGATAGATCGACTATCTGATAGCTCGACTATCTGTTCTGATAGCTCGACTATCTGTTGTGGTAGTTCGACTATCTGCTTGGGTAGTTCGACTATCTGTATCGTTCGACTATCTGTCTGATAGGCCGACGATCTCTGTGCTTCGTTCGACGATCTCCGAGGGCCGTTCGACGTTTTGCTGTATGTCTTTAATAATTTTGTCCTCTTCTATTTTATGATTTATTTCATATTTATTTGGCATATTATTTCAGTAAATTTATGATATTATCTCCATGCAATATCTCCTCCATTCCTTATCCATGAGCCAATCTTAATCTGACAAAGTATTTTGTCTTATTAGTTGAATTGCATTTTCTGCTTTATCTGCAAGGCTATCCTTTATAGCCGTTAGACTCAGAAAGTCTTCTCTGGCTGTAAAGAGTTCTTTCTGATGTGACCTTTTACCTGCAACCTTCTTATCTGATTGGTTATGCAGCTTCTTAGAAAGCTTTATCCTCTTATAGTATGTCTGCCTGCAGGATTTGTTTTTGTTTTATGCTTTTTGCAGCCCAGATTGCTGATGCTAGAAGAAGACAAAGATTCAAACTCAAATTAAAGCCGTTGTAAAGGCTCATATAAAAAGAGCTTCTGTTGAAAGAAGAATATACACAGAACCATACATAGAACCCAGATCATATACACTCAGCAGCATAGAAAAAGAGAGAAAGCAAGAAAGTTCTACAGCTCTCAGGAATTCATATTCAACTAAGAAGATCAAAGCTCTTCTGCATTCTTCTTCATCCTGAGTTCATCCTGCTTACAGGAAGACTTTCACTCAGAGGCCTTTAGAAGAAGAAGAAGAAGAAAGGAAGCTGTTTAAGAAGAACACCTGTTCCCAATCAAGAATATTCTTCAAACTTCTCCTTCAGAACCTCAAGACAATTCTTTGTCTTAGTTCAGAAGAATTCCTGCACCCTGAAGCAAGACTCTTTCCTGGATATTCTCTAAGCTAGGGGGAGCCTTGATTCTTTAGAGCTTTCTAGCTCTGTGCAATCCACTAGCTTCTCTAATCTGTTTAATAAAAGAGAAGAAGCCATAACTCTCTCAACCTCCTGTACAAAGGGTTATTACTCCCTTCAAAAGTAAACCTTGGTGGCAGGGCACCTGATCAAAAACCTGTGTTTGATTTTGAGCTCCTGATCAAAAGCTCAAAGGGTCTACTTGATCTACCTGAAGCAGATCAGTTGGTGGCAGGGCACCTGAACAAAAACCTGTAGTGGATTCGTACCAGGGTGGTAGAAGAGTGGACGTACCTATTTAGAGGGAACCACTATAAATTCCTTGTGTCGTCTGTGTTGCTCATTTAATTTATTGCACTGTATCTGTGAATAGAATTAACTAGGATTGCTAGTTGCTGTGATAGGATCCCAAGCTTAACTGTAATTACAGTTAGCTCTCTCTTGTGCACTACACTTTGTGTTATGCTCTAGGGTTTTCAATATCTATAAACTTATTCCGCAATTAACTCTAAGGGAGTTGAGTAGGGTATCAAAATTTTTGAATACTCTATTCACCCCCCCCCCCCTCTAGAGTTGTATCTACCCTCACTTTCAGTTTTGACTTATAATATTAGCATGGCTAATTTTTAGTGTGTTTTTGAGATATCCCTTGCGAACAAGGTTTTTTTTGGAACTCGGTGGAGACTTTTTGTAAAATTTATGTTTTGGTCATCGGGAAGTTTTAACCTGATTTTTTTGTCAGATTTTGAATTTGACTTCGCCTTTGGATTTATAGCATCGATATTTTTCTTCGGTGCGAATTTTGTGAAAATCCTAGTTTATTAGGTTTATCGGTAGTTTTGGCGTTTATTAAAATAATAATAATAATATATTATATTATATATATATATTGTCTTACGATATGATGGAAATCCTATTCATCATCTTCTTCACAAGACATCAGACGGTTTCGCGGAAGTTAGAAAGCAGCGGACCTCGCAAAGATTCTAGCCATCGATTGTAGGAGCTCTGGTGCACGAAATCCACGTCGGAGAGTTGATTCAGATTGTTCTCGCAAAGATCTACGTTTGTACGGTGAGTTTTCATATTTCTTGAATTTTGGGCGTTAGGTTATTCGATTTTGACCCTCGTTTGCCCCAAAAAGTTTCAGGAAGTGTTGTCTAAGTGTTCTTATGACAAGATCCTTTAAGAGGAGTGCTTGCGTGGTCGGATTTCGGGTGATTTGAGGCAAGTGGTGATTTCTTCTGAAAATGTTTAAGTTGTCTACCTAAATAACCTAGAAGGGGGTGAATAGGTGAGTTGTGCATCTTTTTGCGGAGTAAAAATTAAGCGAGCTAAGAACAAAAAATTTACCAAGCAATCACAGACGACACCAAGAGTTATAGTGGTTACCTAACCTTGGGTACATCCACTTTCCACTCACCGATCTTGCAATGCACTAGACTTGGCTACTCCACTAATCTTGGATTGTAAACAATCCTACTACTCGGAAAAACGTTCCTAAAACTCGATCCAAAAACCGGATCTATACTCGGAAGAGAAAAACTTCCAACAACAACTCGGAGAGCAAAAAATTTACACTCGGAGAACAATCTCCTACAAGAATAATTGAAATATAAAAGAAATACAAACAGTATTTTCTCCCAGATCTGAAAACTTCATGTAAGACCCCCCTCCCCGAACTCAAAACACGGCACGAGGGGAGTCTTATGCCCATAACAGCCGCTTTGTAGTAGCGCTAGCACTCGGGCTAACCTGTACTACAAGACGGCTATCCTGCCGGCTATAACCAATATCAACCAACGCCAACCCAACAAAGAATATAAAGTAGAAGTAAATCCACACATAAGTAAAATAGTCCTAAAGTACATCAAGAAGAAGAAGCTACAACAAGCTTCTTAAATATAAGAGTACGGGTAAAATTTGCCCATAGGGCTACATAAATGGTCTCTCATACTCACATCAGTGACTGACATTAGCGATGACACCGTCCCTTCAGGCCCTGTCATCCTGGCATGGCTGTCCTGCTGCAAAATCTACAGCTACTCTGACTTTGGAGTTTCCTCCTTACAAATAATACGTAGCCACCGTTACTCATAAAGACTAAGTGTCTATCACATCCACTCCCCCGGCAACTCCTCGACACCGGGCTAAGAAAGGAACAAGGGTACAATATATATAAGTAGAACAATAGTACAAACAGGTGGTATAGAGTGGACAATATCAATGTATATAAGCTGCACAATAAATAAGTAAACGATCTACTCTAGCAGTTCTACCATCAACAGTACTATATAAGTATAAATCTACGATAGTAAGCAACTTAACTTATATGAATTCCCATACAGACATATAATTTATGGTTCTGTTAAACAGTAAGTAACTCATCGTATAGGAGTGCCCATACAAACTTCTACGATAAGGATCTTGGGTATGTAACATATATAATAATATAAATGCAATACAATGACTCGCCCATGATCATGCACATGTAACTGCTATGTCGACACAGACTTGTAATTCCCACTTTTCGAGCAGGTAGCTAACCTCTTGGGCATCATCCGTCGTGGAAAGATGGTGATAGTAGAGTGAGCTTCTTTTCTACTAGGAGGGCATCCATACTACCAAGCCTAGGCCTCAGTATGCCTCAAAGCTAAGAACAAAACATCGCAGCTCAAATGCGTACTACGACTCAGAAGGAGCCTCGGGTAGGTGTGCACCGAGTACCAAGCCCAACCGCCCAAGGTCTATCTGTCACCTCTCGTCGGTGTGTTGACTGGCGATCTCATAGACCTGCCACACTATCCTTAACCTAGGAATACGACACCGCGTGTCAGCTTACACCGCATGCAGTTTCACATCATCGTGGCACGGAAGAATCCTCGGGAATGAACACCGAGGACCAAGCCCAACCGTCCACTAACGTCTATTCTCAATATTACCAAACAAGCGCTTTCAAACCCCGCACTAACACCCTTTTACAACCTTGTGTCCCAAGATAATTAAGGATTCATTATCAGTGTAAGGGTACTTCACACATCCATCATCTAAAGACAACAACCATTTGTTCATAATAGTCATTACCAATTATATTCTGCATGCTCAAGCCAAACTCATCATTATTCAACACATCACTACATTCAAGTACGTCCTCAATATTTCATAAATTTAAATCATTCTTACCATACCAACTCGTCAATCCATTCGTTCTCTAACCTCCACCACATCACCTCGATCAAGTACACACTTCTACATCATTTGTTCATTAGGGGTCTATCCAACAAATGTTATTTACATGATCTATCACAACCACTTATAGACTACATCTCAACAAAACATTTACGTTAATGTACTACAATCTCTCTACAAACCCAAAGCCGATACAAAACAAACACGAGAATTATATGTGTATGAATGATTACTGTACAACAACTTCAAACGGGGATTCCCGAGGCTACAATAAACCGGTGAAGACATTTAACCCCTCGTTGGAAAGGCTTTTTTAAGGGCTTACTCACCTCTTGGAAAAGGAATCACCTTTTGTCTTTAGTAGCGATTGCGAGTCTGCTTTTAATTTTATAAAACAAAAACTTATCAATTCTCCAATTCTAGTGGCCCCTAATTGGTCCCTTCCGTTCGAAATCATGTGGGACGCTAGTGATATTGCCTTAGGCGCCGTTCTTGGCCAACGCGTAGAAAAACATTTTCATCCTATTTATTATGCTAGCAAGACGCTCACTTCCGCAAAAGTGAATTACACGATGACGGAAAAGGAACTCTTAGTCGTCCTTTTCGCTTTCGATAAGTTTCGCTCGTACCTTACGCTATCTAAAGTTATCATTTTCACCGATAACTCCGCCCTTAAGTATTTACTAGCCAAAATCGACGCGAAGCCCCGCCTTCTTCGATGGATTCTCCTCCTACAAGAGTTTGACTTAGAGATCCGAGATAAGAAGGGCGCGGAGAATCTAGCGGCAGACACCTCTCCCGTTTAGAAAATCCGGGTGCGGAAGCGCTCGTCGATCTGAAATAAATGACAGATTCCCCGAGGAACGCCTTCTCGCCATTCGTTCATCTTCGTCATCTTCGCCTTGGTTCGCAGATTTTGTGAACTACTTAGTCGCGCGGGTACTTCCAAAAGATTTTTCAAGTCATCAAAAGAAGAAATTCTTTCCGACTTGAAAAATTTCTTTTCGGATGACCCATTTCTTTTCCGTATCTGCGTGGACCAAGCGGTTTGAAGATGCGTCGCGGGAGTGGAGTGCACACAAATATTGAGGCACTGCCACGAGGGTCCAGCCGGGGGGCACTATCAAGCCAACCGGACCGCTAGGAAGGCTCTAAAGGCGGGCTACTTTTGGCCCACTCTCTTCAAAGATGCGCACAATTTTATGCGCGCACGCGATAGCTGTCAGCGGTCGGGTAACATCTCACGTCGCGACGAGATGCCCCAAAATATGTTTTTAGAATGCGAAGTCTTCGATTTATGGGGCATAGATTTTGTTGGCCCCCTACCTCCTTCTTATAAAAATATGTATATTTTAGTGGCGGTCGACTACGTATCACGGTGGGCGGAAGCGCATGCTCTCCCCACCAACGATGCGCGAGTCGTCGTTACATTTCTAAAAAAATTATTTTCTCGCTTTGGCACGCCTCGCGCTATTGTTAGTGATAGGGGAACGCATTTCTGTAACGCTCTAATGGCTAAGACGTTAGCTAAATATGGAGTCACGCACAAGCTTGCCACCCCCTACCACCTGGAAACAAGTGGCCAAGTTGAGGTAGTAAATCGAGAGATAAAACGCATATTAGAAAAAACTGTTTCACTTAATAGGAATGATTGGTCCGTTAAGCTCGACAATGCGATATGGGCGTATCGTACAGCGTACAAAACCGCTACCGGTTGTACCCCGTTTCAATTAGTCTATGGCAAAGCGTGCCATTTACCCGTAGAACTGGAGCACCGCGCACTTTGGGCATTAAAACTCTTAAACCTCGACTCTAACTTAGCCGCTAGAATAGAAAACTGCAACTAAATGAGCTCGATGAATGGCATGCGAACTCTTACGAGAGCAATAAGTTCTATAAGGAGCTTTCTAAGTTCTATCACGATCGAAAAATTAAAACCCCCAAAAATTTTTCTCCGGGCGATCTAGTCCTTCTTTATAATTCTCGTCTAAAACATTTTCCTGACAAACTCAAATCCCATTGGTCCGGTCCCTTCTTAGTTGAAGAAGTTTTTCCATATGGGACCGTACTCGTCTCCCACCCGGAAAAAGGCTCGTTTAAAGTAAACTGTCATCGATTAAAGACTTACATAGCGGGCGACCCTGTGATCGAGTATAGCGAAACAATATCCCTCCTAGACTTATAAACCCGCCACCATAGTCAAGCTACGCGACTATAAACAAACCGCTCCTGGGAGGCACCCCACGTCTATCTTTTTTACGTCTTTATTTATTATGTTTTCTATTTTTCTAATAAATGTAGGGTTTCTAATGGGCTTCCCCAGCGCGGATCAGGGACGTTTTCTGCCCCCCTCTTTTTCCTTTTTTTGTACATATACCTGCTGTCTTGTTTCTCATGCTTAGCATACAACATTGGGGACAATGTTGGATCTAAGTATGGGGGTGTTTTCGTATTTTCGTACTTTTTTATTCTTATAAAAACGAAACAAAACAAAAAAAATTTAAAAAACAAAACTTCAAAAACCAAAAATAAATAAATAAATATATATATATAACACAAAAATCAAAATAAAAGTTAATTAAAAATTTTGAAATTTCATTTTTGAAACTTTGACTTATTTTTGACTTTGTCCGCGAGATCCGGCTCATCGAGCCATCCACATAACGAGTCATCTCGCGACAACCTAGTTTATATTTTTGTAAATATTTTTGTAAATATTTTTGTAAATAATTTTATTAGTACTTTTTGTAAATATTCTTTCTCTTTCCCCTCTCCCTTTTTCCCTCTCATCCTTGTAAATATTTTTTCTTTTTCCCAAATTTTTGTAAATAGAATGAAAATTTCATTAAAAATACAAAAAAAATTCAAAAAACATAAAAATACAAAAAAAATTCACAAAACATAAAAATACAAAAAAAAATTCACAAAACATAAAAATACAAAAAAATTCACAAAACTTAAAAATCCAAAAAATTTTTATTTTCGCATTTTTTTCTTTCTTTTTAGTATGTATATATTAAAGATATAAATACAAAAATACAAAAAAAAGAGCATAACTTCGAAAAAACAAAAAAAAATTTATGTAAGTTATGAAACAAATAAATCAAACATCTCATTCTTAAGTTTCTTGTTATCCAAAAATTTAGTTTTGAGTTTATTTATATGCGAATTTGATAAATTCTTTGTTCACTATTCGTTTGTTAATTATAGATTGAAAATCTAAATAGTCGGGGTTAAGTTTTAAAGAATTTATTATACTTTGTTAAAAATAGGGGACTCGCTTTAGGCACTACTTCTAATTTTTCATAGATAGGAGCATGTGTACCATGTTAGAAAATAGACTATAGAATTCAATTATGCTTGCTGTTAGCTTTCTGAAAAATTGGAACGTACAATTTATAAATGTTGCACTCAATTATTTTTCAATTAAAAATCTAGTTCTCTTTTCTCCCCTTACCTTTCATAACCTACTTGGTATGATAAAAAAATGTCCCCAAAAAGAAAAAAAAGATCTTATGTCAATGGGAATAAGATTTCATTCCGTAAACATAGGCACCCAATAAATTAAAAGATTATACGTTACGGAGTAAGAGGATAAAATTCATTAATCCAACAAATATACATTGGGTTATTTTTACTTATGAAGAAGAAAAAAATTTTATGTTAAGGAAAATAAGATTTCGTTTTCCTTTAACATCCAAATCAAAAAATGGAGGTTCAAGAAAAAAATAACCTCGCCTCAAAATCCAAGCATCTTCATAAACCAGCTTCAACCCCCCTTAGCCAATTTCATGACTCTAGAATTAATTCAAAAATCTTTTTGAGAGCATAATTCGTAAATTGCATTATTTTCGATAACACTCCTATAAGTTAAAGTTCGTATAACTCCAAACTATTTTCTGTTAATATAACCAATACAATTATTGCTTTCTATTTGATTACATCAAGAAGTCTTTTGGCCAAAACTTTTGCCCTGTTTAAATCATCTAAATGATTTTAGGACTTAACTCTTATACCCCGTATATTTTATTTGATCTCTCTTATAATTAATTTAGCGGTAGCAGAACTTAGGGTTTTTTATTATTCCTTATAAGTTCACCTCAAACTTTTGCTATGAAATAACAAAAGCTTAAGTATGGGGGTATTTGATGAGTTGTAATTATACCTATATTTTTGTATTTTATTTTTGTCAATTTTGTTTATTTTTGTCTCTTTTAGTAGTTTTATTCAATAAATTGCTTATTTTTGTAAATATTATTTCTAACTTAGCTTTATTTTTATTCCAGAAAAATTCAGAAAAATTCCAGAAAAAGTCAAAATATTGACTGACGCGCCCGTGTCACATGACCGACACGCCCGTGTCACGCCCTCGACGATCGCAGACCACAGGTTGCCAGCTCGACGATCGACGATCATCAAACCGAGTTTGACACGCCCCAAGACACACCCGTGTCAAGGTGTGACACGGGCGTGACTTAGCCACCTGGCCCGACGTGACGCGCGCGACTTTGCGGCCGGACCGCACCCAGATTGACCTCCCCGACACTCCCCAGTCACGCCCGTGACTGACACATGTCACGCCCGTGACCTAGGGCGTGACCGCCACGTTTTCAGCCGAAGTCAACTTTCCAGTCAAGTCACCCGATCAGCTCATGTACAGTATCGACACGCCCCCCTGTCACGCCCTAGTCACGGGCGTGACCAACCCGAAATTTTGCCTATAAATAAGAGCTTCCAGGAAGCTTTTCATGTCCACTTTTTGACCACTTTGCTTAGGGGAGGTGTTGCCCATTTGGATTCCATGCTTATGTAAGGAGAATTTATCCCCCCTCTCTCTCTCTCTTAGTTTGTATTAGGGTGTTTGCTTTAATAAAACTTGAAATTTTCTCTCTTCCTTAGTATGAAAAATCCATTTGAATGCACCTACTTAAGCAATTTTTCGTTCATCTTTTTGTGTTTTTTTTATGTTTTCTTTTTTATAGCTTTGATAACTTAGTTAGATTTAGGATTTATCCGCACTTTCTAGCCATTGTAATGTCCGTTTTATTTTCATACTCGCACTTGTTTAAGCTTTATCTTTCTATTTTTAGCTTTATTTTCATTCTTATACCCTTATAAAAACCTCTTTCAAAGTGTTATTTTTATTTTCTTTAACTTAGGCTCTTTAGGATCATAAAACTTTTCGTCTCTTTTTTTGTTTTATTTTCACTTTTTAGGAGTTTTTATAAAAATATGAGAATGAAAATATAGTCGTTATAATTTTTCGCTCACTTCGTTTTATCTTTTTATTTGTAAAACTTTTAGTCCCTTTAATTTTTATTTTCACTTTTTATGCATTTCTACCGCATTTTAGCGATAGAAATGCAGTTGTTCTAATTTTTCGCCAACTTTCATTTTGCATTTATTTGCAAAACTTTTCGCTCTGGTTAATTTTTATTTTCACTTTTTATGCATTTCTACCGCATTCTAGCGGTAGAAATGCAGTCGTTTTAATTTTCTGAGCACTTCGCTTTTCTTATTTTTTGCAAGGGTGCGTGCGTGTACGAGTTAGAATTTACAGATTTGTTTTAATTTCTATAGAGTGTGTGTGTATGCATTTATTTTTGCCTACTCGTTAAGAGTTAAATGGCGCTCTGCTTTCATTTTCCGCCCACCCGTTTGAGTGGGACTTGTATTTTTACTGCTTTCATTTTCATCCCACTCACTTGAGTAGGAAAACTTTGTGTGTGTGCGTGTGTTTACTTTTCTGTAGAGTGCGTGTGTGTGTTTTACTTTCAAGTAGAGTGCGTGCGTGTATGAGATAAATTTACCCCTGCCCAGTCATTTGAGCCGGGACTTGCAAATTTATCGCTTTGTCAATTATGTAGAGTGCGTGCGTGCAGGAGATAATTTTGACGCTTTATTTATCGCTTTCTTCAATTAAGAAGAGTGTGCGCGTGTGTGCATTTATTTCTGCCTACTCATTTGAGTAGGGCTTGCTTTATTTAATTTTCTTTATGGTTTTGAAGTGTGCGTGAGTGCCTGCATCAATTAGCCTTCAATTTATCTAATTGTCCTATTTTTTTTGTGTTTTCTCTTATAATTGTTCAGTGCTTAGTTTAACACTCACGCTTCACCCAAAAATATAAAGCCGTCCCCATACCGATGAGTGGCTAATCTCTATTAGCCTTCATCATAGAAGAGCATTGGGACATATAAAATGATTTGAAATAATTAAAAAACTTTATTTTTATTTTAATTTAAGGACTTAAGGTTTACCCTTGGTTAACGACGCATAGGACCACATAATCGATGTGTGGGCTCTATTTCCGTTATCCATACGTGACGCTGAGAGGCTCCACGTATGGACCGATCCCCCTTGGGGAAAGAGAACTGCGTACGCCCCCTCGAAAGAGGAGAAACGTAGACCTGCCGGATTGGGTTCCCCACCAAATAGCGGGGTTCTTAGCGTAAAGCGGGCATTAAGAGGAAACCTTCGTCGGTCTAACGATCGGTCGAATAGTCTTAATGTTTAGGTGAGCAATATTCCTAGAGATAAGTGCGCTCATATTTTTGGAACCCCCACGACCAAGTGCCTTTTATTAATTTAAAAACAAAGTTTAATAATTGTTGAGAATTATTTTAGTCTTAATCCGATTCGATGCCGAGCGTTAACCCGTCATTGAACTAACTTAGCAAAATTCAGCTCTCTTTCTTTCCGTTTTAATTAAACTAAAAAAATCCCACCTTATTGATAGTATGATAATAGTGTTCCTGGAAGAGTAGATATAATCAACGCGTCCCCGAGAATAATACGACCTCGGTATTTTCCCGAATACCGAGTACTACTTGCGATAGGTGCACTTGCCTCCTCTCGTTATTAAACTCGATCTTCTAACCGGCCCGCGGAATCTGACCATTTCGAACCACCCACAGTCGGTCTCTGTTCCGCGTCCATCACAAGTCCTGTGTGTTGACACAGTTGATGTAGACTAAGAATTCTTTGTGTCGACACTGCCTCCAGGTGTCGACACAGTTGATGTCGACTCTGCTTCTGTGAGTCGACACTGTCTCCTGGTGTCGACACAGTTGATGTCGACTAATACTTTTATTAGTCGACACTGCCTCCCAGTGTCGACACATTTGATGTCGACTAAAATCTTTTTTGTGTCGACACGGTTTATTCGGATGTCGACACTGCTTCTCCAAGTGTCGACACAGACTTCCTTAAGTGTCGACACATGGACTTAGAAACTTTTTCCTGCATTTTAGCCATCACTTACCCGCACATATAAACTCAAAATAACATCAAATACACCTTGATGTATATCATTGAGCTAAGTGAGGCTTCTCCAAATCAGGTACACATTTTCCAATGTACCCAACACTACTCACCTGAGTGGCGAACTCGAATTCCTATCCGCCCAGACCGCTCGCTAGATGCTCAGACAGTCTGCGCGACCTTCTCCTTCTCTTCGACAGAAGGTGCCAGACTCAGTGTTCAGTCCATCTAAGAGAGGCAGACTCGCTCCTCCCACCAGCTCTCCAGCCCGCACATCAAAACGGCGACCAGCCCTCCAGTCCGCCAGCTGTAGGCGGACTCGATTTTAGACCGCCATTTTGCCAACCCTCGTCCCTAAGCAAAGGATGACACAAGTCAACAGCGGCTTTCGCCAATAGGTGCGACCTGGATTCTTTAGTCTGCCAAGTCGGCAGTCCTTGTCTCCAAGCAATGGTGATAAGCCTCTAGCAGGAGGCGGACTACACAACCTGTCTGCCGCGAGTTTGGTGGGCTTGTTGCGCATTCTGACATATAAACCCCAGCTTGGCAGTCGGCGATCTGCCTCCTCTCTACAGCGGGCTGGGCTGACTCGTTCTACAGTCCGCAAGCTAGCCCTCAAGTTTCCCTTTGTCCGCTTATACCCAGCAATGGGTGAACTCCTCCTCAGCTCGTACAGCCCAACACGAGCTCACTCAGCAGTAGGGGTGGACTCGTCCCAGTCCGCCAACAGCAGCAGCAAAACCAGCTCCTAGTCCCTAACTGCGAGGCCTTGCGCAGACTCCGCGGACTCAGCATTGTACTCGCACAGCTCACTGCCTCACCAATGGTGACGTTACCAAGACTGTTACCTCCTCGGGCATATAAATAGGCCCCCATACCTCTCATTTAGGGGGACGAGATGACACGGCAGAGGCGTCAAGGTCTAGGCATTAATTCCTGCATACTCGGTCTCCCAGTCCGCGCGAACTGGTCCCCGTTTCTTCTCCCAGCTCGATCAAGCAGTCTGCCCGGCTAATTCATACGAGCTTCTTTATAAGCTAACCGCATAGTCTGCCGACCTCTCTGGTCAGTCCGCGCGGCCTCTGGCATTCTCCTCTCTTTAGCCGTCAGCTTTCCCCCTTGTACCCTTTATTCTTCTTTCCATGTAAAGGTGCAACCTCAAGCTGTAACTTTAATTATAATCAAAGAAAAGCCTGTCGCAAGAGAGGCATTCATGCCGCGACTGACGAAGTCTGTTGTTGCCGCTGCAAGCGGCCCTCTGTTCTATTTTTCTCTCTCGGTCTAGCCATCAGTGCCCACCCGCCAAAGTAGCGTCTGCTCGATAGTTCCAGATCAAGATTCTTCTCTGCTTGAGCAAGCTTCTCCCTTGCTCCGTCAAACCTCTCCTTTATCCCCACAACCCTCTTATTAACCTAGCTTGTGATATCGAACAACCCGTTAACTCGGCGGTGTCACATTTCGCGCATCAACAATAGCTACGTGGAACAATCACATCTAATGACATTTGAAAATCCCGTCAGTCTAGACTTAAAATTTTTTCAGAAAATAGTTCAGCAATTCTCGAGAAGAATGATTATTCTCAAGAAAAAGAAGTTTTGTTCTCGAGAACAAAGATGGAGAACTAAAGAAAAAAAAACTTTGTAAGAATGTGGAGGTGGAAAATAGAAGTCTCTAGAATGAAGGAAAGTACTCGAGAAAAATAAATTATTGTTCTCGAGAAGAAGTACTATAGTACTCGAGAACAAAGAATTATCTCGAGAACTAAACAAGGTCTTCTCGAGAAAAAGACTTAGAGAAATTATGTCTGGAAAGGAAGTAACTCGAGAAGAAGTTTCATGAAACACTCGAGTACATAAGCACTTCTCGAGAACAACAACAAGCTTTCTCGAGAACTATATCTGCCACTCGAATTCAAGACAAGTCTAACTCGAGAACTAACTTTTGTCCTTCTCGAGTACATAACATAGTACTTGAGAAAAACACTTAGAGAATTTCTTTGAAGATTTGAAAACTTAATTTCTTAAAAAATAACCAGCGTCCAACTTTCCTCCCATGCCCTTAGTGCTTGAAAAGGAATTGTATCACAATAGAGAGGCTACACATGAGTCAACACCATGGATCAGATAATGTGGAATTACATTGTATGGTCCTGTGTTTTGAGACTCATTCTATACAGACATTGGTCTACACATGAGAAATAAGTCTTGCAAACACTCAACTAAAAAGAGGATTAAATACAAATTTAATTCATCTTAGTTCAAGGGTGACTTCATACAAATCTGGGCTATTGTGGATGCACCCAACATCTTCCCCTTTCAAAGATTCCCTTTTTCGTGTGTTCTTTGATATTTTACTTCGCTCATTAGAATTAGGAGAAGAGTGGGGATCAGACAAGATCTATTTGGTGGGTAGTGTAGGATTCCCAGCAAAGTAAAAGAAAAGATCGTCATATATGACAGTTAGTATAGGTTAACTCATCGAGTGTATGATAGTTACTGTAAGTTTGATTCGTTGCATATGACAGTTAGCCGAAGAAAAATTCATTGAATATGATAATTAGCTTAAGTTTAAATTCGTCTTGTATGGTAGGGTTAGTTTGAGTGAAATTCATCAAAAATGAGTTTTGGACTAAGGAAAATTCATCGAGTATTCTCGATGAATTCTTCGAGTAATTGTCCTGGATTTGAGTGAATGTGACTTGGTGTCGAGAGAGTCGAGTGATCTGTGAGTCTAAGTAAGATTCATTGAGTTATCTAAACGAATTCATGGAGTGTTAGTCTTGGCGTTGAGTGACTCTGCATTAGTTGAGTTTTAGGTGTTGAGTTTGTCGAGTTATAGGCTTAGCATTGAGTGATATGGTTTTGGCGTCGAGATCGTCGAGTGTCGGTAAGGCTAAGTCTATTTCGTCATGAAAACTCGAAAAATTCGTTGAGTATTATTATTTGGCATCGAAAGCATTGAGTGTAGCCTTTGGATTTTAGTGTAACCTTTGGTGTTGAGTATAGCCTTTGATGTTGAGTGTAGCCTTTGGTGTTGAGTGCGTTGACTGAATCGGTCTTAACATCGAGTGCACTGAGTGGACACTACTGGGTATTAAGTGAAGGCGTTGAGTGAAGTAACACTGTGGAGTTAAGTGCATGCGTCAAGTGAGACAGTCTTTGGCATCGAGTGAGGCTGTCTTTAGCTTCGAGTGTGCTGAGTGAACTCGACTAGGCATCGAGTATACTTGATGAATTTTTGCGGACTTGGGTTATTTTCACTGATTCTTCGTGTATCAAATTAACTAATATTGCTATGTATATTTCGTCGAGTGTCTACTGTATTAGTCGATTATACACGATTGATCAGTATGGACTTAGTTTTTTTTCCTGAATTTAGTCTGATTCGGCGAGTATGGCCTTAGGGTGATTCTTTTTGGGATTTCTTCTTCCTTTTTGCCATTAGAGTAATCTTGTGTTTTCAATGGGGTTTTATTATTATTTTACGGATGTTATTTTGATATGGCCCATGGTTGGCAATGGATAAAAGACCACCAACCTAAGGCCAGCTTATGGATCTTTGCATAAGTGGGTTTACCCGGTGTGGGATTGCGACTGATTGGGTGTTGGGTAGGTTCTCACCACCTTATGTGTCAGTTTTCACCGGTTATGGGTGTGTCCAAAATTGGGTCCACATTTCCTTGGATCCTTGTGAAGTCTTTACTGTTGGTGTGGGGAGGAGGAAACCACCACCGCAGGTGCCAGATTTTGTCGGTTTTTATGCTCATTCTATGACGAGCTTGCAACTTTTATATATGTACTTACTTATGTATATGTTTTTAAATCTTAGATCACTATCACACTTGTTGCAACTTGGGATGTCCTCTTGTAAGTTCTCACACTATTTATTTTACGGTTGGTGTATTTCATTTTAGCTATTCTTGTTTGGGTAGGTAAACCTTTGACACCATATTTTCATTTGAAATTGATCTTTCCTTCCCACTTGTATATTCTTGCTGATGTGTTCTTTTCTTTAGATTGCCTCAGGTTTGGAGTAGTAGTCGGTTGAGCGGCTAGGGTTGGTGGATGCTGGTGTTCTGCAGCAGTTGCAGTAATCTTTTCCTCACCTTTGTGAGGTAGTGTTGTTGCTTTGTTGTTTATTTCAGACATACATGTTACTTTTTGGTGGGCCCGTGTCAGGTTGTTGACGCCCGCTGGAGTTATAATTTTGTTAAGTTACTTGCAAGCTACTTAGTCTTTTATGATGACTTGATGGATTTACTCGCTCTATGGGAAGGTTTTATGCTAGGATTGCTTGTTAGTTATTTTTAAAAAATAAAAGTATCATTTTAACTATCTCATTCATAACAAGGTTTTAGACCAAAGTCATTATATTTAAACGAATGCAAAAGCTATTTTTAAACTTATATTAAATCTAGAGTTATGAATATCATGAGTTGTCCTATTTGGAAGTTTATGTTCATGTAGGATGTCAATCAATATAAACAAAGTATTTTCCACATCATATATTCCTATTTTAACTTGTGGACTTGTTGATCCACAGAGCCGGGGGATACGCCATCAAAACATAACTTAAATTACAGATTTCTTCATAATAAACTTAAGGACTTCATTTAAGGTGTTAGGTTCGAGTACTTTCCCTAAAGCCTGCAGTTATCCCCTGCACGACGTGGAATCATGACGTGTGTTTTCCCTTACTCTGATATATTGTTTAAATGAAGAGAAAATATGGGTTATGACAGCGGGGACGAAAGTTCCATCCAAAAATCTTGATGGAAGGGACTTCCACCTCTATTATTTCATCTTCCTCTATTGTCCTGGCTCCTTTTATAACTAGGGCATGCATCCATTACTCCCTTAGCGAGTCTCTTACCACCTGCTTGGACTCCCAAATTATCCCCTTCCAACCATTTCACTATATTAATTATCTTTTCTAAGCTAGAGTCTGCTATAAACAAAAGGGCTTGCCTTAGGTGATCTCACAAGCCTTTGTAAAACTTATTTGCATAACCACGGTCATCCAACTCATAGGCATAACGAACCTTGCGATTTGCTGAAACTCCCTTTGATATTCTGTCATGGACTTAGATCCTTGCTTCAACTGCAGGAATCTTTCTTCAAGCTCATCTCGAGCAGTCGTGGGAATGAAATGCTCCAAGAAAGCTTCAGAAAACTCTTTCCAACTAATTTCCATATACACTCAGCCTCTGGAAGTGGAAACCATGAGAGACTTCCACCACCACTTCGTATGCAATTCCAAGACAGATACTGCTAATGTCAAAGCCATATTGGTTGGACATCTGATTCCAGTCAGTAACTCTTGCATAATGTCGAGCCACTCTTTAGTACGAACAGACGACTCTGTCCCAAGATAAGAAGGCTGGGAGAGGCTTGAAAGGTGCTCAAGCAATTGGAGCCCGGGGCGTGTTTTTGCATAGGGGCCGGTTAATACTTGAAGGCATCTAAGATCGTCGTATGTGTCTGTCCCAACTCAGACTGCTAGAACTGGGTAGGGATAGAAGGGGAGGGAGTGCCCGCTACTGGCTTTATACGCGCCGAAATCTATATATAATTGTATAAACCAAAGGTCAGGTTGGCTAAACATAGGGTAACGACTGGACATACTTAGTGTGAATTACATATGGGCACACCACAGCTTCCGCTATGTCAGTTTTCCACACACTGACCAATCGAATGAGGGAGGCACCATTGTTCAATGATATCTTTAGTTGAGGATTGTTACAAGCTGATTCCATTTTTCAGACCCCCTCGCAGAACACAAGGCATGACAAAGGGGAGTCTTATGCCCAGAATAGTTGCCTTGTAGCAATGCAATAAAATGGGTTGATCGATACTACAAGACGTCTATCCTACCAGCTAAAACCAATATCATCCAAGCAAACCTAACATCCGTAACCGAAGGCAGTGATGGTAACGTCACATCAGACCCTATCGCCCTGGCATGGTTGCACTCCCATACAACCTGCTGCTGCACTATCTGCGAGGTTTCCTTCTAAAAAGTAAGACGTTGCAACTATTAGTCATAAAGGCTAATTGGCTATTATATCTGCTCCCCCAGCGACTCTTCGGAACCGGGTAGAGAAAGGAAAGTGGTACAATATATATATATATATATATATATATAGATATATATAAGCATTTGTACAAGCAGGTGGCATAAGAATAATCATTATCAGAGTATCCAATATGTACAGCAAGTAAGTAAATCAATCTACACTAGTTGTTCTACTATCAACAACAGTATACAGTGGCTTGTCTAGTCGGTAGTTTGGCAGTTTGGCCCAACGGCCTGTTTAGTATACGGTCTGGGGGCCTATTATAGCGGTCTTCCCTAGCTTTGTGGCAGTTTTCCTTGGTTACCTCTAGGTGTATAGATATTGTTTCTATAGTTTGTAGTTTGACCATGTCAAACCGCATAAGCCGCCCGACTTGTTTTTTAGTATCATATTGATTGTTGTATTCTCTCTCATCTCCCTTATTTTCTATAAATAATGGGGCATACCTATGTAATAATAATCTTTCTGGAGCATTAAAATTTGCCCTTTATTTACCTCTTAGCCGTTTTCTCATTCTTTTTTCACATGGTATCCGAGCAAATTGATCCTTTTGCTCTAATCAGATTGCGATTTGTTTGTCTAACCTCGCCGGCTTCTTTTGGTTTGCTTTCTGCCCTACTTCTTCCTGTTCGCTTCCCTCCATTTCTTGCTTGTAGTTCTCATGCAATTTCTTTACTGTTACTAGTTCTGCATTTTGGTTGCGTCTTACCACTGGTGTGTTGTAACCCAGACCGTGTGGGCTCTTTCTCTTCTCTCTTTCTCTCTTTCTTCTTATCCTTTGTGACTTCTTTTCTTATTTTCTCGGCTTATTTCCCTGTTCGCGCGACTTCTTTTTTGTTCTTTAGCTTCTCCTTTTCGTTTATCTTCTCTTTGCACCCTCTCTAACTATTGCGGGCTCCACATCTTTGTTGCAGCATCTTTTCTTGCCACTGGTGTGGTGTAACCATGACTGTGTTGTTTTTCCCGCACGATTTGTTTGCTGCTTGGTCGCTGTGTATCTCTTCTTGCGCGGTCTATTCTTAGTTAGCTCTTCTTAGTGACTTGTTCTCTCCGACTTGTTTACAAACCGTGAGGTTTGAATCTCTGCCTCAAACTTTCTTTTGGTCGCTGTCTTTCTACGACTTATTTGACATCAGATTCGGTATGGCTTCTTTTGCCGGCTTATTTCTAACCGTGCGGTTGGATTTTTTTCTTCCTTCTTATTTCTATTTTCTTTTAGATGTTTTATCTTCTCTCCTCTCAAGCTCATGTTGTAACATCCCATTTCCAACTACACCCCTAGGAGTTTTTTTTCATGACTATGTCTTGACAAAACCCTATGGAGCCGAAGAAGACCAAGTGGACTTGGGAATAAAGGTGATTGGGATGAGTGGTCTACAAATAGTAGATTCCTATACCCTAGTTTAGGATGACCATGAGGCTTCACCATGACTCTAAGGTCCCACCATGACCTCACCAATCTATTGGAAGGTCCATTAGAGCCCTAAGGGTTCATTGGAGTAAACCATAGAGCCTTAGTTGACCCAAGTTAACCCTAGCCCTAAAGTGGGCAAAGTGCCCTAGCTAAGGGGAAAGTGACATTCAAGGTGAAAAGTTAATCCTACCATAACACCCTTAACACCTTGGCTAGTCCATAGGGTCACTAAGGACCCATTGAGGGCAGTTAAAGTGGCTAAGTTGACTTAAGTCAACTATAACTCTAAATTGGTCAAACAGTCATACATAGGGTAAACTAACCTTCCTTTGGCCAAGAGGATCCCACTCATGCCCTCCTAACCCTAGAGTAAGGACAATGGGTAACTAAGGATCCATTGGGGTCAACCATAGAGGGTAAGTTGACCCCAAGTCAACCTTAGCCCTAAAAAGGTCAAAGTGGCCTTAATAAGGGTCAGGTGACCCCCAAGATGCCCAACCAACCCTACCCAAGTACTTCTAGACCTTAGGGGAGGCCAATGGGTCACCAAGTACCCATTGGGGTCAATCCAAATGATCATGTGGACAAAGGTCAACTCTACACAAGGGCTAAGTCAAATAAGCACAAATGGGTTAACCCAAGCTCAAACCCACTTCCCCCACTTAGGTTAACCCATCCTTATTATTATTATTATTAGTGGGCGGCTAATAGGCCGGAGAAGAGGTAAGTTTCAGTTAGGATGAGAAGGAGAGAGAAAACTCTATTAATGGAGGAGAAAAAGAAGAGGGAGAAGGCCATTCATTGCTTAGGGCAGCCAAGGGCCACCCATTAAGGTTGGTTTTAGTTAATCTGAGTAAGGGGAAGAGCTTCCAATAGATTCCTGGCCAGAGGGGTGGCTCAGCCCCTCTATTTGGGTGAAACCGAAATTTCACTCTTATGGCCATTAATGGTGCTTTGATGAATTGGGGAGTTACAAGCCACCTCTCCCCAATTCCATCATTAGTAACCGTCACCAGGGCAAGGACAAGATTTTCCACCGATTACATTTAAGTTTTAGTGGAGTTGGTGTAGAGGTTGCACAGAAGCCCAAACCGGCGGTCGGGAAATGGCAAGGAGGCATAACACTCGCTCTCAGGATGCAATTCAGGTCCCCCTCCTCTCCTTTCTCTGTTGGTAGATCTTAGGATTCATTTAGAATGAGAATCGGGCTCAATTGAGCCCAATTTAATCCTCCTTTTCTCTGGTTTTTACAATAAAAACAACCCGTCGGGATCGCTGGAAAACGCCCCTCCGGCGGTCGTGCCGACGCACGACGATAACCCCCACCTCAATGAAGGTGGTGGCGGCAGTGGCTTGCCGGGTGGACGACAAAGGTGGCTGGAAGAAGCTCTAGGTCGGGTAAATCCTAATCGTTTCCTGGAGCTTGAAGATGACGGGATGCCGTACAAGCTGCGTCATGATTTGTGTCGGCTTAAATTTTAAACTATAGGATATGATTATTTCATTTTAATGAATCTGTCACACTTATATAGCCACCTTGTAAATTAATTTTAAAAAACATAGAGGCATAATAAGAAAAAGTGGTCAACACATGATTTGTAGCCATATGGGTCTACTTTATTTAAAATTTTATTTGAGTAAATTTGGACAACTGGTTTGAGAAGGGCACCCATTTTTTTGGGGTCTATAACTATAGCTAGGCAGAGATTAAAATGATAGCCCACGCTTCATCTCTTATCCAAATGACTTGAAATTTAGATAAGGAGTCACCCTAACATATACCTAGGTCCTGCCTAAAAATTAGAATTTGGCTAAGCCTCACAAATTTTGGTGAGTTGTTCTTGGCGTCATAATAAGGCTCTTGTAAAATTTTCATCCCATTTGTAGATGATTTGGATCGAATTCTTGCAAACCCTAGCCTTGACATAATAAGGGTATTTAGGTCAAAAGAGCACTTTGAGATTTGAGTGGTCAAATCACCTCGAAAGAGGTTGGGATTTGGGAAACTAGTTTGGCATGAAATTTTACACCCTTATATGGGATATGGGGTGTTTTGAGATTGAATTTCCTTAGGACCCAAGTTCAAACCCTATGTTTGGACTTTGGGGGTTTGAGAAGGGCATGTGGTAAAATGCACTTGTATGGACTTAAAATTTGGTAGGGAGGGTACTAGGGTAGCTAAAGTACTCTGATAAAAATCTTAGAAGATTTGGAGATAGGTAGACCCCTCAAAACCCTAACCCTATTTTAGGTCACAAATTTTGTAATGGCATAATATGATATCAAAACTCTTTGAAAAGTGGTGAAATTTGGGTAGTGTAGTCATAGGGTTAGTATGAGTCTTTGGAAATTTTAATAGGAATTTTGGAATAATTATTTTTGTACTTCCTTTGTTATGCAAGTATTGGCCCTTAATTGATTTTTTATTATTTTTGATCTCCCTGACCATAGGGAATTTGTGTAATTTAAGCATAGGGAATTTCTAGTTATTATCTCCACACATGAATTTTATTACAAATTGTAGATGCATATTTACAGTACTTACTTCACAAGCTCATTAAGATGGAAACTTATTCAATAATTTATTCAGAGCTCATTATTGATTGTAAAATTGTGAAACCTTATCAGTTGTGTTATTTAGTCAATACTTTCATGAGGAAATTTATTTACAATTTTTGAAAGTATAATTTCTGTACTTCATTAACATATGAAAATGGAATATGTTTCAAAATATAATTTAGAGTTATTTGTTCACTTGAAAATTATGAAACTGGATCTACAGTGATTATAGGTAATTATATAATTGGTTGAATTTTTTAAGAATTTTTGGAAGTGTTTTGCAGTACTTGCTCCCTTAAAGTGGTTAATATAGATTCTATTTTAAAAATTAGGTATAGAGGTTAAATCTTGCTTAAAAATTGGGATACTTTAGATTTTCTAGTAAAAAGTCATCTTGAGTTTATCATAAATTTTGCGGAGCATTTGCATGTCTGAAATGGGAACTTCATGTTCAAACTTGGGTTTTTAGATCACTTAGGAAATTAAATAAATTATTAATAAAATTAGGAAAATTATGAATTCCTGGATATAGGCTAATCATGTCATGATAGATCCCCAATAATTAGTATATGAATTAGATGATAATTTAGAGTATCTCCCATTGTACACATAATATAACTTAGGATTGTCTGCGTTTAGTAAAATCTGCAGAAATCATAATACGGTGCAAATTGAACCAAGGGATTGGGACATTGGTGTTTTGATCGGGTAAGTGAAATGAGTTCATCATCTGGAGTTATTATGAGGAGTGGGAGGTTTGACTATTGTTAAAAGGTGCTCGGGGTCGACGAGACATCATCTTTCCCGTGGAGAGAGAGAGAGTCAAAACACATTAGGATTTAGATCCAGAGTAATACTAATGGATCAGGAATCAGGTATTAACCAATAATTATAAGTGCCTTGTGAAAGGGAGCTTTGGGCTTGAGCCCATCGTAGTTCCTAGTTCCCTTTGAGAGCCCTTCACGGGGTATGCTAGGGGTAGTCCTGGGCTAACCTAAACTGTATGTAAAACTGAATTGCAAGAGTAATTGTCATAAATAGGGATTCACTTTAACTCACCTCGATGTCTCGGGATGTTAGGATGGGTCACTCGGGCTGTAGGCTCTGTGGGTTTGGTAATGGGTAGATTGGCCCGACGATCTTTGGCTTGGTTGTTGATAGTGATGGACGGGATGGTCCGGGGAGCTTGGGCTCGACAGGTGATACATAAGATTGCATGTGCATAAAGTATAAGGTGGTGGGTATTCGGTATTGGAGGGTCGATGCACCGACGCCAAAACGTCAACTCGGCAAGTGTGGTTTTGCACATCGGCATATAATGTCCGGTGCGCCAGCCGACAAGAGTACACAGGAGTTCCGCCTCGTGCACAAACAATGAGGCGTACAATAGTTAAAGATAGGGGGATAGATCTTAACTTTCTTCTAATCTCGAGTTAATATATAAAAAGTGGCAGCACAAAGATAAAGAAGGAAAAAGAAAGCACACAAACGACACAAGGATTACAGTGGTTCCTCAATCAACCTGGTTACGTCCACTATTCTACCACCCTGGTAGGAATCCACTAACAGGTTTTGATCTGGTGACTGCCACCTTTGAGCTTTTGATCATTTGCCAAAAACCAATATCAAGTTTTTTGATCAGGAGACTTGCAACCAAGCGAACTTTGGAAGGGAGTTAAAACCCTATACAGTGGGGTGGGAAAGAAAGTGATGTTAGTCTTCTCTATTCTCAAAAGAAACTATGAGAAGACTTTGTGTGGATTACAGATCTTATCAAAGCTACCCATGAGATGTAGAGTTGTTCATAAAATGGAAGCTTTGCTTCAGGAGTGTGTAGGTCTTTAGATTTAATGTTGCTCTCTAGCAAGCTTATAGACTGATATGGTATTTGTTGTGTCTTGAAAAGCATGGAGCAGATGATGAAGAACAATACATGAAAGAAAGTAGTGTTGTGTTCTTCAGAATCTCTATTCTGACTATATCATTATTTTGTTGTCAGTCACTTCTTCTATGTCTACAAAACTTCCAATCTGAATATATTCCCCTAGCCGAATTAAAACATTTGAATTAATTTTATCTTGAAACGTCTGATGCATCCCGAGAGAGAAAAAGTTGTCTGGGAATTAATCGCATTAACTGCTGTAGTTGAACGGCTATAAACATTAATTTAGAGAGATATTAAATGCCTCAATTAATTGTGCCAGCTATTATAATTTCTGTCTGTAAGACTGCACAGATTTCATCGACCTCAGTCTGCTATTCGTTGACATCAACTCAGAGATCGTCGACTTGAATAATCTTTGTGTCGAGATGAGATTCTGTCTTGTGATCAGCGATCGTTGACTGCAGGTCAGAGATCGTTGAGCTCAACTGAAAGATAGAACTCTGAGTTTCGTCAACCTGAGTTTGACGTTCGTCGAACGCAGCTTGAAGTTTGTCGAGCTCAATTCCTGCCTTTGTAAAAAATGACTTCTGCATGATTTCTCTGGAGTTCTTTTGAGGCAGACCTAGAAATAGTCCTATGACCCTGACTATACATTTTGGGTCAATCTAAAAACATCCTAATAGTATTCCTTGCCCAAATTCAAACAAGGGTCCCAACAATCTCCCGCTATTTGGGTGAGGATACTATTTACATAAAAGTAATACAAAGCAAATTTTAAAATAGGTGATTTGAAACATAAAATAAACAACAACAAAGTTTCTAACTAAAAAATAAGAGTAAAACTTCTGATAGGCTCTATAGTGGTTTTTTGCTTATCTTTATCTGAGCATATTTCAGATATGTTTCTCCTACTGTATTCAACAATTTCCTTGATGTCATCCCCCTGATTTCTGATTAATTGAAACTGATAATGTTGTATCCTTTAAAGCAGTCTCCCCCTATACAACTACCCCTGTACTCAAGGGTCTTTTCCTGAAATAAGAGGTAAGGAGTTCTGGACCCAGATTATCTTGGGTCCCAGTTCTTTTTCATAATAATTAGATATAAAAGAACATACAGGTTGATCATTATAACCTAGAGGGTTAAATTTCCTAGAAGGGATGAGCCATTGGGTAAAAGGATTGATAAAGTTTTGAGTTTGATTATAATTTTCAAAAGAATAAAAATTTCTGTTTTGAAATTTTGAGTTCTACAAAAAAAATTTCGTTGACTTGAGTTCGACGAAGGGAATCGATTTCGTCGATCTCGGTTCACAGAATGATAATATCTATTTTATGTGTTCCACGATCGTCAATCTCGGTTCGACGAAGCAAATTTCTTTTGTCGATCATAATTTCCAGACAAGTTAAAATAAAAATCTCTGTTCAGAGTTCGTCTTCTTTAGTTGGACGAAGAGTGTTGTTTTCGTCGAGCTCCGTTCGACGAATTATGTTGAACACAAATTTTCTGAAATTGTTTAATTATTTTTGGTAAAAATTCAGTTATATTGTCTAAATCTATTATCTTTTCTTTGTCTTTAATTGTTTCTAAAGAAGCTAATTATTCAGAAACATTTTTTAAATCTTCTTTAAGATTTTTATTTTCAGAAGATAGATTATACACTTTCTCTCTGAGAAGTTATATTTCCTTCTCAGATTGAAGCAAGTCATTGCATGAAATTTTAAAATATTATTTAAAATATTCTGAAGAGAAATCAAACTAAGAGATAACCTGATCCTCTTCTAACTCTGCTTCTAATTCAGATTCATCATCATAGCTACTGCAAGATTCATTGACTGCCATCAAGCAGAATTCTCTTGCCCTTATTTCTTCTACATCTTCAGTTGCATAGGATGAATCTTCAGAATCACTCCAAGTATCAACATCAAATTTTCTCTTTTTAGTTGATCGAACAGCCATTGCTGTGGGAGAGTCCCAGATTTCTTTTATTGAAATACATTCTGCAACTCATTCAAAAATGTCATCAGACATTTATTGAGCAAGGATGTCCATTGCTCTAGCATACGCAATCTTTAGCAATTTTTGGGCTTCTGAGTCTGCAGATAGAGTAGGGGGACCTGACAAAATAGAGTTATAAATGTCTTCATCAATAGAATACATAAACAACCTAATCCTTTCCTTCCATAGTGCAAGCTTATCTAGATTACACTTAGGAGGTCCAGTTCTTGAACATTCTTCATATTGTGCCATGAAAAACTCTTAAGAAATATAAGATCTATCAGATCATTTTGGTTCAGGTGTTAGCATGTATGACCAAAGAACCTCTTCTTATACCAATTGAAAGATAGGGGGATAGATCTTAATATTCTTCTAATCTAGAGTTAATATATAAAAAGTCGCAGCACAAAGATAAAGAAGGAAAAAGAAAGCTGTTGGTACCCTAGATGTGATTTGGCTTATGTAATCCCTTTCCAGCCCCTCTTGATCCATATAACTATATATGATCATGATTAGGCCTTGTTCAGTTTCCCTAGGACAGTTTATAACTGACCTAGAGCTTAGGCTAGAAGTTCTAGATGTATTTTTGGTTAAGGCATTTTCCGTTCGACCATCGTCGAACGAGGCCTCGCGATCGTCGATCATTGGTCGACGATTGCAGGGCTATAGAATCGTTGAAGTCAAGACAATTATCGTCGACCGCTGGTCGACGATCTCAGAGCAAGTTTATTACACTCTGAAGGTTGGTCGACGATCTGCCATCAGCAGTTCAACGATCGTGTTCTTGCTTCACGATTTCTGTTTCGACAGATTTCTGCTTTTAGTCGACGATCTGTTAGCTAGGTCGACGATCATCGAATCCCTGTTCGACGATTATTGTCTGCCTTTATCCTTTTATATTCATTCTATTCCTTGGTTTATTTCCAAGTGTTTTAGCTTGTGGTTAGAGAATTTTCTGAAGTTGTTTTTGCAGATTTATGGCTTAAATTCAAAATAAATTAATTACCAAATATGTCAAGCTTAAATCACGGGATTCAGTATTTTGATAAAGCATTTTTTGTCCTATTATACAAAATATATTGCCAGGCTGTATTCTAGCCGTTGGCACTGTTTTCTATTTCCAAGAATGGTAAGTCTTTATACTAAGATATTTTCCCACTTATTTAATTCCTTATTGGGACTGACAGTAAGCTAATAGGTCATTCTATTCCTATTACTATATTCTATTTTGAGATAATCTGTTGCAGGGCTCGAGAATTCAAATCAATAGAGCCGTTCCAAAGGAAAAATGAGAAGACATATTTAAGAGAGTTTTTTTTTGAAAAAACAAGAAGAAACAGATACAGAGAGAATTTTTCGTGTGTTGCATTCTCTCAAGCATCTTCAGACCAACTCTTCACCATTTCACAAAAAGAAGAAGAAAAGCTCCCCTGAAGAAAAAGCCCAGAGCAATTACTTTCATTCCCAAGTCTCCTGAGCATCTGCTTAGAGTTTTCAAGATTTCAGAAAGAGCTCCGTTTCTGCTTCAATTATTCCAGAATCTGAAGACCTGATAAAAATCAGTCTACAGATCTCTGAGGATTTAGTTTCAGTATATCTGAAACTCCTTCATCCTGAAGCAAAGGCTTTCCCTAGACTTTCACTGAGCCAGGGGAAGACTTTGATTCTTTAGAGAATCCACAAGTCTTCTCTAATCTGTATTTACAACAGAGAAGATAATCTAACCCTCTCAACCCCTTTGTAAAAGAGTTTGTTCACACCTCTTCAAAAGTGAGCATTGGTGACAGGGCACCTTATCAACAACCTGTGGTTGAGCATCCTTATCAAAAGCTCAAAGGGTCTGTTTGATCTACCTGAATCAGATCATTGGTGGCAGGGCACCTTAGCAAAAACCTGTAGTGGATTCCTACCAGGGTGGTAGAAGAGTGGAGTACCTATTTAGAGGGAACCACTATATATCCTGTGTCCCTGGCTATCTTGTTTAATTGTTTATTCTGTGGCTGTGATAGAACTACCTAGGATTGCTAGTTGCTGTGATAGGCTTATAGTTAAACTGAAATTTCAGTTAACTCTCTCACTTGTGCATTTCACTGTGTTAGGCTCTTAGGGTTCAAGTATCAGATTATTTATTCCGCAAATAAACTCGAAGGGAGCTGACTAGTTGTTCATAAAATTTGAATACTCTATTCACCCCCCCCCCCCCTCTAGAGTAGTTTACAACTTATCCCCTCACTTTCAATTGGTATCAGAGGGAGGTTAGCTGTTCATACAGGCTAACACCTGAGTTAAAAGATCCAGTGATAAGTGTTTCCTGATACCATTCACAAACACTTTCACACATGGCCCAGTCTAAGGATTATTCAAGCACCAGACCTCCTGTATGCAACTTGTCCAAGTTTGGCATATGGAAGGCCAGGATAAGACTATACATGAATTCTATTGATGAAGATATCTTTTCTTCTATTTTGACAGGACCACCTGCTAGGCCTGCTGCTGCTTCCACTTCTGCTGATCTCAGTGCTGTGCCACCACCTGACTACAATGAAACTTATAAGAAGGCAAAAGCAGCTGATGCAAAAGCAATGAACATCCTAGCTCAGACAATGTCTGATGAAATATTCCAGAAGCTTGCTGAATGTACCTCAGCCAAAGCTATGTGGGATTCCCTCAACCACATAGTTGCTGGCTCAGCTGATGAGAGGAAGGACAGGAGATCCAACCTCACTTCTCAGTATGAAAATTTCAAGAAGGATGATGCTGAAGACATTGACACAATGTACACAAGACTCAGTTCAATAATAAGTGAACTGAGGTCTTTGGACAAGGAGATAACTTTGTCAGAAGTCAATGACAAGATCCTGATGTGCCTTCCCATCTCTTGGGACTCAAGGATATAGCCCATCAAGGATGGAAGAAACACTGTGGAACTCTCCACAGAAGCTCTGTTGGGAAAGCTCAAGTCATATGAGCAAACTTTAAAGAGCAGAGCTGCTGCAACTGAAGTAAAAACTCCTACACCTACAAAGAAAGAGCACTCTCTAGCTCTTAAGGCTGCTGAGACTTCTGAAGGAAGTCAATCAAATGAGGAGTTACTGGCACTCATTGCCAAGAGGTTCTTCAACATGGGAAGAAGAGACCTCAGAAAGAAGTTCTCCAAGTATGAGGACAAACCAAGGTATCACAAGACTCCATCTAAAGAAATCATCTGTTATGTTTGCAGCAAGCCTGGACACATTGCTCCAGATTGTCCAGAGAAGAAACACAAGGAGAAGAAACATGAGAAAGAGTACAGGAAGCACCACTCCAAGTCCTCCTCACACAAATACAAGAAGAAGGACAAGGGGTTTGTGGCTGCTACCTGGAGTGAAACAGAAGAGGATACCTGCTCCTCTAGCTCCAGTGATTCAGAAGAAGAAGAAGAGAAGAAGGCCAAAGAGGTCTGCCTCATGGCTATTGATGCCTGCAGCTCTCTGTCAGCTGCAGAGAATTCTGAAGAGGAAGGAGACAATGAAGAAGATCCTTCTATGGAAGACCAGGTAATCAACTCATTTGATTTCTCATCTCCTGAGTTCAAATTATAGTTTAAAACTCTATGTTTAGATTTACTATTATCTGAAAAAGAAATTAAGTCACTTAGATTAAAGATAATGGAACTAGACATGGAAAGTATTGAAATAATTAGATTAGAAAAGGAATTAGAAAGCTCAAAAGAAGAAGTAACATTCCTAAAATTAGAACTAGCTAAATCTAAGAGGTTAGAAGAACAACTAAATGGCAGAAGCCTTAAATTATCTGAAATAACCAGTATAGCAAACACTAGGGTTGGTAATGATAAACTAGGCTTAGGTGCTACATCTAGTGAACCCATCCTCCTCACAAAGGAGAGATTTAGCACTCCAGTAAAATTTATTTCTGAATCAGGAATAAAGAATACTGAGGAAATTGAAAAATGTAAGAAAATTCAGAATAAGATTAAGAAAGAGAACAGGAAGAAAAAATTTCTAGCCTTACAAAAATCGTCGAACATTAATCGACGATCGTCAAACCAATCGTCGAACGTCTATCGACGATCGCTGAACACCTTCACCAAGTATGATATCTTTGGTGCAGGAGATCGACGATCTCATCTTGAGTCGTCGACCAGTGATCGACGATCGTGGAATCCAGAACATAGCACTACTACAAATGATCGACGATATGGCTTGCGATCGTCGACCGTGGATCGACGATCTGGACTTAAGCTGGAAAATAAATTTCAAACTTCCAGAATTGCAAATCCCAATCACTACCCTAGGTTGTTTAATCCTTCAACTGAATGGATTATCCCACCTAGGAGATCACACCCTTTAGGATATAAATCTAAGCCTGCAAAATCTTTTATATCTAGTTTTTCTTTTGTGAAGAATACTGGACCCAAGGTAACCTGGGTCCACAATATATAATTGATATTTTTGCAGGTGAAGACCTATCCAGTCATACATGACAAATGGTATCTGGATAGTGGATGCTCAAAGCATATGACAGGAAATAAGAAGAATCTGTCAGGGTTCAAAGCCAAGCTGGGACCAAAAGTTGTATTTGGGGATTCCAGCTGTGGACAGACTGAAGGGTATGGCAGCTTCACCATAGGAGCTGTAACATTCAAGAAGGTTGCTTATGTCTCAGGACTAAAGCACAACCTAATCTCTGTAAGCCAAATGTGTGATGCTGGGTACAAGGTATGGTTTACTGACACTGCTTGTAATATTGCTTTAAATAATACTGTTGTGTTAGTAGGTATTAGAATTGGTAATGTTTATGTTGTAGATTTTAACTCATCCAAATCTGAAATATGCTTATTTAATGAAGTAACCAGTAATAATACCCTTTGGCATAAGAGACTTAGTCATGTAAATTTGAAAAACATTTCTAGGTTGGCTAAATACAATCTTGTAAGAGGCTTACCTTCTTGCCCCTACAAGAAGGAAGGCCTTTGCAAAGCTTGTCAATTAGGTAAGCAAACAAGAAATAGCTTTAAATCAGTTAATAAAAGTGATTCTCCCAGGATTCTGTACTTGCTACATTTGGATTTATTTGGTCCTATTGCTGTACAGAGTCTTGGAGGAAAGTCTTACACTCTAGTAATTGTAGATGACTTCTCTAGGTTCACTTGGGTATTCTTCTTGAGAACTAAGGCTGAAAACTTCAAGGTTCTTACAGATTTTCTAAAGTGTATACAGAGTGAGTATTCTACTCAGATTGCCTTGATCAGAAGTGATCATGGTACTGAGTTTGAGTCTCTTCTTATGCAAGAATTCTGTGAGAAGGAAGGTATCAAACATAGCTTCTCTGCTCCTAGAACTCCTCAACAAAATGGGGTAGTTGAAAGGAAAAACAGAACCCTAATTGAAGCTGCAAGTACATTGTTGGCAGATGCTAACATGCCTCTGTCCTTTTGGGCTGAAGCAGTTAGCACAGCTAACTATGTATTGAACAGAAGTCTGATACATAAACTTAAGGGTAAGACTCGCCTATGAGTTACTTAAGCAAGTGAAACCTAAAATAGACTATTTTAGAGTATTTGGCTGTGTTGCTTTTGTTCATAACAATAACAAAGAATACCTTAGAAAATTTGAGGCAAAAGCTTCAATGGGAGTTTTTCTAGGATACTCTCAAGTAAGCAAAGCCTATAGGGTCCTTAATATATCCTCTCTTAAGATAGAAGAGTCTGCACATGTCTCTTTTGATGAGACAGTCATGTATTATAAGGAGAAGGACTCTTCCTCTAATAGTACAGTGCAAGTCCTAGGAGTAAGTAAGGATTTGGAGGGTTTGAGACTCACACAGGAGAATCATCCCCAACAAACTCCTCAGGCTGCTTCTTCAGATTCTGAATCTGATGTAGAACTTTTACAAGTTAAAGCACCTGCTCCAACAGTTGATCAAATTCCACATGAGGAATTAAATCATTGAACCTGTTGAAGATCAGATCATTGTTGAACCTACTAATCTTGTCACACTTAGAGATCACCCTGTATCTCAAGTGATTGGAGACATTTCAGTAGGAGTCCAGACAAGACATCAACCCAACAAAGATGTGATGTTTGCTTGTTTCCTTTCTCAGGTTGAGCCCCTAACCATTAAAGATGCTGAGCTTGATCCACACTGGATTATAGCCATGCAAGAGGAACTTAACCAGTTTGAAAGATGTAAAGTTTGGACTTTGGTTCCAAGACCAAGAGGCCCACTGATCATAGGCACCAAGTGGGTGTTTAGAAACAAGCTTGATGCCCAAGGCATAGTAGTTAGGAATAAGGCTAGGCTAGTAGCTCAAGGCTATAGACAGGAGGAAGGCATAGATTATGATCAGACTTTTGCCCCTGTAGCTAGACTAGAAGCCATTAGGATTTTCCTAGCCTATGCTGCCTATAAGAAATTTAAGGTCTTCCAAATGGATGTGAAGAGTGCCTTCCTCAATGGAGATTTAAAGGAAGAAGTGTTTGTTGAACAACCACCAGGGTTTGTTTCATCAACCTTACCCACTCATGTGTTCAAACTCCAAAAGGCTCTATATGGACTTAAGCAAGCTCCTAGAGCTTGGTATGAGACCTTAGCAAATTTCCTTCTAGAACACAAGTTTGTGAGAGGTTTAGTAGATAGAACCCTATTTATTAGACATCATAAGGAATCACAACTGTTAGTTCAAATCTATGTAGATGATATTATATTTGGCTCCACTGATCCCAAACTATGCAAGAGGTTCTCTGAACTAATGCACTCCAAGTTTGAGATGAGCAGCATGGGTGAGTTATCCTATTTCCTTGGTCTCCAAGTGAAACAGTGTGTTGATGGTATCTTCATTTCTCAATCAAAATATGCCAGAGAGCTGGTTAAAAGATTTGGAATGTCTGATGCTTCATCAATGAGCACACCTATGGCCTCAAATGCAGTTATTGATTCTGATGTCAATGGAAAGTCTGTTGATCAAAAGAACTATAGAGCCATTGTTGGTTCCCTGCTATATTTGACTGCAAGTAGGCCTGACATAATGTTTGCTACATGCCTATGTGCTAGGTTTCAGGTCAACCCAAAGGAATCTCACTTAACTCTTCTCAAGAGGATCTTGAGATACCTTAAGGGATGCCCTAACTTAGGACTGTGGTACCCAGCTGAGTCAGGATTTGAATTAATTGGATATTCAGATGCTGATTATGCTGGTTGTAGAGTTGACAGGAAAAGCACCTCAGGAACCTGTCAGTTCCTGGGAGAGAGACTTGTCTCTTGGTTTTGTAAGAAACAGGCATCTGTATCTACTTCAACTGCTGAGGCTGAATATATAGCAGCTAGTTGTTGTTCACAGATCCTGTGGATTCAAAATCAGCTAGTGGATTACGGGTACACACACTCAAAAACAAAAATTCTGTGTGACAGTACCAGTGCAATATCAATTGCTCAAAATCCTGTGCACCATTCCAGGACCAAGCACATTGAGATTAGACATCATTTTCTGAGAGATAATGTGGAAAAGAACAAGATAGCAATGGAATTTATATCCACAGACCTGCAGAGAGGAGATATTTTCACTAAGCCCCTTGATGAACAAAGGCATTTGTTCTTCCTGAACCACCTTGGTATCATTAATGGTTCAGAGTAGTGAAAATTTGAATAGATTTGTTTTCTGTCTAAAATCGTCGAACGACTGCTCGACGATCTTCGACCAGGTCAGAACTATCGTCGACCAATGGTCGACGACAGCTCGTTCGGTAGTAAGGCAGAAATCGTCGACCAACTGGTCAACGATCTCTCCTTAGGTATCTATCGTCGGACCAATGGTCGACGACAGATTTGTTGTGCTGTTTGGTAAATCGTCGACCAACATATACTGATCGACGATCGTGGTAATTGCTTGTAGTCGGTCGATGTTTAACGATTAGTCAAATATTGACTATCGTCGGTCATTGTTCGACGACCGATTTTGTTCCGGGTTCGACGATCGCAGATTTATATCTGATAGTCGATTTAGGTCTGGAGATCGTCGTTCTTCCGCTCCGTCTTTTCATATTCCATCTTCTGGCTTAGAATTCGCTCTCGAACTCTAATCCCGCGCGATTCTCTTCTCCCCTGCCTTGCATCTCGATTCGTCATTCTCTCTTCAATCCAATGGCGATTCCTTCAGCAGTTCTCTTCGGAATGAAGTTCAACACTGGATTTTGTGTCGACTTCGATTCCTTCAGTCGATGTGATCAACCCATCCAAGACATTCTGCAGCTGTGTGAAGATCAAGGGCTAAAGAGATTTATGTCATTCTCACCGAAGATTCATATACCAGAGATTCGAGAATGGGTATTTACTTCGTCCTCCAGCGACAAAGCCATGACTGGAAAGATAAATGGAGAGGAGGTCATTCTGACTCCTGAAGCTCTGACTGAGCTGTTTGGACTACCAACCGGTACTGAGGACTATGAGCAAAATACAGAGGAATATGGCCGCATGCTAACTATGATGGGCCATGCTGAGGGTATTCCAGCTAAGCTGCTGAAGATTAATCTGTCTCCAGAGTATAAGTTTCTGGCAGACCTGGTGGGCAAGGTCGTGTTGGGAAAACACTCTGCTCACGACAACATCAACAGGCAACAATTTGCTATAATGTCAGCTTTGGTGAATAAGACGCAGATAGCTTGGGGAAAAGTTCTGTTTGAACTGATAAGGAGAAAGAACAACAAGAAATAAGTAACCCTTGCCAGGGTGTTGGGTGTGTTTCTGTATGTGAAAGCACCCCTGCTGCTTGTTTCTGCACCATCCGCAGTCAACGCCAGCAAGAGGTTGGATCCCTCTCTGTTCAAGAAATCCCAGAGAGTCATCAAGAAGTCAGCCAGGGTTGATCCTAACCGTCCATCAGACACAAGGGCTGATTCAGCCACTCTCCAGCTTGCTGGGGAAGGCTCAGCAATCCCTCCATCCTCCATTTTTACCCCTGCATCCTCATCTCCTGCATTACCCTCCACATAATCTGCAGTGCCACCACAACATGAATCCCTACATGCTACTACCATCCTCACACACCTCTCTCAACATGAATCCCTCACACATGGTGATAATCACCCATCTCCACATGATTCATTTGATCATGTGGCAGATCATACTGCTTCCATTCCGTCACCACCTCAAGTTGCATCCCATAGTCATCCATCCACCTCCACACCCTCAGCATTTCAGATAACTCCTGAATTGCTTGCACAAATTGTAGAGCTCATCACTCCATCCATACAAAAAATGATTGAGGCTGCCAATGCCCCTCTCATTGCATCCATCAAAGCCCTTACTGAAGCCATCAAATCACTTCCACCCTCTGCTGAGCCCTCTTCAGTAAGATGCATGACTCCAGTCCCCACTGAAGTCATGCAGGGGGAGATGTCTGTTGAAGTGGTCTCAGGTGATGCCTTGACCCTTCAGGACAATTCTTCCCTTCCCCTTACAGCAATTGTAGAAGAACATCAAGAGCTTCCAGAGAAAGAGTCTCTGATGAAAGATCCAGAGCAATCAGAAGGTAAAACACTTCCTCTAAAGGTTATAATCAGGACTTTAAATTGATATCTTTATCTAACAAAGACATTCACTCCCTAGTGAATATAGCTGCTGATGAAGAAGTCTCTGAGAGAGATAATGAGGAAGTCCTCATGGACTTGTGTGAAAAAGTTCCAATGGACACTACTGACTCAAAAGTAGTGGTTCAAAAATCAAAGAATGATGCTGCTCAACCAGATGGTATAGTTTTATTTAAGATTCTAATTAATTCAAACTCCAACTTTGAGTTAATCTCTTATTCCTTTCCTCCCATCACAGTTGCTGATGATCTTGCATCAGTGTTGCAAGTTGATGCTGCAGATTCCATTGATTCTGATAATGCTTTGGAATCTTTTCTTAACTCAGACTGTGAGTTCACACTCACATCTACTCCTTATGTTCCTCCTTCTCAAGAGAAAACGGTCCCTTATAGACCTGAGTACCTTGATGACCCCTTGGTCAAGGACTCTCTCTTCTTTTCCTGTATGGCACTCCTCTTGTGCCTTGCAGAGGTGTCTATCCCTGATGTCACTGAACATCTAAAAGGAATTATAACCTCCTTCCTAGATGCAAAGTGGTATCCTGTGTAGATCTACAGGTAACTCTATCAATTACCTGCTGTTGTTCACCTTGGGGGGAATACTCTATTCCCACTTGGTTGTTAATTTATCTTTCTTTGTATGCAGGCACAATCAACATCCCTGCTGCTGCTGCTGAAGAAGTTGAGGCTGTGCAAGACTTACCAGAGAATGCCTCCAAGATGACTGAAAAGGAATCAAGCTCAGGTACTCTAAACCTTGAACAATATATAGCCTTTGTGGCTGAGAATATTGCCTCTGAGAACATTGAAGAGTTGGCTAAATTTCATATGGTTTCCCTAGCCATCTCTCTAGGAAAAACATCTGCCCCTGCAGATACAGTCATCTTTTCTCCACCTATCCTTACCTATCCTCTACCCATTCCTTCTATTGCAGAACTGGTCCCCAGGATAGTTCCTGACTTGTATCCTGAATCAGAACTCTAGAAGAGATCTCCAAATGTTGATCTTGATGCCCTCCTTGTGCAAGATGCCATTGAGGAAGCAAGAGAAAAAGAAGATAGAGAGAAGCAGGAGAAAGAAAAGGCTGAACAGGCTATAGTTGCCAAGGATTTCTCAGAACAAGACTTTGATGATTATGCTGGCAGAACCTCATCCCACTCCTCTGATGATGATGATTCTGAGGATTCTGATAGCACCCAGAAGAAGAAAAAGGTTGTATCCAAGAAAAGAAAAGCATCTGCTCCCCCTACTGCTAATCCAGACAAGGATGTTCCCTATTTCATTCTGAAGGGAATTGATCCCAAGAGCAAAGAATTTCAACCATGGATGAGACTCTCAAAGAATCAGACAAGAGAGAAGAAGAGAACAAAAAGATATGACACTCCAATTCAGAAATTCCCCCCAGAGGTCCTCCTCCACCTCCTGGTGCTGGAGCCTCTAGAAGTCTCTCTTCTGCCCCATCTGCAAAATCAGCCAGTTCTAACACCTTTCAGTCCTACCAGAGAAGGAGTAACCAAAGCCAGGGAGGCCAAGATGTATCAGGACAAGGAAGGAAAAGAAATGAAAATGTTCCCATGGAACAAATAAAGGAGATGACATGTCAGCAACCTACTTTCTCTCCTCCTCCTTCTCCTAAAAAGAAAGTTCCAGAATGGAAACCTTCTCCTCCCAGGAAAGGTCCATCCTCCACATCAAGGAAACCTGCTGCTTCTGAGACAGTTGAAACAAAAGGAAAAAGAGTGGTCTATTCAGAGAAATCCCACAAGAAGTTCATTGAACTTGCACCTCCAAGGTCTCCATATGCTGAAACTGATCCTAAGAAGGCTGCACAGATTCCTCTTGACTCAAGCAAATTAGCCACAGCTCTTCAAAGGAACATGGAGATTGCAACTCAAGCTGATACTGACAGACCACCCTCTCCATCAGATATGACTGAAACTAAAAGAATTGCCTCTATGGCAAGATTTAAGGAATCTATTGCACTAAGCATGATGGAGAGAGCCAAAGCTCAAGGACTAGACCCTACAGCATATACAACTATGTCTGAATTCAGAGAAAAGGAACTCAGCAAAATTCAAGTCAACTCTGAAATTTTTAATACTGAAGAATACATGAAGTTGCACCCTGCTGCAGTTCTGCCAAGCTATGCTGAAAAGAAAATTATTGGTGAACATGACCTAATGCTATCCAAAAGACAAGCAGCAAATCCAAACAGAGAAATTATTTTCAAACCAGTTGTAATCCCTAAGAACTCATCTGATGCTAAAACCTCTAATAAATCTGCTTGATGCTTTATAGTTCTGCTGATTTATGTTTTTCTGTGGATTGCCTGTGATTTAAATTTTTGGTTAATCTCTGCTTTTGTTATTGTGCGCATTAGTTTTTAGATCGGATTGGATAACATAACCCAAATAGGGGGAGATTGTTGGTACCCTAGATGTGATTTGGCTTATGTAATCCCTTTCCAGCCCCTCTTGATCCATATAACTATATATGATCATGATTAGGCCTTGTTCAGTTTCCCTAGGATAGTTTATAACTGACCTAGAGCTTAGGCTAGAAGTTCTAGATGTATTTTTGGTTAAGGCATTTTCCGTTCGACCATCGTCGAACGAGGCCTCGCGATCGTCGATCATTGGTCGACGATAGCAGGGCTATAAAATCGTTGAAGTCAAGACAATTATCATCGACCGCTGGTCGACGATCTCAGAGCAAGTTTATTACGCTCTGAAGGTTGGTCGACGATCTGCCATCAGCAGTTCAACGATCGTGTTCTTGCTTCACGATTTCTGTTTCGACAGATTTCTGCTTTTAGTCGACGATCTGTTAGCTAGGTCGACGATCATCGAATCCCTGTTCGACGATTATTGTCTGCCTTTATCCTTTTATATTCATTCTATTCCTTGGTTTATTTCCAAGTGTTTTAGCTTGTGGTTAGAGAATTTTCTGAAGTTGTTTTTGCAGATTTATGGCTTAAATTCAAAATAAATTAATTACCAAATATGTCAAGCTTAAATCATGGGATTCAGTATTTTGATAAAGCATTTTTTGTCCTATTATACAAAATATATTGCCAGGCTGTATTCTAGCCGTTGGCACTATTTGCTATTTCCAAGAATGGTAAGTCTTTATACTGAGATATTTTCCCACTTATTTAATTCCTTATTGGGACTGACAGTAAGCTAATAGGTCATTCTATTCCTATTGCTATATTCTATTTTGAGATAATCTGTTGCAGGGCTCGAGAATTCAAATCAATAGAGCCGTTCCAAAGGAAAAATGAGAAGACATATTTAAGAGAGTTTTTTTTTTTGAAAAAACAAGAAGAAACAGATACAGAGAGAATTTTTCGTGTGCTGCATTCTCTCAAGCATCTTCAGACCAACTCTTCACCATTTCACAAAAAGAAGAAGAAAAGCTCCCCTGAAGAAAAAGCCCAGAGCAATTACTTTCATTCCCAAGTCTCCTGAGCATCTGCTTAGAGTTTTCAAGATTTTAGAAAGAGCTCCGTTTCTGCTTCAATTATTCCAGAATCTGAAGACCTGATAAAAATCAGTCTACAGATCTCTGAGGATTTAGTTTCAGTATATCTGAAACTCCTTCATCCTGAAGCAAAGGCTTTCCCTGGACTTTCACTGAGCCAGGGGGAGACTTTGATTCTTTAGAGAATCCACAAGTCTTCACTAATCTGTATTTACAACAGAGAAGATAATCTAACCCTCTCAACCCCTTTGTAAAAGAGTTTGTTCACACCTCTTCAAAAGTGAGCATTGGTGACAGGGCACCTTATCAACAACCTGTGGTTGAGCATCCTTATCAAAAGCTCTAAGGGTCTGTTTGATCTACCTGAATCAGATCATTGGTGGCAGGGCACCTTAGCAAAAACCTGTAGTGGATTCCTACCAGGGTGGTAGAAGAGTGGAGTACCTATTTAGAGGGAACCACTATATATCCTGTGTCCCTGGCTATCTTGTTTAATTGTTTATTTTGTGGCTGTGATAGAACTACCTAGGATTGCTAGTTGCTGTGATAGGCTTATAGTTAAACTGAAATTTCAGTTAACTCTCTCACTTGTGCATTTCACTGTGTTAGGCTCTTAGGGTTCAAGTATCAGATTATTTATTCCGCAAATAAACTCGAAGGGAGCTGACTAGTTGTTCATAAAATTTGAATACTCTATTCACCCCCCTCTAGAGTAGTTTACAACTTATCCCCTCACTTTCAAAAGCACACATACGACACAAGGATTATAGTGGTTCCACAATGAACCTGTGTACATCAACTATTCTACCACCCTGGTAGGAATCCACTAAGACGTTTTGATCAGGGTACTTCCACCTTTGAGCTTTTGATCATGTGCTCAAAAACCAATCTCAAGTCTTTTGATCAGGAGACTTGAAACCAAGCTAATTTTTGAAGGGAGTTAAAACCCTGTATAGTGGGGTGGGAAAGAAAGTGATATTAGTCTTCTCTATTCTCAAAAGCAACTTTGAGAAGACTTTGTATGGATTCCATATCTTATCAAAGCTCCCCTTGAGATGTAGAGTTATTCATGAAATTGAAACTTTGATTTAGGAGTGTGTAGGTCTTCAGATTTGATGTTGCTCTCCCGCAAACTTCTAGACTGATATGGTATTTATTGTCTCTTGAAAAGCCTGGAGCAGATGATAAAGAACACTATATGAAAGAAAGCTGTGTTTTGTGTAACGCCCCGAATCTTAAAAGTGAAACAGATGGTGTTCGAACCAAGTTTGGGTCTTGGTAGGGTGAACACGTCCTTTGGCACGGGCGTGTTACATGGCCGTGTCGTGCTCAGTTCGTCGAGTTGAGGTCGATGAGCGTTGAGTGCTCGAACATGTCCTGGGACACGAGCGTGTCCCAGGGTGTGTCAGGCACACAGCCTGGGACACGGGCATGTCCCAGGGCGTGTCAGTCACACGGCATGGGATATGAGCGTGTCACATGTCCTTGTACTTATCTGGAAAGTTTGGTCCTATGTCGACTGAGGGACACAGCCCGGAACATGGGAATGTACTGGTTGACACAGGCGTGTCAAGTGTGACATGGGCGTGTCGCCACCCATGTCCATTTTGGGACGTGACGATTGGCGTGGCGGTTATTTGTGACATGACCCCTGTCCACGGGCGTGTCGAGGACCTGAAACGGGTATGTCAGGTTGGAACACGGGTGTGTCCCAACCCGTGTTCTTTTTTGTTCTCGATATTCATGGATGGATCGAGGCACACAACCTGTGACACGGCCGTGTGCAAAGTTGTGTTTGGCCAAGGATTCCGAAATTTTAGGCTAATATGAGTCGTTCGATTTCTTTCAAAACGTTCTGACGACCCAGTTGTGATCCTACTGCGTTAAGTTCGGGAATAGAGGATTAATTCCTCATTTTCCTCTTATGTTCACTCTTTCTAAGAAGTTAGGGAGAGAAGAGAGCAAGGAAGAAGGAAGGGAGGAATCCGGCCGCCGACGGAGCATCGGAGCACTAAATCGAGAACGGAGACCAGATCTGTGGAGAGAATTCAATTGTGAAGCCTTCCATCTGGATAGTTTCTCATGGCGCCAAAGCAAACTTCAAGGGTAACGATTCTAGTCTTGAGCATGTGAAGCTCTTCTTCTTTTGCTTGGGAGAACTCTCTCCCATGGGTGTGCGGTGAGTTTGCGGTATTCCTTGGGGTAGATATAAAAAGTCCCCCTTATTTAGAGTCCGGAATCGTAGTACGGACATAGACATTTGTTTGTGAAGCCTACCCGGACATGTTTGTCTGTATCGGTAATGTTGCTTGCAGGTGATGCAGAACCAGGTACCAAATAGCGGGTTGAAGTAGAAGCTGCTGTGATGGTCCTCGAAGGCCAAAGTGAACTGTTATTTTAGTTCTTTCATGTGTAGCCGGCCTGCGATCCGATGTCAGTAAAACACTATTTTTTAAGTGAACATTTGTAAGGCCATAAGGCCAAGTACTCTATTGTGTATTTGTTATATTTCATTCCTGTGGTGAATAATGGACATTCATGCCGTTGTTGTGCAAATTTTGGGTTCTCTTAAACTATTTAAAAGCTTCTGCTAGAATGCTCTTTGTTAGGGCGAGTCGTTGAGTATTTGATAATCTTATGTAACCCTTCTGACTATCCGTTGTATATGGCGTCGGGTTCCAGCTGGACCTTCTGTTATATGCCATATGACGGATGGGGATGTTACAATTTGGTATCAGACTAAGGCGTCGGTCTTCTTTATTTGAATTCATGGGCGAATTCTTTTAATGGTAGGTGAACACATGTATGTGCGTCATCATTATAACATAAAGAACCCATGAATGTCCACTTAGGAAGTGAAAAATACACTTGTTTTGAGGAACCCGAGTGTTCTAGTGATTACTTTTAGCAATTTGTGTGTCGCCTAATAAAGGGTTATACTATTATAGGAAGCTAGGAGCAGTTCTGGGGAATTGGAGCGTCCGCAATCGGCAGAAAGTAGTGCACCAAGTGATATGACTACAACACCTCCTTCAGCAGAAATTATTAGATTGGTGGCTGAAGCAGTCTTTGCCATGATAAATGCCCAACAAGTGCTGCACTCACCACCTACTAATGAGCATGAACTGATTAGAGTGGCAGATCCAGGAGTGGTAGACCATGGGGTAGCTTATCTTGTAACACCAAGGAGAGCCACGGAGAAATAGATCAAGCATGTGATGAGCTTTAATCGTCTAGTATTCGACGGGATGGGAACGCCAACTCAAGCTGAGGATTGGCTCTCTACGATGAAGACGGTCATTACCGCCACAGAAACTTTGGAGTGGCAGAAGACCACAATAACGACCTTCCTATTGGCTGGTGAGGCAAGGATGTGGTGGGACGAGCTGGAGGTTCATCTCTTAGTGGCAATACAACTTGCTAATGTCCCGATGGAGGAATACTCAAGGTTGTTCTTGGCCAGATAGCTACATTCTGCCCAGAAGCTTGAGATGGAGAATAAGTACCTTGGTTTGACTCAGGGAGAGAGAAGCGTGGATGAGTATCTCCACGAGTTTACTCGGTTAGGTCGTTATGCTGGTGTTATGTTTACTGAAGAAGATCAGAAGACCAACCGAATTTATGAGGGCCTACAGAGCGACCTACAGCTACTCCTCGCTGGGCCTAAGGTGCAGGGCTTCCTAGCCTTGGTAAATGCGTCTCGGTCATTGGAAAGGGTCACGAAGAAAGTTCAAGAGAAGAAGGACCTAGGGGATAAGAGGTAAGAGTTCAAAGTGCCGAGTTCAAAGTCGGGTTTCCGTAGATTGAACAAGAAGCAGAAGACTTCGAGTTCAGCCCCTTCATCTGGTGTGACGGGGGCAAAGTCAAGTCAAGTCCCTGGAGCGTGCTACAACTGTGGAAAGGTGTGTCATTATACACGTTAGTGTTGGAGCGGATGTGCAAAGTCTGAGAAGAGGCATGGAGAAACATTTGTAGAAAAGGGGAAGGAGGCAGAGTCATTCGCATCCCACCGTGATCCAGCCCAGCCTAGAGTATACAACCTTGGTCTATAAGAGGCCATTAAGCAAGCTGATGTGGTGACAAGTATGAGTTAAATTTAAATAGTTTAGCTTTTTGAAGTTGTTACCTTTTTGCATGTTAACTTATTAATGTTGGTGTTAGGCTTTGTGTTAATTTTTGACTATCCAACGAGAGCCCTGTTTGATACGGGTGCTTCGCATTCCTTCTTGTCGGAAAGATTCGTATCGCGCATGAGAGTTCCTTTCTCGATGGAAAAAGACAAGTTGGAGGTGTTGTTGCCCAATGGGTGCTCAATGTGTGCGGATAGAGTCTCTGTGGTAAAGATGCTGATCGGGGATCAAGAGTTTGATTTTCAAGCGTCGGTGTTGCCGTTAGTGGAGTTCGATGTAACCTTTGGAATAGACTTGCTCTCGGAGTAGCGAGCATGCATTGATTGAAACCGGAAGGAGGTAAAGTTGGGACTTAATACTGATCGGGAGACCACGTTTGCTGTCATGAAAGGGTCGAGCAAGATTTTAATGATAGATCTTCAAGTGAATAAGGAAGTTCGGTCTGGATCAGAGCTGTTTGTCACTTTAGTACAGGCTTCAATGCCTAAACCTAGTCTGGGCAGTATTACAGTGGTGTCCGAGTATCCTGATGTATTCCTAGACAATCTCCCGGGAGCCCCTCCTCAGCGGGAGATTGATTTTACAATTGAGCTGGTGCCGGGTGCCAAACCGGTGTCACACTCTCCGTATCGGATAGCGCCTAAGGAGATGGAGGAGCTGAATGTGCAACTATAAGAATTGTTAGAGCAAGGGTATGTGTGTCCAAGTTTGTCTCCTTGGAGCGCACTGGTCCTCTTTGTTAAGAAAAAAGATGGGAGCTTGTGACTCTGTATCGACTATCGGGGGTTGAACAAGCTTACGGAAAAGAATAAGTATCAGATCCCAAGGATTGGCGATCTATTTGATCAGTTTGTGGGGTCAACGGTATATTCGAAGCTAGATCTGAAATCCGGATACTGCTAAGTATAAGGGAGAGCGACATCCACAAGAAAACGTTCAACACGCGGTTTGGACATTACGAGTTTACGGTCATGCCATTTGGTCTGACCAATGCGCCATCCGTGTTTATGGATCTGTTGAACAGGATATTTAGAGAGTACCTGGACCATTTCGTGATAGTATTTATCGACGACATCTTGGTGTACTCGTAGTGTGAGGATGATCACTACAAGCATCTGTATATTCTATTGGAGACGTTGAGGAAGAATAAGTTGTATGCTAAGTTATCCAAGTGTGAGTTCGTGTTATACTCAATAGCGTTCCATGGGCATATTGTTAGTGGTAAAGGGATAGTGGTGGATCCGACGAAGATAGCGGCGATTCAAGAGTGGCTAGTGTTGGCTACGGTTGTGGAAATCCGGAGCTTTCTAGGACTTGCCAGCTACTATAGGCGCTTCGTAGAGCTTCTCGCGGATAGCTCTACCACTCACGACGTTGACAAGGAAGGATATAAAGTTTGTGTAGACGCTGGAGTGCATGCACGATTTTGAAGAATTGAAGAGACGATTGGTCACAACGCCTATTTTGCGTTTGCCGAGTCCGAAGGGTTTGAAATTTATAGTGATGCTTCGGGCAGTGGTTTGGGCTGTGTTCTGCTACAGCATGGGAGCGTGATAGCCTATGGATCACGACAATTGAAGGTTCATGAGAGTAATGATCGGGTCCATGACTTGGAGTTAACGAACGTGATATTTGCTATAAAGCTGTGGAGGCACTATCTGTACGGTGTGAAGGTCGATATCTACACCGATCATAAGAGCCTGAAGTATTTGCTAGATTAGAAGGACCTGAACATGAGGCAGTAAAGGTGGATGGAGTTCCTGGTAGACTACACATTAAAAATACATTACGTGCCCGGGAAAGGAAATGCAGTGGCGGATGCGTTGAGTCGTAGGGCACTGGCTCAAGCCAACTTGTTGGCAGTGCATGATGAGAGTTTGGTCCGTGATTTGGAGGCATTGGAGATCTCCGACATTGACAAGCAGTCTAGTGCCGAAGCAATTTTTTGTTGGATGGAGGTGCAGTATGACCTAGCTGATAGGATTCAACGGGCTTTGGTTCAGGATAACAGTATGAAGCAGATCTTGGATTAATCGTTGGATTGGTCAAATTACCAATTTGTTGTTGAACATGGACTGCTAAGGAAGGACGGTCACCTATGCATCCTTAGTGCGGATAATCATTGGGAGGAGTTTATGTACGAGGTTCATCATACCAAGTACCCAATCCACCCGGGTAGCACGAAGATTTATAGGGACATGAAGAAGTTGTTTTGGTGGCTAGGGTTGTAGAAGGATGTAGCATATTTGTGGCAAAGTGCCAAACTTGTGCCTTGGTGAAGGCGGAATGCCAGAAGCCCGGAGATTTCTTGAAGTCCTTGCCTATCCCGGAATGGAAGTTCGACGACATTTCCATGGATTTTATGCATGGTTTGCCAAGGTCACAGAAGGGAAATGATGCCATCTGGGTGGTCGTAGATAGATTGACAAAGGTATCGCACTTCATCCCGAATAGGAAGGAAAATTCGGTGGAAAAGTTAGCCAAGCTCTATGTGGATAATATTGTACGGTTGCATGGTGTGCCACGCAGTATTGTTAGTGACCGAGATGAACGCTTCACGTCAAATGACTGGAGGCTGGTGCATAAGTTTTTGGGAACTAAGTTGAGTTACAGCACAGCCTTTCATCCGCAGAAGGATGGTCAGACCGAAAGGGTCAACAGGATGATGGAGGACATGCTCCGCATGTGCGTCTTTGATTTGGGAAAATAGTGGGAAGATCACCTGTAAATTGTAGAGTTTGCATACAATAATAGTTTTCAAGCGAGTATTGGAATGGGGCCTTTCGAGGACCTGTATAGGAGAAGGTGTCGCACGCGGTTGTCTTGGTTGGTGACAGGCGAGTCAAAGTTATACAAACGTCAGGTAGTGGAAGAAGGTAATATAATGGTACGTACGATTTAGGAACGGTTAAAGATCGCTCAGGACCAGCAGGAAAAATACTATAATGCCAAGAAGAGGAATGTGGAGTTCAGTGTTTGCAAATGAGTCTATTTGAAAATCAAGCTGTTCAAGGGTGTCTCGCGGATTTGATGCTTAAAGAAGCTGAGTCCGAGAAACCTTGGGCCATTTTAGATCCTGGAGCGGATTGGTGAAGCAGCGTATCAATTGAAGTTGTCGATGGAGTTGAGTGGGCTACACGATGTATTCCACGTATCGGTATTACGGAAGGTGGTATAAGAGAATTCGCAGGTCGTGCGGTCGATCAAGTGCCGATTGATAATGGGTTGACAACAAAGGTCAAGCCAGTTTTCATTGAAGACTTTGAAGTCAAACGGCTTCGCAACAAGGAAATCTGAATGGTTAAGGTCAATTAGGATAACTGCGGACATGAGGAGCTTTATTGGTAGTGAGAGCAGACTATGTTGTAAGCATACCCCAAATTATTCAATGCAGGTAATATTTAAATTGTTTTGTGTACCTTTATATAATTTCATGGACAAAATTATTTAAGGGGGGAGATTTGTAACGCCCCGAAACTTAAAAGTGAAACGGGCGGTGTTCGAACCAAGTTCGGGTCATGGTAGGGTGAACACGGCCTATGACACGGGCGTGTAACAAGGCCGTGCCGTGATCGGGTCATCGAGTTGAGGTCGATGAGCTTTGAGTGCTCAAACATGACATGGGATACGGGCGTGTCCCAGGGCGTGTCAGGCACACGGCCTGGGACACGGGTATGTCCCTGGGCGTGTTAGGCACACGACATGGGACATGAGCGTGTCATATCGCCGTGTACTTCTCTGGAAAGTTTGGTCTTGTGTCGACTGAGGGAGACACCCAGGAACACGGGCGTGTACATGCTGACACGGGCGTGTCAATACTGACATGGGCGGGTCGCCACCCGTGTCGATTATGGGACGTGACGGTTGGTGTGGCAGTTATTTGAGACACGACACCTCGTCACGGGCGTGTCGAGGACCCGACAAGGGGGTTTCATGTTGGGACACGGGCGTGTCCCAAATCATGTTTTGTTTCTGTGCTCAATATTCGTAGCTGGATCGAGGCACACAGACTGGGACACGGCTGTGTGCAAAGCCGTTTTTGGTCCTGGATTAAGAAATTTTAGGCTAATCTAAGCCGTTCGTTTTCTTTAAATACAATCTGACGGCCCAGTTGTGATCCTGCTGTATTAAGTTCGGGAATAGAGGATTAATCCCTCATTTTCCTCTTAAGTTCACTCTTTCTAAGAAGTTAGAGAGATAATAGAGCAAGGAAGAAGTAAGGGAGGAATCCGACCGCCGGCGGAGCATCGTAGCACCAAATCGAGAATCGAGACCAGATCCATTGAGAGAATTCCTTGCGTGGCATTCCATCTGGCTAGTTTCTCATGGCACCAAAGCAGACTTCAAGTGTAACGAGTCTCTTCTTGAGCATGTGAAGCTCTTCTTCTTTTGCATGGGTGAACCCTCTCCCGCAAGTTTGTGGTGAGTTTACGGTATTCCTTGGGATAGATATGTAAAGTCCCCCTTGTTTAGAGTCCGGAATCATAGTACGGACATAAGCATTTGTGTATGAAGCCTAGCCAAACTTGTTTGTCTAGATCGGTAATGTTGCTTGCAGGTGCTGCTAAACCAAGTACCAAATAGCGGGCTGAAGCCAAGGCAGTTGTGCTGGTACTCGAAGGCCAAAGCGAATTGTTATTTTAGTTCTACCATGTGTGGCCGGCCTGCGAGCCGATGTCTGTATTAACTATTTTGTTATGTGAACATTTGTAAGTCCATAAGGCCAAGCATTCTATTGTTTATTAATTATATTTCATTCTTGTGGTGAATAGTGGACATTCATGTCGTTGTTGTGCAAATTTTGGTTTATCTTAAACTGTATAAAAGCTTCCGCTAGAATGCTCTGTGTGAGGGCGACTAGTTGAGTATTTTATAATCTTATGTAATCCTTCCGACTGTCCGTGGTATATGGCGTCAGGTTCCAACTGGACCTTCTGTTATATGTCATACGACGGATGGGGGTATTACATTGAGTTTTTCAGAATCTCTATTTTGACTATATAATTGTTTATTGTTAGTCACTTCTTCTATGTCTGCAAAACCTCCAATCTGAGTATATTCCCCCTAGCCGTATTCAAACATTTGAATTAATTCTATCTTGAAAAGGCTGAGGCATTCCCGAGAGAGAAAAAGATTCCTGGGAATTAATCACATTAACTGCTATTGTTGAACGACTATAAGTATTAAGTCTGAGAGATATTAAATGCCTCAATTAATTCTTCCAGCAATTAAAATCTCTGTCTGTAAGACTGCACAAATTTCGTCGACCTAGGTCTGCTATTCGTCCACCTCAGCTCAGAGATCATCGACCATAATAATCATTGCGTCAATTTGAGATTCTGTCTTGTGATCAGCGATCGTCGACTGGAGCTCGTAGATCGTCGAGCTCAACTTAGAGATAGAACCTTGAGTTTTGTCGACCTGAGTTTGATATTCGTCGAACGCAACTTTAAGTTTGTCGATCTCAATTCCTTCCTTTGTCAGAACTTATTTCAGCATGATTTCTTTGGAGTTCTTTTGAGCCAGACATAGAAATAATCCTATGAACCTGACTATACATTTTGGGTCAATCTAAAAACATCCTAATAGTATTTCTTGCAAAAATCCAACTTGGGTTCCAACAGATAGGTCTGACTGGTAGTGCAATTACCGGTTTATAGGTGGGAGTGGCCCAACCCACCGCTTCTGTTTGCCACTAGGGAGGTATCCTGGGAGTTTCGACTCCAGAAATGGGGAACTAAAGGTCTGTATACAAAGAGTCGAGTTGGTGAGTTGCACTTGCATGTTTACATCATGGAATAATTACATGTCATAGCATAACCATTGCATACAACCCCGACACCTATTGTATAAATTGGTATGGGATGCCTTATACAATAGGTCCTGCAAAACGACCCCTTGGTTTATAAGTTCACGCGAGCGTGCTTATAAGTTAAGGTTTTATTCAGTAAATAAATATAAACAACTGGAAAACCGACACCCTATCTTATAAATTGGTATGAGACTTTTTATACGATAGGAGCCTTGCAAAAGATCCCTTTGCTTATGTGTTATCATATATGTTAAGGTTACTTTTCCTTGTTCAGTCTTTCTTATTTTCAATCTGTCTTATACACTATAGAACTGCTAGATTAGTTCCCCCGTCACATGTTATTTGTTATTCTCCACCTTCACCACCTCTCCTTTCCTCCTCCCCGCTCGGAGCCTTGGAGACATGGGGGAAGGGGCGGGGGATGATAGGACTTAGTCTTTTAGACTAACGGTTTTCGAACCACATTATTTGAGGGGATGGTGGAGCCAAACATGGTGGAGCAGCCACGAAGGTCGGCACGCTTGGAGTTTGGGCATTCTAGTACCGGAGTTCAGATATCTGGGACTGTGAGTCCCGATCATTATTAGATGATTAGTTTTGCTTCCGTACTGAGTGATATTTAGTGAGGATATGGATGTACCGGGCATGAGCCCTATTTTCTGTACTTTTATTATATCTCTGGACACTCCCTTCATGGAGACTATTTAGTTTATATGTGATTGTTGTGGACTTGCTTTCTTCTTTATTTGGCGACTATCTTGTGATCGAATCGGCCATCAGGATTAGCATTTTGTAGTGGAGACCTTCCTGGGTGTGAAGGTGTCACCGCAAAGCGGCGGTTATGGTCCTAATACCCCAGTGTTGTAAAAAATGAGATCTTACAAGTGGTATCAGAGGAAACCTCGATCAGAAAAGTAGAAGTCCACTAACCCTGGGTCACCCCCGCGCGAGCTTAGTTTGAGGACAAAATAACAGCGAAAACAGTGGTGTGCCCTTAAGGTAAAATCACATGTAAAAGTCCACTTCTTCATTAATTGGAATTCTTCTTTGTAGCCTACGGCAAACACTGCCCCAGTAGAGAGCACCTCCGGCTGTGAAGATCTCATCTTATAGTTCTCTAGCCAACGAGTTAGACTCGACCCTTAGGACTCATGACTAACCATGACAACTTATAGTATGCCCTAGTCAGAAATAGACCTTCGGTATGAACTTGGTTAAGGTAAGGAGATACCCAAAGTGAATAAAGGAGGAGTTTAACACGAGAATGGCTATCTAAGACATAAACTCAGGTATCCATACGTTGCCTATCAAGGATTACACAAACATGTACGACTACCTTAAGGAGAATTTAGGCCAATAATCTATTAGCAGAATGATAGAAGACACATAGTCTCAACTCTCGTACCAGTAATAAGATTATCTGGTGACAACCATCAGGACAAACACCGAGGGTTAGATAGGAATTTTAGTTCGGAAGAGACCCAGTTGACCCGGATAAAGTTTTCAAAAATGTGACTCAGAGGGTTTAAAGTACGGAGTATATTAATAGGTTTCAGGTTGGAACCCCAAGTCGAAGATTGATGCCCTAGGGATTGTGCACCCAGCTAGGACGGATATAACATGGCAATATCAAAGATACTTAGCCCAAGGTGGTAGGGGCTTATCTTTTGTTTATTGGGAGCTTGTATATTGTTATTGGGCAAAGTAGTTATGGATTTGGGTTTCCCTTAGACCTCATCTAGAAAACTTGCGTCGTGAATATAGTGAAATGGACGTAAACCATATTCGGTGCTACTCAGGCATATTCGTAGGGATAAGAATCTGATTGTGAAGTGGAGATTTTATAGAGTCGTTCTCTACCCACACAAATGAGAAATCTAATCATTGGAAGTATGGTGTATCTCGAAACATGTATCCTCCCGGAGTGAAGGAAGACGTCATGGATTGTGTGACGCACGGTGAAATTTGTCGACTAATGAAGGCTAAGTGCAAGAGTCTTTAGGAACTATTATAGCCACTACCTGAGTTAGAGTGGAAGTTTGAGGATATAATTAAGGATTTTTTTTAATACACATGATTCCTCATCCCCAATCCAGCACAATTATAATTTGAACAGCAAGGATAGGCTGGCCGAGGTAGCTGGGGTCATCCTGACCTGAAAGAAAACTCCTGTGGGTATTTCATAAGATTTGTGAGTATTTATTCATTATCATGGTGTGCTCAAGATGGTCGTGTCAAATAAGGATGGACAGTGTACGTCCAAGGAGAGAGGATCAGTCAAGGCTTATCTGGACTGTCGGCTAACATTCAACACAGCTCTCCACCCTCATACGGAAGTATAAGATTCCCTGTCATTGATCCAGGATGAAGATTCAAAGGTTTGGGGCTCGGAATTTGTTGAGGACACCGAGGCTCAGGTGAGACTGATACGGGACAGTATGTTAGAGAAACAGAGTAGACAGGCCAAATATTATGATGCTCGACATCGTCAGGTGGAGTTTCAAGTGGGGGTCCGGGTATTCTTGAAGATCCGACCAATACATGGAGTTTCACGGGTGATTGGTCTAAAGAATAAGCTCAACCCAAGATATATGGGGCCTTACCGGGTCTTGGAGTGGATCGGTCCCTTCGCATACAGGCTGGAGCTACCGCAGGAGTTAGCGGGTCTGCACGACATATTCTACATATCTTATCTTAGGATGGCTCTACTATGCCTGGAGTAGCAGATTACGACCACGGATGGGCCAGTAGCATCTGATCGGTCAGTTCACCTAGAACCGGTCCGGATTGACGACAAGGGGATACGAGTCTTTTGTCGCAAGAAGTTCCTATTGGTGAAAGTCCTGTAGAAGAACAATAGGCAGGAGGAGCATACTTAGGATCCACTGGATCTGATATAGCAAAAGAACCCGGATCTCTCCAGGTAAAGTATACATTCAACTTCCTATTGGATGTTACACTAAGTTACTCTAAGTAGACACCCCGCAGGCCTAACCTAAATTTCGGGGACGAAATTTATATTTTGTTTATTAGGAGTTGTAACATCCCATTTCTAACTAGACCCCTAGGAGTGGTTTTGTCATAACTAGGTCTTGACAAAACCCTATGGAGCCCAAGAAGACCAAGTGGACTTGGGAATAAAGGTGATTGGGATTAGAGGTCTGCAAATAGTAGATTCCTAAACCCTAGTTTAGGATGACAATGACGCTTCACCATGACTCTAAGGTCCCACCATGACCTCACCAATCTATTGGAAGGTCCATTAGAGGCCTAATGTTTCATTGGAGTCAACCCTAGAGCCTGAGTTGACCCAAGTTAACCCTAGCCCTAAAGTGGGCAAAGTGCCCTAGCTAAGGGGCAAGTGACCTTCAGGGTGAAAATTTAATCCTACCACAACACCCTTAACACCTTGGCTAGTCCATAGGGTCACTAAGGACCCATTGAGAGCAGTCAAAGTGGCAAAGTTGACCTAAGTCAACGCTAACTCTAAATTGGTCAAACTGACCTATATAGGGTCAACTGACCTTCCCTTTTCCATGTGGATCCCACTCATTCCCTCCTAACCCTAGAGTGAGGCAATTGGGTCACCTAGGACCCATTGGGATAACCTAAAGAGGCTAAGTTGACCCAAGTCAACCTTAACCCTAAAAAGGTCAAAGTGCCCTTACTAAGGGTCAGGTGACCCCCAAGATGCCCAACCAACACTACCCAAGTACTTCTAGGCCTTAGGGGATACCAATGGTTCACCAAGGACCCATTGTTGTCAATCCAAATGGTCATGTTGACTAAGGTCAACTCTACACAATGGCTAAGTCAAATTAGCCCAAATGGGCTAACCCAAGCTCAAACCCACTTCAACCACTTCAGTTAACCCATCCTTATTATTATTATGATTAGTGGGGTGCTAATATGTAGGAGGAGAGGTAAGTTTTAGTTAGGATGGGTAGGAGAGAGAAAACTCCATTAATGGAGGAGAGAGAAGAGAAGAGGGAGAAGGCCATTCATGGCTTAGGGCCGCAAGGGCCACCCATTAAGGTTGGTTCAGTTACACTGAGGAAGGGGAAAGAGTTTTCCAATAGTTTCCCGGACAGAGGGGTGGCTCAGCCCCTCAATTTGGGTGAAACCGAAATTTCACTCTTATGGCCATTAATGGTGCTTTGATGAATTGGGGAGTTACAAGCCACCTCTCCCCAATTCCTTCATTAGGAACCTTCACAGGGCAAGGGAAAGATTTTCCCCCGATTACATTTAAGTTTCAATGGAGTTGGTGTAGAGGTTGCACAGAATCCCAAACCGGCGGTCGGGAAATGGCAAGGAGGCATAACACTCGCTCTCAAGACGCAATTCAGGTCCTCCTCCTCTCCTTTCTCTGTGGGTAGACCTTAGGATTCATTTAGACTGAGAATCGAGCTCAATTGATCCCGATCCAATGTTCCTTTCCTCTTGTTTTTAGAAGAAAAACAACTCGTCGGTATTGCCGGGAACCTCCCCTCCGACGGCGGTGCTGCCGCCCGACGATAGCCCCCACCCACCTCAACGAAGGTGGTGCCGACGGTGGCTGGCCGGGGAGGTGGCCGGGTGGGCGGCAAAGGTGGCATGGAAGAAGATTCAGGTCGAGTAAATCCTAACCATTGGCTGGAGCTTTAAGACGACGCGATGCCGTCCAAGCTGCTTCAAGATTCGTTTCGCTTTAGATTTTAAACTATAGGATATGATTATTTCATTTTAATGAATCTGTCACACTTATACAACCACTTTTTAAATTAATTTAAAAATACATAGGGGATAAATAAGAAAATGTAGTCAACACATAATTTGTAGACTTATGGGTCTATTTTATTTTAAAGTTGATTTGAATCAATTTGGACAATTGATTTGACCAGGGCACCCATTTTGGTGGGGTCTATACCTAGAGCTAGACAGAGATTAAAATGATTGCCCACACTTCATCTCTTGTCCAAATGACTTGAAATTTGGACAGGGAGTCACCCTATCATTACATTGATCCTGACCAAAAAGGAGAATTTTTTTGGGGATAAATTTTCTATAGTTTTTTAAATTATTTAATTACTCTAGGGTAAATTATGTAAGTGACTTAATTACTTCCAAACCCTCCCAAATTTTGGTGAGTGGTTTGGGGTC